>CANUEZ040000016.1:2842500-5242500 GCA_948099385.1 Fasciola hepatica
TTCACCAAAAGTCTTCAACATAAACATCGTCATCAGTATCATTTTCAGGAATCTCATGATCATCTTCAACCGAATCATCGTTATATTCAAAATCAACGTCATGATCATCATCATATTGATTATCATTTTTTTCATCGTCATGCACATATTCATAAATGACTTCAACATAAACATCGTCAACAATATAATCATTATTATTATTATTATTATTATTATTATCATCATCATCGTCATTATCAGGATGATCATCAACATCATCATCATGATCTTCATCATCATCTTCATCATTACAGTCATCCATATACTTACGACAATCATATCGTCACAATCATTATCAACATCGTCAACGTAATTGTCATCATCACCACAATCACGGTCATGATCATCATCAGCATCACGGGCACCATCCTGATCACTATCATCAATATCATCATCGTCACCCTCATCATCATCATGAACATCTTCCTCATATTCATCTTCATCATTAGCCGAATAAAACATTTTCAACTACAGCAAAATCATCACTATATACATCATCATCATCATCATCGTCATCATCAACATCGTCGTTAGCATCATCACCAACGTCAAAATCTTCATCTTCTTCATCGTCATCATCATCATTATCATCCGATACATCATCAGCATTCTCATCATCATCGTCATCATCATCATTAGAACTCCAAATTGAGCCTCAGATCTTCCCAGCAATTTGTACACAAAAATCCACAATTATTTAGCCACGATCTGTAATCATTGAGCCAAGACCCATAATCTTTTAGTCCAGGCCAACAATTCTTTAGCCAGGTCGCTACAAGCGGGTCCAGTCAAAAGTATCTGGACAATAAGATATGAAAAAGCTTTGGAACAATTTATTTTTACAAAGATTGCTGTTGCAAAGATGGCTGAATAAATGAGAAGTTTGGCTGTTGCGTGCTACGCCTTTGACCACGGTTGGGGAATCAAATGTTGCAACACAAATAAACTGATGAAAATTACGGGGCGTACTTACTTTAACTGTGTGTACCATCCTCGGACTGTCATAGGATCAGCCTACTTAAACAGCATTTCATTTAGATAAGGATTAGAAAGTGATCAATCATTTAGTTTCATTATATCGAGTATTGATCTTTGTCAGCGATTGTAAATACAAAACGATTACCGTTTGTTACTTCACGGATTTTCAGTTACAGGAACTGCTTGATAGTGACAGCTCATCCCTGCATGGGGAGACTCGTATCCTAATTATTGATATTTCGTTCGGAGGCAGTCGGCCGATATAAACACACCGCGACTTTTAGAAGTAGTATTCGACGCACTTTACCTGTCACTGTACGCGTCATCACTTGACATGCTGTTCAGCATCCTTTGCTACTGACTTACGAGGTTTTGTGCGGTAGTCTTTATCTTTGGCAAAGCTCCTGTTCATCGGATAGATGTGAAAGGATAGTTACTTACCAGTCACCAAATTCCTGTTCTCCCAAGGCGCAGTCCGTTTTTAATCTGTTGGAAGTGAGCATTCAATAAATTCAAACAGTGAGAGCTTCGGCTGATTAGAGTCGTTTGGATTTTCAGTACATTAACAACTGGGTCGTTGAGAATAGAACAGTCTGACCGGTTGGGCCAAATGGTTTGACGATGTAGTGGCATATACCTTCTCCCATCAATTTGCTGGGCACTTTTGATACCATTTTGATGATCAACGAAGCAGCTCGCAGCAGCCAAACTTCCCATTTGTTCAGTCATCTTTGCAACAGCAATCTTTGTAAAAATAAATTGTTCCAACGCTTCTTAATGTCTTAATATTCAGATACTTTTGATTGGACTCTCTTGCAGCGGCTTAGCTAAAGGATTGTGATAGGTAGCTAAAGATTGGTGGGAAAGATGTAGTTCTCAAGAATGGAGAATAAATGTGTGTGTGTGTCGGCTTGCGCGAAAGAGAAAAATGGATGGAGCTACAGACACTTGTTGAATCAAGACTGTACGATTAGACATTCCTCTGATGATAATTTATCCTGCTTTAGTCGAATCGTCACTTGATGTCAGTATGCAAAACCTCATTTTGAGAACTTCTGAGTTTGAAAACGAATAATAATTTTAAAAAATGAAAAAACGCCACTCGCTAATACTCCTTAACAGCTGAGTTGCCCACTTATTCAATCTTCGAATATTCAAACTATCCAACGAATTCCAAATGAACTATTACCCCAGATCTATTCCCAGAAAAATTAAATACCTAGCTTTCGCTTGAAGATATCGTCTTGATACCATATTGGGACTCATTTAAAGAATCCAACAAAATTACGATCACATTTTACCATAGGTAAACTTTTCCACGATAACAACAGAAGATTTGTTTTCATCCTTATCTAAAATGCGAACAGTACTGCTTTCCTTCTGGATAGGCTACTATGCCTGTCACTGTAATCTGATGACGACAAATTGGATGAACCTGGCAATTCAAATGGTATCTGTGATGATAAACTATCTGTTCAGAGTTGTTGGTTAGTTTGATGGTCCGTAGTGAAGTGTTCCCGTTTTGAAGTGTGCACTAACAACGTGACTTAAGTAGGCTTGGACCGTTTGTGACCCGAACACAAAACTTGACAATCTGTGGCTGAACATAGCCGTTGGTTTCATCTAAGAACAAAAGAAGCATTCAAAACTATTGAAAATGACTCACTCTTGTGGGATTTAGGACTGTGCTGGAAAGGCATTCCATATATATCATCGATATCACGATTTAATTCCATTTTAACCAACTAGGTTCACCGTTTATTCTCAGATCTACGAGGAAAGTCAGCCAACACAACAATGTGATCAGAACGAGCAATGTGTTTACCCTCTGATGGGAAACCGTCTGCGGTTTTCTCACGTCGCACCGGATAAACGCAAAGTCCATTCACCGCTCCCTGACAATGTTTCGCCGGCATCCCGTGTGGGTTATCACCTCATAGGATCAGAAGGATCGGCAGGATTTGTGCATTTGTGACACCTAATTATCGGTTTCCCGATGTATGTTATTCAACAAATCGATCAGATAAACAAATACCACAAACAAATTTGTTCGTTTGTTGCTTCATTTCTCACGAGGTGGTTCTGTCCCGTCCGTGAATTCGTGCTTCACAGGTCAGTGACATTGAGCAGCTCGACGTCGATGACCTCGAAAAGACAACCTTTCATTTGATCTACTGTACAAAAGTGTAACCAACTGGTTTCTCTGTACTTAAGCCGTGGGTAGATATAGGGAAACAAATGAGTCACGGAAAGCACTATGGTAATGAACGGTAAATAAAGAGAACCGTCATTTTTTGACCATTCATTCTGTTACTGACTGAGCTACGGGGAGGGAAGATTATAGCTTTTAGGAAATTATACGTGAGTGAAAGGGTCACTTACGGTCCTGGTTTCGTCAGTTTTCAATTCCTCGCAGTAGCATGATAGAAAAGCTATAAATTAAGGATTTGGTAAGCTTGCGCAACCGATTAAAAAGTAATTTTGAGGATTCATTGAGCCTCAGTTGAACTGTCAGTGGCAATAACCCCGTTGTTTTACACAGTAGATACTGTAGTATATGTGGATGACAGAACGAAATTCCCCTGGAAGCACATGACTTGTTTCGCGGTTGTTGCCGCTCATCAGGTATGCGTACATGGTACCCTTCCGCCTAATCATCCTTACACTTGAGCACTCCATAGATGGTGTACTGCTGTACTCTCATTTGAATCGAATGGAGCTTGGGAAATTTTGTCCTGTCATCCACATACAATGCTATACTACTCATATCGAAAGGATATCGTACTTCTCTGATAATGACTGGTTTTTCAGGTAGTAATCTCCCCTTCTCCCGAAAGCCTGTCATGAAAGATACCACTTCAACTGTCAGAAACAGACTTGCGGCTTCTTTGGTGTGGTAGTACGGGATCATGTGGTTACGAGGATCAACGTTTTCACCGTAGTCATGCTTCAGTTCGGATTGTAAGGTAAGGTCTGCCACAAAAGAAGATACCAGTCACATGGGACTCTTGAGGGTAAACTATAGAAAAATGAACTTATTTTCCTCTAGATACTTAAAGAAGCGGAAACGACGATTCCACTTTTTTACTCGCCTAGGCAGTTTTACTCGTTCATCAAACTAACGAAATTCAGATTTATACTAATGAGAGGAGATGTCACTGAAGCGTTCATTTTTAGGCGTTTGTGTTTTCAGTAGTGACGGAAAGCCTGCAACCGAAACGCTAAGTAAAAAGATCCATAACTTACCGAAACAATCAGTCCAAGGTGGGAACAACAGCGGCATTCACAGTCACTGTATCCACAAATTATCAAAATTAATGGAAATCTCAGTTGCCAAACTGTATTGCAACAGGCTGTCTTCGGATAAATAGGAGTTACTTTTTGAAAGTAGTTGAAAGGAAGGTCACCTGACAGTGCGCATGCATACACACACACACACACGCACACACGCGAGCGCCCTCACACACGAACAGCGTATTGTAATGTCCGGTTATTCAGCAAGTCGTAATCGCTCATTTTCTCACCGACTTCTTTTATCGATCTATTTTGTTAGACGTGCCTGTAAGTCGCGTTCATGTTCATTGACAAAATGACCCACTGAGAGATCGGTTGTTCTGTGTCTCCTAACGGCTGGGTCATCACAGTAGTATCAAAATGAATGGACATAATCTCTTGACAGCACACAACTGACTACGCGGTTATCAGATACGTATGTTGCTCATGTTCACTTCTGCGTGACCCGAAAACTCTCAGGAAAGCGCAAATTTGTATGATTTTTTGGCCTCTTCCGCCATATCCTGAAGATTTCGCTGGTCATCCAAATAGTTTTTTTGTGTGAAAATCTTTGACATCATGTTCTTGCCTAATTTTTACCAAAAGTCATCGCGGTTTGATAGCCTTTCCAATAAATAATGGAGGAAATCTCTCTGTTCCCGATGAGTTGATGATCAAAACCGATGTTATACGAGTCTTCGATGGCTTCGTTCATTTGATGATGACGCATAAAAAATGACCTTTCGTCAACTTTCCCATGTCGTCAAATCAAAGCCCTTATTGGAGCAGCACGTGAAAGTTCCTTTGTATTCTGTCACGTTTCGGATCAAGTATTTCCAATGGGGCCCGTGCAACTCCATCAGGAAGATGAAATTGCCTAATTCCTTGTCGTTTCTGAAATGAACACAAACAGCCATTTAGCAATTGGGGTCTTTCTTCTCCTGGGATTTCGAGTAAGTTGTAGAACTTCACAGCAAATTCTTGAACAAACGACCCATTGAGTCGAGAATGAAGTAGGTGCGCAATCCTGGATATGCACTTACCCATTACAGCTTGCAATTGATGGTGTTTTACTTGTCGATTACGAAAGGTAGTGGTGCTTATGCTAGCAGTACCTTTGACTCTGAGCTCCGTCTCTTGTTTGACCCTTCGACTGACGGCTGATTGACTAAGCTCTGGAAATTTTCCCTTGAAACGACTTACAGTAAGGGCTCGATTACTTTTATCATGGTGACACCAATCCAGAAAATCAACCTTCTCATTGAAGGACAGCCCAGCATGTTTTGACACTCTCTTGGATTCATTTAAAACAAGCTCTGTCGAGCGACTACTCTTCTCAGCAGCTTTTCCAGTCATTGAAAGGTTCAAATAAAAATAATTTTGAACCACCGACCTCTATAACTGAATATCCCCCCCTAAAAAACGCATGCAATGCGAATATGGAGGTGCGTGCACAGAAAGCTTGCTTTTATCAATTTTGTATTTTATTAGACCGTTTTGCGTGCATGAAGTATGTAATTACAAAGATTTATCTGTACCGACTGCCTCATTAATAAGGATATTATACGTGAAAGGAAACTCAATGGATTCACTAACCTGACTCTTCGAACAGATCAGTAATCCATTCTGACCGATGTGGGTAGAATGAAGATAACAGTAACTCAGGTGGCATGTTCTGTCAGATGTCCGACGAGACTGCTTTCCGTTTACTACGATCGTGCACATAACAACCTTGCCGCTGCCCACTTTGATTATTTATTTCATCGGTTGGCCCCACCTAACCACTTTTACATTGTAATGCACTATCAGACCCAGCACAGACCGATCATATCTTGTTATCACTGGGATTGACATGCCCAGCGTGGTCAGTGGTGTAATCCTCGTATTGACAACCAGTCCCCGATTACGTGTTCGAACAGATTTTACTGAGTGGATAAGACCACTTACAGATAGAATGAATGGCCGGTAAATTTTGTTCAACAAATTCAAAAATGATAATAATAATAATAATAATAATAATAATAATAATAATAATAATAATGATAACAATAATTAGTATTGTTTCATACACTGGACAGCCATCATCTAACATTTTCTTACAGTCGTAATATGCAGGGATCTTTATTCCTCCGCGGGGTTTTCTTGTGGTCGATCTGCAAAACACAAAGGAAGGAAATTCCATGAGCCTGAGGCTCAGTAAGTTTATGACAGGATCCTACACTTATAATACTAGAACACCTATATGGCTGTCAATAGCCTGCTCACCACACGTTCTAATCGGTGTTTAAGGTCATTTTTGTGATCAAATATTTTTTTAAATGGAACGAACCTATATCAAAGAATACCCTGTGGATTAATTATCACTTAAGTAAAGCAAATAAGCAAGTACGCCAGAAAAGGAAAGATCGCTTTGGGGTAGTGGGATAACTGTATTTTTCTTGCGAATTTTATGAAAATTACAACAGTAACTGCTGAGCGACTTGTCCCAGAAAACTACTGTTATGGATGTTTGTAATCGATAATTACGACAACAGTACAGATCTGCTTGCCACGAGAAACAGCTTCTGCTTTGCTAAAGGCTGACGCGATAAATGAACGCGCACTTCATAGCAAATGCTAGTACTCAATCTCCCATCGTACGCCTGTGCTTTGGATACCGGAAGCAGACTATTCCAATCGATATAAAGAAGAGAATTAAAGGTGCTTTACCCGTAAAAAATAGATCTCAACCGTTAGTGAATATGCTTTTACGAATTGACGGAGTGTGTTGAAGGGTAATTATGTGCGAAGGCTACGGATCGTTTGAAGTCAAATTGGTTGCCGCTCAAATATCATCAGGTCTGTCACGTAACTGATTCGGGCAAGGGAAAACTGATAGATTCGTAAGCCGTAAGCAGAGTTAAATCAGTGAAATGTGGATATCCAGTAGCACCGACAACACCTACTTGTCGTAATCAATCCTGGTACGTCGGTGAACAAACCTCCGGATTATGCCCGATCTGTGATTCCTCGATCGTCCAGTCCCAACTGAAAAGTAACCACGAACAAGTGCTGAGACCTTATTCAGTGGTGATCAAGAAATCAACACTGAATAGCATGTAGTGAGGAACGCATGGACACATATGGCGTTGCTATTAATTGCCGAGCGTGGTGCCCCGATGTGATTGGTTAAGTCAGATCACAATATGTCAAGTCTGATTGGTTGGCGGGCTGGTGTGAAGAGTAGGGAGGAGGTTGTCTGTAAGTGGTCGATGCGAACAGCGATGTGTGATAGACTGATTGGTTCATGGACACAGGCTTCAGGACTGCACTGCTGTGTGGGGTATGCGGGCTTTGTCTTTGGTTAGTGCTCACAAAACACCCTGCCCTAGGGTTGGAAGAATGCGGACTGCGGCCTTGATGCTGGCTTGTTTTCGAGGAGATTTCTGACACCCTAAAAACTCCTCCTCATTGTAGATGACAGTGTAAATTCATGCCGCAGCAGTCTTGCAAACCGTCTATGTTAATCTAATCTATTAATACAGCATCTGTGCGCGAGAGTAAATCAAATTTTTCTATCACAAATGGCGCATACGGGAAACGCATCTCATCCAACGACGTATTTGCTTATACCGTGGAAGCTGGTCAACCGTCGATAGTGGTGACCCTAGAGATCCCAGTCCTATTATTCATAATCTGCAATTCTTTTATTTTTCCATTCAATAAATATTACTCGCACTGGATAACTAATGCTCCCGGCAACAGTGTCTACGAACTTTTTGAAAATGTTCGACTAGTTCGGTCTTACGGGGCATCTTGTGGTGTATGACGATAACATTTACCGGAATTTTTCACCCCCACGGCAAGTGCACCAGGCTTTGCGATTATCAACTCAAATAATGTTCGGTCGGTCAATTACTTTGCCACACGCACACTGACCTTCCGAGGGAGGTCAGTAAGCTCGCGCAACGCACTAGTGTCTGACGGAACTTGGATTTATCCGACCAGGCCAAGTTCAGGCCAGACTAACTGGTCATAAATTGGAATTTCATCCGGTCCTTGCCGAACTTCCTAAGTTTTATGCGTGTGACTAACGTGGCGGAGTTTGCATACCACTTATTGAACAAGCAAGTAGTTGATCGCGCGAAACATAAGTGAGGACCGTAATGGAATAATAACGGACATGACTACCTTGCACATACTAGATGGAACAAGATAAAGGAAGGTAAACAAACCTGAGGATTGCATCCTCTGATCGGACTACGGCTGTCTTCAAGTCGACTGGACCACGGGTATGCACAGGAGCATGGTAGTTTAAGCTGACTGATTATGATGACTTCCAGACGAGTATTTTCCACTAAACAACTTATTTACCAGGCAGGTCTCCTGGACAGTGAAACTAAGGCTGTGTTGGCCTCGAGTAGTGTGGGGGAGCACTGCTGACTAGATGATTGGTATTCACATGTTTTCAAGTAATGGCGAGTTTTTCTCCCGAGGTGGTTTTCCTGACTTCGTGACATTATTAAGTGTAGGTGTTAATGGGTAGCGGTAGAGCTGCTTAGGCCTCAAAAAAGCGGTGTGAGGCTGTGGAAATTGAATCTACCGGCAACCGAATGTACTGAAATAATTCTCATTCAGACTAGGTGCACCAAGAACCGGCAAGACAAGGCAGGGATAGCAGAAATGTATTTTGTCGGACTTGATCAGTACTAACTCGTTTGCATAAAAAATAAGGCACACTACTATTAACAGATAGGGTACTGATCAGAGGTGAAGCGACTCAGATAAATCTGTACGATCTGACTGTCAAGGTCTGGCTTCACCTAGTTATTTCGATGCAGGGAATGAAGTTATAACGCACTGAGTCACATGCGGAAGTATTCGAATCCTGATAAGGAGGCACCATACATGAACCTGGAATCCTCTGATGAACTGTGACGGTAGACTGTGATTTGCATCAAGCCGGTTCTTTGACTTTTCCGGTTGAGCTTAACCTCAGGGTTCTCAGGGTCAAGGCTACGAGTTCTTCATCGCCTCGCTGTGGTCCACTCTATGCGCTCGCACACTAATAATATGCCATTCAAAAATATGAGATCGAAGGTCATCGCGCAGAGTAACTCTGCTGTTGCACATGTTGTTGGAAGCGTTTTTGAAGCAAACAGGTGAAATCGTACCAAATTAGAGAAGTCTTCTATAGCTGAAATTGTTTACCGAGATGTTTTCTGCTTATTCAATGCATAGTCCCGGAATTTGTGAAGAATGAAGGACAGATGTATTTCACCAAACAGTTTGAAAACACACTTGCCAAGACCATCGTGAAATGCAAATTGGTTGTTGCATTTTACTAATGGACTGATAAGCAAACCTAGAGAACTAAAGTGGAATGAGCGGAAGGATGATGATATAGCTCATCTTATCAATCGATCCTCAGTTGCTTTTCGAATTGGGCCCAAAGCTAACAACTCATAAGACATTTTCCGACTTTACGTGCCATAGCTGAGGCCTACGGAAGCAGTTTTATATTTAATACACACAGCATAGAATGAGCCCAGACGGTTAATACAACCGAATTACGGGGCCTCATTTCAAGTCTCAGGGCAGCGGTTGCTAGTTCTTTCTGACGGCAGTGGTCTCAAGTGGCTATGGGTATTATGTTCCTGTCAGAGAGTCACCTGCTCAAGCAGACACGTACGAAAACAATTCACGGACAATCGGTCAATTTCTCTTGTATACATGTACCCACGATTTCAAAGGCACACAAAAATACATGCATACATAAATACATGCATGCACATATACGCACGTACATACACACGGGTAGATGCTATTCATGTTTTAGTCTGGAAGGTGTTGACTAATCGGATCTTGCTACGTACGGATCCGCTTTGCTTGGCCTGTGCTGAACACACGCTCGTCTAGCACTTGAGCGTGCATGAAACTGACACAATTGCTGGCTTACTTGAGTGCCGATAAAGTACGTGAAGCAACCCGCTGATGCGGGTTTTGGCACTTTTGGCATGACATTCTGCTGTGAACCTCGAGTTTTATTCTGTGATCTCAATGAACGATCAACGCACCTGACTTTCTATTCCATCTCCTATTGCTGCAGCCCATAATGACAAATCAGAATATGGCAACACAGCACACCTAGGAGACAGTTTATTTAAATGAATGGAAGACTCGGTACTTAAAACGAAAAAAGGAACATCCCCGAATTCGTGCTTCCAATCAGGGTCAAGCTCTGTCGGGCCAATTAAGTTCATAAAACGTCTGGGAGATTGATTATCGATCACGGACTCCATTTGCTGTGGACTGCAGATAACTGTTCAATTAGCAAAATGGGGTTAAGCCTTGAGTGACCGGAAGGTTTATCGATTACTGAATATTCGACCAGGTCTGGCATGCTCGAGCGGATTTAGTAGCTTTCTTAGGAGAAAGTTTCTTTAGACTTCTTAACACATCCATGGTTTCAAAATTTTAGATCACCAATATTAGAGTTCATATCGGTAAGTTATCATCAACAGCAGCAATAAAGTCGTCAGTTCATTTCATGCAGCTCTTGTCTATTTTTACTTTCAACGAACCTTTATGAATGAGACTACATGGTCTTCTTTCGCACTCGAGCACACACACTCATTGGCAAGCCGACCAGTTACCAAGGCAGTGGCAGCAGTTTGCGTGCCGTTCCCTGGAAACGATAGTTCATTAAAGCTACTGACACAGCGTTAAAAATCGAAATCACAGTTTTCTGCGTATGGGATGGAGATGATTAAATCCGTTTGGTTTTATTCGATCATCTAACAGTTAAGCATCTCATGTTCATTACTTGGCACAAAAGCTAAACCCCGAAAAACCACCCTGTAGTCTCATTGGGTCCGACCAGATATGTATCGGTCACAGTTGAACTAAGGCATCCAAACATCCGCTTGAACTAGTCGGACTCTAATCCCGATCATTTTTAAAGAGGAAGATGTTTACGCATATCGTCTTCTGTCTGCGTGAAATGTTCACGGATTGGGAATCATGATGAGTTGAGTCTTGGCACCACAGGATTTCAGGACTACTGTAGTCCCCTAGATGGCACCCCTCCCCCACTCGTTGCAGTAACCTCTCTGCAAGAAACACTTCTGCAGGAAATCTCCCCCATTTAATCAACCCCTAGAACCGAACAAAAAACACTTCCGTCAGAGTTTTACCTTCTAACAATATATTTAGGAACTTGTTCGGAACAAAACTGATCATATACTTTTGCCACTAGGCTACTGGGTTTGGTGAGTTCTAATCATGTTGACTGAGCCTTATCTGGGTCAGTTAGCATGAGAATGCCGACTTCAGTCGATTAGGGATGGGGTGGGGTTCCTTCTCAAACTAAAACCTTGATACTGTTCGCGTAACCCAGATGCTGATGAAAAGAGCAGAGGTCACGACTCTAGCAAGTCCTTTTGCACCAGATTTCGGTGGAATTTGAGACCACGCACGACAACATCTCGAGTCGCGCAACATATTCGTTGTTGATGAAATAGGTCTGTTGTTTCGAAGCCTGCCAAAGAGAGGCTTTATGCAAGCAGTTGAAAAATCTGCTATAACAAAAGCAAAAGACCTGTTGTAAGTACAGCTATACTTTATTCGCTAATATAAGCGCCCTCGGAGTTGCACTTTTGAATGTGAAAAAGCAGGTGGGTTTTCCGTAATAAAATAAAATAAACTGTGGTCTTGAGGCTCCATACCGTCAGTTAGGGATATGGCAAGCAAACCCAACATATTTGCACTTCTGCGTCATACAGTCTACCTTTAAGTGAGGTTTATTATGAAGGTCAGACATAGTTTTGGGTAATTTCCAGTCTGACAGCCCACACGTCTACCTGTTCTTTTGAGTTCACGTGATGCTTGCCAAGGTGAAGATACTCTGGCTTGCCATCGGAAGGTGGGAATCTGGGACGTCATGCCACTTGTTTACCAAGTGTTTTGGTTTTTCAAGATCACCTATCAGATGAACCAGCTGATTCAACAATGGAAATCAATCATTTGGACCGGTGAGTTAGTATTTTCTATTTTCAAACATGGCCGTCGGAGGCGAGTTTGGAACCAAATCTCCGAAACTAATCAAAGTGTTATGATGACAGCAACAATGCAGCACAGCTGAGGTTCATTACACCCGCGGGTGGCCATCTGGTGGGGAAGTGGCAGCAAGCAGGTATTTCTGGGCAACGCTGTCAATGGTCAAGTTTACAGCACTTCTTGCCACCGCTGAGCACAACTACTGACGAGATTTTCCAGAACAACAACGCGCCTGCATACCATTCCCTTGTCACACACGAACTTGGTACGTATCATGATACAAGGAGTCCCGCGGCCAACTCTCGATCTAGGGAGAAAAGTGGATCAGGGGTGGCAATACAAATCTCTAGGGGAGCTGAAGACTGCCTTGAAGTACAATATATTATCAGACAGTTGGTAACGAGCATGAAACGACTACCAAATTCTGTTATATCATCCAAATATGGCTCATCTATGTACTGATCGGTGACCGTTATAAAACGAGAACACTATTCTATCCATAACAAGCACTTTGATTTCAGTAAACGACTTCACTAAACTACAATGCTTTCGAAGAGGGGGGAGGCCTTTTCATTCGGAAAAAATAGTTTACAGCAATACATCCGGCGAAAGAGTGAAAACTCAGTCATCGGCAGAAGTGCCAAACAGAGGAGTTTCGGAAATTCAAATGAAAAAAAGAAGTTGATTACCAGAATAAATGTAGCGCTTGGGTAGGGGGCCCATATTCGAGTGATGACTGAGAAGCTGGGACATTGAAGTGACGTTTATTGCTGGATACTCTTAATGCAATTTCCGGACTATATTTCAGTGATATTACTATCATTCTGCCTATAACATTTAATCTGTTTATGAACTTGATGTAGCTTAATTCAGGGGAAGAAGCACTGTGGTGATTCGGCAAATGTCACATGCGATACTGTCAGGTACAGCTTCGTAGCCACGTACACTGATGAGCCTCAACCAATGAGGATCGCCGCGGACAATTCCGACAGAAGCTCCCTGTGATTGGTCATCTTTGAGTCCACCAATTATCTTCTCTAATTAAACATATTCATACGAACCCACTCTGCAATACAATTAACGCGCTATTTCGCGGCCTTGATCTTCTTGCTACTTTCGTTCGCATAGTTCTGGGTGGGGGGCAATTTCAATACAGACTATCAACTCAGTTCATTACGACTATTACACGCACCTTCCCAAAGGCTATTGCATCCATACTCATGCCAGACGAAACTAAATGATTCTCGGATTTTGTTCAACCACTGTGAGGATCAGCTACGGCCGTGATGTTATCAGTTTGATTCCATGAACTGTTTTAGTGGTAAAATATGGCAGTGACGGGTATTAACCGATCCTCTTGATTAATTTTACTTTGTCATGATTGAAGGACGAAAAGTGTATAATTTTAGCGAACATTACATTTAAAATGGTATTACTTAAGTGACTATTCCCTTTTCACAGCCTCCTCCCCGAATACAGTGCATCTCAGTATGAAACTACTTCAGCTATCCCAACTGGTGTTTTTTGACGAAAAGTGGGGGGTGGGGGCGGGACTGTCTTTTAGTCACATCTGCTATAGTTCTGAATAAAGAATGAGGAGCATGTTTGCGACCATGTTCTCCACCTGGCATTAAATTGTGACGGCTGGATTGTTAAAAGGTGGATAAAGGAACTCCCCACGGGGCACGTGGACACAGTATAACGGAATCAGCTGACTTTTTAAATACGAACTTTTGGTATCCCTAGGGAACTACGTTGATTAGCTGCTTGAGATCTCGTGACGAGCAGCAAAAGCAAATGATTGGGCTCTTCAGAATGATCCTCTGAAAGATTGCGTATCTTAGTTATGAATGCTAACAAAATCCTTCACGATGTCTGATTAGAAAACACCATTTTTGCTATTGTGGTCGACCCCAGGATTTTTAGAAGGAAATTGTTATGAAATTTTTGATTTCAAGCCGTATTTACAGATTAGTGGACAAACATTCTCGGAAGAAAACGATCGGTTTCGCTGTTACTGATAATTATCAGCTCCGCGTATCCCGTGCCCTTCTGTCCATTCACACCCACAGATTGTACACGAATCAGAAGGAATGGCTGGACAGAAGAGTACCGGCCACGCTTACCTGATGAGTAGCAGTAACAACGAAACGGGTTGTGTGTTTTCTGAAACTTTTGTTCACCAATCTGTAGACACTACTTGGATTAAAATTGCAACTTGTGACTTATGTGTAGTTGCTATAGAGGTTGGCTGTTTGTCGCGATGTAGTAATTCGTGGAGCCTGGCACTACACCCGAACTTCCCACATACCGTGGCCAGGGTACAATCCGCTGCACGATGTCCTTCCTGCAGGCATACGAAACAGCCACCGTTTTTCTGAAGCGAATTCCGTCGATCGATAACTTCTATTGCTGCGAATTTTGAGCAGTTATCTGTGTTGTGTTCCTCCTTGCATACAATACATGTGTGTTCTTTTCTACCCAAAATTTTCGAGCAAGTAAAGTTTATTTGACGACCATTCCTGTACGCTGAGTTGCGAGGCGGGGCTAAAGATTTCACCGTAGCTGACAGAGCTATCTGCCCAAATCGACTTCGGGCTATTCGAGCTTCGGCTGCTACGAATTTCCTCAGTTGTTTGAAGTTCTGTACACAGGTCGTGCTCATCGATTTTGCAGCGGCCGAGATAGCATACGAACAATCCCTTCTAGCGTGACTACTGAGTTAAGATCCGCATCGTATTCAAGCTAAGATAGGGCAATTTCGCAGCTCTGCATTTTCCCCGCCAATTGTGTCAGTGACTCGGCATCGGTGGCCTTAGGCACCACGGCTGACAGCAGACTGTTCAACAGGGATCGCGCAACGACATGCATCTGACCGAAGAGATCCTTGAGGATTTCACGAGCTTTTCGATAGCCCTGGTTCAAGGGCAAAATGACGCATGCTTCTATTGCCTCTTTAGCTTTTCCCTTGCAGTAGTACAGAAGATACAGCAATCTTTGGCCTTCATCACTGATTGTGCCTTCGCTATAATACTCAAATTGTTTCACAAACCTACAGTACCGTGTTGCGTTGCCGTCGAACTCAACTAGTTCTACCTTAGGTAGCGGCATTTTGCATAAGATGTCTCGCTTTTCCTCTGGTAATGGAAAGTGGGGTTTACCGAGTAGATTGTGATCCTGTTTCTCACAGTCGTTGAGAAACCTTTTGATCTTTTCTGACTGATTAACTGCATCCGCTCTGACAGGATCACAAACTTCATCTTGTTCTGAAAGTTGGAAATTCAGTCGTGCCATGTGAACCTCATTTCTTGCCTTCAAAAGAAGGTGCTCACTATCTAATCGAATTTCTTCGATTAGCTGTTTTTCCTTCAGCTGGGTTAGTAGAAGCACATTCTTTGCAGAATTTAAACTAGATGACTAACCCGTGAGTCAGGATATGAAACATCAAAAGCATGGGACAAAGGGGGTTGGACTTGCCTCGGATCCTCGGGTTCAGTTATATGCGATCGGTTAGAAACGGGCATTCTTTTGGCCGGCATCGTGATTCCAAGCTCTTCGAGAATTGTAACTGACTCCTAGCAGTCGTTGAGATACATGCAACACAATTCAAAAAACGCCAAGCGTCTAATTGCGTTTTTCAATACGGTTCTTTATTAAAAAATCATGGATTTGACACAAAAACTGTACAAACCTCAACGGCAACAGCTCCGTCAATCAGAGTCAGCCAAATGCGAGCAAATTCAGGTTCGCTTGAGGTTCAAGCGGTCAAATCAACGAAATGTCTATGGGAAATGTCGGTCAAGTGTCACAGAACAAATCAACGCACGCACCAGTCAGCGGTTACTTAAGGTCAATGTCTGGTGTAGGGTTCACTGAATGAGCAAGTGTGGAACAAAATGTTAATGGAAAACATAAATTCGGAGTGAGGGTAGTGGTGTTAGATCGATTCTCAGGTAGTGCCTCGATTTTTGGTGGTTCTTTCAATTACACATGTGATGTCGAGGGATCACAAAGTTTCCAGGATTATGTGCTCGATGTTAAGTGTATCTAGGCAGTTCTTAGTTTGATTAATAGTATAGTGACACTAATCCAAATGATCGATTCTACGAAGACAGAACTGTGGCGAATGACCGACTTCCATTCCTTGATGATTCCAACCAAAAACCTTTTAAAATTTCTCCACGACATGCACGGTGACACGTAGTTGCGTGGCCGGACGATTTTTGTGGGGGAAATTATCTCTACCACATTTCTTTTTGATAACTCCGTGGGGATATATATCTATTTGCTAACAGGAAAACTGTGATGAACAAGCTTACCGGTTATTTTATTTCCTTCCTTCAGTTTAACTGTTTTCTTTTTTACCAGGATGAAGGTAATCCCCATACAAGACCCCTATGTGTACTGTTACAAGTTTTCATCGCTTCAGGTTTTCATGAGATCCATATTTTTCACCACAGCCTTGTAGTGTCCCTTATAGGATGAAGGGGTTCGTTTATAACAAGTTCGTCCAGAACTTCCATGCTTAACGAATGTTCCAGGAATGTGAGGAGCTTCGGCCTAGGAACTTGGTATCCATGGGGCCAGCTACACCTTCATATCACAATTTCTCGCATGTACGTATGTGGCTAAAACAAAGAAACTGCAGTAGGACAATGTCAATGAGCGGAAAAAGCTGAAATAATACCTTCGGAAGGGGCGCTAACTGAAAGTGTTACCTAATTTAAATTTGGTTATGACCCCAGGAATGAAATAAAATATAAAGGCAAGAAAAGGATTCAAATAACCATCTGTGAAACGTTGACAACTGAACCAGGTACAACTATAGAGATGGTAATTTGACCTTGACTGGATGTGGATTACCAAAGCTCGTGTATGGTAATTTGATGAAAAATGATTTAGAAAATAGGTGTCGACAACGACGGATTTTCTCCTCTTTGCAAGTGAGTGTAGTTTTTTTGAAAGCTGCCTTCCAATCCTCTTCCTTAATATTCAGTATTTCCAATTTCTGATTCACGTGAAAGCTAACTCGGAAAGAACCAGTGTTGCAAATCCAATTAAATTTTCTCTGATGAGTGTTCGAATAAAAAGATCGTGCGAGAGGTTCTGTTGTGATACTTTATTCACCTATGACTTAAGTGACTGAAGTGTTCAAAAAACTTTCCATATCCTCTTCCTCAGAAAACGCTCTTTCAGATCATTCAAACGGTCCGAAGCGGAAACGAACCCATCTTTTCCTATTCTTTCACATGTGCCTTGCAAACATTCGCATCCGATGTGTTGAAGGATGCCCATAGAGGTTGGTTTTGTTAGACTGCACATCGACGCACCCTCATTCACGTTTCACCGTCGAAGGGCGATTGATACGTGTACGCCTGCATTGCTCGAAGCACGACAGGATGTGGTAACACCGTCGTCTCGATTTTGGAGACGTGTTTACCCAACCGAAACCTAAAACCATCTATTTCAAAAAAATTCATCCATTCATTCATTTATCCGTTAATTCATCCGTTAATTCATCTATTCATTCGTCCTCTTATTTAATTAATTATTTATTTATTCATTCATTCATTCGTTCGTTCATCCCTTCAGTGTTAGAGCATTACTGATTATTTCTGTCGTACGGAAATCATAGGACAAGAACGACTGCTTGTATCACAACCAAACTTCGCTTCTGACTGATTTACTTTACAATACCGTCCTATTGGAATGTTTAAAGGGCTATCTTAGACCATTATAACAATTAAGGGGATGTTGAGACTGAATCCGTCGTGCTGCACTGCCCTCAACAATTTCTGAACGCTTGAGTATGAAAACAAAGTGTTTCACTTTGTCATATCGAGTTAAACGTTCGTATGCTATTCAAAAAGATGAAATTTACTGACTTTTTATTCTACAACCACATCAGGAATGATCCAAAAAGCGAAGTATTTGGTGAAATTTGGAGAAATTTGAAAAAGAAACCGTGTACTGGTGCTGTGCAGAGTTCGACAAAGTTGCACTGCGTCTGCAGTCCGTGGGGGGGGGGGGGAGAGACTAGTGGAACG
The DNA here is from genome assembly GCA_948099385.1 of Fasciola hepatica. Taxonomy (NCBI): domain Eukaryota; kingdom Metazoa; phylum Platyhelminthes; class Trematoda; order Plagiorchiida; family Fasciolidae; genus Fasciola; species Fasciola hepatica. Next base: position 2,860,875 of record CANUEZ040000016.1, read on the forward strand.
CGGAGACAATAAGAGTAGGGGTAAGTTAGCAGATGGCGGTCAAACGTTATTCATCTACAACCACTAGCTTTACATTTACCATTACCTGAAGATATCGATCTGGTATAGACTGATCAAGCATACACTCCCTGCACGACTAGATCGTACTGTAACTGTTTCATTACAGATTTCCACATGCACCAAATATGGTGCAGCCTCGTCGTTCTGATCAGTGGCTGAGCATCACCATCGCGCGTAACCACATCAGTAATCGGACGATCAAATGTGCGTCTCATAGGTTACACGAGACAGTAAATCACAGTGACCATCTAATACTGATTTCCTGATCTTTCGTTGAACGACAACGCCTAAAGATGCCAGGAGTATACGCAGCCTTTTTCACCATTAGATAAAATAAAACTTCCGTCTTAAACGCTGATTTACATGAACTTCCAGTGCTAATCCTTTCTCCGACATAAAAGCACTTCAATTAGGAAGTTTGTTCTGCTAAAACGCTGTCAGCTTTCGACGTTGTACTTCCTCAAATATGTAGAATATGCTGTATACTTCCCGATTCAATAAACCACAAAATTATCGGAAAAAGAGCAATCATTTACCCGGAAATAAACTCTGAGAAACCTTCGATAAGTTGTATCGATAAAATACGACACAAGCTGCGGATGTTAGCACTCCCACTTTATGCTCGATGAGATAGGTATATGATTGCCATTTGATGAACAAATAATACGAATAACATGAACTGCAGCAATAGCAGCAGCAACAATGTAACTGATCAAATTCCACTGAACGAGTTATCTTTTTTCTCCTGCTTAGTCCTGTCAATTAAAAGAGATTTCATTCCAGAGACGTGGTATCATGACTGGGGATCTCCAAGTCATCGAAAGTACCAACCAACTCTATTTGTCTAAACAGGTTTTGTCCATCCGGCTTACCTCGTAAGTCCACGTGACTGAGAATTAACATGTTACCTAACGAAGGGGAGTATGCATGATTTACAATCGTATCGACAGTCTGTCGTCTACATTCATATGTGCATGAAAATAATTCTGCGCTTCTCTTTATGATATTCGATTAGACATTCACGCTGGATTGTGAATGAAATGTCCCCCAATAGGTGACCATTCTAGGTTGGGTGTGCATTGTTGACTGAGAAGAATGTGGCTGAGATCCGTTTATCGAGAGGGATGTGATTTCATTCGGAAGAAAAGAATGAATTACTGAATAACGATAAATTAGGTCTGATTGTCAGCCTCGTCTAGACTCCTTCACTTTATATTCGAAGTAAGGTGGTGGAAATAGTTTCAGCAGTAGAAAGTTGGAACTTTTACCGGAGTATTTAATCGTGCAGAATCAAAACTGCAGTCACCACCGGAATTTCCAAGAAACATGGCCTATTGGAATTCTCAGCAAAAGTACTCGTGTAGAGGAAGATTTCCATCTTCAGCTGGAATCCGGTGTTCAGGATTGAGTCGCATATCTTGACCGGTAATCTTTTTTATCTGGCTGTTAACCACTTGTTCCACATCAGTGGCACCAGATGTATTTATTATTTAACAGTCACTAGCCATGACCTATAATGAAGAAGCTGTCGCATTTTGAGTTCATTGAAACGAAGACTTCTGTCTGCTTATAGTAAGAGAATTAAATTATGTCACCACACAAACCTTGATGGATTACATGAAGATATCGATGAGTCGTACTCGGTTGGCTGAATGGAAATGACTCGGATATCGTCCGTCATTTTCTAGCAAAACCTAGCGTTCTTCTGTTCGATAAAATGGGAAATTACGTAACAGATGTTGATCGATCGGTTAGTTAACCGCTTCAGCTCTTTCGTAGCTCCATGTCACTCCGCGGAGAGTTGATTGATTGGTTTTCTCTACTTTGCTTTAGGATAGACAGTTGATGGTGAGAATAGATAGGGTTAATGACTGGGTATTCAGTTCGCTGGGAATTATCATTACCGCAGGTTAAGATGGATAAATCTCGTTGCTTTTGTTCTGACTTAATCGACCGAATTGGCCAGCAAATATAGGTTAGGTTCATTCTCCTTCCTACCATTCATTGCCGAAGTCGAAAATCTAAAGGTTATCACAAAACCGTGCTTTCGCTCTTAAGACCACACAGATTGAAAGCAATGCGTATAAGACTGAGTTATTTTTACTGATATGTTTTGTCTAGAAAACTCAGGTTGATCAAAGCAAAGTCACTGATAACAGGGGAATGATTGGCTGCGTGTACTGAAATGTTCATGCTCTCTCTCTCTCTCTCCCACGACCTACAGTTTTTAGCCGATGTGCAGAACAGATTAGAGACAATGAAAACTGAAGTAAACAGAACACAGTAGCAGTTCTACTTTTCGGAGATGATACCGGAGTTCTGATCTGTTTGTCTGAACCTCGAATTGTCTGTGATCATTTCCTCCGAATACGTGAACACAGACTGTCAAAATGGAATCAGGTACTGAAGGCCAAACCCCCCAGAACATGACAGCCCTTCAGAAAGTATGACAAAAATCTACAATACTTGATGCCACACAAAGGCATACAGACAGTGAGAGAGAGAGAGAGAAACAAACATTCACTGTGTTCAATGAAGCCGTTATCTAGTTCAATACAACCTTGACAACTCATGGTTCGCCTGAAGATCTCGTCTGAATACTGTGTACACCCCTGGACATCATTCATTCACTGTTAATGGAATTCAAAACCGAAAAATCTAGTCCTTCCGATTCGAAAAAACTGGCGGCAAAAGGAAAAATCGGCAGTATGGCAGATGTGACGTTATTTCACTTTCAGAAATACCCGTCTGGCACGAACTGGTCGGGTTTTATGAGTTATAATAAATAAGTACAAACTGACACGCTATCGAATCAGATCGATTGACTGATTGACCGATAATCGGCTTGTTTCTAGTTAACTCGGTTGGTGAATGTTTGGAGAGCGAAGAACCTCGAAAGGTCGGGTGAAAGGTGATCTGTGGAAAGACTGTTTCCAGGTAAATTTATCGCTTCTGTGATAAAGTTAAGACGTGAACTGTGGGATACGAAAAATGCAATTTAATTTTCCGTTATATACATCGTTCCAGCTCTTCAAGATGCTCACGATAAGTTTTTCTGGAATATCAAAACTGGTAAGTGAATTATGAGACTGGACCAAAACCCGGAATATTTGCTGCATATTGTTGCAATAGAGGTTAAGCATCACTGGATATTTACTTGCGTCATTCGCACCCAACTAGCCGTTTCGGAAAGGCTCGGTGGGTAGAGCAGCTGCCCGATAAGCAGATGGTCACCAACTAGATTCCGGCTAGCGACGTGGCCTTTCGGGTACAGAAGATGCAAGTGGATTTCCCGTTATCCATAAAGCTTCGGCTCCTAGTGTCATCGACATGTGATGCTAAGGTATATGGATTCCTGATGCATGTGTTTTTGATTTAGCTCGTCAATGAATTAGGCGCTTTCAAGCCATAGAGGATCGAAAAAATGTCAAGAGATAGAAGAATTCTAAAACATCACCAAGTATTCACAAATGCGTGTGAATCACGGTCTCATATAAAACCATCAAGTATAACACGAGAGCACAATTTGTTCTGAGGCTCATAACTGCTTATAATCAATGGTCATTAGTGGATGCTGCACGTCGATGTCATGTGGGTTTGACGCAATGCAGTTCGTTTAGAATTGCTAAACCAAGGCGATCACCATAACAGAAGTTGCTCCCAGTGCCATTATTGTACTACACGTAAAACTGTCCTCGTGAAAGATAAATACGGAACGAATGGAAGAAATGTTTATCATAAGATGCCGCGTTGATTCAGTAACTTCCATACCAGTAGTTAGTTTTTGAGTAAATAAGTTACTTAATCGACAGGCAAACTAGTCATGAATTATTCAGTTATTCGAAAACAAAGTAAGCTAGTTAAATACCAAATTAGCTAGCTGATTTAGTTAGTTAGTTGTTTGATTACTTAGCTAACTGAATATTAAACCGGTTAGATAATCAGCGAGCAGGCTATTAAGTTATTTGATTTGGCATTCGAAAGGTATGGTTCAAGGTAAGCGTCCCTATTCGTTGCTGTATTTGTTATGTAAAATGTTACCAACAGTAACGCAACCAGTCCTGCGATGACTCACTGAATATTGCCTGTGCATCATCTAGTAATGAAGAAACACTCACAAACATCAAGTACCATTCCCCATGGAATTCCCTCGGAGCACATTGCTGCCGGTGAATTGATGTTTCAGCCAACACAGACCGTATTCAAATGAATCCGTAACGTGATTTATTTCCTGCGGACTTCGATTACACACCGTTTTTAAGCGGGCTTTCCACGGTTTTTTTAATCATGAACCACTCATTCTTGTTAATTTTATTGATGTGACAATAGGAACAGTCACTGGGATCACGGGCTTTTATAAAGTGCCAGGATGCATCGGTAATGTGCAAGTTCATGTGAAAGAATCCCTACTAGGAAAGATTTGTCCTCCCTTCTACCGTGTGCATCCACATCACTTAACAAACAAACGTCGGTGCAACTGTGAGACTCCTATCGATATGTCACGTGCACAGTTGTTTTCTCGAAGGCGGTTATTTATTCGTTCCCCTGTCGGTCTCTCTGTTCCTCCCTGAGTATCTGGCATTTCAGGGGAACAGATAGATGGGAATCACGCGTCTCAGAATCTTTCGGCCCGGACGTGCAACTTGATTTGCATACGGTTGGATGTGCGTTTCTGTGTGCGTATACTGGAAAGCATGTAACGAATGGCGCCGACCGGGAACTCAAATCAGACATTTTTGAACCAATTCACCACAATAGCAAGGTAATATTTTCAGTTACCTATTGTTTTGACTACGAATTCGTGTTCTTTTGTGATAATGAATGGAACGAAACTTCGCACGATTTCGACTCAAATAGTGACTGACTTTGCTTGACAGCCATCAGTACTCCTTTGTGAAAGATAAATATAGTAAGTAACTGGATTTTCTTTTTCCAACAAAACTTCTGTCCAAGTTGTACTTAGTTTGTTGGTTCTCTAGTCTTTATTATTGGATTGATGATTGCGACCAAAAATGGTTATTCCCCAGTAATTCTCATCCGCAAAGTTCTTTCTAATGACCACTGCTTTAGGTCAGTTACGAAATCGGTCGTATATCTTGTGATCCGTTCAGTTCGTCTGTTCGAAAGTGAAATCTGAAGTGATGGTCGATTGTGTCTCTTTTTCGCTGGGTCTGGCCCTAGGCTAAAGTCAGGTCTTTTGTGTTATGTTTATGTGCGTGTGCTTCACTCTGACAAACTTCTCTCTGTCTGTTTGCTTACCGAAGGGGAAGCTAGAAACAAGGGCAATCAGATGCAAAGGTAACCCGTACTAAACCTACCCGAACCGAGCCGTAAGAAGTGGTCTCCAGAGAAGATAGCTGACATGTAAAAAGGACCCATAGTCCAAGGAATTGCCAGCCGAACTGTGATTCGGTATTCATGCTCTTCAAACACACTTTCTTTTTCCGGAGCTGATCTGTGTCTAAACTAAATCTGTCAGAGTATCATCGATTCACTTTTATTGTTTCACAATCGGATGTAAAAAATCACGGTGTAATTCTGAGTGGGTGATTTAAAGTCGTATTCCTCAATTTTGGCAGACCGGACAGGTTCACTGAACTCGAACAGGAATAGTGCACAAACCAACATCTGCAGCAGACTTTTTGCAATCTCTATGCCATGGACAAAAATTTACCGGGGCAAATACAAAAATGACATATCGTTGGTAATTTATACCATCCACTATACCATACAGCGAACTATCTGCCTGCTGTTCGTATTGCATATTCCTAAATTTCATTGTCTAAATCGTCAAAAAGTCAGTGCTTACTATTTATCAATATGCAACATGACGGTAAAAGTATGTCCTGACGAGAAACTGAGAAAGCGAGAGAGGTAATGCACAGAAAACCCCACAGAACACATTGAGAACAAGAGAGTGGCGAACAAGCTCGTTTTCAGTTATTCATATTCATGCCAATACATAACATTAAATTTGACTCAAAGCAACGGAGGGGAATGATCATCCCAATCTGTCTGTGCAAGTGCGTATGCGTGCTTGTGAAATTGATTGCAGTGAAGAATTTTCACCACCCTGTTTTGTTATCAACGAGACAGATAACTTTTAATAATGCGACCAAATTGCCGACTATTGTAACATCGATGGCGATTGGAAATTCCTCACCCCGCAGTTTTCTGTATTGCTGTTTTTGATGACTATCCCAGAGTTAGTCGTCAAGACGCTGGTCTTTGAGCTAGCACAGTTTGTGTCTTGAACATGGAATTTCTCTCTTCTATCGTTAGGCGAGTCTTTCCGACCGAGTTTTTTTTAAAGTTCACGTGATAGTGAGATGGACTGTTTTACTTCATTTTGTTTTAATACGGCTCAGTTTCGGCTGATCGCTCCTGGACTGACAGCTTGCATCTGTGCCCGCTCCGAAGTCGTTTTTGGCTGCTACTCTGAGGAAATTTATTTTTTCGGCCTGATCATGCGTGTAGAATTTTTCCCCTGGAAAGACTTGTATTGACTGGTATTTTTGCAATTATTCTTTGCTCTATCGAATGATAATTACGGTATGTCAGATCATCTGTCGTGTCTGTTTTGGGAACCTCGATTGACTGAAGTTCTCCATCAGAGGTATACGCACTGATTCAGCCGGCGTCACACGAGATACGGCCAGGCACCAAGTTTGTAGATGCGTAAGCTGAGCAGCTTCGATCATTCAGGATCGCCGAGGGCGGGCACAGCAAAAAGCTCACTATGATCGGTCAACTTGTACCCTAGAAAATAATTTCTTTGGATTAAATTATTCATACAAACCACTTCTGTAGTACAATTAAAGTGCTATTCCACATGTTTGATCTTCTTGCCTTTTTGATTTACGTAGTTCTGGGTAGGAGTGATTGCAATAAGTTTTCAAATTGAGTGCCGTGAGTATCAAAACAAGATTAACATACATATTTTATGATTACTGAAAAAAAGTATCGTAGATTTCAGTGGATCAGTTTGTTCTCGATTATGAGATCCGTGGGACTAAGTGTAGCTCAATACCTGCCGTCGGTAGCCAGGATTGGTTTCGATATTTCGCATTTAGATTTGGCTGCTACAATGGCTTTGTCCATCTCTTGAATAAAATTTGGGGACGAACGGTAAGAAGGTGCTGTTTCAGTGCAACTGAATTAAGCTAGATAATAAGAAAGCCGCTTCTGTCAGAGAGGGTGTAATGAAGACTGCCATGGCAACAGAAGGAAGGGGTTTGAGGGTCCCAGACAGAAGAAAGCAAACCATGACAAACAAACGAAATTCAATAAAACCCCAGCAAACCGAAAAATGGCCCGTATTAAGAGCTTCAGACCAAGATGTCAATCAAGACAGCCAGGTCAAGACAGTAAGAAGTGTGCTTGAGGCCGCCGTTCAGTGACTAGTCAAGGACGAATCCTTAACCTTCAGTCAGGGAACTGGAAGTCGGTAATCTACTCGTACTATAGGAGAATCAATCTAGCACTGATGCATACAAAACTGAAATTGTAAGCAGTTGGGCCACAGTGTACTGATCACTCAAGGAAGTTCGAAGAACCCACCTAATGATACAGCAAGCGAACACGGGCGAAGTCGAGAGCGAAATCAATAAACGAACAAGGGGAAAGCAGTCACGTGGGACGGGCCGTGAGGGGTGACCAGTCAAGGTCAGTGTTCAGCATGGGGCTGCCACGGTATGAGGCTGGAGGTTCAAGACACTGGATACGAGGTGGGGACGAAAGAGTTTAGAGACGACAGGGATAAGGGAACTACGTAGAAGGTTATCAAAGAGACGGGATGACATTTATGTGCTTAGAGCAGTTGCACAGACAGAGTCCGCGTACAAACCAGTGGGTCAGTGAAAGGGGCTGCACGACCAGAATAAAGTAGCGTGAGCAATGCGACCACGGGAAAACTAGGAGGTCATCAGTAAAAGATGAGGTCAACAGACAGATACAGACACCAGTTATGAAGATAAACCATCATGGAAACAAGAGCCTGTACACGTGCAACACAGTGGGAGCAAATAGGCAAACTATGGAACACAAACGCGGGAAAGCAGATAGGATGGATGCCATTTTAATTCACTCGATCCAAACAACTGGGTCGAGGGCAAACATTGAATTAATGGTAGCAACCAGTTGGACGTGGTCTCCCGAAACTCGCGCGAGGGTACGTGGAGAGTAGAGACAGTGAAACTAGATTTGTTTCCACATGGGAATTTCAGCATGTGAACTGGAAGCGAACGCATAAGGAATGCAGAAGATCTACCTCAACAACTGTGGTCATGTGACAAAAGGGGAGCCGAAATTCGTAGGTCGTATCAGGATCGATCTTGGTGGAGTACAGAAGTAAAAATGAACTGTGTCAGTATTTTGAGTTGTGCCGATCAGTGAACATAACTGTGACTTCACTGTCATACCTTATCGTTGAAACAGGCCCCTGGCTGAAGCTTTAGTTTAATTTTTAACCAGATATCAAAATGTAAACAGAAACAAATGCACGGATCGAATGAAAACTGATTTTATCAAAAGTCTATGCACAGACCTAGATGTTCATTGTCAATGTCTCTGACACAACTCAAGCGTGTTCAATAGACTATCACCACAGTTAAGCCATTAAGAACCAACTTCACCTACCTAAATTGTGGTCTATAGAAAGCTCATCGTTGTCATTTTTTATCTGTTTTTCTGCCTACCCTAAGCTCCTTAGGTGCCAAGATTAAGAAACTCATCGCAGTTCAGTCTTCAGTGATTTGCGTGACCTTGAAAAGTGATCTCAGATGTTTCATTTATACGGCTGTCAGGCCACAAGCACCACCAATATCACCTAGACTGGGGGAAAATATACACAGTCAAGCTGCTTATCGTGGTTAGTGGCACTCATCTAATAGGTCCCAGTTTCGAGAACCAATAGGCAGATCTACCACACTGTGACCTCTGAAACGGATTTGACAACAAACAATAATGTATACTCCGTGATTAACCTCCAGATCACTAAAAATAGTTTTACACTAGGCACATCTTCGTTTCTACTCCACAATCTTGCTTTCCTGTTTCCCGTCATTTTTCGTAGCTACTTAGACAGCGTGTATCAATCTACGAAAGGAGTATTACTTCGCACGTGAGTAAATATATCTTATTGTTCCAATTGAGATTCATCTTGTCTCATGTTTTTAGGTCGATAGTACATGAAAAATGATGAAACGATTGAATTTCACATGGTAGTTGCCACTAAAGTGAACAATAATCCGGGATGCGTATGTATTTCCGAGTCAAAAAGTGGTACATGTAAGCAAGATAAAACACATATATTAGGGGAAAACTTGGTATCTAAGGAATAGAATAATCTCAAAAAGGCTATGTCGAGAGAACTTGTACAATACCTGCATGCATGTATGCGTACATATATATATATATATATATATATATATATATATATATATATATATATACGATCGTTTCCAAAGTTCCATTGTTCTAGCTTTCAGTGACTTTCTTTCGATGCTATTTGGTGGTTACCCAGTTGTACTCGGTAAAATTTAGTCGACAACCTCGAAATCGATCAGCTTTCAAAATGCACCCCTGTTTTCGGTGGTGGTCGGAGGGTAACAAATACACGATGTAGCATATCACACTAAAGTATTCATTACAAGTGAAACAACGGTTACCGATATCGGAGACCGTGAATAATTATTGACAGAGGTGGTCAGTTGTCCCTTCTGTCGAAAGGTGAATGAGAAGAATCCACCATTGGTACGTCCTCCTTATTTGCATAAGAAATAAAGCACCAAAAGATACGGTATAAGATGGATATTGTCCACTGTTCGCTATGTGCTTTGTGAACCCAGTACGGAAACAAAACTTTCATTTGCAAAATGAAACGTGTTATCTGTTTCGAATTTCATTGACGAGCTAATCTGATTACGAATTGTGTAGCTGTCATCTTTTGTTTGGCAATATATGTATAGTAGCAAGTTTCTCATCATAGAAGAATTTCTTCTCTTCAGCTCGAAAACAAAAACGTTGAGGACATCCTTTGCTTTCGTTTTAGGCAACCCGGAATCTGTATCTCGTAAACTGATCAAAAGCAGCAGAAAGTTATGAGTTACTTTCTACCAGATGTTATACGGAGGAGATGTGAACTGCAATCCAGTTTGACCTGATCCGAATGGAAGGACACATCTTCCCATTCAAAGTGAATCTGCTGGCGGTTTAAAGATAAAAACAGAAAAGAACTTCACCGGGGAAAAATAATTTTCATATGTTGGTCAATCCCAAGTTTTCAGAATGATGCAAATGTCAAAATTCGTTGACCCAGGAGAGATTTGAACCTACACTTGTGGGCCTCCCACACCTTACTGCCGCATGTGCTCACCCGGCTGAGCTTCCGGACCTCGTCGAATGGCTTAGGGAATTTAACGTATAGATTATACAATTTATCCACCCAGATCAACGACTTTTAGTATTTGGATCATTTTAAAATTCGTCAAATTTTCCAAGCCAGTTGTCATAATTCGACATATATCAACCTCGCCAAATCTCTTTTACAACCAAGCAAGCCCGAATATTCAGCTGGTGGACACGGGTTAATTCACTGGGAAATTCAAATCAAAAAGTTAGTTCACTGTGGCGGATACCAAATGCTATTGTAATTCGGGCAGGTAAACAAACAATCCATTCTAGAAAGTTCCAAAGTGCTTTGACATAGCCACGTATCTCAGCCGGTAGTGCGTGTGCGGTACTAAAGCGTGGGTGACATCCACCGGCGAGTTAGAGTCCCCGTCAACGACTTTTCACACCCTAATCGATTCAACAGACGAAAATATGCTGTGTACGCAAGACAGTTCTATACTGACCGATAACGATCTCCAGAAAGAGCAGCTAATGAGGACATCTCTAAAGTGCATTGACTTTTTCTAAACTTAGTCAGCTTATAAAAATTAGCTCATTTAAGAAGTATTTAGTAATTTTATTCTTGGATTAACGTTACCAGTAACCTTATTCAAGCTTCAGAGGAACCATCTCTGAAGCCCATAATACAAACCACAATCGAGCTCATTTCCCTCTGTACCGAGTTATCCAGGGGATTTACGGTCCTATGTCCCCGTCAACATTACATCGAGGAAATGGACGGTCAACGTTTGACAGTCGTCGTGGTCATTGTTCTGTTTGAAATTATTGGTGAAAAAAGTAACTTTTGTACTCCAATTATTCGTAATCACGTAAACACAGAACCCGGTCGTGGCCACTGCGAAAGAAATCCAGGCGGCAGGCTAGTAAGCCAGTAATGCGAACAAGGCAAGGATCAGAGTTACGTGCATGCGCATGCGTAATTTTGTCGCTGGCCAAGCAAGGTCAATCGATACTTAGCGAGATCGTCTAGTCAACAACGTCCTGTCTGAAACACGATTAATATCAGTACTGGGTGCGTGATGGCAGATGTGTCTGCTTGCAAATGATTGGTTAAATAGAAGTTAACAGTACGTTTCCTTTTTTTTCACTGTTCCAAGTTCTACGTTGCATCACGAATTGTTGGCTCTGAATGGCTGCCTCAATTTGGAGCATATCTTTCGTAAGAAATTTTCGTTCATCTTGAATAGGCAAATGTTTATATTTTACCCCTAGTGGAAATGAGATTCAAAACGAGGGGGATATGTATTGGTCCTTGTTGGAGATAACTTTGAAGTCATTTCAGACTCCTAATGTTAATAAATTTTAATTTACCATCTTCTTCTTTATAATTACTTCTCTGCAGATAATGGTAACTTTGCCTAAGAGAGCACCAATAGTTAGGCGGTTACATGTCAACGAACGATAACTAAATTAAATCTCACTTTTCCCAAACAGATCGTGAAATAGGGTGAGATTCACCTAAAAACATTTTATCATCCAAATTTCTACAATTGTTCGTGATAGCCTATTATTTTACCTAAAAATTAGACAGTAATAAGTAACGTTTTGGTGATGAACGGTGAGTTACTTTGGTCCACCAAGTTTGATGATGATAAACGACATCGAACCACAACTCTTTTTAACAGATTTTTTCTAGAGACTTCAGTAAATGGTGGATAGATCTGAATATAGTTGTCTTCAAAGAAATACAGAAAAAAACTCCATTTCCATCCCGTTACTTCTTCAGAAACTAGATATACCTCTCTCACGCTATCCACACGTACTAAGTATTAGACTGAGTTATGAATATCGAAATGTTTGGACGAATTCGTAAAAAGAACTCCAAAGCACTGATTTGCAAGAAGTGACCTAGATCACTTTGCTGAACGTTTACAACTGCATTTCAGAGTCACGGCAACCGATTACATAATCAGACCAAAAAAGCAATTTGACATAGAAGAGACCTCGGACAAAGGAATGCAGAAATAAAGTTGATAGTTGCAGGCAGTTTTGTCTCTTTCAAAGTCCCTTATAATTGTAGCTATGTAAACAATTCCCTTGTCCGCAGTAAGCACAAGTAAACTTTCAGCGAAACGATCTCTGAGACATTATGCATGTCACGGATTTTACCTTATTTATTCAGATTTACTGCAGAAAAGACCGGTTTTCCACTTTCTGATAATCAGTAGAGGTAAAGACGTAACTGTTATCGATTTCAGCGGGATTTCCGGTACTCTAGCATTGTCCGGTTTCCTGACTTGATTGCTTGAGAATGATACCGGGAAGACAACAGTTTGACTAAAATGAAAGAATTTAGATGTACTCGGTGGAAATTGTAGGTTCAAACGCTGTCGATCATCTTTAGTTTATCGAATCTAGCAACGAGGAAATGAAATTTTAAGTACCTAAATCTAGAAATTCATCAATCGCCAACTTCACGACTTGCGGTGCTTTGCCTGACTGTTCGTCAGGTGCTTTGTACATATAAGTTCCACTCATTTTTTTCAAGAAAATGATTACATAAATAAACGGAGTATTTAAATACAACTGGAATCATTGCAATTAGCTATATAAACAGCAAATACAGTCATAACGACGAGCTTGTGTGTTATTTTCCACATTGTTTCATCTGCCCTCAGGGGAGAAACTGACACATTTCTGTGTTTAATTCCATCAAACTATTAGAGCACGGGGGATGAGAGTTATCGGTACGTGATCCGCTTTCCAGCTAGAATTCCGCTTTGGAAATTCTTCCACGAAGTAAGCTGGTGACAAAATCACGGAGGAATCAGCCTTGCTCAAAAAAATCCGAGTGGGGTTCATTTAGTGGTTCAGTATCTGAATTAACAAATCTCTCCTTTTCGGTACTAATCTCACTCCACTCCACGACACAAATCACATTCACTTGTTCTCCTTTATTATAGCAAACTAACAAAATATGAGAAATTTTCGTTTCCTTTCTTCATCCATGGGACGAATACTCATTAAGTGAGATCTAATCTTATTCGAGTACATTGTCCATCTATATGGAAAGCAGTAAGGGAGTGGTAACTGTGAGGGTGATGAATGCTACCATGGTGATCCATACACAGAGGTGATCATTCATCAAACTCTGACGATTGTCTTAGTCGGAGTGGGGGGTGCGGGTGCACGTGGGGGTGCTGAGTGGGATGGGCTACGGTGGGGCGACAGTGCTGTGCCAGGTTGTAGTGTCTGCATCTTGACCATTTTTGTACCTCTCATTTCCACGCATCCATTTGTATGCGTTCGTCTAAGCAACTGGAACTAAAGCCCACTCGTGCACGCCCAATATTGACCCAACAAACGTCTTTTGTATTCGGGTTCACGATCCGCCATTCCTAAGATTGTTTTTTAATTACGACCATGGCAGGAACAAAGTCACTGTTAAGATTTCATGATGAGAACATGTGACAAGATCACGATGTTGTTCAAACACGTAGCATGTTTGTCTTGTCTAAGCATGGTAGTGACCGATATAAATCGGTTAGACAGAATACAAAAGTAGAACATCAGATTTCTCATGAATCTATCCATTTATCTTAGCTTGCAGGTACATGTCCATACATACATGCTCCACACACACACACACACACACACACACACACACACACACACACACATCATTTTAGGCCAAATGACATCCCCTTACAACCATACATTTATGGATAGAGCATATAATCCATCATGTAGGGACTTGCTCATCATATTACACACAGTTATCTGCGGGTAAACATCACCGAAAAGTACGAACCCCCTTCCATCCAGCCGACTGGCCAGACGCTGTCCCCCCTGTCCGTTCGAGGATGTCCGTCGTGCACGACCAATATCTAAATTCCATACCAAACCAAACTGCTATTCATCGGACGATCTAGTAACTTGGGTGTATTGAAACATCGAGATAATCCGGCGTTACCGTATCTGTCCTCGGTCCAAATAAACGGGATGCATATATTACAAGCGTACGTGTTTGGGGCATCTGACAATTCATTGTGTGTTGTTGTCTTTCACCATAGTGCACCCGTTCTTGTGCGCATAATCCCTCTCTCTAATACATGATCCTGCCCCTTAGGCCTTGGCTCCGACCCATCTACTTGTCCTTCTTACACACTGGATACTAATCCGAATGGGAAAATTAGTTTGATTATAACAAAGAGAGCACTATGAACACCCCTTTGCTCTCCTCCTCAATTACCCTTCACAGTGGGCTCTCTACTTAGACTTCGATTTCTGTTGTACTAGACCGCGACTTCGCAAGCTCGATTTAGTGAAGAAGGGGACGAACAATGCCCGGCTATAACAGGTCAGCCACCATAGACGGAGAGAGGGGAACCTTTTTGATGGATGGATAGATGAATGGGTGGATGAACGGATGGATTTTTAACTGTGTTTTGTGTAGAGGTGGATAGGCAGACGAATTATCGCGCACGAAAAGAATTCGCCCTAACTGAAGAAGGGCTAAATACTCGTATACACTGTACGTATATGTTAGAGTACGGTTGTGTGACTGTTTGAAAGCCTTTTTTGCAAGAGTATATGTCCGTAATCCAGATCGGATAACCCGTCTGTCAACCGGTTACCATACTTGTTAGTCATGGTCTTTGTCTCCGAAACCGTTTGACTTATGATTCCTCCAATGGATAAAGGAAAGAATGAGAAGAATAAGTAAGCGAAGATTTCTGAAACCAAACAACAAACTTGATCAAAAAGCGTAAAAAGTACTAAGTCGGGTGAAGTGCTTCACATATTCAATATTCGTAGAGTTCTTAGAGTTAGCACAAGAAGCCTATATCTTGATAGAAAATGGAAAGTTCAGTTGTTTCTTACATCCAAAAATCCAAAGCCTAGAACCGGAATCGAACGGGAGATCTTTCCCTGCCGGTTAGACTTTCTACCAGCGGAGCCATTGCGATGTGGCCAGTCGGGCGAAAGTAGAGCAAGTGAATATTCCGTAATGTAGAACCACTACTTGAACTACATACGACATCTGCTCTTATTTTAAGCAACAACTAACCTCATTGGTCACTTCCCAGTGCGATGAACTACACACAGCTGAACGTGCTTCAAAGGACACTTTGATATTTCACCGGTTTGATTCTGGCTGATGGCGTAAACTTTGGATGAGAAAAACGCAAGCGGATCTTCCATCATTTACTTTCAATGTTCTTTTATTTTCTGATTCAACTCTGTCTCAAGACACTTTCACTCAAACTTAGTGTTCAGTGATTCAGTTAGTGAGGATCTCCTGATCGACACCAGCATGTCCTATTGATCACAGAATTCGGCGTCACATGAAAAGAAGATGTAGCTTGCTAGCTTATACGCACGGGATCAGTGGACACGTTTAGTCGCATTGTAGAACCGTTTCATACTCCTGGCTGTAATTCTCATCCTGTATACCACAGTGAATCCCCCAAACTTTGGCGTTACATTACGAAACTTGGCATTTGCTTGACAGAGTATGCTAGACTCTACAATCATTCTGTCAGGGAATTCCTCTGAAGCTGGTTCCCATTATTCACGCCTTCATTCAATCAGTCAATCAATTAACCAACTAACCAACCAACCAATCAATCAATCAGTTAACTAATAGTTAAATAAGTAAATAATCAGCCTGCCAGGCAGACGCTTAGTCCAGCAACTAGCCACTTCAATCAATTTTTCTACACCCCTATTTTTCGCAACGAAGCTGTGAGACCGGTGAAGCGACTTCACTGAACCCTTTCTGACGAGAGGATTAATTCAGAGACTCGTTGCCCATAATGTGTAGATGCGAGCGATTTACCTAAATTAGGCAGAAAGCACTCAAAAGAATTTACCCAGTGTTCGGCCGTTAGTCAATGCTTCTATGCTTTGGGAAGTATGTAGACCAGTGTATTTAATGTTACCGACCATCGAAACAGACATAGATCACGTTCTCGGGCGTTCCATCATCGAAGCTATATTTGATTTTGATTTAGAAATAAAAAGAGAACGGTTAATTTCCGGAAAACGGGAATGAACTTCAGAAGATCATAAAATATGACACAAAAATTGTGCTAGTTTTCCAACATGGTAATCCCATTGAAGAGTCATGTAACCTATCTACCGAGTTCGTTGAGTTACGCGAAAGAACAAAGCTAGTCTAATGAAAATTGACCTCGGATCTCAAACGAAATGCGGTACTATTGAGGTAAATATGAGTGATACAAATAAAAGTACAGACCTCAACGCTTATCGACCACGAGGTCATTTCAACGAACCGGGTCAATCGCCTTATAGTCGCTCCAGTTCAACAGCGTGGCACCGAATCAGACAAATCGTGAGGGCGATTTCTTGTTGACCCGATAAAACAAACGGTCAACTAGGCGTGTTCTACAGTGAAGCATGTAGGAGCTAGCCAGGTTACACACCGGAAAACGTTAGAAGTTGGATAACATGGGGGAGATATTAACAACAAAGCAAGGACCTTCAAACACACCTCCGGTGGGGTTACAAATATATTCTGGAAAATTAGTGAGAAGTTGGCCTTCTAAAACACCATGTTCTACCCGTCAGATATACACTGTCAGTTTCCATCTTCAGGCATCATTTAAAAGCAAACAGGATCACAGTGAGTAGTTTACATCCTAAAGATAATCAGTATGGTAGAGAAAAGTCAAGAGTTTCGGTTTGACGTTTTCACATTTGCAGAAATACTCTTTGTAAAACACGATGTAGATTGACGTTGATGAGCAATTTCTGAGCCAATTACTTTCGGACTAGCTAGCTCAGGCATAAGGGAATTAGTCGGCTGCACGGATCGATCAACCGAGCTGAGGTGAATAAATATGAAAGTGCTGCCACATGATACACCAGAACATGGAAAATGCTCCAAAACTACCTAGGGAATTTGTAATGCAATGGGCTAGATTCCCGAGAAATCTCAAGCGTACCTTGACGTGGTGCTGTGTACGAAACATTTGTTGTGCTCTGTAATCACTCCCATTGATCAGCTCGATTGCAGGCGACCTGCGGAATAAGTTATTCGTTAGACAGCCAAAAGCAGCTTCGGTGGATATTCGTGAAGCATGTCGTGGTAAATAAATAGATTATTTCTGTTCTTACCTGTAAACACTAATTAAAATGCTGCTCACAATATGTCCGAGAGAATGTGATACACAGGTTTACTTGTTAATTCGCTGCCTAGTTTGTATGGAACCTTTCATGTCCATGAACTTTCTTCTAGTTTTTAACCTGCTACGGATGCTACCTTTATCTCTTGGGCCAGCAGTTCAGCCTATAGGAAGACGGCAGTGCACATCTGTCTCCATGTAAGGCACTGACTGCTCTGAGCTTACTTTCCAAGTCGTATAATTCATATTTCAGAACTGGAGAAGGGAAAACAGAATGCAACAAATAATCCTACGGTTTCGTTCTTTTCTGTTGATTTCATGTGTCAACATAACCTCATCATAAACAGCTGGAGCTACAAATCATCACCTACCATCATGCAAATGGGAATTCAACATATTGCAAAGTTATAGTGTGATTTGTCAATAAAGTGGCAGTACTTTGGCTTCCAGGGAGTTTCAGGGATTGGCTTCGGTCAAAGGGAATATATGTTTTAAAGTTAAGCGCTATGTGCCGGATTTCTTAGGATATGTTCAACCAGCAGCATGTTTTGCAGATCTGACTGAAAATTCCATGATATCTGCACTCAAAAAGTACAAAACAAACTATTTTTTGTCAAACGACACCAGAAGGCAGACAACACCAACTGATCACCTCGAAAGATCAATTCGTCACGTGTCGTTTTCCCGTGGAGAAAAGTGGAATTGGATATCACACCCGTCAATAATGATCTCGTGTCGTATGGCTAACCTTGAAAGATTATCTCTTCCCGAGAGTTTACAAAAGCACTTGTAATTGTGGGATTTGGGAATTGCAACGATGAAGGCTCTGCCATTCTCGGTGTAATGCGCAATATGCTAATCTTTTTCCATGATCCATATTGGACATCTCGTCTCGTAGAAGTATGCGCTGCAAAATTTGATTCATCATTTCTACTGGTGATGAGAAGTTTGCGACCTAAACGCCAAGCTAAGCGATTATCAACCGATGCAAACCATCAGCCTGAGCCACAAACAACACGGATATTCAAAAGCACCGGGAACCGACTTTATTTCTTTTCCGGTGAAACTTGACCTTAGTTGAGAATATGAGCTCTTTTTGCCGATCTTAATATTGCATTGCGGGAAAACCGAATAGTCTACTGTGTCCTTTAGCGTTGTTATAGAAAATCATAATCTTATCAGTTACATAAAACAAGCCAGGCAGATTGTCAAACCCTTTGTCAATCCTCTTCCGAGAAATGTCAAACGTAAGATGGTCTTTCCTAAAGGTGTCAACCACATGATGATTTGAAGTTGGCCTGTTAACAGGCAGCCACGTCAGGATCGAGATTCTGAAACTTAGAGGCTAAAACAATTTTTCTTTTACAATAGTCTTGAATTATTCGGGTAAAATGTGGTGCAAAGAGGAGTCGAAAACGACTACGGCTGAAATTTGCCGGGGAAAATTCCTCTCCCCACAAATAAGTGCCGAGGAATTCAAATCCGTGGTCAATTTTTACCTAACTCGCTTACCTCTGGAGATATTTGAGATGCGCTTCGAACTGGAATTGTGAGCAGTTTGACTTTACACAAAAACATTACAACTCACCTTCAGTGGAGCGTTATTTAAGTTCGCAAGGTCACAAACTGTAAACATGTGGCAGAGCGTTATTGTACTTTCGCCTTTGGTCCAGCAGCAAACTCGCGGCGTAACTGACGGTCTTGAATTCTGAGTTCTTCCTTGCGTGTACGGGGCTATCCGGGGTCTAGTTTACCAGTGGTAGTGCGAGATTTGGGGAACTGCTTATTATCATTAGTACGATACACGTTCAGGATATGTAACTATTTTTTCAGCAACCCAAGATAAACGGAAACTTTGAGTTCTTCAGATGTTGTTGTTTGAATAGTTGTTTCACACGTTCATTTCAAGAGTTTTCATCAGTCGAGGAATTTCCATTCTCGAGGTTGTAAAGTTTCAGCTTAATTCACGCTTCGGCTCCTCTTTGACATCATTCCACGTATTCAACCCGTGTCACATAGTACACAATATTTATCAATGCTGTAGAGTCGAAAATGAGATTCATCCTTAGCTCCTGCGTGCTTCTCAATTTTTTAAAGACTATTTCCTCTTGAGGCCATCAGTACTACAGCAAACTTCCCGTTTGCCTTTTCATTTCGGTGCAAGCTTCCAAATATTTCATTGAATTTCTGTTACAACAGGATTACGTTATCTATCAGTAGTCCTATTCAGTAATAAACTTTCTCCAATGAGGGTAATACATTCGAAAGATATTGCAAACAATCCTAGAGACAGCATTAAATGACTACGAAAACTCATCAGGTTTTTGGATAAACTAAATCAGAAAAATTGTTTCCAAGTCTCTTTGAATTTCTCATTGCAATATTTGTACAGTTTCGATAATAACACGGTTCGACCGGCATACTTTTCAGAGGCATTAGTAATGCTGTTTTGTTGCTCGTGGTTTACTGAGGCGGACGTGCTATGCCAGCTGGATACCCACGGATTCTTGCTTTAACAACATTTGCGTTCATAAATCTATCAAGCATCAAAAACAACACTGTAACGATAAAGCTTTCTTTCGATAACTTCAAATTCTAGCTAATACAGTTACATAAATACGACAAACAGCGCGTTTACCTCAGTGTCTGTCGTTTTTGAGATTTTTTATTGGTTCTTCTACTAACGTTTGGCTGGACTATTGAGCGTGTAGTAGAAGATTCACTCACCCCCATCGTCAAATCAATTTCATCAGTCCCAACGACAGAAGTGAGTGCTTCATTGAAATCATGCATTGTGTTTTCCTAACGCAGAGTACGGATTTCTAGCTCGTAAACTCTAATAACTATTCAGACTGCACCTGTTTGTTCCGAAAAATGACCCTTTCGTTAACCGCAGGGTAAAGTATTGATTTCACCTATCAAGTGGAATGTAAAATAAGATTGCTTCTAAAGTGAAACATGCCCCCTGGTTATTTGCTTCACGTACACGACTGTATAACATAAAGTATCAAGATAAATATTTTTCTAATGCTAAGAATTTTTATTTGATTAAAATGTGTTTAGTCCTGAAGTAGTAGCAGTAGTGAAAAGTCCTAACTCGTCATAGAAACCCATGAGACTACTGTGCAGGCTTTTTTCTCCTTGTTAGGAATCATTAGTAGTACACAGCTATTGAGCCTTCACTAAGACTCAAACCCCGGGAGAACGACTGTGAGTCGAACAGCTAACGACCAGGCTATCTAGGCTGACTGCTGGCGGTTTGTATTAACTTCGCCATTAAATGACGTAGCACCTTTCCGCCAAGGGTGAAAACTACTCTCACATCAGGCGACCGACTACTATGATGAACGACAAATGCTTTACTTTTAAAACAACCCACGTAACTTGGCTCGTAAGGGGGTTGAACCTGTCGATGTATGAGCCCAGTCTTAAAGAGGCTCTTATCTGAAGCATATAGTGAGAAGCAAAGATCACTTCGTTGTGATATCGCAAGGCAGTGCGGCACGTATCATTTTTGGTTCTCATATCTACGGATAAAATGTTTTGTCCATTACGTGATGCAGAACATCAAGAGTGCACAGCACGAAAAAGCTTAGCTACGAAAAAGCCTAAGATTTAACAAAGTACCACGGAAAATGTTTGAAGAACAGCACAAAGTGTACTTGTTTGGTCAAGCTTTGTGAAAACCTGAGAGCTTTGATTTAGCACGTGTAACACATAAGAAAATCTCATCCATATCGAGATTTTGAAACTGAGAGGCAAAGCAAATTTCCCCTGATTCATCTTCAGCACAGATATCTCGTCTATACCGGGATGAATACGATTGGAAAAGTCGAAAGTCAACTATCAGTAGCAGATACATGACTTCTGTTCTCACTGATTACGATATATTTTTTCCCCTTTTGGAAGCAAAGTGAGAACCTTAAATGATTTAGGTTATAGTTTAATACAAAAGATAACACAGGAAAATGACGAGCTGGATACATCATCATCATCATCATCATCATCATCATCATCATCATCATCATCATCATCATCATCATCATCATCATCATCATCATCATCATCATCATCATCATCATCATCATCATCATCATCATCATCATCATCATCATCATCATCATCATCATCATCATCATCATCATCATCATCATCATCATCATCATCATCATCATCATCATCATCATCATCATCATCATCATCATCATCATCATCATCATCATCATCATCGTACAGCGTTAAACAGCAGGGCAAGCCCCACTGACCACTGCCTTTCTCACCATGTTGCACGCTGAATTGGAAATTATGAATATACAAGATATACAGGGACTGGACCTACATGGGTGGGAAAAGGAAAGAATGCCCTTGTAGCCAACACACGGAATACAGTCTAACTGTAAAAACGCACATCGATCACTCATTCTGATTCGATAGAAAGCGACAACACGATCTCCACTGTTCGCGGTTCGCAGCCATATCCTTCAGTGTCTCCAGCAAACTGGTAGACGGATCTTTTGGACCCCAACCATGAAGACGTGAAGAACCTACTTTTCCTAAGTCTGCTGTACATTTTCTCATTCCTCGCTGCTACGTCATCTGTTGACCTCCACGTGGTTCTTCCCACTCACTAGGTGGAACGGAGAATAGGACACGGTATGGTAGACGTGTGTTTGACATACGTAACACATGCCCCAACCAACGAAGTCTGCTAAGTTGGATACGCTGTGACAGGACGTTCTCCGAATTGGTACCCAATACTCGCTTTCTAATCTCAGCATTGCTCACTCGACTATTATACCCAATCCTAGCGATACTACGTAAACATCGGTGGTCGAAAACCTCAAGACGACGAATATCTTCAGCACGCAGACCCCAAGTTTCGCAACTATACAACAAAACTGAAAGCACTGCGGCACAGTATACACGACCTTTCAACCTCAGTGTAATATCAGATCGACGCCACAAGTGCTTCAGTCCAGCGTACGCCGCTGGAGCCTTGGGTATACGCGTGTTCACCTCTACTACAGTGCTTCCATCCATCGTCACGCTGCTGCCGAGGTAGGTGAAGTGGTCCACAACTGACAGCACCTCCCCATCGAGCATCAAGCTCGGAATTGTTGACGTCCAATCTTGTACCATCATCTTGCAATTTGGAGGTGCGAAGTGAATGCCGAATGGAGCTACAGCTCTCCCAAGTCTATCTACTGCAAGTTGAGCATTTTCCGTGGATTCGAACAAGCAGACAACATCGTCCGCGTAATCTAGGTCACACAGCTTTCCACTATTTCCTAGTTCGACGCCTACATCCTGAAGAGTTTGCAGGGCACTCTCCATTATCTAGTCCATGACGAAGTTGAACAGGAATGGAGACATAGGACATCCCTGTCGAACACCACTGGTCGTTTCGAACCGACCGGATAGTTCACCGTAAACTACCGCGGCCAGAAGTATGAGGATACAATGATCTCAGTAGGTTCACGAACTTCTGGGGCATACCTTTTCGATGAAGAACACTGAAAAGCGATGTTCGATCAATTGAATCGAAGGCGCCTTTCAAGTCTAAGAAAACCATCATTGTCGGTCTGCGGTGCGTGTGACGTGTTTCAAGTAGTCGGCGAAGAGTAAAAATCTAGTCGATGCATCCTCGACTTGGATGGAATCCAGCCTGCTGTTCAGCGGCATTTCTCTCGCGAGCGGGTGTAAGACGGTGCAGCAAAATCGAAGCTAATACCTTGGTGACTATCGGAATTAAGCTAATCCCACGATGATTACTACAGTCATTACGTATTCCCTTCTTGAAGATGGGAACAATCAATGACTACCACCATATTACCGGAATAAGCTTCGCATTCCAAATGTTACGGAGCAAAGCGGTAGGTGATTTTATCAAAACATTTCCACCAAGTTTGAAAAGAACTGGGAGAAGTTCGTCGGGACCTGCCGCTTTCCTTCGCTTTAGTGATCGAATACATCACTCTACTTCTACTTCTGATGGGGGCTCAAATGATATCACCCAAGGAGCCGCAGCTGTTGACACGGGAGTAACTACACTAGCGTACGGCCAGATAAACTGTTCCTTGAAGTATTCGGCCCAACGGTCAAGCCTCTGCTATTTGTTATGGATGGGTTCTCCATTTCTATTCCAAATCGCTTCACTGACCTGAGTTCGCCGTCCACCGGTGTCACGAATAATTTTGAACAGTCTTTGACTGTTACCTAAATCGGCTGCTATTTCCATTTCTTCGGCTACCTTGACCCCACTAATTTTTGCGATCATTCTTAAGGATTTTTGTAAGTTGTCTTTTCAGCTTTCTCCGCATCTTATTCATCTCCTTAAGGTTCGAGAGCTGACGTTTTTGCTCCATTTTACTCAGCGACTCTTGCGAGATCCAGTGTCTTTGATGGGCAACGGATCTAGGACCACAGGCAAAACCTGTTGCATCGTGCATCGCCTGTTTGATATGAGTCCAATGATCAACTATATTGATGTTCGTCGTAGATCCTAGCTCATGTGCCAGCTTCTGCTCGTAACGGGTGCGTACTCCTGGATCACACATACGTTGCACAGCTAATCGGGTTTGCGGTTTGCGACGATGACCATGGAGCTGGAGTGATAATCGCATTAAAACTAATGCATGCTCCGACTCTACGTACGTGGACCAGTAAGATCTACGGTTCTGAACAGAACTGCGCGACCGGTAGCTTAAGGTGATATGATCAATTTGACTCAAAGTACCTGTAGAGTTAGAGCGCCACGTCGCTGTGCGACGCGAGTTGTGTCCGAAAAATGGCGCTAGACAAGAACAGTCGATGGTCTGCATAAAACTGGAGAAGTCTATCCCCGTTATCTGTACTCTCAGTGGGTGAAGCACAACGCCCACCTAAACAAGCTTCTGCCGTACTAAGTTTGCCAACCTGTGCATTGAAGTCACCAGATAGCACTACAGTGTCAGAACCTTCACTAATGCGAACGATGGTGGCGAGTGCATCGTAGAACTCATCTTTCCGCGTGTCTGAGCTACAGTCCGTTGGGGGCGTACACCGAGATCACAAACAAATTGCGCTTAACACAACTATCCTTTCGAACGCCGACCGACCCTTGGAGTGTCACAGCACATAAACGACTGTTAACAGGGATCCAGTCTAAAAGGGCAGCCTCAGCCTTGTCAGTCAAGACAATTCCTACACCACGTTGACCCACAGCTCGAGCTACTTCGTCTCCTGAGGTGCGCATAAAATACCTCGATGAGATACCAGGAGCAGTTAGCTTAAATACACTGCTCGAATCCTGTATACGCGTTTCACTTAAGCAGCAGACAATCTTCAGAGAATCTATTGTGAGCGCTAGGCACGCCTACAAGCTGGATGCGGAAAGGTCTAGCAAAGTTTGAGATATACGTTAGAGATGAGTGAAAGGGTCGTTGCACGTATCTGATTTTTACCAGACTGACATGATTTTACCTTCTTCAGACCAAACTGTAGTAATCAAATTCGAATTTGATACCGTGCACTTGGTGCAATTGCTGACTTTCGAATTTGCAACAACACACTAACTATCCACCAAAGGATAGACGTGTTTAACACTGAATTAGGATTATTGAAATTCTGAAAGTAGTGTCTTAGCTTTTAGTCTTCTCACGGATGACTGAAAGTTATCGTCTGGATAGAAAGCGATCGTTTAGTAGCTGGAATAAATTTTGTGAATGAATATAGGCTCCAGAAACGAATTAACTGGAGTTGCATCCATTACGCGAATTGGATCATTAGTAGTGGAGGTTATCCTTCAGAAGTGTGCGGTTTTGCAAGGGTGAACACTGTATCTGTCATTTGTAAAGCGAGTTTTCGATGTGATTTAGAAAGGCCAGATTTTACTTGGTATTTAGCCCGTTCTCCGCGTGTTCAGACAACGTGCCTCCCATGTGAAAAGTCCATTCTGGTGTGACATGATTTACCATCTGTTCGAAGTACGTTGTTTTGCTCCATTCTCAGGTTTGTGAACTTGTATACACCAGGAGTAAGTCTACAAAATTATTGGGTTCTATGGGTTGTTTTGGTTACACCTATCAGGTAGTGGATTACACAGGCTTTCCCATTGGGATTCGATTGGTGATCAAAACAGAGAAGGCAGATTAATTCCATATACTTAATATTATTTTGATGATATCGAGGCTAAAAATTAACCGTTTTGGGTGTGAGTACCATAGTGAGGAAAATGTATTCCAAAATGTCAGTATTTCAAACGAATAAAAAATAAAGCCCTTGTCATAAACCAGGTCTAGGGGAAAATGGCGCAAATTTATTCAATATTGGAGCTGTTTTGTGTTCAAATCAATGATTCCAAAAGGTAAAATCAGTGAGTATCTACCAAGTAACCTCTAATTTGAACACCATGATATCGTCATTCTACTAGGGTTTCACTAAAATAAGAGATAATCTTTCAGTGGTTCTCTCAAAGTCACAGACAATCACAACTCGTGAAATTCACGACCATCTGAGCTTCTGTAGACAGAAACTCAATCACTTACTAGAAATGTATCACAGCTGGGATCATTTCGGTATGCATCGAACAAAAGATGAGCCGTGTGATGGTGTCAGTATGTGTTTATTTTTTGGTAACTGAATTTTCGGAAAAGGTGATAGACAACCAACTTCTCGGTTCCAGCGGGTAACCTTTCTCAAGACCAGTTTACAAACGAATGATCTTGGATTAATAATCTTAGAAAATGGGTGTAAAACTAGCAACGCTAGTCTAACTAGAAGAACCATTTTTTCCTCGCGCGTTGGAAGGGGCCAAGTCACCAACGGAAATTATGGAAGTAAAATGGGGCTTTTCAGTCTTTTCTGCAATGAGCAGCAATGCACAACCGTTGAGTCTGATATGGGACTCAAAGCCGTCAGTGCATGCCTAACTGTGAATCATACACATGCAGAGAAGTTGCCTCCAAAAAGCTTCTATATGGTCAGGGGTGAGTTTCTCAGACTCCAAGATGACTATTCGTTCTGAAAGCCTTTCTAAATGATCTCAAATGACCGTGCACTTAATGCCGCCTCTGTTGAAGAGGTCCTACTCACTGCCTTCTCGTAGTGGAAGTGTTCCTGCTAGAGCAAGAGGACGAAAGGAATGCCTGGTGATCTCCATCGGGTTCACTGACTAATAGTCAGTCTATAGAAGACGGCTAAACCCTAATTCCAAACCAACCATGAATGGAGTATGAAGCGTACACCACTATGCTCATCTGAATCTGTGACGGATGGGAGTACGGGGCATCCAGGGCCTTTGGCCTCATCGGAAAGGCGCGTGAACTGAGTAATCAGTCACCGGCTCCCAGTGGGTTTCGGACCTCGCGCTCCGTCTTACTGCCTTACGGGTTAGGCTTTGAGCAGTTAAAGGCCCCCGGTTGTGGGCCTCTAAGACCAAAACCTGCTATGCCCTGGGCAACTCAACAGCACTACGCCCGCAAACTGAACCAAGCACCCTCACACAAGTTAGCTTCCTCTCACGCTCCTTCGCTGTCGTAAGATCATATGCTCATCCACCAACACTCGGAACCTGGCCGTCCTCTCCCCACCTCACCTGTCATTTTATGGGCCAGCCACGTCACTTCGCCTCAGCAAAACTGCTTCACCACTGGCCCCGGTTATGATCAGATTTCTGCTAGAACCATCTCTCCTGCGACTGCCACAAAAAATCACACCATTGAGCCCAACTGTATTCAACCTCGCCTACGATTTAAACTGGCCATCTCCAACGTACACAAACTTATGCAAACCAGACAACAGGCGAGTCTAGCTTCTACACTGAAATTGCCTCCGATCGATATCTGCTGCCACTCAGAGACAAGCCTACAAGAAGCAAGCTCCATGATCAAACTAACTTCCCCAGCTGATCCCAACACCCAGTTTCATCTGCGCCTATCTCGAGACCCGGATGCTACAGCAGCCAGCCAAGCCGATGTTGGAATTGCTCAGCAGTAGAGCTGAAGCAGCTATGTCAGACTGGATTCCTATCAATAGCCTTCCTTGTGCTGCCACGCTGCGAGGTTCTTTCCTAGTGACTAGATATCGAGATAGCACAAGCGGCTTATTAGTCATTTCCGCCTGTGTCATGACAGACTGCAGTCCGGAGGCGAACGAATATAAACTCCACCAACAGCTTCATAGGCTGCTGCACAAAGCGCGCGGGACAGATATCGTGGTCCTCGCAGGAGATCTTAAAGTGCGCGTCAGTCGCCTGGCAGCGAATAAACGTCACCTAGGAGGGCAGTTTGGCCTCGGCTCCAGTCATACGGACAGTGGGGACATGCTGCTGACAATGTGCCAACCACCAGCTTTTCCTAGCAAGTACAAAATTTCGCAACTCCAAACGACGTACAGCTAACTGGAGTCCCCCTTCTTCAACACAGGAATTATCTTACATCGATCACGAAGTGATTAGCTACCATTGGTGCGGCAGCGTGTTAGACTGCCGCTCTTACTGGCCAACCTACCTGGATTCTGAGTACGCGTTAGTCTGCGCTAAGATATGCTTGCTACTTGAGAGTTCGAAGAGTTCGAATCGTGCTCCCCTAAATATCGACAAGCTGAACGATCCTCTAGTGTCAGAAGCTTTCCAGACTATTCTGGCACAGAAAATGGTATCCACTGCCACACCTGATATTGATTACCACTGGAAGCGACTGAAGGAAGCCTTACTGAATACCGGCTTGACCATTTGTGTTACGGTCAAACATACTCACAGACGTTTCAGTTTCAATTTCAGTATATTCAACCAATAACCTAACACTTCTGTGCTCTGTTTTCTTTTGTTACCTTCCAGGCATCCTCCAGAAAAGGGCAAAAAGAATAGAAGCACAGTGATGACGATCCAGAAAGTCGCAGTACCAAGGGGAAATCAAGACGACAAAGAAAGAGTCCAAATGTAACTACCCCGATGACCTCAACACCTAGCCATACCACTTAATGTTTCCAACTATTTAGTAGGCAGATCACGTGGGGCCCAACCCTTGAAATCTCAAACGTCCTACTCGAACAAGTCCACTGGTCAAGGATTTCATACCCTTCTGACATGTCGTGGACTGACCACCTCGATCTATCTTCCAACCATAACCTGCCCCGGAAAACAGAGTGCGATGAGGAAGTCCATCGGTGGGCATGCTTAACACATATCCCAACCACCTTAACCTGTTTAGATTCAGTACTTGATCCGCAGACTGACCTCCGGTTACAAGCACCTTAAGTCTAACTTCAACATTGCTGACACGACGTTCCCACCTTAATCGGGCAATGCTACGGAGATATCGATGCTTGAACACCGACAGTCTTCGCTTATCTTCTAACCTCAACGGCCATGTTTTGATCCGCATAAAAGAACGGACCTAACCACTGCATTGTACACTCTACCTTTAACAGACAATCGGATGTTACACCACGCCACAGATGACTGAGGTTGGTAAAAGCCAAATGCGCTTTCTGCATATGCGAGGATACTTCATCCGATATTTGTCCACCTGGTGAGATGGAACTACCCAGGTAACAAAACTAATCCACTTCAGCTAGAGCTTTCCCTACCAACACAAGGTTTGGTGTTGAGCCAACCCAGTCATAAAGCAGCATTTTGCACTTTGAAGGTGCAAACACATCCCAAACACTGCTACACTGTTGTTAAGACTATCTAAGAAGGCTTGCAACTTACCTAGATCTTCACCTAGAAGAATAATATCGTCCCCGTATTCCAGGTGAGACAGTTTACTGCCGGAGCAAAGATCGATGCCACTATTCTCACACGAAGATAGGGCTATCTCATGAATTAATTCAATTTCGAAATTGAAGAGGAAGGGCGAAAGAGTGCAACTCTAACAAACACCACTTTCCTTGGTGAATTCGGGTGAAATATAGCTGTAAGCACGAACTCGGCTTTGGCTGTTTGCGTACAAGCATTGGAAAAGGGAAATAAACTTCTCTGGCACACCCTTCAATGAGAGGCAGCGCCGGAAATCTGTGCAGTCGACTGAGTCGAACGCCGCTTTCAGATCAAGAAAGAATGAGATTGTGGGCCTACAGAAGATGTGTCTGTGGTCCGAGGATTGCCGAATAGTGAAGATGTGATCGATACAACCCCGACCGGGTCTGAAGCCAGCTTGATTCTCACGTGTACGCATCTCGAGGGCACTGGATAATCGGTGGAGAATAAGACCGATGAGAAGTATGGTAGCGATACTTATCAAGCTAACACCTCTGTGGTTTTCAAAAGAGGATCTGTCATCTTTCTTGTAAATCGGCACAATCACCGATTCACACCTTTCCCTGGGAATTTGCTCACTGTCCCAGATAATCCGGAGGAGTTTTGTTAACTCCCAAACCAAAGTTCCGCCTCCATCTTTGAAAAAAGATGAAGACAACCCATCCGATCCAACGGCTTTGTATCTTTTCAAGTAATCTATCTCCCGCATAACCTCCATTTCTGATGGAGGACTGATATCCACCTGCATTGTTTCGCTGGCAGGTATATTTGGAAGGTCCACCGTTGAAGTGGGCCAACTAATTTGTTTCTTGAAGTGTTTCACCGAACGGTCCATATGACGTCCTTGAGAGTGAATCAGTGAGCCGTCGGATTCCTTGATTAATTCTCTTACACCAGGCTTTCGTGGACCGGTATTTCTAATCAAACGGAAAAGGTTGCGAGCATTGCCAAAGGAAGCAGCCTTTTTCAGTTCCTTAAATCTCACAATACTCCACGGCTCTCGATCATTTCTCAGGCTCCTAGTGAGTTGGCATCTCGGGGATTCAAGCACTTCACCGAATGTGGCATCCGGAGAGACAGAGAAGTTAGATTTCTTCAAACTCCTTGTTATTGCTTGGGAGCCACCGACAAATCTTTGCTGAGGCAGGACCCAAAGAAGCACTCTGTGAGCTCTTTTCGCTTTTGAAAAACAATTTGCTTCTTTAGACAGGGAGCTCAGTACGTGCCATTGAGCTGTAAGCAGCTTCTGCTTTTGGCAACTTCAGGAAGCTCTTTCAACTCATTCGCGCCACCAGACCGCGAAAAACGGGTGTTAGTGGGACAATTCGCGACACCGATGGAACACCAGTATACTAACTGCCGCGTAGACTAAACTACTGATCAGAACACTTTCACTCCCATTTTGAGTGGCCGCCCTCTGCTTCTACTGCGTCTAGATCTCTTACACTTTCTGTGTGGCCTATTCCAGTCGGTCCCCCGACAGAAGCAAAAATTCGAAGGGAACTAAAAACCCTCAAGAGCCACAAGGCACACGGAATCAGATCGTTTTCCTCCTGCGCTTTTCAAAGATGGCGAGATGGTTCTGTTGAGAGAAATGACAACCATGTTCTCAAAGGTTTGGACAGAAGAAAAATTTCTCGTATCCTGGGGTGAATCGACGATTGTACCCACACATTCTGTTCTAGTCATCGGGGAATTAGTCTGATCTCTTTCGCTTCAAAACTCCTAGCATCCATTATTCCCCGCCTTCTTCCTCCCTTGCGCGAGCTCAAGTGTCGTAAAGAACAACCTGGGTTCTACCCCGGCCCCGGCTGCATGAATCAAATCTCAAACGTTCGCCTTCTGATTGAACACAGTCAAGTGTATCAAAGGCCAACTATCGTTGTGTTTATGAACATTAGGGCCGCCTTTGCTCTATCGATAGGACTGTCCTTGCCTGTTGAGGAATGTGGTGCCCGAGAAGCACGTTTCCATCTTGAAAGCTCCCTATATGCAGACTTTTGGCAGAGTAAGGGTCTATGGACAACTCTCCGAGTCGGTTGTCGTCTCAGGCGGTGTTCGGCAAGGATGCCCTATTTCCCCGTTCCTCTTCAACTTCGTTGTCGATGATCTATTCCAAACAGCCTTTATTGGTGTTGCGAACGGTGATGTGGAACTTCTCCCGGGCTCCAGAGTGGCATACTTAGATTACTCTGACGATTTGGCCCTGTTGGGAGTCGACCCTCAGGTCCTCCAAGATGCCTTTAACCACTTGGCAGTTGAAGTCGTCAAGTATGGCATACATCTTGCTCCATCCAAGTGCAAAAGTTTTCTTCAAGAAGTGCAAGGAGATTCTCCTGCACTCACTGTTTTTGGGGAGAGTTTGGAAACTGTCAGCATCTCTGTGTACCAGGGCATTTGTCTTTTGCCAACCTAAGGCACCTATGGTTCATCGCGAAGTCAGGCTCTTCCTAAAGAGCAGAGTCTAAAACTCCGCACTTCGCTCGGTACTACTTTACGGATGCGAAACATGGACAATTCGGGAGGAAAATCTGCGCCGGTTGACAGTATCTGACCACCGGTATCGACAGCCAATCACACGAGTATGATGGCATTATCACGTCAATAATAAAGAAGTACGGAAGAGAGTATATGGAGTGGATTGCTCATCGTTCAGGGTAATTGCTTCTCTTCATCGGCTAAGGTGGTTAGGTCACGTCTTGAGAATGCTCACCCAGCGTTTGCTTCACTGCCCCCTATTCACGCTCGCTGGACAGGATTAGAAAAGACGGCATGGCAGAGAGCCGATGACCTGGAAAAGAAATTTGAAAATATTGTCTTCTAGTTTGGCCGCAGCGAGGTCCTGTCGTTTACCAGGTTGGAGCAAGGGTGACTCCGAAAACAGTTAATTAGGTGCACTGGTGGATATGATCCGGAACCGGAGTCATTGGCGTCAATGCTGTATGGAATGCTATGTTGGCTCCCAATCATACCCCTGTCATATACAAAACCATCAGCGATACGAA
Organism: Fasciola hepatica; assembly: GCA_948099385.1. Classification (NCBI taxonomy): domain Eukaryota; kingdom Metazoa; phylum Platyhelminthes; class Trematoda; order Plagiorchiida; family Fasciolidae; genus Fasciola; species Fasciola hepatica. Next base: position 2,893,184 of record CANUEZ040000016.1, read on the forward strand.
AAAAAATCAAAATGCCGTGAGTGGAAATACTTGCAAAATACTTTCCACTTTTTCTGTCTACTTCCTTTTCGCACGTTGATTTCCTATTATACCGTGGTCTCTTTTTCGCACGTTGTCTGTTCCAGATCCGTGTTATATATATAAAGTCGTTAACTCTGAGTCTTTAGGACCAAGACTCAACGGGTTCTGCCAAGTATACGTGAAAAGACCCAGCGCGCATCCTTCTTCGGATCTGTAGGTCGGTAACTCACTACGATGGCAGGGGTCAGCTCCGGACATCAGTCGGAATTAGGTGCTTATAAAATTTCGACAGTTCACAATGAAGGTGAAAAATCTGAACGGTATTTGCAAGAAGTTTTAATAGCAAATGGGGTGGTCATCCACCTGTTAAGTAATACCAGTTGGAATACAACAAAACATTGATACGAACGGAAAAATAATTAACGGATTAATTTTCTACCATTATGGTACGGAATCGCTGTAAATTACCACACTATATTTAACAGCTGCACAGTAAGGCAGTCTAGCTGGTTCAAATTCCACGTGGAAAGTAGACAGAAGTAGTCGTTTTCTATTTTTAATTTCCGATTTATTCTCCTTCCTGGTTGTTTCATCCATCCTTCGAATTGGTATCCGAAGCAGCTTGGTGTAAGCTGCTTTTTATTAATCTTTTTGCCCTCTTACGCTCAATGTCCAGTCTATCTCGATTCCACGCTTCGAAAGAGGGTGGACAAGGCTTGAGTGGCTTATTTTAGTCAGTTATACTGCATCGCATTTTGTTCCGGGCTTTTCCAACTAGATTTTCGATCGGTTTTGGTACTGGTTCTTTGTATTGTTTATCAGATGGTGCTCCGACTGTTTTGTCTGAGCTGAAGTAAACTACAACGAAAATCTGTATACCTTAGTCTGCAAGAAAATAAAAGTAATGTCGGCATTTCTCAGTGTCTTCCACGTGCTTCAGCAAGAGTGTCTTCCTTAGGTAGGCGACGGGTTTTTGTACCCCTTTGACTACTTAATTGATCGCCACGCTGATCGGCTCTGCTACGTTTATTTAATTAGCTGCTTGTAAAACTAGTTCAAGTTTTGTGATTATCCACTTTGCAAATGAATATGTAAAGGAAACAATTAAAGGTAATCATAGTCCTGGTCCATGTACAGCCCCGGGGTCTCAAATCACGGTGTTAATGGTTCACATAATCACTTGCCGTTATGAAAACTGACGTTGGTACAGAGTTAAACTGTGATCGTGTTATGCAAGTCACATGTTGATCAAATTGTTTCCATGATGCTCTAAATCGTCGCTAGACTTTCCATCAGCGGGCCAGTTGACCGAAGTTTTACGGGAACTGTATTAAATAAGGACAAAGCTTCAACGGTCCGGCCTGTGAGAGGTGGAAATAATTGCCTTCTCATTAGTGATAAAGATTTGCACAAATGTTTCGTCCATGATGTGGCCCAATTTTCCATCCTAATTTTGCACATTTCGACAACTAGTTGCTCTCGCTGGGTTCACTAAAGCATATAATCGGTGCGTTCGAACCGACACAAACCTTAGATCAGGTTCCATTGGAATAAGCTGTTGACTTTTTGTCGTGCAGCCTTATTTTCACTACAATTTCTTCTACTTACGGCAGTCGCTCATTTTTACCATTACCTGGAGTATGGTTGGCAAATGTATTAGAAATACTGACAGTGAAAAATTATCATAACAAAGTCAATTCATGGACTAAGAATTGTCAGAACTGATGGATGAACAACTAACTGTTGGACGAAATGTGAAATGCACAATCTATGTTATTGCCCAGTTGGAATCACTTGAAAGGCTGATTAAACCGAGTCCAGCTGCGCTTCTCTTCGGCCCCGCGCATGTTTGATGTTCCTTTTTCATTCAAGATATTTCTGAAATGACCAACGTTCCTCTCTAAAATAATGATCAACTTGACCTGGGGAAATATTGAAGACAGTCGTATAAATGATATGGTGCGACAATTCTTGTCTGGTTCCCTCATGTTGTTATTCACGAGAGAACAATCGCTTTTGTCTTGCTCATGAGTAACTGTGAGAAATTATTTGTTATCGTCTCCAAATAACGCCTCATTAAACGAAAAATGTTTGCATAAGATCACCATCCTTATAAACGCCAAAAGCTTACAGCAAAATTTCAAGAATTATGAAGGAGACTGCTATACTGAGTGTCTATTGGCCTAATATAGTTATTGTATGCGCTGTGTTAAACAGAAAGCAGAGGCTCAAATTACGGGTATTTTTCGTACACATAAGGCAATATTCAGTAGAGAAAGTATTGGTAACTTTGATGTTGCAGGAGCTCCTGCATCCTTTGGAATCTGATCACTTCCGAGGAATCTGTCAGACTTAAAACAGAGATCTCATTATCGAAGTTACTTTTCCGAACGGGAAAATTTGACAACAAACCCGAGATCGGTTCGGGGTGTATCGAAAAATCGATGTGCCATGTGAAATGTTATGGTAAAATTGTACTGTTCAATAACACAGCGTAGCCAGAATAGTTGGTAGGTTTTCGACGTTTCGGTCACCGTGTGTGACCTTTTTCAAGATTAGTTTTGCAATCGAATGAAGCTGGAATCCATTCATTTTCATTCGATTGGAAAACCAATCCTGGGAAAGGTTACCCATGGTGGCAGAATTTGAAAACCTAACAACCATTTTGACTACGCTGTGTTATTGAACAAGAAAATTTTACCAGGAAAACTTGACCTTTACCTATACCATGACCAAAGAGAAAATTACACAGCTACGAAACATTTGAAAGGTCTGGATTTGTGATCTGTCTACCACAAAAGCGATAATTTCAGTTTCGAGAAATGATTCATTATGCAGTACCAACTTCCAACTCTGTCCACTGGCTTGCTACGAAGATCTCCATCAAAGTGCAGGCGACTGGTTGCTCTCGTCCAAAGCCAGTGACGGAAGTATGCCAAATCATACGGTATTGATGCTAAACAACCCACTGAGAGCCACCCCCTCCCCATCTCGGCCCGGACAGCCTAGTGGTTAGGTGTTCGATTCAGAATCGTTCCTCCTGGGTTCGAGTCCCGGTAAACCTTCGGTAGATGTACAATACTGGTAATAATTCCTTACAAGCCAAATGAAGTAGTTGCACAGTAGAGTTTTCACTGGTTACTAATTGTGAGTTGAGCATTGCAGCTGTTTGATGAATAATTTCATGAAGGCAACAGTCAAACCAGCTATCAAAGTGACCTGTATAACTCAGGTAAAATCTCATTTAACTATATTCGGAAAGCTTTCTCATTCATTCCAGAAGAGCCGTGGTAGTAACAATTTAGTTTGTCTCAAGTGTGAATTCGAAATGTTGTAACTGGGGTGATAGGTTCGAAAAGACTAACAGACAACGTTTATTCTGAACTCCTGTTATCGTAGAGGAGAGGAACGAATCTGGTGCACATTCAGGGCGACATGACCACATACTCGAGAATGATCGAGTTGTACTTTCAGGCCAGAATGACCAAGTTACTCTTTTGTTTTTAGCTACGAAGTGAGTCCTGAAGATTATCTAAGTACGATACTTGGAAGTCCTTCGCTGATACTGGAAGAAGTAGATTCGCACCAAGATTTCTTTGCTGAAAGTTCACTATTATCCCATGTCTCCTGGTTCCCTGTACTATTCACTAACCCAAAGAATGAAAATTAATAGCCAAGGCATCAATCAGAGCGGTTCCTCGTATCCCGGTGAATGAAGCAAAGCTGAGCAAATGTGAGTACGCCCCCATTGAGTCCTTCCAAATTTAAGTGCAGAGACCAGGTGGAAAACACGATGCCGAGATTTCGATTGCAGGTGGTACGGTTTCATACTCATTGCGAAGCTGCATAAATGGTATCAACATTTGTCTGCGACAGAGTACATCTTTCGAAAATTCACACTGACTTGCTTCAATGAACTGACAATTCCCATAGAAATTGCCTTTGGGGTTCATTCGGACTAACAGTCCTAAACTGCTTTTGTGAGTAACTCCTAGATGACGGTGTTTATATTTTTATTTCGGCCCACGACAGAAACGAACTGATCAACACCGGTTATTTGCCGAATCTTTTTATGTTTCCAACGAATCAGTCGTTGCTACCAAATCATTTATTTCAGTGAAGTTCCATCGGCATTTTCAGAAATACTGAAATCACGAATTACCTAGAGCATGAATTCGCATCAGTAAGTCGGGACGCATTGAGTTGAAGAATACGTGTTTGCAGTTTGCAATGTTAGTACAGAACTCTATATTCAAAAAAATGTGTCGACTTAGCAAAGCGACACAGGAGAAACGACCTCATCAACTTTATGGCATCCCTCTGCAGCGCACTTCAATGTTCCCTCTCACTTTTCCCAATATGACAAGCTGCAGTCCAGTTTGCTAAAACGGCAATGACTTATTCCCCGAACCAATAAATTGAGGTCGAAAGAGCAAGGAATGAGGTCTTTTAAGGTCTCAACTGGAAAGAAATGTGTGGTTCGAATTCAGGTAGGCCACTGACGGTGGTGCGTATCTCGTAGACTCCAACTCGAAAGCTTTAAACTGTGTCCATACCTCGCCAAATCACGGACTTACCACTTCAATGTATACTCCAACGGCTACCTGCCCCGAAGTACTATGTAAACCAAGGCAACCTATTTGGGGGATTGATGCAGCGACGGATGGCATCACATGTATGCGTGCAGATCAAAGCTCAAGCACACCATACTCAATGGGACCGTTATTGAATTTCTAATAGAATAACTGGGAGAAACGAGCGGACCCTCCGAAACTGCACTTATCTACCGAGATCGATGATTCCAACAGGATGGAAGTTTTCTCCCGTTATGTCATAATAGTGACTCAGAGAGATAGACAGAAAGAATACAAGATAAGCCATGACAACCATTTTCAGTATTCTTGGGTAAAAATTCAGTACGGTAAGTGAGTCCAATCAGTAACCCATCGAACAATAAATTGAACACTGCTTTTCTGTTAACCCGAACTAAGGTGTATACACCCGAATTTCTGTATTTCGCCGCCAACTTCCATAATTAAGTTACTTTTCATTCACAGTTTGTATCTTTGCAATACTGGGATTGATATAACGTATTGAAACCACTTCACCACAGAACTAAGCAGACTGAAATATCAAGATGGCCAAGGCTTCGGAACTTTATGTTAATCTTTGTTGTAAAACGGGTTCGCATAAATATTTTACATGAAAGGAAATAATCAATATAACGAAAGTTACCCACTCACAGCGGGCTTTTGTTGTGTCCACGGTGGTTTTGATTGTTTGGACTTCCTGATAGTATGTAGCCGCGAAGCTTTACCGGGCCGTGTCTTGTATGGTGACACTGAATTACCACAACCTTCCTACCTCAAGAGTTACTCGTCGATTTGGCTCGCCTGTGATACTCATCTTCGAACTGGGACTGGTGGGTGCGGCTGCGACTCTTCGAAAGAACAGGTGGGCCACTGGCATCATCGGTCGTCACTTTGAAATGCATTTGGCTGAGATGGCACCGATGCACTGATGCATCTTTCATACCTGTAATCTCGACCATAGACTAAACAAGCTGTTTCGTAATGATTCCTTGAGTTGGTCGAAGTTCGTTACCACAGACGTATGTCTGGTCGCTAGACTCAAGACACGTCAGTGATGACCGCAGTCTTTTCGACTTGAGCGGAATATCTGGACTGTCCACGATGGTCCCCTGCATTGCTTTTCCGTATTGTAACAAAAAATTGTCGAGGAAAGCCTCTAAGTTCAGCAGTGTTCTCTGGTTGGCTGATACTAGTGCACTTTTCCCGCATTGCACCAAGTTTTCCACTCCATCGTTTGAGCACGGGTGGCATGGTGTGATGTGGCGCCGTACGCAGATGCAAACATTCGGTCTTGTCAATCCAACTTTTGAACTCCGCTACGCATAATTGGGACTCTTTGTTGTTGACCAATGCTTGTGGAATTCCTTCTGGACTTAAGCATTTCCGTTGCACCTAAACTACGGAATGCTGAACGTTCACCTCTCGGAGTTTGTAAAGCACTTAATTAACGTGACTTGACTTGACTTGGGGTAGTTGATTAAATCCTCAGGAACACCTCTGGTTATTTGAATTATGGGTCGATCAGTACCACGATGTAGTATCGATTCAATAATGGGTTGCTCAAGTCGAAATGAGCACTCTACGACGGAACTCAACTTAACTTCCAAGGGTTCCAGTTGTTTGGCCTAGCCCTGACTTTGAGCAGACACGCATCTAGTCCTTAGCTGTAGAGTAAATGTTCGCGTCCATCTCCGGCCACCACCACTAGCTAGTGACTTCATTTTCCCCACCACCAAATGGCTTTTTTGTAATTCATCCAGAACCGACTAGTGCAACGGAGGTGGTGTGACAAGTCCGTCATTATGAAACAGGACTCCGTCTGGCTGTATGCTAAATTGCTCTCGCAATACTAAGAATTGAGGGTACTTCCGCCTCACCTCGGGTTGGCACTTCTTCCTAATCGCCGAAATCACTGTCTAGTAATATCGTTCTGTCTGCTTCCACAGCTATGTTTTCAACATAGGCTCGTGCGGTGACATGAAATGACTTTGTCCTGCGGCTGCGAAGATTGAGTATCGTCACAGAGAGTCTGCTTGTGGGATCGTCTTGCTGGGTCAAAGCAGAATATTATGGTTATAGGCAGCCAGGACCATGCTTTATCACTGAATCATAGCAGCCGCAGACTAACCGATAGATCTGCCTGGTTTATAGGAACCGAAGAACTTGATCTTTTTTGTTAATCGTAAACTTCAGTCCAGAAGACGGCCGGAGCCTCCTTCTGCTTCTGGGAAAAATTTCACTTTGCAACATCCAGAAGGAGCCGGATGAGGATTATTAGACATTTATTCTATTCCAGGACTGCTCCCAACTCTATTTTGGATGCGTCTGTGTTAAGCATGATTCATTTAGATGGCGGGAATGTGGCTGGTGTTGGTCGGTTTACGATATTTTGTATAGAATAGTGTAGCGTCTCCTCACACTGCTCGTTCCACTGCCAAAAATTAGCTGAATGGGCCAGAAGCAATGGTTAGTCTCGTGTTGCGAAGTTCGAAGTGAATTTGGAATAGTACGGCTGTCATCCCATAGTTGAGTGTAAGCTTGCCTGGTTCCTAGATAACTCCGTCTCAATCAGTGGCGTGAAACCATCTGCATCCGGTCGGCATTTCTTTGCATCATCACAGAAAACGAGAAAATCCAATTCGGTGGTTCCGAACTTGCAGCTTGTCTTTTTTATTCGATACCTTTTGTTCCACTTAATTCCTCAGGAACTGTTTCAGTCGGCGGTTGTGTTCTTCCTTTGTGAATCCAAAAACAGGTACATTCACTTTGTATGACACTAGTCCGTCGATACCGTGAATCACTTGTCTATCAAGACGACAAAAATGAAGGAAACGTTTGCTCCTTACTGCTTGTCTTCTTTCTGTTCTCATGAATTTCGACACTCTTGATTTTTCACAGAATTATATCTCTTCGGTGTATTACTTGCAACATATGAATAATTATAACCTCGTCTGCCGTCTGGATAGCCATCTTAATTTTGGTCTTGAACATTTTCACTCAATATATCCTGACCTAACCTTTCGTACATTTGATGGACTGACTGACTCATTTTATCGAAGAGATTCTCACCAGCAAAAAGGTATTATTTAATCCTATATTTCGTTCAAAATATCAATTACTCTACTGAGTAAACCACGGAAACTTGCATTCAGGTAAACTTACACTGTGTTGAGTTTTCCGTGACACATCAAGCGTTAACTTCCGGTAACTTTGACAGCAAATCATTCCATTCGTCGTGGAAGCTGCTTATTTTTGGAGAATTTATTTGGAGTTTTTTTTAAAACGGAAAAAATATACCCATGAGAATTTCAGACAAGGGGAATTCATGCAGTTAATTTTTTAACCACTTTCCCATGAGTATCCTGTAAAAACTACGAAAATTGAAATAATGAAGAATAATTATTCAGCCCCACAGGTAATGTGAAACGTATTCCGTAAAATAAACGCGAATTCACCGACAGAAAACAACTCACAATGCCGACTGTTGGTTTTCCGTGAAAGGTTGCCGCAAGCCGATGAGGTCAGTTAACAGAATAGTTGGGTGATACACAACCCATCCACTAACACGGTAAACAGAATGAGCTTTTGATACAAACCAGTTTCATAGGACCTGGAAGGAGTCCAGGGCAACTAAAACGTTTTTTAACCCTGGTGTACTGTTCTGCTGTGGCCGCAGCAGCTTGCCCCGTCAAATGTATCGTCTTTTTTGACCAACTTTGCCGTGTTTTTACCGACCGTGAACGCCAATTGTCCGACAGACGTGTTTTCTAGTCAAAACTTTTGTAAGTGGAGGCGGGCAGTACGAAGCTATGGTATGGCCGAATGCTGGACGAGGGCAACGCATACTCATATGTCGCTGATGTTTTCTCTAACCAAAAAATGATGTCCCGCTTGAATCCCATCTGTTCGAATCAGCTGCAATCAACCCGGTGCATTGCGGCTTAGTTTTATCATGCGAATGGGGCGCTGTAGCCAGAAAACGAAATTTGTGGTTCTCACAACGACTAGGTAAAACGGGTTGCACAGGAACGAGAATCAACAAGTCGGGAAGGTCCACACACACACACACTAACATATAAGGACAGACGGTGCAGAACGGAAGAAGAGGCAGAGATGCCGGAATCGCGATTGAGCAGACAAACAAATACCAAGTCGAGAGAATGAAATGGCAAACCAGTCATGCAAAACTTATGCGTAAAACTGAATCCTTTGCGTGCACGTGTTCGGCCATGCAATGAACATACAATCTAGAAGACGTGGGAGTAGTATACGGATTCCGGCTTCCACCCCGGTTCGGTAGCCCCTTCGGTGCGCATGGAAACAAGGCTTGGGTATAAATGAAGCAAATAAGGTTTAGATAGATAGATAGAAAGCACAGAGTGAGCATTATAGATAAGAAAAGACAAGAGTGGACAGCAAACCAGATACCACTGACGTCCGTCGTTCAGGACTGTGTTATTATTGAAGAGAATTCACGTGTGTGTGTGCCGCTATTCATGCTCTGACATCCCAGAATGGAAAACAAGCCTGGATCAATCTAAACGAAATTCACTTACCAGATGATAATTTACGCTGGACTAGTCTGTTCGGGATCTATTCATTCTTATCCTTAATCTTTTGATGATGATTTTTCCTAGTCTTTTATTTCACTCTACGGCATTTTCAAGGAAACTTTTTAGGGTAACAACTGATGAAGAACGAGTTACATTTTCCCGATAAAAATATGAAATCTGAGCGCGTAATTTTTTTTCATTGTTCAATAAATTAAAAAATCGGTGACGGTATTCTGTGTAAAGTCGGTCAACTTCAAACTATATCCATGATTTATTCACATTTTATTTATTTTTCATGAAGCACAAAGCTGATATCTGAAAACTCATCGACCATGGCGAGTTGTGAACCTCGGGATTTCAACCTGCCATACTCACCGATGGAATTCTACCAAAAGAGAGATCCAAATAGTCCCTCATTGAGGACTGTGTGGCATGTGTTACTTTTTGAGAGCGGATCCATGGTGTTAGACATTCCGCTTTCTTTTAGTGACCTTCAAAAACGAGCTGATATTTGTTATGGTAACCGAAGAAAGAATACTCCGTTTTACTTGCAAAAGCTTCAGTGTAACAATCAAGAAAATGACCAAATTCGTCTCATTTTGACAGGAAATAAATATCATTTCTAGCCGACTGAAAGAAAAAAAATAGTCTGCACAATTCCTCAGTTGTTTGAAGCTTTTGTAGCCACTTGTAAAGTTATAAATAGAAAAAAGTGCAATGTACATGCACGTAAGAACTGATTTATTTCGTTTAGGGAAAGTAGCTAAACGTAAACGTACACATTGTTATGTTGATCTGTTGGAAAGAAGTATGTTCCACAAATTCAAACTTATTGTTGAGGAAAAAACCCGATTGCAAAATATGCTATGGGTGGTCATGGTAACAGTGTGTAGGTAATAAAATAGTGACGTGGCTTTGGAGGGGTATGTACGGGTGACAGTTAGGCTGGAGCCATACTTTAACGGTACTTTGTCCTTTGCTTTACTCCCCACTTGTCTGAAACATTCGCTTTCACGAGTACGGATATGGGTTTCACAGTTAAATATTGGTTTTCTACTTCATGATCACGGTCTAAACTTTGCACACATGTAGACAGAAATATTAAAACTGTGACTAACGGTAACTGAAAGATTGAACGTCACTGCCTAATAATCAAAATTCATATCTTTAGGGGATAGCGAGCGGCATCACTGTTGTACGTTACTCCTTCCCATAGCTCATCTCAAAACTTACGTGAGTCGGCTTTAAAAGTCTCGAATTTATGTTCGGCTATCCTCTAGTGACAAAATGGGTTAGTATAGCAAAAGGACTTTACTTAACTCATTATGGTGATACCACGTACATACAAAGTGTTTCGAAATAAACAGTAAATGATCAATATTAAAAAAATGAAAACTCTCAATACATTCTAATTTCAAAAGAAATTTGCTCCATTGTTGAAGAAGCTAATCACAAACTACCATTTTGTCCTAAATGGTGCCGGGCACAGGCTCGTATATCTCTGGTCGTGTCTGGATTTCCTCCTACAGACGCATTGACAAAAACAATTACAGTCTTCTTCTTTAGTCAGGAGCTAGTTTATCCGAAGTAACAAATCGTAAATGCGCACATTGCAGAGCATTTGGAGGAAGAAAAACTCGAGCAGATTTAATCAGACAAATTTCGGGATAGAAATAAATGCGTAGTTTATCACTGAGTTTAACTAGAACCTAAAGAAATCGTGGTCAAAATACTGGTGATATGTGGTTCCGTAAGGCGGTTATACGCCAACTTCCATACTATGCCCAATAGTCATATCAGACATGTTACAGGGAAATGCGAGGGTCTATATAAATGGCAAAGGTATTGAGTTAAATAGATAAATAAAAGGCAGTACAAACTGCCCTCCAAGTCAGCGAATCACAAGCACATTCGAGTTTGATCAGAGCTACAATCCCATTTCGAGATAATAAATAAATTGACGAATCCTTTGAGATGATTAAAGAAAGGATCGTGCGTTCATACAATCACGGTTTCCGTTTATTTCGGATGCACTGAAATTAGACTGGGATGGATTAAAGGTTCAGCCAAGATCATTTTGAGAGCTTTGCCTTTCTACCTCATAGTTTGTATCAAGCCTGTGCTTCTTAGTAGCTTTGAAAATCATTCGCACCTATACCACACTCAGTCGAACTGGTTCATGCCCCTTGGTTCTTCGGGGTACCTACCTAGTCGTCCTGCATAGTTACTCCAGCTGCCAGCTATCACCGGGTCTCATACACGTTCTCCTCCATCTCTGTATGTCTAAGTGCCTTTGACAGAATAAGAGACTGACAAGAACAGGCCAGTTCTTGGACAAACACACCGATGATGTCATATTCACTGGTGGTTAACAGTTTGCAATATAAACTCCGAGGTTAGTGGCCAGGAGTATATGGAAAACCAGTAATTTAGCGCTTTGAGAACTGTCCAAATTATATTTCCGTTCACTCTCTTACAAGGAAATATGGAAGCACTGAAAGTTTCTGCGGAGGAAAATAGTCACCTTTGAGGGGTTTTGTTGGAAAAATAACGGCTTCATAAATATGTTGACCTGACTTATTAGTGGCAATCTAGAGAACATTGGGAAGTCTCATCGATAATTTCTGATTGAACGAATATTTAGGTAAGACCAAACTCGTAAATACCCTGTAGTTTTACTTCAGCTATACTGCACATATTACACTTTCACTCCATTCGTTAGCGTCCAGAGATCAGTTGTTTTACTTGAGAAAATCATCGAAAATACGTTGATTCAGCAAAGAAAGACAAATCCCACTCGAATCACGAACTCACCAGCCTTTCCGGACGTCAGTGGGGTCATTTAAGAAGGCCTTTTTTGGTCGAGCAAATTCTACTTCTTGTCCATCTGTAACTTCATCATTATCAGACTTCTAACAAGCCGTCCCGACTGAGATAGTTTTCTAGTGCCCTCCATCACTCACCTCATTCCAAATCATAACGAACGTAATGACTGGATAGTACCCATTACGTATGCATTTATTCATATGAGGAGACTTCTGAAGTACAGATCTTCCTCTTTGCCGCCTGGAAATGTGGGCATCTTCGGCTCGAAGCGGTACATTACAATCATACCTGAATCTTTCTCTACATGTAAAACGGAACAGAACTAATACCCGGAATAATCTGTCCCAATGAAAACATCATAAATCATAGTTAAATTTTGTACCACAGAATAAACCTGATTAAGCGGTTCGTGACAGTTTGGATAAGGGCGTGAGTCAATTAGGTGCATCTTGAGATGCAGCTCAAAACTTCCATGGTTGACTAGTCTCGTGTGTGACGGGTGATGCTGCTGGCGTATGATACACTCCAGCCAACTGAAACTGATGTGGGTAAATTATTCTGTCTCAATTAAAGCAATTCAGACGAAACCGTATTAGGCTAGTTAACTCTTTTATGCACCCTGATAAACCGTGAATAGTCGTAGTTTATGGGGGAATCTTGTGCTAACAGGTATACTGGCTGATTCGGTCGTGGGTAAATATATTTTAACTAAGACGGAGGCAAACAGTATTACTAACTGGCTGCGGCCGGCATCTAAGCAGACAGCATTAGCTTTGTCTTAATGAGTACAGGTGCGAATAAGGGCTTTGATTGACAGCTGGATGGTGGAGTTCGGAAGAGATTTGATGAATATAAGATGAATGCAGTGATTGGAATCAGTTGATAACCCATGAGTATACCCTTCACAGGTATGAAAATATTTGCAACGGATAATTTCTACAGACAACCTGAAAATCTTTACCTTAAGAAAGAACATTAATGCACAGATGGAGGTTGTAAAAATACAACCTGTGATGTAAGATTTTGCACCATTCTTCGTAAATTAAAAGCTTTTAGTCAAACATCTGATCGGACACTGACCGGAAGTACTAGAATAACTAGCTAGGTGTAGACTTAGCGAATTCAGGTAAGGTGTCAAAGTAATAGTGATGGGTCTGAATATCATTTCATTATCGGGTTATATCACGTGCTATACGGCTGGGTAACGGGGTTGTCAAGTGTAAGAGCAGCTGATCAATAGCACGACAAAAGCTGGCTGACAGCTTCCAAGGAAGTTTATGCACTGTAGACAAAATCTGACTTACCACTTTATTGAGTGACCAAAGAAAGATAGTGCACACAGAAGTTCTAAAAATCGGTGTAACTTTATTCCGATTGTGAGTAACCCGTAGCCAAAATAAAGAATCCTGAATTCAGAAGTAGATTGATTCGCAAATTCTACGGTACTAGATTAACAAATTATACACATGTAAATTATATACAAACCTCAACTCCACGACCGCAAAGATTGAAAAAGGGAACGAGAGTTCAGCAAAAGTCACTGCCAGATAGGACCGTCACGGCAGTCTGAGGTCAAATTAAAACATGCCGCGGCACACATGAGCGAAATATAAACAAGGGTTCATATGTAATGGTTGACGCGTGCTGTATTTGTTCGAGGATCAACAAGAATAAATCTCATGGTCTGAACAGTACAAGTGTGGCAATGATTGAGGAGGATTTCTACAGACGTGCGTTACAACCTGGATGGGAATTCTTTCTTGTTTGCCTGTGTACAGGTTAGGTGAGAGACAAGAGTTCCCGTAGGGAATAATTCGTGAACTAATAAGTCAAAAGCTAGATTGGGTTGATGATAAGAGGACAAACTGGTAAATGAAGGATGCTGAGAACCCATGAGAATCTTTGTGCAAATGTCTCCATGATATCTAGGTAAAGTTACTAGAGAGTCGAGACCGACTGTATTGGAGGTGCACGACCGACTGTCAGAAGTTTACTGCCAACATCTTTGAGATTTACCTGTACTGCAACAAAATAGAGGATCTGTAAAACTCATGGTAACATGAAGAACATAGACTCTTAAACGCAAGACTTCGCCTGCGGACTGGTTGGACATACGGTCGTTTGCTGGCAAAGTAATGTTAGAAACCCTCTGAAGATCACAAAGGTAAGCTATATTTTATCCTAAATCATCGGCTTACTTTGAAAGATGACTTTGTGTATGTGTGGTAGACAATTATATGCTGTACGCGGAAACTAAATAATAGGTTGGGATAGTTACATGGAAATCACCATTGTTATTTACCGACTGCTTTTAGAACTTGATACTCATCCGGGAATGCTGAGTCCTATCTGGAAGATAATTTAGCATTCTCTGTCAGTTGCGATGGCCAACCAATTGTTTCAAGTTTACGACAGAGGAGTGAATACCGATTGCAATCAAAGGCTACGTAGCGATCTGGAGATGTGCGAGTTAGAATGTGTGAATTAACGATCAAAATTAATATGGACAAACATATTCAAATAATACTTAGCTCTAGACAGTTTGTGTTATTTGAGGCCACGGGACTGTTCGTTGTTTGTCTGCATGCTGTAAGGAAAATTGGCTTCCGCCAATTGAAAAACACACTTCTGACTGCTCTGCCTACGGACGGTTAAACCTTTGGCTCCCTTAGCTATTGTCGTGTTTGGTGTCGCACTATTACGTAAATGTGATCGACATTGTTCAAATACAAGCCGTTCTTCGCCCATTCCACTGACTTTTACTGTCTTCTGATACCCGTCGGGACTCTCGACATGTTGCCCTTTCCATAAACCATTCTCGGGATCTAGTTAGCGCCTGGTATTCGGAGTACTAAAGATAAACTATACTCAAGTAGAACACTATAAAAATTTTTCTCCTATTAGTTTATTGACTTGGTAGCACGGTGGGCAAGCGTAGGAATTGCACCTTGTACAAGAGTTAGCGAGAGCAGCTGGTCCACTGACAACCTGAATATAGTTAACGGAGGACAGAACGCTCAGTCAGTACTGAATCATGTGACGCATAAACCATTAAACAAAAGTGTTTGCTCAGCATACTGATCTAACATAGTTTAGGAGCAGGAACAATGATGATCGGCTTCCAAATGTCAGATAAGGAAAATGTGTTCAAGGAAGAGCCTAGAAGAGAAACCAATACATCGATGAGGAGTTTGACTGTGTACTTTCAGAACAATGATAAGACCGTCAAGACCTACGCCGAAGTACGATTCCAGTAAAAGTGGAAATTTAAAGAATTTCCCTCCTTTTTTACCTGCTTACCCATGAGTGAAGTGAAAGGTGCATTTACCCCATACCCACGAAGGCCTACTGCACTACTGGGGATAGCCTGGAACTAGATTCTGTGATTTGGAGTGAAGAGCCACATAGGGTCCTAATCGATCAGGTGTGGTTTTGAGAAGGATTAAACGATCCTTCACTCAAATCAATAAGATTTTGGTAATAAACCGTCGGAATAAATTGCTTATTCGGCCTAGATATTATCCATGTCAGTTATATCTTTCGTTGGTCTTTATTACTTCCAGTATCACACGAAAAATGATGTTTTTACCATACAGAAGCTTATCAGCAAATTCTGAAGCAGTTGTTCTGCAACCAAATCACCTTTGAACTAATAGTGGCAAGATTTTGTCTTCCCTGTGAGTCCGAGGAGGAAATTCTCTCACGCTTGAAGAGAATACCATAAACTATAATATCGGACAAGTTGTTAGTGTTGACTGAATATGTGATGTGACTAGATTGGAATGAGAATCACAACGGAACAACTATGTCAACATATTTGAGGAGCGATACTCTCCGATAATAAATTCCCAAAAAGTTTATTTGGTAGATTTTTTTGTACCAGTGAGCCGAATGTACAACTGAAGTACATTTGAGGTCACAGAATGATGAAACCATTGTTGTTTGTGTGGGGGAATTTAATGCAAAATTCTTCAAGACGGTTGGCAGATACGCCGCCCAGCTCAAACTATCCTCGCAGCAGACATATATCCGATAAAATAAAGTAGTAAGAGGGTGTTTTGACCCTTTAATTATCACCACTCTTGATTCCCCATAGACTATCACCTAGCAGTGGAGCTAGAAGAGATTTAAAATTATCAAATAAGGACTTGATGTTAGAGTTAGAATAATTATGACATTAGTTGAGATGGTAATACTCGTACTCTCGTGTCGAAAATATTCATGGTGGTGTCTTACACTCACGCCATCAACAACACAAGACGGGTGGTAGTCACGTGGTCATCACTGTGGCTTTCAGCCTTTCCTTCCCGGGTTCGAACCCCGCTTACGCCGCCGGTCACTTTCTCCAACCGGCAGCCTCGAATTAGTAGCGACCCCCAACCCGAAAATGTGTACCATTTTTAATACTTTGGAAAAGTGATGTTGATCTTAGCTCGGATTGGTGGTATTCAGTGGCTTCTGGTCGCTGAGCTTGGCGCTTAGGTCACAAATGTTTCAACAACAGTCGAGGTGACATTGTGACTGTACACTGTCTATATCATCTAGGCTGCTAATAATGATATGGGGTTTGGCCTATTTGACGGACCCCATGTACGCTTCAGTACCGTGTTTGATCTACCGGCTGAGCTAGGAGATCACGCAAAAAGGATTTGGAAATGTTACAAGTGGGCCACACCGTGTACCCGCCCAAGTTATGCTAGAAAAAGACCCTTGCTTCAGTGAACTAAATCGTAATTTGACTACCTGTAACAGGATTTCGTCAAGATTTAGCTGAGAAAGTGATGTGAATCCGTGTCGAATCTAAGCATTCTGATGAAAAAAAACCCTTTCACTAGGCATGGGCTAGGGAACAGCTCATCGCGCACTGAAGTACAAGTCTGATGCGAATTATTTTTCTATCCGTGTGAATCGACTTACTGCCTCATACGATAAGAGAATAGAAAGGATTACCCAATCACTCGGATGCTGCCAGTTCCTGCCTATTGGTGAGAGCATAGCTGGGCACTTGCCTTCAAGTCATTTAGTGAGCCATTGGTAAACTAGGTCTTAAAATATCAAGTGGACTGTCTAAAATATTAGTTGATAATAGGAGGGTGACCAAAACTAAGCTTACCAGGGTTCAGATCACTGGATGAACATACAATTTTGATGACTTATACAGAGGATAGCATATTTTGGACCCTTCGCTTTATTTGTGGTGCTTAAAGTTGGGCTGTTTTTTTATGACAACCGTCTGTTTCGTCCCATCACTTCTCTCAATTCTATACCGTGTCGAAAAGATAAAAGAAGTCAAACCGAAAATGAGTTTCAAGTTTTGCGTGCTTTCCATCAGATTATGACCTTTTCTCACCGTTTAATGGTTTTAAACCCACGCGTATTATATACGTACCACTTACTGTCAGTACTTATGCATGTATATTGATAGCAAGTAGTATGTAAAAGGAGGAGAGGAAAATTTACCGGAAGGCGCATGACCGGTTTTGTGGTTGTTGCTGCCCGTGTGTTATGCATACCCGGTACTCCTCAGCCCAGTTATCTTCATATATATCTATATGATATCTGTAACATTTTGTAGCTCCGACTGATCAGTTTAAAAATCGGATTGTATGGTAACTTTTGTCTCTGTGTTCTTCTTTTGCACGACTTGTCAAATAAATAAAGGATGGACAGATTGACTGTCATTTCGCTTACTAAAATCAACCGGCAACCCGTGGCTATTGCCGAACAACACGTCTTCTCTTCGCATCGCTGCTCTAACTAACCCCCACTAACATCCCATCGCTCCACCCTAACGCGCCTAGCCTCGCCTATAACGAAACCCACCGCCATCACGACCAGCATCGAAGTTAACCAGAGGAGAAAGCAATTTTCTAAATCAGCTTTGACCAGTCAAACTCCCTGGAGGCATCGTCAGACTGGTATTTGGGAATTAGACCAAAAGAGGATGGGTCCACAACACTGTCAGCAATGTCCCAGAACGGACCAAAACACATAGAAGCATACAAGTAGGTACAGACAAATAATAAGGAAGTAGTACAAATGAAATCACAAATCGCCGTCATTTGCAGACCCTACGGCACTCGCGGTGTTGTGAGTGTATATACTACTTATTAAGTAGTTGATTGCTGAAGACAGAACTATGGACAATTGTGGATTAACGAACACAGCTAAGTTCAGCAATCCAGGCGCAATAAGGTAAGCGAAGATCTGCGAACCACCTGACCGCTCCTCCGTTGGACGATGACTGTTTTCAAGTGAACAGGACAGCCACTTGGCAAATGAGGATGTTTATAACGTTTGTGTTGTTTTGTCAATGTCCGAACACGTTGATGTCAATAAACAACCTATTGACCAAGGCACGCCTTCTGGATTATAACAGCGGGACTGAACGGTGCGAAAGATTTCACTTCCCTTTTTACTCAGCAATTTAGTCTATCAGTATGCAAACTACTTAATGGATCTCTCCAGGTCAGTGTTGAAAGGACCTTTCAGGGTGACACTTAACTGACTGTTACCCCATAGGTAGTATGTATTTTTAATAGTGAATGTAATACAGGAATGCTGGGGAAAACTGCTCATACGCCTGATTTGTGTTTCTAATGACGTTGAAGCTATTCATTCGCTTGACACTGACATTTACGTATCGTTAACTCTCTTTTGCACCGGTTCATTTCATCAGATAACCAAATTTCTGTTAGCAGTGTTGAAGTAATGGCAAACGAACAGGAAAAAAAGAAACTGAATTCCAAAACGGAGAATCTGAGGCAGTCAGTATTAACAGAACATTCAAACAAAAATAACTGATGCAGGTTTTCGAACAGATCAATCCTTTTATGAGAACGCGTAAATGATATCCATCTATTCTAAAGTAAAGAACATGTGGAATCACGTAAGCTTAGGCGATCGTAATCTTGTCTCAAATCGGTCAGAAATAAGGACAAGGAACTTCACGTGTCCCCACTGTGCTGTTTGTATCAGCTTCGAAATGCACCAAAATAACCAAGCTTTCTTTTATGTTTTTCTTCCATTTGTCATTGAAGGATGATGATAGGCCTAATTCGCAGATAAATATCCCTTAAAGTACATTCCTAAACACCAAGTGAACAAGTAGAGAGAGACCTCTCACACCAAGTCGTTCGGTAAATTTATATTCCTTTTAAGCGAATAAACTTAGTGGACAATGAAGATGGAAACAAACATACTATAAGGAATAGCCAGAGGACCTCATTTCGAAATCAGTTCACCTACAACCCAAAGAAAAATTAATTTCTCATGATCTAATGACACGCGTGGAGCACAGTAGCCGCATTTCGACGGTTCTGCACCGTAAATAGTCGGCCATCTGCTCTTTCCGTGGCTACCTTCCAGAATACTTCCCAGATTGGTACTGCTTGTTCGGGAATCACCAGCATCAGCCACTAATAACAATAATACTTATTTGCATAACAGTTGTCCAGTCCACCAAAAGACAGTCTTTACTCAGAGTGCAATCACGTGGTTTATATGCTTTACTTCACCATATTGCGTCCGGTTCGGCTGATGTAGTTTCATTCATTGTCGCTCCATGATTGGATATATTAATTTTTTGAACAACTAACTACTCACGTATCCACCATAACTTCAAATTGATGACTATTTCCCTCAGATAGTTTGCCACAAAAGGTCCAACTCTGTCAGTTATGTTTGAAGCATGAGCATAGTATTTTTTCGCTTTGCAGTTGGTGTTGTTGTACGTGTTAGTATCGAGTGCACGCAAACCCTATGCTGGTGTTTTTTTGCGACTGACGTGCACGTGAATAACTTTCACCAAAATGGTAGGCCAGTGCACACAAAGCAATTCGATCTAGTCGATTTAGTCTCATCCAGTGCGTTCCTCACCCATTTCCATTCACAGCAAACAATCGTCTGATGACTGAGCGTCAGAAAGACGGAGTGACTGGGGTCTGTGGCGGCAGCCACTAAGATAGCTCACGACTTCTATGGGGATGACGATGGCAATGAAGCTGTCCATGTCACATCGACGGACAGAGTCTCTGTTCGACCTAATTTGTAGAATTCCTTAGTGTTTCGCCGAGTATCCAGGGGCCAGGACTACATTAGTTCGCATAAATCTAATTCCATGATTTGGCTGTCTGTCTTGCACAATGGCCTCAGCACAATTAAACCCAAACCCGTTCTCTTCTCTCGAAAAGTTTTCATGCACGATTGACTACTATTCTATTTCACACAATGCTTTCCTACCGCATCGCGGAGGGCAGATGGGTGTTGTGACATAAGAGTGAAGAATAATGGTGTAAATGTATATGGGAGGATGGTTTGTTCATAACTGAATAGTAATTCGACCAAATACCAAAGTCTGGTTAGCCCAAGGCGGCAACGGACAATGCCGACCGTTGTTATAATACTGATAACCATTGATGGATAATATATGAGGAAATAATATCACCTACAATCATTTTGATTCAGTACAATAAAAGCTGATTTTCTATAGCCTTAACCAAATTATATGGTAAAATCTAATACAAACTCTTTACTTTCCAGTCTGACCGCCAGGGCTCCATTTGAAAGACATAAACTGTGATTGACATTTGTGTTAATCTGTGCGCCATTTATGCCTAAGCAATAGAAGGCATGACTAACCGAAAATTTGGGCTTAGTTAAAAGCTACGATAGACCATAAATTTTTGTTTCATCAGCAGCACCGTATTATGGTAAGGAATAATCTACGAACTCGAAGGATTCACGGCACTGCTGGGTAAAGTGATGACCCTGGCATCGCAATATACGGAATCGAACCTCAAAAGACACTGGAAATTCGGACCATTGAATCAGGATAGCACATGGGAAAGAATGAACTTGCTTTCTCTAGAATGGTTTCTTATAGTGTGAACTTGTTGAAAAATCTTGAGAACACCTCACAGTTAGTGGTTCTTCATTAGGACTCATCTCAGTTCTGCTCGGAACGAATGATGCATTGACGTATTAGGCCAGTTATTGTAGTGTCACCAAACAAGCTGGTTCTCTGAAGTCTAATATTTTCAGATCAAATCAATTCCAAAAGTATTCCGTAGGTGAACATTTTAATGAACTGAATGGTATGGAATTCCAAATGGACCACCAGTTGAATCCTCTTGGCAGTCGGTTAGAGAGTCCATTATACGACGAGTGGGAACATCCGAAACCTGACAAAAGCCGTGTCTCCTACCACCTAAATCAAGTAATTAAAATGTTAGAGTCATTACTCGCACTGTCATGTTTCTTATCGAGCAAAGTTTACCAGCATTTCCGTGTCTGTTTGATGATTAACAAAGACCGGATATCGCAAGGCTTGTTACAAACTTGGAACTATTGAGGCCACTTATGATACTCCGTCTCCGTTACATTGTACCGAGCTCTCTGGCTTCACTGGGGTTCGTCGATTATTGAATACAGGTTTAAAAACGTAAAACGTTGATTAGAACCAATTACAGACGGGGACGGCTTATGCATATATCTAAGTTCTAAAAAACGGGAAAGACTCACTTTAACATCAACCCTCTTGCTTCAAGTTAGTTCATCTAAACACAGTGAGAAGCAAGTCTTTCGGTAACAGCTTACTGTAATTCATCTGCAAGCAACTTTCTCATAATTTCAGTTGAATTTGCCAGACTATTTGAGCAACCTTTTGGTAATTCAAGTGCCCAAATATTCACCGGCCCTGATCAAATTTGAACCTAAGAGTGGAGGCTAGTAAATGTCACCAATACGCCGTGTCTGTCCATTCAACCTACGCAGTTCACCTGAAATGGAAAAGACAAAGTCAAATTTTCTACGGCCGTACAAAAATAACAACTTGCACCAATTTTCTACCTTTGAGGATAGTGAAGACTGCGAAAGCCGTTTTCTGAACCACAATTTTAGTGCAACTGACATTTTCATGTTAGTTAAGAAACGCTAAACTCCGTGAAGGTGGAAATTTTGTTGGATTAGTGATCCTAGAAACAGATTCATGAGGAAGCCCTATGTTGGGTTTGGTTACATGACCCCTAACTGGGAAATAGGTACCGGTTTGGCCATAGGTAGGTAGTTGCTGACTGTATAGACTGACTTTACGGAACATTTTCGACAACAGATTTTGCTCATCGTGGATCAATTGACAACAGCTGGTATATATTAGGTCACTAAATTATTATTTATACAAAATGTAAACTATCCGCTTCGCCGTCAGTTGGTTGCTACGATCTATAGTCCCTTATTTAATCAAAGAGCTGTCTCAAACTTGGATACACATTTATGAACATTAAAAACTAATTTCACTAGTTGACGAGAATTGCCAGCACCATTGAGGCAGTATTCTGAATAAGAGGATATCCTAAAACTTGTTTCTCTTCCTAGGCTCTGTTCTTACGATGACTTATTGAACACAGTTGTTGTTTTCACTTTCGTTGTTGTTGTTGCTGCTGTTGTTGTTGTTTTTGTCGTCGTTTTCGTTGTTGTCACAATCGCTGTTGTTAACAATGAATGTGTTTATGATGATGGACGGAAAGAAAGAAAGAGGAATATGGGTTTTCTGCCACTCTGCCAGTATTCTCGCCACTGGTTAGATTGACATTTTTTCATTCGTTCAGCTTATGCTACACTTGTGAGAAAGATGCACGCCTGTATCTCGAATGAATGCTTAAAAGCAGCCGTATACAGAGAACGAAGGTAAAGTGTGAAAAAACCAATGGTTACCAGACTGAATAACCTGTGAAAAGCTCCTTTTCTTCCCTCGTTTCAGATGAAGCAGGTTACTTGTGAAACGCAAGTGTGTGATTAAAAACAGTGGCCAGAAGCAAATTCGTAAGTCATGAGGATCGGTCTGCTTTATCTAGTAGATACGTGACCATCCATAACAAGAGGAAAATATGGTGCAACAATGCACGGAGTTTCCACACAAACCCTATGCGTATCCTAGTGTGTTTCGTGCCGCAAATGTGTGACGGGAAGCTGACGTGAGTAGGAATAGCATGCGTGAGTGGAAAGTGGGACAACTTGGGGCGAATTTGGAGATGTAATGATTATCCTTGATGAAGGGATGTGCGGGGGGGGGTGAACCGACAAAGTGAGAGGAAATATTCTAATTAGGCAAGTGAGAAAACTATTAGGTGACACAAAGAGTCGTTTATAGCATCCGTATTTCATGCAGCGGAACTGCTAATAGAGACAGGCTTGTTCTGATTGCAGTGCATAAATAAGCCAGTTCTAGCGCGAAGTTGAAAATTATTTTTCCTTATCATTTTTGCCACGTACATAGCACAGATAGCTTCACATCTGAAGTTCTTTTATCGGAACGGATAATTTATTCCCATTTTTCGGACTGTCTAGTGGTCAAGGAATTCAACCCGTTATGGAAATAATAACTGTTCGCATGCTGGACATATTACACGAAAAATCTTACACGTATCTGTCGGTAGCCGAAAGTAGCATTCGGAACTGATACGTTCGTCTGAGGGCACAATGAACAGATTCACCGAGAGAACAGGCTTTAGGATAGGATTATGCACGTACTAAGCAAATCAACCATATTTGCTGAAATATGAATTGTGACGGTTTTTTAAGCAAAGTGGCCAAGTCTCGAATCTCACCGTTTGTTTAGACTATTTCGTGTTATTTTCAAGATGCCGGATCTATTGGATTCCGAGTTTTTCTCAGCTACTCAAATGAAGAGGATAAAGTTGTTTAGGAGCCTGGACATGCATTCTCGAACGTACAACTTGGTCGGTTTTATGGCTAATTCTCAGTAGAAGATCGATGTCTAATGGTACATTATCTGTGACTTTCATACTAATTGAAGACGACGCGAAATTCCTCACGTGCTGTCACATTTAATTCTAATATCTAATAGTGGCAGAAACGAGGCCACTTTATACACATCACAGGTGAGTTAAAAATTTGCAACAGACTCCTGTCGGCCTGCACCAGTCAGCGTTGCTTTCATTCATCAAAAATATGAAACAGAAGAAGTTAAACCAGTTTCATTCGGTTGTAAAACCAGTCTTGAAAAAGGTTGCCCATGGTGACCGAAAAGTCGACAACCTACCAACGATTTCGACTACGCTGTGTTAATAAACAGTAAAAATTTTACCAAAATGTTAATATCTTCATATTTTTGTCTACTACTCTTGTTTAGCAAAACTATTTTGATTCACTTTGACCATGGGGACAAGGATGACAAAATAGCCGGGGCTAGAGAAAAGAAATACGCCAAAATGACTGACCAACGGCAGAGGTGCTCTTCATTACATGAATAGGAGACATGCTTGGGTTGGGTCATAACCACGATAATCAGTAAACATCCTAATAACAGTTCTACCAAGGGTTACTGAGACCTTTTAGTTCTATTAACGGTAACTGATGCGAATGGTGCACATGAATAGGTAGTGGAATATTCAGTAAACAAACTTGCCCTTCTCTCAGTGCTATTACAATAGCAGAATCCGAAGGTCCGAGAATTCTACGGGTAATCGTTGTCCTCGTTATAATAACGACCAACTACATACCTTAAAAAGCGATTAGATACGGTGTATGGATGGCCATTTGCTATCGGTTATATAATATCAACGGCGCTAGAGTCAGTATTGATCGCTTGAGAACCAAATCGTTTACTGTAACACAGGAAATACTCCGAAGCTGATAAAAGATGGTTGGGTCTAGAGTCGTACACGACTGATCAGCCGGTCCATTCATCCGAGAGAGCACATGTTTTATGTTATTTACTGGACAAATCTGGTCAATTAGAAGATAGCACTTGACTAGTAAAGATGACTGATTCGATTTAAGTGAAAGGGTTATTTCTCCACTGAATCACTTTCTTGCTAAAAGTACAGAAGTTACCGGGGTAAAAATAAGTGATAGAAATACTTCAAATCAAGTTTGGTTTTGATTATTACCCTGTTTTCCAGTTTTGTCAACGGAAGCAGATATTAGTTCCGTATAAACCAACCACGATCGCTTTATTTGTGCTTCCGGAGTGTGAGTTGACCGTGTTAGTAGGAGATTCTACTAGGGCCTCACAATTGTGATTTTTGAGAACGACGGCACTGCGGTCGCTAGTTGACACTATATAAGTAGTAGAGAGATGGATGGACAAAGCTTCTTGGAAGCCGACGAACTGTTTCGAGATTATTGCCGCTCATTGGATAAGTGCATCCAGTACTACCCTGTCCATTCAGCACCATGTTTACACATTTCTAGGGTGTTTAATTTTCATGTGCTATCAAAAATTTTGTCTAGCACATGTATCCCTTCGCGAACCTGTCGACTGGCTACGCTACGTTTTTAACCTGCTGCTGACAAAGTGGATTTAGTATTACCCTACTTAGTCATCATGGTTACAAACCGCTCGTATTCTCAGCTGGAAATTCTGGATATTAAAAACAATGTCGCTTGTTCGATCGATGAATTTCCCTTGCTTATGCTTACCTTAAATCAAAATTCGACCAATAAAGAGGAAACTTGCCGTTTGACAGGCTATGCTCAGCTCTGTTACTCCATCCAGAATGACTGAACCGTCGGTGATCAGTGCTAATGATAATGCTATTTTCTCAAAATAACCGGATTTAACAAGCATTTTACGGACACTGATTCTTGCTCATACATGCACAACATACGTTTATTAATCTTGACAACTCTGATTAGCATAGACGGATTCCAGGGTTATCGTCAACATCGAGTGCTGGATAACAAAAAAGTGAGATAGAGTGCTGATCTAGGTGAACCCAGTATGGAAGGGCAAGTCTAGTACTGTTTTCAAATACTCTGCAAACGGTACCGAATGTCCATCCACACGGTGTTCCTCTAGATCTACCCGTTTCATGAGCATTATTATCACCAACATGCATATGACCCGTTTTTTGCACAGTCCAGTATATCCTCATTTTATGACGCTTTTATAACATGTAAAGCTCTTATCATAAAAGACCGGTTACAACTGCTGGTTAGTGTCTGTAGTCATACTAATACTCAACAGCTTTTATCGTTCAGGTTAACTGATAACAGAATCTCTCTCACAAGAGGGAACTTTCTTAGACAAAGTCAACACCATTAAACACCCTATTTCCTCCTACTGAGAAATTTGAAACCATGGGTCCATTTTGTTTAATTTCTCGGAAGAAGACATAGGTCGCGAGATGCAAGAGTTTCGCCTACTCATGTGAACTGCGGACGTGAAATGCTAGTTAAGACATATATATATATATATATATATATATATATATATATATATATATATATATATATATATATATATATATATATATATATATATATATACTTGGTACATTACGGGGGTAAATGCAACAGTGAAGTGGGCACAATCGGAAGTTCTCACACTACGTACGTTGGGGAGAGTAAATTCTGTCATGTTAACGCCTGAGTAAACAAACATTTTGAGGTCAACCATTTTTGTACACAGAGTGCTCGATTATGCATCATAACCAGAATCGCTTCACTGAACGCTAATAGCTTCGGTGTTGGATTGAGCAACAATGCTTTGAATCACTGGGTCAGACCAACCTTACGACCTGATGCAATCGAGTGTCTTGCAATCGAAGAAGCTACAACTTTCACGTCGTTGTGTATTGCTCCAGTGGGTTGCGTCATCAAGTTGGACAGCCATTTGGGAATATGTTCTGACACTCGTTGAGTCAAGCAGCGATCCGTTCTGCCAATGTATACGTCACAGCAACTACAAGTGAAGTGGTAGACAATGTGAAACATTGGGATCAGCAAGATTGTTCGAGTGATTTTGAAAACAACATCTTCTGGTCGTGTGCAACAAACGCAAATGCGCCACTGTGCATGTGTGCATTAGAGTTGATTTCGGATTACAATTCATTTGATTAAATAAATGATTTCCATTAAAAGGCAGAGTGATAAAACTTGATTGTTCACCACGTTCATTGTCTCCACGTGTACCACTCTCGGCTTCTGATGTTGTTTGATGAAGTTATCCTGATAAAAGTTCGTCAGTGGTATTCGTTTTATGAACTCCTCTTCATTTTGTATCTGATCTTTTGTACAGATCTTGTGGGCTCTGTTGAAGATGGTCCTGACCAATCCACTTTTATGAGCCATCGGGGCAAAGCTAGAGAATTGTAAATAACGTGAGCCCCATGTTGGTTTTCGGTGGATTCTGCGCCTTCGAGTCCCATCCTGACGCCTGGTTGATATGATATCTAGAAAAGGCAGACGGTTATCCTCGTGAGAAATACTGAAGTTCTGATTATTAGAATTCTCCTAAGTTGAAAGTCCATCTCTCCCCAAGTGGCCAAGGATTATTTCTTCCGAGGCCAAAAATCTATTCGTACATTTCCCGCAGATCATTCACGTCCTCGAATCAGGCAAAATTTCTCCTTTATGACTTTTATTCTCGCAACCTGTCTCTTCCTAATTAATCATTGTCACTTCCTTTGAAGGGCTTTCCTCTAAGCTGTCAACCTTTCAGGCTGCAGAACTGTTTACGTGAACCCCACACGCCATCTTCAACTTATGTTGCCCCATCGAAACATTGCTCAGCTCTGGTGACAGGACTGCCTCGCCAACACTCCGTTACCAAAAGACAAGGAAATCGCATACACGCCTTTCTGAGATTCAGAAGTCAAAAAACCTTCGAAACTGATCGAGACGGAGATAAAGCAAGAATGTTTCTCTTGCCAAAGAGTTTCAGAAGACCAAGAATCCTAAACTTCTTTGACATGGCGTATGACTCTTGTGTGGCCAAAATACGAAATACACAAATGGTAAGATCGATGGGAACCACCTCGATGCTGTATTTGTACACCCCTTTAATGACAGCCCTCCTTCAACACCCCTTGTTTTTCTGCAGACCTTGAACATTTCTTTAAGGCAGACGTTCCTAAAACTATTTGCAAATCCAAAACGTTGTCGGCTGCTGGTCATGATGGTCTTTCTCCAGGGATTCTCAAGTACGATGCGGCTCAACTGGTCTCACTGATCACTACCCTGATAAAAGAATCTCTATCCAGATGTTCGGTTCCAGACCCGTGGCCTCCAGTTACCATAATTCTAACTCCTAGAAAATCCAATGCTCCTAGTGAAGATACACGATTTTGCTTCATTTCCTTCACTTCTGCCGGCATTAAATTCACTGAAAAGGCCGTTTTCAGCCGTCTTCAAACGCGTCTCAGTGTGCCACCTGATCCTTTGCAATTTGCTTATAAGCTCTAAAGATCCACCCCAGATACTGTAGCCTGCTTGATGGATCCTATCACCAAGTCTTTAGGCGAATCCGAGCGATCTGTCCGTTGAGTATTCTCTGATTATTCTTTAACTTTTGATTCTGTACCCCGATCTTGTCCTTTCCAGAAGTTCGAAGCTTTCGTTTGTCCCGCACAACTTCGCTCCTGGCTACGAACTATTTTCATTATCGAGTTCAGCCAACTGAGGTCGGGCAAAACATCACAAAACCACTTGCTAACAACTCCGGTGTACTCCAGGGTACAGTGCTAACCCCTTTTCTATTTTCGAGTTATATTAGAGACTTTCTGGTTTCTTCTCCAACCAACATATTCTAATATGCTGAAGAGGTTATCCTTTGTCAAGCTATTTCTAAGTGCCGGGTTTCCAGAAAATTCGGTGAATACCTTTCTGGAATAGAATGGTTCTCCTCTGATTCGAATCCAAAACAGAGTCTGTCTAAATGTCCTGAATGTGTTTTCAGTCTCTCTCGCTCATCTTTCCCTGCTGATCCTGTTACTTTGAATTCCTAATCTCTACCCAGATTTAGTTCCGTCAAGTATCTGGATGTTAGTCTAGGTAGCACTTTACGGTGGACGTCTCACATTCAGTACTGTAGCAGGTGATGATGCCTATCTTTTCACAAGAAAACTCAGGCGGATTTTAATACCATCAACAATGGTCTCCAAATTTGTTCTTCAATATGCTCTTCAGATTTCATGATATAGTTCACGCGTATTATTTCCCCTGTCTTTTGAAAGTAGAAACAACCTTTCCCCGTTACAAATTTGAAAACAGAAGTCAAAAACAGATTGCACAATGTATCCTGGATCGCTTCGCTGCATCTTTACAAAGTGTATATTGCAGTCGAAGTGATTATTTTTATAGCAAAATAAATGAACGAAATGTTTATAAACAAAGGCAAAATCACATGACGCACACATTCACACATGTTTGTCGGATGATAACACAACAATTATCACACCTCATTACCACGGCAATGATAAATTGATTACAAGTTCGCGTTGTTTGCAAAATTCAGGTTTGTGTGCACAGATCGACAGGGCCTCCATGTACCTTAATAGTTTGCTACTGGTGGTCGAGGAGATCACTTTGGACGCTTGACTTGCGCTGACGCAATGTTTAGTCTCGTAAATATGTCGAGCAGTTGATGGTCTGATTGACCTTTGCTCGGTTGATGATGCAATTGTGGTAAAATCGTTGCTCATTGTCTTCTGAAGCCACACTGGAATGTGTTCAGTCATTCGATGACGTAACTGCCTTTCCGTTCTGCCTATGTAGGTGGCTGAGCACTCACATTTGAATTGGTATATGCAGTTTGATTTGGCGTGGATAGGCAAGGGTTCTTTCATCGATGGCCTAGTTAACCGATTAGTTGTGAATATAATCACCGGATCGGCTGCGTAGTAGGTGCGGCTGACAGCTGATTTCAAGCGTTTTTTGAGCAAGTCGCTTACATTGTCACCTTTTTAGGGGAGTTTTAGATATACTTTCATCTTAGACACTGTGGTTGAAATATCCTTTCTTGGTTTCAGGTGACGATACTTTGTCAAGAATGATGTTGGGTATCCATTTTCCGTCAGAATTTTAGTGATGTGATTTATTTCTTCATCCAAAGTGTCCGCCGTGCAATTCTTCTGTGCTCTGCAGAACAGTGTTTGCACTGTGTTTATCTTGTACTTTATCGGGACGAAGCTGCTGGAGTGGAGATATTGCCCCGACCAGGTGTCTTTTCGATAAACGGACCTCCTGATTGAACCATCTTTTCTGCGGAAAATTTCAATGTCTAAGAAGCTTATGGTGTCATTGTCCTCATTGTGGATTTTCAGCTTTATATTTGGGTGTAAATTATTAAGCAAGGCATGCAGCTCTTCACCTTCTTGTTTGCTCTTTGTGATGACAAAAATATCATCCACGTAACGGCGATAGAGTATCACGTCGAATATTTTGTTCTCAGTTTTGTTTTCTAAGTGATCAACAAAAATATCCGCCAGAATAGGGCCCAATGGACTGCCCATGGCAACTCCGTCAATTTGTCGATATCCTTCATTGAGAAAGCGGAACTTCACATTAGATGTATATAGCAGCAGTAAACGTGTCAATTCGGTATTCGGTAGTCCGATATGAATATTATGCTTGTCGATTATTTAGCATATAAGATCGATAGTTTCTTCCAGTGGGATATTTGTAAATAGTGAGGTAATATCCATAGTAAGCATATGTCGGTTCTGGATATTTTCTTTTTGCAATAGGTTACAAATTTCGAAACTGTCCTTCACAGCATGGTTCGCAACCGTGTCTCTGGCTGGCTTCAGTAACTTGGCTAACCATTTTGCCAGTTTGTCTTGTGGAGAGTTGACCATTGATAAGATTGGCTGCATTGGTATATCTGTTTTGTGCACTTTTGGTAGGCCATACACTTGTGGTGTTTGACTCCCTCTGGGTCTCAGTGACTTGGCTGTTGACTCGCGAATAAGGCCCGCTTGAACTAGAGTTCGCAGTTCCGTATTAATTCGCTGTTCTAGTTCACTTGGATCATCTGGTGTTGGGTCCTTCCGGAATTTCGTTTTGTCTTCTAAAATAGTTACCACTTTTTGCACTTATGCCAATTTATCCATAATGACAACTCCCGATCCCTTGTCTGGACGCAGGATTACTATGTTAGAGTTCTTCTTCAATCTGTCGAGAGCTTCAATGTGCCTGTTGGTTAACAGCGATTGTTGTAGTGTTGTTGTCGTTCGATACTGACATTCCAAATCAACCAATTTCGCCTTAAACCAGCTCAACGTATCTGCATTTGTTGGCTTCAAAACAGACATCTGTTCGAAGAACGCTTCAAAGTTTGCTTGTGAAGAAATGTGGTTAATTTTCTTTGGTGGAGCACAATAGTTAAGGCCAAACGAAAGTACCTGGAGTTGTAACTTGTCTAGTTGGTAAGAGGATAAATTTCGAACATATTTCCACGGATTATCTGGAAATGACGGTACCAACATTTCATGATTTAATGAGTTTTTCAAACGTTTGATCTCACGTAAGCGGGTTTGACGCACTTTATCAGCACAGAAATTCATAAACTTTATTCTGCATATCAAATTTAACCGATCGATGATGAATGACATTTTTTGCATCGTAGTCAACAAGTAGAGTAACTTCCGATTGCACTCCTCGATGTGGCTTTTAGTCAAACTGCAGTATGCACTTTGTAAAGATGCAGCGAAATGATCCAGGATACATCGTGGAATATATGTTTTTGACTTCTGTTTTCAAATTTTGAAAGAAGACTTCAAAGCCTTTAGCCGCAGATCGGTACTCATTAGTCTCGTCTCATCCCCCTCGTTAGGCTTCCTTTCGACTGAACTTGTCAAACAACGTATTGAATCTCGTAGGCTCTAAGCCACAAGATATTACAGCTCTGAACGCGTCCATTAAGCTTTGGCGCACCTTTGTGCTGTTCTGTCTCGTCCACCAGATCCGAATTTTGATGACTTTCTTCCAGAATTAACTTACGGGAAATCTCTGTTGCCCTATTTGGAGCGGGTACTGACCAACCAGAACAAGAGTAAAACAGAATTACTTTCTAAGTTTGGTAAACGCTTTCTTCTTTTTCACTCTCATATACGTTTAGCGTTTATTGTTGATTATTTTATTTCCACCCCAGCTCTGTCAGAGCCGTTTAAGTGAAATGTAAGCATATGGCTTGCAAAATTCTGTCATGCAAATACAGAAAACAAATACAAATATACTATTTACATCCGTATAGCCTGCTAATCACAGGGAGCCGTTAGACTTTTGGGTAGGATTGAAAAACGCGAATCTTAACCCGGGATTGAGAAATCGCAATAAACCCCTCTAGGAGAGACTTGATGGTGAATGTAGATAACGATCTCAGAGGGTTGTATACTGCTTTGCAGTAGTTTTGACTTTTTCGTGTATTTATGACGCGGAACAGAATGGGTTGGAATTTTATGAGGTCAGTGAAGATAAACCTTATCATTAATATCGAAGACCTCGTTAGAAGTGCAGGTGTGAGCCAGGAAATGAAATTCACTGACCACTTCGTAATCTCGAAACAATGCTGTTTCTGCGAAAACGATGGAAATGTGGGTGTCCATTCCAAAAATACTTGCGCTTCCAAAAAGCTCCTCTGACTACTATTAATACGCATCGGCAGACTTACCATCAGTTGATGAGTGTCGACAACAATTTATTCTGCTATATCCAGGATAAGTACGTAATTCATCACTGAAGCAGTCTAGCAATGAAATAGTTCAAAATCAGCCGACCTAATATATTTCACCAGAGCTTGCAGTAAAGAACTGCGTGCCCTTGTTGTTTAAGCTATTCTGTCGACCATCCAATAGATCAGTTTATGTCAGCACTTACTTGGACGTGAAGAAACTTATTTTTTCCAACTGTAATATTAGGCGCAGTTAAGGTATAAATATGTGAAATATTATTATTAAACTCTCTCTACATAGGTGAAATGCCGTTGATTTGGTGAACTGAAGTAGTTGTTCTTTTAACCTCTTCAGGTAACCTTAATGAACATAATGAAATAATGTATTATTGTTGGACGTGCGAAACCCTTCCGGGTAAACTATATGATATTGACGGTCGAGGTAAGCAACTAGCATGCTTGTGAATTCTGGGTGTTTTTTACCAAATATAACTAAGCCGGTATCACAGGTAATGATATTGTGTCTTGGTTGCAAAAATATAAAATGACTGTCAGAACTATTGCAATATATATGTATGAGCAGAACAAAATTGATTTCACCTATCATTTGTAAGCATAGAAAGGCACACAAAACACATGTGACGTCATAGCCATCACAACAATGATTCATCTTTGGGTTGTATGAGAAACGGAAAAACATGTCAATTAAGGGCAGAAATATCGTGAATTTGTCCTCTCCAAAATTATTACAAAATCGATACGCCATCTATTTCATGGTGAACTGAGGCGATTAGTGAATGACACGAGACATGAAAGTAACAGAAACAGCAACATTAATAACAGCAACAAGAGTTATAACAATAATAATAATAATAATAATAATAATAGTAATAGTAATCATAACACATAACCGGTTGATTTGTCAAAGAATACAGACTTTTCACGAAATACGACAAAAATAATTGCAGCAGGGTTTGGGACAAAAGAGAGTAGAAAAGTGCACGGAAATCAATTGGAATCAGTGGTTGTTCTCTGCCTCTTCATCGGACAAAGTGCGCATCGGTGTGAAACATCGGTGACACCTGAAGTGAAGGAATGTAGGTGGTAAAAAGCTCGTTCAATCGCTGTTAGCATAAAATACTTTTCAAATGCATAAAAACTGTGTGAAAAGTGCCTTTGAGTTCAAGGGATGCGAAAAAGACCGAACAAATGGTAATCGTTAGATATCACCAAATACCCTACCCAAGAAAAAGAGCCCAAACTTTGATCGAATAAACTGGAAAAGGTGAGTGCCCATGTAGTAATCATAATGAACTGAACTGGTAGGATGTACCGAAATTGTCTCCACCCAGAACTACTCGAAGAAAAGTAGTAAGAAGACCAGGGCTGCGAAATAGCACGCTAATCGTATTGCAGAACTGGTTTGCATAAATATGCTAAATTAGAGAGGGTAATTGGTAGACTCGAAGATGACTAGTCACAGGGAGCATTTTTTCGGACTTGTCCACAGTAATCCTGATTTGCTGAGGCTCATCCGCGTGCGTGGCTACGAAGCTGAACCTGGCCGTGTCACGTGTGACAGCTGCTGATTCACCACAGCGAAGCAATATAATCTGGGGAAGATTATCATCGAGGAACTGAAAGCTGTGAGAAAAGATATGATCCTCGAAAACATTTATGTTTTCTTTATACAAGAGATTGAACAATAATAAGTAAGCCGTCTGTCTACCATAGTGTGTTATCTCATAAAGTTGTTTACAGCTACAAAATCTGGGTTATGATTCTTGGTAGTGTCCATGTTGCAGTGAATTAGTCCAAACTCTGATGGAAATTGTGACTCCAATTTAGAATAAACTACCCTCATGGAAGATCTCTTCTTCTTGTATGGATTGTGAAAACCAACTTCAGAAATTACTTTACTGGTAATTTGGTGGTCTGGGAAATGTAGTGCGGAAAGACTGAGGGTGATCTTACAAAAACAGGGGAAAACAGTCGGCCCTATGAGCATTGTTTTTCTGATGAAAAATTCATCACTCACGGATTGAACCTGTCAAATCAATCAAAACTAGAACTCTCAAACCACAGGCTTCCTCTCTTGATGTCGATTAGGAAAATTATTCAATTTGGGTCTGTTTATCGGAAAGTGTACCCCATACTTATAACGTTCCTGGATTCTACGGAAGAAGAAAAATGGCGAAGTTCCGACTCTATGATAAATAATGGTTTGAAGCTATAAACCGTCTTCGTAATTATCCGTAATTTGCTGTTGATAAACTCTCCACTGATCTACGAAATAAACCCAATAAAACCGATTCCCTTTCAATGATTTTCCCATGTTTCAAAGGCAATTGTGCAGCATAGCCTTTCACATGCAACAAGGATGGCCAGATATCACTTGCTTGATTTTCTATCTTTATTCTCCTTTGCTATGCCATTATCATTTCTTGGTGTTTTCAGCTTTATGCCTTATACAGATAGAAAATTTAAAAAATCCTAGAACATGTAGCTGAGACGCCGTAGTTCCCGAAGACTTCCACTTAATAAAGCGACTCCCGTCTGTCAAACAAGATTCAGCAACAATCTATTTCGAGAACGAATTTGATTTAAAGCAAATATGACCTGAAACTGATCCTGTACGTTCGAAGAAGGCACAATCCAGTCGCTTGAACGGTTATTCACCGAGACCGCATAAATAAAAACAAAAACTTCATATCACCTTCAATAACTAGTCCCAGCAGAGAAATGGGGCTCCAAGTTGCCACCGAACGGTACATTTCAAATCAGGCTTAATAAATTATTCGATCTTTTCCGACTCGAAGAATCAATGCAGTAGGAAGCTATGAGCACGAACAAGCTGGATTTTGTTGGGTTAACTAGCACGGCTAACTGAGTTGACTTTCCGTCTACGGTTTCATGGTGACTACGCCGACTGAAGAACGGAGCCCTCCTTCAGGGTCACTCATATCGAACGGATCAAGTGCGAGTAGCCAGATAAAAGCAACGCGATGCTGTTACGACGCGTAGCGGGTCTTTTGCTCTGCAGTTGACTCTCTATATAGAAGCCACAGAAGCCCATAGACAGCACCGTAAAGTACGCGAATGTGGCCCGCCACTAAATAAGGCCTCGGCCTGTCGCCTTTCACTCAGCTATCCTGGATGAGATAAAATTCCGTTGGACAACCTCAGCTGGTATACCACCTTGAAGAAGGCATGTGAACCACTCTTTCGGTCACCGGATCTCAACATACAAACTTCCTGTTGCTCGACAGGTAGCTTTTGCTTCTGCATAGGCTAGAGTTGCTACCTCGAGCAGAAGCCGAGTGAAGCTGAGGACGCTACTTCGTACGTATTTCCCAGGACTCTTCGTGGAAAATTCCTCCTTTAACGGCTTATTAGTAGGTGCAATTCTGGATATCCATGAAGCCGGCTCTTCTTTTCGCAGGGCATAGCGTGTAAAAATTAAAAGAGTCAGGGAGAATGGATGTGTGTTTTCATCCTAGGGAACAACTCCAATTGGCAAATAACCCATATCCTTATTAGGGAATCATAGATATCCAAGTCACATCGTGGTTTTCAGCCAATGAGGAGTTTAGAAGCTTTCTTATCAAAGATCTAGGAAAGCCACCGAGAATGACGAAATTTATGCCAGTACTCACCGATTATGTCTAAATGGTCCTGTTGTGCTTGCACGATGTTGTTATGATTCTTAGGGGAAAAACTTGACTGTCGTTACATTGCACCAAGTATTTGAGTATTAAATGACTGATGAATAACTATGGGTGATAAAAATAACTGCGTGCTGTTTTCGCGCGTATAAAAACACTGGTTATGCTATTTCACTTAATGGTGTTGAGCAGATGTACACAGACAGCTATATAAGTGTATCCTATATACTTCTTAACATATACATATATATTCTTTAGCACACATACAGGGTGCCATGACCAAATCCATCATTGGTGAAGCTACGAAAACCATTGATCGCATTAAATGCACGAGTAGTTCCTCCGTGCCTGTGCCGATCTGCTTTTCGCAATCACATATCCTGATATGGAACAGCCAGACCAATCGATCAAGGAGATCAGATGCGTTTTACGAATTTTTACTTTGTCTTCGATTTACGATTGAGTTTGGAGAAAAAGGAACTGCAAATGGCTTGGTCGTCTGACTTCATGTCTGATTAGAAATATCCCAGAGGACACCTCTAGCAGGTTCATCAAATCTGAGGTTCGCAAATATCACGCATTTGGGAGATCCATATGGGAACTAAATGATAATCAGTTTACGTATAGGAATACACATGTACACATCAGATTTAATCTTTCTGAGATTTTATTTGAAACACTCCGGCTTTCGAAGCAGAGGCCTCGTAGCCGCCGGCTATAGTCGTGAAAAGCAGGACGAAAGACCTGTCAAGCTCAAACAGCAGAATTCATTACTTTGCAACAGAAATATCACATTTTCTTGTGCGAATGATTCAAGATTTTCCATTGGTTTCAACACGATCAACCAGTGCGTCAGAGCAGGCTATCAGTGTATTTGGCTGTGGTGTAAAAACGGAATATCTAATAGCTTAGAATTGTGTCGGAACATCAAACTAAGATAAAATTTGCACTGTTTACGGACAAGTGTCGTCACCTTTAACGACTGTCATTGACTGGACTGTTTTATTTCTTTCTTGTACTTGAGCACAATGAAAGCAGCACACATTTCATTGGCTCAAAGGCCTGTTACACTTTTAAGCACTACCGGTGACCTAAATCTGAGACTTGAATTCACTACCCAACTCCGATCCCAATGGCTCACACATGTCAACGAGTCGAGCAACAGCGAATCGCATAAATGTAACTCGTAACCCCAAGGTAATAAAGATATTAGCACTGACAACTACCGGCTAACTGCGAGTTCTTTTTCGTAAAAATAGTTGCCGCAGTGAGATAATAAAACCACACTCGAATGCACTCACTAAATAGATGGAAAAAACGTATCCGAATGTCTTCTAGATTATTCACAATGTGAGATAATTATTTATTTTCAGAATGGGTCATTGACTGTTTGGAAATCGTCATCGCTTTGAGTGTAATCTTTTGAAAAGAGCAAAAATTAGCAATTCTATCGAACTGAATCGGTTACAGCGCAACGCAGTTTTTGCACCAGCCCACACTTGAGATGGAGCTAAAATCGATCTTCCGCTAGATGACGGAATAAAATTTAAGTGACTACACACTGTTGAGATTTATAACGTATTTGTTTTCCTAAATACACCTACGTAACACTCTGCTCAAAGTAGGAGTATGTGACACCATTCAGCCATTTCTGAAAGACATTCTGTGTACTCATCGCAGTATTTTCATGAGCCATCAGTAAGTTCAACCCTCGCTAGCTATTCGAATTTTGACTCGGAAATGTGCGATGCCTGACCAACCACGTTCTAGATGTTCTGACTTAATCATTTTGTTTTGACAGAAAATGGAATGTCACTGTTATTTTTCTTCCGAATCACCGATACCGCTATGCTGCCCGTTAATGTGCATGGTGGTTGGTAGTTATCCGGACTGGCAAATTATACGGTGGTATTTCACACACAGGGACTATCCGCCTTTCGGGGTTTATTTGCTTTTAGGAGTCTGCGGCAAATATTGATCCAAATCATTTGGTGTTTACGTGATCTAAGCTGCTGACGGTAACCCGAGTTGACGTTCTGCTATAATTACGGCTCAGCTTGTCTAGTCGATCCCTTAGGGATTGAAGTTCGCTATTTACGCTATATTTATAATGTCCATTGTGGATTTCTTGGTTAGACATTACCGGTAAGGCTTTCCAAAGATCATACAATATATACCTTGAATTTTGGACTTTGTGAGATAAAATCAGCATACAATTATCAGTAAGATTATAATCAACTGGTAAATATAAGTACTTGTTCCAATAGCTTTACGTTAAACCGTTAAGTACCATGAAATTCATTATCTCTTGAAATAATGATGGTAACAATTCAACAGCACTTTACCCTAGAAATGTGTCAATCTCGTTCTGTTATTTAATAATTTCGCTGTGTTTATGTTTCGACTGGACCCTTCTTCCAAATGGACATGAAGGCATGGTTACAAACACAAAAAGCGAACAACTGGAGCCGATAATGATCATTTCGCATCGCAGAACATGTCCATCAGCGGACGAATTATGAGCACTCACGTGACATCATGAGAACGATGACCACCCGTTTCTCAACATCAGAGATCCATTACAATACCCCACCCCCAAAAACATGCATCACAACTGTATAAAGCCTGCTATGAGTGTTGGGTGCGGGCTTATCTTAATCCTTTTTTGTTCTTCGTGAAAAATAGGGGGACAAAGTTGGTGGAATAAGCAGAGACAAACAGACCAGGAGACGACCTTTTTGAAGGCAAGGGGTAGCGTATAATGGGTGAGAAGGGAACAAAAAATGGCGAAGAAGTGCAGTTAAACAACCGAAGATGGGTACGTTTGACCGTAGGCTTTTGTGCACGCGTGTTTGCGTGCGCGTGTATGAATTCGTTTTCACATGGATGTGTAGTCCTGCATGTGTTCGAAGGCCTATGGAATAGATGAGTGCGTGTCGGTCGCGGTGGCAGTGACCGTGGCGATAGAGAGGGAGGAAAGAAACAACGGGAAACAGAGTTTGGTAGCTTTTCGGTCCCTCGTTCCCTGAATCCGTATAGCCTAGATCAGACTGTCCAAAATAGGGGCTGGTGTTCGCGTGATGATTCAGTGCCGCCGTACACTGGTGGTATACTCGATTATCATCAGTCTCATGCAAATTATGAGGCAGCTTTCAGTTATTCGGTCTCCGTTTTACCTCGGGATACGCCGTTCTTTCCCGACTGGTTCTATTCTAACGAAAGTGTCAGTTTTGTTTCACTCACATGTGATGCATCGACTTTCTGTTGCGTTTATCATTTCGGTTAGACTTCTTATTCACTAGGGCTGTGTCTCTCTTGTCCTTATTTATTCGGCGCAGGTAGCACTCAATTTAGAAATGAGTTAGTTAAGCGGCCAGTTATTGTTTGTCCGTTCTACTGTCAACCAACAAGACTGCGCCATGTGAATATCGTATTCAGATAGTCCTAAAAAACAGACGGGATATTGGTTCTTGGAGTACTGGGAAAGAGGAAACACCAGGATTTCTTTCTAAAATCATAAATGAATAACTCGGTTGAGGGCGCACATGTCGAGTTAAAATATTTTCTGGTAGTTATGTGATAAGTGGAGAAAAACCCCAATATGATTAGTATCACTTAAGCTAGAATAGAACAGATGAGTGACCGTTTACCTGGCTTTCAATTATGAAAAACCTGTTTTGAGATTTTGGTAAGATAGTCAAATTGGACTTACTTACCACATTTAGACACCATATGCTTCACTTTGGCGTGCTTCTCAAGGTGCCGTATTTTGTAATAAAAGCAATGAGTGATTAAGGAAAGATATCTACTTCCTAGTAGTCTGAAACAAAAGCTCCAAGTCCCACTGAAGTCGTGTTATGGTGTCGAGCTCACTTTCTGTCCACCAAGTTGACCACACAATAAGCAATATTTGCTGTGCCCTCGCCGAGTATTCCATCAAAGATACAGGTTTGAAGAAAACATGTCCAAATAAATCTAGTCCTTTCTTACTGTAAGGGTTTTCCTTACGGCTGGAAGCTGCTTGCTTTTCCGACACTAATATATCAATTATAAGAAAAGCATATATTTAGTCAGCTGGCTGCTGATGACCGAGTAGAAGAAGCTTTCACAAAGTGGACAAAGTAAACCTATGATGAATGACCCCCTGGGGCTAAATAGGAAACTGGAAAACATGGTTCTGAAACCCGAGTAACCGTAGGTACAGCAACCAGGGTATTCATTAGAACAGAAAGAAGACATAAGTCACGAGATGCAAGCATTTGGTTTACCCCTGTCAACCGCGAACGTAAAACACGTCAGTATATCTACGTGGTGCAGTATGGAGGTAAATGCAACAGTGAAGTAGGCACCATGGAAAGTTCTTACAACGAGTAGGTTGGGGAGAGTGAGTGTTTTAAACTTCTGGACCGGAAACTCCTCTCTAGAGCCACTCGATCTCTGGATCGTTTGATAACACTACGCTGTAAAACGACAGTAGAGAAGGCGCGTATTGAGTATATTACTGAGTGCATGCGATCCTGCCGTTTTCCGAATCGATTCAAGAAACTGTTATTGGGAGAGAGAATTTACCAAGTAACAAAGTCAGTCTCTTAAGAATCGCAAATGCCCACACGGAAGGTGAGCGAGATGTTCAAGTTCATTGAAACACAGCTGATTTTAGTGACTGCTCTTGACACGTCACCTCTAATATGTCGATTAAAATTTAAGAACATTTCAAGAGGAATAATGCGAAGAACCACGGTGAAAACATTCAAAAGCTTTGAGGGTAGCAAGAGCAAAATGCCACAGTGGCCACTATTCCCGACAGACACAAGAGTGCGCATTCACAACCTTTTCTGCTGTTATTTAACCACGGTGCAAAGTGAAGTTCCTTCGTTGGGATTAAATTTCAAAATGCCTCCCAAGCAAGTGAACCAGCTACAAACACGCGTTCAGTTTGATAATTTTTATGATCAATTTAAAGATCCAGTGTGCACGTCATCTGACAAAGCCAGTTGGTTCAAGGCCAAGCTGGTTGACATTTCAGAACTATATCCCTCTGCTCTCATAAGTCAGTGCTGTTGCTTATCACAAGAAAGTCGAGTGGCGGTTAACCAACTTGAGCAAATGAATGGTTTATTGTTTCTACGACCGGACGAAGGATCAGGCATGGTACTTATGGAAAAGAAGGAATACACGGAGAACATGGTACAGATACTTTCTGATGCACAATGTTTCAAATTTGACACTACTCCATAGAACAATATACTGACAGAGAAACAGATATCGAGACAACTCCAAATTTTGGTCTCACACGGCTTCATTTCTGAAAATGCATAGGAAAGTCGAAACCACTTGAAAAGCAAACGCCCTACTTGAGAGGATCACCCAAAATTCACAAACCTGGAATCCCTCTGGGGCCGATATTATGTATGCAAAACTTGGCTTATCAAAAACTCGTCCGGAGGCCCGTCGAGATCCTTACACCCGTTCGGAAATATATAACACCATTTTGTCTAAAAGACTCATTTGAATTTTCCAATTTGCTGAATATTATTTCAGTGAGTTCTGATAAAATGTATTCTGCCAAAGTTGAGTCCATTTTTACACAGGTATCCCTTTGTGGGGCTGGATTATCTATGTGGTTTTATTTCTGCGCATGACTTCATTTACCTATTCCTATCGAATATCTTAAAGATTTCATCCATTTATGC
This sequence comes from Fasciola hepatica, assembly GCA_948099385.1. Taxonomy (NCBI): domain Eukaryota; kingdom Metazoa; phylum Platyhelminthes; class Trematoda; order Plagiorchiida; family Fasciolidae; genus Fasciola; species Fasciola hepatica. Next base: position 2,934,950 of record CANUEZ040000016.1, read on the forward strand.
ACAGAATACATTCGTTTTAAATTTGAAGGGAAAGCTTACAAACAAATCGACGGAGTGGCCTAGGGAAACCCTCTGGGCTAAACCTTAGGAGATGTATTTTTTGGAGTGGTCGAAAAATAGCTCTGTGATGGTACTTCCCAGCTTCCATTTTACAGAAGATCCGTGGATGATATTTTAATTTTTATTACCGAGAAACCCTTTAGCCCCTCCGTTAACATGCTTAACTCTGTTAACCCAAACCCAACTGTTTCTCACGAAGAAGAATGTGGTAACCGTCTGCCTTTTCTAGATATCATATCAACCAGGCGTCAGGATGGGACTCGAGGGCGCAGAATCCACCGAAAACCAACGTGGGGCTCACGTTATTTACAATTCTCTAGCTTTGCACCGATGGCTCATAAAAATGGATTGGTCAGGACCATCTTCAACAGAGCCCACAAGATCTGTACAAAAGATCAGGTACAAAATGAAGAGGAGTTCAAAAAATGAATACTACTGGCCAACTTTTATCAGGATAACTTCATCAAACAACATCAGAAGCCGAGAGTGGTACACGTGGAGACAATGAACGTGGTGAACAATCAAGTTTTATCACTCTGCCTTTTAATGGAAATCATTTATTTAATCAAATGAATTGTAATCCGAAATCAACTCTAATGCACACATGCACAGTGGCGCATTTGCGTTTGTTGCACACGACCAAAAGATGTTGTTTTCAAAATCACTCGAACAATCTTGCTGATCCCAATGTTTCACATTGTCTACCACTTCACTTGTAGTTGCTGTGACGTATACATTGGCAGAACGGATCGCTGCTTGACTCAACGAGTGTCAGAACATATACCCAAATGGCTGTCCAACTTGATGACGCAACCCACTGGAGCAATACACAACGACGTGAAAGTTGTAGCTTCTTCGATTGCAAGACACTCGATTGCATCAGGTCATAAGATTGATCTGACCCAGTGATTCAAAGCATTGTTGCGTTTAGTGAAGTGATTCTGGTTATGATGCATAATCGAGCACTCTGTGCACAAAAATGGTTGACCTCAAAATGTTTGTTTACTCAGGCGTTAACATGACAGACTTTACTCTCCCCAACGTACGTAGTGTGAGAACTTCCGATTGTGGCCACTTCACCGCTGCCTTTGCCCTCTACTGTACTATGTATGTATATAAGCTGACATATTTTATGTTCGTGGTTGACAAGAATAGACTAAATGCTTGCATCACCTGTCGTATGTCTCCATTCGCTTCTGATAAATTGGATAAAGTGGACTCAGTGTTTTAAACTATGGTACTGCCAATCATCCCAGCGGACAGAGGAGAGCGGTTTTTGTATTTGGGCCTATCATCAGTTTGTTTATCCCACGATACTGATTGGAAATTCGACTACCATCGAGAATTGTTATTCGACTAATTTTTTAAATGTCAGAAATTTATCAGGCAGCCATATTTGATAAGGGCCTCAATATCAATGGATGATCACACTTAAGGAAAACTGAAGCGATGAAATCCAATGCCAGTTAAATACGAAAGTATATTTTTTAGCTTTCCGCCCATATTTTTACACTTTTCACCTCCTGAAGTGTTAGTTACTAGAAAAATGAGAGGCATTTATTCAGTTACAGACTGTACAACATTGGTGCTTTTGCATTTTAGCTGCGAGCCGTACATGTACACCGGTGACATCAGTCACACTCGGAGTTCTAGTCAGACAGCTTGAAGGGTCATTGAATAGCATCACTTATATCAATGTTTTGAAACAGTATTGCCCAATCACTGTCTGGTATCTGCAATTTCTTTTTGCCATCATATTAGAAGAGAGAACAAGCGGCAACGAATAACACAAATAATGATATCATGCACGAAAACGAAATTGTTTACCACATTACACAGTGTGATCTGCTAAATGGAAAATTTTCGCGTCGGATCGACAAAAACTGAATATTGCTACTTTACCATGACCATTTCAAAACGGTTTCTTCCAAAAAATTCCGTTATCTGACTTTCTCATTCCATTTTGCGGTATACTAAAATATACACTTCTTCTCTGGGGACTGTGAATTTAGCGTTTTTTGAGTTCGATGTCAACGGCAAACTAGGTCGGTTATCGATCATTAGAAAGTTAACACAACAAATTCATGGTCTTTGTTATGAAACCAATTATACGAATCAAGTACAAAATGAAAGGATTCTTGTAAAAAACATGCCACGATTTTAGACTTATGGACATGTATTAATTGGAACGAATGAGAACAAAATATGGAAGATTTAAGTTTTATCACACTGGGCTTGTCTTGGTAAACTGAGGGTAGTTCTGATGAAGTCTTGAGAACTTCAGACTGACAATGAAAGTAATAATATTTAAAGAACAATTCATATAGTGTAGTATTAGGGATAAATGCGAACTCATTTGTTCCGGATGCCATCGGAAACATTCCAGTTATAACGAATTCTGTATTTAACGAAATGCTACACGATCCCTCTTCAGATCAGTTTCGGTTCTGAGTAACCGTTCCAAGAATTTTAACGCATACTAGCTACGTTCTGTAGCACATTTTTTACTTCACGCTTAAGCGTATGTGCAGCGAATGGGAGGCGCCGATGGCCACACAGACCCTTTGTACGATTAAGAAGGAACGGAAACCAAGACGTTGCAACTAGGAATGGCGAAAGATGACAGGTCCTCTTGTGAAAATCACAGAGGAATAAGCTAGATACTTGACGTATCAGTGCTCGCTGGAATTAGCCTCCACCGGTTATCCAACAGTCGCGAAATGTGCCCGCTTGAGAATCAAACCGGTTTCAGACTCGGTTGGACGGTCTCGGTCACATCTTTGTCCTTCAACAGATCTTGGAGTACAAGACCATCTACCTTAGGCCCACAATATCTTCCTTGATATGATCAGTCAACCGCACAGTTCTCTGGTGCTGCCTCTCAGTGAAAGATGCATTAAATAAATTAATTCCTATTTTTTAATCATCGTATGCGAACAGTCGATGCCGAGTTCGTTCTTGTGGTGGTCTTTCAATTGAATTCGTCGCGAGAAGTAGGGTTCATTAGAGTTTCCTTGTGTCATTCTTCCTTTTCAGTTATTTGACAGAAATAGCTTTAGATATTGTTCTATCCTTCTATGGGGACAGCCGAGTCGATCAGTGCTCAGACAGAGTGAGGACTCAGGTAAGTTGATTTTTTTTCTAGGTAACCTAAACAATAGTTTAACTATGCTTATGATGCATTTTGCACCTTCGAATTGCAAAAGTGCTGTTGGAGGATTGGATTGGGCATACGTCAATTCCTGTCCTGACAGGGGAAGCCTGAGCTGCAGTAGATAAGTTTCGTTGCCCCGGTAGTTACCTCTCACCGGGTGGGCGTCAAGTAAACTCCGTCGCGTGTACAGAGGGCATGCTGGATCTTTGCCTATTCGAACAGCCTGTGACACCAATTGTTCATCAAGGGTCGATTGTGTACTGCGGCAGTTAAGTTAGTCATCCCTGCATGGCTCAGAAACTTGACCATTATGGGTGGAAGTTAAGCGAATTTAGTAAAACCTTAACCTGTTTACTTGGCCTTACAGGATGGGTTAGGATTCCGGGTTGGGATCCGTGAGATACACCCATCGGATATCTGAAGACATAAGGCGACATAGCTAGGTTTCCAACTTGCATTCAAACTCTTTTTCGCCTTCATAGTTGCAACTCTAAATTTACGTACTGTTTGTTTGCTATTCATGCTTCTATTCGTCTTGCTTCAGACTAAAAATACGGTTAAGAAACAAATAAAACTTTAACAGAATTGAACTGAAACAGTGTGGAGTGAAATGGAGAACCACACTGGGTTCAAGAAGCCAAGATGAAGTAATGGTATGGATCACTGAGGTGTTATTTTTCATCCCATAATGATATCTGTCTGGTAACTTGGAAGAGATGACCAATTCTGATACAATGAGTTCTTCAACGGATTCAAAATTTTCTGTTAGGACACAATGAATTTCACTGTGGCGTTGCACAAGCTACTCTGGACTGTATCTTGGTTATGAAATAGGTGTCTGTGATTCCTCATAAGTGATTCTTTGATGGATATTGGTTGGTAGCCTTAGTTTCTTTGAAGTTTCTAGAAAGTTCTTGCTGTAACAAGATAGTCGTGCATATTCCTGTTTAAGATTTCCGTTTACGAAAATGTCACTTGCAGAAAAGACATCTCGAAAATATCACCAAAACAGAGTGGCATATCGTACAGGGGAAAATTTCCCCACTGATAAAATGTCCTTGTTTGAACTTCATGACTGTATTCGGAATAAAGATGAAAACTTCAAGCTAAAAACTCAGCTGTCCAACTTGAACACTGTCATTCATTATTTGTGCCATTAGCAAACAAACCTAGCTCCGTATAGTATGCGGTAGTTCTACCAACTATTGGAGCTGATCAATAGTGTGAATTTTTACTGTCTTCCTTATTTACCCGAAACATTGTTTGCGAAAATATTTTGTATTCTCAGTTGATCTGACCGTTGGTTCTCTCATGGTGTTTTGTTTGTCCAGTTAATTGAGCACTTAGTTTTAAGGCAATTACTGTGATCACGGTAGTAAATATGGTTGATAACTGAAATACTTGAATGAACCCAGAGTTGTTATTTATTTGACTAGGTATTTCGTGTTTTATGCAAAGGTTATCTTTACAGTGCCTATAGCTATTGACAATATAAAAGGAAAGGTCGTGATGCACTTTTATTGCCATTCAAAATCTTGAAAAGCTCTCAACTTGTGAAGAAACTCATCAGAAATTAAATCCAACCTAGAAAGTGAGGCAAATGATTTTAATGTATTTCCAGCATTCCATTAGGATGAGTGAGTCCTCAATTCGTTCTGTCAGCAGCTATCGTGATCTATCCCTTTACCTCAAAATTAGCTGCATATATTGCACTTCAAAAATGAATACTCGTTTTACAAGCAACATGCTGGTTTAATTGTATTCAGTTTGCGATTAGTCAGGAAAACATATAGTTAAGTTTTGACCACTTTGCGTGAAAAGTAATCTGTTCCACTCTGGAAAGTAGCGTGCTTCATTCGACAGACCTGCTGATCTATACGCGTTCGAGTACTAACTGAATTATCTGTATCAACCAATTTCTGCAGATTTTTTAAGTGTATTGCAACATAAATGTAAAACCGGATTCCGTCATCCCAGTGCCAATATAATCTTCTCCGGAAGAAAATCTCAGATGCAAAAATATGGAACTAGCTTCGACTAGATTTTCGGGGTGGGAAGAACAATTTTAAGTGGTTCACCACCAACCGAGGTGAAATTACGAAAGCAGAGGTGGTTCTGAGATTCAGTACTATTAACACCAATAATTGATTATTCAGACATCCGCCGACAGAGACATAATTAGCCTGCTCGTCAGACAATGCGGTAAAATCTAAATCACATTGATCCAACCAGTTGTTCACAATATCACCTCATCACGGCTGCAGCTATAACTAAGGCATACGTTAGATGCACCCAGCGGGCTGAATCATGACGAACCTGCTGTCTCTGACGAAGCCTGAATCACATTTCGTGAGGTTAACAACTTCTTGTCTAATCCCAGTTATGACATATAAGCCTCTGGTGTTCACTGATTTGTTATTACTGGGTAAAAGTTATCAATAAAAAGGTGAGGAATATCAGTAAAATTGGCGATGATTTGATATTTTGCACTAAAATGTTCAGTTTTTTGGTTCTGTTAGACAAAGTTAACGGAAAGTATGGGCCAGTTGTAAGCAGAACTGGGTTGTTGTTTGACTATTTGAGTTACAACAGTACAGATCCGTTGTTATCCGGTTAGTTACTGTGTCTAGTTCTCCCTAACATTTCGACGGGTGCCTATTACTTCCGAGTGCACACCCTGCAGTACACTAGTTCAGTGATGATCGAGTTAAGGTGTCATTGTGCGGTTGGAGGTTACCCCCAACAGTGCTGTGGGCTTCTAGAGCTATGGGATATTATTCTTTCAGTGAGCTCGTGCATAAGTATGGAGTAAATAAAGATATGGGACTGGAAATAACACGAAATTCTGGAAAGTGTTAAAAAACCCAAGTCTCTGCTAATACCATTACAAGTATCATTTAAATCTCATTGAGTGGGTATCCGCACTTTTCTCAGAGCGTCTTAGATGTTTCATTCCCCTTGACGTTTCAGAACTGGATGATAAACAAGCAGCATTTCATGGTCTTCCGCCCATTTTGTATGGAAATATTAGTCAGTTTATTCTTTAAACAAATTCTATATCACAGGATTTTCACCTGCCTTAGTGTCTTTTAGTAGGTATGACATGAAAAAGTTCATAATAAACTGACTGGAAATTCGGTAAGGCATCTATCACTCAGCTACTTAGATATATTTTGGAGACTAATCAAAGAAGATTTGAGCACCGGCGGCCAAAACTCTTTGATTCCACCCCATTTCTCGGAGGATCCAAATGCGTGTTTTGCGTTTATTCTGATGAGTGAAATATTTGGTAATGGGCTGAAAGTCAAACAGTGTGTAAACGCAACTCCCTTTTTTGCAATACCTTGGAAAAATAGTACAGGTACTCCAACTTGCTTGGCGAGGAATAATCATTACCAATAAACGAGATCAACGATTATCATCATTGCCTTCCATTTTGTTGTAAACATCTACTGAGAAATTGTCTATAACAGGAGTCCAGCTTGTGAGGATTGTAAAAACGAATTCAGTGAAGTACTGTGCAGCGATTTGTATGTGTGTGTCCGTGTGTGTGTTGATATGGTTTGGTCGCATGTTGTTCCAGACTTAATTTGAGGAATTCATCACACGTAAATCAGCCTTCAGAACAAAGTTCGCATGGCTCTAAAATGTGCTGCATTCGGCTGTTATTGTGCCTCACTTTAGCAAATTGTTTACTTTTTGTACACTGAAACGAACATCAAAAATACTTAGCTGCAAAGACTAGCAGCATTCTTCTGAATACGTAATGATAAAACTTCTAAGCATTTGACCAGACACGAATGACTGACGCAGAAGGAAATAAAGTTCTCAAGATGTCATTGCTGTATCCCGTGTGAACAGTAACGCTCACTACGCGGACAGTTGATCAGTATCCCTCTCATTCGTGAGCATGCACCTGTAGACCTAAATCACGCTTCAGTCCTTGCACTTTTTGTTTACCGATCGATCCCGCGACATACCAAGTGACCTCGCTTGCCCCGAGGTGAATGTACGCTGGCCTGTGCATGTGAATCAGCTCAGTGACTTCGCTTACGCATCTTGCTGCTTGTTTTCTCCTTGTTTATCGACCATGACCAAGTTTTTCATTTACTTTCGTAGAAATAAATCAATCCCACTATCACGTGTTCTACTACTAACTGAGAACACAACAGCAGTCAGCTTTTGATCCTTTTTCGGGATGCGTAAAACACTAGTATGAACCGATGAAGTGAACATAAATATTATCACTTTGTTCTACTTCACGTACGACCAACCCAGACGATTTGGATGTATAATTCAACATGTCATGTCAGAGACCAAGTTGATTGGGATTTGTCGGATAGGTATTACTAAGGATTCCCAAAAGGCCACATAAATTAGATTCATATTGCTTCGAAGTTTTTATACAATGGTTGGAGCGTTGAGAGTATAAGATTTTCAGTTCCATTATGCCGCTAACCTATAATTTGTGACCTCAGTAACACTCGATTATATGAGGACCAAAGAACGTGTTAATTCTAAGGTCTTCTGATGTCCGTTGAAAGCGAATCTCCCGGTAGTCAATACAACAGAACTTGTGTGGTCAAAAAATTATTCATTGATTTGATTGTTATTAATTTAAATGACTTACACAAGAAATTGATTCATCGTTACCGTAATAAATAACTGTTTACTCTTCAGCAGAAAAGGAATTCAAACACAGGAATTTACACACTAATTCAAGAGATCGAAAATCGTCTTATTGATCCGCATACCTTTTTCTGCACTCGCCCCATTGTATTTGTTTATAACCTTTTTGTCAAAATCCGTCGGCACACCGGTTAAATTTTTCGTCCCATCAGCTCGGTGGAATTTGGACTAGGGTTGTTGTGGCTTTTTTCATTCAGAACTTGATCTCTCTCATCAGATCCTAGTACATCACTGGGGTTTACGACTGTGCACTTTTGGACGGGGCACCACCTGTTTCTCTTTACCCGATTCATAAGGATTCGAGAGGAATGAAAAAATGTATCTGGATACATATGACAGTTGTGGCCTCGCCATAGCTACTGAATATGATGCGCATTATCACTGAGATTTTGCAGTGCAGCCGTTGCGAAAAACAATAATAAGGATAATAATAATAATCACAGAAACAAGATTTAGATGACTGGAAAATTTCGGATTGATTCAAATTCTAGAAGTCGCTGGCTCTTACGGGATTTGAACCCGTGCTAGGGCACCACCGAAGCTTTAGTACCACGTGGGCTCCGCCAGCCAATCTATGACTCCATATCCGCACGCAGGTACGATTGCCACGGCGGTCAACGGCTTTTCCCATCTGGATCAATTCACAGTCACTGATATATTAGGAAGAGGAATAAAAACAGCAAAACAAGACTAGAATGGGAAGCTATTTAATTAACTCCAATATTTTCCACATCTAAGAGCTTTACGTCCATCTTAAACAATAAGGCGAGCCCAAGAAGCTAGGGCTTTCGGCTAAAAAGCCACAGAATGTGCTGTAGAAAACAAAATGGAACAATACCCATCATTCCTGTTTATCTAGATAGAAGGCAAGGAACTAAATGTCATGTAACTGTACCGAATCCATGAATTTGATCCCTTGCCGTTTTGCTGCTTTCGCCATCAGTCTCTTTACCGGCTGCGTTCTGATTCTTCTGATAAACTTTAATCTGTGCCTTACTCAGACTTTGTGACTGAGATTGTGCCCAGATCTTCGAAATCCGAGCTACTAAATTTCGATTATTAATTATCAAAAGTCAGTTACTCAGGAAAAGAAATTAGTGGTTGGTGCAGCATGCAGCAAGAAATTCGCAATCTCTGTTAGTTCTTCAGTGGTTTGTGAAGCATTTTGCACCAACCAGACTGCTCGATTTATATTGTGCTAAAGAAAAATCTCCTGCCAATCAGTCAGGAAAAGCCACTGACGTGGTTCGACAAAGTATATCCAACATAGACTATCCGTTTTGGAAAGCTTCTACTTGGATACCTGCTGGTACCTCTAGCCGCTCTGATTTCTAGGCGGTGAATTCTCCTCTCCGACCGATAATTGTATGGTGCTATCTACCTCAGTCCCTTGCCCCTTCTTTTCGGTTTCCTCATCTAAACCTGTTTCGTCACCTTCAGTGCTTCAGTCTTCCTCATTATCTTCTTCCTCTGGTTCTCTCAAAAGAACCATATTTCTTTTTATCCAACTATCTCCAGAGCGTATTAGGTATAATTTATCTGTTGTGTGCGACAGCACCTCTCTTTTCGTCCAGGATTTTCTTGTCGGTTCCATTGATTGAATGCAAACTGTATCGCCTTTCTTGAGTGGATGTGGTGGTTTAGTGCGCAGATCGTAAAGAGGTTTTCCCGCCACCGTACACTTTTTAGTTTCAGTCTGATTTCTGAAGGCATTACGACATCTGATTTCAGTAAAGCAGCACAAATGGGGAGATTGTTACGTGTCCTTCTTCCAAGAAGAGGTTTCGTCGGGCTTGGTTCCTCAGTTGCAGAAGGTGCATTTCGAAGCAGAGAGATAAACGAATCCCTGCCCTCAACCTTGCACCTGTTGAGTATCATCTTTGCCTGTTTTACCGCGCTCTCTGCTTTACAGCTGGACTGGCTGTCCTAGGGACTGGCGATTTAGTGGCCGAAATGCTACTTCCCTGAGAAATGCTGGGATTCCGTGTTGCGAAACGGCGGAACACCACTGGAAATCAATCAGATCGGGATTCCATGTTGTGCAGATTTGACTCGCAGTTTGTTGATAATTTCTTCAGTTGTTTCTGTTCTCAAAAGGACGACTTCCAAGAAATCACTGTAGTAGCCAACAGTCACTAGGTATCTATCGGTCCCATAGTGAAAAATATCCAGTGTCACAACTTGGCGGGGCCGGTTGCCGCATAAAGGCTTCGCTGCCGGTTTTCTCGTTTGTCGTTGATCGAACTGCTTGCATATATCATAGTTTGCCCCCATCTGTTTATCCTGTTCTGTCATACCCAGCCAGCAGTATGTTACCCTGGTGAGGCTGATACATTCATTGATACCTGCGTGCGAACGGTTTATCAGACACAGAGCGTCTTTTCCACAGGCCCGCGGGACCATCAAACGCTCACCCCGAAAAATCAATCCATTCTCTGTTGTTTGCTTATCACGAGATCTAAAAAAGGCATCACTTCAGCTAACAGATTTCTTTTATCTTCGGGCCATCCCTGGATGATAACTTCTTTCTGGGATTGCAGCGCTTTCGCGTGAGCGCTTGGTTTAGTGGTTTGGGATCAATGCAAATTCAAAGTCCCCCGGATCCTTCCATCAAAACCACTATTTGACTCACTCAGTCTGTCGGTTCTTCAAACTTGACCAAGCCGTCTTTGGAGATAAGGATGTTAAACTGGACTTCAAATCGTCCTCGAAATGCGCACTGAACACGCCCTGTCGACAGTGACACAGGTACCGCAGATTCCTGAACGCGTAATTTTACCATTCCGGAAGTCTTCCCAAATCCTCATCAAAAAGGAGGCATAATTTAGAGAGTAATACTGAACAATATAAGATGCGTGGTAAATCAATACATCCACTGCTTTTCGTGGAAGACATTTTGAAACAAAACGATTGAGCTTATTGCAGTGATCACAAGCCTTTTCCTAGGCCGGGCATTCGTCTCTTCCGCTGAAGTGTAGTCTGCCACAAAACTGACATTCCTTCTTTGGCTCCGGGCCTTTCTCTGATGTTTTTTTATGCAGACCATAAGATTCTGGCGCGTTCAACATCTCCATGAGTTTTTCAGCCGCTTTCTCACCTCGGCAGATATGGACACACTGCCGAAGTGTTAATTTTCTGAATCTTCAACAACCTTTTAGTCACAGTGCGGTCGTGTAACCTCATCACTGGCCGGTTCCACACGAGACCGTTTTCTAGGCAGGTGGAAAATTGCCGGATCGCGCGAATGCTCTAAACGGCTACACAAAACAGTCAAATGATTCATTGGGCTTCCGTGTTCTTTGGCTGCAAAAAAATTGCTCGTATGTTTCCTTGCACTTAGTAGGACCGTATAGTCTGACTTTTTGCATACCAATCGTGCAGTCACCGTTATCCTCATTGGAATCATACGAAAAGTCACTGATGATGCGAACCGTTACCGATCCAATAGTGTGGCGAAACAGTGCTAGCTGGACAGCCTTTTGTTCGTGCTCCATCGCTGATAGTGTACGGAAACCTTTATAGTGCTTTCGCCACAGCTTCCAGTAGTCAGACAGTGCCCTGATAGGCGCATTTGCAGGTGATTGTGCTGTCGCGTTTCCATCATCACCACTTTCACACCAGTTTCTGCTGTCGCAGTGTCGAAAGTCAGTTATTCAGGAAAAACAATCCGTATATTGTTACAGAGTGCAACAAGGAAATCTCGGTCGGTGTTAATTCTTCAATGGTATATAAGGCCTTTTGCGCCAGTTACATTTCTAAGGTATCAAACAATATCTTTTGCTGATCAGTCAGGAAACGCCAATGATATGGTAAGACGAAAGCATATCCAACATTCTAAGCAATGTCGTCAAACTAGCTGATGGGTTCGTGAAACTTTTAAATTTGCCCCGTAACTAGTGCCTCTGTGTTGAGTTTATTTCGCTGTACTCGTTTTCGTGCGACGCAGTTATCGTCATCTCACTTTGTGTAGAGCGAGTTTACCCCATACTATTAATAGGATGGAAATTCAAACCTCTAGGGGTATACCCGCACCTGGGGAGCACTGTACAGCGGTTTTTTAATCTGCCGTCTCTTACACATGAGTCAACTTTCGTCTTTGAAATGTGCTTTCGATCCATAGGTTATCAGAAACAGTGAAGTGTGACTCTAATCGAAAAGCACTGCCACCGACTTTCTAGCCTTGCTGTTAAAAGTGTCCCGGTTATCCACGCTAATCTTTGATCGTTATAGTATCGATCCAGAGGTTATGGTCCCTGAAGTAGATTCATGGGTTGATAGGCAACAATAATGCTTGAAGGGTAAACAAATCAAAAGAGATGATCGTTCTAAAACGGCGATGAATTTTGTCCCATACTGCTCGTTTTAATTTTTTCGAGTTGCAGAAAACAGATTTGCTAGTGTCTATAATGAATGAATGACCTGAGCGACGGCCAATATGGGTTTGATTTTTCAAGAACTTAGGCTGATCTGTTGTCATACGTGTCCAAAGTCAGATTTTCCACAATCGAACTCTTTGGCTAGTTCCATCTGGACATCTCAAGAGCCTTTGACTAGTCTAGTACGGCGGGCTCTCAGGAAAACTTCTCCGATTGAGGCTTATCTCTGCTACCACTTCATGGGTCCCTAGATTATTCTAGGACCGATGCATTTTGGCCCTTGTCGGGGGGAAGGGTTGTGTGACAATAAGCCCCACCCCCGAAAGGTGCATTCATTCGATTTGGCCCCCACTTCCTTTAACGTTGTCATAAGTGTTCCATTCGAGAAACGAACTGGCTGGTTGGGCTTTCTGACACCAAGTTCACTGGGTAGCGGGATTTATCCACTTTCACCATCAGACTCATTCATTTGTTGAATAAACCAGTATTCTTCGGGAGCCCCTTGTAGACTTTGCGCATCGATGACCACCTCTCCGCTACCAAAATGAGTTTATTTAAAATGCTTACAATCCATTCTCAAGCCTATCGGATGACTGACTGAAGAGCGAATGAGTAACCGATGAATTTATCGTGTGATATCATTTTGGCAGCATATCCAAGCAGTAATCTCACTGATAATCTCGGTTTCCGCATCAATTCAAAGCCATCCATGTTCAGGTACTCTCCGAACCGATCTCGGTTCTGACACTTCAACCATCCATGTTCACTGTTCTCTCTACACAAGGTTCAAATCCATCTGGTTGTGAACACAATTTCACGAACCAATTTTTGTTGTTTTTAGCTTGTGGTATTCGCTACAGATCTCGTAGAGCTCGCCAATCTACTGCTGCGCCAATGGAACCCTCCACACACATTCCCCCGAAAATATGCAACTGCGCTCAGTCCCCTACCGGGCAGCTATTTCTTAAACCGCACCGAAATCCATCCGTTGTACGCAGCCCGTCTCTGTGGCGAAGCCGATATGTCTGTTCTGGTCGTTGAAATTACAGTCAACACACACACACACACACACACAATGGGCACGGGGATGCTTTCGTAGTATGATTGTAGCGATAGGGTGGAGGAGAAAAAATCAAGCTGTCACAAGGCTTGTCGCAGCTCTATTCGAAATTTCGATATCCTCAGTGGTCGCTGTGGCCACACTGTGCGTGTGTCTGACGCTCAAACCAAAGGCGAGACAGGCTGACTAAGCAAGGCGGTCGGCTGAATATGGGGTGTGGGTTGCAAGGAATGTGACATTTGCTAGATTGTTGTTTTGATGGCCGACGGCGCGACAGGGTCCACGTGGTAGAAAGCTTGGTTGCCAGATTGGTGACCCTGTTGCGAGACAGACAACCACGTGATCTGACTACCCAAGTGGTAATCCAAACGAACAATGGGTGACTTTGTGAATGGATGTTTTTGCTATCCATATCTTAGTATACTGGGCTTCTCTTGCGGTTCTTTCAGACTGGTTGTCTTATGCAATTTTTGACGGACTGTTGTGTTGTATACGCTGCACAAAATGAACCTCGCAGCAAATACTCACTCCCTCTTCAGTTCGAAAAGATCGCACCTTTCAGGGAACCGCATTATGTGTACGCAATTGTGTATGCACGCCTAACCAGCTGAATAGTTTCCGTAGCCGCACTTAGGCGAAACCAGTCTCAGGACATTTGACGGATCACCAGTGTTGTTCCCCATCTTTAAAACGGCTAGGAGAGAGAGAAACTGTCTACGTTTACCCGCTATTTTTGGACAGATCAAGTGGCGAATTACCACTGTTCCTTAGCTCTGTTGATTTTCTCCCGCCTAATCTAGTTCATTTAGAGAACCATTTACATACGAAAACCGATTTGAAAGATATCTTTGTAAACATTCATACGTTGATATGGAGATAGCATATCTATAGATATGATAACTCGATTTTTTCACTCCAAGATCAGTCAGGTATAGGCGACTGGCATTTTTTGACAGGTTGATGAAGTCAGCCAACGGTTACGCCGTGTTCACACTCAAGTGTTCGCTTACTAGTGCAGTACAACCGCAAATATGCAGTAACCAGCAGAAGCGCATCACCCCCTTTGATGGACGTGTGCCACAGTGTAAAATGGACCATTCTAGTTTGCGATTTGTATGCTAGCTTTTGCTGTTGTGAACGCCCGCTTGAAGCCAAACACTGAAACCCGTGGTATGCACTCCACATGTTCATTTGTGGGAGAACATACACACACGTTGAAGTCTGTCAAATAAGACAATTTGCGACTATATTAATCAGAATATCGTCAGAAACAGATATTGAATATTTAAGTCTTCTTATTAAAACTATATTGTTCGTCGCATTCTTGAAAGTTCAGAAGCAAACCAAAATTCTTCAGTAAATCCTTGGCCGAAACTACACTATTCATAACCGATTGTGTTAGTTCTTCGGGGGATTTCACTGATACAGTGCTGAAAGTAATCTCCAGTGGCATAAGCAGAAGGTTAGAACATGCCAGAAATACAAATTCAGATTGTTAGAGTGTAGGGGAAACACCCGAGCTAAAGAATCAAGGTTAATCGTAAAGTGCCGAAACTAGCCCTTGCGGCGAGCAAAATGTTTGACTTAGGTCTAATGAACTGAAAGCTTGCTAAACTTTAAGGCCCAGTTCATACAATTATCCTCTAATAGAGCAGATTTAAACTTAATTGTAAAAACCTGTGTTCTGAAGACAGTATTCAAAGGGCCACCTACAAAATGGCCATTCGAGTGAAGAGTGCAACGTGTGATGGAATGTAAGATGAGAAGTTATTTCATAACTAACATGGTGAACTCTAAGTCGATGGTACTGTGAAAAATCGTGATAAACGAGGGCAGACTAAAGGCTTAATACCGTGTACGAACATTGAGTTCTTAAGAATGCTTGGTTAAGTTCATTCTTACTACATTTTCTCTCAGAGGCTCACGTTCCGTCATAGTTGCGGTCCACTGGTAGTGGCAAAAATATGGTTTCTTCTGCATTTTAAGGATAAATATTCACCAATACAAGCAGACCATAAGTGTTATCATCCGAAAACCTCGCCACTACTTATTAGCGTATATATAAAATTATGCAGTTCTGCGTTAATGCTGTCTTATAAGAGCACAAAATGTGCTTATCGGACACCCGTATGCATCAGTTTAGACAATATATATAACTATGACGATTCGAATATAAGGCATTTCTGACAAAAGAAAAGGTGTTCGAGTCATCCGGGTCCCAACAGAGGAGTCAACCACTATGCGAGTTAAAAGTTGTTAACATTCAAAGCCAAAAAATAATGCACGCCATATCACCATGCAGTGCTAACGGGAAATAGGCCATTCATATTCAACCCACATAGCTTGTTGTTAACTAGTGTGATTCATATCCAAGCTACCCGAGTTTCAGCCCGTAGCTGGGAAATGGTGAATTAGCACTATATGGCGTTATAGACAGTCACATTGCCTATAGGTGACCTGGTTCTTTTGGCAGGCAATATCTCTTCGCCCGTCCGGAATCGAATGTAAGTTTGGAAATAGCGAATCGGAGCGGTAGACCAATCAATGGATAATAATAGTCTGAACCAACCGGAGCCGAACCAACCAATCGGGTTTGTAACCAGACTAACCACTCAGAAGAGTTGTTCATGAACATTAGTTGGACCGACAGGTTTTCGCGAGACGATTCGGCTATGATCACCAGGCATTTTATATAAACTCTCTGTCTGCACTAATAAAATGAGATGGTTCAAAGGTAGAGGATTGTTCTTCTTGGGACTAGCGGGACAACCAGAAACCCTATAGTGGTACATTCCTTCCATGGTAGCAAACGCTGACGGAATCGGTAATACTGAATGATAAACTGGAGAGTAGAAAACCGTGAAGCTCATACTCGCTCATATCAGCTCAGCGACCACGAGTATTTTTTTACAAACCAATGTCCATCGGTTCTCACATATGTCAGGCTTTCAATTCTTGGGATCAAAGCATACCGCGTGAGGTGAACCCATTGGTACATTTCGTATAAACGACATATGATAACGCATACTTCTCACATGATCGCTGTCAATACACCTGCTCACTAACAAGAAAACACTCGTCGGACGGAGTTTTGCACTTACATTTTGGTTTTCTCAAAAGTGCATCAGCTTCAAATATTCACCAAATTTTCTGTTCAGTGGAAATCACATCAAACGTACCCGCAAGTTAAAATCTGTAACCAATCCCATTTTAGTCAGCCGAACAAAGTGAAATTGATTCATCCAGTGAAAACCACAATCCAAACTTCCCCGACAAGAACAATCTACCGGAGTAGCGTATTCTAATTAGTAACTGAATCATTCCTCATGCAGTATCAAAGATCAAATCACTGTTACTAGTCATGGAATGTATTTCATCTACTTTGCTAGGAATTATCAACGAAGTTTACAAATTCACCCACTCACAACTGGGACTCGAACCCACGTGAGTGCATTGTATGGGTCACAAAAAGTAACACTAAACTTCGCGGGTTATTTCATAATGGATTGTTTTGCTTTAACAATATGTACAAATTGAACGAATACCCACCATTGTAATAAACAAATCCAATATAAGGCCAGTTACCAAGCTGGTTGCTCAGAATAGAACCTAGATAACTGGATCATCAAATATGCCGGGTAAACCAGTAAAGTTTAGATTGGATTATACTTTAAAAACGGTCTCACTTTCAAAACAAGCACAATGATCGAAAACCGAGACAATTAGTAAATGCATTACACACAAAGAGATCAGACTGGATGAATATTGAAATGCTAGACTTTCCGTTTGAGTAGTAGCGGTATTATTATTTTTATTATGAACAGCATCAATATTTTTATCATTACTAGTAATAGCTGTAGTAGTAGTAGTAGTAGTAGTAGTAGTGGTAGTGGTAGTAGTAGTAGTAGTAGTAGTAGTAGTAGTAGTAATTGTTGTTGTTGTTGTTGTTGTTGTTGTAGCATTAGTAGTGGTGGTAGCAGTAGTAGTAGTAATAGTAATAGTAGTAATAATAATAATAGTATTAATAGTATTAGTAGCAGTAGTAGTGGTAGTGGCAACAGTAGTAGTAGTAGCAGTGGCATTAGTAGTAGTAATAGTATTAGTAGCAGTAGTAGTAGAGGCATTATTATTATTAGTTTTAGTGGTATTGGACTTTGAATTTCATGGCTGGGGTTTCATGAAGGAGTCCATTTCACTACAATAAATCTTATAAAGTTCCATACAGATGATTGTCTTCTTTGGTCACAAATCATCAGTGGTGCTTATCCACCCACTTCGAATCCAGCCCGTGGGGTTGTGAATCCCCCAAAGGAAATTGTCCGACTTTTCTGGTCGACTCAAAATGGTTTGCTTCAGGTCATCACATGTTAGAGCACATACGCTTTGCGGAGTTTTAACGGTAATAGCTCATTATCCAGATAGCAATCGACTCCTGCAACAGATTTGTTCACAATGAAGCCATTATAAGCAATCTACAGAGCTTGGCTACTTGACAAGTTTGAGTAGTATCATGAACGACGAATGATTTATCAACCAGCTTCAAAATTAACTCACCAACGGAAAACCATAGAAGCACTGCACAACTGTTGCACCCATCTTGGTAGGAATGCTGGTGATTCTGAAAATAATCTTGATGAAACAGCCGTTCCATTTCTCTAATGTCGAGAAACAGGCACTTCATCCCGGCCATATCCCACCTATATGCATGCTGGAGCAGGAGTAATCGTCAGCCTAAGGTGACGATAAGTCACCCAGCGTCCTTTATTAAACTGTATAAGGTGCGCAGTATTTTTGATTAAAGGAGTTCATTATTTACCAAATCACACTCTAAATCCCCTGGTTAGTCATGTGCGTGTGTGGTGTGGATGTATGTGTGAACACAGTGCGGATCCTCTCAAAAGCACAACCCGTCGGCATGAAAGACGGAATCACCCAGTAGTCATCTATTGTCCGTCGAACAATATTTGATTGAGACTAACGGACACAGACCGTTTTCATAACAGTATCTGTCTTTAGTGGTTTACCCTTCAGTACATTGCTCCCAAACCCGTTCCAGGGAAGGCCGAGCAAAGTCGGTTAGATTATGCGGTACAGTGGTGTACACTGCGGATGAAGCCTGTAACAATTCTAGTGCAAAAATTTGAGCGACAATCCTTTACAAGCACCACGACATACGCTGGGTTTCAAACATGAAACTGTGCGGGCAGAGGTCGGGCAGAACGTGCAGGCCCGGTGAATCTCCGGTCCCATAATTGACTGACAGAAGGCGATCTTTGCCAGCGAAATATGATTGTATGACCAGATATATCTCAGAAACAGAGAAAAATTGACAGGTGTGAACTGCACACTACAAATCTGAATACGAACAACGGAACGAATGTAAATCGCGTATCATTATCATTAATTTTTGTCGGAATGCTCGTTGAAGATAGCATCACTAAGCTGGAAATTTATTTCACTGGAATACTGGACGAAATCGGTTGCGGCCGAAATAAAACCGGCTGATAAATACGCTATAATACTTCATATAAATCCTCTTGATTTTTCGAAAAGTGGATAAGGAAGATGCCGTTTCTCAGAGAAAGGGAGGGAGAGTAAAAGAATGAGTAAACCGAATGAGAATCGTTTATTTTGCGTTTATAGGACGATCATCCGACAGTTGATTACTCCGTTGGTAACTTTCTCAAATGTGCAAATTCAAACCAAAAACACGGTATCATACAGGCTGTCAATTTAATTCGCTGCCCGAACGACTGTTATCAATCCTTAGACAGGCATATCCACCAAGTTCCCACTGGGCACTTGAACCTTGAAGGTTTGTTAGTCTTGTGCACCGATTATGAGGTTATCCGGATTGGTCCTAAACAGGTTGTTTTACATCATCACAATATATTATATTCATGCTCTATTGAATTTGTACATCAGTAGCTCATAACCCACACAGCCACCGAATATCATGACTGATATCTACTCAGATCATAATTCATTCAATAAATATAATCATACTTCTATGGCCTTTTTTACATAGTGCACGAAATGCTACTAAACTCATCTTATTTTCTGCTATCCCTTTTGAACCGAACCGCTTAGGGCATCAAATTTGACACACCAATGTGTCAACCCGCTACTATATCAAACAATGATCCTGACTGACCGATTTATACTGGACAGCGTGCATCCGAAGGTAGTATGACCAAGTAAAAAGAACATTTGTTTATCTGATTGTTTCTCTCAATTTGCTTAATCCAAGTAAAAAGAGATTTAGAGGTTTTCGTCCAATGAACTAATATGCAATAAAAAACTAATGCGAAATACCTTTTACCCGTGGCATGAAGTCTGGTCTGGTGGTCGCGAATTTTATCTGCTGCTATCATTTCGAGTTCGTGTTCCAAAGTCTATTAGACGGCAGTTGTTCGGATTTGTTTTAGTCTTTACAGCTCCTCGACAGAACTACCGAAAACATCGGAAGTTCTCGAGAAGTTGTTGTTCAATAAAATCTCTTGTTTTTCATCCAGTTCACTGTCATCATATTTATTTAAAGAAACAAAGATTTTGGGCCGTATAAATTTGGTTTATGACATTCAACCCCTAGGGAAGATAACCGTTTCAGATCTACCGGCAGAAAGTCTACAAGCGAGATATACAGCCCCGGCAACAGATGGCTGCTCCGTTCATAATTGCTCCTGCCTAGCCTCTGCAGTCCGAAAACCCCAACTAAGTCACTCCAGGGGCAAATTCAGCCCGTATCTCCATCGAATTTTTACGAGCGCTTATATGACCAATATTCTGGTTTCTATTACACACTGTTGAGCTGTTTCAGCTTCTCACTGAGAGCGGCAACAGAAAGCCTCTTTGAAAACGAGATTATTAGGTCCTCTGGGGAACAAATCCTCCAGTACCCCCCAAATCTCCTCCGAAATTACGGTCTCGTCTACCCCTTCAATTAAGACCAACTCCTGTACTTCATCACACAACCGGTCCGACAAAGCCGCATTGCATTCCCACACCCGAACTCCCGCTAAAAACCACTCCATTTTTGTCTTTCTTTAACAGATTCATACTTTTCTGGAACTTGGGTGGTAGTTCCACATACATCGAGTGCGAAAGGCTATCGGAAATTGTGAGAGCCGAATTTTTACGTGCAGGAGTTGTGCAGAGATCGCAAATCAGTCCGCTTCACGCCGTACCAGCTGTCTGCTCACGCCTGTCGTGTTGCACGTGACGGATCAGCCTTTGGGTCGCCTGCACACGCGTAAACCGATCCCGCTTTTTTATCGATTTGTACACGCTCCGCCTTTGCCTGATAAAAACATTCTGGTTCACTCAATTGTGCTCTCTTTTTGACCGGGATAATCAGACCAAGGTTGTCATTATACCAGGGGTGTGTTCTGGGTCTCGTCAATTTCACTATTATGTGGAGCCTGAAAAACGAAAGTGAGCAGTGGTAGATTGCGATATGTAAGGTGGAAAAGGCTGAGACGATCGGTAACATCTGAAATCTCTTCCAGCTAATTAGAAATACCGGTCCACGAAAGTTCAGTTTAGTTCATTCAACCACTAACCTCGCCCTGGCGCCCTGGTTTCGGTTACAACATTTCACCATAATCGAATCAAGGGGAAAACGAATAGAAGCACCAGATGAAAAAGGGCCGAAGGCAGGGGGATGTAAGAAATTCATAAAGACGTAGAAGGAGCTTAAATGCAATTATGCCGCTGGCTGCGACATCTAATCATGTCACTTAAAGCTTCCAACTAAAAAGGTAGATGGGTCTCGTGGACAACCAACCAAAAGTCTAACAAGTCCCACTTGACTAAGTCCATCGGGCAAGGATTTCATACCCTTCTGACATGTTACGGACTGACCACCTCGATCTATCTTCCAACCATAACCTGCCCTGGAAAACAGAGTGCGATGAGGAAGTCTATCGATGGGCACGCTTAACACATATCCCAAACACCTTAACCTGTTTAGATTCAGTACTTGGTCCACAGACTGACCTCTGGTTCCAAGCACCTTAAGTCTAACTTTAACATTGCTGACACGACTTTCCCACCATACTCGGGCAATGCTACGGAGATATCGATGCTTGAACACCGACAGTCTTTGCTTATCTTCTAACCTCAACGGCCATGTTTTGATCCGCATAAAAGAACGGACCTAACCACTGCATTGTACACTCTACCTTTAACAGAGAATCGGATGTTACACCACGCCACAGATGACTGAGGTTGGTAAAAGCCAAATGTGCTTTCTGCATTTGCGAGGATACTTCATCCGATATCTGTCCATCTGGTGAGATGGAACTACCCAGTTAAAGAAACTAGTCTAATTCCTCTACCGGTTCCCTGCCAGGCTTTAGCAAAGTGATCAAAAGGGCGAGCGGCCCAGTGATTCAGACTCAGGAGAGTTGTCTAGATCGTGGGGTGGGGCTTTTCGAGAAACAGCTTAACTGGCCTTTATTAAAAACAGGTGAGCTAGCTAGCACGGCCTATGGAGTTCTGGATGTACATACCAATCTCCGGGCTGAAGCGGAGGATCTCCGAGAGATAAGCTACCTCACACAGCCTAATTCTGCTGGACCGGGTGAGTTCCCTCTGCCTATTTTCAAGGATGATGGCTCAGCACTACCATGGGAATCGACAAAACTCTTTCATTTGATATGGATGAAAGAACAAGTTCCGAAGGGTTTGTGAGAATCGGCCAACTTACTGATTTATAAGAAAGGCGACGGATCTTATTGTGAGAACCATAGGGGAATTAGTCTGGTTAACTGTGCATCTAACCTGTTCGGTGGTATTATTTCCCACCGCATATCTAACGATCACAAACAGTGGTCGCGTGAGATTCAAGCAGCATTTAGACCCGGTCGGTATTTCGTTGGTCATATTTTCTTTATTCGAAAGATTTTACAACTCGGACACGCCTTCCGTAAACTCACCGTCATTGTTTCTCTTGATTTGAAGGTCAACTCAACTCAGTCCACCGCGTAGTCCTCTTGCTCTGCCTCTTGTTGAAGGGTGTTCTCCAGAAATTCGTTTTAATTATGGAATCTCTGCGTATGAATAACAGAAGTTGAATTTGTTCTTACTGCGATTCTTACCTGAGATTGCCACTAAAATGATGTACTTGATGTTTGTCTCTTCCTACCACTCTGTTTAACTTCACATTTCATACGGTCTTAGATGCCGCTTGTTTGCCGTGTAAAGAAAATGATATTTATCTTTTCCCAGGTGGCATACTATTGTTTCTTGAGTTTGTGGACAAAATCACTTTTCTGAGTGAACAACTAGACAAGTTGTAAGTTCTTCTGGACAGCTTGACCAACTGTGTAGAAATGTCTGGAATAAGTTTTGCAACTTCAAAGTGCAACATGCTGCTACACGACTGGGTTGGTCCAACTTCAAACCTTTCGGTATCTGGGGCGACTATAGACCAAACAGGTAAGTTCTGTTATCTAGACAGCCGCGTTTCACCCAGAGCTAGCATACCGGATGAGCTGTCAACGCACATGCAGAAGGCAAGTTCGGCTTTTATGAACCTCAGTCACCTGTGACGTCGATATGACATCCTTTCATCTATCAAGGGTCAACAGTATGCTGCAGCCGTCAGGCCAGTTTTTCTATATTTCGATTGGGAACTCATGAAGATTATCGGAATCTAGAAATCGATGCCTCCTTTGTACTCCTTATATCTGCTTGGAACACGGCATCAGCAACGCCGAGGTTAGGCCCAGAGTATTAGGCACTTGAAACAAATCATTGGATAAGTCACCAAAACTCATCCCGTTAAGGAGGTTGGAACGTGGTGCTTATGTCCGCGCACGGGATTCCTCGATGTGCAGTGCTTGATGAGGCAAGTAGTGGTTTGAAGTTGAGTACTGTCCATGAAATGCAAAATAGGTATGAAAAACCTGACTAGAGGATATTACTGAGTTGGACCCGTGGGCCTTTCTGGGTGGAGTCCAAGAGATCCATCCACTTGTTGGTTAGATACATCTGAGGATACGGTTATCTATTCCGATCAGCAGCGCCTTTTTATGCATACATTTGACCGAATTAATACTACCACTTTTAGTTCGCTTTCTGATTGTTTTAATACTCGACATTTTGATTTCTGACGGAGGTTCACCCTGAGAGACATCAACCTAGACCACCACACACAGTGCATGGGTAATGGTCGTTCGAAACGAACTGAACTGAACAGAAGTATCTGCTGCAAACAGTATTTTTCTACAACAGTTTAGAATTTTGGCTAATCTAAGCGGTAGTTTGCCGAACTTGGAGCTCACATTCCAATAGTTGTTCTACTAGTCTCTCTTTTTCTCTCTCTCTCTACATATATATATATATATATATATATATATATGATATTTTTCACCTCTGATAGTAAGTAAACTGGTTACTTTGAAAAGTTAAGTTTGCCCATCACAAGACCGCATAACCACTTTGCTATCCGTTCGTCCATTTTGTCAGCAAAACGATACGCTCCCAGTCCGAGGAGCTCACCCAACTCAAATATTATTGTTAGTCTCGTCTGCTACGGGTAGCACAACATGTGGGACCATGGCCAATGTAATTTCAATAAAATTTGCTTCTCCCAATTTTTAGCCACCAGTAACTTCCATGAAACTGGGATTGGTATATCTCAAGGAAAAATCAAAATTCTTGTTTCTTGATTTATATCCGGTTCGAACTCATCCTTTATACTCCATTTACTTGATTTGATCCTCCATGCGTGGCCATAATTATTTCCTAATAACTTCACGAGGTTCACCAAATTCTGAAAACCATTCTCAACTACAATACCAATGATTATGATTCCCCTACTGACCATCATCTCGCTCTTTTTATCAGTTTCGTCCACTCGAATTCCATGGAGGAACTTATCTATCATCTCTGTGGATTTCTCAAAAGCTTTCAATCGGATTTGTCTGCATAAACTACAGTCAAAAAAGCGCGTTTTAAGATTTACTTCGGCCCTCTTAGATTGTACGTGTTTTTCACAGCAAATAAACTAACTCGTTCGGAGATCTTGGAGATCAACTTCAGTTTTTCTTAGTAAATACTTTTGTTCTACAAGTTTCCATGGTTTAATCTGCTATTTCTCTCACTTTTGTTTATGGCCAGTTAATCCTTGTCTTACAGATCAACCAACACAGATACTAATAACTCCATCTCACCAATTTCTCTTTAGTATTTTCCCACCGCTCCACCAGAAAAATCGAACGCTAACTTCTAATCCCAGACACAATCGCTAGGAGCTCCAGCGGCCCAGTTCTCTTCAAAGCATACGATATCGTCTATGAAAGTGAGCAATTTTCTCCCATTTGAACTTTGATTTCATTTGACTTTTTCTTGAAAGCTTGTGCTGCCTTTTCTACCATAGCCGTAGTTTCACATCTTATTTTGCATTTCTACACACACTAAAAGGTTTCCACTGCTGCACTTAAGTCTGATTTCATACATCGCGAGAAGCTTCTCTTGCCGTACTCAGCTGTAGTGCACGCCAGACGTAAATACTGTACTGTGAGATTAAAGGGTTGTCTTTTCCACATTTTCTCGACCCGAGTTAACGTGAGTTCTTTCGCTCTATGGGTCTCTTCCAGTTAACTCACTTTATCACCAGTTGCTAATTAGCCATCGGGAATTCATTTTAATGTATCTCTTGCACTGTGTCTATTTTATCTGCTTTATCGAGTCTCAAGTAGAGTCGGCTAGCAACCCAAACTAGATTTTGTCTCCAAGGTTGTCTGAGATCCGTCTATCGTCCTTTCTCTTTCTTGCCCTCCAGAACACCAGTTCTTCATTTTGTTCCCTGCCTTGCCCCTGTCCACGAAGTTCTTCTCGTTAAATATACGGTTAACGAAAAGACAATTATGTTAATATATCCCATCACTCCTTTAATTTCCGTCCTCATACCATGGGATTTGTTCTTCGCAGTTTTAACATTCACCATGTCTGAGCATTTCCCAGAGCTTTACGACGAAGTTACAGATTGACAGTGTAACACGTTTGAACTGACTTCACGGGTTTCTCCGATTTGCAGTAGTTCCATGTTGTACTCTTTATTACTCTACTATTACTAACATATAAAATGTTTGGTCAACCACGGAGACTATGTCAGTTTACCGAATTCCGTTCTGCTCTCATAAAGTAAAGAAGTGAACTAAGATTCTAAGTAAAGTTGTTAACCTATTTTATGGCATTTTGAGAACACTGACACTTCCTGACTCAATAAGCGATTGCAAGTTAATGATTCAAAAAGTGGGCAGATAAAAAGTAGCCTTGGCCTTGGGTCCTGTGGCTCTACCCCTTTCAGAGCAGACAACAGTCAACGACTGGGATGACAAAGCAGTGTATTAGCGAGAAATCCAATCTGATATTTTTACATTTTATCAGATTTGGAGAAGAGCATTTCTGGTAATAGACGCCACTTTTTCAAAGTCTATACTCTACGCTTCCACTGAGGGTCCCTCAATATACAGACTGCTCAAGTAACTATATGATTTCACGATCCCAAGTAGTCGATTTGTGCAAACCATGCAGCAGAAGTTTTGGCTTCAGTCACTACTGATTTTTTCCTTAATCTGAATCAGAACACAGGAGGCATAACAGTTCTGTACCTGCGGCATCGTTTTTAAACACAGCACATTTGATTCCAATTGGTGCTTTCTTGGTTTCGTTTGATATGATAAAATCTGTGAATTCCAATTGCTACTCATGGTTGACCAAACAGCTTACAACATATAAGGCTATGGAAGGGGTCGAAGTTACTCTCGTCACTTGACCAAATAAGGCTTCCATAAATTTCGAGGCAAAAATGGTAATTTTTGTCACTCTTCATGAGATAAATGACGGGGAATACGAATGTTGACGAATTAAGTTACTTTGGGACAAAGATATCAACGAATGACAGATTTTTCGATCGGATCAAGGACTGCTGAGTTCACCAACTTATTCTGATTACTCCACTTTAATAACACGTTCCACGCTCATGCTTTCATTTCACGAACCCACGAGTAATCCACACAAAATCACGGGCTGGTGTCCTACTGATTGTATGCACCAGTTCGGTTCCAGTTGCACGCATGTGCGCCAGCTCAAATACACGTGGACAAGTATGATGGTTTGTGTTGGTTCTATCTTCTAAACTCCCCCCTCCCCCATATCCATTGCTTATTCCTCACCCACTAATTCGAATAAGACAACTACGAACCTGGCTTACCCGCCGCAATCACATCAATTTCATCTCAACATCCGACACCAGTGACCACCGATTCCCGAATGAATCAACTCACAGGGATGTGTATCACATGTCTCTGAATGTAGATCTGTTCTCGTGGATAGAATAGGGCAACACACATGTGTGACCGATTTGGTTGGCGGGTGAGGGGACAGCCTGAATTGGCAGTCTGTTGAGCACCAGCTCAAAGTGAACTGATAAGCTATCGGAATGAACCATAAATTCTGACCGCACAGGTCACCGACATCAAGCCATGGTCGGGCAGTGGCGTTTGGGCACAGAAGTTGGCGAAGATGAAAGCTAGAGGCAGAGGCCATTTCCATTCCGTTCCATTCGGGTTAGAATGTTACTGAGCAAATGTAGCGGTGGGGGCGATAGTATTGGCGCGCAAGCTGACCGTTCCGGTTCAAGGCTAACAATGATCAGTTGCTTGCACAGCAAGGCACAAGATTAAGCGAACGAGAAAAATGAGCAACATGGATAAGGGTTAGATGAATGGCACAAGTGTTAGCCGGGATTGGGTTGGGGTGTAGGTAACACAGCGGCGTGGGAAAGATAAGCGGATGCACAAGCGGATCGACCTGGCAAGCATTCATTCCACCATCAAGTGGCGGCATCACTGCTCAAAAATTCTTTGATCACACACCTAAAATAGTGACAAGCAACGTAAACAACACCAAGCGAGAAGTAACGATTGTGGCTTTCATGTGCCGCGAACTGGACTGTTCATATGAGAATTAAAAAGAACCCGGATTCGTTGTTTACCCTGGTTCTCCCTCTCTCTTTTTCTGCTGCCCTGTAAAGCTGTTCAATCTTGTGTCTACCTTTCGGAAATCAGAATTGATATAAAGGGGCTTGGGATATGTTTCACGATGAAGCGATAAGAGCTCATGATCCTCTGAAACATCGCAATCCTCAATCTAGTTTTTGAGAAATAGTGAACCCATACTCTTCCTCCAGCTTTTCGATACATTTAGCATCAAAAGGTTCTGACTCACTTGTCGGTGAAATTTATTTGCGAAAAATATCTGGTTGAAAACTTGTCTCAAATGAGCTGAACCGTAGCTAGCTGAACTGAAAATACTGTAGATTCTAGAGTGGATGATAAGATCTTCACCTAAGTCCCAGGAATGATTCTCCAAAGGTAGTTGATTACAATAATTCCGACGTAATTTCCACCTGATAACCAATTAATCGCTAACAGTTTTAATTGAGGAAGAGATATTTTTCCATTGATAATCTCCAAGCAGTTTGGACCAGTACCACAGCTCTCAGAATCACGATAATTGTTGTAGAGCTGCACTAATCAGGTGAGATGAAACACGGGAGTTGAAGAACAACAAAGAACGCAGGTTCGTTTGATCCAAGTTAGTGGTTGATGCATTGGTGAGGAGGCCAACAGTGCCCAAACCGTTTCAATCGCGAACAACCTGAATAGTGTGCGGTCCCCTATTCTACAAAAATGAAACCTCCCCGGAACTACTACTACCAGCTGCCAGTAGGCAAAAGAATTGCAGTAGTGAGCATCGGTGGACTCTCCCATCGGTGGTGCTATTCTGTACAAAATGATCCATTCAGTTAGACGATAGTTATAAAACATTCTTACATTGTTGTGATAAAATGTGATAGATAAAGGAGGATATCCATTAGATGGGAGAGAAGGCGAGCCGCATGCACAGAAACAGGTATTTTGAACATTCTGTCCACACAACTCCACAAGAATTCCTGACTTATTTCTGATAAACATTTTTCTCATTTCTTCGATTGTGTATCCCATGTCCCATGTCATATATGAACCGACATGTTTCACGTACTCGGTAAATAGGAGTGAAGGAAATGCTTGCATCTCACAGTACATCTCTTCTCCTTGTTCTTGTTGATTGGATAAAGAGGATACAATGTTTCAAAGTTCTCTAAATACACACTAAATTAATCGGAGAATCCCCAATGAACATCACCTTGCATGGTCGAAACCTCGGTGTCCGTTGCTAGCTGATCACTCAGATTGGCTTTACGGTTCGAACAAAATTGACGATCATAGTTACCGAGTATATTTGTAGTCATGTTTGATGCGATCTAGACTGATGTGTACAGTTTTCCTTACATGACCAGTTGTACTTTTCTGGGGCTTCACTGTACCTTTTATTAGGAAGTATAAATTTGACGTCGGTCTAACACGCCATATATTTCCGTCACGGGTTATCTCGCTTTATGAGGAGGTATTACCAGCTGAGCAGATTTCTTGAACCGTAGGAAAGGAGAAGATTGGTTTTTTCTTCGCTTACTTTTAACAGGCAAGACAAGTTTTCTCCAACAAATGACGCGCGCTTGGGCGAGTTGACCGAATTTTTAAAACAAAGATAACAGTTGCTCTTGGCAAGAAAATTTTATCCATTCATGCAAACCAAAGATGAATGGTTATCGTGATGGAATTAATCGGTCCATCTCAGTTGGCATTGTCTTTTGCTCAAAAGAAATCGCTAGATTTTACTGTTGTTTATGCTTAGCCGATTATCTTCGGAGACAATGACTGCATTGGACCATAGCCCACTACGAGCGTACTAGTCCCTGCCTAGAATTCGTCAACGTAGTCCATTCTTGACATGTTATTTAACCGATTTTTGTTTTTAGAAATTTACCGCTTATATCAATCCAACGCGTATTTCATATTTGGAGGCCAATGAAATACTGTGTCACTACCCTTCTTCAGTAAAAGCAAACTAGTGTCTGCCCGTCATGGGTAGTTTTGTTGATCTGCCAATTTGAGATTACTGGATGAATATTGTGAACAATAAAAAGCGATAATCTCTAAAAGCGCCGAGATGCTCGGTAAAGGTTAGTGAGCAAAAAGTGAATCTGAAGCCGACCACAGCATGCGGACTGCTAAATAGATTAAGGGTTTCAAGAAAAACCATCTTCACTGACCTTAGTCACAGTCTGAATAAATGCTTTATTTGCAAATGAGTAGCAGGAGATTAGATTTGTATATAATATGATTCATCATGCAGCTTGAACGCTCAACTCACCATTGAAAACCATGGAAGCACTGTACAGCTGTTTCATCCTTGTTGGGAATCATCAGCAGTGCACATCCACCGAGCCCCCACGGGGACTCGAACCCGGGGTGAACGATTGTGAATCGAACACCTTACCCACAAGGCTATCCGGGCTGGCTCTCAACGGTTTGTTGAACATTTACACTGCATGATATAGCACCCTTCCGTCACTGGCTTTTGAACGGTAACAACCCGCTTCCCACACAGCGATCGACTCCTATGATGGATGACTTCTCTGTAGGGGCCCCTACAGAGAAGGGTGCTATATCATGTAGTGTAGATGTTCAACAAACCATTGAGAGCCAGCCCGGATAGCCTTGTGGGTAAGGTGTTCTATTCACAATCGTTCACCCCGGGTTCGAGTCCCCGTGGGGGCTCAGTGGATGTGCACTGCTGATGATTCCCAACAAGGATGAAACAGCTGTACAGTACTTCCATGGTTTTCAATGGTGAGTTGAGCGTTCAAGCTGCATGATGAATCATATTATATACAAATCTAATCTCCTACTACTCATTTGCAAATGCTTTATTGTTGTTAGTCAATCGAAAGCAGAAATACAGATATGGCTTGCTTCATACGTATGGTGAGTAGACACAGTATAGAATTACTGTGCGATTACTATTTGATTAATAATTTTATGGTTGTTAAATAACGCATGCATGTGCAGGTACAAAAACTTTCGTGTTAATTTTGTCATCTTCTAATTTGTCCTGACTTTCCTCTTATAGTTCAACTTGGAGCTCCTTCCATCGGATGGGGATTGGAAACTAGTCACGAATGCTGTACTGAAGTTTTATTGAATGCCCGATGACTTTAAGTACTTCTTAGATGATATATAACATAAAATGAAGGCAGTTGCTTTATACTGAAGATTTAATAAGTTTCTAGCAATAGTACATGTACCTAATAGGTTCTACAGCCGTAAGATGAAGCACCCTCTGTCGTAAAAAGAAGCGAGATATGGATGAACAACTGAAACTGTCGGGTAGCTGGTAAGTGAAAAGTTGGTTCTGTTAGTAAGATGACGCGCATCCAAAATTTGACTAAATTATGGCATATTGATTAGAACACGATTTGTTTTTCTCATGTACCACACACGTCAGTTTAATGCTTGAATTGTCCATTTTAAGGGCTGCTGAAGCAAGATTGGGGAAACTGGTATTTTTATCGTGATAGTTAGTTGAGGCAACAAAAAGCGAGCCAACAGAGATCAATTACCATTTATCCTTCAGTTTAGAGCTTGTTCGACTAGGTGGAGGCATGTCAATTTTGTTAAAAAGACTTTCCGTTGATGCTTTGTGAGGTGACTCGAGTTATTACGGTTATACTGGCGAACGTTATCCGAAAGCGAATCATTCAAATAGAAGGTTAGATTGAATCAATCAGAACCACAAGATCGGTTGGGCATGTCACCCACTTTTCTCTAAATAAAATAACAGAAAAATTCCTCGTCTGTTTCATCGGATATTGTACAGACTGAGCCAAACCGTAAAAAATTATTACACGTTTTAATTGGGTGAATCCTGCGTAGTAAATGAATATTTTAGGGATGTTGGAACGCTATATAAAATACTTGGGGAAACAAACCAAGAGATCATAAAATCAGCAAATTAACAGCAGTTTTAATCAAAAAACAGGCAGCTACGATGCTTGTTTTACGGATACAAAAGTGAAATTTGATGACCCTTTTTGGAGACACTCCAGTGGATTAAAATCACAAAATGTGGTGGTGTATGAAATTTTGGGATGCATTGGTTTTTCCTAGGGTTTTACACCATTGATGAAATGCAAAGCATGTTTTTGAATTGAACTGGCAGGTGGGATTGACCAGAATATGGCACCAGTTTCAAATCTTTTCACCAAAGTGAATCACTACCCAATCCGCAAAAAAGAGTTTCCAGCATCAGAAAATCAATGCGTTACTGACAGATTGATGAGTAGTC
Source organism: Fasciola hepatica (assembly GCA_948099385.1). NCBI lineage: Eukaryota > Metazoa > Platyhelminthes > Trematoda > Plagiorchiida > Fasciolidae > Fasciola > Fasciola hepatica. The sequence continues at coordinate 2,966,532 of CANUEZ040000016.1, forward strand.
AATGTGGGAAAACAAAAAGTGAAGCAAATGGCCACGGGGGATCGGTGGTCTCAGGTAGAAACCAGATCAACGCAATAGGAGTTTCTTTCTAATTGGATCGATGCATCGCTATAGCCGATTGAAAACGGGAATCGTAAAGATAATAGCAAATGTTTGGGGCAGCAGTTAGTGTGAATCAACACAGTGGTTAGATAAAGCGATAAAAACCCATCGAATAAGTCATTAGATAAGGCAAGGGAGGGGAAGGAATGAGACAAAGCGAGAAATAAGAAATTAATGAGATGTTTGTAAGTATAAACTGTCTTCTCAGAATAAGGAAAAACATTATCTTACATTTATTTGTGGTTACATAATTTCCTTTTAATTCTACCCAAAGTATGAACTGGTCTAACCGAAGAACTTTTGGCTAAAGAAATAGCCAGTGTGATTGAGGCGCTACATCAAAGATGGCAATATTTCCACATGTTCAGCTAGCCATTTCCTTTTTGTAATTTTCAAGAAGAGAAAATAATATATGTATGGAATGGCCTACATTAGACGTATATAATAGACAGAGTGTGGACGACCGAAAGTTTAATTGTACCATTTAAAACGTGACAGCACACTGCAATTTACGCAACTGTTTCAGACACAGCAGATGAATAATGTTTTATAAGATTTGCACCGAACAAAAAGTCAAGTTTTCTCTTAGGATCTATAGTATCAACCCACAACTCGCCCGTGAAACTATGGAATCACTGTACAGCTGTTCACTTCTTGTCAGGAATGGTCAACAATGCACATCTACCGATCCCAAGATTCGAGCTCGGGTTGAACGATTGCAAGCCAAACTTCTAGCCATCGGGCTATTCTGGCTGATTATCAGCCATTTCTTTGAAGCCAACACTGTATGACAGAGCACTTACATCAATGGCGTTTTGCATGGTTGTTGTAACGGCCAAGCTGCAGGCGGCCACACCAGTGTTTAATTAATGTGAATGAGGTGATCCGTAGATACGCTTACTGAGGTTTGGATCATTGATTTTCTACATTTTTGCCCTTTCAAATAAAAAAGGGCTACCCCCTCCTCCCGTGGAAGATCTTCTGCTGAGCATACTACATAAAAACCCAATGCCCTCAAAGTGACTGACTCCTGTGATGGATGAGTCCTCGGTTGGAGTCCCGAGTTCAGCGAGGCCATTTGGTAATGACCAATTCTCATAACACGGCCAGTTTATAAATGTAAGTATTGGGAAATTTCGTTTAATAATAAACCTGGGCGTTGATGCTACAAAGTGAATTAGATCACATATGAATCAAAGTTTCCTCTACTTACAATGACTTTTTTTAACTATTTAATAGCATTCTGGATAGAATTTAATGACGTAAGTCGAACACCAAATAGGTAGGACAGTCCAGAGTAAAACAGTCTTCACTCGTCACCATATCTGAGTCCAGTCATGTTCTTTTGTTTTGGTTTCAATATATATTCGTTCGGAAACTTTTTAATCATGGTTAATACGTTTAAGATTGGGCATTTTATTCAAGCATTTCTTTCGTGAAATTCTCAATTCAAAATTAAGCTAGTTTACGTAGGTTCTCTAACCACATATCAAAGTAAAATCTGTCCATTTCTGTATTCCCAAACATTCGGATATACCGGTTACGTTAGAGGTGACCGAAGGTGACATCTTGCGGAAAAAGTGGCTGCGCTGCCTCACACAATCTCGTTCGTGCCAGACGTACGAAAATTACACCTGTAAGTGTCTCATAATCAAGTGGCATAGTTGAACAAGCTTATCAACAAAGTATACACCATCGATATCTGCGCCGGCAGTTTTACTGTGTTGGTCCAGTTGTTGATCAAGCAGAAACCTTGTTGTGCATAAGAGCAAGTTTGATTAGGCCGAACAAACGACTCCACAACGGAAGTTAAAACATTTCACGACGTTTACAGTCGGAAGGTAGGCATTTATTTTTCGGGTTACGTCTGACTCAAGTGATCACCAAATAACGAGAAATTTTGGACTGGATCCCATATTGATCTGAATACTGTACGTAACAAGATGCTGGAAAGTCGAAAGGGAATTCAGTTGGTATTTGGGTTGGCCTTCGCCCACAGCAGGCTATCATAATCGGTGGTCTCCTTCTCGTATGCAAATATGAACCTTTCAGAATATTATTGCAACCGAAGCTTGATAGGCACTTCCTAAAATGTCCGTCGTAACTTTTCAGTAACCTACCCAAAACGATTCATAGAATACGACCATTCACAATCAGACGCACGGTAGTTTTTTGCATTTCATGGATCAAACTTACGCATCAGTTTCATTCTCGCGTTTTCTTTCCGTGCTCTTCCAGTAACCGTAGGCAAAGTAAATTAGGAACCCTGAAAAAGGATCAAATAGAGCAAGTGGGTACCAATAGAAATGGTTAAATTATCTTTTTCAATCCTTTATAATTTGAATGGGCTGATGTTTGATGGCGTTTTATCTAATATTTATATTGTGGATGCCTCAGTGGAGTTACTTATTGTGCACTGACTCAAAGCTCACTGGAGAATTGTAACTTTGTGCCTGTTACTCATATTATTTCTATCATGCATCAAGCGAAGATCCCACGTGTGACCGAAACCGTGGTTCAGTGATCGCGAATAAGGGTGAAGGGTGTGCAGCTAAACAAGGTCGGGAGAATTCGTTTATTTTCAGTGACTAACAGCGCATAAATTGTACAACAGAAAACAAACAAACAGAAAATCACATCTGAAAATGTCGGAGAACACTTTCTCCAGACTATTGGAAACACCTTCGGAATTTGAGTGTGCTTGTAAGCTGACGTACGGGGTTTAGATCTCCAGGGATTTTCAAAATTCACAAAGACCTTCACATTCTAGATGAAAGACAACACGAATCAGTCGTACGCTTACCTTTCCGCCTTTTTACCAGTCTACCTACAGGTATGGCCGAAATTCCGTAGACAGCAGGATTTTTCAAAATAATCAGTCTCCAACGTGCACTTTTGCACTGCTGTAAAACGTTCTAATTTACGTGGAAAATTGCTAAAACTTCTTTCTTACACACAAAAAGTAAGGTCTTAATCTTATTTAGATAGCGACTTTTAGTAGGAAATTGCAAAAATTAATTCATTGATTTTTCTGGTGGTTTTACTACTGCAAATTTTTATAAAAATATCATAGGCTTGTTAACCTCTATAAGATGTACAACCTCGTGTGAGATATTACCTAGTGCATAGTACTATATTGTGAAAGTCTTCTTAGAATAACTTCTGGTCTGACAGACACGGAACTTTCACTTCTTGAGCACGGCGAATTTCGCGCTGTCCAGATAATCTTTGATAAAGCACCGCCAAATAGGTTGAACGTAATTTTTTCACAGTATTTCAGTAGGCGATGTGTGTTATGCGACCTCAGACTCACTTAAACTAGTTTCTTCTTAATTTCTTTTTACGACGAACTTATTCTTGGGCCTCGTTATTCCCAACCCAGTTCATTCAAATTACACCTAGGGTGGAAACAATACACGGCGCGACTCCGAAATTTTCGTGGTTGTAACTTTTAGCCAACATTTTCTTTCATATCACATTGTATTTTGATCAGTTGAAGACTAAAGCGACTAAAATTTATTCACCCTTGTTTCGGAGGCGCATGAAGATTCGTTAGCAAATCTTCTCCCAGATTAAACACGTAATGATCTCCGCGTTACACGTTTATCCCAACATCACTTTCCGGTTTGGATATTTTCGGTTATTGCACACTACCTCTTGTTATGACACTACATTTAGCATGAATAATGAGAAAAATACCCGGTCATTCGTAAGAAGAATATTCTTTCATGGACTCATCCAAAACCATCTCTCTCTCTCCTTTCATAAATTAGCGGAATTTTCCGGTTTCCAGAGAATAGTTCCCTAACGCAGTTCAGTTTCAGTTGATTCAACCATTAAGCTCGCACTTCTGTGCTCTGGTTTCGGTTTCTGCCATTCAGCATCCTCCAGCAAAGGGCGGAAAGAATAGAAGCGTAAAGTGAGAAAGATCCAAAAAATCAAAGTACCAAGCAGAAATCCCGAAGAGAAAGAGAGTTCGAGTACGAATACGACACTGGTCGTGACACCTAATCATATAACTTTATTTTTCCAACCCCAACTCGGAAGTTTCACACGTCCTACTCGAACAAGTCCACTGGTCAAGGATTTCATACCCTTTTGACATATTACGGACTGACCACCTCGATCTATCTTCCAACCATAACCTGCCCTGGAAAACAGAGTGCGATGAGGAAGTCTATCGATGGGCATGCTTAACACATATCCCAACCACCTTAACCTGTTTAGATTCAGTACTTGGTCCACAGACTGACCTCTGGTTCCAAGCACCTTAAGTCTAACTTTAACATTGCTGACACGACTTTCCCACCATACTCGGGCAATGCTACGGAGATATCGATGCTTGAACACCGACAGTCTTCGCTTATCTTCTACCCTCAACGGCCATGTTTCTGAGCCGTATAGAAGAACGGACCTAACCACTGCATTGTACACTCTACCTTTAACAGACAATCGGATGTTACACCACGCCACAGATGACTGAGGTTGGTAAAAGCCAAATGTGCTTTCTGCATATGCGAGGACACCTCATCCGATATCTGTCTACCTGGTGAGATGTAACTACCCAGGTAACAAAACTAATCCACTTCAGCTAGAGCTTTCCCTACCAACACAAGGTTTGGTGTTGAGCCAACCCAGTCCTAAAGCAGCATTTTGCACTTTGAAGGTGCAAACACATCCCAAACACTGCTACACTGTTGTTAAGGCTATCTAAGAAGGCTTGCAACTTACCTAGATCTTCACTTAGAAGAATAATATCGTCCCCGTATTCCAGGTGAGACAGTTTATTGCCGGAGCAAAGATCGATGCCACTATTCTCACACAAAGATAAGGCTATCTCATAAATTAATTCAATCTCGAAATTGAAGAGGAAGGGTAAAAGAGTGCAACTCTAACGAACACCACTTTTCTTGGTGAATTCGGGTGAAAGATAGCTGTAAGCACGAACTCGGCTTTGGCTGTTTGCGTACAAGCATTGGAAAAGGGAAATAAACTTCTCTGGCACACCCTTCAATGAGAGGCAGCGCCGGAAAACTGTGCAGTCGACTGAGTCGAACGCCGCTTTTAGATCAAGAAAGAATGAGATTGTGGGCCTACAGAAGATGTGTCTGTTGTCCGAGGATTGCCGAGGAGTGAAGATGTGATCGATACAAGCCCGACCCGGTCTGAAGCCAGCTTGATTCTCACGTGTACGCATCTCGAGGGCACTGGATAATCGGTGGAGAATAAGACCGATGAGAAGTATGGTAGCGATACTTATCAAGCTAACACCTATGTGGTTTTCAAAAGAGGATCTGTCATCTTTCTTGTAAATCGGCACAATCACCGATTACACCTTTCCCTGGGAATTTGCTCACTGTCCCAGATAATCCGGAGGAGTTTTGTTAACTCCCAAACCAAAGTTTCGCCTCCATCCTTGAAAAAAGATGAAGACAACCCATCCGATCCAACGGCTTTGTGTCTTTTCAAGTAATCTATCTCTCGCATAACCTCCATTTCTGATGGAGGACTGATATCCACCTGCATTGTTTCGCTGGCAGGTATATTTGGAAGGTCCACCGTTGAAGTGGGCCAACTAAATTGTTCTTTGAAGTGCTCCGCCCAAAGCTCCATACAACGTCCCTGAGAGTGAATCAGTGAGCCGTCGGATTCCTTGATTAATTCTCTTACACCAGGCTTTCGTGGACTGGTACCTCTAATAAAACGGTAAAGGTTGCGAGTATTGCCAGTAGAAGCAGCTTTTTCCATTTTCCTACATTTTACACCTCATCAATGCTGTCGGTCATTTCTCAGACTCCTAGTCGGTTGGCATCTCGAGGATTCAAGCTCTTCACCGAATGTGGCATCCGGAGGGACGGATCTGCTAGCAAATGATGTCGAAGTTATCCATAGTTTGTGAGGCCTTCTAAAACCAGAGTCCTGGATGGCTTTCGAAGAGGCATTCAAAGCTTCCTTGTTCAGCAGCCAGCTTTCATCTGGGTCTCACACCTCCGGCTGCATCGACAACAGCTCCATCTGGAAACGGTGTCGCTGGTTATCGCCGAAAAGCAACTGCTCGGGACGGGGGGGGGGGGGGGCATTTGCTTTGACGTCACCAAGGACGAGACGTAAACAGAAGCGAGCAGGCACTAAGACGTCCTCTGAGTCCACAGGTGTAGACCAAAATGAACGACACTCTTTACTTTATGCACGCCAGATGCTACCAATCACAATATGGTCAATCTGAGTCCAACATTGTGAAGACGAAGGGAGAGGGCAAGTGGGTCTATGCCGCTTCTTATGGCGGAAGTTCGTACTCGCCAGAAACAATCTGTGGGCAGAACACAGCTAAATAAGACGATCGTTGTTATCTGTACGATCAGCTGGGGTAGCAAATGGATCTCCATTGTGCCATTCAGAATCTCACAAACGGCCAACTTGGGCGCAGAAAACCCCAGCAATGACCACCACGTCAGTTGAACACATGTTTCGAAGCAGCTGAGACAGGTCCTGACAGAATTCGTCTTTGGCATCGGAGGAACTGCAGTCAATCGGAGCATACACGGGTACGACGAAAAAGCTTCAATTTGTTGTTGTTGACATGAACAGAACCACTCAATCGAACTGCACACAAACGACTGCTGACTGGAATGCACTCTAGCAGTGCACACTCAGTTTTCATGCTCAGAGTAATCCCAACACCGGTCTGACTACGAGCACTAAAAACCGGATCACCTGACACAAAAATGTAAGGCGAGAGACTGAGGTTGTATCTGGGGTGCGAGGAGTGATCACAGAAGTGGGTTCTTGTATGCGCGTTTTGGAGACGGTATACACCTATTTTGAAAGTCTCAGTAATTCTAGCGAGGGCGGTCTGTTGGCCTACTTGACATAATGTGCGGACCTTAAAAGCAGCCAGGTGAAGTGAACATTTAGGTTTAAAAAGCCCTTTCGATTTATATCCAACTCCTGAACTACTGCTTTCTTCAGAACCACAGTTACTCATGGCGTTTTGTATTGTCAAATTAAATTCTCAATGTAAACACATTCAACGTATTCCGGCCAACTTATTGGGTACCGTATAATTAGTTGAAGTGCCGCTCGTCGCAGTTGGAGAGTCATTCATGACAACTGAGCGAATTCGACGTGAAAACAAATTATTCCACTCACGCTACCAAAGAATCAAATCTATGAAGAAAAACACTGTGGATGGTAGTAATAAAGTAAAACTCTGCCAGCCATGGAAACATGCAAGCCTCATGATACCTTGAACAGATTTATATGGCGAAGTTCTTGTAATGAACGAAATATAGGCATTATCGCACTTTCCCTTCAGGTACTCTCGTGAGTTTGTCTCTGTTCTCTTCCCAAAAAACTCTCACGCTACTTTAAAGCACTTAAAGACCCCCTAGCTAGGGCTGAAAAACGGATTATAATGGGAACCGAAAACGAAATGTCTAGTGGACAAACAATTTCTATCTGTTCCGTCTCTTCTTTAGCTTCATGTTTGTTCTATAAACGACGCAGTCAACAATCGTCACACTGTGCTGCTAGTTTGAACCTGATCGGACGAAAGAGATCCGCCCAAAACGAGAGGTCAGTTGTCACACTGTATTGCGCGATTCGATGCGAGGGAGACGTCTAGTCGCCTGATTGATCCCTTGGTGCTCATCAAGTTAACTTGGCCAATTTGTCCCCCCTCTAGAACAAAAACACTTCTAGGCCATCACGTCGAAAAGTGACTATCACATGTCTTAACGTTTAGATGTTTTTAAACGTGCATGCGACAAATTTAGGTCTGCAGTTTGTTGGGCCTTGAGGTGCTGCCTTGCTAGTATCGACTCGAAGAGCCTATTTACATCAATCCCTGGAATTAAGTACCACGTTAACACCATTGGGCTAGATGTGTGCTTCACAATATCCGATACTCGATTGTTTGTACGAGGTGAGGATGGTTAATGTGAGTGATGCTGGCGGACAGCCCTTAAACTAGAGTGCAAGGCTTTCAAACTACGAACAATTCTGTCGATTATTCACCATATGGTATTGCTTTAACTCGTACTGTGACAGCCTAACTGGGACAATAACGACTCAAACAAAGGGGCTTTAGTTCAGAGACGTTTGGTTTAATAATTTGCAAATATAGGCAAGAAATCATTCTGGATAAAACAGCTCAGCGAGTGTTATGTTTTTGAATGAAGTTGAGAAGTCACAGAAATTCATGTTACGTATACTTACCAAAAAACATCCAAACAGCATAATAAATCCATGTTATTCCTGACATTTTAAACATTAGATGTAAATTGACCAAGATGCTTAATGCCGGAAGCCAAGGTACTCCGGGGACCTGGGAAATAGCAGGAGGGATTTTAAAGACAAATTCAGTAATATGACTAATCTACTCATGCCTTTTGTTTATTTGTCTTTAAATTGAACAGCCTTCTAGTAGCTAGTCTTCATCATAAATGTTACTGGAAGAAAGATGACTATATCTCAGCATTACCACCATTGATCAGCACTGACTGAATTCCCTAAGTCTGTCGTACCGTTATTGTTAACCTCGTTGTTAGCCGGATAGTTACCACGACTTACATCTTGAATTCCTATGTGGTTTTCCGCTCCAAGTATCAGGGTCATTATCTGCTCTTTTCCGTGCTATTTCAGTAGGTCCTTGTGACGGTGTAGTATACCCATTTCCACTGTACTCAAGCGTAGGAATGAAATTAAAAAAACCACTCAACTACACAAGGTAGTGTTACAATCTAAATTATGCAGTGCGCATATCTTGTGATACTATGAGCATAAAATAAGTAGCTAATCACGTCTATAATTGTATAAACAGAAGATAATAATGTAACCAACCACATTCTGAGGACAAAAAAACGTTTGTAATGAAAACGATATAATTGGATGTACTAAATAGATATTCTCTAATGAAATGAACCAAGTAACCATTAGTTCCACGTCCACTAGTACACGAGATCATTGCTCTGGGATTTGAAAAGCAACAGCGATTTTGGAAAGCCATAAAAACTGAATGTAAAACAAACAGCTGAACAGGAGGGCAGATTCCGACGCCAAATAATAGCCAAGGTTATTGCTCAGATAGATACTTTATTGAACTAGATATCAGGAGCAGCTAAAATCGGTCAATATGCGTAGCAATATCCTATTAGATTTACCGTGTGTGTACACATTTTGGTGTACCGTCGTTGTAAAGGCTGAAACAGAGGAGCAACATGCGTCTCCAAGTAGCTGATAAGAGGACGACCACTCTGGTGGTTAATCATGAATAAGGCCGGTCCATCAAATAAGCGGTCGTGTGGAGGATCAGCGACAGCTTTCGAGGATAAGGCGGCACTTTCGCTTGACTAACATTCTTCATTCTAAAACGTAACACAAATCTGCTGACAGTACTGTGACTTGGTGAGTGTGGCCCGACACTAACTAAGACCACAGAACCTTATTGTGTTCTGCTTACTCGATGTTGTTTCTAAAAGAGGGTAATGAATCATGCAGTTGGCCACCGGCTCATCTGGACCGAAGCTGCTGACTTTCAGGAAGTGCTTCTTTGTACTAAGGTTGAAGGTGCTTCCTCGAATAAGATGACCTGCTCTGGACTGGGTGATTTAACGGTATAACAGTCCACAATGCATTCAACCAGGAAAGAAACAACCGATCCAATGACTGTTTCTTACGTTTTGTTGTATTTCCCCAATTTTTGCAGTAGATGTTCCTGGTTTGGCTCCATGCTTGATCTCGAGCCAGTGTAAACAGTAATAATGATATTATACTAATGAAATGAGGATCCTTATTCCCTTCTAAAACGACCACATTAGTTGGGTTACCTAAAATTTGAGCAAAAACGAAGTAGGCGTGTTTTTGATGGGAAAATTAAAAACATGTTCCTGATGTCCTAAATGACCTGAGCAATAAACAGGGATAAAAATATCGCATGAATGACAGGTTATCTGTTACTGTCAGTCAACGATGGATTTCTTGCAATCCCGTTGGAAACATGTTTGTGACGGCCCGTTCCTATCATTCAACCACCGAATAAGGAGAAAATCAAAAGCGTACATTTATTGACAAAAATTTTGCAAACTGTTACGTTATATTGTGTTGTCGAGTTTTGTTGCCCGGCAGACGGTCTGATCTTTTAAGGGGGGCTCCCACACGTATACAGTTGGATGTGCCCCGCCTTCGGGGCAGACCGAACACGAGGGGAAGAGTGCTGATCGTTGGATAGTGCAGCAGAATTTATATAAGTAGCAGTCGTTCGACACCCATGTAATGACTAAGATCTCTACTGTTATTGACCAATGCATCACAGACAGTGCATGTTATTCACGAATATCCAGTGTTTTACTACTACGATATTGTGAGTAAGGTAAAACCAAAACCAAAAAACAAGCAGCTTATGTCGCTCTTAGAATGCAAAATTAGAGAGTAAGAAACTGTCAAAGACGGCCTCGATAATGATTGACACGGCTTTGCGCTAGTTGCATAAGTACTTTGACTGAACAAGGCTACAAAACCAAGCTATCAGTTGAAATTACTCTTTTGTGTTCGATGAAGGAGACTGTCGGCTTAACGAATATGGCCCGGAATTGTGCAAATGACAGGAGAAGGTCGGTTGATGTCCCATAATCATAGCAGTCGGAGTACCTAACTGATTTTTCAATTTCATTGGTGGTTCATTGTCTCCTCTGTGACATCCGTATTGGTAAAATATGATATCGTTGACCATCCTATCGTCCGAGCTCATCAGAGTTTTCCTTGGTGTTGTCGGCCGTATCCAATTTTCGACTACTATGGGTAATTTCAGTAGGCAAAACTAAAACTCGAAACTCTTTCAGTGAAACCAGAATGCAAATTTGGGGCGTTTGACGGCTATATCAGAGGGCAGAAGGACCATACTTATTGCTCATCTCAGTCAAAAGCTCAGTCTAGGAGTGTAAAACCAATAAAGTAAAACCGGATCTAAATTTTGCACCTTGTGTTATTCTTGTGGCTCCAACCAAAATACTTACTTTGAATGTTACTGGGGACTTGTTTTCCGGTTGCATTTGTAGACTGACGCATATAAGCAGTGCCAAAATACCAAAAACCACAATCGTAGCAACTGAGGCCACAAACGAGAACTCTCCATATTCTGCAGTTCTACCGTCAAAGTAGATGAGGCCCGCGTTCAGGCAGATGATCACCAGCACTGTAAGAAAGCATCGGTGAGCAAATATGATAATTTTGAAGTCAAAAGAGCGTCATTGAATGAATATGACGGTTGCTGAAGTCATGTGAATTTCATTTCCCAAGTCATATCACTGGGTCATCTCTCTAAGATTGTTGCGTCCATTTTTCTACTCAGAGCACTCAATAATTATTCTAGTTTTGATAATCATGATCTCACATTTTATTTGCTCCCCTTAATTCGTTCACTGCGAAGTGGAGAGCAAATTTAGCTGAAATGAAGGAACTTGTCTACAAACAGGCTCGAAATATTCGTAATATAAACCTCTTGTTTTCACGGTAACTATGCCGGAGGCTTATAAGCCGAAAACTCTTCGTCTTAAGAATGTAGGAAGTTTCTCTCCCCCGAAATGCTTTTTCAGGTCATGTCTCTTTTTTGTTGACAACAAAAACACCATTTATCGTTGAACCACGGGAACTGTCACAACGATCCGTCGTTATGGAATACGTCAGAACAAAAAAGTGATCAAGCACTTCTAGAAGAGCTTTTGAAACGAAGCTGTTTTGACCACGTCGAATATTCTGAGCAATATCCATGCACCTTTCTGCGATGAGGAACGATGAATTTTCAACTCCCTCAAATCAGAAGTGAAGTGCCACTACCGGCATGGGGTTAGTAACCAATGCAAATCACGTAGCATGCACAAAAATAAAAACATCGCTTGTTTCACCAAAAGATTCCCGATGCTTTAAGAGCCCCTTATTGGTTACAGAAAATATCCTGTCGACTGGTCCTTTTAACTCTACAGGAAAATTGGTTCATCTAACACCGTTTCTCACTCGGTTTTCAACCCAAAAAATGACTTTTGCGAAATTATTTGAAAGCAATTGCAGCATAAGAGAATAATTGCTGAGATTCCACTTCAGAAGTTATTCACGTGATGTGACATAACAATATAAATGCACCTGGTTATTTTTCACAAAGTGTATGCCATGACAAAATTAATTGAATCCCTTATCTCTTTTTTATGGGTCACCAGATCTTCCAAATACCACTTATCCAGGAATCCAGTTTTGACTGTCTCAAGTACAAAAAAGAATTTCGATGCCATTGAGGTTCTTATTACGAACCAAGGGAACATATAATGTTCCAGTCAAAAATATAGTTTTAACATTGAATGCAAGTTGTGTCGGGACAAAGAGGAAGTGAACACAGGTGGTCATAAATAGAAAAGAGACACGAGTAAATAATTGATCTCTAAGGACTTATGCTTTGAATGCTTCATAAATTGCCCCTTGGAAATTGCATCCCATCCCACTTCCTCCCACTCTCTCTCTCTCTCTGTCACTCTCCAATATGCCCTTTTTACAACATTTATGATCGTTCGTTACACTGAGTTCACACCTGCAATTGGCACATTCTAATTTGTTAAGATAGAAGATATGGATTTGCCTTTCAAGAACCGGTCGTAGTGACCATTACACGAAATTTTTAACTTCTGTTTAACTACTTTAAGATTTGCTACGCGCGGACTAGTGTGCACATTTCTTCAGTGAAGCTGTCTTATTGTAACAAAAAAAAAACCTATGAGAGCTAGTCGGTGAATCAGATGAGTGAATCTGTGATTTGAAGTGCGGTTCTATCCAGCTTCGCATAAAGCAAACTTCAAATCTAAAACCAGTTTCAAAAACTGTGAGTTGCTTCAATGAACGCGAGTAGATTAAACTTCTCGCAAGTTTCTTTGCGATGGCTTGCGCTAGATGGTTTGAACTAATGAGGGAGGTATTTCAGTAAAATATGATACACCAGGTTAAATACATTTCTTTTAGATACGCGTCATTTGATCAGTAGAAGTAGTAGGGAATTTGAAATGATGGTCATATGAGTCCTCATACAGCATAAACAATCCACTCATCAGTGAACCTCTCAGTACGGCTGTTCAGTTCTTACTGGGATTCCTCAGCAGTGCACATCCACCAAGCCTCAACTGGGATTCGAACCCGGGTTGAATGAATCTACATCGAATAACTAATCACCAGACTAATCGAGCTGACAAGACAAACTGTACGATGAATCATTTTGTAACCAATTTTAATTCTCCGCCACTCGCAACGACAAAATGGTCTTGCTCTGTAGGTTGTTTGTAATCTGATGTTCCCTTTGTTTCCCATATTCTTCTCATACAGAGTATTCGTCCATTCTGGAAGTCCTTCACTGAGCGGGCAACGATCAGCAACCGTGTGAAAAGCTATAGACGGAACGACATTTTATGTTGTAGTATTGACGCCGAACAAATCGATGACTGTCAGCTAAGAACGTCTTGGGGTTTGATGTTCTATTCACAATGGTTAGACCAGGGTTCGAGTCCATGTTAAGGTTCGGTGGATGAGCATTGCTAATGATTCCTAAATAGGATGTAACAGCTATATAATGCCTCTATGGCTTTTAATGGTGAGTTGAGCGCTAATACCGTCCGAAAGATGATATCCAAGAAAGTGTTTTTCAACATGTTTTCCAGTGGCAATGAATCTTATCAAAATGAAACAGAATGATTTTACCTTTCCACCTTAGCCATCTGGGTAAATAACTTGAAGTAGCTCGAATAAGTAAACCAAAGACTTGTGCCTGTCTGTAATCTGATCGACTCATAAAAATAGTCGGCTTTTTTAAATGAGAATAATTTAGCTGGGGTCCTCTACTGATGAGTAGTCACGAGTTTTACTAATTTAAGGTGAACTATAATCTTACTTGATATCAGACTCATGTACGCAAATCGAAGGACTTTATTTCATTACTTGAGAAAAAATCTTTCTGAGTCACCAGGGGAAACACACTTTCTTCGATTGTATCCATCTCTAAGATGCGCTGTAAGTTGTTGCCATTCTAATAATTTAATCCATTCCATTTGTCACTCTCACAGTGATTGTAAACCAAAATAAATTTATACACCCATTTTTACATAATTACTGAGCGAACAATCATCTGAACATGGGAGCCGGAAGTCGAAAATTGGAGGGTACATGTAGAAGCTACCTGAAAAAATGAACGTAACGGAGTGCTCCTCTATTAGTGAACTCTCCTTTCTCGTTTTTTCAAGTACTTTGAAGACACTGATAATTGTTTGTTGTTCGGTAACTCAGCGCGGTGAGAGAGATGGTAGTCAGTCAAAGTTTCCGTTAATGTGAACAGCCTTTCTCAAGACCAGATTGTAAATTTGTCCTGAGAAAGGTTGCCTGAGGTAACCGGAAAGTCAACTGGCTACCATCTTTTCTAACAACACTGAGTTACCGAACAACGAACACTTACCTATGGAGCATCGTTTATTCGACACTCCCCGAAGTGATCTTTTCTCCGACACCTTAATAAGTGAAGGACAATTAAGAAAAATACTCATGCAGATTGGCAAAGCGCTACTAAAGTTTCATACCGACATCGACAGATCGAATGTGGTGCACCCATTCCTACCGTCATTGTCACTGCTAGTTGGCGTTAGATGTTTTCATGATGCTTACACTAATTCCTCACGGTGAGAAAAACAGATCGTCAGCAGTTAGATAGTCTTATACGGAATAAACAAAGCATTTTATCACAAGAATGATGGGGATATCGCAACGACAGTAAAACAGAATCGGTTGACAGTGTACCGAAACAATGAACACTGTGATGTTATGTGCAAATATTTGATGTCAGATAACACTGTGCCGTCGGAAATCAAACATCAACCTAGAGAAACAACAGAGATTACACTACGTTACAAAGGACAGAAATTTATTAAATGCAATTACAACATCTCAAACTACAGCGCCTTTACCTGGGCATATTGATACCGACTACCGACTCTCGACAAGATCTACGCCGTGGGAACGTGATAACCGGTCACATGTTCCTGTCAGACAGGTTGCTTAGTATCCCAGTCTCTCACTGACGGCTTTTTCTTTGGTAAGTTATGGTACAGGGCAGTAGGTGATAAGTCGGCAGCTCTATCAGTGTGGAGTTAGAATAAGGTTTGTCGTTGAACCTCAGTTACTTCTAGTTCTTTCTTGTCGTAAAAATCTGCTCGGTGTTTCTGGTTCCCTGACATTATACAATATCGTCAAGAGTTTGATCATTTATTGCTTTGTTGCAAGCAAAGAATTCGGAACGATTCAAATGCTACACCGACAGTGAACAAGGTTAAAAAAGACATACAGAAAAGTAGTTCTGTTTACATATTACAGGATTTAAGCTCAAACTAGGGTGTTTCACAGATGCAAGCAAGGCAAAGAAACGAAGCCGATTTCACTTATCTGATAATCTGTGGAGATTTTCTATTACCGATACATTTCAGAATAAGTATTCTAGTTATTTATTTTACACAAATAAACTTCCTCGCCAGCCCGGCATTGTGCGAGATGATAGCACGGTGACTTCAATAACTAATGGTACCACAGAGGTGGTACTACCGGTAAGCCCTGTTAAAAAGAAACTCACTCAAGTGAAGCAAACACAGAAAAAGCCGTGAACGTTGAAGATGTTGTTTAAAAAAAGGAAATAGTTCACAGGATCGGGGGTTTAATTACTGCATTTTTGAATACGCACGTGGTATACTGCAGTCTACAATACGCATTTTATCAAAATATTGAACATCACGCATGATATCCAAAGAGTTTTATGAATCCTCCTTCGTACACCCTAAATCCCGCTGTGTCCGGGATTCGGTCATCAGATATTTCATCGAACGGACAACTGGTCGCCTGATACTTCGATGATTGAATCACTGTAGTTGTCAAAAGTATAAAATGTGCACGCCCAAACACACACAATGAAGTTTGTCAAATGTCGCACCCTCAGAAAGTAACAGAAACCCAATCCCAAACATATTTCGCATTGATTTTCAACCTTGAAAAGTAGCACCCCCAAAGGTTGCATTTAAAATGTTCCTAATTTCGCTCAAACAAACCTCAGTTTCTTAAAAGTAGCACCCAATTAGCGAATGCGGTCCTCAAACGTGATCGGTCAACACAAGACTTCTATATGACTGATCGATTCAGGGTCACTGTGTTACTCTTATTATGTTGTATTGATTTTAGTTTGTAATGCACTTATATAAAATGAGAACCTGAAAACTGGGTAAAATATCTCCCCATTTTTTGTAAACGACATAAAGATATTCACTCCAAAACAGCGCTGATTTCTCCTGGGTTAAAGAAAAACGAAGCAGAACACAGAAGGTTGTTTTGTAACCTAAATCAGTTTGGGCTGGTAGAGAGCTTACATCCTTTCTGTTGAATAGCTAGTACTAGACATTCTCCTCAGCTTCTTTTCAAGCCAGTTCACGTGACAAGCAGTTTATCACGTATATTGGCATTAACAAGTTAGCACAGTGACTTTATTTTTATATTTCTAATTTCGTCTGTACAATATTCGTCTTTATTTAAGTAACACGTTCACTCCGCAGCAGTTTCTGCTTATGTCCGCTAGCACCAGAATAAAAAACGTTTTCCATCTATGGACTTGCAGAATAGTTACACACGCATCTAAAAATAATAATATAGCTTCTCCGTTTATTCCATGTCACCTCTGAGCCCAACCGAACTAAATTTTAGTCCTACATTCTATTTTTTGTTATTTATTCCTTCTTGCCTTTCACTAAATTTGTGTTTTGAGCGACGAAGAGCACTTTTGGACAAAGTGAGATAGTTTTGATACATAAGTGAGTGACCGTGAATCGATCAGTCATATAGAAGTCTTGTGTTGACCAATCACGTTTGAGGACCGCATTCGCTAATTGGGTGCTACTTTTAAGAAACTGAGGTTTGTTTGAGCGAAATTAGGAACATTTTAAATGCAACCTTTGGAGGTGCTACTTTTCAAGGTTGAAAATCAATACGAAATATGTTTGGGATTGGGTTTCTGTTACTTTCTGAGGGTGCGACATTTGACAAACTTCATTGTGTGTATTTGGGCGTGCACATTTTATACTTTTGACAACTACAGTGATTCAATCATCGAAGTATCAGGCGACCAGTTGTCCGTTCGATGAAATACCCGTCTATCAAAATTCCGGGAGCCAAACGTACCTTGCAGCCGGGGATTTCATTCATTAAGTACAGGCAATTGTCGGAAGAAACGGAGAACTGCTGAGCAGGTGCAAATTTTAGTGACGCTCATCATGAATAAATGCTACTATATTTAAAGGAAACCTGGACCGAAAGGGCAAAATTTTCTCAAAATTCCCACAGAACACGTTGAGAGCATACAAAGTGGTAATTATGCTCATTTTCCGCTATTTGTACTCATACCAAAATATAAAATGAAATGAAGAAAAAGGGATGCTGATCCAAATCTGTCTCGGCACCGGTATGCGTAAATGTGAAATTAATCACAGTGTGGAATATTCATGTGGTTGCATGAGTATTCGGGAGCAAATTGTGAACAAAAGGAGCTCAAATGCTTGTACAATTAGTTCCTGAGCACACGGGGGAGGACCACAGAAGCGAATAAACAGGGCTTCAGCTATGGCGGGGACTTGACGCCTGACAGTCTTGATTGTTTACCCCGAAAGTTGAAGATAGTGCGAAAAATGCTTTTTACCACTACCGAGTGTGTTGCCTCAACAATGTGTGGGCACACAACACTTATAATTGTTTTAAGAGCTCCCGTGTTCAGCCAATCCGGGCTGTGTTCACGAATACTTTCAGCTAAGCATGTGGTCTTGCGACCAATGTACCTAGGTCCACAGGAACAGGTAAATGAATGCACACGGAAAGAGGCCGCGGAATCTGGCACTCCATCTTTTGATCGAACACACGAACGGTTTGGAAAAGAACCGAATTCGTACCCGCACAGCGTGGAATAATCTAATGACTACTCCTGATAATCTTCGTTAAATTATTTCGGCTTTCGTATTGCCCTTGAACGGCAAACTTACATACAAAGGTTTTTTTTGAGGCTTCTATCACCTTTGATCCTTATTCATTTCTCTTCATCGTTCTATCAATAAATCCGCCAGAGTAACCGTTTTGTAAAAAAACACTGTGCAAAAAAAGAAGTTTCTTTCTTGTTGGGTCTTCAGAGCAGATTTTTCTTGATCTATTAGCCAGACAATGTATTAGATTGTTTTTCCTTTTGAGGGGTAGAGAACTGTGAAAATGGATGAATTGCCTGTTCCACGCAGCTTTTTCTAGGTGCTGATAACTGAACGGAAAAATCACTTCAACGGCTTACGCATGCGTCTTAATACGACAGAATGTTGCCCATTTCTTCATCCACTGGTCTCACGACCAGGCTGTTATTCATAACAAAAATGTCCCAAAACGATACCCTTACGTGACAATATCTACAATCACAGCGTGGAACTCACATAAAAGATACGTATTGGTTACAGTAATCCACTGTGATGTGGGCGTTGGTTCGATCCGATCTCTTCTCGGTGTGAAACACAGTTTGATGTATTGCTTGAATGAACACGGGGCACTGGAGGTAAACCGATCTTGGGGGCTGACTGAATTCGTCCTAGAACTGAAAGATTGCAATCGGAAAAACAAGTGGTTTTTTACCGTGTTGATAATGTAATATAGGAGCTGCCGAAAGTGCTCGTACGTCTCGAGGAATGTACGAAAAACTATGTTCCATCAAAATACAAATAATCTCACAGATTTTTGGCAACTGAGATTATGCTTTTGATACCCTGAATATCCAGGCACTGGTTCTTTGAGAATGAGGAACCCAGCAATTATGTCAGCGTTGAACTTAACACTTTCCCGACATAAATTGCTATCTTAAAAATTATTTTGCTTATTAATGCTTTGAGTATGTATGTTCATCAAGATTTTAAAATTGTTAGACAATTTGCAGATTAATAACTTCTCAGGAACAAATTTTGTGTTGATAAGATCTTGCTGTTAGATGCATTGAGACAAGATTTTTAATAGGAGTGCCTAAATTCTCTGGCCTTCGACTTCACACACACAAATCCAAGAAGTGTTTGACTCTCAGAGGGTATGGCCTGATACTTTCGATGGACGGTTCAGTCTCGCTGGCAGACAGTGCCTCATCACCCGTCCATGAAATTACTAGCGACGAGATAGCTGATGGATGGCTTCGATCGATAGAATGAGAGATGAATTTTGCTAGCATTGTTTAAGCCACAAGGTTTGGTCGCCCATGCCAGTCAGACAAACACGTTGCGTGCAGCGAGCGAATACATGGACTAGCAACACGAATATTCGTTGTTTTACACTAATCAAACGAGATGATTCACAGGCAGACAAGATTTCTCACCACAGCTTGTGAAACAGCATAAAACAAACATCGATGATAAAGTTCTGCATGCCAATTATCGTATTCATGTGCGTTGCACTACATTACTGTCCACGTAATAACAGCTTTATAAATTATTTTATGATTCTACTTGTTTGCCATTCAAC
Organism: Fasciola hepatica; assembly: GCA_948099385.1. Taxonomy (NCBI): domain Eukaryota; kingdom Metazoa; phylum Platyhelminthes; class Trematoda; order Plagiorchiida; family Fasciolidae; genus Fasciola; species Fasciola hepatica. Next base: position 2,986,212 of record CANUEZ040000016.1, read on the forward strand.
GAAGGTAAACCAACGGTTTTCTTCCCTATGAAAAACTAATGGTGAACTGTGGAATTCGTAAAACAGGTCCAAAGTGTACTCGGTGCTTTTCAATTGTGTTAGATTTTTTAGTAAATCCCAGATGGTATATCAACGGACAAACCAATTTTGAAAATACTGTCCGTTTATTTTAGGGGTATTTGAAATTTCATAAAATATAGACATTATGAAATACACCACTGGATTCTATGGCACACGACTCTCATTTTAAAAGCGTTAGCCTCATTTTTTGCTCAGCTTTATCCTAAAGACTTTACGTATCTGAATTTTGCCTGAAAGGTTCACTTATTTATGTTCACCGGGATAAGCTGCTTCCAACAACTACCTAAATGACCCACTCATTCACCATGCGAACTCACAGAGTGAGGTTTTTTAATGAATCAGGCAATAAGATAATCGACCGAGCAAGCAAAAATCACCAAAGTAAAAAGCAAGAACGCACACCAAAAATGTGCTCAATTCGCATCTTTGCGCAATGCTGCACCAGAGCCACAGTTAAAATCCTGCTTGCTTATGGTATTTTCTGTCAATGAACGGGCCAGACATTAACTGATTTTGATGACATGTTAACTAGGTTGATCGAATAAAAGAGTACACGTGAGATTTTCTAAAAATACCTATTGTTTACATGAATGCCTCTGACTATAACTAATCGAACATCAGTTCAGTATAGTACAGTTCAAACAACCATTAACCATATAGTGTGTGCGGTGACTTTGGTTACCATCTCACGGCAGAAGCCACAATCGGAAGAAAAAACAAAGGGCATGAAAATAGTAAGAAGAGAACTAGACGTATTATCAAGTCGACAAAGAAAGTTCACGAATATAAGAGTGCTACACCAAGCCATATTCTCCAAGGTATTCAACCACTGAGTAGGAGGGTCTCGTGGACTGTACCCAGTAAGACCAACTGGCTCTGCATGGCCAAGCCCGCTGGTCGGGCTTTTCATACCTTTATTTCATGTCATGAACTGACCAGCTACATTCATTTTCTAATCATTGGCTACCTAGGCGAACAAAGCCCACGATGAATCTTATGCGTGGACTTGCGCAACACTTGCGTCAACTACTTTAGTCTAGTGAGCTTTTGTGTCTCAACCAACACTTTCCCTCGTGTGCCTACTACTCTGCGCCTAATCTCAGCATTGTCTACACGGTGTTCCCACTATACTCGAGCAACGCTGTGATGAAACCGGTGTTCCGATACCAACAATATTCGTATATCCACCCCTAGCAGTGGTCATGTTTCTGAGCCACACAGAAGAACTGACCTGACTGCTGCTGCGTACAGTTGACTCTTGACAGACGAACGGATTTCATGTCGACGTCACACATGAATCAGGTTGGTAAATGTCAAACGAGATTTGTGTACACAAATAAACTTTATCCGATATTTGACCTCCGTGTGCAATGCAACTGCTTAGCCAACATAACATATCTACGTAGACTATAGCCACCCCAGACTTCGAAAGATTTCGGTGTTGGATCAATCCAGTCCTACAACAGTACCTTGCACTTTGAAGGCGCAAAAAGCTTACTAAGTTATTCAAGCAATCCGGAAAAGCCTGCAACTTACCTGGACCTTCCCTTAGGAGAGCTATTCAATCCAGGAAAATTTCAATACAACCACCCTCACATGACGGAAGAGCATTCTCTAGTACCATATCAGTCACAAAGTCAAGGAAAAGGAGAGAGGAAGCCACCGTAACGTACATCGCTTCTAGTGACAAACTCAGGTAAAAGATTAGAGTAAGCCCGAACTCAGTTTCGGCTACTCATCGAACGTCACTACTTCCAAATAAAAGGCTTAACTAATTAAGGAAAAATACGACATTTTTATTCAATTTCGACGATCCTTTCAACACGAAGTATTGTGCGGCTATTTCATATGGCTTCTTGAAAATCTTCGGTGTTGGTAGTCTAGCAAATTCTAGCACAGAGGTCAAACTCAGCAGGCAGAATTTCCAGTAAACAGGTAGTTCCGATTTTGGAGAGTAAGAAAACTTACCTAGAATATAGTTAGAGCTCTGTGAACTAAATTAAGGTATATCAGGCCACTGGGTAATGATCCTAATTCATTTAAATCATCCTCTTAGTTATGTTGATTTTTTACTGCGCTGCGGGTGTTTGAACGTGCGTGACCTTGGTTGCAAGGTAAAGGGCTCTGAGCAAAGTAAACTAAAAATTAAAAAAAAACTACGGAAATATAATTAAACTTATCAACAGAACCCCATAAATTATCCTAAGTTATATATGGGTAGGTTTACCACCCAAAACTGTTGGTAGAAGCCGTTTTTTCGACCAACAAACTTTTAATGGTTGTGCCTACATCATAAAGTTGAGAGAAAAACTTTCATTGTTTGGAGATTTCACAATATAATGGCTTAAGAAAGCTTTTTAACGAAGACTGCCAAGATTACGGAAAAAGGAGGTTTCAGTTCGCATCAATACGTGCTTTGGCTTTAAGGTTATTCGAGCGCACTTCTTTAGCCGTTTATATTGTCATCACGACAGCGATGAAAAATCCACAAAAACTGAGCTTTCTCTATATGTCCATAAAAGAGACCAAAGTGGAATAGTGGAGGCCCTACAATTATGAATCATATTTTGCAGTATTTTCCTCAGTGTATTATCCCAATTAGGAGTACCAGTTATCGGTAGATCACAAGAAACTATCCCAGATACACTTTTCAGAGGTGAGAGTCCTAGTAAACCTAATAGACAGGACGGTGCTATGTGCATTACACTCAAAAAACGGCGCTGGGAATCCCTGTCCTTAATCCAGTTCTGAAATATTCCCAGGCTCTCCCATTCCCTGTTGAACATGAAGTAGCTGCAATTTCCAATGCGACTAGTGCCACGAGATATGAAGGCTGCACAGCAAGACCAACAAATGACGGCACATATTAGTTTCGTCAGGAAATTCAAGTAAAAGGGCTGTCAATTTGGCGATGGGTTTGTTTCTAATATGAGTGTTTCGTATATGTTCAGCCGCAGAGGGCCCAGAAAACTGCCACCATTTGCAGAAATTTCTTCCGGATAATTATCCCGTCGAATGTTAACATACCACAAAAAACAACGTTATCGATCTCGATGGGAATAACACTCGTTTAGCTTCTTTGGTGGTCTTTAGCTAGAGGCGCCTCAAATGTTAAGGAAATCTTCACCGTTATGACTAGAAAAGTCCCCGAATTCAAAGAAAAGAAGTTGCCTGGGTAGGCAACCCTTTTCTAAGATGACGCGTCATGCATTTTTTCACCAGAGGTTTGTACGTCAAGCCATACAGAACTATTTGTCTGTTAAATACTCAGAGTAAGATTAGTGAAAGCATGCACAACTTCAGGGTCCAGTTCATACTACTATCCTCTAAAAGCAGAGATTTAAAATCGATCATAAAAATGTCCCTGTTCCAAACAGAGTAGTTAATGGGCTACCTACATGCTGGCCACTGGAGTCAAAAGTGCTACGTATGATGCGTCATAGAATTGAAAACAATTTCATCACCTGTATGGTGGACTCAATGCCTATCAGACTGTGAAAAATCCTGAGGAATAAAGACGGGTCAGATGTTTAATGCCGCCTATGGACACTGTGTTCGGAATAATGTTTGGGTTAATTCAATGTGAAAAATCCTCGTTCAATTTTTCGTCAGAGGCGTATATTCCGTCATAGTTGCGGCCCACGTGCAATAGCAAAAGTGCGGTCTCGTCTGTATTTCGAGAGCAGCTATTTACAGTTTTCAAGCGGATCATAAGTTTGTCGTCCTAAAACCTCGCCACTACTTGCTAGTTATGGTACATGAAGCATTATGTAGCTCCGCGGTAATACTGTCGTGTACGCATCAGTTTCAACAATAATATTGTGTAATCAAAACTGGACAGCTTAGCATCAGTCCAATCATGAAGCTTTATCGCAATCCTTTACTAATGAGAATGGCCTACTCATAAGGACTGCCTTCGCAGCAGAAGTCTGACAAAGATAAAAAAAAATATTACTGCTATGTTAGTCGGTTCGTGACAAACCCGTTTAGCGTAAGGCATATTTATAAATTCTTAGTGGTTTCTAGAATTATAAGCTCTCCAAAAATAAAATGTACCGTTTCACTTGCAGTTGTGGCAGATCAAAACGGTGACATAACCCTGTAAAATGCATTCTGAATCAAAAGCAATATTATTAGGCTTATCCTTGTCCATTTCGAATCTCACTGGGTAAATGTTCTATGTACCTTAAAAAGTAACTGGAAAAAAAATACTTTATGTTCTACCTTGTGATGCTTGTCGTATTCACTTTTTGAGGTCACGAATGCAAAGGTTGTCATTGTTTTAAGAGGTTTAAAATTATCGGTTTTATGAATAAAAGCATCTCCAGCTCCAAGCATTAGTGCTTTTCTAGGAAGTTTATTTAGCAATGGAGTTGAAAAGTTATTTGTGTGGAAGAGTTAAAACCTACGTAAGGCTTGAGTGTCACATTTTCCGAATAGTCACAATATAGGAGCAAAAAATGAATTTAAAACCGTTTTCTTTATAATTCCGGCTGTATGACAGACAAAACAACAACAAAAAATGGACCAAGATGCATGTAAGTCATCACTTTTGATTAACTGGGCTGTAACACAATACAACTTTGTTGCTCATTCCATAAAAGCTTTTCAGGAAGTCCTTATAAACTACTAGATAACTTAGGATTTTATCGCCTACCTTCAGAGATTATAGAGATGGTACCCAAGCTTATTCGTAACCGAGCTAAGATAAAAAGAGGGGCCGAATTCCACGTTGGTCTGGTGCTGTTTCTGCCCAGAGTAAAATTAAAAGGACAAAAATGTTTTGCTGTTAGTAGTACGATACTGCATGTGGATGAGAGGACAAAATTACGTCGGAAGCACACGGCCGGTCTTTTGATTTTTTCCGCTAATCAGGAATTCATACCCGGTAACCTCCTACCCAATAATCCTCATACTTTAGCACTCCCCAGTAGATTTATTGCCGTAATCCCATTTGAATCGTAAGGCGCGTGGATGGACGAGGAGTCCATTTTTCAAATCACAAGGCAGTTCTTTGAATGTTATATCGTCCGTTAGTCAAGGACGACCTCCAGGACAAGGAAATTTGGTCCCAAGTTCCGATCTGTCCTCAACTAACGGGCGAAATAACTTTCGAGGAATCACCTAGTGATTCTAAAAAGTAGACTCTTCCTCCTTGTACGTTCCTTTCAATTCAGATGATATTAAGGAGGTAGGCAAAACTATATGCTCTCAATTATCAGTAAGTGCTTTGCCTTCAGGAAAAGGTTTTGCGTCAAAAACTAAAAAAGAAAACAAATTATATTAGACAAAGCAAATTTAGATCAGCTCAGAGGTTTCATTGATGGACCGTATAATTATATATTTTTGAATACTGAATACACCTCGAGGATGAATTACGCGTACCGGTGTGTGTACGCAAAAAACCAGCTTAGAAAAACACTTTATACCCCTAAGACACCTAACATTAGCTGGAAGAAAGCAAACATCAGATATCCTAATCCAATCAGCCATTTGGGTTTTCAAGCACAAACAAAGTTTTCATTTTGATGTGCTTATTTAAATGAAAAATATTTTTATCAGTTATGAGGTCAGCCACCCTTTCTAGCATCGAGTGGTTTATAAAGAAGTGCTTTCTGAAGGAAAAATAGTCCCTATGAGGCGCTCACGATAAATTAGTTAAAACCGGTGAACTTGGGCGATAGGTGGGATTTAGCAGTTGCACACGTCACTGCCACGCTTAACCTATTGAAGCTGATCGTGACTAAACCGCGTGCCATTTTCAGGTGTTTTAGTTATTGCTACTCTCTGATAGAAATACTTCTGGTTATGGACCTACCAAGTTGAGTTCACTCTCGCATAGGTATAGTAAGCTATCAGTAAGCGGAAGTTTGCCGTTTCGATTCCGGCTCGTGGTGTGGAATTTTCGAGGTGAAAAACAAGTGGATTTTTCCATTATCTACATCAGACAAGATTCATCGTGCCTGCAAATAATTCTAAAATGTTACTACATTGGATCACGGAAAATCAGATGGTTTTTATCAGGATACATTTTCCGTTTAAATGAATCGCTTATAGGAAAGCTAAAAGATTTTAAATGTTCCGCTGTTTATAATACCGTATGCCGTCAAAAATTACCAGTACTTTGCGCAAATAGTGCTCAGTTTTGTAAAGCAGCAAAAGTAAACTCAATAAAAATTGCCGTGAACAAGTTAATTCATAAGATCAGCATTTTCTCACCTTAAATATTTTTATATTGTCAGAGCAGCTTTCTTCATAAATCTGACTGCCAAACAATAATTCTTTGCTAGGGTTCATCACTGTTTATTTCTGTTCGTGAACACTCAGGACACTTCAGAAAACCTAAAGTGGTCATCAGATGCATTCCTAGATGCTTAAGTTAAAACACCGAGCCAAAAGGCAAAGAGGTAGAATAATGTCTGTCTAATAATCTATCTCATGTTCACGCACCATTCCAGGAGTTAGTGTCACAATTATTTTGATAAAATGTCTACTGAGTGTTAATCACAAGCAAAAGTATGTACGTGTCTACTTTTAGCGTAACTGAAAAAAAATGCCGAAACAGAGTGATGCGCCCTCTTTGGGTTAGCGGAATCCTCATTTTTTGATGGTTGTTTCCTTTTTTCCAGCATTTGATTCAGTAGCTCTGCAGCCTTCTGCCCAGCCCAAACCAGCTCAGTAGCCTTTCTCCAGTGGATAAAAGCAAATTAAAAAGCACCTAAAACGTCACCCATTTTGCAAAAAGAAGCCACAAACATTGGTTTGCACAATGGGTCGTGGACCATTTCCCTGCTTCTGTACAGGTGCGTACTGTAGTCAGTGTGATTATATACAGTCAATAAAATAACCAATGAAACTGAGACAAGATACAGTTGGATGAAAAGTCATAGGAGAGGAAAATAATGAGGGGGACGGAATGCAGCGTCACCAGGTTGGGAGTAAACTTATAAGCCATTTGAGCCGTTCACACAGTTCAGGTTTATGATTGAGAACGGCTAGGGCCTCAGCATACCTAAGAGACCTCGCTCTTGTGGTGTTGTATATGAACTTAAAAGAGTTGTTTGGAATTACTAGGTGTTTTTGCTCAAACAGATGTTGGGTAACTGATGATCTGATTGCTTTTGGTTTTGTTTGCGATGTCATCATTGTGAACTATGCCTTTTCATTCACTTCAACCCTGTCTCAGTTTCACTGGTTATTTTACTGACTGTATAAAACTACATTTACTGCAATATGCCCGTGTAGAGATGCAGAGAAATGGTCCAGAAAATATTGTGCAAACCTATTTTTCCGACTTTTCTTTCCAACTTTGTGACGAGAAATCACTATCACCCGTCTATCCATCCGTATTATCTCACATTCAGGGTATAAACTATCCGCCAGTTTTTTTGATTTCGAACAACTTGCAGAAAACTAGGAAGCTTTATGTATCAACTGTTTAGAAACACTCCCCCGACTGGCCGTACCGTGATAGCTAAGCTGATGGAGCATCTGCCCGGTAAACGGAATGTCGCCAGTATAATTCCCACTCTCTGCTTTGAACTTCTGGATGTAAAAATAGCTAGTGGATTTGTCATTTTATATGCTTAAAGAAGGTCGCATGCTATCATTTTAACTTTGTTTTGTTTTCGCAACGTCTGACTTGAATAAGGATTTCCGAAGTGTAAGTAAACATACACGGTGGTAAATGATAATCCACTGTTACTCGGTTCGTACTCACGCTTGACCCATTGGGACCGTATGCGGTTCCCTGCCACTCCAAGTGACAGCCTGTTATCCCCGACAGTGCGGTGGCCATTGCACTCAAGCGCAGGCACGCAATCAAAAGCAGGCTTTCTTGCCCACTGGTGATAATCTCTGTTTAAAGTCACTCAGTGACTGTTACAATCTTTACACACGCAGAACAACCAAGTATTCATACTATGGGTTAGATAACTTGTCGAGTAAACTGAACTTTTTCAACGGAGAAAATAAATTTATTCAAGAACGATGGGGCAAAGAAAGTTATCGTGCCAGCCACAATTTAGCAAACGGTGTTGTTTAGCGAATAATCCGTTGATAAACTTGGAAGCAAAAACGCAGGTGTGATTGCTTTGGTGAAATATGACCTATTTTTTGTTTGTTTGTTTGAGCGGTATTTCAACACTGAATGTTGCTAAAATAACAATATGAAATTTGGTAAGCATTTTTAATCTGATAAATTAGCTTATCGTGCACACAAGTCCCAGGAACTGGGGTTCTTAAGCTAAATATTATCCTGTAATGAACCCTGTGATATACTTGTACCTGCTCGATAACGCACCATCAGATAAAGACTACTTATTACAGTCAGTGTTGTTGTAGGTTCCCCGTTTGTTTTGCACAGTTGTGTAATGAATCGAGTCAATTAAGTCTTAGAGAAGCGTCACCTATAATTGTATGTTTTAGGCTTGCTGGTTTGGTTGCCAATATTTCTTAGAAGAGCAAAGCACCAGACCCCCTTTATACAATGTACCAGACCACAGAGAGATGACGAATGTCATGAGATGCAAGCGTTTTGTTTACTTTTGTCGATCAGTAAAAATCATATTACAGTGGAGTAGGTTGAACTGAAGGCTCTTTCAGTGCATTCTATGAATAAATTAACGGGTTTTAAGTTGGTAATCGATAACACCATTTCCCCCAACACCACACGTCTACTGTTGAAATGACCTCCAACCCGATCAAGGCCCAATCATATGCGTGACTGTCACCAATGTGGTGTGTAACAGTTGCTCTCCAGTGTTGTTTTTTCAAAGTGACCATGCTAGTTTTCAAACAAAACAGTAGAACCGTGGCACGTACTTTTTCCTTTCTGATGATTCATAATGACACCCGGGTGTGATTCTGAAAAGAATAATTTTTAAAAGCAGACTTAATGGCCTTTCTACGATCTCAGTTTATAAAAAAGTGAACAACCAATAATGTGTCAGAACCGAGATCGGTTCGAAATATGTAAAAAACCCAAGAGTCATGTGAACTGGTATGGTAAAATTTTATTGTTTCGTTTTCATTCCTTGGTAAAATCAGTCTTGAAAAAGCTACCTGTGGTGACCGAAAATTCGACAGTTTATCATAGGTTTCTACTACGCCGTGTTATTGATCAATAAAATTTTACTATGAACAACCACGGATACTGATCAGGTTTCCTCTAGAAATCTTTAAAACGTATGAATCTGGTGCTTTATTTCCCAGTCCCGAAAACAGTTTACCCAAAACTGAATACTGACCACAAGTAAGATTCCAGTTAAACGAAATATCTTTCTTCAGGAAACATACTACACTCCTCATCATACATAACAGTATCGTATGGGGATAAAGATAAAAGGAGATGCAACATCCACTACTTTATACAAAATATGACGCTTTATAAACAAAGGTATACATTCTTGACTGCGTCAAAACTCCATGTTTTACCTCGCACTTTATTACTGAGAATGTTTAAAATACCACGCTTGACTTAGTAAAGACTCAGTAAAGGCATGTTGGAAATATCCACATTTGAAGAAAAATAAGACAATTGGTAATGTAGTCTAGTCGGATCCACCAAAATGTCAATCTGATACGGTCCCCTTCCGTCTTGTTCGTAGTCGCTAATCTGCGAACAAGGTTGTATCCATGGCAATATGATAATCAGACTATTTAGCTGTAGGGTGGTCGGATCCCGGTATCACAGACGCGTATAAACAAGTTAGTAAGTATATTTCGATAATATAATATCTTTCCTTATTTATTGCACATGAACGATAAGGCATTCCATGAAGGGTGTGAAAGATGGGGCTGACACATTGTCAACGGACGGCTTGGTTCGTTTAGGAGGCAGCACTTCACTTTCTGTCCCGAATTGAGGACAAGATTGGATCAAATGGAGCGGACCGAAGGACTAATCAAATGCCAACTGGTGTCTGTACTGAATTACCCAACTGGGTTTGTTCCCAGACCAACCACTCAGAAGAGCTGGCCGAGAATAACAAAGTGTAGGCCAGGATCTGGTTATAACCACCATTTATCGTATATAAACTGTCGTTTTTGTACTAATAAAGCTAGATGATTTGCGGGCGGAAAAAACCTCACTTGGGTTAGCGGGACAGTTACAAGCTACTGAAACTTGGAAGTGAACGACGGCTGCAGGACTCGAACTCAGAATGACTGTCTGATTGTTTTGCCGCCTCTGACCAAAAGGTATTACATGGTTCGAAATATCTGCTCACCAGATACACTCATTAGTATTACTGTTATGCTACATAGCGTTCTCTATTCAGATGTTCACGTTCGGCCTTAGTTTTGAAGAGCCCACCGCAAAAGCACACGAGGTGAATGGTCACTGGAATCAAGGCTTTCTTGAAGTTTTCACTTCGGCTGATGATGGGAACGGTTTTCTGCAAGTCTCTTCAAACAGCCAGTTAATCAGGATAACGTAACTGTTATAACATTCCCATCTTCACCATATAAACGGATATTGGTATCCCCGATTCGGTAGCGGTTACCAGCTTGTGTCAAATCAAACGTTATATCCTTTTAAGTATGCGACTCGGCCGCTTGCCCAAACCGAACTGAATGACAAGTTAGACTTTGCGCGACTAAGTGTGTCACGTTGTGGATTGACACGTTTGTCAGCCCTTGAAAACACATGAGAACCAGGGCCACTAATCAAATAGTCTCCAGATTCTTTTATTGCAGTTCATTAACTCGACTTAGCAAATGTTCGATCAAAAACTGTCTTTGCCATAATCTTATCCCCTACTAGATCACCTTTTTAATGTTTGCCGAAAGGGCGGCTATTCATGGATGGAAGTTTAACCTATACATACTGAAATGCTTTATCTTCTTGTGTATGCCATGATGGCAGTATAATTTAAGGGTATTCCATTGAGTTTCATCTGTTCTACCTTAATGTGCACCTCTTTAGCTTATGTTGTACCCGACTGATGTAATACACTGGGATCTATCTTGACAGTTTTTATGCACGATTATTCAATTGCTTTCTCTGTCAAATGGGAAATATTCAGTGACACTACTTGATTATTCCGTTGATTAGTATAGTAAACAAAATTCTGCTTGGGGGTCGCACTCATAAATATGACAAAGAAGACCAGAGGTGAACACTGGCATTTTCAAATGACGCTGATCTTCATTTTGTCTTAGATAAAACTGGCGGAAAATATTACGTCGACATCCACCATCAGAAATGTACAAGTTTCACACTGCCGAACTGCGAAAACGGCACTCTTTTCCAAGGAATAAGTATCACAAATATGCTACTAATTTCCCACAAATTTAATAACAATTTGGGACTGTAAACTGTGAACCCCTAACCGACTTACTGGTTGACCGTAGTCCACGGCTGCCGATGTGTTGATGTTTGAACTCCATCGTCGTTTGCCGGTAACGTGACTTCAAAAATATCGTCTCCGTATGGTTCTATCGTGGCGGAGCGGTTATCATCCGAGGGCAAGACGCATATGGAACTTTGCTGTCCACTGGAATTGGGCGGCACAATGAGGAGTGAGTTTGTACTTGAGCGACAGGAGTCTATAATTAATTTTATGCAAATTATAAGAAAATACCTCACTACTTTCAAGTAAACACTAAGTCGTAAGAAAATCTATGTCCATGGGAGACCCTATGACGGAAAACTTCAGCACGAAAATAGACAATACTCATTTGACCTTTAAATGAACAAAACATGCTGTTTTAAAGGAATCGGTGGTGTTGATTCTCAGTGAGAAAACATCAATCAGTACCTCACTGAGAATGATAGAATATTGTCGCACGTACGCAACTGTGGATAGTTTAAATACCGCCGAATTCTTTTGATCTTTTTGGATGGACATTGTATTTCCACATCAGCTCCAAACCTCAACCAGTCTTTAAACCTTTGTACACCGAAATGAATAGGGAGGTGTTCAGATTCCTGACATGCACCCACACTGGTCTCAGTTGGCGGGTATCTGAGCGGATCAAAGTGAAGGATGAGCAAACTGCGTTTGTGAATTCATGAAACTGATTCTGATTAAAAACAGTTTTCAGGAAAAAAATTGGCGGTAATTTTCAGCATAACTAGGCATAATATGCTTGAGTTTAACCGAGAGCCCTAAATCCACCTGACGGACTTCGAAACTCATTCGTTTGTGGTTTCCCGTCAACTCTTCAAAAGTTCGATCGAACAGCCACAAGGTGCTTCCTTGAGTTTTCAATAGCGTGCAAATCGTGTAAGGTGCGATGAAGATCAATGAGAAGGAGATTTCTTTAAAATTAAAGAATAGTTTCCACAGAGCATCGAAAAAAGACAAAAATGGAGACGTGAAGTTCTTGACCATCAGACTAAGCATAATCCGGATCCCCTTAGAGGCAAATTCACGATAATCCCAATGAATGCCTTCTCCCTTTTTGATTTTCCGTTTCTATGGCGTGCCGCTAAACTAGTGTAGCTTACGGTTTTGCTTCTATTGGGGCAAACCGAAATAACGGTAAGTAGTTACCATTTTTATTGATCGACTACTGAAATATATACGGCATTCAATTCTGCCGTATTTTCACCACCGGGGAACTTTCATTTTGTCACTTCCGAACAATGATTCTCTAGTTCAGAAGTCAGATTGACTGACTTTTTCCAATTCACGGGATAAGCACTTTCGTGAAGCTTAATTATCTTCTTGAAAGTTCGTTATGTCTGTAGATCACTCACAATAAGAGAAGAAAAATCTTACCGCAGAATGAGAACTGAGACAGCCACGAGTGAATAGGCTAACAAAGTGCCGATTGACATCATATCGACTAGATCCTTCAAACTGAACACTGCAGCCAGAATACCTGAAAATGGTGAAATATTTAGGAGTAAAACTGAGTTGGCACAATTCACTGACTAAAATATGTGAGAGCATTCAAACAAGTAGACTGGGGAAAAACCTAATCACTGGAAGAATTGCTTCTTCCTATCCTATGGATATCTGCAGCCCGTTTTATTGGTAATAATCTGTGCTGGGAATGAAACTTAACTGCATCATTTTAATTGCCATTTGCCGAGTATGTGAAGGTGACTGACCGCTTCTATCCCAGTATGTTATTCGCTGATAATGACGATGAAATCCGGCTTGACAATATTCATTTCCGTTCCCATTTTTCCAGTAATTAGGCGCACTTTTCTCACGCACAATTCCGGACAACGATGAAAAGTCACTTACCTTTAGGTGCGAACTCAGAGGAATACTACGAGTGATGCATGGATGAGTTTTTTATACAGTTCCTTTTATAATGTCTTCATGTTGTTCCAATAAATGTCGCTGAGACAACCGGCTGTTAGTGACACAGCTTACTACACGTTAGAATTTTCCTAAACTCTCTGTCTCAAATTGCCTTTTCTAAACCTTGTGGAATGTGACAGGACTTCTGAAATAACAAGCATTCTAATTCTGATAAAGACCTCCCAACAAGTACGTTCTTGTTAAGTTTCCGGGTAATTTACCGGGCCATCATGAAATGCGGCTACTCGCTGACGCTTACACCGCACAACTGATCACATACCAATTCATTGAGATGGCTTGTGGTTTGAGTTGAAAACCTGATTTGAACCGACCAACTGATGTTCGGAACAGACATATCCGATAAAAATGCGCCATGAAAATATTTGTTACTCTGTGACTTAGAAAATCATACACAAATTCCTAAATCCATCAGTGGTAGAATATTGTTAATGTATTTTTGAAAATCCAGGGGAAATTTGACAAAGGCAACACCGTTTGTTGCTGTCACAACCCGAGCAACATTTCGAGCAAAACTGCATTTTCAAGTTTTGATTTTTTCTACAAAATTCCCAGTAGTACACTAACATTTACGAGCAGTAACTGGAACAGTAGTACATTACAGTACGCCACGTTTGGAAGCAATTTCAGCTCAAGCCAAATAAGTGCTTAATGTACTCCAAGAGATGGAAATTCAGCTTTTATTAGTAGCTTTCGATATAGATTCACAGAAATTCATCCTTGTTGTTGCTTTCTTATGTTTAAGACATTATATTCATTATGTATTTATAGAATGATGCAGATACTACAGTACAAAAGTTCCAGTTCACACCTGGAGATTATTGGAAGCCGTCTGCAGATACGACAAACAGGTTTGTGGAGCCAACAGCTCCTATTGGAAATGATATCAGGGTATCCGAACTGACTTTGAGTGATTTACCTTACTTCAAACTGATGCTGCATGACGAAGTAGACTACATGGTTATTCACAAAGATCTACGTCCATAAAGATTTGTTCGGAACTTCAGATATTTAAGGAAAATCATGCCAATCAGACTCCGGTTCAATTTAATGCTCTAAGCTGTTACTCATACACTGCGCGACACAAACGTAGGATCTTCCCTCATTTTCCTGTATATTTCCGCCTTTGTAATCACCAGCATAACCAGATCTGGTCAGAACAAAACATGCATAGTACGATAAAACATACCAAAATCCAGAACAAAACTAAGCACTACGCTCAAGTTACAGCAGAAAATGTAAAAATCATGGCTTACAAAAAACTCGGGCCTTCTATTGAGGTGCATTGCACCACGGCAACTTTCGCAGAACCACACGGGTCATTGAGCGTGGCAACAAGCTGATTAATTCGGTCTGTGGATCTGACGCATGACAAGCCCACGAGAACCGGAATTATGTGATTTATGTACACTGGAGCACGTGATACACCCTAGTAAGCTAGATGACCTTCACTCGCGTTGGTGGTACGTTTACGCATCACAGAAGTCACGACAAATTTTCTACGTAATGCTACTCAGAAATAATATTTAATTTCTACTGAATGGGACTCAGTTTGCGTGAGATCACCAGGGCAACATCAGGGATCGAGAAATGTCCTACTACTTGTATCCGGAATATAACAAGCAATGCGCGCCTAAAACGAATGGGCCGTCATAAGAAAACAAACGCAATCGAATGAACGCAGATTAATTAGTCTAGCCTTCAATAACACATGTTCCGTGTCTACGTTGAAAGCATTGATCGGAGTCCGTGTTTCGGAACGGACGTTATGAAGAACCCTCAAAATTGTCTTGTGGATGAAGTACAAAAAATGAAAAGATACATTGCTCTCAAATCACTGGCCAAAAAACGTTTATCGTAGTCCGATACGTACGTAGCATAGAAAAACAAGTGGGGAGATTTCTACTTTAGTGACGACAAACATAATTTTGATCTATCGGATGCTCCAGATTATTACTGGTATGACATCAGAAAAGAGGAAAGAAGTTTCGGTCAAAGAAACAACTAAAAAAGCTCAATGATGGTTTGGGAAGCCTTCTCAACCAACGGCCAAAGTGAGTTAGTTATAGTTTAGGGCATACAGGATTCCGTTGGAATACATTTGCTCCCGCTAGTGACCAACAGATTACAAGATGATGCAATATTCCAGCATGGGAATGCTTCTGTCCACTGATCATATCCTACAAAATGTTAGCTGTTGTTCCGTGGGATCAAGGTCATGTAGTTGCCAGTCTGCGACCCAGATCTAAACTCGACTAAGAACCTATGGCTCATACTTGCTTGCCAGGTGTACAAGGATTCCATGGTTCACCTGTCAAATAATGAATTAGTAACCGTGTTCAAAAGAGAAAAAGTGAATAATAACTAGCAGACAATCGCTGTTCTTTAAAGAAGTATGTCGAGAAGATGCACTGAGGTCCACATGTAGAATGGTGGTTGCACACGAATTCAGTTGGTAACTATTGCCGCCGAGCTGTTAGGGATCCTACACTTTTGTCATCCCTTTTTTCCACATATTCTGGTTTAGTTAGAATCAAATAAATTATTTTGGTTTGAAATTTTTTATTCGTTGTGGTAATTGGTATTCGGTCTTTCTGACCACGTATGGCTTTGTAAGAGTATACAGAAATGGACATATGCGAAAAATGAAGGACGTCCTATACTGTCAAGCAGTGCATCTTCGAATAATTGTCTGTTCCACACAAGTTTGTGGAATGTGGGGGAAATTGTGATTCCTAGCGAAATTCGTTCCATCGAAAAATAGCTTTCCTTAAAGAAAACTATATACTGCATGAAACCCTTTGATCAGATAGGTGATCTGTTTAGAGAACTGATGTCTCGTATGTATCACGGCAGCAGAACACGCTAACCAGCTCTAAGTTATGTTAGCATCATTCTTAAAGCGAAGTTCTTTTGTCGAGAAGTTTAGCAGTTACAACTTGGTAGATACACTGCACAAACTATCCCATTGGCCCAGTGTAGGAAATCGGAATAAACTCCGCTCTTTAAACCACGGAATACCGATTATCGGGCATCTGAAAGGTGCAATTACCACTGTTTTTCCGCTAATACGTACGCGGATTAGTAGATAATCTTTACTCTGCTACACTGCATTTCAAAATTTTGCCAGTATACTATAACCTTCATCTATTGAGTTCTGATGTGATCACAATCTAGAGTGAACTGTTGAGAGCTTTCGGTTCTGATTTCATGTTTACAAACCGGGGACAAGAACTTAGCTTAAAAAATATATTTCACTATTGGGAAACTAAAAACCAAAATACTTTTGTACTACTCGTGATGGAACTATACCATTCTTTTGTAGTGTAGTCTCATATTAGGTAAAACTTACCGGTCGTCGATAATAAGGCTTAAGGCAAGGAGCAACCATTGCGCGTTGTGCATCTCATGCAATGCATTACACCATGTTTGAGGATAATCAGACAGAACGAGAAATTACTTGAAGATCAATTGAAAAAACATGTACTACAGAGCAAGCAGATAGTTTCGGTTATTATTCCAGTCTATTAGAGTTTGATCTTTCGAGGTATATATAATCTGACGTAAACATAACATAGCTTGATGCTGGATATATTTATTTGCAAGGTCGAAGTAGGGGCGAATAAGACGTGGCCACAGTATCATACTTCTAACAAAGTTTTTAAATCTCATTACTTGAACCAGGGTTGCAGATACGTCAAACGGAAATACGCAACTCACCGGCAAACGTCCCGGAAATGATGGTTCCAATAAGCGGAGTTCTAAATCTCTTATTGATACGTCCGAAAAACCGAAAAATCAGTCCATCAGAAGCCATTGCGTACAAGATCCGTGGTAAAGGAAACATAGAGCCCAGTAAGCTGAAAAGTAAGTCCGAGAAATCAGGCTTAACTTATTGTAACAACTGGTTACGTTGTTAGAAACGGAGAAGAAACAAAAGAAATTGCAAATTTTCGAAACCATGTTGTCTGTTCAGTCTCCGAAAATGACTGTCAAATATAGGAGCACACTGAGCGCAAAGGCAGTTTTGCATTATATTAGATTTCCTGGATCATTGTTGGCCTAATCCATGCTAAAGGACTATGAATGTTCGAACAGATCCCTTGTACGATAACTGGTTGATGGTGATTGGGTATTACAAGTCACATACCACTCTGCTTTCTTTCTACAGGCTAAACTGTTAGATTGAAAACGTTTCACCACCTACTGTTTTTGCTTCGCGTACGCAATAGCGGTCTGTTAAACCCTTTCTCCTTCCTATCTATCACTACCTAACTTGATGTAAGAAAAATTACGGATGGGTTCAAGATCAGCAGGTTACTAGTGTAGTTAAGACTGCAGAGTAAAACGGAGTTGCAACGCGTTACCCTTCATTAAGGAAGCTGCATGAATAGCGTTGAAACATCTTCACACTATTAGTCCTTCTCGGTTACCACAACAAAACTGGACTGAAAACCATTGGATAAAAGTAAACATTATTTTCGGTCTTCATATCGAATCAACAACTATTAAGCCTGAGGTGCGAAGTTTGAAAAATAAAATATGTTGTGAAAGAGTAATGCCATCTCCCTACTTCTGTCACGCAAGTAAGATAAATGTGATTAGAACACACTTGAACCGGACGAATAGACGAGGAAATATGGTGAAGCATTCAGTGGAACTTCGTATTTTGAATAACCCAGTTCGGTTCAGTTATTTCAATTAATGACTTCAAACTCTTGGTTTCTGCTTTGGTTGCCGCTCTGTACCACCATCAAGCTTCAAGTGAGTTAAATCAAGATATGAATGAAAGTCACATTGTTGAAAAAAGAGCTTGATAGCAAGTACACCCCTAACTATCCGGTAAGCGGATTTCATGGAACTCAATCCGGAGACCTTAAATGTCTTACCAGAACATGCCCAGTGGTTAAGATTTTCCTTAACTTTATCTGTGTGATACACTGGCCACAAAGACTAGTCTCTGTACCTTTACCCATCCACTTCGAAAATGTCACCAGAGGTAGTCAATCTGTAGGTTTGAGTAACTAGTACTTCAAACACTGCAAACTGTTCAAGTGAAGCTCCCCATTCAGAGACTGAATTTTGGATCCCAACACCGTATACCTATTTTCGGTATTGCTTGTTCCTCCATTCCCTCTATGCTCGAATAACACTGCGAGGACATCGATGCTCAAACACCAACAGTCTTCGAAAAATTCCCCTCAAACACCGTTTCACTGCTATTCAGACTGTGTAAAAAAAAACCTGCAACTCAGCTAGATCTTAACTTAGAAGCGAAATGTCACAGTGCATTTTACGTCAGAAAGTTTACTATCCGAACACGCGTTAGTGCCACTATTCCGTGGAATCCCTTCAATTACAAAGTTGGGAAGGAAGGATAATTAGGAGGAACTTAGATAAAACCACTTTTTGTGGTGAAACCGGGCGAGCGAATGCCACACGCACGAACTAGGCGTCGACTGTTCGAACGCACGGATTGAAAAAGCGACTAAGTGTTTCGGTGCATCCTGCTGCAAGGCAGCGCGAGAGAACTGAGAGGTTGACTGAGTTGAAGGCAGACAAAAAGAGAGACGGGTTGTTTGCCTACGGAAGGTGGACTTGCGCTCCAAAATTATTCCTAGGGTAAACATTTGATCGGCACCAACCGATCGAATTGGAAGTCCTTTTGATTGTCCTGCGTACACCTCTGGAGAGCACTGAACAATTTGCCGACAATGACTACCCTCACTAATCTACTTCGATGCCAAATGCATATTTGTAATATTTTCAGGGAATAAAAATTAAGAGACTATTATCCTTAATCCTCGCATTTTCGTAAATAAAGGAAAAACTGGACAACAAATTACAAGGTGTGTTCTGTAAATACAGTGTTGTAAAGTAACAGTGGTTCTTTCTGATCATTTTGACTTCAAGGTATGTTGGACTAATCTAAGAATGGGTTCGAAAGATCTAATATATAATTGCCGTTCTTCTTGGTCGAGAGGAACACAGCCCTCTGTTTGCAACTGGTTAATCCTTGTGCAATTGGCAAACAAATCTAATATTTTTCTACCGGAGGTACAAAAATAGCAGGAAATTTTGATAAATTTCACCAAGTAATGTCCGGCTACAAATTATGGGGAATAAATATATACTGTTCATCAAGATAAAGGAAGCAAATGCAAAGATCTAATAGCATGAAGAATTCTCGAGCTTTACGTTATTGAATTCCTAACTTCAACCCAATTCTACTGCTTTGGATATAAACAACTAGCACTGCAAATCATCTCTGCTGGACTGTTTTTCTTGCATGAAATGGATGCCGTGGCACACGGCAAAATGCCTCGACGGGATGTTCGATCCCATTTGTTAAAACGCAACTTCAGGAGGAATAAAAACTTTCCGAAATTGGAACAACCAACTCAAATTGCATTCGTCGTCGACTTAGAGGAGATGGATTATTGTCCAAGCAACCAACGGTCATGCAGTTGAGCACGCTGTGAAATGTTCATTCTGATATCGGTTTGCTAACCTTTTCGTAGACCTATCCTGATCTGCTTTGTAGCCACATATTTCATTCCGGAAGCAAATTCGGCTGATCTCAGAGGAACAAAAATATTCAAATGATTTGGCATAACTGGGCAGTAAGTTCCACATAGATAGGATTTATACACACAGAAATAATCGGAAAACAGTGCTTATTCGCAAACACGCTATAACAGGTACAATCAATAAAAGCCATCGTCATTGCGAGGTTAAGCACGGGGATCCACTGCTTATGACTATATAGGTTTGTGGTTAATGTGATGAAACCCCTAATTTGGCTTTCAAAGTCAGTATTTTAACTGCAAAACAATACAGTAAAGCAAGCTCAAAAGATAAAAATGACCCATTGCTTTTTTGCAAGAGCTTTATGGTGGTAGTTCGGAAAAATTCACCATTTGGGACACAGGAAATCATGTGTACGCAAATAATCAACTGGCTATGATAGCAAACTTTCTGTTTCATATCAATCAAATTACAGAGAAGGAACCATTCAATTCCAATTTCAGGCGCAAATGAGGAAACCCCATTCAAATAACCAAAGTTTAGCCAGACAAAATCTCACAAAGCATTATAAAAATACGAACATCTAGCAGGAAGCTGAGAACTCACCTGGTCGTTAGAGCACAAACGGCCCCTACAGCTATCACGTAGCGAGCAACATTCCAACCAACACTCTCGAAGGCGTAGGGCAACGGTGCAATAGTTGGGATTTTGTAATAGGGAACCATCAGAGTAAGCACAGCGGAAATCGCCGCGTAAGCCACAAAGCAGGTCAACAGACAGGCCATAATGGCGATTGGAATAGCACGCTGCGGATTACGAACCTCTTCACCTTGTAAATTAAGACAGAGATAGGACTGTATTGGAAATTATCTTTTTCGAAAAAAGCCTAAGACAGCAACACTTGTTACTATGGCAATTTTGGCAAGAACTAGTCTATTCAGAATCCCAACACATTTCTATTCAAGCCCTTTTGAATACAAATACACCTGAAACAAAGCCGTAAAATGCAGAATATTTTCTGTGAATAAGCATGAATTTCAATCAACCTTGTGTGGAATGTAACCTGGCCGTTAAATTTAACCGAACAAATTATATTGGAAAGAACAAAAACGAAATATCAAATAAAAGACAAAAATACTGTTTTTTTCGGGCGATTACCAAAATAGTTGTACCCAAGGGTACAAAAAGCCAAGTATGGTTATCGTAAACAAATTAATTACTTCCCTCGATAATGTATAGGCTCAGCTAAAGATTGGTCAATAAAATCCTCGAGTTATGTTTTTTTTTGATCTAGTAAAATCTAAACAACTTGGTTTACAATTAAATAAGAGAACTTACGATTTATTGTTAAGAATCAATCCCCATTATTCGAAGATCATTGTGAAACTAACCCAAAAGTCAATAAAACAATGTACTTGATCATCCATTGAAAGTGTGCATTCAATGAGAAAATTTATCAGATTTACTCAATGTGAACGGCAAGGACCCAACCTGATTCAGTAATCTAAACTTTTTTTCATGAAAATATGATTATTTCACAAGCCTAACTTATTCAAGTGGGGTTTTAAGCACTGACTGTCTTGTTGTTTTGATCGTAAGATGCGCAGAGAATCACAGAAATGGGGCTTGATTCATTAAAAATCCGAAGACTGAAATCGTTTCAACTTAAAAATGGTCCGAAAATCATCAACGTTTTCAAATTATGCCGAATTTTAAAGAGGAGGCAGCCTATTTTCTTTAACAGCAAATGTGTAAATTATGTACATCATTTTCGCTAATGATGCTGTCGATAATTTTGGACTCAGATCAAAAAATGTTTTCGAACTTCAGTATCCAATTATCATCCCCGAGAAAGTTTTGTTAACTGATAAGTGCTTTCTTTTACAGAAGAAAAGCATCCCACAAACTGATTTGTATCAATGACCGTGTCTTACATCCTACTGAACAAAAGCACAATCCTGTTATGTAATGAGTCACAAAGTATTTGAACTCCTCCCGTGCTGTGTGAAAAAATCACCTTTGTAAATTTCGTAGAGTTTGAACGATATTCACGTGATTTACAGGAAAGTTCATCCTAAAATCACCAGCTGAAACTGTTCAAATAAGACTAATCTTGTGCACCCATCATCTCGCCTTCCCCTTTTTATGGGTTTTGCGATTAAAAGCGCAACCATCCCTCAAACTAAAGCAGTGAAACGCCATACAATTCTAGTTGCTAATCATGTATGATCTATGAGGGTCTCACTTGACTTCCATTTCCCAGTCTGACAATCATCGTACTGTCTGACAGTTAGACCAAAAGGTTGACTTTCTTGGTTACCCGATCTAAGTCATTCACGGAGAAAATGTTGCTGATGGATTTTCCTTGGTCCTTGAGAAACCAAGCGTATTTTAAAAGTAATCCCAATGGTACTGAACTAAAGGCCAACGTGGCTGCCAAATTATTCCAAGCTACCCAGTTTCTACCAAGTGTCGGCAAGCCACCTTCTGAGGATTTTGTTGACCAAAGCAAAGGGAAACTCTCCATCTCTTCTCATTTCGTGCCTATGAAAAAAGGTAATTAAAGCGTTATTATCGTCCATTGATTTCCAAAGTACATAGCACTGGATTTGCAGCACAGTACTCTACCTCATCAGGAGAAACTAGTCTGGACCTCTCACTTTGTTTCTTGCCGAGTGGTATCACATTCAGGTAGGAAGATGACCAAAAGGAAGTAGTCACAACTAATATCATTTTTGCAAAACATATGCCCTCTATGTATTTCAGCCATTCTCAAAGGTAAGTCCAATCAGGAGGATAGTTTAATATCTGCTATTCTGATCTTATACCATTGAAACAGTTTCATGCTATCAAATTATCAGCATCTACCCCGCGACTAAATCGCACACGGGTGGAATAACGACCTAGAACCTTTTACTTTTTTGCAAAAATTTAGATAGGCGCGCCTTTGCAAGGGTGCGTCCTCTTTTAAATCGAGCTAAATTATGTACGACGAAGCTAGCGTCAGTATTGTGCTTCGGTCGATGCTTCCGCCCTCCTGAACGGAGCCGAAGGGATGAAGACTGTCGCTGGTTAGATATGTTGGGGTACATGGTTCAGAATAGAAGTCAGTGTCACTAACGATGTGTGGTTTGTCTGTCGAACGCTGGCGCTCGGTTATCACAAAAATATCATTCCGACAAACAAAATGCCAAAAATGATCAAAAAGTGTAAGGTGAAAAGAAAAGTTACAGCGTTTTATTTTTTTTACTGCCTGCTTTACCGCGTCCTACTACCCTCTCCTACTTTTGTAATTGTTTTTGCTGCCTTGATACCACGCTTGATTTCAAGCCCGGGTAAAACATATGGATAGATGGAAATTAAGTTCACATACAGATTGAATGGTACAAGGAGAACGACAACAATACAGATGAATACGGTTCTTAAAGCCCACTGCAGTTTCCCAGCAAAAAATAATTCACCACGGATTAGCAACTAGTGTGTGGTCTTGGCTAATCAACCAATCATCAAATATGTTCTTCACTATCCAAGCGCTACAACTGTTTTTATAATTAAATCCAACTGGCTGTCAATCTTTGAAGCATCTCAGATTGGTACTTTTGCCGACTACTAAGAGTTTTAATTTTCCACCCTACAGGCTGCAGTAAAACATCATTTTTTATTTTTCATGATCTAACGTTTTCCACCCACTTGCACAAGGCTTTCTTGTTCGTAAACTTCGAAACAACGAACGCTTTTTAACGACATCCAATATGTTGCATGACTTGCAATGTTGTGATGTGTGATCTCAAATTTCCCCACGATCTGACACAGAGTCGACTTACTAGCATCGTGATCACCGCTTACCTCATCACCCCGGACAGGCGAACAAAGCCGAGGTCTCAGCATCAGACGGAAACCTTCCCACCCCCAATCAGTCGAATTCTGTATCGTTGTTGTTGACCGACACAGATAAGACTCGGCCAACACAATCAAAAATCACCAAACCCAGTGGCCTAGTCCCTGAAAGAAGTGCATAGTGATTTTTTTTCGAAAACAATATATTTATCTAGAAGGGTTACTTGTTAGGGGATAGAATTCCACTGAAAACGCTTCTTGTTCGGTTCTGGAGGTTTATTGTACAGTGGGATGTTTTCTATAGGGGAAAGTTTCTCCCACATCAAAAGTGAGTCTTTCAGAGAGGTTATTGTGACCCGAGTAGGGTGGGGGGGGGGCTACTGTGAGCCATTTTGGGCTGTTCCAAACAAACTTCACTATTTTTCTACATCCTATGAACCAATTTGCTGACCCATATCTCATAAACAATACTACCTGAATAACAGCAAGTTCCAATTGTTTTACCTTGAGGTACACAGTAGCGTTATCCACAAAAGCGTTCACTTGGATTATAGCAATTATTCCAATTCTTGGGCTAAAATCCTAGCAGAAATTTAATCTCACTCTCTCTGCGCACGATATGGGCTATAGACAGCTAAGGGCAGCAGAACAAAGTCCATTGAACAACTGTGTTTATCGTAATTTAACGTTTCTATATTATACGGAGCATATAAAAATATATAGATAAATGACTTACAGCCCGGTGGACAATCAAGAACAACAGGACAAAAAGCTATTTAGTAACTCCGAACAGTGCAGTCACAAACTGTCTACTCAGCAAGGAGTCGAACGAAACTGTAGAGCAGCACAGCCGCGATACAGACAGTAAATCAAGAAACTTTCTAGCTAGCACGGAATGATTGTTTCAGTCACGGAATAAGAAAATAATCTGTAGTTAGAACATGCAAAGTAATTGCCGATGTCCAGATACCAATAGTTGTACATCGAAAACCGCATATGAGACGTGTCAACGTGAAAGAATAAAGCCGGTAATAGGACTGTTTGTGTTGGCTTGTGCTTGGTGGTTTACCAATGAAATACACAGACTACAGATCTACGGTCATTATATATATATATATATATATATATATATATATATATATATATATATATATATATATATCTTAAAACTTGTGTGAACTATGTCAGTGCATTAGAAACGGAGAAATTAGGCCATGACTGTTAGAGGTCTATGGCATGTACATGCTACTCATGAGTAGGCTAAGTGAGAATGTTACCAGAACATGAGCTACAAAAAGTAAATTACGACGGAAAATCCTGGAAATTAATTCAGGAGACCAACCCGAAACGGAGTTAGGCAAAGACGAGTGAATAAGGTCCGGCCTTCTTATCCCCCTAGCCTAATAGTTTCTACTCACCGAACTGAGTGATACTTCAGAAATTAATCGATATTAATTTGAGATCTCCAACTGTGACGCACAAATCTCGAATCATCCGACCAAACTGCTCTCGGAAGCAAGAGATTCGAGTTTCGCTCTTGTTAGAGCTCATCAGTGGCGCATGTCATCCTCCACGCGCGGTTTGAACCCGGGCTTTTTCTTCTCGAAGACGTGTGTGTTACAACTGCGCCACATTGCTCTCGTCCGGGCTGATACGAGCCACCGAGTTAAGTTCGTTCAGATGTAGTCCTCTATAACAGCCAAAAATACCCGGCAGCTCCGAATGGAGGTAGGGTACCTGCCCAGTTAACTTCAAGCGAATGATGATAGGGGCATACCGTATTGAAAACGTGAACGATATGTTCTGGTCTGATGTTCATTGGATGCAGGCAAATTCTGGATCCTAATGAAAACCTCTAATTCTTTACTCAATACTGATACCTGATTAAACGAAATAAATGTCACCATCGTGATTCTTACATCCGAGTTTCAGGGCACCCCAATACGCGTATAAGTAGTCTGGTAGCCCGACATTTATGTGTCCTCTCACAATCGTTCGCCGCGGGTTCGAGTCCCAATGGGGGCTCAGTCGATAAGCGTTGCTTATGATTCCTAACCAGGATGAAGCAGCTGTTCAGTACTTCCTTGGTTACCAATGGTGGGCCGAGTGTTGATATAATATGATGAATCACATTATGTGCTAGTCACATCCACTACAAGTAACGGGAAATGTGAGACCGTCTGCTGTTTGAAATGGAGATGAAAGAGATATTCTGATATGACGGAAAAACCTCCTCGAAGGATTGTCAGTGGGCTTCAGACGTGTTGCTTCAATGCTTAACGTAATGCGTGAAAACCACTTTAATAAAACAAAAGTTCAGAGGGGCGACTGCCTTTTATTAAGCTTCCCCAAATTTAACTACTTAGTTAATTAAATTATTTGAAAATCGAACATAGGTATCGCTAATGTGGATACGTGAACTATGACTACTCTCCGGAACTCAACCAATCATTGTTCTGTCAATACCCAAGTCATGACATATTCGGCAGCCAAAATCTAACTGCTTTTTCATCATATCGTTCAATGGACCGAATTGAACTGTCTTTGAATGTCAAGTGATTGCTTTAATAACTCAACTTCATTAGTTAATTTTATAAACTAAATGTCTATGAGAGTTATATATTCGTCATTTTAGTTATTTCACCATCCTTCGGGATTGAATGTGTCGTGGATAGCCATGTTCATCAAACTGATCTCTGCAACTTGGGGATGTCAAGGGCAAAGATCATTAAGTCATCGTGGGTAAAATGGACTATGGTACCCTAAAAACCACCTTTCTTTCCACAAACTTGAAACTAAAAGTCGACTACCCAGAACACCACTTGTTTTACCCGTGATTATTGTTACACTTAGGCGGGGAACAACCAAAATGAACTACTTGTTCCACCACCCTTCTCCATAAATGTATTGTATCACCTTTTAGGACATTTCTTGCTCCTTAACTAAAGGCAGATATGAAAAGGCAAGCGAATTTCATTCTGACGAACCCCGTGATAGGTTACAGCAGAACTGGTTTATTGAACACGCCGAGTCTATTCCCTTTTCATGGAATGAATCGAAACTGAAGTCTTAAATTCTAGAGTATCAGCTGACAGAAATGCAGTGTCGGTTCGGATCGCACCTTAAAGATGGAGAATATGCGTATTTTCCTCTCTGCATGCTACATACATTTCAAAAATTCAGTGCTACTCGTGGTTTACCAAAGAGCATTTCCCCAGTAAAAAAAATGTTGCTAATTTTTCTACAAATTGCTGGTCTGCTAACAATACTTTCGAAAATCAAAACCACTCAAGGTCCAGAAGAGACAAAGTGCATCTTATTTATTCAAATTTAACTTAGTGATGCGATCGTTTGTATGTTCGATGCCGTTCGTACTCAATTTCAATCAGAATTGATTAGATGATAAATGAACTCAGAAAAGAACGAAGAACGTAGGACGATATTATTGCTATGGTGAACAGAGGTACTCATGAGCAAGCTGCTTAAATTCAGTGGAGAGTAGTATGTTGACTCACGTCATGAACTTAATGCCTAACCGAATTTTTGTAACCGTACATCGATTCTTATTTTTCAAGCAGATAGCAAGGGAAATAAAATTGTTGTTTGTTTATCTTATTTCATACAGCTTGATTTTTCACGCAATATCCACGCTCAACTCACCACTGGAAAGCCATGGTAACCCCGAACCGCTGATTCTTGACAGTGATAAAGCGGCTATGTAGAGTTTCTATGGTTTTTAAAAGTGAGCTGAAGGTTGATACTGCATGCTAAATCACACTATGCAAAATCTAATCTCCTAATCATATACTCTATTTTCGCTTTTTGATTGTCTTTTACGCTCACGACGGTCTAAGGACTGATTAGGCAATTCTGTTTTGCACATTTTGGAGCAAAACTCGGTAGTGGCCAAGATTAAAATTCTCTTGGACATTTGTAGGTTGTTCGGTATGCCGGAGAGTGTAGAATGAAAGCCCACGAAGAATTTGTTTACAACCTGATCTTTGTGAAATTCATCCACTTTTCTGCAGAATCATCTTTCGGGCAGATGCAACGAGCCCAGTGCACCCAAAGCCTTTGGACCATCGTAAGTAACGCATCTTACTCTTTACAATCCTATATAGCATGTGTCACCCCCAAAACAGAAAAACCGCGAGCTGTGTACAGTAGACTCTATAGCATCTAGCCCCGGTAGGTTACCTTGAGTATGTTTGATTTGGAGTCGATTTTCGACTCAATTTTATTTTTAATCCAAATCTTTGAAGAGGAAAACTAGTTGCTTGTTTTGTATCCAGAAGTCCATGCAATGAGCCGGTATCAAACAGGTGAATATCCCCTTGCCGAGCGTTTACTCTGCCAGCTGAGTTTACGCGGTGGGGCTCTTCGGACCCGAATAACGCAAGTGAACATACAACGAGACAAAACCATTATTCTAACGATACACAGCAACCGTTCTTATTCCAATCACCGATCACTTTCCAATGGGACGAACAGCGCACGGCTGATTGACTGCCAATGCACACTGAGATATATTCGTAGACAAAAATAGCCAAGTGGATTTTCCATTATCTATCAGGTTCAAGCTTATCGTTCCAACAGTAAATTCTACGAATACATCAGAATGTTTATTGGATCTCGTCCAACCGTGGGCTGTTTGTTCCATGGGAAATTGACCGATGAGGTTAATCCACGGATTATAACCAGAAGAGTTGCTGCTATTGGTTGGAATAATGGTTTGCGTGTCACTGGGTATTTCCTTTGCGTTTTTCACATCCGATTTGCCGTCCTGTGACAACTTAGTTGATAGCACATCTGCTCGATAAGCGAAAGCTCGCAGGGTGGATTATACCTCACACTGTTGAACTTTTCGGTGCGAAAATACAAACTGACTTTTCCATTTTCTAAATCATTTGAAAGTATTTACGACAATGTCAATTTTATTACTTAGCATAATTAATTGATTTCAGCCTTGTTAAAAACGTCGTCTGATAATAGAATTTCGATAGGAGATTTCAAACAGCATTTGGAGAAACCTCTGGAAGAAAGATGAACACAACATGAAAGTGTTTGTTAATGACGTGGAGAAAATAAATGACAGCCCATCATGCGTACTTGAAACATGGCATTCCAAATCACATTTCTAGAGGACTTACAAAACATTTCGTTTATTGGTATGCGGAATACATTTCAATACAAAAGGATGAAGATATCTAGTCTTGTCTCTCTCCTAACAGTTGACCACGGTAACATGAATATTTTTTTCTGAACTCATGAAATATGTTTATGACGAAGATCCGATATCCCGTCGGTTGAAATGATACCACGCTAACTTTTTCAACCTCATTTTTGTCTAAGGTAAATCATGATTTGGAAAAATGGGAAAATAATTATGGTATGTCGAGAAGGTATGGTGACCCTAACCATTTTACCTAGCCGAGGAGAATGCATTAGGTTTCCGTGAGGGGGTGCACGATTTCCGGCGGCCGGATGGTTGGAGGCACTAGTGGACATGGAAAAGTGCCGCGGTCAGTGGCGCACTTCCAGTCGAACTACTTCTTTGTTTACATGATTGCCAATTTTAAATTCTACTCTGTTTTATTCGCTGTCCATGCTTTGCATCATTCTACTAGCGAGTGAACGCGGTTCTGCGACGGCATTCGAGTCCGAGCTTGTAAACTGTAAAGCTAATGAACTGACTGGAGTAGAAAAACTGAAAATTTTGCCAACTAAATAGGAGTAAAATATAAACATTTTGACAAGAACAGGGTTACGCGCACAGTGATTTTTCGTCGTTATGCCTTAATCGGTTCCTAATATTTCCTGTTGGACCTTAGAAACGCGCATCGGTCTATTTAAAATTTAACTCAATTTCAAGCCTGCTGTTTTGTTTTTCCGTCAGGTATTTCAGAACGGAAGCTGGAGAACGTAACAGTTCTAGACAGTGTTAGGATCAACTTAAAAAGCAGGCAAGTCGACAATATTCCCCAGAACACTTTTCACCTAATTTGGTTGATACGCTCTTACAGTGGGTTAAGGTAATTCTAGGTGAAGTTCACCCACCTGCTTACTTGAGTGTGTTGACCGTTGATATATTACCTGCACTAAGACTTTTGTCACCTGGTAAGAACACAAGCACTTGTACAATGATCTTTATAAATTCGTTTGCACTGGGCCGTCCGTTACTCAGACGTACCTCTGTGGTTGCCACTTTAAGGGTCGAAAATGAAGTCTTGTTATCTAGAGATTTTCTTCCATTTATAACACTTGATTACAAGCATGAAAAAGTAGACGAACGCGCGTGAATATGCTCCTGAAAACTAATTACACTTACTGATGCTTAGAATTACCATACACAAGGTGTTTCGAGAAATGTAAAACTGAATCTGATAAACAAACGAGGGCAAAAGGGGAACCTTTTTTGATCAACTGCCCCGGAAGAAAACTGCAACAATTTGAGGGCACTCTGATGTAAAATGGAGCCCATTTTAACGGCTGAAAGAAAGCAAGTTATTTTATTTGTTTCTTGTAAAGGTGATCACATTTTTAACCACTTACATCGCAACTTAAGCTTCGCTCCAGGCCGAGCATATATGACAGCCCAACTATGCATAGTGCAGACCACTAGAAGATTAAGATAAGAAGATCACTCTGACAGTCATATTGCTCTTAATGGCTCACACGTTGTTTACCAGTTCACTTGCAGTTGCCTTGACACCCACCTTGGCAGAACAGAACGATACCTGACTCAGAGAGTGACTGAACACATTCCGAAATGGCTTTCGCACTCAATGACTCGACTGGACTGCAAAAAACGAATTCCGGCAAGAAATCCGGCATCGGCTATCGCGAGGCATCTACTTTCAGCAGGTCATCGAGTTGATCTGACCCGGTCATTCAAAGTACGATTATACAACTGAAACCACTGTCTCGAAGGGATGATTCATGGTACGAATCCCGAGTTAAATTTAGTACGGGATGTCCAGCCCATTTGAATTTTAACGTAGTTTCGAGTAATCTGTCTCATATTCATGATTTCTCTGTTCCATCCAGTTCAGCTTTGAATTTGTCCAAAGGCGTTTAATGCATGTTTATCCTTTCTCAGTCAGCTGATTCTTTTGACCCATCTGTCGTTTCCACAGAACTCGTAGTTAGAGGGGGTTCTCTAAAACACTTAGGGGTCACCATCGATGCGAATTTCAAGTTGTCACCTCACATTCCAAACTGTGTAAAGAGACTGTGCCAGATATGTTTCCAAATACGAAAGCCTGGACATTTCAATTTTGAATAGAGTTCTATTTCACTTTTCAATCTTTTTTCTGTTCAGTCTTCCTGTTTCCCTGTTATTTTTGTTGGTCTACTGAAGAAAGATTTAAAAGTTCCTCGTTGAGGTCTATCTATTTTCAGTAGGATGACTTTCATACCCTTAACTGAACTATTTGCTAAGTTGCACGAATCACCTCTGGCCGCATGCAAAAAGCTTGCTTACAAAATCCTTGCAGACAACACTCTCTTTTCATACAGTATTCTATCGAAGAGTAATTCTCTAGCTTCCGCACCTCCCTTTGTTCGATCCATAGCCGCTCGTTCTAACATCTACAGAAACTCCACGGTTCCTTATCTGGCCTGAATCCTCATAAAAGGGGAGCGAGTATTAGCCGAATTTCTTGCTAATTTTGATATGTAAACGTTCCTTTTTATTCCCTTTGATTCAATGAGTTTCCAAGAGTAGATTTTTTATGACCGAAATGTGGACCTCTCCCTAAGCAAAAGTTTGATCAAGTACAAATACAAATACATTCCGTCAAGGATATGCAAATTATACACCGGGCCGCATCTTTCCCAGTATGACCTTCAATTTTAGAGCGCTACAGTGATTTGAGGCTAATGCATTTTGCTTGCCAACTATCGAGTACTCCCTAAGTTATTCGATTTTTCCTCAATTGTTTTGCTGAGAAACAAACTTTTTTATGGCACAGTGCATGAAATGCTACTAAACTCGCCTCGTTTTTATACGATTACTTTCGAACCAAATCACTTATGTTAACGGAATTTGGCATGCGGATGCGTCAACCCGCTACTACTCCAAATATGCACAATTGTCTGAAGCATGAAAGTAAGAAATCAATTCATTCCGGAAAAAGTGCCTGAGAGGGTGCGAAATGCTACTGAACCCGCTCGTAAACCAATGGAAAAAACATCGAATTGGCCTAGGTAAACAATGACCTGTTTCGTTGTTGACTCTTGTTTGATACCCAGAAATGTATCATTGTGCACTATTCACGTCACACGTGATTCATGAGCTAAGTTTACTCAATAAACGTATTTAACTGAAAGTAGTGATCACTCATTTATCAAAGGAGAGAGAGGGTTTGAGGTACGAAGCTCTCTGAGCTACAGAAAAGAAAAGTATTTGGATATAAAGACCCGGGGATGGTCACGAGACAAATTTCCGTGAACATTTTCGCATCAGTAATGCATATCCGTAGCTGTCCGGAGGATTCCAATGATAAAGCCGCTGAGAGAAAGAGTAGAGTTCGAAGGAAAATCTACAAACAAGTTTCGGTTCTTAGAACCTGCTTATAAGTGCACCGAAGCTGCAAATTTCCCAGCAGTTGAGTGAAATCCTTCGGTGTTTACCGCAAACCCTACAGCCTGCAGCACATCTGCAGTACCATTTTGGATGACTAATCGTCATTTCAAAAATCGAGAGGAATGGGCGGAAATCAAGTCACTTGTAATGCTGAATGGAATAATGTGATATTGAGGGAAGGTAAAAAGTTTAATTTAGAAGACCGAAAATCTGTCACCATTTTTCGAAGGAAAGCAGATTTTTGACCACTACGTCAGAATACTGAAGGAAATTTTGTCCTCGACAACTCCGGAAAATACGGTGAGGCTTGTGATTTTTAAATATAACAATGAGGCTATTCGTAAAATGACCTTTGTCGGTATGTAGCTACTTTATGGAAACCATAAGATCATTGAATGGCATGCTCACAGTCCAGATTTGTATCTGATTGAAAATGTCTGGGGTTTCTTAGCGAAGCTAGTATATGCCGACGGAGTCTTTGATAGTTTACTCGAGTTGACATTCCCTGTCCTAAAGAAAATAGACAGCACAGAACTTTAGACCATCCATAATATAGTTGTATTCATGTCTGAATGTTGTTTCAGTCACTTGCTACCAAGATCATTGTGTGATTCTTTTCGTCACTGGTTCAAAGGTGGTTTTATTAGCATTTCGCAGCCTCTCAAAAGCCTTTTTCCGGGATGAACAGATTTCTCCGTTTCTTGACTTCAATTCGTGTGCATATTTAAAATAGTGCTGGGTTGGCAAATGTGCTTGCCAAATCTCATTAACGTAAGTGATTTGGTTCAAAAGTACTCCAAAAAAACAGGATGAACTCAAAAGCATTTAGAGCACTAGATCTGTAGTATTATTTAGCCACGTACTTTAACGTGATTATTTTCAACCTTTAGCCTATCAGTGTTAGTAAAGGCTCACAGGAATTTTATCGATTACAATACCAACACGGAGTCAAAGGCAGACCGGGTTTCGTTCTCAATTAATATTCTCTGATTATGTACTCAGAAGAATCATTGAACGTTTCATTTTCGAGCTCCACCGATATGAGGAACTTTGGAATTGTTAGCAGATGAACTTTAGAATGTCCAACAGTCATGTGTACTCTAGCGTCATAGTTCTACTGTCTCGTGTCGATACTGTCATAGCGCAAATACAAACCAAAACAAGGGCGCGGTCTTATCCGTTCTAAAAAGTCTTAATTTTGAGTGCTTTCTTGTCCGACAAAATAAGTTCGTCCACATGGCCTCAAATACGATTATTGAAAACAATGTTCCTGTATGACATGGGTTAACATTAGCAGCAACCGTTATTGATATTTAAAAGTATCAACTAGACCGAAATTAATCTATATTTTATCAAAAGCTCAGGGCATGATGTCCTTCGACTGAATGCATAAAAGTATTCCTCCAAAATACTGGTTTCAGAGGATTAAAAGTTAAGGAAACGTTGAATATCAGGCAGGCACTCTAGGATTTTGCAGGTCTTAATGTTACTTTTTATTGTCTTAAATTGTATTTTTGAATGGCAATCTGACGAAAATAAGAAATGGATCGTCAGTCGATATAAGTTCATTCATTCGCAAAAATGTCAAACCCTTAACTGTTTCAACCCTTCTTCTTAGAATGTATTGATTTCAACCAGACAAACCGTCCAGTGGAAGGCTGAAGATCTGACCACTGAAAGCCACTCACTGTGTGGAAAGTCACCAAAAACACTAGATGATTCACAAAAAATGATTAATAACTCACAAAATCAAGCTTGATATGTACTTCGCAAAAGCAATCTGAGCATAAACATAACTAGTGGATGATCCATTTTAAAAATATAATATGCTTTTCCCACTCAGTTTATAAATATGGCGACGAACACCGCAGGCTGTTCTGAGTAACTGGATGGATTCGTTGAACTCAAAATTCTCCAAATAAGTCGTCTATCATAGAAATCGATCGCTCTATGGGCAATGGGTTGTTGCCTTGAGAAAGCCAGCGACGAAAGGACGCTATATCTTATTGGTGCTCATACTTAACAAACCACCGATAGCTGATCCGAATAGCCAGGTGTTTAGGTGTTCCTGTAAAAATCTTTCTTCGCCGGTTCCAGTCCCGTTGGGGTCTCAGTGGATATGACCGGCTTATGGTTGTTAACACGGATAAAACAGCTGTGTAGTGCTTTCACTATTTTCAAAGCTTTTTGCTTAGTATGGATGACAATAGATTAACCTCGTCTTAGATTTTTAAGAATGAAATGTCTGAGTCTAAAAACCAATATTCCGGTCGGATTTCCTTTCAAAATGAGAGCCGGTGGAAGTATATTTTTGTTTATTGAGAACAAACAGACAAGCATCCACAACATATTACCCATGAGTAGAGCATACAACCTATTTCTATTCGTTTCCGGAAAATGTTTCGCCTTTAATCATGATTTTTCCACATTTCGAACTAGGAATACGGTGAAAGTTAACGCCTGATTTGGTAGATTACTGGAAGTATTTTTCAATTTACTTCGCTGTGAAGGATTTATTAAACAGTTGATTCTGTTCGGTACTCTTGAATGATTGGATTCACTGGATAAAACATAGCGTTGAAAACAGTTTCACAGTAATGGAGAGTTGACACACGGAATAAAATTTAATTCTTCACCAATTTCAAATAGACTGTATTATTTTTGAAATACGTTTGAAAGTAGGTTGGCTTTCATAATGATTGCCCATATACCCAATTGGAAATTATGATTTTCTTATTGGTAATTTTGAATTAGGTTTGTCTCAAAAGAACAAAAAACAGTATCGTGAAGCCTTGGTAATAAGAAAACGGGATTGTCAGTCCTTATATAATCTAGACGGAAAATGTTATTTTATCAGAGGGTCTTAATGTGCCGGAGCCTTACTTGTAGAATGAGCAGTGTCACTGATATAAAGGAAGGTTTTCACTATTCACCTAAAAGTTACGTATGGTAAACGAAGTTCTTCCAAGTGTTGAATCTCAAGGTCCATATGCACCCCCCCTACTTATAGATTCCTGATCGTTTTTGGCTGTCTCTCATTGCTCGATGTCACCGTAGGTCGCTTTGTGAACATCATTACTGAAGTTTCCATATCCCAAAAGTACTTTGTTTTGTAAACGCGGTCAAAACGATAGTGTAGAGAAGAGGCCAATTCCATAGCCTATAAACCTGGCGTTTGATTTAAAACAATTCATAACCGGGTATTTCAACACAAATTTATCCCCCAGATATGTGAAATTTAGAGGACATGAAGAAGCAGCTCCCACGACACCTTGTTTACTCAGACGGTCGCGCATCGTTTAAACTGCCCTTCGAACCGTTTAGAATTTTATCATTCAATCAACGAACACTCCTGGTGTGACTAGTGTTCTAACCACTTTGACTAATAAGTTTCGTGAAACTAGCAAGGAGCGATATCGTTGAAATAGACCACAGCTACTTCTAAACGAAATGAAAACTTTCTTGCACACATTTTTGGAATCCGTGGAGTGAATGCAAAACTCCAAGGGATTGCGTTCTTTTGTTTCACGCTTCTGAAGGAAAAGATGGCTTGTCCTATGTACAGCAAGGAGTAGTAGGGGGATTTGTGAGTGACTTTATTTGTGATTGTGCATTTAGAACAGTAATGTCTAATTCTGAAATGATACTGTATAATTTATACTAGGATGCAAGGAGCTTACCGTTTTTGAGCAGCTTACAGTATATGTATCCCCCACGAAAAGCGTCACGCATTCTACATGTTTCCCCCGCAAAGACAGTCAACTTTAAAAATTATCTTTGCGAAGCTGGCTGTCAGTTTCCTGAGATAAATTTTTGCATTGTTGTTCAGTGAACTTCCTCAAATTTCCTCTTTTGCTTAAATTTCGCTAGGTAAACCTATAGCATGACGAAAAAACAGTGCTAGTCCTCGTGAAAATTCATCAGTTTATTTCAAGCAATTTAATGTCGCTAAATATTAGTTGATTCTTTTCTAAAGGACGATTATGCGACAACTTTAGTTATGTAACTTGTTTAAGCATAGACCTTAGCTGTTTTGTAGGCTTATTTTTTGCTCTCATATTGTTTTTTCGTGATGACATGCAAGATACTATTTCAAAAAGAAAGACAGTTAACAGTAGTACACGAGTACAAAATGGGTTCACTACCTTCAACCTCTGAGGAACAACAAGTTATCCTAATGCTACAAAATAGTTATTGCAATCCCTTCTGTTATGCCAACTCTAATGAGAAAATAATTCAAATACGACCGGAGATCAAAAGACTGTACCTGTCGTCGCTATGATGTCAAAGCCAACAAAGGAGTAGAAACAGGTTCCAGCTCCAGAAATCACTCCCGAGATGCCAAAAGGTAAGAAACCGCCTGCGCCTACATGTGCTCTGTTTGGATCGTCCGGAGGGACCTGGAATGAAAATTTCAATCATGACGATATGTTTGCCAACAAGAAGAAAAACGGCAAAAAATGGTCCTCTTCCTGATGGGAGATATGCAATGGGTTATTATTATATTACAAAAAGTGCATGCCGTTCCACAGGGACCAGAATGAAATTGCCAAAATCACTCAGATTTTAAGTGAAACATCCTTTTCCTTTGACCTATTTCAGTAAAGCAAGAAGATCAATGTGGGTAGAATTGATTTCGGCCATCAATTTCGCGTGCTCTCAATCAGCTGCTAAGGCACACTATACGTTTTCACTTTAAGTTTAAACAAAGACAGTTGTACACATACAAAAGTACAAAAAGAGACAATTAATCGCCCTGAAAGGTGCGACGTAAGAAAGACCGAAGAAGGGAATGGGAGATAAACCAAGATGAAGCTACAGGTCACTACCACGGTAACATAAGTTGCGTAACAAATGTGTGTATCCAATGTCTGTGTATCCAAAAGACATTTGTTACGCAACTTAAGTTACCGTGGTGGTGACCTGTGACTTCATCTTGATTTATCACCGATCCCCTTCTTCGGTCTTTATTATGTCACACATTTTAGTGCGAACAACTGTCTCCTTTCGTGCATTAGCAGCTGATTGAGAGCACGCGAAATTGGTGGCCAAAATCAATTCTACCCACATTGATCTTCTTGCTCTATTCAGATTTTAGTTTGATGAAACCTTTTTTCGTTACATTCACCCGACTGAGTTTCATGAAATCTTTAGAAGGCATTTTGTGGGCTTTCTTTGGTGCTCGCCATCTTATAATACCATGGAAAAATACGACTTCTCTTCTAGGGGAAATTCCAACAACAAGCATCTTACAAAGTTAACACCACCCCTGGTAGTTTTTAAGTATTGTTTTATTAGTTGCAAAAGAACAAACCCAAGAGGCAGAACAGAGTAGCTAGTACAGTGCCTGACTTACTAGAGCTTGATAACACTCGGTAGGCGGCTGGTGAATCCATGAAAAATAGACACTGGAGAATCTGAACGAATGGCGTGTGATCTGAGACAAGTAGATTTTGCTGTCTAATTTATTGATAAAAGCCCACTTGTGACCGTTCATCACAAAGCTGAATAAATAAATCCGCGGTGGATACAGATTTTTTCGGAGGTAAGAAGTTCATCATACCACCTACAACCTCTCAAGGTAGACGGAAAATCAATTTATCAATCTGTCATCTAGTTAGTACACCTGACCAGCCATTGTTATCGACCGAAGAAATGACAGGAAACAGGAGACCCACATAAATGCGCTTTACTGAAGTCTGTCTTGTTGCAGAATATATGGCAGGATACAAAAATAAAGCTCCGTTCTCAAACATGGAGTATTCAAGAAGCAATACTATATGAGAAAAGTTCCATGGAGAGTTTTTAATAATTCTAAGCTGCTTTCTTCACATGTCGCAGAATGTTTCTCAAAAATATTTGTTGGAAAATAATGCTGTTAATTAAGCTAGTATTTTTCAAAGATAATAGTTAAACTGAATTCTCATAAAAGAATATTCTTCTATTCAAATACTGTGGCCCCATTGTCATTAAGAGGCAGGGGTTCTTCCTTAAGCAAACCTTAAATGGTTTTCTGTGTTTTCTTCTTTGACCTCTCTGAATACTCATTCAACGCAGCTTAACATTGTTTACATGTTAGGCTCTTACTGAAGTGAGCTGAAAAAGGCGTATAAAACACTCATAGAAAGAGGGCAGACTTTTTAATGACGGCTTGCACCACTCACTTGGTTTCCGTGGTGCTTTGAGCTTTTCATCATGAGCCTAAGAAATCGTTACTGCCCAACTTCTCCGAATTTCCTTCCATAATCTATAAATGCATGTAACTGACATATTGAAACCAAGCTGATACACAACTTTTTCCGCAACCTCTATACACTTTCGGTCAAGCAGTGAACTTGCATATCCTTGAATTTTATTTGAGGCTAACGCTTTTCATAAGGTCCCAAAAAGCAGAGTTTGATGATTTGGTCGAACATCTTCTACGACAAAGTGACACTGTTTGTACTGACATTCTTTTTCTGACTACCGGTTATAGAGGAATGCTTTTTTGTTCTGCCACTGGGAAGGCGACTCATAGCGGATAACATTTCTTGTTTGTCTTTCTGATCGGTTCTGTAGACAAGTGAATTGATTACATTACAACGATGGTCAACAAATTTGTCATTTTTTCAAATTTGTCATCTAAATTATAGATAAATGATTCGGAGGGTCCGGTTTACAAGAAATTCTGGGAGAATTATCACTGAAATTTCGAACTGGTATCAGATCCTAATTTCTTAGGATAGAATTTCGCACCAAATCCCCCCTTTGTAGCAACTGATAAGGAAGAGCTACTGCTCGTTGGCAACCAGGAACCACGAAATTTGTTTCTGAAGTAGAATTTTTCAGTCATTTTGGTTTTTTCTAACATTTGCATTCCTAAAAGGGCGTTTACCGGCTACCTAAGTTTTGTTTTACACCCCGGAATGTATTGGATTTTCGTAACCATTGAAAACAGAATAAAAACAATGGAAAAAGAAGACAGCCTAAGTGGAGACATCGTCCAGGTCTGCGGGTTAAATGTGATGAATTTGGTTATCAGGAGCACGCGTATGACAAACGACAAACCACCAGCCAAAGGTGGGCATGTGTGCTTTATTCAGGAGTTCCGGGAGGCTGAAGAAAAGCTAGAAGGCAGACTGTATTAAATAATGGCCATACGTGACCAGTAATCTCGTATACTTCATAAATGAGTATCACAATACTTTGCCAGTCTTCTATTTTTAACGAGCTTACTGTGGGTATATCACAATTCTATTAATATCAAACTGCTCACTGGAAAGTATTCAGACAAGAAAGTGGCTGGAGTCTTACTGATTCTGTTTCACTTCAGGAAGGTAAAAACAGATTATTTGTGGTTTATTGAACTGTCATTAGTTTTATAATCTTACTGCCTCTCCAATAGTTGAGAATCTGCCCGCTGAGCAAAACTGGGCCAGCTAAATCACAGCTGCGAAATTTTGAATACACGTGATTTTTCAAGCATTGCGAGTTCAATAATGAAAGGCAAAATTCGTCATGTGATGTTATACGTAGGCTTTTTATTATAAACCTGTCTTGAGAAAGGTTTTTCAAGACAACCGAAACGTCCACTAGCTACCAGTACCTCCGACAGTGCTGTTCTGCTGAACTTGAAAGGAGTGCATAGACCACTAGGGGTTTTCCCGCGATCCAGGGTTTGTGTAAGCTTGTCAAACTACACTGATAATCAGAAATCAACATCGGTTCATTCTTTTCAGCTGTGTGATAGTGTTTACACTTATATAAGTAAAATTTTGAACACATTATTTTTTGCCGTAATCATGGTGAGCGTACTCAGCATATCGACACATTGCCATAGTTTACAAGAGTATTAGTGGCTTGTCACGAGATAGCACTGGATGAAATGTTTTTTTCATCGTCATATTATTCCGGGCAGTAGTAATCAATAACTATCTGTTTAAGTTAGACCACTGTGTCAGTTTGAAACAGTTTGTCCAGTAAAACCATATTTCAGTGCTACTTGATATTCTTATCGATTGTAGTTTCACAAGGTACATATGTGATTCTTGTGTTTCCTCCAGCGTTCAAACTGTTTACAGGACCAAGTGCATCCAATAATCAAGCCAACTGAGTTTTAATAATGTGAAAGCAAAGAGTCAAGTGAGGCTGATAGTTTTCCATCAGGCTTATTAATTTTCTTTTGATCTTTTGATCAACTTGAAGAAATGAGTTAGGAATCATTGATAAAACCTTCAGATAGTGATGGAAAAAAATCTCTTCAGTTGTGTGTCGGCCTTGTCGCCGCTCTCTTAAAGCTATTGACTGATGTGGTGGGGTCACTTAAAAATACCTCTGGTAATAATTGTTACTGATATCCATGAAAGAAACAGTACAAACTTAGCACTTTTTGAACTGTTATCAACGAAATCCTGATGGAAGAGATTTCAGAATGATTAGGAAAAGCTATCAATACAAGAGCAGATTCGTTTGTTCAGCTTGTCTTTCATCATGTGTATCAATTCTAGGAGATGGACTACGACTGCGAAATATGAGCGTACGTAGCTATTTATTCAAAAAATATCGGAAGTGCAAATATAACAAATCATTATTCAAACAAGGCGGGACCAAGTAATTTACTAATGTATTTTGCTCCAAAAATATTCGGTGCCGTATCCTACGATTTCACACATCACAACTTGTAACTAAACTACTATGAAGGCCATCTATCTCTTTGCACACGATAACTTTCCAAACCTTTTTGTATTGCCAGACACAGTGAATATTTCGTGAAAAGTTGTGAAAAACCAAGAAGCAAGTTGAGGCAGTTCACAAAAGCTCAAGGCTTTCTCAATAAAAAAGCCTGACGTTCCACGAATTCGCAATCAATGCTTGTTCGGCACTGGAACAAATTCAGAATATTGTGGCCAGCGCAAACGATATTTCTAGAAGTACAGTCGTATAGGGATGTAGGTGAAATCACTCATCTAATGGTATTTTTGGGAGTAGAGTAGAGATATTTCCGAAGTGTGATGCCATCACATACCTTTGTTTCTATTTTCCTAAAGTAAAACAACTGGTCACAGTCCAAAAGCCCGCGTACCTCAGCTTTCCTGATTACTGCACCTGAAGACATGCTTGACGGTTCGTAGATTTAGCAAATCAATAGCAACTTATGTTTCTGTACAAACTGGTGATTTGGAGTGTGAACCTTTTCATTATTTGTTAACGTATTCAGGGAACTTATTGAATTCCGTTATCCTACAAATATTCCCTGAATGAAGTTTAGTCATGTGGTACATTCTCTTTTATTCCGATGACACAGTGACTTAGGTGATGTTTTGATATACGAGGTCAACGAAGGCTGTCATCATTCCAGCCACTCTGATCTACCTATAATCTATCTTCTTTCTGTCGCCGAGTTGACTCGGCCGGAACATGGCAATTTAGAAAACTTAACGGTGAGTGGATTAGTACATTGGTCGTACTTGTCACGCACAACATAGTCACTCAAGAATTTGAAGCAAACAGACGATGGGACCTTCCTTTTTCTCCTCCCGACCCCCAACTTCCTCCCCTCCCCTCAAACAGGCTATCTCACAGACTATTATGTCGGTCAGCGAGAACTCAGCCCAGTCATGACGGAGATGAACATAGTGATTGTAAGTCATGGCGCGATGGAGAGATTTCGTGGAGTGAATAAAGTGTGTAACCACCACGAAGCTGTGTTTCAAGATTGGTACTATAGGTGGGATCCCATTGAAGTTACTACGACTTCAGTTGAAGCTGAAAGGATGCAGTTTTCAAGCTATTCAAAAGATTCAAGACACCAGTAGACTGGTGATGATGACAACAATTTCTAAGATTAAGTGTCTGCATAATACCCCTATCAGTACCAATATTATACAACAGTGATGCTCAGAGGATGACAAATATTTTGTAACTCAGTACAGGACAGAAGAATGTAATTTGTGTGTAGACAACGAACCTCTGACAAAAGCCGCTTCGTACCAGGTTCATTGCGTTTTAAACTATTTACTGTACACATTCTGTCTCATTGATTTCACTGAATCCCGTCTATTTTGTCGGATCCTCGGAAAGACTGGCTTATAGTACCATCCGCACTAAACATTCCGAAATGTAAGGGCGTTTCCAGAGGTGTTCTTTTAAACTGTATTTGTTTGGAAAAAGGCAGTGCACACAAATTACTTTTTCTCTGTCAAAGAGACCGCACACCTTCCCAACAATTATTCACGTCCTATACTAGTGCTAACTTCATACGCCTGCCTATTGTTCCGCTCTTATGCACGTCCTGTTCCATCTATCACATCCGATTGTCGATTCTACGATAATCACCGCTCTAGTGCGTGAACGTTTACTGGAATAAATTCTGTTACGAATGATGTAAACAGCACGGTGTGTGTGTGCGTGCGCGTGCATATTATCTGAAACGAATCCGTTTGTTCGTGTAAATGATGAAGACGCCAAAATTACACCCAGTCCAGTGGATTAACCCATCAGTGAACGAACTTGTTCCAGTACAATTTTAAATGGCTGACGAGACGTACGAACATGCTGTTATCCCACTCTATTCCACTCAAAAAATAATACTTGGTCCTAAGAGCATCAATAAACTGACCAGATCTCCGCCAAACTGTCACTTGCACTAACACGGTCGATATCCACGTAGTTCTATCAGTCGTGGCTGAGTCAGTTAACATTCCGTAGCTTTCAGTAACTGATTATAGCCACGAGTTAGCTGGCTGATCTTAGAGTTGAAATTCCTCGTTCCGTCAGTTTTGAAATAGGTTGGTTGTATTATCCGTGGTCCTGTTCACGAGCGTTTTTCACTGCACGATAAAAACTTCGAGTGAACTATTTAGTTAGTTTGCCCGTCTAGTTTCTCCTTTGCGGAATTTATTAGGCGTTGGCTTTATTCTTTAATCCATTTGTCACACAACATGCTACCAAACAATGCCAGACTGGTACGGTTTCGTCCACATGAAAACTTCATGAAGCACTAAAAACCGGGGATTTGGTGGAATATTCTTATTTGTCCAGAGCTGATAAAGCATCAAAAAGAACCACTAATATTTGACTCATTTTGTCCTATATTCACAAATAAAAATCCAATCTGTGAAACTCACGTCTTCAGGATTCACTTGCCAGTTGGCCAACTTCACTCGGAATAGGCCTGTGATTGTCACGTACGAGATGACGCCCAAATTGATCAGTGTAAACACGTTATTCACCAGCGAAGATTCTTGTGCACCTACACTGAGCACACCTGGAACATTTGGAAGGAGTGAAAAGAAGATAATTTGATTTGTCATAAGGTAAAATTCAATCAGCAACCACTTATAACTCCGCGATTTAACAAACTTTTCATTTAACCAATCCATTTCTTCACGGACCAGTCCCTCATTTGGCCTGTAGGCCTGTGCCTAACGGAGACATATTTTTATGTTAACCGGGACGTACCAAGAACCTCTGCGGTAGCAAAACCAAAATATTTTGTCAAAGCAGACTGTAAGAAGAGTCCAGTGTGGTGTTACACTGATAAGAGAAAATGATACATCCTTGTGAGCACATTTCACTGTGCAGAACTACTGTGTGCCGTGCACAATCAGTTCTAGAATATCAAGATATGCGCCCCTTGGAACTCTGAAATCGTATCTAAAATGAGGTCTGCCGCGGACAACATTCAGTTTGCACAGGTTAAATCTACGTCACTATTTTTCCAGTCTTAGTTGGTACGGTCTATCGAACTGTCATTATATTCTTCAGGTTTTTCCATAACCCCAACTGCTATGAATTATCGTGACATTTCGAGGACATTTTCAGTCCGATTTTGTCTGTTTCCAATTAAGTATAAGGCAAAAAAGGTGTTGCTTGCGGGCAGGACTGCCTCGTTGTAATTCTGTGCCCGGCGATACTTTTATTCATCCGTGGATTCACAATGGGCAACATGTTTCTCAGCCGGCTAGCAAAAGATTCCGCTTACAAGATTTGGGCATAATATGATCACGTGATTCGAATAACGAACCGGAGGGAACAAAAACAGCGAGAATATTGTTTCCCGACAGGCTATTGTTTTTCTTTTCAAAAAGATTGCAAATATTTCTGAAAAATTGAATAGACTCCTCCGAGTGAGCGTCTCACTTATCAGGGACAGTGCAATAGGCTTGAGTTTAACTGAACATCTTTAGAAAATAACACCAAATGACCTCATATTCATCAGTGAAAGAATTCTACCACACAACTGATTATGTTATTTTTACAGGAATCAGAAATGTTAAAAATCTGTTCTCCATGGAGAAGTATTATGCTCTACTTTTTGGTGTACATTCTGTTCCAAGTCAGAA
The DNA here is from genome assembly GCA_948099385.1 of Fasciola hepatica. Lineage (NCBI taxonomy): Eukaryota > Metazoa > Platyhelminthes > Trematoda > Plagiorchiida > Fasciolidae > Fasciola > Fasciola hepatica. The sequence goes on from CANUEZ040000016.1 coordinate 3,030,848, forward strand.
AATCAGAGCAATTTATCATTATTTCGGTGACCTAATTTGACCTCTTCCACTGGGACTTTCGTTGCCGTTTTCCCTAACGTGTTTTCGATAAAGTGGTATACATGTACTGGTGGTTATGTGTTTGACGAACATTCTTCCGCCCCTAGTTCGAGTCCTAAAGCAGAGACTTGGTGGTTGTGCAATATTGACGATTCCTAACCAGAATCGATAAAACAGCCGTACAGTGAGTTCTTCCGTGGAACATATTTTATGGAAAATTGGGAAATCCCAAAAGCTTCATTTTCACCACAGGTAGGGCTCAAACTGCTCTTGAACTGGCTCTAACTTAAGTGGATTGATGGAGTGAAACCGATTCCGAGTTCCTTTCATCTAGCCTCTAGTGAGTAAATCTTCATCTGAAAATCCGATCGATGTGTTGCTGTTGGTTTTTAACATTTAGTGCTGGTTACCGATGGGCCGTGCTGTGTTGACCCAAAATAAGTCGATAACTGTTACTGCGAATAGTACAACGTAGAACTCCTTGGTGTCACAACTCAAAGCATTTCGGTTCAGGACCCAGTTGAGACTCGGTGGAAATACACTGCTGGCAATTCTTAAAGCAGATGACACAAATGTAAAGAAGGTATTTTGTTGAATTCGAACTTTTGGTTAAACTGAATGCTTGCGGTGAATTATTTCATTAAACCCTATTTTTAGAAATCCTTGTGCCTTTACCCTAATCATGTAGATCAAGGCCCCTCCGAAATTCCCAAAGAAGATTTGTAAAGTGTAGCTATGCCCAAAGGAACATTCAGGCGAAGGTCTCAGCTGAGCGAAAATGACCACACACTGCATCACATTTGTTTTAAGCCAGAGTGGTATGGTTTTCTAAAGTAACCATAGGTACGGCAACGCGTACTATACTTTTTACTGAACCGATTCTAGTATTCTTCTCATCAGTCTTATTTCTTATTCACTGGAGCATTTATTTCACGAGATCCCAGGCCCGGATTACTGAGTGTATTTTTGTATAAATGTATGAACTCGAAAGTACGTCCAACTTTGGTAAGAGCATATGACGGTCGGACAAATTGTAAGTGTGACAAAAGACAGAGAACATATAAACAACGATGAGAATAATTGTTCCCGGACTTTATTGTGTTGATTAGGAATCGTGAAAATGGATTATTTTTTCTTGAGTTAACTTCGAACTGCTTAGATCTAGCAGTTTTCTTTGGTCTTTAAGTAAACAGAGAACTGGATATATAAGGAAAATTCAGACATCTCTAATATATTCGAGCACTTTTTCATAGCAAAACAAAACCTACTTCAGTGGTTTGTTGAACTTTGTAGAAACCAGAATCTCGGACGACATTTTTATTTATTGTAAAGTGACCTTATGGTAAAGGGACAATTATTTCCTATCTACGGGGTGTCTTAATTAGCTTAAATCAACGAAAACTCTTTAAATTCGACGAAATTTTAATTTTTCTTTTTGTATCAAATTATATTGTATATCGTGATTTAAAAACTATACAAAATATTTCACATACTTGGTTTCTTGTCGTATCCGATGCACCAGAAGTGGTTTGCTACGAAACTTGTAACAGGAAGTTTACACACGGCTACGAAATTATACGATATCACCATCTTGTTATGGCTGAACAACAATCAACAAGTATTCAATGAATGTAAATTGATACATTGTTATTCTCAAATATTACTGGTTTTCTCAATAGCGAATTGGGACTGTACGGTAGAATATTTTGATGGAATAGCCTACTGACCAACACTTGCACGGGGTTGTCCGGCCAGTTTATTTCGAATGTCTAAATCGGAAGCAATCTGTTAGTAACTGGAGTTACAGAACATTACCGGCAGCCATGAAGACGAAACCTAGACCACGCGGTCTGGGGTTGGAATCTTGCTGCTGCCGGTTTCTTCCTCATCGAACGACCAGTAATTGACCCCGATGCATATTTTCCAGTTGTTGTTCTTGATAATTGGAGGAAGTCGTAAGTTCGGTTTTTGCATGGATGAATAACCGTTCTGTGCACGTGATTTGCTAATGCACAGTTTGCCCATGTCGCTTATAAACCAAAAGCTTACATCCAAATGGTTTCTTGTTGATTCCCGGTCTGGTTTGTTCTGGTTTCTAATATGAAAGATAAAATATTACAAGTCTTACTATACACCTTTCTGTTAGTAGTATCCGTCATGGTTCTTAATGTGGTCACCTGATTCATTCTGACCTCGTGAGCCGATAATTACTGTGAAAAGTCCTATCGAACGACTGCTCTGCCATCTACAATCTTTCGTTCCGCAAAAAAAAGTTGGCTAGAATGCCCATTATAAAAAGAACTCAATAAAACATCTCCAGTATTTCGTGGTTGTCATCATAATACACAAATTATGAAGCCCTTTGGTTCTGAAAAATATGCTCTACGGTTAAAGACAGACATGAACTTTATACTTTCAACGAAAAACTGAATGACAAAAGAAAACCGTTATTCGAATTGGGAACTGGATGCATGGCAAACGAATGGGATTCGTTCGCGCTACTATTTCTAAAGGTCAAATTCACAAACTGACTGAATCCGACTTAACAGTCTGTTTCTATCTTGGTACCAAACTGATGTAAACATTGAACCGACATGCAACTTTGCGTTCACAAGGTTTGATTTATCACTAACCATCAATCACCCGTGCGTGCGTTTCTTTAGGTATACACTGCGCGACAGAAATGTGGGACCCTCTCATTTTCCGGATTATTTCCGCTTCTGTATTCTCTAACAAAGCCATATCTGACCAGACCGACCAGATGCATAATACCATATGGCATGCCAAATTTCAGAATGAAATAATGCACTATGCAATAGTTAGAACAGGAAAAAACGAAAGTGACACATGTATAAGACCACCTATTCTGAAGCTATATGTCATGAGGAATTTTTCAGTATCAGAAGGGTTTCTGAGCATGACAGAAATGTGATTAGTTCGGTCTGTAGATCTGAAGACTGAAAAGTCCTTAAGAACCGGAATCATGTGACTCATGCAAACTGGAGCACGTGATGCACCTCAGTGACCTAACTGATCTTCATTAGCGGTGGTTGCAGGTGTGCACAGAGCACAGCACTCCGAATTTTGTCTGAGTACTGCTGCATGGAAAGAAGCAAAGGGATTTCGGGAAGGGCGGAATAACGGAGTTTTGCCAAATAGAACTCAGATCACGAAAAATCGTACAACAGCATCTGGGATTTAATAAGCAATGTGAGCCTAAAATGCGAATGGTTCGTCCGAAAGAAAACAAAAGAAATCGAATGAACGCAGATTAATTATTCTAGCCTTCAATAACACATGTTCCGTGTCTACGTTGAAAGCATTGATCGGAGTCTGTGTTTCGGAACGAACGTTATACAGAACCCTCAAAATTGTCTTGTGGATGAAATACAAAGAAATGAGAAGATACATTGCTCTCAAACCACTGCAAAAAAAAAACGTTTATCATGGTCCGATACGTAAGTAGCATAGAAAAACAAGTGGAGAGATTTCTACTTTAGTGACGACAAATATAATTTGGATCGATCGGATGCTCCAGATTATTACTGGTTTGACATCAGAAAAGAAGAAAGAATTTTCGGTCAAAGAAAGAACTAAAAAATCTCAATGATGGTTTGGGAATCCTTCTCAGCCAACGGCCAAAGTGAGTTAGTTATAGTTTAGGGCATACAGGATCCCGTTGGAATACATTTGCTCCCGCTAGTGACCAACAGATTACAAGATGATGCAATATTCCAGCATGGGAATGCTTCTGTTCACTGATCATATCCTACAAAATGTTAACTGTTGTTCCGTGGGATCAAGGTCATGTAGTTGCCAGTCTGCGACCCAGATCTGAACTCGACTTAGACCCTGTGGCTCATACTTGCTTGTCAGGTGTACAAGGATTCCATGGTTCACCTGTCAAATAATGAATTGGTAACGGTATTCAAAAGAGAAAAGGTGAATAATAACTAGCAGACAATCGCTGTTCTTGCAAGAAGTATGTCGAGAAGATGCACTGAGGTCCACATGTAGAATGGTGGTTGCACACGAATTCAGTTGGTAACTATTGCCGCCGAGCTGTTAGGGATCCTACACTTTTGTCATCCCTTTTTTCCACATATTCTGGTTTAGTTAGAATCAAATAAATTATTTTGGTTTGAAATTTCTTATTCGTTGTGGTAATTGGTATTCGGTCTTTCTGACCACGTATGGCTTTGTAAGAGTATACAGAAATGAAAATAGGCGGAGAAATGAGTGGAGTCCTACACATTTGTCGCGCAAAGTATAAAACCTCTTGTGAAATCTATTCGGCTATCATCATGGGAATTCCACAACTTATCTATCTAGATGATTAGACTTCTTGAAAGATGGTTTCATTTATCTTCTCCGAGAAGTATGAACTGACTGACCTTTACCGCCAGGTCTTAAAAGTGCCCACAGATCGCAGCGAAGGTCTACAACACGAATAAACGCACACATGCGCACACACTTGCGCGCTCTCATGAACAACAGTCTTCAGTCGTGATACTTTTTTCGTGCGAACACTCAGATCAGCCAAATGGTTTTCACATTCAACCTGCATGAAACCAAACACACCCACGAACATATACACACCGAATGACTAACATACACTATCTCTTGCAGACAGTTCCCGTTGTTTTCAGACTAACGTCAAAACGAATAGCCATTTGTAATAGTGGATATAAATAGCCAAATCACTGGTGATGTTGAAAGGTTCCCATCAGTTTGTATGAAGTATTACCCATAAGAAGTGAATAAATTCACTTTCGGCTCACCTGGAACTCGAATCTGATAAAAACAGAAACAATATAATAATGTATTGATTCCTTTTCTTGCGCTGTGATCAAATTGTTGTGCACCTGCTGTGATTCTATCCTATTCATTTGGAATTCAAGTAAACCCATTAGGACCAATCAGTGCTCATTTGTTCAGTGCATGCTTTAATCATGGGCTTCCGCACACGAAGAATACACCTTGACTCATATTGGTGAAACCCTGAATATTGAATACCGCAGTGCGCATGTCACACTGGCAGGATCTACTTCCGTATCACGTGACGATGTTTGGCAAATTTTGGCCCACCGGCCATATTGCTTATTAGCTCAATACCTGTGTGCACACTCTTTCCTTTACATACTTCACGCTTATACAAATGCCTTATACGCTAAGGTCTCTATACATTTCAGTGCCAGTTGATGTGCTTTCTGGTTCTATTCCAGGCGATTCGCTCATTACCGTACCACAAGAATTTGCTGCTCCAGAGGGAAAACCTTACCGTCAAATGGTTGAATAATATCCCCCAACGATTCACGAAACTAGGATAAGCAAACACACACTGCCCACTTCGTTTTTATGTTTTACGGTGTTTCTTCCTGTCAAAGTGGGGAAGTGGACATCTGGAGGTGTACTATATTTCTTATATGGCAAACTTCAACTGTGAGTAACCATAATAATAACGGACCCAAACTAGCCGTGCTCAAAATTATGTGTTCATTGACAAACTAAGTAGTGCGTGCCCGAAGTTGAGTTCACTAACATTCATGAATACCTAAAGCTGTGAGAATAGTATACATTAATTGGCTCAGTGGAGGTGGTCAAACGGCTACCATCCTGGACTAAGAATGACAACTCCTTGGGTTCGTTCCCCTCACGGCGGATCACTTCGCCATAGGCAGCCTTTCATTGACCTCAGCCTGTTTCCTGATGTGCTGTATTATAAACTGAAAAGGAAGCAAAAACTATTTCTTTTTGCTTCAAGTGAGTTTTTTTCTTAGGCACCAAATTCAATGATCTGAATCATTACAAGGATGAACCTCGTGGCACAGACTGTGAATTATTTTTGTTTAAGATAGATGATCTGCTTAAAGTTTCTCAAGGTTTTCAGGGGCAGTCGAAAAGTTGATACTATCAATCTCTAGTCATTCTTCGAAAGTTCATCCAGCCAGCATTCGAACCATTATATTTGCTCGACCGAAATTCCTACCGGTTGGGAATATACGTCGTAAATGATCATTGAAATTACTGGTAAACTATCAGCCTGGTTGTGCTACCGAATGCAGCAGCGAGATTCTGGGCAGCTGCCTATCCGCAGTTCGTCACACACTGAACCTGTTCTGTTTTTAAAGCTCCTCGCTTTTTTGGAGTATGCCGTACGAAATGATTACCGAAAGTGTCCTGCATCACATGATTTTTCAAGAGAGATATTATTGACGGTGCACTCAGCCCTACTAGCATTCTCTGATTGGTTACATAGAACTGACAGGTATGCACCAGTCGTTCAAATGTGTTACGTGTGGCACAAAGTTTACACCACTTTCTAACCCCTGTGCTAGCCCTTTCGATGGCAGGTAATTTCCCATCGTCAGTGGAGGTGACATCTTCAATGCACAGGTGGCGATCCATGCATTATGCTGTACTCATAGAAGTCGTATCCTTAGACCTGGCCTTTCCCCTGTCTCCTGACTTTGGTATTTCAAGATAATCGAAGATGAAACTGAACATTTTAACCCTTCCCTTTTACTAAGGAACTTATAATTGCCAGCTCTAAGATGTCAAACTGATAATTTTTGCCCGTAAGAAACGTGATCTTGCAAATCTTCGACATCTAAATTCCATAAAAGATTTCGTCTGCAGAATTTGGATTCTTGGCCAGAAGTTAGTTGGAGCCCGATTCGCTGCTTTTTGCCTGTTTTTGAGTCAGTCGAGCTTTTAAGCCTCAGCAAACTGTTTTGATGCAGTTCCTTAAGTCCATTGGTATGATTTGCCATTAAACAACTCCCTTAATTTCATTGCATATCAAGAACTTGATATCCATCCATATTTAGATCATACCTATAATAATCTTTGGGGAATCACAAAAATTAACTGGGTTCCTTTTTACAGCCAGATTGTAATTGCTTATGCGTGTGACCCATTTTGACCAACGTAGTAGTCATTCCATTTTGTCGCGTAAATAAATTTCTTCCATCTTCCGCTTTCAGTGGCCCTGCCGATTTTGAGCTCAGTCCTATGACAGTTTTTGTGGATATGTCTAAAAGCTCTCAGCTTGAGCTATGAACAACCTACCTCAGGATTTGAAGTCGTTTAGTTCTACACAATATTTATCGTAAAAACGCGTGTATTTACTACGAAAAGTTAAAGGACTGGGTCAATTAGACAGAAGGTGGCATTGATAGAGAATAATGGTGTACTGATTCACTTGTTCCTTTGAAACAATGTAAATCAGTCACACAACCAGGCTTTTGTCTGAACGCTTCCGCGAGCACCACTGTGTTCGGTTGAACACTGGAGCAATTAAGTCGCTCACTAACACAATGGTTTCACACATGGCTCAGTTCAGTAATACATTAAAAGTGTCCTAGACATTCCGTGCTCTGTGTAAGGTTGGGTGTTCATAGTTAAGACCAGCGAAATGCCGCATCCTGGCTACACCTGAAGCGGTCAGGATCTACATTCACAACCCCATTCTGTTCTGAAAAACCATTAGTGTATGCCTATAAACTTCCCCGGCCCACCCGCAACCCTACCACAGGCTATAGACCGGATGAAAACTGACTTTACACATGTAAGACAACTCACATCCGGTCTTCAGTTAGTCCTGGACTATAGCTTATTTTTTGTCACCTTTAACCTTGGTCACTTCCATCTGCAGTAATGAATTTTGATGAAATAGTATGAGTATGAGTCACTAAAAAAATACCATGTTCACCAGTCTGCTTTCTCAGAAGGTGCTCAGTGGGAATAGCCAGACAATAGATACGTGTATGTATTTGACTCTAAGGAGTTTGACACCTCGGGTCGGGTTTATTCAAAGCGATTTCATCTTTATTCTGTCTTCTGTTATTCGATTTATTGACAAAAGTTAGATGTACGAAGGTTCCTTGAAAGACAAAGGATAAACCTAAAACTGAACGTCAAATTTTACCAAAAGTGGAGGAATTTCCCAGGGTAACAATGTGGATTTCACTTAAATCCGATATACTTACCTTCTAGTAACTTTCATTCCCAGTTACCTAAAACATACCCATGATTAGTACGCCATACGAAGAGTTGTAATATGTAATTTGGTAATGCAATTTTGCCTCGTGAACCCTCTTGAGTCAAGGAGAACAAAACTTTGAACCTAGTAATGCAGAGAAAATTAGTTTTGTATTTTGTCTGCATCAACGTAACAGCCATAACTTAGCCCTTCGAGAAGTAGCATCCTCAGATCATGGCATTCCTGGTATTCATAGATTCAATCACATAGTTTTATATATCATTCAAGACCAAAAAAAGATAAGTGACAACATACTACAGACCAGCATTTATTCTGATAGCCACACATTTCTTCCGAGGGGTAGTTTGTTTGAGTATATGACGGACCCTGAATTTAGCTACCAGCTGAAGCTTACTACCCAAGGTGGTCATTTTCAGGTTCTGCTTCGAAAGATTCCACAATGTTTATGCTGGTCGTGTATAAGTTAGAGTGCTGACTCAGTTATCGTGCGAATGATGACAAAAGGTCAATAATCCGTTCACAGTCCTTCACTTGCCTGTGACTACAATAAATTGAACCTGCTCCTTTTGAAAGATAATGCATCGGAGCTTGGCTCCGTAGAATGTGTGAAGAAAACTTTTCGCTAATAAGTCTTACAAATCTGTGATTGAAAACCTTAAACTAGATGAGCTTTTGATGAAGTTACATCCTTCGACCCCGTAGATCATCAGTGTGCCTGAGTCGCAAATGAAGACTTTCACCCGACCGTCTCTACCTTCCACTCAAACTAGGCCAATCTGAGAAATCCTGTGAATCACTGAAGCAATGTAAACTTTATGACGGAATTCGTCAAACAACACCAACAAGCAACTCAAATTTGAAAACCACGAAAGTACTGTGCATCTGTTCTTATCCTTGCTCCGAATCACCAGCACTGGATACTCCTCTGATATTCGAACCAGTAGTGCACAGTCCTGAGTCCCAGATATTTACAACCCGCTGGTCGAACTGATTTCAATCGACTACTCACTTCAACATAATTTAGCAGCCACACAAAACAAGTTAGAACTGCTAAAAATGCTGTGAACGCAGATAAAACGGGATAAAGAAAATGTTCGCCTCGTGTATTTTTACATCTCTATATGGGTTTTTCTTGGAAGTAACAAGCAGACATCTCGCAAGGCAACAGTGATGTATTTTTGACGAACCACAGTTGCTATTTCATTACGTACAGTTCTTTAGATATTACCAGACGTAAACAACTTGCTGTCTCATCAGTCAAGATCTTCATATTATCCTGCTGGTTCTCTAATTTGTTGTAAAACCGATGCGTATGATGGTCAAAAATATAGAAACAATGAATAAAATTTGTCTTATTCCGAATAAAGAACTGTCACAAAAACTCAACCGTGGGGACCATTAAAGACAAAATTTTGTTTCAGTCATCACACGCTATCAATTTTTATCATCTTTATCATCCAGATTACCAACCCTTTAATTGTTTTTTTCTGTATTTGATCTGCTCAGTACGTCAACTTCTCTATTTGGAAGGTTGAAAGGTTAGGCACTATTAGATACCAACAAATACCATTACTGATGACGATAATAATAATAATGTGCTAGTAAAATTTTAGAATCAAACTGCCAGTTCGTACAAAGGTTATAGAAAATAATATTTTAACATTTTTCTAATTGACAAACGAATAGCTTTACATGTGTTCCGCTTTGAATGGTGAAAACTGTTTAGCCGATGATGAACTGAACCAAAACGTGAGCACTGAGTGTTCGCATTGCTGCTATTTGAAGTTCCATGTTTTGCCTCAGAAAGTGTGTTTTATATTCATGGATACTTTGTCAGTGTTCGTTATTCAACTTCCCTAATATTGAAAACGCTTCCGCCTCGGCTTAGCTTGAAATTCTTAGCGAAGTGTGAACTGACCCACTTTGTTTGGACGAAAAACATACAGAGCGACATTGGTAGGGTAAGACTGAACGAAATCAGTGTCACACAAACGACAAGAAAATTTCCTTAGGCTAACTTTGATTTTCCAGTGCACTGTTGTCAAATGGTATTTAGACCTTCATATTGTCAGAGGCTGCAGTCAGTTGTACATACTTAATTTCCGGTCGGACGTATTATTTCACTTAAGTTATATCCATCAAAGTGACGACTTTTCGAATTCACCCAGCTCTCTAAAAACCCAGCAGTCCTGATCTTTGTCGAAAACCAGACAGCGTTGGATTGTTTCTAGTGGTAACCTAGTGTCTATCGAAGCTATGGTTCCCTCTCCCCTCGACTTTGAGTGCATACCTGAGAAACCGAACTCGTTATCAAAACTTGTATGTGTACACATCCACACAGGTACACGAGAACTCTTTTTGGTTAGGGTAATACTTCATAAAACCTTAATGTTTCAACAAAGAACCCTAATGAGGCTGAGTATCAAGAACTAATCGGTTAGAAAATGGAAGACCAAATAAGAGACATGCTTGAGCCTCTTGTATATCTGTAAAGTCCTTGAAGGGCCTAAGAGAATATTTTACGCCATTGGGCTACTTTTACACGCACCTTTGGTTCTAGCAAGACCAACTTCATCCCCTAAGCCTCTAAACTCCTAGGAGAATCATGGAAGTGAAGAGGTTTCACTCGTTAGCTCAAGCATACAAAAAGTTGGTGACATGTTTGCATCAGTTTATTTAAATACTCATGTACATATTTTCTTCACAGTTTATTGAATATGTACTTTTAAGAAAGATTTCCGAAACTTGTGCTACTGGGATTCAAGGATAATTACCCTGCTGGACTTGGTTTAACCCGACACGGGATAGGGCTACTACACTATTACTGCTGCCCGTGGGGGTAACTTTATTAAAACGTGAATGAGAGCGGCATACTTAGTAAATATAGAAGATTTGAGTAATACCCAGTGAACAAACAACAGTCCTTCCGAAACGTTTCTATTGCTATCGCTGGAGTGTATGAATAAATTCATGCAGTTATGATCCAAACCGGTACCCATGGAAGAGGAACAAGAGGAGCTAAATACTGCTCGACTGCGCTCTGTAATGTGCAAAGAGATGAAGCATCAGGCGGCTGTAGATTTGGGTAATTATCACGGTGAGGTTATACTGATCGTTTCTAGGGACCAAAGATGACTCACTCCGCTGATGGGGGACCTCTGTCTGTTCAATTTCTCAGATCTAATAAAGCGACACAAACTTGAAGATATCGTCTAGAAGATATATTTATATAACTCTCATTTCACAAAAGCTCACATTAGTGTGTAGATAGCAAAATTTGAGTGTTCGTATAATTTGTTCGTATCGGGAAATTATTTCGAAAAAGACATCTAACATTAGTCTTCTATATATAAGTTCCTTGATTTTGTGGCTTTCAAATTCTGCTAAGCATGCTCAACCAGGTTCCCTGTTACAATGGTTAGATGCCCCATTAGGAAATGCACACAGAGAAAACCTTTAATAGGATATATGTGTGTAAAATATGTCGAATCCACCGGAGATTTTGTGTACGCCAAGTCCTAAGTATACACTGACCTGCACTACAACTTTCTGATAATACCTGCACGTTAATTATAGAATATGTTTGGAAAAACACAACAATAACACGATTTGTTATCAAAACTTCTCTGGAATTAAGTGCCCCAGCCTTTTAAATAGTCCATCTGAATACCTGGTAAAGAACCTTAGTTTCTGTATACTGACATGAATATCCATATTTATTGCTGCGTATTCACCACGCAACCAGAAACTGTGATGCACTATAGGAAAATGCAATGCGGATATTGTAATGCAACAAAATTTCTGGCTAGTTTTTAAAAAAGACAGTTTGGAGATATAGATACGATTATTATTCTGGTTTTACAGGTTCATATTCACTGAGCTAAGCATTTATGAAGATAATCAGAAGGAACTAGAAACAATATCAATGGGGTATCTTGTTCGTTCCAAGGAACAGTCTTTGGGGTTTACCAAACATGAAGACTGATGATTGCGGCTCACTTCTATCAAAAGATTTACTTTCCTGAGTGAATGAAAAAGCTGAGTCTACCCTTATCTTTACCCAGTCTTCTTTAAAACACACTCAATTGTTTTGGTTCCTTCTTAGTAGACGATAGAAATACCAACGCGAAGTTACAACTCGTTTTTAAGATACTAGTTGATGGTAGTGAAGTTGTGACACAGGTAAATGCAATAGAAGTTGAAAAAGTGACCCTAATAATAGGGATCCATACTATGTGTGACATTTGTTACGCATTGATGTAGTTTATTCTTTAAAATTTCCGTTCACCTTCTTTCGTTATTTATAGTTCGTAAAATGAACCACAAATATCAGTATTCCTATACGAAACATTAGTTGTTTTCTCGAGAGGTGTGAGTTGAGCTTACGGTCTTCTTAAAAAGTAGTTTCAAAAAGCATGATAAGCCAAATCTGAATGTGATTTTCCTTATGATAGAAGAAACTTCGCATCGGCCGCGATTGTTCTGGTGGCTTACCCCGGGGTAAACGTAAACTGTAAAATCTTTTTTAGCACCACATCAGGTTTCGTTTGTCAACTATATGATATAAACGTGGTGAAACTAAATCAATGTTTTTGAATTGATATCCACGGCTTTGAATTATACCATGAAAGATCACACACTTAGTTCAAACTAGTTAGAACCACGAGAGCTGGATAATATTTTTGATTATTTCAGTAATTACCTTAAACCCAGATACGCGAGTTGGCAAATCACTATTCAACTGCTTTTGTCAGTTGTTTAGGAATAATTTCCCAGCTGGGTAAATACATACTTTCGATGAGCAAACTGTGACAAAATGGGGAAATGGCTCAGCAGTAGAGAGTACCAGTACTTTTGACCAAGATTTCTCTCCTGTTTAATATCGGTTCGCGAACCAAATTTGAGGTTGTATTGGTATTACAATCTCACGTGACCCAACGGAAAACTCAAACGGTAAATACAAGCCTATTTCCAAGTTACGCAGTTCCCAGCGAATGTGTGAACATGAGAAACGTTTATAGGGATACCAATTTAGCATCAAAGTCGTCCGCTTAGACGGGGCCTTCCAACAATAATACATCTCGTTAGTAAAAGCCCTCAAATATGCACCAGTTCGGCTTATTTTATGTGAACCATTTCTATGGCCTTTATTGAAAAACCCACTGTATAGTGGAAGGTTTGGGAGGAAGGTGGTAAAATATTAACTTCTGTCATTCCGCAAATCTTAATTCCTCATCAAACCCAGAGTAGCTATCGTGGCTCCTATTTTAATCACTGCAGTGACGGAACATTCAAGATTCAAATCGATTTATTGTGCCATCGGGCATTGAACAAAACTGTTTCAACTACTTTCAGGACGCTATTAAAAAATACCCAACTTATTTTTCCTGCCTATTTCACCTACTAATATTCAACACTAGAATTAATTTATTCTCCATGCAATGTTGAAAAAAAAATCAGTTTTCACTGTGTCTGTAGAATTTAGTAAAATAGGGTAATTAAGTGACTACAACAGACTAAATACTTCAATTGACTTAATTTCTTTTTGTTTATATCAAAAGTTATTTTTAAATCCAAAACGAAATAAGGGACTGAACTTTATTATTCCTTTCCTTCATTGGGTTTTGCCAGATGGTAGGCCTTAGATTTAATAGAGAAAGGTTTCGCGTTTTCTTATCGCAAAACGCCACAAAGTCAGCTATCAGTCTTCAGTGTGATCGAAGTAAGCTGATTTAGCCATCCATCGTCCAAGTTTCAAAGCAGTCTAAATTAATAATGAAGCCAAAAAATCTATTTTTTTACATCCAGTGTTCAGTAAAAGATCCATAATACATTAACCCGGGGAAATTTGTATTCCTTCAAGGGGCCAAAATCCGAGTGAAATATAGCGGGTTGAAAATATGCCACAGTTTCAGAGTATCATCACAGTTGGCCAACGAAAACGTTCAAGTTGTTTTATGTTCACTCTCAGAAGTATTGGCTAGCTTTATGGAGCTAAAATTGGAAAAACTGCAGAGGAGAACGGAGTGTGTCCACCTACCCAGGCAAACATAAAAATGGGAAGGCCGTGATGATTGTACTCGGCAATTCCTTCGCGTAAATCTACTCAATAGCTGCAAAACCGTTCTCAAACTAAGTATTTCACACGAAACAAATTCATGAATTTTACGGAATAGTTACTCACACATTCATCAAATTTTGCATTATTGCCAAATAACATTTAGTATTCCTTAATACGTGAAAAATTTGCCAGCTTCTGATGAGTTGATGGAAAATAAGTTTAATTTGGTTTCAAATCTCCTTAGTAAAAATGTATCATGATTTTTACTTACCGGTCACTGCCACAGTTATTCCAAATGCAAATGGATCAAAGTAATCAGCGAGTCCGGTGGCATTCATTGCCAAATGTTTGGAAAAAAAACCCGATATTTGTCCATTAACAATCCCGTCAAAGTTAGAACTCCATGCACGCGCAACGCTTGAAGTACCTGAAGTGTGAACAATCTGAATAATTTATCTGGAAGCTGAATGCAGTTAACACAAAGTAGAGCTTTTGTAGCCAGAACGCAGATGACCAACCTGAGCTTTGATTTTAAACAGGACATGAAACTTCTTTCATCTTTTTCACTGTGTTAGTAAAATCAAAGTACAGAATGGAGTGTTCATGAAATTAGAGACCCTAAATAAGTAGCAGAAGGCATACCTTCCCATCAAATACACCAGCAATTGTTTCACAACATAAACCTTTAATTACTGTTCCCAGTAGTCAAGAAGGATTATTCTGTTTAACGACTAAGTTGTGAAGTTAGGCCCTAACTTAGGTACGCATCTAACTAACTTACTCGCTTGTTTGTATGTACTGGCAAAAGACCGTCATTCTACCTTTTTCATCTTTGTGTTGATTACAAGCTAAGAAGACAGCTGCCCCTTGGGTGTGTACACAACTCTGCCAGAAAATATGGCGAGAAGAATTCCCTGTAGGCTAAGTCTACTCCACCTTAACATAAGTCCTGCAAAAGTGCATAAAACAGAAACTTTTGGGTGGCAAACGTTTTGACGAATATCTCCAAATCTTTTGATTTTACGGGATAAATAACATTCACTGCCGTATATTTTCACCCCACAGAAAACATGCATATTTATTCTCAGTTCATTCTACAGACAAATATATACGGAATCTATGTTAACTTAATAGGCAATAGAATCAGATCTCATTGTATAGTATTTTCATTGCTATTTTCATGAAATGCATTTTTTTAGTATCCGAGAATCCTACCTCACCGTGGTTGTCTTCTGCTATCCTTGAATTATCATAAAAGTTTGCTGAAATCACTTAGATTATTCATCAGCTCAAAATCAACAGTTGTGACAACCGGATTTCAAACTTATTTCCTCCAACCAAGTGACGTCAGCATATTCATTTTTTATCTGAAAAGTATTCACGTTTCACAAAAGCACTTTATGACACCTACTTTCCAAGTTCTATTTCTAGGCTTGAAATAAAGGTTACTATGAATACGAGGATTGTCACCGATCTGAGTAAGAGGAGACTTTGTCAAAAGGACAGTTATGTAGTTAGAACTCCACAAAGGCCATGAAGAAACAACAGTCGAGTTGAGAAATAAGTCCTTGCATTTTTAACAGATTGGCTTGCTGACGACTTTATCATGTTAAAAATGACGCCATAACGTCGAAGAGGTCGCTTTCCTTGTATCTGTTTGTTGAATCAATGCATTTGTTGAACAAAGAGTCCTACGTACAACTCCAGAGCTGCAACGACCTATTCATAAACCTAGTGGAAGAAGTAAACTAATTAACCTAACTGAAAAGTCATTCTCACCAACTCTTCTTGTTATCAGTACTTTCTACAAAGACAGTCAAATTTTCGTAAACTTACCGATGATATACTGGAGAATTAGATTCCAACCGGTTACAAATGCCATTAATTCGCCAACAGCAACGTAGCTGTATATATATGCGGATCCCGTTTTGGGGACCCGGGCTCCGAATTCAGCATAGCAGAGGCCTGATAGGTGAGGAGAAATAGGTATATCAAACACTGGAGATTCGTTATCTGTGGAGCCGTATATATGAAAAACCACTTGGAATAACTAGTCTTAGACAAATGGCATTTGAATAAAGTTGTGCAAATAACCTAAGGATCACAGATGAGGAAATATGCGTTGCCAATTCCAGCTTGGTTTCCAGTTTAATAATTTTAGTGTAACAAGTCTTCCCAAAAATGCCTTACTATTTTTCAAAAATATTGACTAATTACTTTCGTATAATTTCAGCGGCTATGAAATATAATGCTTAATTAATTCAAAGAATGAAATCAAACTAGTGCATCTTAGACAATAGGATCCCACGGTTTTCGTAGTGAATCAGCTTTGCGCTCCACAAATATGCCAAAACCTACTAAAAGGGACAATCATGATAGCAAATACATAAACCAAAACCCGAAACGAGACGTAACTGGTCATGTTTATCCGCAGCCGGGACTGTCTACTTTAAAACTTTTCGAAGTTTTATATGTTATGTTTCACTTCAATTTTAAGTGTGATTTCCCATTTCTTTCCTTTTTCCAGCCAAAAGTCCCCGTGTCTCACAAAAAATTCTCAGACAGCGTCAGAAATTGTTGATGTACTGATCTTCTTATCTGCAAATAAAACTAAATAATGCAACTGAAACCAAAGGTGTCTATATGAATATATCCGTTTTATTTCTATCAAGATGCTCGAATGGTATTTGTCGCAACATTGTGCAACTTATTTTTGATAACTCTTTTTTATACCCTATAAGTAAATAAATGATAATGAGTATAAGGGACAAATACAATCGATAATTCCTAGAAGGTTAGTTGTGTAATGGTTTTGTACAAATAAAAATACATGTAGAAATCTGCTATATAAACTCATGTCAGCATTTAAAATATTTTGATTTTTAGGAAACACTAACCGGCTGTGAAATAAGAATACTGCCAGCGTTTCCGGCTTCGACAGTCACTTTGAGACTCGCTCAACTATATTTAAAAGTAGACAAAAATGATTTCCTCGGTGTTGTAAGCCTTTTAAAAACAATTATAATGGTTTTAGGCCTCTATTTGTTTTTGGTCGTCAAAAATAAGTTATATCAGCTTTGAAGGTCCTTCTGGTTTTCCTGTCGGTGATTCAAAACTAATACTATGAGCCGATGGATGATTGCTGACAAAATAAGCAATGATACTTGGCCGCTCTTTCTTAGGTGTCAACCCCTCAAGTTCATATCGCGAATGTCAAGGCCTCCACTATACTTTTATATAAATATTTACGTATATATATATGTATATATATATATATGGCCGGGCCTGCTTAAACTCACTTGCATAAAATTCTTACAAGAAACTGCATACTCACCAAACACTTTAAAAATAACCATGGATTTCTGGATGAAGTACTAAAAATAAACGAGCAAATGTTATCTCATATTGCATCATACGTGAATCTATCTAATCACCATCTTCTAGGCTTCCATAAACCGCCTTATTTCCTTGTTACACGTTCCATATCCATCTTTGAGTGAGAAATTACGAGTCACTTCCTTTTAGTATTTGAAAGCAATATGGATGATAATGAAGTGATGATGATGGTCATGATGGTGATGATGATGTTGATGATGATGACGAGAAGTGAGCAACGCATCTTTTTGACAGTTTACTTGTGGTCAGACAAAAAATCTGTTATGAGTTGCTAGTTTCTCTTGAAATATGCTCCCTGGAGTGCACGGATACTTTATTTTCCTTAGTCGGTGAAACTTGATGTATGCTTCAAGTTGAATGCTCAACCCAGAAACTCGGCTCAATGAGGGGTAATTTTTGATGTTTGTAAAGCTTCAGTAAGATAAGTGACAGCCTTTTCAGAAAACAAAAGATCTGTGAAACACAATATTAACCTTCTAATATTAAGGAACAATAACATCACTAAGCATTTTAGTGAAAAACTGCTGAATAAGGTAATCGACAAAACCTTTAGGTGTAGCACTTTTTTTACACAAATTTAATTTGTTAAAAGAGGTCAAGTTTCTACGTGAAAACTTTTGCTATTTTGATTATGAAGCAAGTAAAGTGAAATAACCTAAATGCCAATAGATGCATTCATCTCAGACAAAAGAACAGCCATCCTTTACTTTGAGTTAATTGTCTGTCTTTAACTATGGGTACTGATGAAGAACATACTGTGAAAAATAAACCCACGCTCTTTGAAACGTGAAAAACTCCATTATATCAGAAAACGCAAGAGGATCTTAGATATGAAGTAAGCGTCACTTTACCAAGAATAAACAAAGTAGCACGGCGCCCAGTGCTGTTGGAAGCTTCCCAGCGGAATGTTGAGGTGGCGCTTTTGAAGAAAATGATTCCGAAAAAGTGGAACAGATGGTCCAAAAATTATCAAGCTCTATAAAAATGTAAAGCTGGATTAAATTAGCGATGCGAAGTCGCGTCATGACTTGACAGATTTGCTTTATCATGTGCTCCTTTGGCTAGGCAGTGCAAACTGGTTAGCTATGCTTTCTGCTGGTAGGTGAGTAAATGACGCGAGGTAAACGTTTGTAATACGCAGAGGGTGTCGTAGTGTTTCTGCTAACTGCATGCACTTACTTTCATTTTTGTTCATTTTGGAAACTTTTTTTATCGAGAAGTATTTTGTTTTAGTATAATTGTCGAAATATTTTTTAGTTTAATTAATAAACTGCGAAGTAAATCAATTTCCAAAATGCTTTCTCATCTAATTTCTGATTCTTCAATGTGTATCCTTGTATTATGAATAATTTAGAAAATAGAATATAACCAAGGTGGTCGGGTGCTTTAGAGCGTTTTGTTACTACCTTAGTGGTCAGAGGTTTGAATCCCTGCCATCACCCATTACTTTGACGGTTAACCGAAATTCCCACTTTCACCCGGATCTTTACGGCACCTGACCTATTTGAAATTTATGCGGTGCTACACTTCAAGACTCAGGGTCCGGTTGTCGGTAATCTCTAACAGTGCAGTAGGCTTCTATGGCTATGGCATGTAAACCCCCTCCACTACACTCATGTGTGAGCTTGTGATAACAAAATAACCGAAGCATTCTCAATTACGTCGGGATGAGACTGGAGTTTCCTACCTGAACATTAAGTGACTCCGTTGGAATACTTTGGAATATAATTTCGAGCACTCAAAGCACCAGATGTTTGGTCATACGGTAGGAATTCTAGGTTAACTAGTTGAACAAATTTATCCGATTCGGCTTATTTGGTTAATATTCCATCTGGATGATGCGTCATCTAAAAGCTCATTATGATCGTAATTTCACCGCCGTGGTCAAGCTTATTTGAACAATTTCACAATGCCGGGACACCAAAGAATGTCCTAGTAACTAATAAGACCCTCTGAATAGATTGAAAGAAGACCAGACGTGTTTTTGAGTAGGTTGAATAAAACAACAGATAATAACCTGTTTCGCATACATAAACACGATCTTCTTATATAACGAAACAATTTCGGTTTCCAGTATCAGTCATCTTTTCAAAACACGGTAACGTAATGGCCTAGGCAGCAAGGAGAAAACGTCGGCCGTCCCCTGAGTGCCACCGAACAGGGCATTCAATTCCGGTTCTAACAAACGAAATTGAAGTTACTTCTGGGATATATAAAAGATTGTCTTTCTATTTTGCATAACAGATAATAGTGATATACTTATTGTTAATGTCGCTGATTTTCTCTGTAGCCGTACCACTGAGTGTCCCAGAAAGGTATGCTCAAAGGACGGTCAGCGGTGAACGGTGAAATGCTTGCAGCGGCAGTGTTAAAACACTGATTCCCATTTGTATTTATTGCGAAAAACCCACGTTACCGCTAGTCAAAAATGCAGGGGCATCACAGAAGAACTTGCAACCTGATTCAGCCATCCCTGAAAGTTCCTATTAGGGGCAATTTACCTACACGTCCTAAAAGAATGAAAATCAGAAACTGAGGTATTTAAGCCTAGAAAAGCCAAAATTTCGGAAGAATGCCATTTTTCCGCAGCTTGCTGATGCTTTTTCTCGGTAATTTACTGACTGTCCCCTGAATGTCCCGTTTCGTGTTTCATTTGGGGTTACACAATAATGCCGTCAAGGGACGTTCAGAAAAACTGTCGGGTGACGGTTAGCAGAAGGCTTTTGGGGCTTAGGAGTTCAGTTAAGTAGAACGAGAAACATTATAGTGGCCAAATACACCACAAAACGAATAACTTGCAAATATGAAAATGGTGAAATCTTTGCTTACAATTTTTACTTGCTAAGGCACTCAAACCTACCTTATGTGAAGGCTGTTAGCGCATCCCAGCCTTTTCACTGAGATACTGAAAGTCCCGGTAATAACAACATGATTCTATCGCAACACTGTTCCAATTGGGATAACGTTGAATATGCTCCTCGAGGGACAATAAGTCTGAATTCTATCACTAGTCATTTTTCAACAAACGGCCACCCAATACTACTGATTTGTCCCGGCTTCTGTACACGTCTCGTTGCAGTGTGGAGGCGTTCAAAATTGCTTATTTACTTAATACACATTATTGTTTATCTGAACTCTTGCTGCCAAGGACGGCGGCCACTTGACCGTTGCCCGTGCACGCTATACGCACGCTTTCGGAATATACGCTAACTACACTCTCCCTACCGATATTGTTCTGCTTCTCACGAATTGTGGGAAACTTTGCTCTGGTAACTTTGACAGCTTGGCACGGAGCAACACTATAAAGGACAGGTGTTCCGTGCCCAGTCGGCACGGGGGTGCGCATTTTAGCCCCAAAATAGTCCCGCGAGAGATCATTTTTCAGTATTTACTTTGAGAATAGCTTTTACCATATAATTGGATTTGGACAGCTCTGAAACATGGAAGAATGAATTTTTCATTGAAAAACACTATGTTTTACCAGCCCGGTCAGCAAAAAGAGAGAGCATTTAGTCCCAAAAATCCCATCAAGGGGCTATTTTTGAACTATTTTATGAATGTGGCGTAGGTCGGAGAATTTTTCCGGTTGCTTCAGGTATGTTTAATAACATGGAGGTAACCCTTGACTTCTTTGTAAAATGCTGCTTTTTATAGGGATGTTGTGCACTAGAGAGTACTCGAGTCGTGCCAAGTAATTTTAGAGGGTGTTCATAGACCATATTATTTCCCCCAGTAGAAATGAATGAAAGTTCATCAACTAGTACCTCAAGATGAATTAATGTCGTAGAGCTTACCGAAATCTCAAAGTAAAGCAGGTAGGCCGCTGCATTCTTGGTGTGTTCAAAAATAGTCCCAAAAATGTCCCCGGGGTGTTCAAAACAGGACTAAATTGGGACAAATTTGGGAATAAATTGGGGCTAATTTGGGACTATGTTGGACTAATTTGGGACCACTTTGCTAACTGAGAGCATGACAGGAAGAACTAGAAAACACGAGTATTAGGAAGACAGCTTCTTGAGGTTTACACGACCTTACAACTGTAAGTCGGAGCAATATGGTATGGACATACGCTAAAACCGATTTTTCACGTTAAACAGCAACACAGTTTATACTTTTATGCGGTCGTGCAACCAGGACACAACCCACGTGCACTTCATGGTCAATTGCGAACTACCTACGAGTGTATCGTTTCTTGTCTTAGCTGGGGTCACTCAATGGTACGGTCAGAGTTGTACTCAGTATGATAGTGCTGCTTAGGTAAACACCACAAATGCATATGTTACCACTGAAACGATATAACATAAGTACCTTCATACTGATTCAATATTCTGTTTTTACTTAACCGTAATGGTAAAAATCAGACCTCAAAAAAATCAAAATGTCCGCGTAAAAATCTAATGGAAGTTATTTGACTCACCCGATAATATGGATGATAATGCTGCAATTAGGAAAGATAGAATCACTCCTGGTCCAGCTGAAGTTCTAGCGACTTCACCAACAACGACATATACTCCAGCCCCAAGTGTTGAGCCGATACCTTTTCGTTTTCTTGCTTCAGTATTGAAAGCCTCACTTACCTAGTGCAGTTAAATCAACTAGAGACAGACATCGTGATAATTGTGTTTTAATAATATCAGCCGCTTTAATGTGCTTCCTCCTCGATAAACTTGAGAAAAAATATTTAATTTTTTCTATGGCTCCCATGATTGTGTGATTAGAGTGGATACACCAACGTTATTTAGTTTCGTGCCATTAGCCTTGACCTTGAAGCAAATTGAGTTTGCTCGATTTTTCAGTTCAATTCAGTTCAGTTTCCACAAGACAAAGGTGGCCGAGACCAATAGACCTTACAGATCGTTGTGCTTTTGGCGGGTTTCCTTGGCTTCCAACACTGAACGTTGAATGTTTTGTCTGAAAGGCAGAATTTGCGAGGCATCACCTTCGCAGATAAGTTCTTGACGAAAATACAGGGGGGCTCATTACCTTACCCCTATTTCACACAGCTAGCTCTGGGAACGTTGCCTTCCAGCGTGAATCTAGGGCAGTCTTGAAAGTTGATACACTGCTGCATCCAACAGCATCCTCTGACAGTCTATCCCACATAGGTACAACTCTATTTGTAAAAAAAATTAGCCCGTTTGTCCAGCCTTGAGTGAGCCCTCTGCAACTTAAGGCTGCTTCCCCTGATGCCGCACCCAGGGGCAGAAATGAACAAATTACCTTCTTCTATAACCGACAGAAGTTTTATGATCTCGAACTTTCTACTAGGTCGCCTCGACCTCTACGCCGCTCTAAAGAGAAGAGATTAAGGTCCTCTAGAAGCTGGGAGTAAGGTCCCCCCCTGACCAGTGATCATTCTAGTTGCAAGTCGCTGCACCCCCTCAAAGCACTCCTTATCCTTGCAATAATAGGGAGCTCATGCCAGCACACAATACTCCAGAAGAGGTCGCACCGAAACCTAGCAAAATGGGATGACCACTTCTGGTTTTTCGCATGTTATAGTGTTGCGTACCCTAATTAATACATCTGTAGCCATACTGGCGGCTCTCTGGCACTGCCTTGAGGGCTTGAAGTTCCGTGTGACTAGCACACCTAAGTCTTTTACTTCCGACACTTTTCAACGGGATACTGCTCGTTTCGTCCATGTCGGTCATCAGGGCTTGACATTTGGCGAGATTCAGCGGTAAATCCCATCTGAGCACCCCATTTATATCCTGTGCTAAATTCCTCCCCGCTGTCTTCACGTCACCCGCAATTTGCACAGAACTTTTTCTGGCTGGGGACAATCATGCGTCCAAATAGTTGTTTTGTAGGCGCATTTTCGTAACTCTCGATTCTGCACTTCTAAGACGGAGCAGGCCCTCGCCTAGCCCTGGCGGTGGTAGGACCACTGACTAAACTATTCGAAGACTCATTTGAAGCACTGAAGTCCTGAAGTAGTATACAGGTTCCAGGCTGCCGCCAAAGTGGTCGCTGTTCTCGAGGTATGTTCTTGCCCGTAGCAGTACTTCCCCGAAATCAAGAGAGCTGGAAAACAGGGGGCGGCTTCCAGGGGTATATGCCGCTGGGGGTACCACAGAGAGTGGTCCAGAGTGCCCCGTAGGCGGGATGGATATTTCGCTCGGAAGCGAGCAAGAAAGCATACGGCGAATTAGCACAACGGGAGCTCAAAATCTATACGCTTTTGTAAGCGGAAATGCAACAGCGAGCTTTATGCTTTGTCTTTTTTGGTTTGGGGCCCGATAAGACAAGTAGGGTGAATGAAACTCGGGGAATGGTAGGCGCAGGCTGAAATGTTAAAAGAGTTCAAAGGGAAAGTTAGCTCCTGGAACTTTTCACCAGCTCTTTGAAGGTTTATTTTTTCGGAACATCGATAACCTCCTATGGTAAGTTGTCCCGAAGTGAGACTATTCCGTGAGTAAAATGGTTCTTATTAGGGTTTGTTAGAGGGCAAGGCTTAAATATTTTCTCAGCGTTCCTTCTGAGAGCATCCACGCCCAACGGCTTGAAAATTAATCTGCCAGCCCTGTAATGCAGAGGCTGCCTATTAGGAAAGGTCCTCTAACTCAGCGTGTTTCCAAAAGGTACAATTTTATTTCGGCCAGCCTTTGAGGATGATTGGTGTATGAGAATCCGCGAACATGCTTCGAGGCTTTTCGCGGTATACATTCCAATAATTCTCGGTCCTTGAGCAGACCGGGATGTACAAGTTGACTGCCGTATTCTGAGAGGGGTTGGATTTAAGTCCCACTAAGGACGCGAAATTCATCTTTCATAGTCGTTGGAAAGGATGTTATTATTATTCTTACCATGTTGAGAATGCCAAAGGCGGACCTGCCGCAGAATTGATGGCGACAGAAGAAAGAAAGCTACTCGATTAGCCGATAGACCGAGATCTTCTGTTGCTCGCGATCCAGGATTGGTGTGGCATTATCCACCCAGAAAGGTTGGGAAGAGTTAACAAGTGACATACTAGCACACTTGTCGTCAATAACTTATGGGTTCCAGTAGGCAAAGTATTGCTCGATATGGTCCATCACCGACTGCTATTCTACGGCTTTCTTGCCCCAGGTCGTGATATCGTCAGCGTACATTACAGTGTTCACCGATATGTAGTCTGGAAGTTCGTTTGCATGAATGAGAAGCAATAGGGACCTGGCACTTATCCTTGGGGGACTCTAGAGTGAACTAAGGCTGGATTCGACAGGCAAGGACCCCCCTGCCCTTGGATCAGCGGCCAGCGAGAAAGCTACAACTATCGTCCAGTGAACCCAACTTCCATTATGCTAAGCCTCATTGAAAGGGTCGTTAGAGGCGGGCACTGTTTCACCTAAAACGACAGTCTTGCCTAGGAATCCCATCGCGGATTGGTGTGGAACCGTTCGTGTTTGTCCATTCTCCCGTGTTGCTTGGAAGAAGTGGCCGGGAGGACAGACCATAGGGAGCAAGTTGAGGCCTTCTACCTGGGTATCCAGGAATCTTTCGACTGAGAGAACCACTATCTGCCTATAGAGACACAACGAGGGTTGAGATTATCGGAGCAGGTGATGGTATGGCTTAGGGGTTGTCTATTTGGCAGGACCCTCCAAGTAAGAATGGGACAAGCCTATCCAGGGCTAGATACATGTTTACCTCGAGCGGTAGGCTCTAATTTTTGAGTTTCCGCACTGTCCCCGCCGTATTCTCGTTAAGGCTGTATGCCTAGTAGTTTTCCCTAAGTTCCTGTTTCTTAGTCTTTTCACTTTCACAGGTAAAATATCTGACTTCAACAGAGGTGACGAGACCATGCACACGCGCCAGAAGGAGAGTGGCGGACCGTATCCCAGCCCCAGCCTGAGGGACTCTTCGGAAGCCATGGATAAGCAAAATTTAAGGACGAAAACAGTAGCCCTTGAAGCGGAGATAGACAGTCTTAAAACCTTCAATGAATCCACGGTCTCCGTATCAGCCGCTGATCAGGATACAGCTGCATCCGAATAACTAATTTTAGAAACCGCGAGGAAATTGCTAGCCTCGACAGTCAACGGTAAATAAGTAGTTATGTGGGGCAGATCTCCTAGAGGTGCAAATTAAACGCACCTAGCCCCAGAAATAATTAGAACTCTCAAGTCACCTTCTTCCAACCGCGCCAAATGCTCCTGGATGATCTCCAAAGGGCACAAACTGATACTGGGTTTAATCTTAGGATCCTCTTTGGAGGAACCAGAAACCGGCCTGGTCGCCCAGAAAGCGGCAATTAAAAGGCCTTATACTTGGGTGAGTAGATTAGCACTTGACCGCCCATTGCATGCTCTTCAGGTGGCAAGGCCGCAGGCTGTCTAGACCCTACCGGCTGACGCTGAACTGCAGGTGTTTCCTTTGGTCTGCCTAAATAGAATTGAAACCACAGGGCAGTTGAACGCCCGTAATAAAGGTGAATCAGATTCTGCTGCAGACGGTATGGCCTGCACTGTTCCTCCGGATCCTTTCAACTCCAGTGGTCTCCAGCTCACCCAATACAAATAGCCTTGGGGAAAGTAATGACGCTTCTGAAGCAACTATCCAAGTCAACCCAAGTTTTAAAAAACAGAAAAGACACCCGTAGGATGCCTAAGAAGGAGCCACAGTTCCAACCTAAGTTTAAATCCCTTCCAACAGGAAGGTATTCTTGGGTCTCCTTAGTCCCATTCCCCCAGAGCACATGAAAAAGCAGCCCACCCTCTGGCGGACAAGAAAAGGAAACCTTATAGTGGAAACCATCCCGCTTTACGTGGTTCACAGAGTAATCCATTCTCACAGCCTCTCGACCCCGGCCATTTGGGGGCGATTTCCTCGCTTACTCACAGGGTTGGGTACCTCAGACACCCCCGCCTATGTCCCCAGCACCCCCTGTGTAGGCACCCCTCTTTTCGAGGACACATCTGCGGACGATAAACCCCGTCCTATCAGAATTTCTTCTGTTTATAGTGGGCAGGCACTAAAAAGCCTGTACACAAATGGTCTCAGCCTGTCAAAGAAAGTACTGGAGCTGAGACAACTGGCAGCAGACAAAAAACCTCACATCACTGCCATCACGGGGATCTGGCTCACACTAAACTGTCAAGATGGCGAAGCAACAATACTAGGCTAACCCCTTCGACTTTACGATTCAGGAAGATGACGTACTGGTGAGACAGATCCTTATATTGGCTGCTTCTGATAACCCTCAAAACATTCCAATCTTGTAGTCACCTTTTTATTATGGGGGAATTCAGAGCCCCTGAGCTGGACTGGAAAAGCCCAGAAACTGGCAGCCAATATAGTAAAACATTAACACACCTACCGGCCTAGTAACCCCGGACGTAGGACGTGTTCTGTCCCACCAGGTTTACAATGGGTCAGAGCTCATCACTTCTTGACCTGGCCGCAACCAATTACAAAGACAGCGTAGACTTTTTCAATCTCCTACCATCGCTAGGTAAGAGCGACCGAGCAGTACTTTATTCTGACTGCTTATTTAAGTGACCAGCAACACTCCCCCCCCCGGTACAAACTAGCCCGTTCGTTCATGCGAGCAGATTTCCAAATGATGAGGTCCTTCATCAGAAGCGAACTGAGTAATACAATGCATAACAAGGACATAGATGGGCGCAGCAGGCTACTAGAGCAATGTGTGCGAAAAGCAGATATTTCATATGCCCCCAGGATCCGACAGATTCCAAGGAGCAGGGTACGTCTGCCACCATCAGTTAGATGCCTTCTCGACAGGCGCTCTCAGCTGTTCGCCAGGTGCCGAGCCACATTCCTTCCGGCGGAAGCAGAAGCTTTCAGATGAATTCGGAACCTTTGTAAATCCAAGATTGGGGAACAATTCAAGAAACCACAGGAAGGAACCTCAGACCGGGCGGGTAAGAACAGTTCTTCTCCGTATAAGCACCTGCAACGCAACTGCGAGTCAGAGTCACCAGCTTTCGCGCTTCCGCCCTCTGATGGCTCTCCTTCCGCCTTCCCTTCTGAGGTAACAATATTTTAAATCTCACAGCTTCTCACGTAAAAGAGGGGAAGGGCTTAACAACTTAAACTCCTTCAGCTCGATGGGACCGGGTGAGGTTAATCCTCCCATTCTTAAAGAATCCACCTCCATTCTCGCCCCTCCAACAGTGCAAAGACAAGGGGAGTTGTAACGACAGTTTGTAAAAAGTCCTCCAAAGACACTAAAATTTCGTGTATTCCTGATATCACCCTCTCACATACACTATGTGCGTGTTTTTCACACACTTTATGTTTTTATGGACCAACCTTTGATTGTTCGAGTCCACTGCGCTACCCTGTCATATCCCACCCTGGACCTGGGTGAAGCACGAGCTTGTCTCTCACATGCCCCTACTTGGTTCTCGTTTTCTGATTCTGTGTGATCACATAACTGAGGTTTTTATGTATCCTGTGTTGTTCATTTAATAATCCAGCTTCTCAGAATTTACGGATCAATCGTTGTTGGTCTTAGGATTCGTTCGAGTTCGGCTGCTTATCGCTCAAAAGCGTGTTACCGTCTCAACTAAATCAAATTGAAACGAGAGGACATTCTCCGTGCCCAGAGAAGGATCCAAGCCATTGGAATCTGGACAGGAACAAATACGGCTGGTCACTGGTTAGGGTCTGGATATTTTTGATTCTACAGGCAATGTTAGATCACCTAGTCCTGTCAGTGATAGTTCATGAATTACCGAAGGTGGTGCTGACTGCAAGAATGTTGATTTATTTAGGTTGAATATATCAGATCTAGAGCTTCCATTGTTATAAGTTGAGCTGCAGGCTCATGAGGTTGAGGAGCAGTGTGGACGGAGCGAGAACAAGCATAAAACCAGTGACAGCGATCCATTCGTCATATCAGTGCAAGTGAAGTTGGGACCTCTACGCCGGCCGTCGGACATAAAACACCAGCACAACCAAAGATCAATGGGCCAAGGGCAGAGCTGTCAGTTTGACAGACGACCTAAGCAGCTCTAAAGGTTCATCGAACAGTTCGAAACCCTCGTCGAAAATGAGACAACGGCCCCCGGACAATGGCTGCTCTATTTGACCATTTATTATCGAGGCCGAGCAACAGAAGCTGTTGAGGAGTGTGCCATGCTCGACCCGGAAAAAGGACACGCACGGGCAAAGATTTTTAGGGACCTGTTTGGCCAGCCATTCAAGGCTGCTCGCAATCTAATGGGAGGCGTAGTATCACAGGCCAAAAGAACAAGGGACAACGTCTACGCCATGGCCGATCTCGCGATTATGATGCAGAAATGCTCAACAGCCCTTCATCATTTAGTGTACAGGGCCGATCTGTATGCAATGCACACATTGCAAGGTGTGGCCCGCTGCCTCACTTCCGAACCACAGGGTAGTCGGGCGGAAGAAGCGGAAAGCATAAGCAGGGGTGACCATGGGACCGAATTCAAGGATCTGACCGAATATTTAGAAAGGAAACCAGGATAGCCGACAGGGGAACTGGTCGACTCATCAGTGATAGCTGCCGGACAAATAGACCTGGCACCAGCCAAGCTCAGAATCTGCTCAGAAGCAATGGGTGTAACAGCTGGTCGTGAAAAATTCCCCTTTTTTCCCTCGTGATTCAGTGTTTTTCCCAACATCACTCATTTCCATACACTATTGACTTGTCTTCACGAACTGGTTGTTTTTCTGGACCAATTGTTGTTTGTTCGCGCCCAGAGCGCTATTTTGGCACATCCTTGTTCAGGACCTGCGTGACGCACGTGCTGTCTGCTCACACGCTGCTATTCGGTTTCTCGTTGTTGAGTCCTTGTGATCGTATTATTGAGGTTTGTACATTGTTTATGTCATTGTTTATTTTAATAATCTAGTATCGTAGAATTATCACGGATAATCGTCTTTTGATTTCGGGATCCGTTGCGAATTTGGCTACGCATTGCTCAAACGTTCGTAACAATACTCAATAGATCTATTTGGAACGAGGAAAAATCACGCAAAATGCCAAGAAAAGGATCAAAGGCAGTCGAATCCGGACAGGAAGTAATACGGCAAGTCTCTGGGGAGGTTTTGGGTACATATGATTCTTTAGTTAATGCTAGATCGCCTAGTTCTGTCAGTGCTAGCTCATGTGTTATTGAAAGCAATATTGATCGTAAGGATGTCGATTTATATAAGCTGAGAATACTAGAACTAGAGCAACAGTTACTTTCGGCTAGACTACAGGCGCATGAAGCAGAGAAGTGTACACAGAAACAGCGAGAGCATGAGACCAGTGACTTCGACACTTCCGATAGGTTAGAGTGCAATAAGGTAGGGAACCCCACGCCGGTCGCCGACTACAAACCACCGTCGATCGATCTGCCTAGAGTGGAGTTAACGGTGTAACAGCCGGTCGTGGAAAATCCCCCTTTTTCCCTCGCGATTCAGTGTTTTTTCCAACATCACTCATTTCCATACATTATTGACTTGTCTTTACGAACTGGTTGTTTTTCTGGACCAATTGTTGTTTGTTCGCGCCCAGAGCGCTATTTTGGCACATCCTTGCTCAGGACCTGCGTGACGCACGTGCTGTCTGCTCACACGCTGCCATTCGGTTTCTCGTTGTTGAGTCTTTGTGATCGTATTATTGAGGTTTGTATATTGTTTATGTCATTGTTTATTTAAATAATGTAGTATCGTAGAATTATCACGGATAATCGCCTTCTGATTTCGGGATCCGTTGCGAATTTGGCTACGCATTGCTCAAACGTTCGTAACAATACTCAATAGATCTATTTGAAACGAGGAAAAATCACGCAAAATGCCAAGAAAAGGATCAAAGGCAGTCGAATCCGGACAGGAAGTAATACGGCAAGTCTCTGGGGAGGTTTTGGGTACATATGATTCTTTAGTTAATGCTAGATCGCCTAGTTCTGTCAGTGCTAGCTCATGTGTTATTGAAAGCAATATTGATCGTAAGGATGTCGATTTATATAAGCTGAGAATACTAGAACTAGAGCAACAGTTACTTTCGGCTAGACTACAGGCGCATGAAGCAGAGAAGTGTACACAGAAACAGCGAGAGCATGAGACCAGTGACTTCGACACTTCCGATAGGTTAGAGTGCAATAAGGTAGGGAACCCCACGCCGGTCGCCGAATACAAACCACCATCGATCGATCTGCCTAGAGTGGAGTAAACGATTTTCGACGGGCGAGCTGAGCAATACTGCAAGTTTGTCAAACAGTTCGGGACGTTCGTTGAAAACAAGGTAAACGACCCTGGGCAAAGGCTTCTTTACCTTACTCACTACTGCCGAGGCCGAGCGCGAGAAGCTATCGACGGGTGCACCATGCTCGATCCAGAACAAGGCTACACAAGGGCAAGAAAGATTCTGAGGGACTTGTTTGGCCAACCTTTCAAAGTAGCCCGTAACCTAATAGAGGGCGTGATGGCAGAGGCAAAGAGAACCAAGGGCGACGTCTACACCATGGCCGACCTGGTGATCAAGATGCAGAACTGCTCAATAGCCCTCGACCATTTAGGTTACAGGGCTGACCTAGACGCCATGCATACTTTGGAAGGCATAGTCTGTCACCTCTCTCCCGAACTACAGGGTCGGTGGGCGGAAGAAGCTGAACGGATAAGTCGAGGCGACAGAGAAGCCAACTTCAAAGACCTGACTGAATACTTAGACAGGCAAACGAAGATAGCTGACAGCAGATTTGGCCGACTCATCCGGGACAGCAACCGAGCAAACAAGCCCGGTACTAGCCAAGTCCAAACCCCTGTACGGGAATATCCAAAGTACCAGCCTTGGACCAACACACACGTCATTTCACGAGATGCTACGGCGAAACCAAATTGCAGATCCTGTGGTACTAGCCATGGCCTACCAGAATGCCCCAAGTTCGGCAACGCCACAATAGACGAACGGTGGGGAATGGCGAGGATGGCAGGAGCATGTTTCATCTGTCTCAACATCACGCACCGGGCAGCAGCCTGTAGAACAAGGAATCGATGTGGTTACGAGGGCTGCACGGGCAGACACCATCGGCTGCTGCATCAGGCGAGAATAACCATATCCGAGGCGATTGCCAAGCCCAGCGTGATTTGTTCAACTTCACAATCTGCCAGTAAACCGGTACGTTTAGGCGTAGTGGCCGTGGGAGTAGTGACTCCGACTGGGATAGTCAAGGCATTGGCTTTCGTTGATAGTGGATCCGACACCACTTTAGTGAAAGAGCGGTTTGCTGACAAACACCAACTGGCTAAAGGTGCGACGTCGTTAGCAGTGAGCACGGTGGGCGGAACACAGGTAATGACTGCCGGTAGATTAAGGCTGCAACTCATCTCTCTAGACACTAACGAGGAAATTGAACCAACGGAGGCATTCACGTTGGCGGATCTCCCCATGCGAGCACCAAGGTCGGTGAACGCAATCTTGACTCGATGGCCCCACCTGCAGGATGTAACCGTTGTAGACCGGGAAGATGATGAGGTGGATCTCCTCATCGGATGCGACGTGCCAGAGGCGCATTGGGTGCTTGACCAAAGAGTGGGCGACCGCCAGGCACCTTATGCCGTACGCACGGCTCTGGGCTGGATGTTATACGGTCCAGTAGGGGTACGCGGTTCCGTGAATTACTTATCCGCCGAAACGGACCGCATAGAGTATCATCTGCAACGGCTGTGTGAAAAGGAGTTTCATGACGTTGGAGACGAAAGACCGACGTTGTCTCAAGAGGATCACTTCGCTCTACAAACGGTGCGGCAAGGCTCTAGAGGCCTCAAAAAACAGTTCGAGGTTCCCCTCCCATGGCGCACACCGGTCGACCCGTGGACTGACAACAGAAACTATGTTCTCCAACGATTACTACGACTAAAAGAACGCTTCATTCGAGACCAGAATCTGTGGGAACGATACGCGGATTTGATGAAGCGAAACGAGGCCCTCGGTTACGTTGAAAAGGTGCCTGTTAACACCGACAGCAAAAGGGGTATCTGGTATCTGCCTCACCATCCGGTTATCAACCCCAAGAAACCCAATAAACTGCGGGTGGTTTTCGACTGTGCGGCCAAGTTCCAGGGCAAGTCGTTAAACGATCGCCTACTACAGGGGCCTGACTGGACCACTCCACTGATCGATGTTTTGTGCCGTTTCAGAGTGGGTAAAGTGGCTTTGTCTGCTGACATTAGGGAAATGTTCCATCAGGTGAAGATTCCGGTAGGAGAACGAGATGCTTTGTGTTTCCTGTGGTGGGAAGGGAGCGACCGGGACAACGTAGTGGTAAATTATAGGATGACCGTCCACCCCTTCGGAGCCATATCGTCACCATTTTGTGCAAACTACGCCCTCCGAGAATCAGCGAACAAACATGGCGATCTAGTACATCGGACGGTGGTAGAAAGCGTCAGCAGGAACTTCTACGTCGACGACTACCTTGGGTCATTCGATGATGTGGAATCAGCTCTAGAGCAGTTCAGGGGTCTGACGAGATTGCTGGAAGAGGGCGGCTTCCATCTAACTAAATGGATGTCGAACGCTTCAGAAGTGCTGAAGGTCATCCCGTATCACGAAAAGGCCGAAAGGGTAAGAGATTTGGACGGCTCTCCACTTCCTATCGAGCGCACTTTAGGGATACAATGGGACGCGGAAACGGACGATTTTGTTTTCGAACTGAACGTTCCCGAGCTGCCAATAACCCGTCGTGGCATACTATCTGCCGTCTCAAGTTTGTTCGACCCGCTCGGTTTCGTCTCACTATGGCTGCTACCCGGAAAGATCTTGCTGCAGCGGCTGTGCCGTAAGAAAGTTGATTGGGACCAGGCACTGGACCAAGGGGACCGGCTGGACTGGGAAGAATTTCTGAACACCTTGAAGAAATTAGGGGACATAAGAATCCCACGATGTTTTACTCCTGGCCATACGACACGGACTGGAGAACTACATGCTTTTTCCGATGCATCCGAAGTCGGTTATGGAGCTGTGGTGTACGGACGATGGTGCGCAGGAGATGGACAATATACCACGAGGATCCTGTTCGCCAAAGCCCGCGTTGCCCCACTGAAGTCGGTCTCAATCCCACGCCTTGAACTCAGCGCAGCCGTGTTGGCAGTCAGGGTGGTGCAAGCTGTGAATAGATGTTTCGATCTCTACATTTGGTCGGTGAGCTTCTGGACGGATTCAACGATAGTACTTTACTACATCAACAATGTACGGAGCCGGTTTAGTACATTCGTTGCTAACCGGCTCACGAATATCCACGATGAATCAGCCACGCACCAGTGGAGTCATGTCAGGTCTGGCGATAATCCGGCCGACCTGTGCTCCCGAGGTGCGAACAACTTCAGGC
The DNA here is from genome assembly GCA_948099385.1 of Fasciola hepatica. NCBI lineage: Eukaryota > Metazoa > Platyhelminthes > Trematoda > Plagiorchiida > Fasciolidae > Fasciola > Fasciola hepatica. Next base: position 3,064,641 of record CANUEZ040000016.1, read on the forward strand.
AACTGGACACGTGGACGAGAGGGCCAAACTTCTCGCAATTGCCCAAACAGGACTGGCCCGTGTTCGAATTAAAACCCCCCACGGAATTGGAACTGGAGATCAAAGGCGTAGTGATGGCAACCAACGTCGTCGAAGCGTCGTCCATTCTATCGCGACTGGTCAGGTTTTCTTCCTGGATGAAGACGCTTCGTTCGCTAGTTTGGTTAACCAGGTTCAAGATAAATTTACTAGTCATGAAAGGGCTACGGCCCTCAGGTCGGATACCGGTCGGTCCGATAGGTCCCGATGAGCTACAAGCGGCAGAGTACGATATTTTCAGAATGATACAACGCGAGGCTTTCGCCCAAGAACTCAAGAGGGCGGAAGAAGGGGGGCCGACCAATGAAGACATGCCATTTCCAAGAGGCGAGCTGAAGCGTTTAAACCCCAAACTCATCAACGGACTGCTGCGGGTGGATGGTAGGCTGACCAACGACCACCTGAACTTCGACACAAAGTATCCTTTACTGCTGCCTGCGAGACAACCTGTAGTAGAGCTAATAATTCAACACGTCCACGCCATGGAGGGACATGCCGGGGAAAGTCACGTGACGAGCGTCATCCGAAAGCGTCTTTGGTTGTTGAGAGGACGAGAGACTGTAAAACGCGTAATCCGACGGTGTGTGCAATGCAGGAGACGCAATGCCACAGCAGGCAAACAACTCATGGCCCCACTACCAGAATGCAGGGTGACTACGGGCTGGTGGCCGTTCAGTGACACCGGGTTGGACTATTTCGGGCCCTTGTGGATCAAGTGCGGGAAAAGATTAGAAAAGCGATACGGATGTATCATGACGTGCATGAAATCACGTGCGGTACACTTAGAAGTCGCACATTCGATGACGACCGATTCGTTTCTACGGGCCTTGCAAAGATTTATCAACCGACGAGGCGTTGCGGCCGATATATACTCAGATAATGGATCGAACTTTGTGGGCGCTCAACGGGAACTGCAGCGTTGGCACAAGAACATAAACAGGGACGAACTGCAGAATCGAACCGTGGCCTACGGCATACGATGGCATTTCAACCCCCCACAGGCCAGTCACCGAGGCGGCATATGGGAACGCATGATCCGGTCCGCCAGACGGATATTGCTGTCAATCATGGAGCAGCAGCCGCCCGACGACGAGACGCTGAACACCGTCATGACTGAGGTGGAGCGAATCCTGAACAACCGCCCCCTGGTTCCAGTAATGAACGGCGACCCCACCCACCTGGCGCTCACCCCGAACGACTTATTGACGTCAAGGTCGAACGAGGGTTTCCAAGGGCCGGTAAACCATCGTGGGAGCTACCTCCACGGGTGGAAGCAAGCGAACTATCTGGCCAAGGTCTTCTGGAGGCGATGGCTACGGGAGTACCTACCGGCTTTGCAGACTCGACAGAAGTGGCTGGCCAAAACAAGACCATTCAAAGTTGGGGACGTGGTTATGATCGCCGACGAACGCGCACATTTCAGCGCTTGGTCTTTGGGAGTAGTTACGGAAACCATCAAAAGCACTGACGGAATGATAAGAACGGTGAAGTTGAAGACAGCTAACGGAGTGCTCATTCGTGACATATGCAGTATTAACCTACTCGAGAGCGAAGACGGAGAAGCTGATAACCCTGAGGCCTAGTAAACCTTTTTCACGCCAGTAATCGAGGTGGATAAAGAAACACCATATATACCACACAATCTCCGTCAAACACGTTAAGGTGCTCGCGGTCCTTTCGTTAACATTACAGAAGGTTCTTTCCGATATGTGGTGATGAGTGCGATTCCATTGTACATCCCGATACATACACGCATGCACGACGCACTCTACATCCCGTAAACCCATCAAACATGTGACAGTGTTCTTTGTTTGCCTTTTGTTGACGCTACCGAATGCCCCTTGCATATGTGGAAGTAGCGGAGCTCAGGTCACACATACATGCTACATTTACTCGTTTTCTTGCCACGCGGTCTTTTGTTGACATTGCAGAAAGTCCTCCTTTGACGTGTAGTCATACCTGTGATTTCATTGTAACCCCGGCACACACACACACACACACACACTCAAGCACGTACATCCAGGACCGGACGGCCCCTTACGAGGACAACGTCTATGTGACCATTCACGCCCGCCATCGGTCATTTGGTCTTGTGGAAGATGTAGATTAGCCTCACGTCTATGTATCCAATGGATTAGGTGCGACCAGTAGTAGAACGTCGACGACGAGCATTAGACGCGCGCACTGACAGCAGGGCCTAGGCAGGTAGGAAGAATCAGTACCTTTGTACCGAACCTTTGACTTTGCTAAGGATCCAGGAAGATTTTGGTGGGCGGTGTAACAGCCGGTCGTGGAAAATCCCCCTTTTTCCCTCGCGATTCAGTGTTTTTTCCCAACATCACTCATTTCCATACACTATTGACTTGTCTTTACGAACTGGTTGTTTTTCTGGACCAATCGTTGTTTGTTCGCGCCCAGAGCGCTATTTTGGCACATCCTTGCTCAGAACCTGCGTGACGCACGTGCTGTCTGCTAACACGCTGCCATTCGGTTTCTCGTTGTTGAGTCTTTGTGATCGTATTATTGAGGTTTGTATATTGTTTATGTCATTGTTTATTTTAATAATCTAGTATCGTAGAATTATCACGGATAATCGCCTTCTGATTTCGGGATCCGTTGCGAATTTGGCTACGCATTGCTCAAAAGTTCGTAACAAACGGTTCTCGACGGGCGAGCTGAGCAATACTGCAAGTTTGTCAAACAGTTCGGGACGTTCGTTGAAAACAAGGTAAACGACCCTGGGCAAAGGCTTCTTTACCTTACTCACTACTGCCGAGGCCGAGCGCGAGAAGCTATCGACGGGTGCACCATGCTCGATCCAGAACAAGGCTACACAAGGGCAAGAAAGATTCTGAGGGACTTGTTTGGCCAACCTTTCAAAGTAGCCCGTAACCTAATAGAGGGCGTGATGGCAGAGGCAAAGAGAACCAAGGGCGACGTCTACACCATGGCCGACCTGGTGATCAAGATGCAGAACTGCTCAATAGCCCTCGACCATTTAGGTTACAGGGCTGACCTAGACGCCATGCATACTTTGGAAGGCATAGTCTGTCACCTCTCTCCCGAACTACAGGGTCGGTGGGCGGAAGAAGCTGAACGGATAAGTCGAGGCGACAGAGAAGCCAACTTCGAAGACCTGACTGAATACTTAGACAGGCAAACGAAGATAGCTGACAGCAGATTTGGCCGACTCATCCGGGACAGCAACCGAGCAAACAAGCCCGGTACTAGCCAAGTCCAAACCCCTGTACGGGAATATCCAAAGTACCAGCCTTGGACCAACACACACGTCATTTCACGAGATGCTACGGCGAAACCAAATTGCAGATCCTGTGGTACTAGCCATGGCCTACCAGAATGCCCCAAGTTCGGCAACGCCACAATAGACGAACGGTGGGGAATGGCGAGGATGGCAGGAGCATGTTTCATCTGTCTCAAAACCACGCACCGGGCAGCAGCCTGTAGAACAAGGAATCGATGTGGTTACGAGGGCTGCACGGGCAGACACCATCGGCTGCTGCATCAGGCGAGAGTAACCTTACCCGAGACGAGTACCAAACCCAGCGTGATTTGTTCAACTTCACAATCTGCCAGTAAACCGGTACGTTTAGGCGTAGTGGCCGTGGGAGTAGTGACTCCGACTGGGATAGTCAAGGCATTGGCTTTCGTTGATAGTGGATCCGACACCACTTTAGTGAAAGAGCGGTTTGCTGACAAACACCAACTGGCTAAAGGTGCGACGTCGTTAGCAGTGAGCACGGTGGGCGGAACACAGGTAATGACTGCCGGTAGATTAAGGCTGCAACTCATCTCTCTAGACACTAACGAGGAAATTGAACCAACGGAGGCATTCACGTTGGCGGATCTCCCCATGCGAGCACCAAGGTCGGTGAACGCAATCTTGACTCGATGGCCCCACCTGCAGGATGTAACCGTTGTAGACCGGGAAGATGATGAGGTGGATCTCCTCATCGGATGCGACGTGCCAGAGGCGCATTGGGTGCTTGACCAAAGAGTGGGCGACCGCCAGGCACCTTATGCCGTACGCACGGCTCTGGGCTGGATGTTATACGGTCCAGTAGGGGTACGCGGTTCCGTGAATTACTTATCCGCCGAAACGGACCGCATAGAGTATCATCTGCAACGGCTGTGTGAAAAGGAGTTTCATGACGTTGGAGACGAAAGACCGACGTTGTCTCAAGAGGATCACTTCGCTCTACAAACGGTGCGGCAAGGCTCTAGAGGCCTCAAAAAACAGTTCGAGGTTCCCCTCCCATGGCGCACACCGGTCGACCCGTGGACTGACAACAGAAACTATGTTCTCCAACGATTACTACGACTAAAAGAACGCTTCATTCGAGACCAGAATCTGTGGGAACGATACGCGGATTTGATGAAGCGAAACGAGGCCCTCGGTTACGTTGAAAAGGTGCCTGTTAACACCGACAGCAAAAGGGGTATCTGGTATCTGCCTCACCATCCGGTTATCAACCCCAAGAAACCCAATAAACTGCGGGTGGTTTTCGACTGTGCGGCCAAGTTCCAGGGCAAGTCGTTAAACGATCGCCTACTACAGGGGCCTGACTGGACCACTCCACTGATCGATGTTTTGTGCCGTTTCAGAGTGGGTAAAGTGGCTTTGTCTGCTGACATTAGGGAAATGTTCCATCAGGTGAAGATTCCGGTAGGAGAACGAGATGCTTTGTGTTTCCTGTGGTGGGAAGGGAGCGACCGGGACAACGTAGTGGTAAATTATAGGATGACCGTCCACCCCTTCGGAGCCATATCGTCACCATTTTGTGCAAACTACGCCCTCCGAGAATCAGCGAACAAACATGGCGATCTAGTACATCGGACGGTGGTAGAAAGCGTCAGCAGGAACTTCTACGTCGACGACTACCTTGGGTCATTCGATGATGTGGAATCAGCTCTAGAGCAGTTCAGGGGTCTGACGAGATTGCTGGAAGAGGGCGGCTTCCATCTAACTAAATGGATGTCGAACGCTTCAGAAGTGCTGAAGGTCATCCCGTATCACGAAAAGGCCGAAAGGGTAAGAGATTTGGACGGCTCTCCACTTCCTATCGAGCGCACTTTAGGGATACAATGGGACGCGGAAACGGACGATTTTGTTTTCGAACTGAACGTTCCCGAGCTGCCAATAACCCGTCGTGGCATACTATCTGCCGTCTCAAGTTTGTTCGACCCGCTCGGTTTCGTCTCACTATGGCTGCTACCCGGAAAGATCTTGCTGCAGCGGCTGTGCCGTAAGAAAGTTGATTGGGACCAGGCACTGGACCAAGGGGACCGGCTGGACTGGGAAGAATTTCTGAACACCTTGAAGAAATTAGGGGACATAAGAATCCCACGATGTTTTACTCCTGGCCATACGACACGGACTGGAGAACTACATGCTTTTTCCGATGCATCCGAAGTCGGTTATGGAGCTGTGGTGTACGGACGATGGTGCGCAGGAGATGGACAATATACCACGAGGATCCTGTTTGCCAAGGCCCGCGTTGCCCCACTGAAGTCGGTCTCAATCCCACGCCTTGAACTCAGCGCAGCCGTGTTGGCAGTCAGGGTGGTGCAGGCTGTGAAGAGATGTTTCGATCTCTACATTTGGTCGGTGAGCTTCTGGACGGATTCAACGATAGTACTTTACTACATCAACAATGTACGGAGCCGGTTTAGTACATTCGTTGCTAACCGGCTCACGATTATCCACGATGAATCGGCCACGCACCAGTGGAGTCATGTCAGGTCTGGCGATAATCCGGCCGACCTGTGCTCCCGAGGTGCGAACAACTTCAGGCAACTGGACACGTGGACGAGAGGGCCAAACTTCTCGCAATTGCCCAAACAGGACTGGCCCGTGTTCGAATTAAAACCCCCCACGGAATTGGAACTGGAGATCAAAGGCGTAGTGATGGCAACCAACGTCGTCGAAGCGTCGTCCATTCTATCGCGACTGGTCAGGTTTTCTTCCTGGATGAAGACGCTTCGTTCGCTAGTTTGGTTAACCAGGTTCAAGATAAGTTTACTAGTCATGAAAGGGCTACGGCCCTTTACTGCTGCCTGCGAGACAACCTGTAGTAGAGCTAATGATTCAACACGTCCACGCCGTGGAGGGACATGCCGGGGAAAGTCACGTGACGAGCGTCATCCGAAAGCGTCTTTGGTTGTTGAGAGGACGAGAGACTGTAAAACGCGTAATCCGACGGTGTGTGCAATGCAGGAGACGCAATGCCACAGCAGGCAAACAACTCATGGCCCCACTACCAGAATGCAGGGTGACTACGGGCTGGTGGCCGTTCAGTGACACCGGGTTGGACTATTTCGGGCCCTTGTGGATCAAGTGCGGGAAAAGATTAGAAAAGCGATACGGATGTATCATGACGTGCATGAAATCACGTGCGGTACACCTAGAAGTCGCACATTCGATGACGAATGATTCGTTTCTACGGGCCTTGCAAAGATTTATCAACTGACGAGGCGTACCGGCCGATATATACTCAGATAATGGATCGAACTTTGTGGGCGCTCAACGGGAATTGCAGCGTTGGCACAAGAACATAAACAGGGACGAACTGCAGAATCGAACCGTGGCCTACGGCATACGATGGCATTTCAACCCCCCACAGGCCAGTCACCGAGGCGGCATATGGGAACGCATGATCCGGTCCGCCAGACGGATATTGCTGTCAATCATGGAGCAGCAGCCGCCCGACGACGAGACGCTGAACACCGTCATGACTGAGGTGGAGCGAATCCTGAACAACCGCCCCCTGGTTCCAGTAATGAACGGCGACCCCACCCACCTGGCGCTCACCCCGAACGACTTATTGACGTCAAGGTCGAACGAGGGTTTCCAAGGGCCGGTAAACCATCGTGGGAGCTACCTCCACGAGTGGAAGCAAGCGAACTATCTGGCCAAGGTCTTCTGGAGGCGATGGCTACGGGAGTACCTACCGGCTTTGCAGACTCGACAGAAGTGGCTGGCCAAAACAAGACCATTCAAAGTTGGGGACGTGGTTATGATCGCCGACGAACGCGCACATTTCAGCGCTTGGTCTTTGGGAGTAGTTACGGAAACCATCAAAAGCACTGACGGAATGATAAGAACGGTGAAGTTGAAGACAGCTAACGGAGTGCTCATTCGTGACATATGCAGTATTAACCTACTCGAGAGCGAAGACGGAGGAGCTGATAACCCTGAGGCCTAGTAAACCTTTTGCACACCAGTAATCGAGGTGGATAAAGAAACACCATATATACCACACAATCTCCGTCAAACACGTTAAGGTGCTCGCGGTCCTTTCGTTGACATTACAGAAGGTTCTTTCCGATATGTGGTGATGAGTGCGATTCCATTGTACATCCCGATGCATACACGCATGCACGACGCACTCTACATCCCGTAAACCCATCATACATATGACAGTGTTCTTTGTTTGCCTTTTGTTGACGCTACTGAATGCCCCTTGCATATGTGGAAGTAGCGGAGCTCAGGTCACACATACATGCTACATTTTACTCGCTTTCTTGCCACGCGGTCTTTTGTTGACATTGCAGAAAGTCCTCCTTTGACGTGTAGTCATACCTGTGATTTCATTGTAACCCCGGCACACACACACACACACACACTCAAGCACGTACATCCAGGACCGGACGGCCCCTTACGAGGACAACGTCTATGTGACCATTCACGCCCTCCATCGGTCATTTCGTCTTGTGGAAGATGTAGATTAGCCTCACGTCTATGTATCCAATGGATTAGGTGCGACCAGTAGTAGAACGTCGACGACGAGCATTAGACGCGCGCACTGACAGCAGGGCCTAGGCAGGTAGGAAGAATCAGTACCTTTATACCGAACCTTTGACTCTGCTAAGGATCCAGGAGGATTTTGGTGGGCAGTGTAACAGCCGGTCGTGAAAAATCCCCCTTTTTTCCCTCGCGATTCAGTGTTTTTCCCAACATCACTCATTTCCATACACTACTGACTTGTCTTTACGAACTGGTTGTTTTTCTGGACCAATCGTTGTTTGTTCGCGCCCAGAGCGCTACTTTGGCACATCCTTGTTCAGGACCTGCGTGACGCACGTGCTGTCTGCTCACACGCTGCTATTTGGTTTCTCGTTGTTGAGTCTTTGTGATCGTATTATTGAGGTTTGTATATTGTTTATGTCATTGTTTATTTAAATAATCTAGTATCGTAGAATTATCACGGATAATCGCCTTCTGATTTCGGGATCCGTTGCGAATTTGGCTACGCATTGCTCAAACGTTCGTAACAATGGGAACATCGCCCTTGGACACATTCACACGCCATTTCACGCGGGGCTGTAGCTCGCCCAATTTTCAGGACGGTGCGAAGCCAGCCATGGGTTAATAGAATGTCCGAAGTTCGTCAAAGCCACAATAAACGAACGTTGGGGAATGATGAGGAAGACAGGAGCGTGTTTTGTTTGCGTTAACACCTCAACCCGGCTCCTGGTGCCGAACAAGAACCAGATGCGGTCATGAAGTTTGCCCGGGTAGACAGAGCTGATTGCCACTCCAAGTGAAGGAGGCTACGCCGGAGGCAAAACAAAGCCCGGAGTGGTTTGCCCAAAGTCACGGTCTGCCAGTCAGCCAGTACTACCTGGGGGTAATTGCTGAAGGAGTGATGACCCCGAATAGGGTGGCCAAAGCTTCGGCTGTTGTCGACAGCGGACCAGAAGCCACCCTGGTGAAGAAGCGGTCCGCCGATAAACACCGGCTCGCTAAGAGCACGACGTCGTTACTGGTGGGCATGGTGGGTGGAACCCGGGTAGTAACTGTAGGTGAGTTAAGATTGCAGCTCATCCCTCTGGATACCCACGAGCAAATCAAATCAGAAGAGGCTCTTACTTTGGCCGATCTCCCCAGACGAGCATCAAGTTCAATGAGTGCAATTTTACCTAGGTGGACCCACTTACAAGGAGTAACCGTCGTGGAATGAGAAGAAGATGAAGCAGACCTTCTCATCGGCTGCGATGTGCCAGAGGCGCATTGGATGCTGGACCAGAGAGCAGGCAACCACCAGGGACCCTGTGCCCTACGCACGACATTAGGATGGATACTATGTGGCCCAGCTGTGGGAAGGGGCTCTATAAATTACTTGCCAGTGGGAAAGGGCCACATAGGGTACCAGTTGTAGGGCCTATACCAAAGGGAGTTTCACGACATCGGCGACGGATGACTAACACTGTCTCAAGAGGACCACCTCGCACTGCAGACGCTGAAAAAAGGGACCAGGGGCCTTAAAATCCAGTTTGAGGTTCCTCTGTAGTGGCGCACACAAGCCAGCCATTTGGTTGAAAACACAATTTAAGCTCTTCAAAGACTGCTGCCTTTGAAAGAACGCCTCGGCCAGGATCAGGATCTCCAAAAACGGTACGGCGAACTAAGGATGCGTCCGAAGACGGGTACAGTGCCTTTGTGTATTGGAAATGGTGCTTGAGAGATAGACAAAACTCCACGACGTTCTTGTTCGCCAAAGCTCGCACTGCTGCACTGGAGTCGGTCTTGATCCCCTGCCTCGAGCTCAGTGCAGCCGTGTTAGCAGTAGGAGCCGTACGGCAGTGAAGAGGTGTTTTGATTTCTACAGTTGGTTGGCTAGTTTTTGTGCGGGTTCAACAGTAGTGCAGTGCCACGGTAAAAACGTCAGGAGTCGCCTTAGTACTTTCGTCGCTAATCGGCTCACGATCAACCACGTCAAAACGGCTTTGAACCAGTGGAAACACGTCAAGTCCGTCGGCCACCGAGCCGATGTACTCTCCCGAGATGCCACCAACTTCAGGCAACTAGGCTCGTGAACGAGGGGATCGAACTTCACGCACATGCTTCAACAGGACTGGTTCACACATGAACTAAAGCTACCTCTGGAATCGGAAGTAGGGATCAAAGGCGAGGTGAGACCGTGGCAGCCGCCTAGTCGGCATTTATTTTGCCACGGTCTGCCAGGCTTTCCTTCTGGATGAAGCCGCTTTGGTCACAAGTGTGATTGGCCATCTTTAAGAGGCATTTTCAAATTACGAAACGGGACCATCCATACAGCCTTGTACGAGTGGGTCCAATGAACCCTGATGAACTACGAGCCGCAGAGTATGATCTATTCATGATGATACAACGTGAGGATTTCCCCTGCGAACTCGAGAATTTTGGAGAAGCCGGACCGATCGACAGAAACGTCATTTCCAAAAACACTTGAAGCTTCCGAATCCCAAACTCTCCTGGAGTTTAATCCAGGTACCAGTGACCGCTATTATGTCTAAACCTATTGTGAGAGCCTCAAGTTTCCTCACTTTCGACCCACGCTGGTTGTGTTTGCACTAGCAACTAGAAGCCGCGCAGTTTTGCGTCTACCTCCTGGGTTCTAAATGATACCAGTCATCCCAGACCTAGATCCGTGCGACTGCCCCGTTCCACAGTGATTGCTTGGTTTTTTCTTCGGACAGCTCTTACAGCTCCAACACATGAAGGTCGTTCACAAGATATTGCCGAACCACCCCGGTTCCCGTTGGCCTGGTCACCGCGGTTTCTCTTTCTGATGGGGTTTCTCGTAAACGGGCTCATGAAAACAGGAGTGGCCAGGCTACCCGAACTATGAGGGATTGGAGCGTAGCCGTATTGAAGCCCGTGAGTTAATCAGCCGACCTCTCTCCGGTTTGGAAACATGAAGCACCGGGCTGAACCAGAAAGCAATTCTTTTGGTACTCTTGTTCTCTCGTAAAGCCGCCTGGATACTATCCCGGTGTCTGGGGTTAGCAAGCTCCGCAATGCTTGGCCTTGGCCTCTCGTCCTGACTCTCCTGGCAACCGCTGCGTTTTCCGAACCTGGGGATGAGTTTTATGGTCACTTGGCCAGGCGTATCAATGACCTTGCTAGGCCACTTTGCCCGTTCCCTTTTCTTTTCCCCCGCTAAGTACTGGTTCCGAGACGCCCTTGACCACCTCATTCATTCCACTTCTGAGAGCGGCCCCAGTCTCCACTTGGGGTCTACCCGATGAAACTGGGAAAATTATATTCTATTTCCAGCTCAAAATACTACGTTGCCTTTTTCAACATGGCGCCTACAAGCACCGGATGGTGGCAGTTCGGTAATTAACAACAATAATGATAATAACAACAGTGCTTTTTCCACCTTGGTCGAGACGCACGAGTGAAAGCATGATCAGAGTGTTGAAAATCACCCAAAAGATACAATATTCACGAACTTCAGCAACGGTACGACAGAACTGGGCCGACTTTGGACAAAGTAAAAACGGCGAAGGTGTGCCAGGTACAGAAGAATCAGTTACGAGTTCGGGTTTGAGAAAAAGTGAAGAATCGGCCAAATGTGAAACCGCTGACAAGTGCTTTTTGTGGGCCGCTGGAAGCGCAATGCATACGGAGATGATACAGACAGTGATTGACTGATCCTCACCAGGGTTCACCGAAAGGGGGGTGTTATAAGGAAGAAGACGGGGCGGAAAAATCGCATAACCTTACCAAAGGAAGTATTGATGAGGGTGTAATGTACATGTTGATTGAAAAATTCCTCTTCTGCTCACATTCCTGTACTCTATGACCGATTTTGGACCGCCTGCTCTAGCCTACCTCATGCTGACATTGTTTTGTGGTCGACATTTATTCTACGCTTGGTGCACTTACTTTTTCTTTTTTTGGTTGTGCTTTCTTTTTGAGATTACTTTGAGGACAGTTGGTACGGTAGTGAGATGCACTGATTCAACACAGTTTGTTTCATTACTCTTCGGTTTCACCTTCTCGCTCACGTCGACTGACGGTAGACGTTCAGCTCGTTTACGTTGATTTTTGGCTGCCACGCTCAGGAAATTGTTCTTTGGGCCTGATTAAGCGTGGAGAACTTGTTCTATTTGTTTGGACTTCAGGACAGGTATTTATTATTTACTCTTTTTGGCCAACTATTCCTCTTTCTACAGAGTTTGTCCTATTTTTGATTACCTTTTTGGCTGGATAGTGACTGAGGCTTACTGTCAAAGGTATGATCATGTTTGTACTTATATTTTTACTCGCTAATAGTACCGTAGAATTTGCAGAGCAATCGTGTTCTTGATTTGGGTTCTGCATCGATTTGGGCTACGCGTTGCTTTGAGGCTCCAAGGTGCTATACAGAACGAGTGAAGCTTATTATTCGGTGAATCGATAACTGAATCGTTGGTCAGGCTTCACCCGGACCAGGACTTGAGCGTTTTGGTCGTTACATTACTTTGACACTGTCTCTGGAACGATGCGAACTACAAGGAGCAATAAGGTGACCACTGGACTCAACCGATCTGACAGTGGGGTCGGATCGGATCAAATCTTCGCTGGAACCAAGCAAGTCCCTCCTGATAGTTTTTTCTGTTCATGGCTCCAGGGTTACAGGCTCTAGTCGGCATGGTCGTTGTTCTTAGTCGAATTTGTTGCTTGTCGAACTTAGGGAACGCCACCTTAAAGAGAAACTAGCACAGGATTTGAAGGCTTTTAAAGAAAGCCAGAAAAAAAGAGTTTCTAAGAGTTAAGCAAGATTTGGAGATCGCCGAACTCTCAGAAAGGTTAGACAGAAGTGCGTCTGTGCGATCCTCGGACTCATTCGGCTGTGATAAAAGAGTGCGTGAGTACGTTCAGGTGCACACCAGGTCGATTTGTGATGAGTTCATAGATACTGCTGTTCAGGGAAACGAAAAAGCCGGTAAGCAGGACCCTAATCATAGGTTATGGAATGCGGCTTCTCACTTTGTGGGTGGGACTGACTTACCAAAAGTAGAATTGTTTTCGTTCGATGGTCGGCCAGAAATGTACTGGAAGTTCATTTGACAGTTTCATGTGTATGTCACCTCGAAGATCATGGATGCCGGCCAACGCTTGATGTATTAGCTTCATTACTGTAAGGGTAAGGCACTGGAAGCAATCGAGGAATGTGTGATGCTTCCTTCCAGCAAAGGATATCGTAGAGCTTGTGAGATACTAGAGGAATCATTTGGCCGCCCACACGAGGTGACGCGATCACTCCTGGATGGCCTAATGAGAGGACTCAGCACCAGCAGCTTGGACTCAGAGGCACTATCGACGGTAGCCGTTAGAATAAAGAGCTGCATGATTGCTCTCAAGCAGATGAATTATAAGTCCGATCTGAACTCGCTAGCCACCCTGGAACGTGTAGTTAGTGGTCTTCCATACTCCCTACAGAATAAATGGGCTGAGAGAGTCGATCGGTTAAAGCAAAACGGTCGGGAACCAACGTCTAGTGAGCTAACGGAATTCGTGTCCACCACGGCCAGGATCGCTCGTAGTCGCTCCGGACAACTAGCAAGCCAAACTAAGACCACTGGCCGGGTGAAAAAAGCCAATCGCAACCCAGGTCCACGTCTGCCCCTTAGTGGCCCACCTAGTCCCGCACACCCCCCCAACAATACATTCCTAAGCAGAAATTGGGCCTTGCTAGTCACGCTTCTTCGGCAGAAAGACTGGGGTGATTATTTCCTCACCCAGGACCCTCAGCATGCTGCGGATATTTTCTACTCCTTCTTTTCCGATTGTCTGGATAAATTGTCCAATACTGCCCAGGCTGTACCTAAAAAGAGGTCGTCTGTCTCGCCACTCCATAAGAAGTACCATAAACTTCTCAAACAACCACATAATTCCAACGACTTTTCACTTTTTATTCGTCTAAACCGCCTCTCCACACTTATTCAACGACAAGATAATACGCGACTTCGTGACCAAGAAGCTAAGGCTTTGAGTCATCCTAACAAGTCGCAACTTCTTTCTGTGTTGCATAAGTCTAGAAACGCTGATGTTAAGGCCGACTTCCAACTTCTAATTCTGGATAATAACTCATCTATCACCTCCCCACCTTGTATAGCCGAAGCCTTCAATGCATTCCTTGCTTCAGCCATGGCTCCAGCTACTGTCATTGCCCCGCCCCCATCTTCACCACTTACCGACTCTGTCCTTTCTACGATAACCTTCGATGCCAGGAGTATTTCCAAGCTACTATCCAATAGCAAACCCTCTCCTCGATTAGGCCCCGATGGCTTACCACCAATTGCACTCGTCAATGGTGGACCGGATCTCCCCCTGTTGTTGCTTAACCTTTTCACTCTTTCACTTAATGGTAGCACCGTACCTGCTAATTGGAAGCGCTCGGTAATCGTTCCCATTCATAAAAAAGGACTTTTACATGAGGTATCCAATTATCGCCCTATAAACCATACCCCCATCTTATCCAGAATAATGGAAAAAATAGTTAAAGATAATATTATTAACTATTTATTAAGCCTCAGTCTTATTAATCACAACCAACATGGATTCCTCCGTTCACGTTCCTGCATGACTTGTCAGTATGATTTTCTGAATCTCGTCACCGGCTCTGCTGAAAGTGGGAAATCTCTTGTTGTTCTTTATCTTGATTTATCCAAGGCATTTGATCGTGTCCCTCACCCCCACCTTTTAACAAAGCTACGATCATTTGGGATTGTCGATGCACTTCTTTCTTGGTTCTCGTCTTACTTATCTCGTCGTTCACAGGTTGTCTTAATTAACGGGCACACCTCTAATCCTAAGCCTGTTACTAGCGGTGTTATTCAGGGCAGTGTTTTGGGACCCCTGCTTTTCCTCCTATATATAAATGATATGTTTCCGACAATACTTAATGGCACGCCGTTTTTGTTCGCGGACGACATTAAGATAGTCTACACTTTCTCTCCTGGCAACCTCAGTACTACCATCCCTAAAACCTCTGCTGATTTAGCCGCTCTTGATGAATGGTGCTCAACCTGGGCGATGAAATTCTCCGCCGACAAGTGTATTTTCCTCACTTACAAATGCCAGGTTCCTCCTGGTTCTTTATGCATTGGCGGTTCACCCATCGACAGCCAGCCTTTAGTAAGAGACCTTGGCTTAAGTTATTCTTGCTTTTTCAACTTCTCGGAACATGCTGTCCTCCAAACGGCGAAGGCTAGAAAGTGTCTTGGTCTTCTATTCAGATCCTTTCAGCTTAGGCAGAGCATTCTCTACATGTACAAAGTACATGCCAGGCCCCTTCTCGAATATTGTCCCCTAATCTTCACTAGCATAAGAAAATCCGACAGGATTATTATCGAATGTATTCAAAGAAGATTCACAAAACAGCTTATCGGTTGGTCGTCCAACTTAAACTACAGGGAACGATGCTTATCTCTCAAAATCGAACCACTATGGCTTCGTCGCATCAAGCTTAATTTGATATTTCTGTATAGGCTATTGACTAAGCAGTCCTATTCCTCCAACCAGTCGTGCTTCTCCCCGGATACTGGATATTCACTCCGGAATAGACAGTATACTATTACCACACCCTCCGCGAGGACTGTTCTACGCTCTAAGTTCTTTCTCTTCGCGTACTCCAGAATCAGGAATAAACTTCCCTTGCACATCAGATCTTCTCGGTCAAAGTATGCATTCGTGCATGCTATTGATAAATTCCTTACTGTCCCAACTGTTTTGCGCTTATTCAACGTTCACGTAACCGAACGTCAAGCTTACGAGATAGGCCTTGACTTTTAAGCCATTGCTCTGATTTCTCTCTTTACCTTACCTTCCAAAATAACCTCACCGCTTTAAAAATTCTGATTGCTTTGTTTGACCGCTTCTCCTAGCCTTCGCCATCGACATGTGTAAACATGTCTGCGTCCACTAACTGTTTTTCCATACCAACTTATAGGATCCTGCTAATTCAACTTTGAAACAAATCCTTTCAGATGCGCTCGCATTTATAGAGACCACCGTATTACTCCCCACATGTTGTCAATATCTCTCACTCGCTCCACGATTTATTAACTTCATTTAGTTATATTGCGTATGCGGCCCTGAAACCAACCTCAACATTGCCATAAAAACTGCTTCAGTATCCAACCCCTGGTTGGATATATATATATATATATATATATATATATATATATATATATATATACTCATTACTGTCCTATAATTATTAACAAAGTTATGGTGAGTAACTCAACGGTCCTCGATATCTCTTAGCTTATAATGCCTCTCTTCCGCACCAGGTCCCACCACTCATACTTCGCTCACCACATCTGCGATTTCGAACTGGAAAATCCAGTCTGATTCATCGCACTTAGCGTGACTCACTAACTAAACTCAACACCCAGCTTTGACGTTACCATTTCTGCTCCCACCCTATCCTCCAGCTAAGGTTCTTCTGTAATTTCATGCAGAACTTGGTCTTTAATCCTGCTCAATGACCACTCTGGGCGAAATACTAACTTCCCCATTGAAAGTTCTAGCCACAATTAGGCGTTTCTCCTTTAGTCTCACGTTTCATGGCCTCAATGTGCCTTTGGGATCCGCCGCACCGATGAGCCCGTGCTTAACTTTTGTTCTTCTTTCCGTTAACCGTTGATCCTCGGCTGCGTCACTCTATCTCACTTGCCTTGCCATAGTCTTTTGCGTCCGACCGCTCTCGCAGGACCCGTCTGATGATCGCACCCACGTATACAGCAATATATATATTTTATATATACATTTATATATATACATATATATATATATATACACCTGTTCATATATATATATATATATACATATATATTCATATATATATATACCTATTCATATATATACATATATATGTGTAAATATATAACATTCTTATATACAATATATATATATACTCACTACTGTCCTATAATTAATAACAAAATCATGGTGAGTAACTCAACGGTCCTCGATATCTCTTAGCTTATTATGCCTCTCTTCCGCACCAGGTCCCACCACTCATACTTCGCTCACCACCTCTGCGATTTCGAACTGGAAAATCCAGTCTGATTCATCGCACTTAGCGTGACTCACTAACTAAACTCAACACCCAGCTTTGACGTTACCATTTCTGCTCCCACCCTATCCCCCAGCTAAGGTTCTTCTGTAATTTCATGCAGAACTTGGTCTTTACTCCTGCTCAATGACCACTCTAGGCGAAATACTAACTTCCCCATTGAAAGTTCTAGCCACAATTAGGCGTTTCTCCTTTAGTCTCACGTTTCATGGCCTCAATGTGCCTTTGGGATCCGCCGCACCGATGAGCCCGTGCTTAACTTTTGTTCTTCTTTCCGTTAACCGTTGATCCTCGGCTGCGTCACTCTATCTCACTTTCCTTGCCGTAGTCTTTTGCGTCCGATAATCGCACCCACGTATACATCTATATATATATATATATATATATATATATATATATATATATATATACATATATACCTTGGGTATGCTCCACTCACTTGTCCCCCTTCCTAACTAGATTGTGCCATTTTACTACACACAATTTGCATATATATAAATGAGTGCTCGCTCTCAGTTAATTCCTGGCTCAGGCTAGAACTCAGCCGTCCCATTCTGCTTTTTTTGTGCCTTTCTCGTACTTGCCACACGGATTACCATTCCTTAGTAACCAGGCTTCACTTCTCTACGCACATGCTCATGGTAAGTTAAGACCCCATTCCAACCGGAATCCGTATGCCCCTGCCGAATACCAGCACGTTTGCCCCCACATGAAAAATCCTCATTTTAACACTGTGTTTTCCCCCCTTTTTACTGTTTGCCGTCCTTTACCACAGCTGGTGAACTGACCAGACTGTTTTCTTCCTATTTTCTCATTCTTCGCTCAGACCATACCATCTACTATTGTTTTATTCCTGGTTCCCGAACGGACACCCTCTCCTCATCCACTGCCTACCTGATATCGCCTCAAATCTCTACTATCACCCAACTACCCTAGAAAGCTACCAGTCTCCATCTAGGGATCCCTAATAGACCTGTCCACTAGCCAAACGATAAGTAACTGTTCGGATAACAAAATGTTCATTTTTTTGCTTCCATATAAACGATAATCATAACCCACAGCTGGAACACTCTCCAGACTGCCGCACTCCTGATCTCTTCCAGATTGCATTGGTTACTTGGGTATCCATCGGCCAAATCGACGTTTATTCCGGATCACCGTAAGGACTGGACGATTTGATCAATGGTTTAAACCTATACTCTCGCCTGCTGACGTTACATGGGGCGCCGTACATGGATTAACAAAACCTCATGAAAGTCCCAAGGGATCGCAGAGGTGATTCCTGACAGCAACCATCAACACATCCGCTCAACGTCTATTCCCAAATAATCCAACCCGACAGTTCAATTCTTCCCGCGTTGCAGTACGAAATCAATGGCCGGAACCCAGCCTTCGCAGCTGTCAACTTCGTCAAACCAGCCCTTTTTTACCTGCTTCCCACAACATTCTGCCTGCAACCAAGGTCTTTACGGAACAGAATACCAGCCAACCATAATTTGATTACCAATTTTCTATCAAATACAAAAAAAAACATTTAACACTCTTCCAACTCCTGCCTAGCCGAACCATTGACGTTTGTCTCCACTAATCCGTTTCATTGACGGCTTTTCTTTTCTTTAACAGTCCGTTATATGTCCATACACCATTCATGCTCTTCAAAAGTTCACTGAAGTCCCTGCGAAGCTTTTCGCCTTCATTTGAATTTCCATATGACACTGTAATCACCTGCACAAAAGGTCCGTTTTATTATCACCTTTGAATCACTTGCCTTTATTTCACATGCTTCCCCCACAATTAGTTACCCAATGCTGCATCAGTGTCCAATATCCCGCTGGTATCTCTGACTGCACTTTGAAAGCCCCACGCTTGCTTCACTTCTAACAATGTTCTTTTGCATCTCTTACGCCCGGTTACTTGTTAGTGACCGTCCATTTGTCGCTTATATCAGCAATTCCACGACTGTCCAGCTATCCACAGCGCCCCCAGCGATTTCGAAACCGATTTGGAATTCCCGCCTCAACCATTACCACTTTTGTTTACTCAAACACTACATGACTTTACTGTTGTATTTCGGTTGCTGTGATTTATAAATTTAGAATTTGTGAATACCTAACATTGACATGTATTGCTGTATACTCTGATCTTGCCTTGCGCATGTGTATTGACCACGGTCAAGAAATATACTATAACTATAACTATAATCTGGATCTAGTTGGTCCATAAGCTCAGTGCCACAGGAAAAAGAGCGACCTCAGACCTGCCCGAAATGTGATGGGAACCACTCAATAACGCTGTGCCAAGAGGTTTTGGCGTTAGACGTACCTGCGAGATGGGCAGAAGCCCGTAAAAAAGGGTTGTGCTTCATTTGTCTGAAAAGAAGCCATAGAGCCGGTGACTGCAGATCAAAAACCGTCTGCACTATTGAAGGCTGTGGCGGTAGTCATCATCAACTACTCCATGGGGCTATGCCAAAGCGCCCTGTACCACCCAAGGCAGTGAGCGAAAATCACTGCGGTGTAAACAAGATGCAGCATAATGGCATACACCTTGGACTACTGCCGGTGAGAATTAAGGCCGGAGAAAAGGAGGTCGTCGGACATGCTTTCCTCGACAATGGATCCGACTCTACTCTCATTTGGGCCGAGGTCACACAATGTTTGGGTTTAGGTTTTTGAAATAGCTAGTTGACAATTAAGACTCTGGGGGGATCCAAAACAGCCAATGCGGTCAGTGACGCGTTCGAATTGATCGCACTGAATGGCACCGATTTAATCAGCATAGAGCAAGACGTTGTTGTTGAGTCACTGCCCGTGCCCAAGCCCAGTTCCGACGATGAGTATAGGAAGTGGCCTCACTTGGAGGACCTACCTATAGAAACCGTAAATGAGGATGTACTATTGCTTATCGGATGTGGCGTACCCGAGGCTCATTGGGTCTTAGACCAGAGGCTAGGAGGTCGTAAACATCCCTATGCAGTCTGCACACTGTTAGGCTGGGTGGTATTTGGTCCGACCACCTTCAAAAGGCATCAGTCCTTATCGGTGGACTGGGTGACTCAAAGCGAATCATCACCCATAGAAGAAATACAAAGGATGTATGATGCGGAGTTTGGGGACGTGCAGCTAATGGACAAGAGCGTTTCCATAGAGGACGCTCAAGTCATAAGATACGTCGCGTCTGAGACGCGGCGTATACAAGGACACTTCATGGTTCCTCTGCCATGGAGGAAGGGTGTAGCGACAGGGCTCGGGAACCTTAGGTCTGCACGAATGAGGTTGCACAGTTTGAAACGTCGCCTGACAAGCGACAAAAACCTGTGGATCAGATATACCAAAGCGATGGATCAAACCATAGCCAAGGGATACGCGATAAGGGTACCGCTGCATCAAATGAGCTGTGACTACAGACCTCGGTGGTACTTACCGCACCACGCTGTCTTAAACCCAAAGGAGCCTGAGAAGTTGCGTATTGTCTTGGATTGCGCAGCCAAACACAAGGGGCGGTTGCTAAATGACATGCTTTATCAAGGCCCTGATATTACTACTGATATTGTGGGCATACTTTTGCGATTCCGCAAGGAAAAGGTGGCCGTTTCAGCGGACATAGAAAAAATGGTCATGCAAGTAAAGGTGTCCGAAAGTGGCAGGAGTGCCTTGCGGTTCCTTTAGTGGCCACAAGGAGACCTGTCACTGGTGCCGGAAGAATATCAGATGACGGCCCACCCCTTTGGGGCTACTTCCTCACCCTTCTGCGCCAACTTCGCGTTATGCCGAGCTGCGAGGGATTTTGGGGTAGGTTATGAACCATCGGTCTTGCAAGCCGTAGAACGCAGTTTTTGTGTCGATGATTGCCTTGCATCCTTCAAAACTAGCGCCGAGGCTACCGCTTTTGCGACAGGGATAACTGCTTTATTGATGCACACTGGTTTCAAGCTGGGGAAATGGGTATCCAACTCACGGAAGTTTATGGCCTTATCTCCAGACCCTGATTTAAATGCCAGTTCCGTTCGGCTACCTCAGCAGAACGACACCGGCCAGAGGGCACTGGGCTTTCAGTGGAATACGGTCACGGACGAATTTGCCTTTCAGTTCCAGTTGCTTGATAGGCCTTTGACAAGGAGAGGCATACTGTCGAACGTCAGTTCCCTGTTTGACCCACTTGGGCTAGTGGCTCCGTTATGTCTTCCGGCTAAGCAGTTGTAGCAGAGGTTATGCAGGTCAAATTTAGGTTGGGATAGCCCACTCAGTCCAGCAGATACGGTGTTGTGGAATAATTGGGTATCATTTGTGAACCACGTCGGTAAAATAAGAGTACCGAGGAGCATAATTAAAGAGACCCAAAAAGGAATAGGATGCACTGAGTTGCATATATTCTGCGATGCTTCAGAAACCGGATACGGCGCAGTGGCATACGCGAGGCGAATTCCCGTGGACGGAGCCCCATACTATGTGCTTCTATGTAGCAAATCGCGAGTAGCACCTATCAAAACCGTTACTATCCCGAGGCTTGAGTTGGCGGCAGCCGTCTTAGGTGTTCGATTGAGTGAGATGTTAAAACGAAGCTTGCCAGATTGTTTTGACGGAGCGTATTTTTGGACAGACTCGATGATTGTCAGGTACTACATAGAGAACACCAGTACGCGTTATAGTACCTTCTTTGCTAACCGATTGGCAATTATTCATCAGTATACTAGCGTTTCCCAATGGCGGCACGTGCGATCAGAGGATAATATTGCTGATCTAGCCTCAAGAGGAATTTCAACCGAAGAAGAACTGAGGATATGGTTGAGAGGACCCTCGCCCTTGAACGACCACAATCCACCAGAATTTGTATTGTCGGTCTCACCGGATGGTGTGGAGACTAAGAAAGGGCCGGCTTTAGTAAATACGGCCAACTCGCACACTGGCATCACCCTCATGTTTTCTCGATACTCTGATTGGTCCAAGCTCTTAAAGGCTGTCGCTTGGCTCATCCTGTTTACTTCCTATATTCAAGTTATGTTCTCAAGGAGCGAGGATTTGCTGAACGTTGGCAGCCTGTCCGCCGAAAACATAGAGAGGGTTAGGTTCAGAGTGATAACAATTGTTCAGAGGGATTCATTTGGAGAGTTTTTACAGCGAGAACCACTTACAGATGCGCTGTGCAAGATTGCCTTGGGTTCCCTAAAAAAGCTATGCCTGATTGTATTGGGAAATCTTTTGTGTTTTGGCGGACGACTAAATTATGCTGAATATCCAAGTGCCTCTAAACACCCAGTTATTTTGCGGAACAGACACCCGGTGACAGAACTCATTATCCGCCACCACCATGGTAGAGAAGGACATAGTGGCAACGCGCAAGTGCTTGCCGCAATCCGCGAGAGATACTGGATTATCAATGGAATCGGCGCGGTCAAACGGGTAATAGGACGATGTTTCACTTGTCGTAGGCTGGCCGCCATCGCTGGTCAGAAGTTGCTGGCTCCTCTTCCTTCTTGTCGTGTGGAAAGAGGGCGGTACTGCTTCAGTTCGGTCGGAATAGATTACTTTGGTCCAATCCTTGTTCGTAGGGGTGGAGGGTCGGAAAAAGATACGGCTGTCTATTCTCTTGTCTACAAACTCGAGCTACGCATTTGGAAATGACAGCCAGCTTAAGCACTGACTTGTTCATTATGTCACTTGTCCGTTTTGTTGGTAGACGTGGAACACCGACGGAAATCTATGGCGACAACGGGTCGAATTTCGTGGGTGTAGTTACCGAGCTCAAACGTCAGTTAAAGCGTTGGGATAGACGACGCATTAACGATCATCTAGCCAGACAGGGTATAAGTTGGCACTTCAACCCCCCAGCATCGAGCCACCGAGTGGGCGTATGGGAGAGAATGATCCGTTCGGTACGCAGGTTGCTATCAGTGCTTTCGGAGGAACAGATGATGAGTGAGGAGACGTTACTTACTTGCTTTGTTGAAGTCGAGAGGATATAACAATAGTTTATTTCGGATAACCCCGAAGCATGCTGTTTGATGACCAGGGCAGATTGGCTCTGACTCTGAGCAGTCCACTACTGCTGAGGGACGATTGCGGTATATTGGATAGTGCTAATATGAGAGAACACTTTTATAGACGTTGGAAGCAGGTCAACCACTTTGCTAATAACTTTTGGAGCCGCTGGGTGAGAGAATATGTCCCGACTCTGCAGGCCAGACAGAAATGGCTTTCAAAACATAGAAATCTTAGAAAGGGGGACATCGTGCTTGTTGCTTCAGAAACCTTTGCGAGAGACAAGTGGCCCATGGGGATAATTGAGGACGCAGAAGTTGATGCAGGTGGACTCGTACGGACGGCCGTGGTCCGCACTACCGAAGGAAAGCAACGGAGAGATGTGAGAAACATTTGCTTGTTAGAAGGTGCCGACTAGAAGCCGGGGTCGTAGGCTAGGGGGTATGCAGGCGTATTGCTGTAAGTCCTCGTATACCCCAAGAGAAGGGAGGTAGCAGGCGTACTGCTGTAAGTCCTGTGAATTCCGGTGTCTCGGGAGCGTAAGTAGGAAGGGGAAGCCGGAACCGATTACTGTCTGAAACTGCCGTGAACGGCCAGGAGGAATTTTGGCGGCCGGTGTAATGTCCATGTTGATTGAAAAATTCCTCTTCTGCTCACATTCCTGTACTCTATGACCGATTTTGGACCGCCTGCTCTAGCCTACCTCATGCTGACATTGTTTTGTGGTCGACATTTATTCTACGCTTGGTGCACTTACTTTTTCTTTTTATGGTTGTGCTTTCTTTTTGAGATTACTTTGAGGACAGTTGGTACGGTAGTGAGATGCACTGATTCAACACAGTTTGTTTCATTACTCTTCGGTTTCACCTTCTCGCTCACGTCGACTGACGGTAGACGTTCAGCTCGTTTACGTTGATTTTTGGCTGCCACGCTCAGGAAATTGTTCTTTGGGCCTGATTAAGCGTGGAGAACTTGTTCTATTTGTTTGGACTTCAGGACAGGTATTTATTATTTACTCTTTTTGGCCAACTATTCCTCTTTCTACAGAGTTTGTCCTATTTTTGATTACCTTTTTGGCTGGATAGTGACTGAGGCTTACTGTCAAAGGTATGATCATGTTTGTACTTATATTTTTACCGTAGAATTTGCAGAGCAATCGTGTTCTTGATTTGGGTTCTGCATCGATTTGGGCTACGCGTTGCTTTGAGGCTCCAAGGTGCTGTACAGAACGAGTGAAGCTTATTATTCGGTGAATCGATAACTGAATCGTTGGTCAGGCTTCACCCGGACCAGGACTTGAGCGTTTTGGTCGTTGCAGAGGGTGGAAAGCAAACACTAATCCATAAAAGTGTCAGGTGATTACTGAGATGAATGAATAACATTTGAGTGATGAGAATCCGCTTCTGGTGGAAGAAGGATGGGATCCCGAAGCATCAGTTACTAATTACTAACTAGAATAGAATGTCAGTGATGAACAAAGCTTTGCAGTAGAAACACAGGCAAAGAATCTCCCCTGGTCTTACACCTCGTGACGTTGTTACGATGACAAACATTGTGTCCTGTTGAGTCTCAGGCGGCTTTCCCGGCCCAGTACTGGGCGGTATAAACGAAAATGACAAGTGACATTACTTTTGATGGATTGTTGGAATCCTATTGAGCACACAGATTTCAGCATTTCGGGTGGGCTGGTCCACCACGATGAAACTCTTCAAGGAGGAGGAAGGGGTCATCGCCGACTTTGGACCACTCATTATTGTACTAAGTTCCTGTGTATGGTGGATAATCACTCGAGGTTAGCAGGATGAGGGCTTGGCTGAGTAGGGAAATGTATCCCTTCTCACACTCCTGTTGAAATACTTTATCACCCACAAGGGGGTCCAGGAAGAATCAGCAGGTTAGTGACACTGGTAAAGTGCATTATCCCGCGAGTGTGAGTCATCCAGGAGGGTAAAAGAGTGGTGTCGTGAAATCAGCAGTAGCTGAAAGGAGCAGTGGAAGGAAGAATTATCGCAACTGTCCGATCGTTGTACCACCTGTGAGCGAGGACGTAAAGGACTGTGATTAGGGAAAAACCAGATAGAATTAAGGTCAGGCTGTTTCATATTTCTACGGAAACGCCTTTTTCTAATGGGAGCCATGAGACAACAGGTGTACAGAGGACACGAGGTGAAATGGGATCGTCGAACGATATGAACGCGAACTTTCGGTTCTTCAGAGCGCGTCGGACTGAGCACTTAAATTGAAGGTGGACTGAGGTGAACCTTCATTTTCATCTTTTCCGGTTCTGGCTACTGAACTATCAGCGGCCTTCATTTTCACCCGGACTGATAGCTCATTTGGGGGGCATTCTATTTCAGATATAGTTTAGGTGGTCTTGGTTTCGGAGGTCTTCCCAAAAACCTTATCCTGAGTGACCGTACATTTCTGAGTTGGTTGAAAGGTTCTGTTCAGTTGAGCGATTATTCTCGCTTATTTGAGTTTCGCAGTATGTTTTGAAGTGTGTGCCTACCTTCGATCAAAGGCACTGCGTGGTCCTCCCGACTATCTTTCCTCTAGCTTACGTGCGACGCTACGATTGATATTTCAAGTCCACTCAAAAGGGCGCTGTAAACTGACTGGTCCACTTGTTCGTAATGCTCGCGGATAAACTACAAGACCGTCGTGTTCTGATTTGCAATATAACTTTGGCACGGTACTAAAAGTCTACACCGATTATTGCCCGTAAAACATTTTGGATGGTGGCTAGTGCTTCCTACACCGGACTCGTGAACTACCAGGTAAACCACGTTTTTTGATGACTTAGATCTACTTAAATCGCTCAAGCCGAGTTTGATTCAGGACATTCCAGCTAAGCTGAAGTTCATACGGAGTTATCTGGGCGCGGGGGGTCAACTGCGATTTGATAATGTCTTGCCTCAAAAAATAATTTGGATGAAGCACTTTAGATAACTGATGAAATTTTGGGCGCCATATCAAAATTTTGTTTATCAAGGTTCACCTTCCAAGATTCCGCAGGAAAGTGGGGAGTATTTGGAGGGCTCCATGTCCATCCTCATTCAAAGAGTTCTTTAACGCAACTGTCCTCGTAAAGCTGCCGAGAAATTCGACGATGGTGCGTCATTCAAGGAATTATCGCTAGCGTGAAAAGGGTAAAAATACGTAGGTGACTTTTAACAGGAGACTCGTTAAGAGTATCTTGGAAGGAAAAGTGTGAATGGGCACAAATCAAGCAAACATTCTTTTACAGTGTGATAAATTACCAAAATATTCAGAGTCTGCCACATAGATCCAAAAAGCTAAACCACCTAAACTTCTTCAACTCTCCGGCTAGTATTTCTGTTGTGACTCAGAGACTTACCGGGTGAAAGATTTCGATTGCAATAGCGAGCCTATAAGGAGGTTTTCTTTCCTGGTATCTGTTACAAGATTTCATTTTTCTTTCCAACGGTATCCCGCTTGGAGTTGATTCTTTACTGATCCAGAACCCTCAGGTTGGCCTTACTTTTGTCTGAAAGATATAGGGCATTGATCCCGAAACTAGACTCACTTTTTCACGAAATGCACTTTCCTCTGCATTCATTGACTTTTCCGAGCTCACTTTAATACAATTTGCTTCATGTCTCCCTGTTCCATAACTAACTCCTTTTATTTATCCGGGGAAAATCCCTCGTTCCAGGCTCACATCATCTTCGTGGAGAGCTGTTCTTATCATATTCAGCAAATTTCCCGAGAGTACTTCCATATATTTCTTTCATTTCTCCCTGTTCAGAACTTTTTCCGTCCATGGAACCCCAACAAGCCTCCATTTTCCATGGCTTGCACCATTTTGGTTTACAATGCATCCTAAGCTCTGTGTTCACAATATTTTCTGCTTCCACACGGGCCACGGTTGCCTAACTCGGATTCGGAGCCATCTAGTGTTTGCCATCATTCCCTTGTTCCATTCAAACTATTTCTAGTTATGTTTTTGGTTTCTGACATCTGTGACTCCCATTCTTGCAATTCGTGTATAGTTCATCGTTTTTAGTAACGTTGTACACCGTGATCATCCACTTGTGCGTACTTATCGACTAAGGCTTTGAGTCATTCTAACAAGTCGCAACTTCTTTCTATGTTGCATAAGTCTAGAAACGCTGATGTTAAGGCCGACTTCCAACTTCTAATTCTGGATAATAACTCATCTATCACCTCCCCACCTTGTATAGCCGAAGCCTTCAATGCATTCTTTGCTTCAGCCATGGCTCCAGCTACTGTCATTGCCCCGCCCCCATCTTCACCACTTACCGACTCTGTCCTTTCTACGATACCCTTCGATGCCAGGAGTATTTCCAAGCTACTATCCAATAGCAAACCCTCTCCTCGATTAGGCCCCGATGGCTTACCACCAATTGCACTCGTCAATGGTGGACCGGATCTCCCCCTGTTGTTGCTTAACCTTTTCACTCTTTCACTTAATGGTAGCACCGTACCTGCTAATTGGAAGCGCTCGGTAATCGTTCCCATTCATAAAAAAGGACCTTTACATGAGGTATCCAATTATCGCCCTATAAACCATACCCCCATCTTATCCAGAATAATGGAAAAAATAGTTAAAGATAATATTATTAACTATTTATTAAGCCTCAGTCTTATTAATCACAACCAACATGGATTCCTCCGTTCACGTTCCTGCATGACTTGTCAGTATGATTTTCTGAATCTCGTCACCGGCTCTGCTGAAAGTGGGAAATCTCTTGTTGTTCTTTATCTTGATTTATCCAAGGCATTTGATCGTGTCCCTCACCCCCACCTTTTAACAAAGCTACGGTCATTTGGGATTGTCGATCCACTTCTTTCTTGGTTCTCGTCTTACTTATCTCATCGTTCACAGGTTGTCTTAATTAACGGGCACACCTCTAATCCTAAGCCTGTTACTAGCGGTGTTATTCAGGGCAGTGTTTTGGGACCCCTGCTTTTCCTCCTATATATAAATGATATGTTTCCGACAATACTTAATGGCACGCCGTTTTTGTTCGCGGACGACATTAAGATAGTCTACACTTTCTCGCCTGGCAACCTCAGTACTACTATCCCTAAAATCTCTGCTGATTTAGCCGCTCTTGATGAATGGTGCTCAACCTGGGCGATGAAATTCTCCGCCGACAAGTGTATTTTCCTCACTTACAAATGCCAGGTTCCTCCTGGTTCTTTATGCATTGGCGGTTCACCCATCGACAGCCAGCCTTTAGTAAGAGACCTTGGCTTAAGTTATTCTTGCTCTTTCAACTTCTCGGAACATGCTGTCCTCCAAACGGCGAAGGCTAGAAAGTGTCTTGGTCTTCTATTCAGATCCTTTCAGCTTAGGCAGAGCATTCTCTACATGTACAAAGTACATGCCAGGCCCCTTCTCGAATATTGTCCCCTAATCTTCACTAGCATGAGAAAATCCGACAGGATTATTATCGAATGTGTTCAAAGAAGATTCACAAAACAGCTTATCGGTTGGTCGTCCAACTTAAACTACAGGGAACGATGCTTATCTCTCAAAATCGAACCACTATGGCTTCGTCGCATCAAGCTAAATTTGATATTTCTGTATAAGCTATTGACTAAGCAGTCCTATTCCTCCAACCAGTTGTGCTTCTCCCCGGATACTGGATATTCACTCCGGAATAGACAGTATACTATTACCACACCCTCCGCGAGGACTGTTCTACGCTCTAAGTTCTTTCTCTTCGCGTACTCCAGAATCTGGAATAAACTTCCCTTGCACATCAGATCTTCTCGGTCAAAGTATGCATTCGTGCGTGCTATTGATAAATTCCTTACTGTCCCAACTGTTTTGCGCTTATTCAACGTTCACGTAACCGAACGTCAAGCTTACGAGATAGGCCTTGACTTTTAAGCCATTGCTCTGCTTCCTCTCTTTACCTTACCTTCCAAAATAACCTCACCGCTTTAAAAATTCTGATTGCTTTGTTTGACCGCTTCTCCTAGCCTTCGCCATCGACATATGTAAGCATGTCTGCGTCCACTAACTGTTTATCCATACCAACTTATAGGATCCTGCTAATTCAACTTTGAAACAAATCCTTTCAGATGCGCTCGCATTTATAGAGACCACCGTATTACTCCCCACAGGTTGTCAATATCTCTCACTCGCTCCACGATTTATTAACTTTATTTAGTTATATTGCGTATGCGGCCCTGAAACCAACCTCAACATTGCCATAAAAACTGCTTCAGTATCCAACCCCTGGTTGGATTTATATATATATATATATATATATATATATATATATATGTATATATATATACATATATACTCATTACTGTCCTATAATTATTAACAAAATCATGGTGAGTAACCCAACGGTCCTCGATATCTCTTAGCTTATAATGCCTCTCTTCCGCACCAGGTCCCACCGCTCATACTTCGCTCACCACCTCTGCGATTTCGAACTGGAAAATCCAGTCTGATTCATCGCACTTAGCGTGACTCACTAACTGAACTCAACACCCAGTTATGACGTTACCATTTCTGCTCCCACCCTATCCCCCAGCTAAGGTTCTTCTGTAATTTCATGCAGAACTTGGTCTTTACTCCTGCTCAATGACCACTCTAGGCGAAATACTAACTTTCCCATTGAAAGTTCTAGCCACACTTAGGCGTTTCCCCTTTAGTCTCACGTTTCATGGCCTCAATGTGCCTTTGGGATCCGCCGCACCGATGAGCCCGTGCTTAACTTTTGTTCTTCTTTCCGTTAACCGTTGATCCTCGGCTGCGTCACTCTATCTCACTTTCCTTGCCATAGTCTTTTGCGTCCGACCGCTCTCGCAGGACCCGTCTGATGATAGCACCCACGTATACAGCAATATATATATTTTATATATACATATATATATATACACCTGTTCATATATATATATATATATATGCATATATATATATACATATATATGCATATATATATATATAATATATGTATATATATATATATATATATATGTATATATATATGTATACCTATTCATATATATACATATATATGTGTAAATATATAACATTTTTATATACAATATATATGTATATACATATATATATATATACTCACTACTGTCTTATAATTAATAACAAAATCATAGTGAGTAACTCAACGGTCCTCGATATCTCTTAGCTTATAATGCCTCTCTTCCGCACCAGGTCCCACCGCTCATACTTCGCTCACCACCTCTGCGATTTCGAACTGGAAAATCTAGTCTGATTCATCGCACTTAGCGTGACTCACTAACTGAACTCAACACCCAGTTATGACGTTACCATTTCTGCTCCCACCCTATCCCCCAGCTAAGGTTCTTCTGTAATTTCATGCAGAACTTGGTCTTTACTCCTGCTCAATGACCACTCTAGGCGAAATACTAACTTTCCCATTGAAAGTTCTAGCCACACTTAGGCGTTTCCCCTTTAGTCTCACGTTTCATGGCCTCAATGTGCCTTTGGGATCCGCCGCACCGATGAGCCCGTGCTTAACTTTTGTTCTTCTTTCCGTTAACCGTTGATCCTCGGCTGCGTCACTCTATCTCACTTTTCTTGCCGTAGTCTTTTGCGTCCGATGATCGCACCCACGTATACATATATATATATATATATATATATATATATATATATATATATATATATATATATATATACATATATACCTTGGGTATGCTCCACTCACTTGTCCCCCTTCCTAACTAGATTGTGCCATTTTACTACACACAATTTGCGTATATATAAATTAAACCGTTCCGTCCTTTAGCGATGAGTGCTCGCTCTTAGTTAATTCCTGGCTCAGGCTAGAACTCAGCCGTCCCATCCTGCTTTTTTTGTGCCTTTCTCGTACTTGCCACACGGATTACCATTCCTTAGTAACTAGGCTCCACTTCTCTACGCACATGCTCATGGTAAGTTAAGACCCCATTCCAACCGGAATCCGTATGCCCCTGCCGAATACCAGCACGTTTGCCCCCACATGAAAAATCCTCATTTTAACACTGTGTTTTCCCCCCTTTTTACTGTTTGCAGTCCTTTACCACAGCTGGTGAACTGACCAGACTGTTTTCTTCTTATTTTCTCATTCTTCGCTCAGACCATACCATCTACTATTGTTTTATTCCTGGTTCCCAAACGGACACCCTCTCCTCATCCACTGCCTACCTGATATCGCCCCAAATACCCTAGAAAGCTACCAGTCTCCATCTAGGGATCCCTAATAGACCTGTCCACTAGCCAAACGATAACTAACTGTTCGGATATCAAAATGTTCATTTTCTTGCTTCCATATAAACGATAATCTTAACCCACAGCTGGAACACTCTCCAGACTGCCGCATTCCTGATCTCTTCCAGATTGCATTGGTTACTTGGGTATCCATCGGCTAAATCGACGTTTATTCCGGATTACCGTAAGGACTGGGCGATTTGATCAATGGTTTAAACCTATACTCTCGCCTGCTGACGTTACATGGGGCACCGTACATGGATTAACAAAACCTCATGAAAGTCTCACCGGATCGCAGAGTACGAAGTCAATGGCCGGAACCCAGCCTTCGCAGCTGTCAACTTCGTCAAACCAGCCCTTTTTTACCTGCTTCCCACAACATTCTGCCTGCAACCAAGGTCTTAACGGAACAGAATACCAGCCATCTGCAGCCAACCATAATTTGATTACCAATTTTCTATCAAATACAAAAAAAACATTTTACACTCTTCCAACTCCTGCCTAGCCGAACCATTGACGTTTGTCTCCACTAATCCGTTTCATTGACGGCTTTTCTTTTCTTTAATAGTCCGTTATATGTCCATACACCATTCATGCTCTTCAAAAGTTCACTGAAGTCCCTGCGAAGCTTTTCGCCTTCATTTGAATTTCCATATGACACTGTAATCACCTGCACAAAAGGTCCGTTTTATTATCACCTTTGAATCACTTGCCTTTGTTTCACATGCTTCCTCCACAATTAGTTACCCAATGCTGGATCAGTGTCCAATATCCCGCTGGTATCTCTGACTGCACTTTGAAAGCCCCACGCTTGCTTTACTTCTAACAATGTTCTTTTGCATCTCTTACGCCCGGTTACTTGTTAGTGACCGTCCATTTGTTGCTTATATCAGCAATTCCACGACTGTCCAGCTAACCACACCGCGCCCCAGCGATTTCGAAACCGATTCGAAATTCCCGCCTCAACCATTGCCACTTTAGTTTACTCAAACACTACATGACTTTACTGTTGTATTTCGGTTGCTGTGATTTATAAATTTAGAATTTGTGAATACCTCACATTGACATGTATTGCTGTATACTCTGATCTTGCCTTGTGCATGTGTATTGACCACGGTCAAGAAATATACTATAACTATAACTATACCACTATCATCATAAAGATGCCTAATGTTGCACTGGTTCTAAAATTGGACATTCAATGGAGCCTGTTCCACAAGGTTGGTAAAAGCCTTAAATGAAGAAGTTTTGGTCGATGTGGGGAATCCAGTTATCGTCGAACCTTTTCGTTCTCTGCCCCCTTAAAATAAGGTCTGCACATGCCATACACTTAGTACGGAGCCATCGTTGCCATGTAAAACGTATAAACCCGGGCAAACCGATTGGTGAGTTCCCTATAGATCCGAAGAAATTCGTCCATAATTTGTCATCCATAAGCCTGAATAAGACATCACTTGAGGTGTTATCCCTAGGGCCAATGTTTTGTTGCCCAACCAATAAAACTAAATAGTTGGATATGGAAGTTGAGCTTGGGAGCCTGTTTGATCAGCTATCACGTCTTGTTCCGTCCTCGCAGCAGGAGTTAGAGAAACGGAAGTTCACTTTCGTGAACTCATGTTATCAACATCGCGAAAATAGACCGTTGGCAAAAGGGTTATTAACGTCGGAACACCTGAAGAGCCTCAAAGAATTGCAGGCTTATAGAGAAATAATGTTGTGCAAATCAGATAAAGGTGCGGGTATCGTAGTTCTCAACAAATCGGATTATATAGAGAACATGAAGATGATAGTGAGTGATGGCTCCAAGTTCACGAAGACCCAATCTGAGAAGGATAAAGGGTCTCAGATAGAAGAGTCAACTTCAACTAGAATAAGAACCTTGAAGCAAAAAGGAATAATCGAAGCGATGACCTTCGAAAAAATACGACCGAAGGTGGCGATAATCCCCGGATTGTACGGTCTACGGAAGGTACACGAAGGAGAAGTCCCATTGAGACCGATTTTGGATACGTGTAACCCTCCATATCACGCAGCAGCAAAGTGGTTGACTGGCTTATTGGAACCATTAAGAGTGGCAATTTCTAGACAAAGTCTACTAGACACCTTTCATTTCGTAGAAGCTGTGAGGAGCCTGGATCTAGAAGGCAAGCGAATGATATCGTTCGATGTTACCTTACTGTTCACAAATGTCCCGATCAGTGGAGCAATCAACCATCTGTGCGATTACACTCAGAGTAACGGAACCAATTTGGGTATTCCGCTGGATGAACTGAAACAGTTGCTATATTTCTGCAGACAATATCCAGTTTCAGTTCAATGGTGAAATCTATCGTCAGAAGGACCGAGTTGCAATGAGATCACCTTTGGGACCCCTATTTGCTGATATTTTCATGGCAAAACTTGAAAATAATCAACTTGATCCTATAATCCGAGATTTTACCTTGAACAGAAGATATGCAGGAGACGTCATATGTGTGCTAGACACCAATCTGGACACAAACCCGCTTCTTAACAATTTTACCGCTACTCATCCAAATGTTCAGTTTGCTTCGGAAAGAGAAAAGAACAATATTCTATAGTATTTAGACGTATGCATAAGCGGTAGGAATGATTTTTTCGTCCACTTATCAATGCACAGAAAAGCTACACGGAACGGACAATACATCCATTTTCACAACTTTGTGCCCCTGTAAAGGAAGGGGAACAGCATACGTTGCTTAGTTAACAAAGCAAGAAAAATCTACTCCGAAGACAAAAATAAATAAACTCCTTTTTCTGCGGAGTGTTTTCTAAAAAGCAGCTATCCTGAACGGTTTATCGACAAGACGATGCAAGAAAATGAAGGGAAATCAAAGGAGATAGGAGCAGCTAAGACGGTGTAAACAACGAGTACAAGAAACCCTTCCAAATGTTCAACGTGCTTTATGAATTTGACTATATCTGACATTAACTTGAAAAGCTCGCTCATATACCACACTTTTTTACGTTTGTTCATCTATGTGAGACATTTGAATTTGGCCTTGAACCGTTTCTGACTGTCGTGCTTGAGCCACGGGGCTTTGAATCTTTGGGTTTTACTGTGAATTCTATTTGGCTGCATACTTGAGGTTTATATATATTTGTGCCCCTTGTGAATTTCAATTTAGTACCGTGGAAACTACGAATCACTCTTGTTCCGGTTTTGGGATTCGTTTGAATTGGCTACGCCTTGCTTGATTTGCCAGAATTTACTTACAGAAGCTATATTATGTGTTTGCCATTCAAAGGCGACACGGAAGCCGAAATTATTCAACGAAGATTATCGGGAGTAATCAACAGAACTTTCTACGCCGCACAGTTACAAATCCTGTTCGTTCCCAAACCGACAGTGTGTTTTCGATTGAAGGACACAGTGCCGAATTTTGTAACCTCCTTTTGTGTGTATTCTTTCACCTGTTCCTGTGGAACTAGGTACTTTGGTGGCACGATTCGGCGCTTATCCGAACGCGATGGTAAACACCACCCGGACTGGCTGTACACGGGAGCAATTAAGACAATTACGAGTGCGGTGTGCTCACACCTTGTTGAGTCAAACCACTCAGTGGAGGTGATAAACGCTTTTAGCACCATTTACAAAGTCCAAGAAAAGCAACCAAGACTTGTCAAGTGTCGCATTTAGCCACAGCCAAAGCTGTGAGTATTTCTCTGCAATCCTACCCT
Source organism: Fasciola hepatica (assembly GCA_948099385.1). Classification (NCBI taxonomy): domain Eukaryota; kingdom Metazoa; phylum Platyhelminthes; class Trematoda; order Plagiorchiida; family Fasciolidae; genus Fasciola; species Fasciola hepatica. The sequence continues at coordinate 3,099,494 of CANUEZ040000016.1, forward strand.
GTGAGCCTAGAAACAATTTGTGCAAGCACTTAAGCTTCCGTGGCCCACGTCATGGTCTCGAACACATGTGCAACCACTTGAACATTCCACACTGTGATCAATTTCACATGCACACACGCACGTGCAGAGACAGATTTGGATTGCCATTGTCCGTTCTTATTTTGAGTCATATATATTGTTATGTATTGGTATGATACGAATAACTGAAAACGAGCTTGTTTGCCTTGCTGTTGATTCTCGGTTTCTAGAAGTATTAGTTATTCATACTTAAGCGGTGGTTACCGGAGTAATTAATTGCATCACCCCACAGAGTGATCGTAAGCTATTATCGTAAAATATGAGCACAATACTTTTCCAGGAAGTCAGGAATTAAGCCTACCTAAAAGTATCTTCTGCGACTCTATCTACAAAACTAATTTTGATTCTCGGATAATTCACGGCAATAATTGAGCTATCACATCACGTCACTTGGCTATTTAAATTGGTGTACCCAGTCAGCACAAGGGACCAAAAACAAGGCCCCCAAAAAGTACCTTCCGGGGCTGTATTTCAAAGTCCCAGTTTCTACTTGGCTATCTAGATTAACACCAAAAACTGCGGCTTCTTGCTGTGTTCCTATAGCTCAAAAAATAAGTCTCCGTTTAACTTCAAAGTCTCATTATCAGCGATTCCATAGTGTTACGCTTCTCTGATCCAAAACCACAGCGCTCCAGGTTTTCTCTTGAGGAGGCCTTCACGTTGTTTAACATAACACTATTCAATATACCCAGATCTCGTGCAATCGCCGTCAGTAATGAAATGCCGAAATCATCAGCCGAACGAACTGCATCCCCACAGCCTGGTCGTGCCAACGTCCGACCAAAAGTACTCGCAAAGTCAAAAGTCTCGAAAATGTCACTAGATTCGTGTTTGGTCGGCCGGAGTAAATTTCTTGGCGGGACAGATAAAAGGGCCAGGACAATAGAACACAATCTCCACAATCTAAGCAGCAAGATCTCTTTGATTATTACAACCCTTTTCAAGTTAATTCCGCTCACGCACATCTCCGGCGCCCCAACAAATCCGCCAACCCAAGACCTAGTCACGGCCGGGCATTTCATAGAAGCCATTGCCTCGGAAATCTTGCACAGGATCAGCAACTTAAAAAATGCAGTTGCATTTATTACACTCGACGGAATCCCTGTTGAAGAAGTAAAACAGCCTTTTAAGTGTTATTAACGAGACATTTCACCCCTGCCACTGGGCTCGGCAAGTCTCTTCCACTGTTGTTCAGATTGAAGAGAAACTTGCCAAGCAATTTATTAAGAGGCAACCTACCATAGCTTTGAGAACCCCATTCAAGAACGTTAGGATTGCTGCCGATAGAACCCCACTGCGAAGGGAATTCACCAGGTCCGCTAGCGCGCATTCAGCTACGCCAAAAATCGTCCGCTCTCGGCTATCCGTTTCTTCACCTTCTGACAATGCGCAACGCACGTGCAATGTCATTTCGTATTCACGCTTATCAAAACGTTGTTCCTCTTTATTTGACGTCGACTTAGATATGTCCATTTCAACCTCGCCTCACCAGCCAACGCCTAAGAAACCAAAAAACCACAGGGTGTACACCTGGCAAGTTGTCCTCCCTGGGCTTGCTAACTCAATTCCGCCATTGCCTGCCATCGGAACATCGGCCACAACCAATGAAAGTGTGAATCATCCAACCAGTTCAAAAGCCATACCCAGAAACCATCAACCAGTCAACATAAGCACCCTAAATTCCGTTGTTCCATCCCGTCATTTGGCTCCAATAGCCCTTCGGCAACCTACGGTGCCTAGGTCGTCTCCCAAACCAGCAAAAACGTCATTACCAGCTGGGATACACATTGTTGACACTACTGTCAATTCTAACTCACTCACCGAGCCACACCTCTTACTTCTAAACACCCCAAGCAAAGCAACACAGGGTTCGACAATGGTCGAAAGGACGTTATTCAAGACCTATGTCCACACTGAAAACCATTGTCCACTGGTTGCACAGTACATACCACTCGCTCAAGCTTTTTCTACAACTTCTGGTTGTCATCCTCATGAAGCTGTTATAACTAACCTCCGGGCCTCTCCAATATTGCTACCCTTTGTACCGAATGATTACCTTGGTGTTTTACATAACCTCTATTGTAACTTAAGTAATATTTTCCCAAACGAACCGCCCTTTTACTGTCGTACACGTATCTCGTCTACCATGAATCCGTTTCCTACGGCGGACCACTTACTACAGTACCCTCGACCTTCCAGTGGCTGCAACAGCCGGTACCTCTATACCTCACTTCCATTTCACTTTCCCCCGTCAGGCTGCTGCTCACCAACTTATTGACGTAGAGAGGGCACCTTTGTAACCGTCCTTATTTTGGCGAGCGCCAAGGTATTTGATACTACTACACCTCCCTTTTTTCTCTCACCTAATGGCTACTTATCTATCTATCATATTTCTATGTCCCAGAGGCCAGTATCCACCAGTAGCAAGGCACTGGATAGCGACCTTTCACGGTGTTGTTCCACACTAAGTAGGTTTACAAACTGCAAGTCTCCAGATCGGTACTAGCCACGCCCGGCCTAACTTAGCAACCAAGCCGATTCCCTCGCCAGATATGCCTACATGGCTGATTTCACCATCCATGGTTTGTAATACCCCATAGTCCACCTTGCCGACTACCCAACACGTTTTTGACCCCCCCCCCTCAAGCCATCCCGTGAAAGTAGTTCATCCGCTCCAGCCTTCCTGCATAACTGCACATCAACCTACTACAACTACTTCAACCCACAAACATCCCAGTGGTGACACACAATCTAGCCCCACCCTAGGCGCCCTAGCCCATATACTGCACTGTCGTTCCTCTCTGACCATGAACAAACCTGCCTAACTTACCCTACTTCTCGTGAATTGTCCACCTTTTATTATTAAATTTGACCAACTACAAAGCCCAGTACTCCTGCAAAGCCTTGATCTGGTCCTCATCACTGAGACTCGGCTAACTAATTTCATACCGCCTGCCCAAATCTATTTGACAGACCATCAGATGTTTAGTAAATGCAGGTATTGCCGAGGTGGTGGACGTTTATTCTACATCAAGTGCAGCTTTACTGTAACCTCTCACGACCACTCTATCCTGGATGCGGTACAGGACTCTTTATGGGTTGACATTCAGCTTGCTTACACTCGCCTTTACATTGGCTGTAATTATAGATCTCTTAGTGTAGCTGCTCCTGACTTTATATCCATCATAAATGCATTTAACTACCTTTCCGATATACCCCTCGGAGCTAAGCTGATCGCTGGTGATTAATCGCGCCCGATGTTGATTGGGAAAAGCTCACGTGCCCGAACCATCTATTCCATTTCGTCTACTGCTTTTGAGTAGGGCTCTGAACCCAACATGTTCTCAATCCGACCAGGAAGAACAACATACTAGATTTAGTCTTCATCTTAGGCTTGTCCAGCGTGAAAACTAGCACACTAAACCACCTCTCTGGAAGTGATCATAGAGTAGTTTCGTGTAATTTTAGTACCGTAATTTATAACAACACATGGCCTGCCCGACTCTCCATTTCCTCTCTACGAAAGGCAGCGACTCACTGAATCAGTTCGTTCCACAGAGTGGGGTAACTACTTTTTGACACTTGAACCCCAGCTTGCGGCAGATCTGTTACTTCTAAAACTTCTTCGTGGTTTTAGCCAGACCACTACCTACCACCCCCCCCCCGCAGAGGTCTGACACCCACACACCTTTGATAATAAAATACAGAAGGTCCTAGCGTCATACAGAAATTCCCATGAATTTTCTGTCCCCATCCTCCTGCGTAGGCTCTCTAATAATATTCGAGTCACCACTGAAAAACTACACAAATCAGAAAGGTTCTGGCTTTTGCCGGCCGGATAAGTACTCCGGATCTCACGTATAATCGAGAACAGAAAGACGCACTCCAGTTCAAGCATTTCATACCTGTAGTTACCAAACGGCACACAGGTCAGTAATCCCTATGCGATCGCCGGGGCTTTCCACTCGGTCTTCTCTTCTTCTATGACTACTGGCTTTGGAACTGCTCACAACCCATTAGCTCCCTTTATTGCGTCCACTCTGTCTGAAATGGAACTAACGCTCATTGAAGTGTCCTTTTTATTCCGCAACGTAAAGCCCTCATCCCGCCCCAGCCTTGATAAAATTCCACCGGGGCTGCTTCGAGGTGGCGGGTCTGATGTTGTCACACGATTTTGAATATCTTTAACTTTGAAATTTGGAGTTTTCCCCTCGCAGTGGAAAACATTTACCATTATTGCTTCCGACAAAAGGGTCCTGTCTTTGACCTCTTGAATTACCGACCGATTAGCCACGCACCCGTGGCCCCTGGACTATTTGAGCGCCTAGTTAAAGAGCGCCTTACTGAGTTTTTATTGTCCAATAAATTTGTACATAAAGGCCAACATGGCTTTCTAAAAACTCGGTCTTGTATCACCTGTCAACTTGGCTTTTTTATCATGGTCACTGCAGTTGCCGATAGTATGAAATGTCTGATTGTCATCTTCTTGGACATGACTAGGGCATTTGACCACGTTTCTCACTCGCGGCTTCTGACCACGCTCGAAGAATTTAGACTTGAGTCCTTTCTCAACTGGTTCTTCTCTTACCTTTCTCACCGCAGCCAAATCGTCTACATCGACTACAGTTTCTCACACCCCCCCCCCGCCGTTACCAGCGATGTAATTCAAAGAAGCTTGCCAGGACCACTTCTATTCTAAACGTACTTTATTGGCTTCTTCTCTACAATACATCACGGTGCCCTGTTCCTACTTGCGGACGACATAAGAATTGTGTATTATTTCTCAATCCTGAACCTTACTGACACAATTCCCGATATACAGTATGATTTAGAAGGCCCTGAACAATGGTACCACTCCTGAAAAATTGTGGCCTTATGACCTTACGCAGTCAAGCCCATACAGATTGCTTTCTTTTACACAACTTCCCTATTACCAACGACCCATCGATACGAGATCCTAGGTTGCAATGATTGGACACCCTAGACTTCTCGGAACACTTGTCTTTTCCATCTGCCAAGGCAAACAAATCTTTGAGATTTTTAAGCAGATTTCTTGTTGTGTACGATAAAAAATCCCATAGTATCTGTCCCATGCCCGACCCTGCCTAGATTACTGCCCTAACATCTTCACCAACGCTCTGCAAGGCTGTAAAATATTTTAGAGGATGTACAACGCTCATTCACGAAACAACTACTTCGTTATTCCATCACACTTAGTTATAGAGAGCTCTGCGCCGTCCTCCGCATTGAACCTTTTTGGCTACGCCGTATGAGACTTAACATTTGCTTTTTCCAAAGGAATATTCATAGCCGGGCCTTTTCTTCCGCTGACACTCCATGTGTCCAGTCACCTACTCCCTACTTCCTCCGCCACAGATATCAGCGCCCTCTTATTCCGAATGCTAGACTTTCCACGGGATTTCATTTCTTTCTGCTGAAATATTCTAGAATTTGGAATAAACTCCCATCGAAGTTAGTCGATGTTTCTCCCACCCACTTCAAAACAATAATATCACAATACCCAACCCTCGATAATGCCCTGATGTTAACTGACACCAACATATCTGAGACTCGTGCTCCTGAAGGAGGACCTGGCTTCTAGATTATTTTTAAACCTCATTCCATATGCGTTTCTTTTCCGAGAAACCTCTCACACCCTGGCAAGTCGCTGACCTTACAATTTCCTCTTCATACAACCTTTCTCAATAACCCCATTAGCTGCCACCAGTCGTACTGCGGCTTTAATCATTGTCCTTACCTTTCGGCCTTTAACTGTCCCCCTTCCACAGACTCTGCTCCATGGCGTCCCTATTCGATTTTTGTATATATATTCACACCCAGGTTTGCTCGCATCTGCTTTTTGGACTCATTACTATTTCACGCTAGAGCTCAGGTTAGTCTGATACTAGATCCTCGCAAACTTTTTTCTTTTCGCTTTAAGGTCTGTCACTCTATCCTTAGACCTGGCCTTCATCTTTTTACCGGCCAACTCTCCTCTTGTTCATTCTATCCTCCACCCAGAATCTACCACGCATCGTTGTTACATACCTTCCCAACTCCACGGCTGGTGCGAATGTCAGACTGCAGCTCCTTTCTACTTTTATTTCAGAATTTACCAACCAAGCACTTTTTACCCATCCTATCCCGCGAGCACAAACTTGGCACATTTTCTTGCTGGATGTAAAAAGTGGACCTTCGATACGGTGCGATGTTTGCATCTCACTCGACTGCTGCCCGACTGGCTTTGACCTCTGGAACTCCCGCAAGGCAGCTATCAGATCTCTGACTACCCTACTGTACTCACTGCTACAATCATCCTAATCCCAACGGCGCGGGACGTGGTAAGATCCACTGCTTTGGCCAGCGCACATCGGGCGTGCAGGACGCGTGCAACGGTGCGGGGGCAACAAGGTTGATGGATCTCACCTCCTGTCACCAAAAACAGTTTTAAGGATAAGCTTCCAGCGCATGGTCAGTCCCACTCACTAGCACCACTTGTGGATTATGGAACCTCATTGTCACGCTCGTACTGCTGCCGCAAACATGCCATCTGCCCTGTCACCTCCAGCGACTGTTCTTTTATTGAGCCCAATCTCAGCATTGACGTTGCAACTTACTTATTCAAGCCCTGCAAATTTATCACCCCAGTTATGCGCTGGATAGTGTGAGGGGATTGTTCTCACCTACTCACCCACCCTCTTCTCTCCCTAGGAACCCTTTATAGCCTACATTATAACCATCGATTTTGGCAGGCACTTCTCCGCCTATATTCTCTGCATCTCACAAATGTTCACTCTTCCGTCCCTTCAGTAAACTTGCCCACTTACCATGTCAGAGCTCGTGGCTACTATCCTTTCGCTGGCTTTTTTAACATCACCCCTCATTTCCACACCAAAATTCGACAGACGTTGAAATTAGCAGAAATATATTTCGTTGTTCTCTAGAAGTCATACTTGTGACTAGCGATCATTTTCCCCCTCCGTCAATCCAAAAGCTCGCTTTCACAGTGCCAACTGACTTCCGTGTCCTGATCTCGGTGTGCCGCTTGACCTCTGCACTTTTGTACCCGTCCGATATATCTATCATGCAGCTTTGCCGGCGTCATACCTCAAGGTACCTGTCAACATGGTCAACAAGTTGTACACTTACAGTCCACCTGCAATAACATCACCACTTCATGATATTCGTCCATGCAATCTTTTTCAATGCTTCCAGGTTAGGTTCGTTACCCAATTATCACGTTCATGCTTATAAGTCATGGTCCACCGGTTGAATGCTTACCTGTCCTCCGTCGGCCTTTCTTTCATCACTACGCATCCCCCCAAGAAGTGCGCTCGTTCGATTTCTGTGGATCACTTTTCCTGACATGATATATGTACATAAAATTCTGTAAGAAACCTGCTTCCATACTCTCTTTTATTACACCTCAACCCACTCAGTAACATGCCATGCAGCTTCAGTTACACGTCATTATGACAGGACAAACCTACTGCAACCTTCATTAGAAATGAGTACCTGCTATTCATCCATTCCATCACCTCGGCGAACTATACATCTTTGTAACCGCTGTACCGTTACGCACTTCAAGTTGAGTTATCTTCTATTTGCTCATTGTTATTTCTCGACCACAAAACCTACTCAATGGAGTCTAGCCCTTTTATCTGTAATCCTTCAGCCTCCCCACCAACAACACTCGGTGTTCCTTCAATCCCTCAGGAGCTCTTGTCCGTTTGCTTTAAAACTGAGTTCACCGGTACAGAACCTCCAATTTCAACTTGCATGTCCGCCGACTGTTCCTATTTTACCTCAAGCCCCATGTCCCGGTCCCGTCTACCTGTCAAAACCACTGGTTCTTAGGTTCTCTTCACCCTTGTCGTACTCTCTACTATTCACAACAGTCACCCGAGCAGTTATTTACTCCCCACTCCATTTCCATTTCTGCACACTATCCGCCTCTGCAACGGCGCCTCACATCGGTCCACAACCAATGTTCCGTCTCCTTGTTGTTACTTTGAGACATACCTGCATCGAAATGGATAATCTTCCCAAAGCTTACCCGCCCTCCACTCGCTATTTTTAACTTCATCGCACTTGAAGTCGCACCCGCTCTCATTCCGATCTGCTGTACACTGTTCTTGTGATCGCCTGCGTTGGCATCATGCCGTCGAAGTTTCTAAGTTTCACTGGAGCATTTTTCAATAGTTTTTTGCCAGCATATTCTCTCTTGCAACCTTGTCGATCATATCTGAGTTCCTGGGCATTTTGCCCCTAATCCTGCTGCACTTGATTGCGTATCGCAACGACGAAGCCGATTTTGCTCATCACTGAGCCAAGCAACCTACTGACGTTCAAAGTTAATTTCTACTGCTTTCTCTGCCGACTCTTTCATTTTATTCTAAATCCGATGCCCCGTTCTAGTTTCTCGTATCAGAATCGTTGATCCATCAGCTGTCGCTCCACCGTTGCCGTGTGATCTGCCCATCAAAGTAGTCATCATGTCACTTATCTACCTTCTACTCCACTGTCGCTTCTGCATGCAACTCGCCTTTGCAATCGCCACATAAAGCTCTTCGCGTTAATTTACTGCCACCATTCCATACCCTTGTTGTTACTTTATGACATACCTACATCAACGAAGATAAACCGCTGAACACCCATCGGATCACCGATGGCTATTTCTTCCATCACCTCTCCTGAAATCCCTCCCTCTATTCCCCGGATTTGTTGGTCTCTTTCCACGTGATTCGCCATGCCATCCTCTCACCATCAAATTCTACCTCCACACCGGCTGCTGATCCATGGTACTCGATATCTAAAGTTCCACTCTCGCGCGTCTTTGAATTTTTCTATCCACGTATTTTTCACGCCCCGCTACGAGCAAACGACTCTTCGAATCCCCCTTGATGAACTTTTCTTTTTTTTCTTTCTTCTTCGTTCTTTAACAGATATCCTTTGATTCAGCCGGGTTTTTTATTGTTGTGGCTACTTTTGATACTATTGGTGCATACACTCCTCCTTTTTAACCGACTCCAAAACCGCCAGCCGATTGATAGTGTCCTGTAGTCCACCTTTGGTGTTTGTCAGACTGGCTTTGAGCGAGCAAGCTGAAGAAAATGGTTGAATGTGATGAAGTTTTATATGCGAGAAATAAAAACGATGTCCTCAGCTCCACTGCGAAATTTATTTAAGTTTACAAGTATTTGGTATGTAAGCAAGTTTGCCAGCTCAGCCTCCACAGACCGCCGTGGCTAGTCCCGCTGGCTCTGTTGCCGCGGATGGTCTGCTGCTCACAGAAAAATTAGGGGTGGGAACCCCCTTAGCCGTCGAGAATTATGCTCGAAATAAGTGAAGTGGATTGTTTAGCGTGAGGAGATTCATAACAAACCCATAAGGACCGAGGAAAATGGCCAGAAGGGCCGCACCAACGTTGCTATTGCTAAGAAATAGCTGGATAGTGGAAGCCTTTGGCGTTTCCTGCCGCGGGAGTACGCTGCTATAAGTATGAACCAGAATTCAGTGACTTAAGTAAAGGTTACGAAGGATAGGTTCTACCGCAGATACCACCAACACCAGACTTTCCGTGATAAAGACATTTTGCAGCATTCAACGGGCACTTAAACTATGGATAATAGCGGTCACTGGCAAGTGGGGTGAAGACGCATTTTGAATATGATCACTGAGATGTCATAAACTAGGCTCCAGACAACGAATCTACGTATTTACAGTTTGTATACTTTTTACTCACCAAAAATCATATTGAAAATAGCTGTCTTTACTGTCCCAAATAGGTTTTGGAAATACTTAAGTGGTCTTGGGAAAGCTCCTACGTAAGTATGAGATAGTCCATACATAAGTGAAATAATGTCCAATTTAAGCATAATTCAGCGGGGGTGTACCCTCGCACGCTTACCAGTACGATTCACCAACATGCCTATCAGCTATCGCGCACCCTCTTAAACTGGCCGAAAATTCCTTAGTAGCGCACTAATGGGCCGCAGAAAGCTACCCCAGCTGATTCTCCCATTTGACTTTGACCTTCGAATTTGACGGAAATTATAACAGTTTTAGTCCACCTAACCACTCTCTTAAATACTCTTTGCACAATATTGTGCCCTTTTGTAAGTCCCGACCCTGACATCACTTGAACCATCTAATCATGCACTCTAGCACGCTTCGGCGCATCCGAAAGATACCATTATTATTATTATTATTATTATTATTATTATTATTATTATTGCAGTGTACCTCTGTGACACCGAAGAGAAGCCGTTAACCGATCACACTGATATTGTTGCCCTAAACCTTTTGCCTTCAGTTGGCCGGATGCCTATTTCCTCCGTCTACGTGTGTTTACTAAGTCATCAATATCTTGCATTATTTGCCGAATCTATTTGAGGTTTTTTCGACGTTGAACATCAGATTCGCTGGAAACTAAATTCGAAACCAATGTCTATATCTCAATCTTGATCAATACTAGAAGCCTCAGCTGTCACACTACATGGGCTTTAAAACGACATCGCCAAACCAGCCTCATGCTCAGCCCGAGTGCATCTTACTGTTTTAGTTTTTAGTAGAGATGGCAACTCTTGACGGTGCACTGACCTTCGGGCTCTGAAAGATCAGAAGTCAGAAACTCGTGCTGCCGAGTCCTGACGAGCTGCTGGTCAGACTTTCAGGCGCTACACGTTTCGCCCGATTGTTTACTAAGAGGGTTCCTTATCGCGCTTTACTTATGGATTAATTCAGACTGCTCATTGCTTTTACCTCATCCAAAGGGTAGCCGCGGTGCAGGGTTCTACCAGTGGGTCTGATTTCCGGTGCATCAACATTATAAAGATTTGCGACCCACTCCTCATCTGCACACCACGGATGCGCTGTTTAGATGGACGACATGGGTGTTTTTGGAAGTTCTAAGCATGAGGTAGGCTCTAATCTCCAGGCTGCTTTGTGTTGTCCTCGTCGGTTGAACTTGCTCTTGACTATGAGCAAGTGTGTCCTGCCCAAACGAGGTTTCAGTCCCTGGGCATATCACATTTGTGGATAGGGTTTCTCCCGACGATGAAAATTCGAAGGCTCTCATGGATGCGCAGGAACCCACCATACAAAATCAACTAAAAAAGCTTCTCCGTTTTGTTCTCAATATTCAACGCGTCTACCAAGGGTCTCCACTGTGATAAAACCAACTTGAGCTATGGTGAAAGCTGGCTTTCTGTTCAGGCGGGCTGATATTCAGCTTGGTAAATTAAGGTGAGTGAAAAAATGTTTGCTTCCGTTATCAGCGCCAAGGTTCCAAGTGGAACAAGTGACACATTTGTTCTAACGGGTGCTTTCGTGTTGGACTGGGAGCTGCCCTGCCCCAAGTTTGTCACGCACAAAAACAAGTTATAGGGCAGACATACACAATGCTTCAGGGGACCGAACTAAAGTATTCAGCCGGTAAAAAGAGAACTTTACCTGTGTTTGGGCTTGTCAAAATAGCTTCTGTGTCTCGTTGGTGATTGTCTTGCCCCACAGTGTGATAGTGCAGCCATAGCTACACTTTTGGATGGCGGAATTAAGGGCCAAGGGCCAATTTGAGTAAGTCTTTGGTGTGGGAGATGCCATCCTAATACTTCGTGATACCATACAGATATGGACATAAAAACAGAGTGGTGAATCCACTTCCCTTTTTACACTTGAACGATCGGGAAAAATCAAACTGTGCGATTGAAAAGAGAATAAAAGCCACTTCAGAATATTTTACAACTCAAGCCATAATGAGGAAGATAGATCGAGTCAGGAAAAATCAGAAGACAGTGAACGGCAGCAGATGAAACCATACAAGATATTACTTCAATCTACGAAAAGAGCTTTCAGCCATAGACGGAAATGCCACTCTGGGATTGATAGCTGTTCTGACATAATATCTTAGACACGAAATTATATTATACGCAAGCGGGACCTTGTGGATTAAGAAGACCCAAAGGTGGGTTAGTGAATGGTTTTATTAGCTTTTGAGTTTTCTTCTTTTGAAGGCATTGTAACTAACCTTGCCAACATTCCCACAACATAATAAATACCCATACCGGCGCAATCATAACCGGCGGATTATCCCATGTGGCTCCGGGAGAAATCAAACATGGGCATCATCGAACTCTTTTTAGCAGCCCCAGTTCACGAAAGCAATGTGCTTATTGTCACGTGTTATTACAGTGAGTGGCCTGAAGTACATTTGCGCGGTGATATAACCTGTTATACGATAGTTCAGTAGATAAAACATCACGCTGTCTTTTTTGGGATAACGGGGAAAGGTCACTACAGATAACAACCGGCAATTCCTTAGCTTCCATTTCGAAAAATTTGTGAGTGGGCAAGGGGTCAATAACTCACAAATCTCCCTGCATAATATTTCATGCAACGGCGTGGTAGAAGGCCTCGACAGTTCGCTGAAACAGAATATTCAAATACCCAACTTACAAGAAAACCTATCGGAAGATTTTGTGTTGCAATAGCTGTTCACTTACTGTACCTGTTATCACAGGGCGACAGATGGAGCTCAAGGGGACGAACGTTTAAGGGGGCCGCTGGCAGCAAACGTCACGAGGAGAGTCATTGAGGCTTTCACGCTTAACAAGCAATCGGTTTCTGCAAGAGCCGCCCCGTATCTATAGTGAAGACCGGAAATCTTAAGTCCTCGTCCGGGTGATGTCTGATCAACGATCCAGTGCCCGATTCACTAAGTAATAGTTTTCAACCCTTTTGGGAGACACCTTTAGCCTGAAGGCAAGCGTATCCTAAATAAATGTAGAACCCGAATCAGAACAAGAGTGCACTTCAGACGCTTTGGGGCTGTTCAAGGGTCAAAATACGAGATCAAAACAAGCACTTCTTTAACGGTGAGCTTTGGCCACTGTTTAGCTAACAGACTGTCAAATTAGAACTAAAGTCTTTACAGGAGGAACAGTCAACAAAAAAGAATAAACAATAATTGTCAGTTCAGTGGTCAAAGTAAAAATGTTATTCTGTGCGGGCCTAATCAGGCCCAAAAATCACTTTCCTGAGAGTGGCGGCCAATAATCGACGTAAACAAACCGTCGACGAGAGCGAACAAACGAAACCGAGCCGTAGTAAATCATGATTGTCTCAGGTCAGGGCTACTCATTACCGTACTAAATGGCCGCAAGGTTATATCATTAGGAAAGTACTGCCATAAAGAGAAGTAATAAACGCATCCTTCATGGATTGAGCGGCGACCACAAAACGAGGTTCGGAAAAGCAGCCCTAAATCTGTCAGGAAGCATTTAAAGGTTAGAAAATCAGGAGTTTCTAGTCAATATGCATGCTATAACTGTGCCCTCAGATCGGTCTTTGCACTGTTTGCATTACCATTGCAGCCTCTAGCGGGAAAATTTTCTTTTTTGCGTTTTGCCAAGTCCACTTCCTCCGGTCACCAAAACAGTGGGTATGTGGGGGGAAAAAACTGGGTCCACAAAGCATAGGTTGACTGGATGTAGGGCAAAGGCTGGAGTTGTGCACAACTCCGTTTAAGAGACTTGCCTTCTTTGTACGTTTGCTCCCCCTTCATATTCACCAACGTGTCCGAAGCCACCTTCATACCGTTTGCTTCGTGTCTCCGTTTTCCAAATAAGTACGGTCATCGAGCTCCGATAGATTCGTCATTCATTGCATGCCTCTTTTTGGTATATAATTCTTCTTTGGCAAGATATGTTATCTCTTTTTTCAGTATTCCGGTGGGGCACCGTCACACCAACGGCTATGAGTTTGCTACATTCAAACTGTTGCTGACCACGCCAGTATACTGCTGAAAGTGCCGATTCACATTCCTAAAAATCATGTATAATTCATGGCACTGAGTACCAGCGTATAACATGGTCGTGCGCTTGCGTTTGCTTCTTGACCGTGTTTGAGAAATATACCGTTTTTATTATTATTACCATTATCATTATTATTGTTATTAATAACCAGTAGACCACAGGGTCCTTAGCCCACCTGGAATTCCCACTCGTTACTACGAAACACAGAGCTTTAGGTACTCCTGCGGTCGAGTTTTCGTCTCAGGAAACCAGTTTTTGAATTGTTTGTCTCTAGTTTCCTAGACTGAGACGTGTCTGCTCTAGATGAATTTTTCTTTTCCTTTCTCATTTCGAGGGATAAGCTTTGTTGTCCAGTTTTATTTCAGCTCTGAAGTTGCAACTTTCTGCTATCTTATCACGCCATATAGGACCAGTCGATGGCTTAGAGCAACCCAGTTCAGTCCGTTTTCCACAAGAAGGAAGTGGTCAAGAGCAACCAGGCTTTCAGATCGTTTCGTTTTGGCGAGTTTCCGTTGCTTCGCACATTCCCCATTGCATCTTTTTCTGAAAGGCAGGACTTGCGAGGCAGTATCGCCGGCAGACAGAATTTTACAGAATACCCGGGGCCCAAAACATGTTCCCGATCGTCCGAGAAGCCAGATTGTAGAGGCTACATTTCAGGGTTAGCCCCACTCTTTCTTGAAAGCCCATCCACTATTTACAATAGCACGAACCCCGTCTTTCTTTAAATTAAAATTTGCTATATTTGTGATTTTCCGCCCATGCCGGATGTTACTCCTGCGCTTTACATCGACTTTGATCTTCCGTTGAGCCCACCTTCCATTGAAAAGCTGTTACTACCATACTGTATCGACATTCAAACTAAGCCCGTAGGCTTACCGAAAAACCGAGTACATGTTGTGTGAGCATAAATTGTCACAAATTTCTACCTTTCAGAAAAGGAAAATAAAACCCATCGCTGGGAATTGTGGAAATGCTCCGGAAACACTATATGCTCTGACCACACAATGTTCCTTGCGGATTGAACTAAAACTATTGAGGTCTGTAGGGTACATCTCATCAAAGTTTAAATCGATGTTGTTATTACTAGCACTGAGCTGGACTTTTTTTCTGTTGCGGAAATGTGGAAGGGACAATGAGTAATCCGGGACGCGTTGCTCGAAACATTTTCGACAGGATCTCCGATATAGTACTCAGTAATACACTTCCAATGTGGAGCAGAGCAGAATCCTGACATGAATTGCCACGCCTTTGTCCACCGAAATATGACATCCAGCACTACCTGCTCTAACCCAATTCATAGAACGTCGATTTCTAATAATCCGCAGATCTTCAGAGTACCCCCTCCAGGAGGCTTCATCAAAACTGTCTTGCCTTCTTTTGTACTCATCTTTTTGGACAACTGGCTCTTCTTATTTGACAAGCACCCGCTCGCGAGGTGCACCGTCTGACGAGTTAGAAGCAGTGAGCGACAAAGACGATGAGGCACTC
Organism: Fasciola hepatica; assembly: GCA_948099385.1. NCBI lineage: Eukaryota > Metazoa > Platyhelminthes > Trematoda > Plagiorchiida > Fasciolidae > Fasciola > Fasciola hepatica. The sequence continues at coordinate 3,114,877 of CANUEZ040000016.1, forward strand.
CCAGATATGTGTCCGCATGAGCTTTGTGCTCTTTTACCTTGGCGTTGCAGGTGGCCCCTTCGAGTCCCCGGAGAGGGAAGTTAAAACAGAAAAGGAACCGAGGAGAGTTCTAATTCTGATTATGAAATATGAATATCAAGTGTGAGATTTATGGGGTTAGGAAGTGGAGCCGAACTCATCAGGCTAGGAGCGGATAAAGTCCTCTGAATGCTCCAAATTGTCCAGAGGTATCCCATCAGAATCCCTGACAATGAATTATTCCGTTTGGGGATAGATGTTACGTAAAAACGTTTATCTGATAGATAACTGAGTACTGTGGTATACAGCAATGAAGTCCGTGAAACGGTTAACTGGTTCGAACATTCGTTAGTCATGCTGGAAATAATGAGGGTTATAATCATTTCATACAGCCAACTCGAGAGCATTGTCATTTTGAATCAGCTAAATTGATTTTCGACCATAAAGTTATGTTGCCCATGGTCATTTGTGATCCAATAGATCCCGCTGCGCCGGGAGAAGCTATGTTTTACTAGGTTTTGGGTCCTTTGGCGTAAAAATAATTGAACAAGTGGCCCGTATACCACTATCTTCGTGAATGATTTCGCTGGGGACCAAGGAAGAAGAGAAAGCCTACATTTTGGCCTTCCAAATTGGTGGTAACTATACTTGTGGTCAACGTCGAAGTTTATCTATGTTGGTATTCCAGCTGATAGTCTCAATACCCTTTTCAAATAAAGAAATATCTTTTCACGTAGAGCTGAATAGACAGCATCAGGTTTGCATGTTTACTGTTGGAAATGAAATGACACCGGTAGATTATTGGTGTCGCGTTTTTGCATCGAACAGCACATGCCGTCACTGGTTGACAGTTTGTATGGCAAGCTAACCAGATTTTGCAAACAACATGGACAAAACTGTATCAGCCCGTCTGGAACGGAGACTTTACTTACACCAGTTCTGAGAGGAGTGCGATCTGGGCACGGAAGATGACACCGAGTTCATTTACATTTTTATTGATTTTCCGTAGATTATTGTGCACCCCTCTTTGACATGTGATCAAGATGACCGTTTTGGGTCCCGTTTCGTGCCATGGGCGTGATTGTAGTCCAAGGAATGATGATCCATAATGCGCCCGGCCGAATCAATATAGTTACCGTGGGTGATGCGCCCAGAATCTCACAGTGATTTACGTGCAAGCTGACTCATCGCCTTCCTTTTCAGCTCCTTTATGAAACGCGGTCTGGTTTCTGAGACTTATTTTGTCAGTGTTATATTCCTTGTACTTGTAAGCCCTTGCGCTTACTCTAGCTGGTTTAGGAGATGGAGAGTCAAACAACTCTTAGTGGCTCCACCATTTACAACATCCTTTAACGAAAGAAACAGATATACAGTTGGGGAGGTTTTAATACTGCAGACTGGCGCGCAAGTTACAACTGTCTTCACATGAGCGAATAAAGATTATTTGCTGGACGTCACACCCTTCCTGCATAGTGACAATGAAACTTCAGGGGAAAGCGCGGCTAGCAGCAGTCTTAAATTTGGGGATAAATTTGGTCTGGAAAATTCTAAGATGTTTTTTATGAATATTGTATGCTTGAACTGATCATACCCCTGACAGTCCTCCTTGATCATTATCCGGCCAAAAGATAACCAAAAGTGAACAAAATCCATATAGAAGGAACAGATGACCGACGGACAAGCCCGAAGAGCTAGCTTGCCCGATCACTTGGTACAAGTGAAGTCACAGTGAGTTATCTTGGGTAGTTAATTAAGCGCATATATAAAAATCGTCAGAAAACTTTACCGGGCTTAAGAACAATGGTCCAGCATAAACGAAAATCAAGGTTAAATGACTACACCATCCAGGAATTAATGAGGTTGGCTGGATGGCTGGAATAAGCAAGCAAGTACTACCGGGATTTTTGTAAGTATGAAATCAAGATTGCAAGGGAGAGTTAACGACGGGAAATCTTTCGGAAAGGGCAGCATATAATACTCTGGAACAGCAACTGCAATGATGAATATGTACCTGAACCTAGGGTAGTAACGTTACGGAGAGTGAACAAAAGGCTTTTATGAGGAATTATGAGGCATCCCTTGAGGAAAATAGACGCGAAAATGATGCGGGAGATCCAACAATCCAGAATATAGGTGCTTAGGTTTAGCAAACGGGGAAGGAAGGGGAACTCATGATAGGGTTTGACGTGGATGCCCATTCACATATACTTGGCGGAACAGAGTTAATGATAATGATAATGGTTTATTTCGGACAACCCGAGGCATGCTGTAACGCAAGATCAAACGGTACAATTGGACGTAGAGTCCGAATTCCAAGAGGTTGGTTAAGGTATGTGCACTCAATATTGTACAGGAGAAAGTATTTAAGTCACTCTCTGTGGCGGCGCCCGGCAAATTTGAACTCAAGGTCGGGTGGCCAACCCGGTCAAGTCAGAGTCGAGCTGGTCGAAGGTAGCTGACTCCTCCTGAAACAGTACAAAAAGAAGTACTATGCAACAAGAGAATCAAACAGAATTGACGAAAGTTTTGTTCACTTCGAGGGAAAAGAAGTTTCCGAGGGAGACATGAACCAGCTACAGCGCTCCGCGGAGTATGGCACGGCTTTGGATTGGAAATCAGACGATGAGAGGAATGAATTTGCGGACAAAGAACAATCAAAATCTTTCGAAGATTTTCCTTGAAACGTTCAGCGAACAATTATCGGCTGAGTCCGTTAAATACCCAATGAATGGCTCATTTGTAGAGAGTGATTGCCTAGGTGATGGTAAAAGAAGTGACCGGCCGCAAGCATGTAATCATTGCACACATTGTTATTGTTCATGAGGGGGGAATGTGATGCACCAAAATAGAAATGGGTACTGGGCGACAAATCAGTTTGTGATGCGTAGCCATGATATTAGCAGACACACGGTTTGCACAGATGAGTATTTAAATGACAGGTAAGTATTTACGTTTGATTATCGTTATCTGAGGGCCGAAAATAAAGACCAGAGAGATGCAAGAATCAAAATTGTCTGGGAGGATTTACCAAGATAGAATACCGGACATTGTGGTACGGAAGTGTATGGCAACAATAAATGTGACTTTTGCAAATATATTGATAACTTATAATATAAAAGCGAGTTTTATCTCGGGGATCGGTTAAGTTTGCTAATAGGACAAGCGGGCAGTTTGGCACGAATCATCGGGAAAAAAGGATCATGTACGGTAAGCCGAGTACGGAAACGGTCTTTTAACCCCGCGATAATTATGTGCTAGGGAAAGTAGGTTTTTCTGGGCGTAAGAAGCGGTAAGTTAAGGTTGCGAAGATGGAGACAAGTACGATGAAAAATAAGCGGTAACTGGGGGAGATAGTTCCATATTTGTAGCATTTCGGGTGAATGATTTTTTGCTGCGACCGGTGCTGGTGGGTGGGGCTGACCGTGCGCGGGACACCCAACCTGAAAACCGTTTTTGTTGACAGGTGCCATCCGCAATCCTATCTGCGTATGCACATCGTTGCAGACGTCCTGCACGCCCGATGTGCGCCGGCCAAAGTGATGGATCTGACCGCGGCCCGCGCCGGCGGGCTTCGCTTGAGTGATATTGGCGTTGTCACATAGAGATCGAATGATCCAGGAGCTTGCGACCAGGTTGCGAGGGGTCCTGGAGAGCATGGCCTGTGTGGTAGTGACGAAATGACGAGCAGGTATCGAGTTTTCAGCGGGAAATGTGGGCCAGGTATTATGCCAAGCCATCGAAGGGTTGCAGAACTTTTTTGGTAAGAGAAACAAGATTCAAACGGTAGATTGGTTTAATTTTTTCTTTTATTGAAACAAAAGGTAAGTAGATTGATGAAGAAGTCCTGGAGCCCTGGAATAAAGGATAGTCCACCGGAAAACGAAAGAGTTTTCAGTTTCTCGGCCCCCACAAGCGGATTTAAGCAAAGAGATTTAGAAACCGAGCGCGCCTCTCGAGGCCGTCCATGAAGTGACCACGAGAGATAAAAAGATGTTTACCGGAGAGAATCATAAAACTATGATAAGACAAGGAAGGTATAATTGGGGATGTCCAGGCTGGCTTGGTTCAAGGGCACTGGCGCACAACTGAATCGTGCATGACGCATTGATATTCAAAGAAATCAGCACAAACCATTACTAGCGCAAAGAAGTGAACCGTAACCCTGTGTGAGGGTAAAATGTTAAAAAGACAGGACAGAAAATATGAAGTATCAAAAACAAAAGATGCGGAGCGAAAGTCTGAGCAATGTGGTAAAGAAAAGAGAGGTAGACAATAAGAGAACAAGGTGGGCCCTACAGCAAGATATTGGAAATCAGAGGTAATTTTTTAGCAAAAAGATCTGAAGAGCCGCTAAAATGCAGATCCAGCCGCATCTAGAAAAAATAAGTATCAAGCAAACTAGCGAGATGATAATGTATTGTCTGTTAGTGGAGCAGACTTTAACACACGTTTGAGCAATGCGTAGCCAAATTCACAACGGATCCCGAAATCAAAAGGCGATTATCCGTGATATTCTTCGATACTAGATTGTTGAATGAACAATGACACCAAAACGATACAAATCTCATTAATGAGATCACAAAGACTCAACAAACGAGAAACCGAATTGCAGCGTGCGAGCAAGGAGCACGTGCGTCACGCAGGTCCAGAACAAGGATATGACAAAGTAGCGCCCTGGGCGCGAACGAACAACAACTGGTCCATAAAAACAAACAGTTCGTAAAGACACGTCAATAGTGTAAGCAAGTGAGTGATGTTAAGAAAAACATTGAATGGCAAAGGTTTTAGGGAGATTTTCCACGACCGGTCGTTACACCGCCCACCAAAATCCTCCCGAATCCTCAGCGGAATCAAAGGTTTGGTATAAGGGCACTGATTCTTCCTACCTGCCTAGGCCCTACTGTCAGTGCACTCGCCTAATGCTTGTCGTCAACGTTTTACTCATGGTCGCACCTAATCCGTTGGCCGCATCGATGCGAGGCTATTCTACATCTTCCCCGAGAACGACTGACCGATGGCGGGCATGGAGGGGAAACATAGATGCTGTCCACGGAAGGGCCGTCCTGCCCTGGATGTTTGTGCTTGCGTGAGTATGTGTGTGTGTGTGATGTAATCGCCGCTACCTCCACATATACAAAAGACATTTCAGTAACGTCAACAAAAACAAACTGCGAACACCGTCACATGTTTGGTAGGGGTTGCGGGACATAGCGAGCATCGGGTGTGTGCGCATGTGTCTGGGTGTATAATGGAATCACAAGTAACACCACACACCAAAAGAGGACTTTCTGCAACGTCAACGAAAGACTATGACCACTGTAACGTGTTTGACGGAGACCATGTGGTATAAAGCAGTTAAATGTAGGCGTGTGTGCATGACATAAGCGCCGCTACTTCCACATACGCAAAAGACACTCGTTAAAGTCAACAAATCAAATGACGAACACTGTCACGTGTTTGATAGGGGTTACCGGGTATAGTGTGCATCGGGTATGTGTGTATGTGTCTGAATGTACGATGGAATCGCATCCATCACCATATATAAAAAAACCTGTAAAGTCGACAGACGAGTGTGAGCTCTGTAAAGTGTTTGACGGGGACCATGTGGTATAACGAGCACAACGTAGGTGAGTGTGCTTCGGGGTGTATGATGGTTCGATACGTTAGTATGTCGTGATTGCTTCCATATATGGGGTTTCCTTACCTACCTCGAAGACGAATGCGAAATAGTCTACTGGGCCTCAGAGTTATCAGCTTCTCCGCCTTCGCTCTCGAGTAGGCTAATACTGCGTATGTCACGAATGAGGGCTCCGTAGGCTGTCTTCACTTTCACCGTTCTTATCATTCCATCAGTGCTTTCGATGGTTTCCATAACCACTCCCAAGGACCAGGTGCTGAAATGTGCGAGTTCGTCGGCAATCATAACCATATCCCCAACTTTGAATGGCCTTGTTTTCACCAGCCACTTCTGTCGAGTCTGCAAAGCCGGTAGGTACTCCCGCAGCCATCGCCTCCAGAAGACCTTGGCCAGATAGTTCGCCTGCTTCCATCTGTGGAGGTAGCACCCACGAAGGTTTGCCGGCCCTTGGAAACCCTCGTTTGACCTTAACGTCAACAAGTCGTTCGGGGTGAGCGCCAGGTGGGTGGGGTCGCCGTTCATTACTAGAACCAGGGGGTGGTTGTTCAGAATTCTCTCTACCTCAATCATGACAATGCTCAGAGTCTCGTCGTCGGGCTGCAGTTGCTTCATGATCGACGGCAATATCCGTCTGGCGGACCGGATCATGCGTTCCCATATGCTGCCGCGGTGGCTGTCCTGCGGGGGGTTGAAATGCTGTCGTATGTCGTGAGCCACGGTTCGATCCTGCAGTTCGTCCCTGTTTGGGTTCTTGTGCCAAATCTGCAATTCCCGGTGAGCGCCCACAAAGTTCGACCAGTTATTTGAGTATATATCGGCCTGTATGCCTCTTTGGTTGATAAATCTCTGCAAAGCCTGTAGAAAAGAATCGGTCGTCATCGAAAGTGCGACTTCTAGGTGTACCGCGCGTGACTTCATGTACGTAATGATACATCCATATCGCTTTTCTAATCTCTTCCCGCACTCGATCCACAAGGGCCCGAAATAGTCCAACCCGGTATCACTGTACGGCCACCAGCCCGCAGTCACTCTCCATTCTGGTAGTGGGGCCATGAGTTGTTTGCCCGTCGTAGCATTGCATCTCCTACATTGCACACACCGTCGGATTAAGCGTTTTACAGTCTCTCGTCCTCTCAACAACCAAAGGCGCTTTCGGATGAATCTCGTCACGTGACCTTCCCCGGCATGTCCCTCCACGGCGTGGACGTGTTGAATCATTAGCTCTACTACAGGTTGTCTCCCAGGCAGCAGTAAAGAACACTTTGTGTCGAAGCTCGGGTGGGCTTTGGCCAGCCTACCATCTACCAGCAGCAGTCCATCAATGAGTTTTGGGTTTAAACGCTTCAATTAGCCTCTTAGAGATGGTATGTATTTATTGATTGGTCCCACTTCTTCTGCCCTCTCGAGTTCTCGGGCGAAAGCGTCGCGTTGTATCATTCTGAAAATATCGTACTCTGCCGCTTGTAGCTCATCGGGACTTATCGGGCCGACCCGTATCCGTCCTGAGGGTCGTAGCCCTTTCATGACTAGCAAGTTTCTCTTGAACCTGGTTAACCAAAATAGCGGACGAAGTGTCCCCATCCAGGAAGGAAACCTGACCAATCGTGATAGAATGGATGTCGCTTCGATGACGTTGGCCGCTATCACTGCGCCTTTGATCTTCAGTTCTACTTCCGTAGGAGGTTTCAACTCGAAGGCGGACCAGTCCTGTTTATGCACTTGCAGGAAGCTTGGCCCTCTCGTCCACGTGGCTAGATGCCTGAAGTTGGTCGCTCCTCGAAAGCACAGATCGGCTGGCTTATCGCCAGACCTGACATGCTTCCAGTGGTTCATGGCTGGCTCACAGTGAATAATCGTGAGTCGATTAGCAAAGAAAGTACTAAACCGGCTCCGGACGTTGTTAATATAGTAAAGTACTATCGTCGAGTCCGTCCAAAAGCTAGCCGACCAGATGTAGAGGTCAAAACATCTCTTCACAGCTTGCACCGCCCTGACTGCTAACACGGCTGCGAAGAGTTCAAGGCGTGGGATCGTGACCGACTTCAGTGGAGCAACACGGGCTTCAGCGAACAGGATCCTCGTAGTATATTGCCCATCTCCTGTGCACCATCGACCGTCCACCACAGCCCCATAACCGACTTCGGACGCATCGGAAAAAGCATGTAGTTCTCCAGTCCGTGTCGTATGGCCAGGAGTCAAACATCGTGGAATCATTATGTCCCCTAATTTCTTCAAGGTGTTTAAAAATTCTTCCCAGTCCAACCGGTCCTCTCGGTCCAGTGACTGGTCCCAGTCAACATTTTTACGGCACAGCCGCTGCAGCAAGATCTTTCCGGGCAGTAGCCAGGGAGAGACGAAACCGAGCGGGTCGAACAGACTAGAGACAGCGGATAGTATGCCTCGACGGGTTACAGACAACTCGGGAACGGTTAGCTCGAAAACAAATTCGCTCGTTTTCGCGTCCTACTGTATTCCTAAAGTAACTTCGGTAGGGAGTGAAGAGCCGTCCAAATCTAACTTTTTCGGCCTTTTCGTGGTACGAAATGACTTCGAGCACTTCTGGGGCGTTCGACATCCACTTTTTTAGATGGAAGCTGCCCTCGTCTAGCAATCTTGTCAGGCCTTTGAAATGCACTAGAGTTGATTCTATATCATCGAATGATCTTAGGCAGTCGTCGACGTAGAAACTTTCGCTGACGCTATCTACCCCCGACCGATGGACTAGATCTTTGTGTTTGTTCGCAGCTTCCCGAAGGGCGTAGTTCGCACAGAAGGGTGACGATATGGCCCCGAAGGGGTGGACGGTCATCCTATACTTTACCGCTGCGCAGTCCCGGTCGTTCTCTTCCCACCACAGGAAACGCAAAGCATCTCGTTCTCCTACCCGTATTTCCACCTGATGAAACATCTCCCCAATGTTGGCGGACGAGTCCACTCTACCCACTCTGAAACGGCACAAAGCTTCGATCAGTGGTGTGGTCCAGTCAGGCCCTTGTAGTAGGCGATCGTTTGACGACTTGCCCCGGAAAGTGGCCGCACAGTCGAAGACCACCCGCGGTTTTTCGGGTTTCTTGGGGTTGATAACCGCGTGGTGAGGTAAGTACCAGATACCCTTTCGGCCGTCGGTGTTGGCACGTACCTTCTCAACGTAGCCGGGAGCTTCGTCCCGCCTCATTAGTTCTGCGTATCGTTCCCACAGATTCTGGCCTCGAATGAAGCGTTATTTTAGTCGTAGTAATCGCTGGAGAAGGTAGTTTCGGTTATCAGTCCACGGGTCATCAGATGTGCGCCATGGGAGGGGAACCTCGAGCTGTTTTTAAAGCCTCTAGTGCCTTGCTGCACCACTTTTAAAGCCACGTGATCCTCTTGAGACATCGATGGTCTTTCGTCTCCCATGTCATGAAACTCCTTTTCATACGGCGGCCGCAGGTGATATTATATGAGGTCCGTTTCGGCGGATAAATAATTCACAGAACCACGTCCCCCTACTGGACCGCATAACATCCATCCCAGAGCCATGTGTACGGCATAATTTGCCTGGCGGTCGCCCACTCTCTGGCCAAGTACCTAATGCTCCTCTGGCACGTCACAGCCGATGAGGAGATCCAATTCATCATCTTCCCAGTCTACAACGGTTATATCCTGCAGGTGGGGCCACCTAGTCAAGATTGCGTTGACCGACCTTGATGCTCGCATGGAGAGATCAGCTAACGTGAATGCCTCCGTTGGTTCAATTTTCTCGTTAGTGTCCAAAGAGATGAGTTGCAACCTCAACCTACCGGCAGTCACTACTTGTGTTCCGCCCGCCATGCTCACTGCTAACGACATAGCACCTTTGGCGAGTTGGTGTTTGTCGGCAAACCGCTCTTTCACTACAGTAGTGTCAGATCCACTGTCGACGAAAGCCAACGCTTTGATCACTCCACTTGGGGTCACTACTCCCACGGCCACTACGCCTAAGCGTACCGGTTTACTGGCAGATCGTGACGTTGAACAAATAACGCTGGGTTTGGTACTCGTCTCGGGTAAGGTTACTCTCGCCTGATGCAGCAGCCGATGGTGTCTGCCCGTGCAGCCCTCGTAACCACATCTGTTCCTTGTTCTACAAGCTGCCGCCCGATGCGTGGTGTTGAGACTAATAAAGTACGCTCCTGCCATCCTCGCCACTCCCCACCGTTCGCCTATTGTGGCGTTGAAAAGCTTGGGGCATTCTAGTAGCCCATGGCTAGCATCACAGGGTCTGCATTTTGGTTGCGCCGTAGCATCGCGTGAAATGGCGTGTGCATTGGTCCAAGGCTGATATTTTGGCTGTTCCTGAGCAGTGGATTGAGCCTGGCTAGTACTGGGCTTGTTTGCTCGGTTGCTGTCCCGGATAAGTCGGCCGAACCTACTGTCGGCTACCTTCGTTTGCCTGTCCAGGTATTCGGTCAGGTCTTCGAAGTTAGCCGCCCTGTCGCTCCGGCTTATCCTTTCCGCTTCTTCCGCCCACCGACCCTGTAGTTCGGGAGAGAGGTGATGGACTATGCCTTCCAAAGTGTGCATTGCATCTAGGTCAGCCCTGTAACCTAAGGGGTTGGGGGCTATTGAGCAGTTCTGCATCTTAATCAACAGGTCGACCATTGTGTAGACGTCGCCCTCGGTTCTCTTTGCTTCTACCACCACGCCCTCTATCAGGTTACGGGCTGCTTTAAACGGTTGGACAAACAAGTCCCTTAGAATCTTTCTTGCCCTTGTGTAGCCTTGTTCCGGGTCGAGCAAGGTACACATGTTGATAGCTTCTCTTGCTCGGCCTCGACAGTAGTGAGTAAGGTATAGAAGCCTTTGCCCGGGGTCGGTTACCTTATTTTCGATGAAAGTTTCGAACTGCCTGACAAACTTGCAGTAGTGTTCAGATCGCCCGTCTAAAACCGTTAGTTCTACTGGTGGCAAATCGATCGTTGGTGTTTTGTAATCGGCGACCGGCGTGAAGTTACCTATTTTGCTCTGCCCTGATCTATCGGAAGTGTCGAAGTCGTTGCTCTCATGCTCACACTGTTTCTGTCTACACTTCTGTTCTGCTTCGTGGGCCTGTTGTCTGGCCAATAACAGTTGTTGTTCTAGGTCTAATATCCTCAGCCTATATAGATCGACATCCTTACGATCCATATTGCTCTCAGTAACACATGAACTAGCACTGACAGGACTAGGTGATCTAACATTAACTAAAGAATCAAAGGTACCCAAAACCTCCCCACTGACTTGCTGTATTACTTCCTGTCCAGATTCCAATGTCTTCGATCCTTTTATTGGAATTTTGCGTGTTTTCTCGTTCCAAGTTGAACAATTCAGTGTTCATACACACGTTTGAGCAATGCGTAGCCAAATTCACAACGGATCCCGAAATCAAAAGGCGATTATCCGTGATATTCTTCGATACTAGATTGTTGAATGAACAATGACACCAAAACGATACAAATCTCATTAATGAGATCACAAAGACTCAACAAACGAGAAACCGAATTGCAGCGTGCGAGCAAGGAGCACGTGCGTCACGCAGGTCCAGAACAAGGATATGACAAAGTAGCGCCCTGGGCGCGAACAAACAACAACTGGTCCATAAAAACAAACAGTTCGTAAAGACACGTCAATAGTGTAAGCAAGTGAGTGATGTTAAGAAAAACATTGAATGGCAAAGGTTTTAGGGAGATTTTCCACGACCGGTCGTTACATTCGATAGTCCTGGATGACCAGCGGACTCCATGCAAAAAACCTACCACCACCTTGGGGATAGCGCCCGAGGCCCAGCCAGCACTTACCAATAAAAACGCCGTAGGCTTCGAGTCGAGTGCGGTGGTGCTATACCCTAACGCATGTGGTATTATTAACAAATTGGTGCGGCTGTTCAGAGTCACAGACCAGTAAAATGGGTCCATCAATGCCGGTACGGAGTAGTAGCTCCCTAAAGATGACCAGGTATCGGTATTAATACTAAATGGGTTTGCCGTCTATAGGCAGGACAAGGAGCATGGCTGTGTAGGGGGAGGATTGGCCATCCTCATTAGGGCGGGCACAAACCACTTTGAATCGCTGACCATGGTTTGTACGTGAAATGTAAGGCCGTGCACGTTTACGCCTACACTCCCGAACGGAAAGGCGAATGTGGTCAGCACGCATAGGGCTCCGGGTACAAACTGAGAAGGGGATACGCAGCTTCCTCACGTACTGACTACGCTGGTTAAGGAGGCTAACGAAACCCTCATGTTTGGGGCTTCTACCTACCTTACATAGACTGAATAGTCGAGGCATGTACTCCGGGCACCCAAGGGGAGTGGTGTCTACAACGGCTGCATATGACCGCTCTTGTCCAAAGCATGAGGGAAAATGCTAGGTACGGGATTGGTTGTATGCCTTTCTTGTTGAATCTTATGATAACGAACTATGAGAACTGTGTGGAGGAACTCCAAGTTCACTCTCCGTTAGGCAAGAGCGACCATGTGAGTGTCAAACTCACTCTCTGCATGCAGCAACCCAAAGTAGCCTCGAGGTTGTTCAAAAGCTTCGCAAATGTGAACATTCGTAGGCTTCGGAATAGAGCGGTCGATCTGACATGGGAGATAGCTGATCACGCTGGTTCGGAGGAACTCTGGCTGATGAATGAAGGATATCTACTCGCCCTACTGAAAGAATTCGCTCCTTTTAAATGTAGGAGGGTGAGGATAAGCCGGGGCGGTGGAGGGCTGCAATGGGCAGGCTAATGAAGCGTAGAAACCGTAGTTGGGTTCCCTTCAGGGCTTCCGGGAGTCGCCGTGCCTTGCTTCAAATGCATCCAAAGAAGTACTATAGCTACGTGCAGCCTAAGGGTTCTTTGAGAGATGCCATGGGACCTCCGACGACCCACGATCATGGAGTGGCAATAAACGACCAAAGCCAAGTAGACGCTCTGTGAGGGTATTTTAGTAGTTTGCACAGGGTACACAAGGGTGCGCAGATAAATTTTGAGAGGTGACTCTTCCAACGAGCACAACAGACTTGAATCTTACGATGGAAATCGCACGCAGATACTTGGAAGGGTTAGATTCCCATAGGTCTGCCGGGCCAGATGATGTCCACCCTGCTATCATTAAGCCGTTGGCCGATATCCTATCCTTTTCAGTATATAAGTCACACAGGGCCACTGTGGACCATGGAGGGCTGCCACGTGAATGGAAAAACGCAGCAGCGATAGCTATATATAAAGGGGCCCCGCTCTGAAATGGGAAACTACAGACCTGCTAGCCTAACCTGCATTCCATGCAGTGTTAAGAAAGATCATCCGGGTGCATCTGCTAGCACCTACTAGGAAATTCTGTGCTCTGCCCAGCTCAGCATGTACCTCTAAAAGCAGGTCTTACTCGACCAATCCGTTGAGGCTCTTAGACGAAGTCACTCGAAGGGTGGATGAAGGGCAACAGGTAAAAGTGTTACCTTGAATTTATCAAGGCATTTGACCCGGTAAACAGTCAGCTTCTGCTGATCAAGTCGAATTAGTTTGGAGTAAATGGGCAGATTTAGGAATAATTAAGAAACTTTCTTACCGATCGAAAATTTTACTTCAGAGTAGGTGAAAATAACTAAACTAGAAAACTTCACCAGTGGAGTACCGCAGGGTTCCGTACTAGGTCCGCTTCTGTTTCTCCTGTGTATTGAGGAATTAGCCTCAGTCCTACGGTCACCAAGCTTCTTCTTCGCATGTGATGTAAAGTTGGTGGGAGCTCAGGGGAGCGAGAAGCTGAGCAGAGACATGCTTGCCGTTCTTGACTGGGCACCGAAGTAGGACGTACTTCTCAATGCTAGGAACAGCAACTTGTTGTCACGGCTAGCGGCAAGCCTGATGGTTGCAGGCTACCAAGGCCGAGTTACTGTAGAGGCAGTGAACAGGATGAAAGACCTCGGAATTTTGGTGACCTCTGGCCTAAGGTGGTCGGAGCAGAGTGCAGCAGCTGCAAAAATATCAAGCGGTTAGCTCTTCAGGTTGGGGCCAGCCTTTCCGTGCAGACAGCCAAGGGTTTTCATGTCAGTATACGTCTACAGTTGGACATCTAGAAAGCTGTGTTCAGGCATCATCACCCATCTGCAAAAAGGATGCCGCCTGTTTTGAGGACGTACAACGTCCTGCAACACGCACGATGGTAGGTCAGAGGGGTAAGACGTGTGGGCAGAGACTCCGGGACTTCCGACTTTTCTCTACGGAAGGGGGGAATACGAGGGGATCTCATAGAGACACTTAAGATAATCAAAAGCCTTTCTGGGCTTGAACCGGAGAGTCTATTCCACGTGGCAACAGACTCCAGAACAAGAGACCACGAGAAGAAGCTGGAGAAAGTTCGATCCAGGCCGATAGCTAGATCTCTACTCTTTGGGACCAGGGTGGTCAACTTCTGGAACAGACTGTCGGAAGAGGTAATAGAACTGGGGACCGTCCAGGCATTCAAAGGGGCCCTGGATCGTAAGTGGAATGTGATCATATCTGACAGTGAGGTTTGAGCGTGTTGCTTGACAGGTGTGTGTGACGTGTTTGATTATTGAACGTTTCCACTTGCTACGTAACAACTTAGTGAACACTCACGATTCGTACTGACTGCGGCAGTTGATGTGCAATGAGGTTTTACGTTTCCCTTTCATTTTTAGGGGGGGGGGGTTGAAAAATAAACTGCACAGTGGTGGGTGCCTGCCTAGTATGCGTGCCATCGAAGGAACTCTGGGAGCTCGACTAGCAGTGGCCATTTTCTGTCTTGTGCAAATTGAACTGAACTCAACTTGTCCGTGACCGTGAGATCCTAGAAAGATTTCAGCGGGCCTCCACCAAGGCAGTAAGGGGTCTATCCAACCTATCTTATCCCGTCCGCCTCTCACTCCTCAACCTCTATACCCTTGACTTAAGATGCGTAAGAGGTGATCTGTTTTTGATGTTCCACCTTTTTGAAACAGGTCAAAGCGATTGCTTCTTCTCCGTCTGTCCAGCCTCTTCTCTCCGTGGTCACAGCAGAAAAGTTTTCAAACCGAGACCACGTACTTCACTAAGGATTAACTTTTTTAGCTATAGGGTTATTACTATGCGGAATGCACTTCCGGAAGATATTGTTCTCTCGCAGAACAAAACTATCTTCAGGAAAAAGCTAGACCTCTACCTAGGTCTCTCCCAATAATTCCCTTTATCAAAAAAACAAACAAAATAGTTGTCTTTTATCGCATATATGTTCATGAATGCCGCACCCCCACTCAGCTTAAGACACTGTCCACAGTGTGACACTGCATGGTGTTATGTGTATCTTGTTTTCGCTGCCCCCGCCCCCTCGCTTCTTTTTACACTCGTTTCAGCTCGGTGAATCCGACAGAAGATCAAAGATTTCCTCAAGAACCGGGACAATTGGGCTGAAAGCCTCGAACCCCGTCCTAGGCCCGGTCCTATTCTTGTTATTTATTAATGACCTAGCATCCACTCTTCAATCGCCCAGCTTTATTTTTGCGCATGATGTGAAGATTGTTGGATCTAAGGGTAGGGCGGACTTGGGCAGGGAAATAGGTACCGTCCTGAACTGGGCATACAAATGGGACTTACCTCTAAACGCTCAAAAAAGCCACTTGTTGCCGAGGGCAACAGAGAGCCTAACTGTCGCTCATGATCAAGGGCTGTTCACCGTAGAGGCAGCCAGTAGGGTTAAAGACCTTGGGGTCATCATGAACAGTGACTTCAAATGGTCGGAGCAGTGCAATGCTGCTGCGCATAAGGCTCGTGGGGAGCTCTTTAGACTGCGATCAGCTTTGTCTTGCCGGAAGCCGGAGGTATTCGTACCTATTTACATGGCTATAGTACGACCTCACTTAGAAGGTAGTGTGCAGGCTTGGTCACCCTTCTACAAAAAGGACGCCGCCTGCCTCGAGAAAGTCCAACGTCTCTCCACGCGAATGGTTGAAGGGCAGAGGGGTAAGACTTACGAGCAGAGACTCTGTGACCTGAATCTTTTCTCGTTGGAAAGGAGGAGACGTCGAGGGGATCTCATAGAAACGTTCGAGGTAATGAAGGGTTTTTCTGGCCTTAGACCAGATAGTCTATTCCAAGTCGCCGTAGACTCCAGAACAAGGGGACACGAAAAGAAGTTGATAAAAGCCCGATCTAGGTTGATGGCTAGATCGCACTTCTTCAGCAACAGGGGTGTGAACAGTTGGAACGGTCTGCCTGGTGAAATGGTAGATCTGCAGACAGTCCAATCCTTCAAAGGTGCCCTAGATCGCAAGTGGTACGAGATCTTTCCTTGTAGTGAGCCTTGAGTGTATCAACTAGATGGATGACGGGTAGCACTGTGGTCCTTCTGGAGTATGTTTTAGCAGACTTTTTCCCTCATTGCATACTGTCTCAGTGAACGCTCACGATGCATAATGTCTCACGCAGTTGATGTGCAATGAGGTTTTTCGTTTCCCTCTCATTTTTAGGGGGGATTCGACGAAATACACTCGGCAGTGGTGGGTGCATAACTGGTGTGCATACCATCGAAGGAATTCTGAACGCTCGATTGGCCGTGGCCATTACCTGTCCTGTGCAGACTGAACTGAACTGAACTGAACTTGGGCGTTATAATGGACAACAGCTTTAAGCCGTCAAAGCAGTGCACCTCAGCAGCCAATACGGCCAGGAGGGAACTCTTTCGAGTTAGATCCATTATGTCGTGTAGAGATCCGGAGATATTCGTTCCGATATATCAGGCCATAGTTAGGCCGCATATGGAGTACTGCGTGCAGGCCTGGGCACCGTACTACCAGAAAGATATCGACTGTCTGGAGAAAGTGCAAGGGCTAGCCACTAGAATGGTGGCTGGGCAAAGGGGGTTTAACTACACAGAGCGTCTCCGTGCCCTAGACCTATTCTCGATGGAAAGACGGCGCATTCGCGGGGATTTGATAGAAACCTTCAAGGTAATGAAAGGAATGTCAGGAATAAGTCGATAAGACCTTTTTTCGCTGATCCCCGAGAGAGGCACAAGGGGGCATAGCCTTAGATTACAAAGGAAACATTCGAGGCTCCAAATTAGGGCGAAGTACTTCTCAAATAGAGTGGTACCCTATTCGAATAAGCTCCCGGAAGAGGTCATAAATACCACAACAGTGAAGGCCTTTAAGAAAGCACTAGACCTATGTTGGGTGGCAGTATACCCCGAGTCATGCTAAGCAGCTTTTAGGGTCAGATACAATTTACTTATTGTTTCCACCTTACTCTGCCAGGGCTGATACTGCACAAAAGAAAATCACGCAGTGTTGGGAGCTACGGAAACGCGCCGACAACACAACTATCTGGACACACGATTGGCTCTAGCCACACCAAGTCCTGTGCAAACTGAACTGAACTGAACTGAACTGAACTTCAAGGCTTCGAGACCTGAAGGCCGTTCTTGGGTTGCGGTTACGCGGCGTTGCGCTACAGGACATTGCTGTTGGGCTGATCTATCGGGCTTTTGGCGTTGCTAGTGAAATCCGTTCTAGTGATTTGTTTCTATTTATAGAATAGCTAAGGGCGTGAATAGTAAAGCCAAATAATGGGAAGAATGGCAGATATGTAAACTTTAAGCCGAAGATGCCCAGAACACTGCGAAGTATCCGGGCTGGCTTCTCTTTTGGAGTGGTTAATGTATAGAATAGAATTGCGAAAGAGCTAGTGTCCACACGCATTGTCATTCAGTACAAGGTTAACCTGGACAAGGCTCGGCTCCCAGTTTTCTTCATCCTTCCTTAAAATCCTATTTACTATTGTTGGAGGGCTCACTCCCTCAGCCTCTGTGGTCGCATCCGTCGGGGAAGTCAACGAGAAAAGACCGTGGAGCGCCAACCGTGTGTATTTTCGCAGGGCCTGAGTACAGAGACCGCACACTGCCGGTAATTTGGCAGCGTAATCAGCTCAATCAAGAGTGCCGATGGACTTTGGGGCTACCATGTCACCAGGTTGCGGAAGCTAGCAACCGAATGTGATTTTGGCTGATGCGGCTTGTAGGTCAGCCTTCAGGACGTAGCGGCAACCTAGGAGTAATAACGGTAACTATTCCCGCCCCTGCGTTTTTGAGCTGCTAAAGCTGCCTTGATTTGCCGATGAAAACTTTCTACTATTCCGTTTGCTGACGGGTGGTAAGCGGTGGTATGAATGCGACGGGTGCCTAAACGTTACAGGAGACTACTGAAGGCTCCCTTGAAATGCGAGTCGCGGCCTGTGGTAACCACGACCAGACAACCAAATGTTGCGACCCTGTGTTCCAGGAAAGCTTGGGTGACTGTCTCGCTAGCCGCATTGTGCAAAAGTAAACCTTATGGCCAACTGGTGGAACGATCTACGCAAGTAAGAGAGCGTATACTACCCTTTGAAGAAGGCAACAGCCCTACTAGGTCAACATGCACGTGTTGGAAACATGAGTCGACGGCTGGAAATTTTGATGATGGGCTTTTTGTGTGCCTATGCGCTTTCGGCTGTCGGCACTGAATACAGATACGAGCCCATGCAGTGATATCGCGGTTCATGTTGTGCCTAACATAACGGTTACCGACGAGTTTAGTAAAGGCCTTTATACCCGGGTGGGACAAACCGTGTAAGGTTTAGAAAACATGTCGGCTAAAAGCTGGCGGCACTACTGGCCTTGGGTGGCCTTTGGACATGTTACACAGTATATAACCTTCGGCTGAAGGAATGGGAATCGAACTGAGCCGCAGCGACGAAGCTCTACGGAGTTGGTCTACCTCGGTATAGTCTGCTTGAGCGGATGCAATAGCTTCGTGTGATTTGCACACGGGTGTCCAAGTCACAAGATGCGAGCCGCTAACGTCTCCAGTTTGCAAGATCTCTCGTTCGTGGCAATTTGAGATGGACCCGCGGAGTACATTCGTAGTGGTTCACTTTGCGTTTGCCTGACTGAGCAGATTTCTGTCTGCTTATACCTGAATGTTATAGAATTATACCGACTAGGCTGTCCAGAAGATTCAGAGAAAGATCTGAGTCAAGATCAAGTTTATCGGTAGATGCTCTTACCCACAGTCCGGAAGACCATCCTGTACGCTATTCATTGCTATAGTAGTTTTCTTGGCATCGGTTCCAGGGGTGAGATCGACCTACTGGTCACATTGGAGTCATTCCGATCGTAAGTTGTCTCACTCCAGTGTTCCGCCGTTTCCACTGATTTTTCCCCACATGTCTTGCACTCACGCTATATAATATGTGCGGGAAAGTTCGTATCCGAGGAGCCAGTTCGACCGCATGCGTTGGTAACGCACATCACCGAAATTGTTTTAGTTGGCTGTGTTTGTATGTTCAGACGTACTCCACATTAGCACGAACCTCTAATGTATACTGTTTTCGTAGAACAGTAATAAAGCACAAATTGGAAATCGGTTGTTGTAGTTTTAGTGCCTGATGTCAACGCGTGCCCATGATTGATCGCCTATGTAGTGTGACGGTTTTGGCTGAAGTGGCGTCGAAGTGGCCAAGTCCCGACTAGTGCTAGTAACACTACACGGATTCCTGGGGTACAGAAGCTTTAGAGTCAGTTTGTTCTACTTTTGCGCCCTATGAAGCTGCACTGTAATCTGCCACCAATACAACACTCGCTTGCGTATGTTTCGCACACTTACACACCGTTCATGCTACCCCGTTTTCTGTGTTTTTGCTGCCGACTACTGTTTCTGCAGTCAGACTTTATTCGAACTGTTGGCGTTCTTCAATCTTACTGGTCGATTCTTCTGGCCTTTGTTCTGACTGGACAGCCATCTCGAATTTGGTCACTTTTTCGTTTCGACCACCGAGCGACGGTACCTGCCGCTCAGGACCGATGGTAACTCAACTCGAATGTAGGTTACCCGTTGTTCCTGTTTATTATGGTGCGTGTCACTGATATAATTACTTTATTATTGCAGCTGAAACAGCTGGAATGGTTTTCGAGATTTCCTAGCTTGATATCTTTGGAATGATTGCTACTTTACTTCGGACGTTTCCGTTTCTGTTTCTAACTTCGCTGACATTGTTCTTCAAGGTATTCAGCTTTTTATTCCTCACTTGTACAAACCCGAATCCCCCGAGTTGTTCTTTAGATGCACGCACGATTTGCGGACTCGATTCCCGTCCGGCGAATAGAGACGCAGAACGATAGCAGTTGATGGGTTCAGTAATTATATTGTTTATCCTGTGTAAATAACAGATGGGAGACTGAACGAGATAACGGCCAGAGCTGACAAGCTGGGGCGCGCCTTGCCGCCTGAGTCGCGTGACGTAAGCTGGCGATGCTGTCGATTGTGCCGGTACCAGGTGGACTTAAACAAAAACAGACTTCAAACAACCAGTCGGTAGAAGGAACCGAGGCTAAGCCGAATTCCTGACCTATCGAAGGGCCTGGGCAACGTTTGCCAAGCCAGTTACGTACCTCAATGGATGACTGATGAGAATCACCCAAATATCCTACGGGACTTTCAAGATGCGTCCACGTGCACGACCGAAGATTATAATACCGCACTAGTTGAATGGGGTCTGGATGGATGAAAGTACTTTGAAGTTCTTTTGTCCTGACTATAATCCACTTTATTTGACTGAACAGAAAGATTCGAAAAAGAAGCTTGTCAATAGCTAGAGGAGGATCTGGCACCGGAATTGGCCGCTCCTGGGGAGCGGTTGTCATTCCCAAGTAAACCTAAGAGTAAATACCGATTCGTAAACATGGCGTGCCTGAGCTCTAAGCTCGCAGTTGCATTTTAGTGAGTTTGGTGTCTGCGAAGTCACTACAGTTCAGCCAAGCATATGATCGTGCTGTACGTTTGAAATGTGCGATACTTCACCACTGGCCCCGCTCGCCCACTCCCGACTCCCATCGCCGTTTCGTGCAAGCCAGAAACAGATGCTCGTCAACCATACAGACAGTTAAACAACGCTTCGTCCGCTGGAAAGCCGAACGCTTACTCTGATCTACCGCCGGTAGCCGAACATTTTAGTCCCCAGCCAAAGCAATCTCCCGCATATTTTGCCCTTCCGATTTCCCTCCCATCTGTAATTCCTCTGGTGAGAAAGCCGAAGTTTTTGCATCCCGGTTCACCTCCAACTCTTCCTTAACCACTTATCCTACTCCTCAGGTTCCTTCTCTTCCCTCTGTCTCCCATTTTCAACCTCATATTAGCACTAGGAAGATCCACCAAGCGCTGTGTTCTCTGGACGTATCCAAACCACCCAGTCCGGACGGTATATCATCAATCGTCTTCAGTGTGTGCCCGTGGATTGGCCTCTCTCTTACGTCGTCTTTTCTGTCTCTCTCTGCAGCTTTCTAATTTTCCGATCCCCTGGAAACACTCCGTGATTCTTCCTTATTCCCAAACGCGATGATTTTTCTGACCCAAATAACTATCGTCTACTTTCTCTCACACCTACTATTTCGAAAGTATTCGAAACTGCCATCTCCGACCAACTGCGTACGTCTCTCGAACGCGAAGGACTACTGAGTGATCTCCAATAAGGAATACGACCTCGCCGTTTCACCAGTGACAGCTAGAAAGGCTGTCAAAACGGACGGTTCTGGATCAGATCCATGGTCATTGCTTAGCATAACTACAATGGTGTGTTTGCCGTAAAGCGAAATATAGGGGTGAACCGAGTTACGTTAAAAAAACGGTAAACTGACAATTCTGGTGATGGTATATAATAAATATAAGCTGAGAGTGCTGTAAAATCATTAGGAATTTCATCTCTGTATAACAAAATATATATGAATGCAAATTTATAAATGTGATTCAAGGACTTCCGAAGGTCCTCGGTAGAATGAGTTTGTTATTCGGGCTCACCAGTTTAGGAATCTGAGTTCAGACAGGACCTGATCCTGTATACTATCAATAGCCCCCGGTCCTCGGTTAGTAACGAGATAACGATAGCACTCAGCAGCGCACACGGAACTCAGAACGCTGGACCGGGATAACGTGTAGATTGGAGGAACATAGGAATTTGCAAACGTTGTACACAGGAGGAACGAGTAGCGCCACCAAATTCAGTAAATTTGTTAGTGTGTGTATGCGTCTGTCATATTATGACGAAATAGGCAAGACGAGTGAGAACAACGGTATTTGGGCTGTCAAACACGTCACTTCGGTGAAACAAATACAATCGCTTATATAGTTCTTTATCAGACTGTACTCCAACAACATTGATTTGCCGGCTGCCTGGCCATTTCGGCTGCATCCTGACCAGTTGTCTGCGTTCATTATGTTGATTCTCTTGTGCACTATTTCTGTTCGGCTGTCCGATGGTTCCAGTTGACAGCTTGATCGGTAGCCGCTCATAAGGGCTATCTTGTTAGTTACCTGGGATCCAGCGGCGTCCCATCTGCTAGTCCGTATGCCTTTTTGTCTGCTACGTGATGCTTCCGACATGTTCACCGTTTGTTCTTTGATCTGTGGCTCTCGATCGACTGGCCCGATCGGTTTGATATTCCTATCGTTCTGTTGCTCCAGCATTACCCGCTACAATGTCAGCGGCACTGCAGGATAGCGTTGAGATCGCCGCTTATCCGCCGGTAGATTTAGGGCAAACCACGCCTCTAAAGTCATTCGTAACTGCGTAGTCATACGATTAGACGAGTAGCGTCTCTTTGTACTCTGTCCAGCTTGACTGATTCGGCAGCGGGGCTTGGCAGTCGCACCGTCACACTCTAGTCATTGACACATCAGAAGTGTACGCCACACAGAAGGCGTCATACGATGGTTTCCCGAATGAGCGACGAATTACTCCGAGAATACCCCGGGGACATACTCTGTGTAATGAAATTTGATTCAGTCATTCAGAAAGAGTGGAGTAGAATCTCGGGCTGTTTACAAGGCTTTATTTGTCTCATAAAACAGGTAGTATCTGAAAGCGGAAAGGGAGAAGTAATTAGTAGACATATCAGTTATGAACAACCAGGCAATGAAAACAGTCAGTTTTCCTCATTACAGTCTACCTCGTTGGTTTAAAAACAAGAACGCAGTGAAAACTGCTTCACGGAATACGCAGTGTGTCAGTATGACTGTAATCGACAGAAAAACCAAATTCGAGGCACTAACCCAGGATCGATCCGACCCTCCTACCCTCACTCCAATTTATGTTTTCCATTACCGCTTTGCGCCACACTTGTTCGTTCGTCGAACCACACACCGGAATTTGACCTTAAGTGGCCGCCGACTGGTGCGTGCGTTTATTCGTTCTATGACCCTTGACCCACAGTCCCCACAGACATTTCGTTGACTCGACCGCTTGAACCCCAGGCGATCCTGAATTTGCTCGCATTTGGCTGACTCTGATTCACGGAGTGGTTACCGTTGAGCTTTGTACAGTTTTTATGTCATGCTCATGAATGTTTTATAAAGAACCGTATCGAAAACCACAATTGGACGCTTGGCATTTTTTGGATTGTGTTACATGTATCTCAACGACTGCTAGGAGTCCGTTACAATGACCGTCGAGTTACGGGACGTTAGGAAGAAGAATAATTTAAAGGAATTGAGCAACAGATTTAAACTTCTCTGCTTCTGAAATTATAGGAACGAGTTCTCTGTTGTTGATTCAGTGTTTTTCGTAAGACTGTGTAATACCTGGGATTTCAAATTCTGGGGTTAATGAGATAATGTTTGTTGTGTCAGCATTTGCTTTAGAATTCGTATTTTGTGGACTGGAGTTTTCCAAACTGCCGTTGGTTTCAAAGGGTTCGGAAAATGCATCTTGATGTATTTCGTCGTGTACCGAGCGTGGAGCCGAATCACTTAATTTTTTCCCCAATGAAGCCGACTGACTTATGGATACAGTGTTTCCCCGCCCGTCGGGAAATCGAACGTAAGCGTAACTGTGGTTGCACTCAACTAGATCAACTTCTTCGGCAAGTGGGTCATACTTAGACAGTCGTACATTCTAGCGTATCAGGATCTTGCCGGGAGTCATTAGCCAACTAGGTAATGACGTGGCGAAAGTAGATTGATTGTGACGGAAGAATCTCGTGTGCGGAGTTGAGTTGGTAGCAGTACAGAGAAATGGCCGAGTGATACGCAAAGCGTCGATCAAAACATCCTCCCAGCAACTGATCGGCAATCCCAGGAATTTGAGTTCTAGGGAGAGTTCTTCCCATAATATCACATTTAAGCGTTCGACTTGGCCGTTGGTCTAAGGGTGGTATGGAGCGGTTCGACTGGTGGCGATGCCGTTACTTCATGGAAAGCGTTTTACAGAGTTGGACGTAAAAGAGGGGTGGCGATCGGAATGAATGTGTGGAAGTTGATGATAGTTTAAAGATATCGGTTGTGAGTGGTGGATGGTAAAATACCCTTGAAATCAACACCTAATCGGTCAAAAGGTCGTGTAGCTTTAAAGGGGCTGCCTTAAGGGCGTGGATAAGATTTAGGTTCGACACTAACACAAGTATAACACTTAGAGACGACAGATCGCACTTCTTCGGTGGAAAATTGGAAGGTTCTTTCAGCATATAGAAAGCGACAGACGAGTGACTCCTAGGTGACAGTGTCTCGTGGAGGTTGCTCAGGTCATCATATGTACAAGACGTAGCACAGAAATTACGTGATAGGGCGTCAGAAACTGAATTTTCACGTCCTGGGCGATAAAGGATACCAAAATGGAAAGGTGAAGGCTCTCATTTCCACCGTTGGGTTTAATCATTCTTTATTCATCGTTTCCTTTCCACTCCTTACGTGAAGCGCGCAGATCGTTGATAAGTAACCACTTTCTAACAGACTCGACAACGGCATGGGTTTCCTCTTCAATAGCCGAATGATATCGCTCACTGGGTAGCAGAGTGCGCGAGGAAAATGCCACAGGCGGCCCGTTCTGATTTAGAGTTGCTGCTATGGCGATGTCAGATGCGCTGGTTTCGGTCAACAGGGAAATGGTAGGATCAGCAGTGGTGACTACCGCATGTTGGAGGTCGGTTTTCAATGATTTGAGAGCATCTTTGACGTTCCGACAAGGGCAAAGTCGAATTATGCATTATTGGATGAATCCGATCTGAAAATCGCGGGATCCATTGTGAGTAGTATGCAGATTGTTCAACGGCACTCCGCTGAGCCTTCAAGTCCTTGGGCAGCGACATCATGTAGCGGGTAAAGCCTTTCAGGATCACGTCTGATGACCCATTTTGGTACTTCGTAGCCAAATAGCGTTATTGCAGGAGTGCGTAGTATACTTTTGTTTTCGTTTAAAGTTAAACCATATCGGCCAACGATCTCTCTGAATGGCGCTACATTTTCATCATTTTCCTCTGTGGTATGTCCACAAAATGCCTCAGTAAGGTCGAGGGTGAGTATCTCAGGCTCCGAGTTGGCTACTCGCCCTGAATGTCTCGAAACGCTCCCGAATGACGGGGCGTCCCACATAAATTCCGCTTAGGAAGTCCTACACACTGCCTTCTCGTGGCGGAGGTGTTTTCACAAAAGTGTGGGTCGAAGGCGAACGCCCGGCGCTCTTCACCAGGTTCACTGGCTAATAGTCGTTCTAGGGGCGATGGCTAAACCCTGAGGGAAGGGCGTACAGCGCCACAGTTTGTAGTGTTCTTGTTTACAGTTACGATACCTGGCCCCTCCGCGTTGAGAATGGTCGGATGCTTTCTGTATTCAACCGCTGATGTCTCAGAAGCATTTGTCGTGTCTGGTGGAAACTTGGGGTGAGCAATGACGAGGTTCGTCGTCATGTGTTCGGTGCTATAGTCGCTCTCTGACCGACACAATCGCTCTACACCGTCTCCGAGGACTCGGGCACGTTTTGCGTATGTCTGCTCAGTGTTTATTCTTTCGTGCTCTTTTTACACGTGCTGGGCAAGACTGGAAGAAGCGAAGCGACGGTCAGGCTCTGACCTGGCACAGGAGCATGACAAGGTTAGCTTCGGCCTTGGCTTCAGTTGGTGCTTCCCGCCTTCTCGGTTGGGGCCCAAGAGAAGGGGGAACGTTGTTGGTTAGAGACGCTTAGAGATATGGCTCAGAACCGGGTCAAGTGGTGCGGATGCTGTGTGGCTTATTTATCAAAATCCTGTTCCCCATGAACAATTAAAAAAATGGACAAAAAGCGTTGTGTTGTTTCTCATCATTTGGTGTTGGTACCTGGTATGCGCTTTACAAGTTAAGTGTACTGGAGATACTATACTGGACCATTTCGTTAATCGTAATGTCGATCCTCGGTAATGGATGCATCAGCACGGTCGGGGGTGGGTGTCCCAGGCTTCGAGATGGCTACTCGTCTTGAATATCTCTCGAAATGCTCCCAAGTAACAGTGCGTCTAACATCGCCTCTGCTGAGGTGGTTCTGCTCAATGCCTTCTCGTGGCGGAAGTGTTCCCGTTAGAGTGAGAGGACGAAAGCGAATGTCCGGCACTCCAAAAGGTTCACTGACTGATAGTCAGTCTAAGGGAGATGGCTAAACCCTGATCCCAAACCAACCATGGTTGGCGTATGAGGCGTACAGCGGTATGCTCATCAGCATCTGTGGCGGAGAGGTGCATTTGGCACCTAGGATGTTTGGCCTTAGCCGAAGAGCGAATGAGCTGAGCATTCAGTCACCGGCTTCCAATGGGTTACGGACCCCATATTTCGTCTCGCTGCCTTGCGGGTTAAGTTTTGGATAGCTAAAAGCTCCGGTTTTGGATCCCTTATAAAACCACCTGCTTTGATTTGGGAAACCTGACAGTATTGCGCCCACAAACAAATCATGGGCTCGAACTATCCACTTTTCTCTCCCCGATTGTACCGCATTGTGTTTGACACAGCCTGAAATCAGGCGGGTTTGGAGAAATATATATATATATATATATATATATATATATATATATATATATATATATATATATATATATATATATTATTGGATAGACGTCGAGATATGTAAAACGATAGATAGTGTTAGGAATATACAACGAAGAAAAAACGTTTTTTCCAGGCAAGTTATTAACCAGCTCTCGAACCCGCCAGGCCGGATTGAATAACCAATAATCATTAATTTATCGGGTCGCTCAAGACGTAACCCCTTTTGCTGATCGAGAAGTCATCAACAGTCCGACGCAAATGGGGTCAACGGATCGCTAATCAGTCCGGCAAAACATTTTTATCGATCTAGTCGGTCCAACAGGGCTTGAACCTAACCGGACGCCCGAGTGCGGGAATGTCCGATTCTCGCTTTATATACCGCATAGTAATTTCTGCAGAAAAAGTTATTTTGGTCAGCTGAGTTGTTGTCTTCTGATTTACTATAGCGGTCTGGAGCTATCGGAGCCGCAAGCTGAGGTCGAGTGCACAAGTTTTCCGAGGGTCGTAACAGATAGTTTGACTGTAATCGCCAACCATACGCTTCTTATGATTTGAGTTGGTATTAACAAGCACTTATGCCCTCCATGGAGATGTGGGATGTTCAGTAAACCATTCTCCCAGTGACCGCTGGATTTCGAGTGCTATGAAACGTTCATCGTCTATCGAATGACGTCTGGATCTCGTGGCGACGGGTCTGCACTTGCTGTATTTGTAGATAGAGAGTTGGGGAGCCGTACCACCGGCGGGCAGCAGTCCACAAACGGAAAAAGAGGTTCTGTTATCGTTGAGTGATATCCGGATCTTCTGATGCAGCCTCAGAAAGTCATACCCAAAAACCACATTATCACACCGATCAGGTACCACCGATAGGTGGATGCTGAGATAGCAGTCGCCTTCGTGTTTGATGGAGACAAAACAGTGGCCCTGTGTTACGCTCGTTAGACCAGTAGATGCCGTAGTAGCCCTGTTTCTCGAATGTTCGATTCTGCATCCAAGGCTTCGAGCAGCTTCTGATTAGATATAGCTCTCTGAACTCCCAGGGTCCACCAGAGCGCCGAATTTTTAACCGTTAATCGACACCGTTGTCACCGTCATCATCTTCGTACCGCTTTAAACAGCACGGCGAGTCTCATTGACCACTGCCTTTCTCACCATGTTGCACGTGGAAATAGAAAGAATGAACAGACAGGAAGTGGATTCACGGGAATAGGAAACAGGGAAGAACGCATTAGTAGCCAACTTACGGATCAAACCCCATTGTAACGGCCCCTGATAGAGTTCCAGGGACTTCTGATGTTATTATGGTTGTCAGATACGTAACAACCACTTACAATATTTCTGTTTCCAAAGGCAGGGTCAACAAAGTGAATTCTACTTGAATTTTCCCCACACATGTCCTCTTTATAGTGTCTTTTGATTATGGAGTTTACCCCTTTTACTGCAAATCGTCTTGTCTAATAGAAAAATAAAAAGTTTGATATTTTGTTTAACAAAACCGCTGAACATACAGACACTAATAACGTCCTGTTTTGCCGCAGAGGTTACAAATTGCGCCTCTTGCTGGACATTTGAAGCGGGGATGAGGCACGTGGCCACGAGAAGCAGGACAGTAGCAGTAAAGGTGGGTTGTTCTGACAGCCATCGTTTCAGGTAACTTCTGTAGAGAAAACGAGTTAACATTAGTAGGACCACAAGGAGAGGGTATGACCGACTCTTGGAATAGATTGGATTGCTTCTGAGTTTATTGCGGAGATTTCGCCAGATCAACCGCTGACTTCCGATCAAGTACTTCGCGTTTTAGTAACCTCTGCCTGGTCGAATGGGGCATGAGTACGCTTATGGAGGAATCACGATGTTGTTCCGCAGAGATTGCCTGGTAGTTACAACTGCTCACGTGGGGTCGCATTTTATGGAGGAACTGATCCGCCCTTTCCTCAACTTCCTGTTTGCAGATGATTAACGTGTCGAGCAAATATCTCGTTCTTCAGCTAGATATACGTTGATTGTAACGTTCATATAGCGGTTTCGTAGTCTAGACGATCTTTCATGTACTGGAAAACTAACTTACTTTTACTTTTACGCGACTATCTCCTGCGAGAGGTTAAGTCAGCTCCATGGATATCACGAACCATTGCTGACCACTCGCGGCGGTCGGAGGCGAGCTCCGTACAGATCTTGATCCAGTCCTTTTTCCATCGCCGGGCTCCATAGACTGACCGAAGGCCTAGAAGCTTTACGTCTTTCTTGATTGTACTGGTCCACGTTTTGAGCTGCCCACCAAGGCGACAACGCCAACCAGGGCAGGAAGTGGGGCAGAGTGTTTGCTTGGTTAGCTCCGACTCGGGTCGCCGAAAACTAACGGAGCGAAACAATTCATATACGTTTTTAACTTATCTGGTTGGAACTGCTCGATGGACTGAAGAAAACTGTTGAATGTTTGGTGCCAATGAATCCATGGTTCAGCAGCATCCGAAGAATCCGCATCACCGTCAGAGCGTACGGGGCGGAGGAATCGTCCTCTAGTTTATGGGGTGAATAAATTGTAGTGAAACTTGATTCAATCAGTCAAACACAGTGGAGTAGAATTGAGACCTGTTTACAAGGCTTTATTCATCCCATAACACAGAAAGTATCTAAAAACAGAAAGGGAGAGGTAATTAGTAGAGATTACAATTATCAACAACCGAACCGTTTTTTTAATTTATTTTAGTCACACGTAAAGTGGTTTACGGCATACAGAGTTGACCCCATAATCCGGAGACATACTGTAAAAGTGGATTTTGGGGGGGACATTCACTTTAGAATCAGTTTATTGATCCTGCTTTTGAAGAGAGAGAGGCTGTAAGTAAGTGGGAAGAAAACAAGGGAGAATGTTCCATAATCTAAGATAGAAGTACGACATCTAGTGACAGAAACTTGTTAAGGACGACCAGTTGCCTGGGTATGCGATGTTCGGGAAAATGTTTTGGGAAGAGAAACTGCCGAAGCAAGCACAGAAAAACAAAATCACAAATAATACCGGTAGAAGAGAGACAACAAAGCAACAGCTCGACAGTGGGTTAGTGACTGCAGATTGGAGATTAGAGAAGGGTCGTTGATCAGTTGAATGACCTAACGTTGAACCCCATCAAGAAGAGCAACAGAGGTAGACGAAGCTCCACCCCACACTTGACTGCAGTATTCAAGTGCGGGGCGGATTTGAGCTTTATACAGCAGAAGATAAGCTGATGTGAAGAAGCGTTTGGCGCGAAAAAGAAAAACAACTTTGGGCGCAGCACGAGAGGCGAGGTGAGATATGAAAGCGGACCAACATATCATCATCGTACAGCGTTAAACAGTAGGGCAAGCCCCACTGACCACTGCCTTTCTCACCATGTTGCACAAAGAATTAGAAAGTATGAATGTACAATATGGACACGGACTGGACCTACATGGGTGGGAAAAGGAAAGAATGCCCTAGTAACCAACACACGGAATATAGTCTCACTGTACAAACGCACATCGATCAACCATTCTGATTCAATAGAAAGTGACAACACGATCGCCACTGTTCGCGGTTCGCAGTCATATCCTTCAGTGTCTCCAGCCAACTGGTAGACGGATCTTTTGGACCCCAACCACGAAGACGTGAAACACCTACTTTTCCTAAGTCTGCTGTACATTTTCTCATTCCTCGCTGCTACGTCATCTGTTGACCTCCCCGTGGTTCTTCCCACTCACTAGGTGGAACGGAGAATAGGACACAGTGTGGTAGACGTGTGTTTGACATACGTAACACACGCCCCAACCAACGAAGTCTGCTAAGTTGGATACGCTGTGACAGGACGTTCTCCGAATTGGTACCCAATACTCGATTTCTGACCTCAGCATTGCCTACTCGGCTACTCCACCCGATCTTAGCGATACTACGTAAACATCGGTGATCGAAAACCTCAAGACGACGAATATCTTCAGCACGCAGACTCCAAGTTTCGCAACTATACAACAAAACTGAATGCACTGCGGCACAGTAAACACGACCTTTCAACTTCAGTGTAATATCAGGTCGGCGCCACAAGTGCTTCAGTCCAGCGTACGCCGCTCGAGCCTTGGATATACGCGTGTTCACCTCTACTACTGTGCTCCCATCCATCGTCACGCTGCTGCCGAGGTAGGTGAAGTGGTCGACAACTGACAGCACCTCCCCATCGAGCATCAAGCTCGGAGTCGTTGACATCCAGTCTTGTAACATCACCTTGCACTTTGAAGGTGCAAAGCGCATGCCGAATGGAGCTACAACTGTTGGGAGTCTATCTAGTGCACGTTGAGCATGTTCCGTGGATTCGAACAAACAGACAACATCGTCCGCTTAATCTAGATCACACAACTTTCTACTATTTCCTAGTTCGACGCCCATATCCGGAAGATTTTGCAAGGCATTCTCCATTATCTAGTCCATGACAAAGTTGAACAGGAATGGAGACATAGGACATCCCTGTCGAACACCACTGGTCGTTTCGAACCGACCGGATAGTTCATCGTAAACTCTAACGCGGCCAGAAGTATGAGAATACAATGATCTCAGTAGGTTCACGAACTTCTGGGGCATACCTTTTCGTTGAAGAGCATTGAAGAGCACTGTTCGATCAACTGAATCGAAGGCACCTTTCAAGTCTAAGAAGACAATTATTGTCGGTCGGTGGTGCGTGTGACGCGTTTCAAATAGTCGGCGAAGCGTAAAAATCTGGTCGATGCATCCTCGACCTGGGCGGAATCCAGCCTGCTGTTCACGGGCATTCCTCTCGCGAGCGGGTGTAAGACGGTGCAGCAAAATCGAAGCTAATACTTTGCCGACTATCGGAATTAAGCTAGTCCCACAATAATTACTACAGTCATTGCGTATTCCCTTCTTGAAGATGGGAACAATCAATGACTACCACCATATTACCGGAATACGCTCCTCGTTACGAATGGTACGGAGCAAGACGGTAAGTGATTTTATCAAAAAATTTCCACCCAGTTTGAGAAGAACTGGTGAAAGTTCGTCGGGACCTGCCGCTTTCCCTCGCTTTAGTGATCGAATGCATGACTCTACTTCTACTTCCGTTGGGGTCTCAAGTGATACCACCCAAGGAGTCGCAGTTGTTGACACGGGAGTAGCTACACTAGCGTGCGGCCAGCTAAACTGTTCCTTGAAGTATTCGGCCCAACGGTCAAGCCTTTGCTGTTTGCTATGGATGGGTTCTCCATTCCTATCGTAAATCGTTTCACTGACCTGGATGCGCCGTCCACTGGTGTCACGAATAAATTTAAACAGTCTTCGACCGTTGCCTGAAGCAGCTGCTATTTCCATTTCTTCGGCTACCTTGACCCACCAATTTTCGCGATCATTCTGAAGGCTTTTCGTAACTTCCTTCGTTAGATTTCTTCGTATTTTACTGATCTCCTTACTGTTCGAGAGCTGACTCTTTTGCTCCATTATACTCAGCGACTCTTGCGAGATCCAGTGTCTTTGATGGACAACGAATCCAGGACCACAGGCAAAATCTGCTGCCATATGCATCGCCTGTTTGATATGAGCCCATTGCTCATCTACATTACTGTTCGTCGTAGACCCTAGCTCATGTGCTAACTTCTGCTCGTAACGGGTGCGTACTTCTGGATCATACAAACGTTGCACGGCTAATCAGGTTTGCGGTTTGCGACGATGACCATGGAGCTGGAGAGATAATCGCATTAAAACTAATGCATGCTCCGACTCTACGTACGTGGGCCAGTAAGATCTACAGTTCTGAACAGAACTGCACCACCGGTAGCTTAAGGCGATATAATCAATTTGACTCAAAGTACCTGTAGAGTTAGAGCGCCACGTCGCTGTGCGACGCGAGCTGTGTCGGAAATTGGTGCTAGACAAGAACAGTCGACTGTGTGCACAAAACTGGAGAAGTCTATCCCCTTTATCTGTACTCTCAGTGGGTGAAGCACAACGGCCACCTAAACAAGCTTCTGACACACTAAGTTTGCCAACTTGTGCATTGAAGTCACCAGATAGCACTACAGTGTCAGAACCTTCACTAATGCGAACGATGGTGGCGAGTGCATCGTAGAACTCATCTTTCTGCAAGTCTGAGCTACAGTCCTTTGGGGCGTACACCGAGATCACAAACAAATTTCGCTTAACACAACTATCCTTTCGAACGCCGACTGACCCTTGGAGTTTCACAGCACAAACGATTGGTAACAGGGATCCATTCTAAAGGGGCAGCCTCAGCCTTGTCAGTCAAGACAATTCCTACACCACGTTGACCCACAGCTCGAGCTACTTCGTCTCCTGAGGTGCGCAGAATATACCTCGATGAGATACCAGGAGCAGTTAGTTGAATCATACTGCTCTAATCCTGTATACGCGTTTCACTTAAGCAGCAGACATCAATCTTCAGAGAATCTATTGTGAGCGCTAGGCACGCCTGCTGACCGGCCTGCATGAGTGTACGCACGTTGAAGGAGCTGAGATTCAGAGGCTGATGAGGCTTGAGAAAATGTGAGCTACCAGACGGGATTATTCCCGACACTAATTGACAATGAATCGTTGCGAGTATCAACCGTGTCATCAGTGGGAGCATTATGGATGGGTAGATAGGGCAAAGAGGAGTAGTTAGGGATAGAAGACAAAGGTTGAATAAAAGAGAGGGAACTTTGAGCAGTAGCACATTTATCACTACCCACCCCGCTCTATGCAATGGGCAGCGCGGTCCTGATTATCCTGCGCAACGACCGATGCAGTATGGAATTCTTTGTATTCGTGCAGTTCATGGGAGATGTTGGACGGGTACTGCTAGGATGTCCAGCCACAAAGCAGGAGAACGATTGGGGTCCTCATCCAAAGCCTTTAGTTCTAACAAGAACCTATCCGCAGGCAGTTATTCTTTCATTGATTTTGCCGATTGAGTTGCCATCTCAAATCAACCCCCAACCTGGCGGACCAAGAGACTGGATTTTGTCTGACCTCTACCCATTGACCTGTCAGGTATGATTGCACCTCCGGCTTAAAGAAGCCATCCTGTCTTTGGGTCATAGAGGCGCGCAAGCCATCACACCACGTCAAGGTGCAGTCTCGTCTCGATGGGAGATAGAATCTGTGGTAGGCAGTACAGTTAAATCAAAGGAGAAATGTGGGGTGAATGATTTTTCAGACAAATTGAGATGAGAGAGGTTTTGGAAGCATTGTATGCAACATGATTGTGGGATCCCCAAGAGGAGATTTGTTCGGGGTCGGACTATGAAGATTCACCGATTGCACCGCGGCCACGGTCGACGTTGGTGTTTGCATGGCGGAGAGTACAGTTTAGAAGGGAAGAATGAAGGGCGGCGTCGTCGGCAATGGAATAGACTGGGTCAATGGTAATGGATAGATGTTTTATACATAAAAGGAATAGAGTGTTTGCAAGTACTGAACCTTGGGGAACACCAATATTCACAGGAAATGGCTGGGGCAGAACCCCATCAGCTCGGGCAGAGATGGTGCGCCTACTGAGGAAACTTGATATCCACGATACGAAAGCGGAGGAGAACACGAAAGAGGGCAGTTTCGCCAGAAGACCTTCGTGCCAAACTCGGTCAAAGGTCTTAGGGTTGTCGGGCGGGACCATGTGTATTTCTCCGTGGTTGTCGAGTACAGTCGACCAAGAGTGTGGGACGAGGGCCAGGATGTTACCGGTAGAACTGCGAGGTCGTGTTCCGTATTGGCGACCACTCAGTAGTCCTTCGCGTTCGAGAGACGTACGCAGTTGGTCGGAGATGGCAGTTTCGAATACTTTCGAAATAGTAGGTGTGAGAGAAAGTAGACGATAGTTATTTGGGTCAGAAAAATCATCGCGTTTGGGAATAAGGAAGAATCACGGAGTGTTTCCAGGGGATCGGAAAATTAGAAAGCTGCAGAGAGAGACAGAAAAGACGACGTAAGAGAGAGGCCAATCCACGGGCACACACTGAAGACGATTGATGATATACCGTCCGGACTGGGTGGTTTGGATACGTCCAGAGAACACAGCGCTTGGTGGATCTTCCTAGTGCTAATATGAGGTTGAAAATGGGAGACAGAGGGAAGAGAAGGAACCTGAGGAGTAGGATAAGTGGTTAAGGAAGAGTTGGAGGTGAACCGGGATGCAAAAACTTCGGCTTTTTCGTGTGGTTCACAAACAAGATCACCAGAGGAATTACAGATGGGAGGGAAATCGGAAGGGCAAAATATGCGGGAGATTGCTTTGGCTGGGGACTAAAATGTTCGGCTACCGGCGGTAGATCAGAGTAAGCGTTCGGCTTTCCAGCGGACGAAGCGTTGTTTAACTGTCTGTATGGTTGACGAGCATCTGTTTCTGGCTTGCACGAAACGGCGATGGGAGTCGGGAGTGGGCGAGCGGGGCCAGTGGTGAAGTATCGCACGTTTCAAACGTACAGCTCAACCACATGCGTGGTTGAACCACTCGGGGAATTCGGGTTTGCCTGGTTTGGAAAGGTAAAGAATAAAAAGTTACATAACTTGAAGGACAACGACAGTGCAATGAGAAATGGAAGCGAAAACGTCGGAAGTAAAGCAGCGATCATTCCAAGGATAGGCAGGTACGAAATCGCGACAGCCGTCCCAGTTGGTTGAACTGTAGCGCCAAAATGTGTGTCTCGAGGTGGGTGAAGATTCGGGGTGAGTAAAATTGATGAAAGAGGAAATAATATGTGGTGAGATGAGTCAAGTGGAGGAAGAGCAGAGATACCTGAGAACAGAGAAGGAACAGAAATGAGAATAAGATCAAGGGTATGGGCACGATCGCCAGCTCGATCCGAGATACGTGTTAGCACAGGTTGTTGACCACGGCGAAATGTTCAGCTTCGTGCCCCAGAGCCGAAATGTCTGACGAGTGAATCAACCAATGTCCATTGTGGACATTAAAATCTCCTACGATGTTGATATGGCAGTTGGGATCCGTAACAAACGAGTGCTCAATGTTCGAAGATAAGAAATCAAAGATCGGTGAGTCGCTGCTGTTGGGTGAACGGTAAACAACACAAGAGTAGTGGTTAAAAGAAGAAAGTCGGAGTTTCAACCACATAAATTGAGATTCACGTTTGGAAAAGTCAGGATTGTGGATTCTGGATATGGCGACTGGCTGGTAAACAAAGACACAGACTCGAGCTTTGAGGGAAGAAGAGGAGGTCTCACGTGACACCAAAAGATGCCCCTTCATGGGTGCTTCGATCACGACCTTGTGCTGAATTAACGCTCCGCTGCCTTGTGAATCAGACTGTTGATTCAAAAGCTTTGGTTGGTTTCCCAAAGCGAACGTCCTGCAGTGTGGGCAGGTGCGATGTACAATTTGCATAGAAAACTCCAGTTTTTCCTCGGAAATCATTTCTTATCTCTCTGTTCTTCATCCTTGACAGCGCAGTTCTCAATGGATACAAAAAGCCGCAATGAGTCGTTACTAAGATCATATGATCCAAGGTAAAGATAACAACTTGGAGATAGTAAAACTCAGCCGATTTTCGAACCTGAGTATTCTCTTTACTTAGCTGTTATCAAAGTTCGAAGCCTACCAAACGGGACAACCAGCTGCCCGAACTAGAGCTCTTTCGACCTTTGAAATGGATGTGTATTGTGTCCCAAAAAAGCACACAAGACTTAACTTCAGTGATAACACTTCGCTCCCCAAACACGAAATCGGCTTCTCGTTTCATTCTTCGTGGGTCAGGTGATTTAGTATCTAGTTATTGTAGTCCGGCTGGCGTTGGCATCGCTGTGACCATGAAAGCTGAGCGTGCACTGCTGGGCTGGATCCCAGTCAGCAGTCCCTTTTGTTCAGTTCGCTTTGATAATTGTATGCATGTTAACATCAACAAGATGAAACATCGATTTTTGTTCGTCGTTTCTATTTATGTCCTAAATGACTGTAGTTATCCTAAGGCCAAAGACAGTTTCTACGATGTATCTCAGTTGCTTCGCATTGTGGGCTCTTCGGACATAATAGTTGTTGTTGGCAATTGTAGTGCTCAAGTTGGAAGCTTAAACGCGACGGAAAAGCATATTGAAGGCCGATTTGGTATTCCAGTCGATCGAGCGGACAACAGTGATCGATTTAACCAGCTGTTTTCCAACCATAGACTATTCGTAGAGGGTACGAATTTCTCGCATGGAAAGTGACGCCGACTAACTTGGCGTCCAGTCGCTCCTTCACAGCGTTGGACTCAGATCGACCACATTGCTCTCGGTTGCGGTTGGCATCCATCAACACAACCGTCAATCATTCCGGTCCACGTCTGTGGATACTAATCACTTTCTTGTTCGCTTGCGTTTCAACTTGCATCTCATTAGTGGTGAAGCTAAAGTCAACCATACCCCGCAGCTGCTACTGGACGACAACCGCCGATTTTTATTCTAGACAGAATTATCCACCAGGTTGTTGATGCAGACAACTGTCAAGGATCCAGATGAGCAATAGGCAAAGATCAAAAGAGCTCTAGTTGAGGCTGTTGATTCTACTCAAGGCCGAAGAGACACACATACACACACACACAAACGAAGGATATATGCATCTTCAGTTGCACTGTTAGATGCGGGCAAATCAATTCCTACGGAGTCCAAATATCTCCGGGCGTGGAGACACCTTCAACGCCTGCTTATCCGTAGCCTGAGAAACGACCGTGAGCAGTGGTGTTTTTCGAAGGGTAGGGAAATGGATGGAGCTGCGTTAGTCAGTAAAAGCCGCAACCTTTTCTGTCAACTTAGAGATACCGGTCCATAAATGCATAACGTTGGTGAATTGATCGAAGGGACGGTGGCCCACTGATTCAGACTCAGGAGCTTCGTCTAAATCGTTTGGCGGAGCGTTTCGAGGAACAATTCTACTAATCTTTATTCACAACTGGTTCGCTGAGTAGCCCCATGGCTAGAGTTCTATATATGGATACCGATGCTCCATCAGAAGTGGTGGTTCTTGAGAAAAGCTACCTTCAACGATATATGGTTGTTGGACCGGATGGGTTGCCTCGGCCTGTTTTCACAAACGGTTCTTCAGCATTGTCACAGGAGTTGGCAAAACTCCTCGGTTTAATATTTGCGAAGGAACCAAGTTCTGAAGTGTTTGTGTAAATCGGTGATCGTACCGATTTATAAGAAAGGTGACAGGTACTACCGTGAAAACCACAGGGAAACAAGTTTGGCTAGTATGGCTGATATTATCCTCCGCCATTCATCTAACGCTCGCGAACAGTGTTTGCGCTATAATCAAGCTGAGTTTAATCGTGGTTGGGGTTGAGTTGATTACATCTTCACTCTTCGAAGCTGTTACTGACACAGGAACGTCTTCCGTGGACTTACAGTCTGTCGTTGGGACGTGGCATTCGATTCAGTCAATAGCACACTTCCCTGACATTGGCTCTTGTTGAAGGATGTACTGGAGAAATTCTTTCCCATAGTAAAGCTCCTGTACGTAAGCAGTCAAATCCGAATTCAGGCTTACGGTGATCTTTCATCCGAGTTTGCCATGATAAGTGGTTTATGTCAGGGTTGTCTCTTTATCCCTTTCTGTTTAACTTTGTGATTGATATGGTCCTATTGATCACCCTTTTGTCTTCGGTGGGTAGTGATGCTTGACGTCTCTTGTGTGGAAGGTGTCAGACTCTGAGTACGGGGATAACATAGTTCTGGGTAAAGATACAGGTGAGTTGCAAGCTTTTCTGGACAGTTTGAATAACTGCGTAGCAATGTTAGACATGCGTTTTACACCTAAAATGTGCGAGATGCTGTCGCAGGATTGGGTTGGTTCAACAGCAAACGTTTCAGCATTTGGGGTGAACACAGACCAGGTAGACAAGCTCACTTAGCAGGACAGCTGCACTTCACCCGGAGTTTGGATATCGGATAAAGTGTCTTCTAGTATACAAAAGACTCGTTTGGCTTTTGCCAACCTGAGTCATTTATGGCACCCGTGTGACATCCGTTTATCTATCAAGGGTCAAGTGTAAATTGCAAAAATCAGGTTAGTTCTTTGTTTCAGAAACATGGTCTCTTCGGAAGAAGGTTGTCATCATTCGAACATTGGTGTATTCTAAGCAATGCTTGAATGTGGTTGGAACACCGAATCTGCGATGCTGAGGGTGGACTTGGAGTGTTAGATACGAGACAGGTCATTGGATAGGGCTGATCAATTTTTAGAAATGTGGTTGGTTATGTCCCATTGTAGCATTTCTCAGCATCTTGTTCTCCGAGGGAGGTAGTGGTTAGAGGTGAGTGCGGGTAGTGAGCCCATAATATGGAAGATGAATATACATGGCCTAACCATTGAAGTTGCCCTTGTTGGGTGCATTAGGATTCCTGTAAGTGATCCCCTCATTCAGTGAATAAATACATTGGAGGATGTTGTTTGGTTCCATGATTAGCGACGCTCGTGTAATAAAAAGTTTGTGGACTTGATACTGTTTTATTTTTATTATTTTCGGTTGAGGTTCCTGCTGAAAGGTAGCAACTGGAACGTCGCCCCCACTCCCCGTACATAGTTATTCGTTGTTCGAACTGAAGTGAATCTGAGTAGACCAGAGGCCTCATAGTCGGTCGCTCGTGCTTCAGATTTGTGAACATAAGCGGATTTCTTATTGACCGCATTCGATCGGGGTCGGGTCGAACAGTCTTGTGGAATACCCCAAACCCAAGCAACTTTACTGCATTTTTATTTCCCTCAGTCTCAATTTCTTAATGGGTCATACATACTGTACATTGAATTAATTAATTTTTTGCTGTTCTGTTGTTTTCCGTTCCAGCAAATGATATTTTAATAACAGAATAAAGTAAAAAGAAAATCACGAGGGATGCTAAAACTGGGCAGGTTGTGCAGCTGCAGACATATCAATATTGTTATGTTCAGGGCGAAGTAAAATAACGCACTTGATGTACAGTTTTCCCTAGGACAACAAGCATTGGTGATACGGATACGTTTATTATTCCCTCCAAGGAAAATACTACCGTAGAGTCAGAAATCGTCAATTACGGCTCATCAGGTGTTTATTTCTCTTCATACAATCAACTTGGATTCTTACTAAGCACTGGAGTGCAGATAATCGGACCATGTGCTGCTTTTCCTCAGAATGCATTCTCCTGGAATGTGCGTTATATTCCTTGCGTTAACATCGTCCTTGCGCTGTTCAGGTAAAAAATGCCTTAGATATAAATGAGGACTCACTGTCTTTGTTTTTCCTACTGGAACCCCGGTTAGGTTTGTTTTGATTCCTTCCTTGAGCGTTTGTCATTTTCAGATGTCCTAATTATTGGCAAGGGAGAAGCAGGTGCGAAGGTGAATCATTCACAAATTCTGGATATTTGTCTAAAGCACAAAATAAACGTTGATATCCTCCCTACGGTAAGTTGCTGCTTTTCTGCTAAATACAATTTAATTGTATCAGTCCCACACCCGGACGTGATAATTAGTGTTTTGAAAAATCAGAACGATTGCCGCAAACTAATATGATCGTGTGTTTTCTGATTCCATGATATTTACGTGCGTCGCATTTCTGTTTCACTGAACTTTTGAAAAACTCCAGAAAATCTGTCAACATTAATAATCGACCACAGAACCATTTCTTCTCGAAATTACATCCTGAAATGGTTGGATAGATTGCGTCTCCACAGCCCTAAAGGCTACACACTACCTAAAACTCAAAGTATAGTGCACAAAATACTATCAAACGTATCCTGGTTTACTGTGATAACATTTGTACCAAACCACTCAGGGTGCCCAAATTTGGCTTACTGACGTGTCAACGCAATACTATGTCAAGGATGCACATAAATCCGAAGCACGAAACAGGTAAGTGGATTTATTTCGGAAAATGTGCCCTGGAAGGTGCGAAATGCTATTAAACCCATTCCTGAACAGATGACAAAATCACCGAACTGATGGGCAAACACAGCGAACTTGGTCGTCAGTGACTCACTTTCGATGCTCTGGGAAGTGTTATTGATCAATGTTCGCGTCACACGTGATTCGTGAGCGAATTTCCATAGTTATATCAACTTTTTGAAGGATTTCCATCATGTAGCTAAGGGGAAACTTGCAGTTAGAAGAAAAATCTCCAAGCAGAACACAAGAAGACTCTCGCGTGGTGCTTTGGGTGCATCAAAGCTGCAGTTGTTTTTGCAACCAAATTTAAGCATTTGGCGTGTAGAACAACTACAGTCTGATGGACATCTGCAGTACAGAAAGATGAGACCGAGAAGAATGGGCCAGAAATCACATCAATTGAAATGCCAAGTGGAATGATGTGATATTTAGCAATGAGAAACAGTTTATTTTCGACAGCCTTGGTGAAATTATATTCTGCCAGCACGACTTCAGGAAAAACCAGCTGAAATTCAGTTGTCCAGTCTTCAATGGTGGCTCTGTGATGTTCTAGGGCACAGTTTTGAAGAACGAAAATCTCAGCGAGCGGTCTTTAAAGGGAAGCAGACTGTTGGTTCATACATCAGAACGTTAAATCAATTTCCTCCAGAAAATTCCGAAAAGTCGACAGCGACGAAAACAGTTCAACGTCAAAACTGGGCTTTTAGTACGAACAACCTAACCAGATTGAGGCTATTGTACCGAAACATCAAAGACCATGGACCGGCGGGCTCACAGTCCAGACTTGAACCCGATTGGAAATGTCCGGGGTTTGTTGATGAGGCCAGTCTGTGTGAATGAAAAGTCTTCGGCGCTTTCCGTGATTTGATACCCACCATGCTCGATGAATGAACAACATAGACCATGAGATCATCTGGAACACCATCGAAGCACGCCTAGACGTCGTGTTTCAGTCATTAACAATAACCAGCTGGTAGTTTTGCCATTCATCCAGAAGTGGGTTTAATAGCACTTTACTTCCTCTGTGGCACGTTTTCCGAGATAAACCAATTTATCTATTTCGTGCTTCAAATCAATGTGTATCTTTAGTATAGTAGTGGGTTGGCGCATCTGTGTACCAAATTTGGTCACCATAAGTGGTTTGGTTCAGACATCATCACAAAAAATCAGGGTGGGTTTTATAGTATTTCTTGTGCTATACAAGCATTCTTGAGAGTCAGTAGGTAGAGGCCTGGCGAGATCCGATATTATTTAAGCAGTCCCTGGTCCTGACCTACCATTACGCCCCTGGTTAGGGCACACTGACGAATAAATGCGGACAGCAGCTTGCTTCTAAAAGTCACTAGGCAAGTGTAAAATCGAGATGCCTGGAATTTTCCGCTGCAGTGGTTGAGATCTTCACTCTTGATCAGACAGCTATCGCCAGCCAAAACTGGGCAACCTCCAACTATAATTATATTGATTCGTCGATTTTCTGCTTCACTCACTGAATACGTGAAGCCAGTGATCGAATCCGAGGGGCACCCTTTATCATGACACATCAGTATCTTGCGCGACTATCCAAAATACTCACCAGTATTGATTTCTCGGTCATCTTCCCATGTTGGATCACCGAGCACAGTGTTGTGTCAGGCCATCAATTGGATGATTCAGTTACCATCACCGAAGAATAACCCACGAATTTCCCACCGACAGACTGCAGTCCGGAGGCAGACAAAGATAAATTCTACCAACAGCTTCATATGCTCCTGCTCACTGCTCGCCGGACGGATATCGCGGTCCTAGCCGGAGATCTTAACGCGCGC
Source organism: Fasciola hepatica (assembly GCA_948099385.1). Taxonomy (NCBI): domain Eukaryota; kingdom Metazoa; phylum Platyhelminthes; class Trematoda; order Plagiorchiida; family Fasciolidae; genus Fasciola; species Fasciola hepatica. The sequence continues at coordinate 3,156,990 of CANUEZ040000016.1, forward strand.
GTCAGCCTCCTGGCAGCGAATGAACATCATTTAGGAGGGCAGTTTGGCCTCAACTCCAGTCGTTCTGACAGTGGGGACAGATTGCTGACAATGTGATGATCACTTTCGCAGCTCCAAATGACGTGCCGCCACCTGGCCTCCCCCTTCCTCAACACAGGAATTATCTCAAATCGATCACTTAGCGATTAGCTGCCGTTGGCGCTGCAGCGTGTTAGATTATCGCTGTTACTGGTCAACCTGCCTCTATTCTGGTCGCGCATTAGTCTGCGCTACGCTATGCTTGCTATTTGGGGGCTCGAAGATTTCGAATCATGCTCGCCTAAATATCGACAAGCTGAACGACCTTCTAGTGCTAGAAGCTTTCCAAACTACGCTGGCCCAGACACCGGGATCCACCGCCCCACCTGATGTTGATGAGCGCTGGGATTGACTGAAGGAAGCCTTACTGAGTGCCAGCCTGACCAGTTGTGTCACGGTCTGCCATACCCAGAGGAATTGGATTTCTTCCAACTCCTTGTTGTAGCTTGAGAGCCGCCGACATATCTTTGTCGATGCAAGACACAACAAAGCATGCCGTGAACTCTGTTCACGTTCGAAAAACAGTTTGCATGCTGATCGTGAGACGTGGTGGTCAGTACGTGTCATTGAGCTGGAAACAGCTTCTGCTTCTGGCAACTCCAGGAAGCTCTTTCAACTCATTTGCGCCACCGGACCGCGAAAAAAGGTGTTAGCGAGACAATCCGCGAAACCGATGAAACACCAAACACCAAGCTGTCGTACAGACTAGGCGGCTGGGCAGAACACTTTCACTCCCAATTTAACTGGCCATCGGCTGCTTCTACTGCATCTAGCACTCCTGCATTTTGTGTGGTTCATTACAGTCGGTCCCCAGACAAGCAGAAATTCGAAAAGAACTACAAACCCTCAAGCACCTCAGGGCACACGAATTGGATCGTAGTCCTCCTGTGCTTTTCAAAGATAGCGAGATGTTTCGGGTGAAAGAATTGACAACCCTGCCCTCAAATGTTTCCACGGAAGAAAAGTTTCCGCATCCTGGGGTGAATCGACGATTGTACCCATCTTTAATAGGGTTGTCATTCATTCTGTTCTATTCATCGGAGAGTTAACCCGGTCTCTGTCGCTTCAAAACTTCTAGTGTCCATTATCCTCTGCAATCATTCCAAAGATAAGCAGGTAGGAAATCGCGACAGCCGTCCCAGTTGATTGAACTGTAGCGCCAAAATGTGTGTCTCGAGGTGGGTGAAGATTCGGGGTGAGTAAAATTGATGAAAGAGGAAATAATATGTGGTGAGATGAGTCAAGTGGAGGAAGAGCAGAGATACCTGAGAACAGAGAAGGAACAGAAATGAGAATAAGATCAAGGGTATGGGCACGATCGCCAGCTCGATCCGAGATACGTGTTAGCACAGGTTGTTGACCACGGCGAAATGTTCAGCTTCGTGCCCCAGAGCCGAAATGTCTGACGAGTGAATCAACCAATGTCCATTGTGGACATTAAAATCTCCTACGATGTTGATATGGCAGTTGGGATCCGTAACAAACGAGTGCTCAATGTTCGAAGATAAGAAATCAAAGATCGGTGAGTCGCTGCTGTTGGGTGAACGGTAAACAACACAAGAGTAGTGGTTAAAAGAAGAAAGTCGGAGTTTCAACCACATAAATTGAGATTCACGTTTGGAAAAGTCAGGATTGTGGATTCTGGATATGGCGACTGGCTGGTAAACAAAGACACAGACTCGAGCTTTGGATGAAGAAGAGGAGGGAAAGGTATAATTGGAAAGTTGAAGGTCAATGTTGTCTGATGAGAGGTGATTTGGGTTCCGGTCAAAAATATAACAAGAGATGAGGAAGGTTGGTGAACTTGGTGTACCGAATCGATGTTACGGTTCATTCCACGAATGTTAGTGAGAGTGATGAGTTCGTGCCTGTTTTTCGAGTGAGCAGAGCGGGTGCGTGTGTTGTTGTACATTTTCATGATTTGTAGTATGAAGAAAACCGGCAACCATGATCCTGACACTTAAAGTGGTGAACCACATGCGGCCTCAATAGATCAGACGTGATAGTGATCCGGGTGACAGCAGAGCAGTCTACCACCCACCTTGGCTCAACTCTGTTTACGAACGGCCAGGCATAAGATGATGTGGTATTACGGATCGACAGTGCCAGGTGAGCCTTCCTTCATCCAAGACGAACGCTGTAGACTCGCAGTGAAATCAGCTTAAGGACTAAAGTTCGTGTTTACCGTGCCGTAATCCGACCCGTACTCATCTATGGCTACGGAGCTTGGCCACTGCGAGCTGAGGATACCAGAACACTGGAGGTTTTCGACCACTGGTACTATGTGATAGATCCTCAAAATCAAGTGGCATGACGGTGTGTCCAACGAAGAGGAAAAGAGACGATGTTCTGATTTTTGATGTTCTCGCCGTCATCATCTAACGTCGACGACTGCAATGGTTCGGCCATACTCTGCGGCGACCTGACTCAGAGATAACCAGACAAACATTCTACCCTACTCCTTGCCCCGGTTATCGTTGTCGCCCAGGTGGGCAGCTCAAAACGTAGACCAGTACAATAGTAAAAGGCGTAGTACTTTTAGGCCTTCGGTCAGTCTATGGAATCCAGCGATGGACAAGGACTGGGTCACGATCTGTACCAAGCTCGCCTCCGGCCGCCGCGTGTGGTCAGAAATGGTCCGTGGTATCCATGAAGCTTGCTTATCCGCTCGCAGGAGATGGTCGCTTAAAAGTGAAAACTAAGTGTCTAGGCCTTACACTGCTTCTGAACGGTAAGGAAAGCATTTCTCCAGCCCCGGCGGGTGTTGTGGCTTCTAGCAAAATCAGCCTTCGGACTAATGTGCGTATCTACCGTGCCGCTATACGCCCCGTACTCAGATTCGGCTGCTAAACATGGCCATTGAGAGCCGAGAATATTAGGAAGTTGTAGGTGTTTGGTCACTGGTGTCTGCGACGTATTTCGAAATCAAATTGGCGCGACAGGGTATCCAACGATGAAGTCAAGAAATGGCGCAAAATTGACGAACTCTCCGACTCCCTTCAAGGTCGTCGACTGCGGTGGCTGGGTCATACCCAGGGCGTCCCGAGACAGAAATAACCAAACAAACACTCCATCCTAATCTCCGCCCTGGATAGCCCTGTCGTCGTGGTGGCCAGCTGAAAACTTGGATCAAAACTGTCGAGAAGGATGTAGAGCGTCTAGGCTTACGGTCCGTCTGTGGTGGCCAGTGAAAGAGAAACTAAATCGTGATCTGCATTGAAAACTCGCTTCCATCAACCGCGCATGATCAGTTGTGATACGAGTTTTCCATGGAGTTGGCTCATCATCCAGCAGGTGATTGCCGCGTTAAAGTAAAAAAGTGAGCAAGTAAGTACGGGTTCCGTCCTCATCGTTTCACGGGTGATCTACTAGCTATGATCTCGCACTCCCGGCCAGCAGAACTCGATAACCACGGAGAAACACACCTGGCCTCACCAGGCATATCGAAGACTTCTGACCGTGTCTGGCAAAAAGGTTTACTGTCGAAACTTACGACTTTCGGGTTTCTTCCATTCCTCGTTTTGTGGGCATCAAGTTTTCTCAGTAACCGGATCAGATCTGTCCATGTTGATGGGGCACAATCACAGCCTTTTCTCCTGAGTGCTGGTGTTCTTCAAGATTCTGTACTTTCGCTCACCTTCTTTCCACTTTTCGTCAACGGTGTCTTATCCACCTCTTCCAACCCCATCCACGTTGTTGTCTATGATGTCACCCTTCACTACTTCCTTTTGTATCCCACCTTCCACCGTGCCACCACCAATATCGACCGCGACCGTTGTGCCCTTTTAACATCTCTCAGTCCGTATCTTGAACAAATCTCCCCATGGGGCTCTCAAAATCGTGTTCTCCTCTATCCTTCTAAAATATCTCTTCTGTCAAACACCATTCCTTTTCTCTCCACTCAAGTTTCAGTTCAGTTTCCCTTCGTTCCTCCAACTCGATGCATTTCCTGGGTCTTTCGATCGTCTCCTCTCTATTTTGGTCTTCATACGTATATTCGCTCACTTCTCGTGCTGCGCGAACATTGGTTTTCCATTCCGCACCAGACGTTTCTTCAAACCAGTCCATCTCTTCCTATTATACAAAGGTCAAATTCGTCCCACACTTGAATAATGCAGTCACGTGTGAAGCGGAGCTTCGTATTCTTTTTTATCTCTTCTCGACCGAGTCCAACGAAAAGCCATTCGTCTGATAGACTAGCCAGTTTTAACATCCAATTTGCAGTCGCTTGGCCGCTGCCGGCCAGTCACTTCATTGTCCTCATTCTACCGATATTATTTTGGGTTTTGTTCCTCCGAGCTTGCCTCGACTGTTTTTGCTCCTATTAATTTTCGGCGCCAATCCCAAGCACAAGCAGCTAGTCACCTTTATCACACTTCTGTCGCTCGATCTCGAACCTCGACCTTTGTCTTCTTTTTCCCGTGGACGGTTAATTTGTGGAGCACACTTTCCCCCTTTACCGTTCCATCCACCTATAACCGTTCTCTTTTCAAAAGCGGAATCAAAAACTGGTTTTGACGTGAGTGTCCCCTACAAACTACTCTTACAGTATGTTTTCGAACTGTGGGTTTTATTGTAATTCACTTCGTGGGTAATAAAAAAAAATAGTTCTGTCCTACTGCATTTGATGCACAGACGAATCGGTGAGCGAAGCGGCTTGCGCTGTGCAATTATATTTTACCGTTTAATCAGTTTTTGAAGACCCAAACATCAAACGCCCCACAGGCTATTTGTTCTTACCGTTGTGACTTCACATACTTGGCAGCTTTTTTCCGTCTCATCGACTCACTCGGTAGCTGAACTTTTCTACTGGGACTTATTTGCGGGTTCAGGCTTATATCAAGAGAATCCTGAGGAATCTAGCTAGAGCATGCTTTTGGGGTAGGTCCTGTTATCGAGGAAACACGGCAATCTTCCTCTTTGATGCAAGCCAAATGAACGCCCCGATTTGGAGAGAATTTTCAGCGCGTACATGATTTACAGACGGATCCGTGGATATCGAGTGTAGGGCGATAATCGAAATATGGACAAGGTGAAAAAGGGAAACAGTGCAATAAGATGCATTTTGAATCCCGACATAGGTGAACATTAAAGTCGTAAATTACGTGTTTGGGAGAAAGGGGTTTGAGTTGTGAACGACTAGCAAAAGGAAACAGTAAGTGCTGCTATTATAGTAAAGCAGTTTCTTGTAAGTCACGTGTAGATGCCTTCTTTATTGTACGAAGTAACTAACCATAGAAGGGCAAACCCAATAGACACTGTAAATGGATGTGTGGGGAACATTCAAGTAAGATTCGGTTTGTTGGCCCTGCTTTTGAAAATAGAAAAATTTTAAGTGATGGGGATTATGAAGGGAGGAAGTGTTCCAAAGCTTTGCAGTGCGGGGAATAAAGGAAGACTGAAATAAAGATGGCCGACAGCTAGGAACAGAGACCTGGTAAAAGTGGCCGGTCGCGTGCATACGAGGTGAACAAGAGAAAGTCATGGTAAGTGGAACTGCGGAAACAATTTCTGATGAACAAGAAACAATGTTTGGAGTGGAAAAGAGATGGCGAAGCAACTTTCCGGCGATGGACAAGTGGCTGCATATTGTAGGTTGGAGAGGGATCATTGGTTAACCGGGGAGCCTTTCTTTAAACCCGATCAAGAAGAGGAAGAGCGGTAGAGGAAGCTCTATTCCATACATGACTGAATGGATTAGTCAAGTAAGGAAAGTGAGCCTATGGAGCGAAATGGAGTCGAGCCTTAATTCAGATGAGGAGAATAAGAGAGATATTGAAGTGGAACAGAGAGGAGAGCAGTTTTCATGGCATTGAAACAGACATGGTTGATGGGACCCCAAGTGAAGGTTTGTTCTAGATCAGAAACAAGTGATACATTGAGAGCAAAACGATCGTGATTGAAGTTGGTAATGGCATGGCGAGTGGTAAGGTAAGGAAGGGAGCTATGGACAGTTGCATCGTCGGCAAAACAGTAAGTCGGGTTGGAAGTTGAAGATAGAAAATTATTACTAAACAGAAAGGAGGGTAGACGCAGGTATGGGACTTTGAGGAACAACAGCCTTTACGGAGAACAGCTGGAATAGAGCCCCGTCGACTCTGACGGGGATGGTTGGGGTGCTGAGGAAACATGACGTCCATGAAACAAGAGCCGGATGGAGCCCGAACAAAGACAATTTCGACAACAGACCCTCACGCCAAACTCGGTCGAAGGCTTTTGAGATGTCTAGCGAGACCAGTTGAGTTTCTGCTGTGGAAAATTCCCCTACCCACAAAGCGATGCTGAGGAATTTGAATCCGCGGTCAGTTTTTGCCTATCTTGCTCATCTTTGTAGGTACTCAAGACCGACTTTGAATTCGAATTACTCGCGGCTGGATGCTGCATAAAAACGTACAATTTACCTTCGCCGCAGCGCGCTGTTTTGTTTTAGTATGCAAGATCACAAACTGAACATAAGCAGCCGGGCGCCGTTGGGCATTCGCCTTTGGTCCAGCACCAGAAATGCGGCTAAGCTAGAGGTCTTGTATTCCGTGTTCTTTCTTGTGTGTACGGGTTACCCGGGATCGAGTTTACCAGTCATAGCGCGAGATTGGGGATTTGCGTATTGTCGGTCGTGCGATTTCGGATGGGGGTTCGTCACGGTTTCTCCGTGGTTATCGAGTGTGACCGAGTGCAAGTTGGCCGCTAGTAGGTCGTCCTTAGAACGACGCTGGCGGAATCCATATTGTTGGTCACTGAGCAATCATTCACTTTTAAGGGATGGACGCAGTTGGTCGGGGATTGCCGGTTTCAAAAATTTTCGAAGGCACAGAAATAAGGGTGATGACACGATGTTTGTTGGGAATGTGAAAAAAGTATTCGAGTTAGAAGCCATTGGCAACAGCTGTTAACAGCAGATGTCAATGGTTTTAGTCCACAGTCAGTAACATGAACGGATTGGCTGTTAGCACTGACTAGTATTCGTAAGTGTAAATGCCTGAAAACATATAAGTACATGGATTATTTAGGAAATGATATGCTTTTGCTGTGTGTTTAACCGAAGAATATTGATTTGCTGCTTGGTTTCATTCATACTATCGAAGTCTGCAGGGGGCTTGGTGATAAAGAATAGTCTCTCCCCCCCCTCTCTCTCTCTCTCCGAATTTAGCCTTCAGCTGTGGGTACATTCAATTTTCTAAACTCTGAAGGACGGTACGTGGCTGCGGCTGTAATTCCACCCAGTCGGATTGATTTGTATGATCCAGCGGATCGTGAAGCTCTGCGACTGTTGGCTCAGGAAGAGGAAACTGCTCTGTTGGAATCTCGTTCCAAGGAATCGCCACCCCTCATATCCAGTCATTCAGAAACAGTTATCAAACTTCCCCAGTCTCCCCTTGCAATTAATCCTCCGTCCCCAACATCAACTTCGGTAGATGACAAGTAATCTTTTCTTGTAATTTTTGAAATCTCAGTAAAACCAATCTTCTTTAGACTTCCGTCTTGTCTTATCCACAATGGCAATGTAATGCACGATGCTTTACTTAATTCTCTATAGTTTGAAAATTCTTGTGATTCAGTCCAACCATTCACTCATGCCGAAATATTTGCACCAGTTCTAAATCTTATTTAAAAACTCAAGTTCACTCATATTTAGTCGGTAGCCATCATTGAACTTAGGAGAAGTAGATGCCTCACGTCTTCATGGTTGGGGTCCAAAAGATCCCTCAACCAGTTGGCTGGAGACACTGAGAAATATGGCTGCGAACCGTGAACAGTGGCGATCGTGTTGTCACTTTCTATTGAATCAGAATGACTGATCAGTGTGTGTTTGTGCAGTTGTGCTGTGTACTCCGTGCGTTAGCCACTGCGGAATTCTTTCCTTTTCCCATCCCTGTAGGTCGACTCCTTGTCCACTTGTGTATTCATTCTTTCTACTTCTACGTGCAACATGGCGAAAAAGGCAGTCCACTGGTCAAAAAACCTTTACCAGGTGGACGTAGGAGTGGAGTATATAGGTTTCCTCTCGACGGCGGGAGATTTATCTCACCTCATTGGGCAGCCATCGCATGCCTGGTCTGGGCAATTCCCGACCGAACGGATGGTTCTCCGTCGACGTTCCGCTTGTTCCATTGGGTGCATGGGACTCAGGACTGAATATGAAAAGCAGATCGGTAAAGAAGACAAAATATAATTGCGACAACAGTCAGGTCTCACGTGATAACAAAAAGAGCTTCGATCACGACCTTGTGCTGAATTAACGCTCCGCTGCCTTGTGAATCAGACTGTTGATTCAAAAGCTTTGGTTGGTTTCCCAAAGCGAACGTCCTGCAGTGTGGGCAGGTGCGATGTACAATTTGCATAGAAAACTCCAGTTTTTCCTCGGAAATCATTTCTTATCTCTCTGTTCTTCATCCTTGACAGCGCAGTTCTCAATGGATACAAAAAGCCGCAATGAGTCGTTACTAAGATCATATGATCCAAGGTAAAGATAACAACTTGGAGATAGTAAAACTCAGCCGATTTTCGAACCTGAGTATTCTCTTTACTTAGCTGTTATCAAAGTTCGAAGCCTACCAAACGGGACAACCAGCTGCCCGAACTAGAGCTCTTTCGACCTTTGAAATGGATGTGTATTGTGTCCCAAAAAAGCACACAAGACTTAACTTCAGTGATAACACTTCGCTCCCCAAACACGAAATCGGCTTCTCGTTTCATTCTTCGTGGGTCAGGTGATTTAGTATCTAGTTATTGTAGTCCGGCTGGCGTTGGCATCGCTGTGACCATGAAAGCTGAGCGTGCACTGCTGGGCTGGATCCCAGTCAGCAGTCCCTTTTGTTCAGTTCGCTTTGATAATTGTATGCATGTTAACATCAACAAGATGAAACATCGATTTTTGTTCGTCGTTTCTATTTATGTCCTAAATGACTGTAGTTATCCTAAGGCCAAAGACAGTTTCTACGATGTATCTCAGTTGCTTCGCATTGTGGGCTCTTCGGACATAATAGTTGTTGTTGGCAATTGTAGTGCTCAAGTTGGAAGCTTAAACGCGACGGAAAAGCATATTGAAGGCCGATTTGGTATTCCAGTCGATCGAGCGGACAACAGTGATCGATTTAACCAGCTGTTTTCCAACCATAGACTATTCGTAGAGGGTACGAATTTCTCGCATGGAAAGTGACGCCGACTAACTTGGCGTCCAGTCGCTCCTTCACAGCGTTGGACTCAGATCGACCACATTGCTCTCGGTTGCGGTTGGCATCCATCAACACAACCGTCAATCATTCCGGTCCACGTCTGTGGATACTAATCACTTTCTTGTTCGCTTGCGTTTCAACTTGCATCTCATTAGTGGTGAAGCTAAAGTCAACCATACCCCGCAGCTGCTACTGGACGACAACCGCCGATTTTTATTCTAGACAGAATTATCCACCAGGTTGTTGATGCAGACAACTGTCAAGGATCCAGATGAGCAATAGGCAAAGATCAAAAGAGCTCTAGTTGAGGCTGTTGATTCTACTCAAGGCCGAAGAGACACACATACACACACACACAAACGAAGGATATATGCATCTTCAGTTGCACTGTTAGATGCGGGCAAATCAATTCCTACGGAGTCCAAATATCTCCGGGCGTGGAGACACCTTCAACGCCTGCTTATCCGTAGCCTGAGAAACGACCGTGAGCAGTGGTGTTTTTCGAAGGGTAGGGAAATGGATGGAGCTGCGTTAGTCAGTAAAAGCCGCAACCTTTTCTGTCAACTTAGAGATACCGGTCCATAAATGCATAACGTTGGTGAATTGATCGAAGGGACGGTGGCCCACTGATTCAGACTCAGGAGCTTCGTCTAAATCGTTTGGCGGAGCGTTTCGAGGAACAATTCTACTAATCTTTACTCACAACTGGTTCGCTGAGTAGCCCCATGGCTAGAGTTCTATATATGGATACCGATGCTCCATCAGAAGTGGTGGTTCTTGAGAAAAGCTACCTTCAACGATATATGGTTGTTGGACCGGATGGGTTGCCTCGGCCTGTTTTCACAAACGGTTCTTCAGCATTGTCACAGGAGTTGGCAAAACTCCTCGGTTTAATATTTGCGAAGGAACCAAGTTCTGAAGTGTTTGTGTAAATCGGTGATCGTACCGATTTATAAGAAAGGTGACAGGTACTACCGTGAAAACCACAGGGAAACAAGTTTGGCTAGTATGGCTGATATTATCCTCCGCCATTCATCTAACGCTCGCGAACAGTGTTTGCGCTATAATCAAGCTGAGTTTAATCGTGGTTGGGGTTGAGTTGATTACATCTTCACTCTTCGAAGCTGTTACTGACACAGGAACGTCTTCCGTGGACTTACAGTCTGTCGTTGGGACGTGGCATTCGATTCAGTCAATAGCACACTTCCCTGACATTGGCTCTTGTTGAAGGATGTACTGGAGAAATTCTTTCCCATAGTAAAGCTCCTGTACGTAAGCAGTCAAATCCGAATTCAGGCTTACGGTGATCTTTCATCCGAGTTTGCCATGATAAGTGGTTTATGTCAGGGTTGTCTCTTTATCCCTTTCTGTTTAACTTTGTGATTGATATGGTCCTATTGATCACCCTTTTGTCTTCGGTGGGTAGTGATGCTTGACGTCTCTTGTGTGGAAGGTGTCAGACTCTGAGTACGGGGATAACATAGTTCTGGGTAAAGATACAGGTGAGTTGCAAGCTTTTCTGGACAGTTTGAATAACTGCGTAGCAATGTTAGACATGCGTTTTACACCTAAAATGTGCGAGATGCTGTCGCAGGATTGGGTTGGTTCAACAGCAAACGTTTCAGCATTTGGGGTGAACACAGACCAGGTAGACAAGCTCACTTAGCAGGACAGCTGCACTTCACCCGGAGTTTGGATATCGGATAAAGTGTCTTCTAGTATACAAAAGACTCGTTTGGCTTTTGCCAACCTGAGTCATTTATGGCACCCGTGTGACATCCGTTTATCTATCAAGGGTCAAGTGTACGTTACAACAATGAGGTCGGTGCTTCTGTGTGGTTCAGAAACACGGCCGCTGCGGATGACACATGTGCGAATATTTTCGTTAGTTGAACGTCGATGTCTTCGTTGCATTTCTCGCATCTGGTGGGAACACGGTAAAATCAGTTCCGTGGTTCGGTGAAGAGTCTTGTGTTCACGAGCGAAACCGTCGGATGAAATACTTAAGGTCAACAGACTAGGGTGGGTGGGACATGTGCTGCACATGTCCTCTTGTGGGATTCCTCGGTGCACCAAGTTCATTAAGGAGGGAAGTGGTCGTAATACAAGAAACAACGATAGTCCATGACGTTGATGGAAAGTCTAATTAGTGGACTTGGCTTCTTAATCGTGTTAGTCTTCTTGGGTGAGCTCGAAGGGGTTCTTCGACTCAGTAGTTGAATACGCTAGACGAAATGGCTTGGTGTCCAGACCAGTGGCACTCTTATATGCATAGGCTTTTTTTGTTGATTTCATCTTGTTTGTATTTTTCTCATTTCCTCAATACTCGTCATTTGCACCCAATTGAAACTGCCGCTGATATGTAACAAACAAAAACGCTGCACCCAGTGCACGGTAATGGTCATTTGAACCAAGCTTGATTGGTTCTTTGCTCTTTACTCGCCAACCGAACAAAAACTGCTTTCGTTTACTTTCCCCATCTTAATTAGCTGTGTCGTTTGCGCTTTCATTGCTTCGTACGGGTTTATTTGCAACAGATTCTGTCTGCCGAAAGTTGCTTATTTATATTGTATGTCTAAACCTTGTTGGCCGTTCTAGCGCTATGCCAAATAGGGCAGAGCTATATGCTCCTCATCCTTTGAAGTTCTACTATGGTCTTTCGTCATTCTGGGTTCTGGTCCATTCCACAATTCTTGTTGTCTGAACCGAGACCAATAAAAGTACCTTCATAAGAGATTCATTTTGCAAAGATGAACTGATTCTCCACAAAATCAATAAAAATGTTCGCGTACATTGACTTTTTTACTCTTCCAAAATCTACGAATTGGTGACCGTAACTCGTACCAAAGTATTCCGACAAGAAAATCGGCCATTCATTCGTTTTCCTTTGTAATCACTAACCGTCATATTTCCAATTCTAGGAATGACAGTCGATAACTCCTCATAAAGCTACATCTTAGGATGCATGCACGCGTTTTCCAGATCAGTTACATCAATTCCTTTAGGCAGTACGACCTACTTCTTCAGTGCTACCAGAAGTAATCGGTGGTTCTCCTCATTCCAATGTGATGCGTGCAGCTTTATTTAATTCACCACTGTGATCACTTTCAGCCTCATGGTCAGTTGTTATTCCGGGATAGTGCCTCTCGTGTCGAGGACTGGTCCAACGTTCTGTGCCCGAGTACCGAACACTCTCACTACCTCCGTATTCACACTCTCTGGTGTCCAAAGGTTTTCTTGTGTAGCCAACAAAACTCCCAGGAATGAGGCTGAAGTTGTTGAATCAAAACGGATTTGGCCGCGTCAAGGTTCAGATGAGATTGAGTCTATTACACCACCGTCGTCGACTTCGGTTGCAGCTACTTCGAAAGCACCCTTGTTGAAAGACCTTTTTCGAGGTCAACTACATTTGGTACGTTATGTGACGTAATTTTAACGTCCTTTCATCCTTACTGCTACGCCTTTTGGTTCGTATAGTGTATGCATATGTTGGTTTTCATGCCATATTTTCTCGAAATGGATATTGCTCCGACCTTCGAGTTATTTTTCTCACTTCGTCTATTTGACTCTCAGGAATTGCTTGAATTCCCCGAGTTGACCAACCGAAAACATGTTGACCAAGTGAATAAATTGCATGAAGAAATCAAGCATTTTGTTCTGAGATGTGAGTCCACTTTGTTTTCTGTTTATTGCGGCAGCTCAGCCGGTAGAGCACACAAGGCAACAAAGCGTGAGTACGAATCCTACCAGGGTCAGTGGCTTTTAACGTTAAAAGCAATTCAGCAACTCGGCAGTAAACTCACCGATGTACCGATGTAACCTTATTTAAAACGCATTGTTGTTGTTGTTGTTATTGGGTGGTCAAGTGTACTTCGCTACCGCCGAGATCGTTACCACGTCTGAGCTGTTGAAGCCTTGTTTGGCTCACCTTTTCAAGTCTCATGGTAATCGGTTCACTCTTATTGTACAATGCTATCCTGTGGTTCTGTTTATAACACCCTTTCCAATGCATTATGTAAATTCCTGCATTATGTTTATCACTTGTTCAGGAACTACTGCAAAGTGTGTCTTCCGAGTACTGAAAAGAAAACATGTTATTTTGCTTCCTTTCGAAGTATAAGGAACGGAGACTCAGTTCCCTAAATTTAACTGTAGCATCGTTATGGTGAAACCCTAGACCAGATGGTAGATCTCCATAAATCGTGTTGCGTGCGATATGTTGAATACCTTTTCGTTGTTGAACTTTCTGGTCTGTCATTGTTCTTTTTTTGTTATATGCTTGCGCATGACTGCAGTGGAAGGGGCACACTCCATAGCTACAAAGGTCTACTACACTATTAAAGATAATCAGCAAGCAGACTCTGAAACTTGGAGTAGAGAACCACGTAAGATCCCAATAGGTCGATTGTGGTAACGAGCCGGACGACAGTGTATTACTGTCTACCGCCAAAGTAACCGGTGATAGCAGGGATTCGGAACTTTGATCTCCGAGGTGATAAGCAAATACTCTAGACCACTCGACCACCACCAGTCACTTGGGACAGTCTGTACTGTGATGATAGAAGGAAATAGGCGACCCGTAACGTGGTTGAGATATATAAAAACTTTGATCGGTGGTCCAGGTCGTATAGGATCTGTCAGAGTCCCTGGTTAGGATTCACGAGAAATCTGCTTTGCGGTTGTCAAATCATTGCGCTTGGTCGGCGATCACTCTTAAGCATTTCATCTAGTTCTTTTATACGATATTTCGCTATAAGCCGCCAGTTGTGGGTGAAACAGTCAGTGTAGCTCATGATTCGCCAACTCACAGTCAACGGCGGCGTCTCGAACACGGCGGAGCACTTTCAGACACAGTTCTGCTGACCATGAGTGTCAGCCTTTCCTGTAGCTCCTCCGACACACATCCAGTGGTCCGTTTCGACAGACCCACCTACCCAGGTGGAGATCCGCAAGGAAATCCAAGCCTTAGGACGTCACAAAGCGCCGCGCCAATGGCTTTCTCCTAACCTCTTTAAGGACGGTACAGTGCAGCTCTCTAGAGAACTTCACGTTTTGTTCTCAAAAGTTTAGAATTCCGAACAGGTTCCGTCCCTCCAAATGCCTCAGTATGGTCGGGGGTGGGTGTCGCAGGCTCCGAGATGGCTACTCGTCCTGAATGCCTCTCGAAATGCTCCCAAGTGACCGTGCGTCTAGCATCGCTTCTGCTGAGGAGGTCCTGCTCACTGCTCTCTCGTGGCGGAGATGTTCTCACTAAAGTGAGAGGACGAAAGCAAATGCCCGGCATTCCAAAGGGTTCACTGACTGATAGTCAGCCTAAGGGAGATGGCTAAACCCTGATTCCGAACCAACCATGGTTGGCGTATGAGGTGTACAACGGTATGCTCATCAACATCTGTGGCGGAGAGGTGCATTTGGCATCTAAGATGTTTGGCCTTAGCCGAAGTGTTAATGAGCTGAGCATTCAGTCACCGGCTTCCAGTGGGTTACAGACCCCACATTTCGTCTCGCTGCCTTGCGGGTTAAGTTTTGGATAGCTAAAAGCTCCGGTTTTGGATCCCTAATAAAACCACCTGCTTTGGCTCGGACAACCTGGCAGTATTTTGCCCATAAACAAATCATGGATTCGGATTATCTGCCCCCCTCTCCCGCCCTGATCGTACCATGTTTTGTTTGGCACAGTCTGAAACCAGACATACTACTTACTATCAATATGAGCGCTTGCACATGCAGCCTCGTTGTTCGTTGGGTTAGCAGTGACCCAGACAGAAATCACAGTTGTGATTCATTTATGGGCTCTTCAATGAAGAGTATCCATTCACACTCCAGACGATTCAAAATAGATTCTAGTGAACGTATAATATCGGAGTGTACAAGTATGAGGACGAGTGGGCAGAGGAGTACAGGGTACGCATACCTGATGAGCAGCAACAACCGCGAAGCCGGTCGTGTGCTTCCGGAGAAATTTTGTCCACACGTTTACATATTACTTATATATATATATATATATATATATATATATATATATATATATATCCGTCCCTGTGGGGACAATCGGCTGTTGTCCCCATCTTTGAGAAGGGCTCGCACACCGATTGCGCTAATCATAGGGGCGTAAGCCTTGTCTCAATGGCGTCGAAGCTGCTCGCATTTGTCATACTTCACAGGTTGTACGAAACGCGTAAACAGCAGATTTGCGAGGAACAAGCTGGTTTTCGCACCGGTCGTGGATGTATCGATCAAATCATCACCCACTGATGGCTGTTTGAGTGCCGTCACACTTTCCGGAGACCGACAGTCGCCGTCTTCCTGGACATTCGCTCGGCCTTCGACTCCATCGATAGGATTGCACTACGGAGTTATTTGTTAAGAAATGGATTACATGAGAAACATAAATCAGTCCTCAAAGAATTGTATCGTCACACCTCAGGTCGGATAAGGGTCTAGGGCCAGCTTTCGTCTCCAGTGGAGTACGATAAGGTTGCCCCATACCCCCATTCCTTCCAACTTTGCCGTATAGGATGTTTCACGGAATGCCTTTTCTGATCTTCCAAACGGTGGAGTTGAACACCTCCCAGGGAACAGAGTTTTCGACTAGTAATATGTCGATGATATCGCCTTACAGAGTGATAACACAGGCGTTGCAACATGCCTTGGACCGCTTGGAGATTGAGATATCCAGATATGGAATGCATTTTGCACCTTCCAGGTGCTAAGTGCTTTTGCAAGATCGGCAAGGGTCTGTGCCTGCACTCACTCTTCGTTGTGACTAGTCAGTTTTAAGTATCTCGAGAACCTTGGTCACAGCTGGTGATGGCGTTGAGAAGGAGATCAGTTCATGCATAGCGAGAGCTAGAGCATCTTTCGCAAACCTGCGATGGCTGTGGCGTCGCCGTGACATCCGGCTCTCTCGTCACGGACAGGAATACGTTGCCGCGATTCGTAGTGTTTCACTCTACGGTTGCGATACCTGGACACTGCGCGTTGAGGATGCTCAGCGTCCTTCCTTGTTCGACAACCGGTGTCTCCGAATCATTGCTCGCGTCTGTTGGGAATATCGAGTGAGAAATGACGAGCTGCGCCGTCTTATGTTGTGCACGGATAGCCGCCCTCTTAATGGTTCGTTCGTGTTTTGTGAATGCGTACCCATCATCTATCTTTCCGTGCTCTATTCGCACGTGCTGGGCAGGGCATGAAGAAACAACGCGGCCTTCAGCCCATTACTTGGCCTAAAGGTTTGAAGAAGCTAGCATCAGCGTTGGCTTCTATACTCTACTTCTTTTCTATTTTTTCCCCCCTAACAACAATGCAATACAATTCAGGAAAGGGACCGTGGCCGGTAAAACCCTGTCAGTGGTGGCGGGTCGTAATCGTCCAAAGTCCACGATGATAACCGTTTGACCACCGCCAGCTACAGACATTGAAAAACATGGCTCAGGGTAGGAGTCAGTGGCGTGAATGCTGTCGAACTCTCGTGCCCCATTAATAATAAAATGTCATTTACACAGCCAAAATGACAAAACACATCAAAACGTTTTTGATGGAAAAGCAAAACATCACGTCATGTTATCTTTTACTGTGTTCTACTCCCCGTCCACTTTCTCCTCATTTTTGTTGTCCCCTATATATATATATATATATATATATATATATATATATATATATATATATATATATGGAGAAACCAAAAACCAAAATAACAATTGCATACAATTAGCTTCCTGAATCAGATATTAACAAAAGAATATATGTGACCCACTAACCGTCGGTGTTCTTTTTTTTTCAGTATCCAGTGGTTTGCTCTCACTTCTACTGTCCGTCAGAAACTGAGTGAATGTTCACCTTCACATGTTAGTCAACAGGTGATCTTATTATTTACAAACAGTTTTACCTTGTTCATCATTGGGTTCTTCTGTCCGGTTCATGTCGTTTCTTGGTGGGTCTTCCGTTACGGCCTTGTTTACCACTCATTCGCTGGGTCACGTTTGACTTGGTGTGAGTGATGCAGTTCACTCTGCGGTTGCCTATCCTGTTGAACCTCAAAATCGGTTGAGTTCTGTCAGCCATCAACCTCGCACTTCTGTGCTTTGGCTTTGGTTACTGCCTTGTAGATCGTCCAGTTGAGGGCAGAATAAATGGAATCATGAAGTGAAAAGAAGTGGAAATCAAGGTACTGAGCAGCAGTGACGAGAACAGTGAAAGAGCTCGAATGGAAATGCGCCACTGGTCGCCACATAGCCATATCACTTAATGTATCCAACCGTCTGGAAGACGGGTCACATAGACGATCGGTTTCCTTTGATTTTATTGGGCTATCGGTCAGAATGCATTGTTTCCCATTTTTATTTAGTGCTGGCGCATAAATGTAGTGGAAGGGATGTGCTCATAACTACAGTGAATCACTGCACTACCAGGCAACTGTGACCCAAACATTCGGAGTGGAGAACAGCATAAGATCCTAGTAGACCGTGTGTGGTAATGATCCTTTTGATCGCGGAGTCATGTTTGCCACCGACATTGGCCGTCGATAGCTGTATCCGAGCCTGTCACTTTGGATTTGGTGGTCCAATGATTGTACCGCTCGTCCGATAGACACCACTGATACACTCATAAGTAATAGTGCAGCTTGCTTGATCTAACCGGCAGTTCACTTTTTTCCTACATGCGCAAGAGTCAAATACCTTCGATTATACTGTGTGATATCTTACTGATGTAAAGCAAATCTGTGGATACAATTATCTTTGCAATTATTCCTATAAAAAAGCTAGTACCAATTCTCTTTAAACGCGAGCTATGGGAGTGAGAGAGAAACGAACCATTATTCTCGACCCATCTGTACTGTTTTCGGATGAAATTAGCTACCTGTGAAATGTATCGGGTCCTGCAGCTGGCAGTTAAATTAGTTGTGAGTTTTCGTTTGCGGTCTTTTCAGCCACTAACCTCGCATTTCGGTGCGCTTGTATTGGTTGCTACCCATGCATTGTCCTGCGATTGGATAGGAAACAAATCAAACCATAGGGGGTTAATAAATAGTGAGAACAATGCCCAGTAAGAAGTCACATGGACAAAGAGCGGTGTGATATGGTGAAACGGATACATTATATTTTTTCCTACCACGAACGCAGTATGCCGAACAAGTTAGCTTCCGCCGGGGAGAGGAGGATTGTACGTGTTCGATCTGAAACAACAAAAAAAAACAGAAAACGCCATGAGCCCATCGCTTGGGTTCATACACTTACATCAATCAAACACCAATACGGCGGCCCACAGCCTGACCATTACAAGGAAGAGAGTAAAACTAATCGATAGATTTTCGAGGACTGAAAAACGACGAATCCTAAACAATGCTATACTCGTTGATATTTGTCCGGCTGGTTACCATATTTTACCTATTAGGACCTTCTATGGTTCTCCACTCAAGTCTGAGGGTCAGGTTGTCAGCTATTCCCAACAGTGCAGTGGACCTTCGAGATTGTGGGGTACATACCTCTTCCACGGCACTCATGCGCAAGCGTACAGTAAGATTCCATATTGGGTTAGATACTGCCTCGTAGTGCATGTGTGTCAATTTTTGTGCATAATTGTTCCACGTGTAGGCCTATACATCCATTCTTCCTTTATATATAGAAGTGCTTTGTGTCTCACAATTTTTCGCCTGACATGCGAATAAATACGCCCCAGTAGATGTAAGTTCCTTTCTCCTTATGATTTCATCTGATTCAGTTCAAAGCACCTCCCATCCAACACTTATTTTTCTTTACAATCGCATTCTCTTATCTCCGTCTCGTTTCAAACCTGAAAGTGGATAGTGAACAAATTGACCATGTCGGAAGTCTACCCTCGGAGTTTTGGCCGGCTGTTAGTAAACATGGTCTGTGCGGTTTGCAGATCGATAAAAGTTTCGGTGGTCACGGTCTGACTAATACTCAAGCTGCTCGTGCGTGGGAAGCTGTTGGACTCGATTTGTCTGTATTTACCGTATTAGATGTACATTCTACGGTTTCTCAAGTAAGTTTTGCAGTCGTGATGGGGATCACCTTCACGGTTATAAAATGGAGGCTAATATTTTCATCATATTAGAACAGATAAGCTGTCGTGTTAAATTCACTCATTCACTGCTAAGTAGGCTTTTTGAGCAACATAAACCTCGCGATTTCGTCCTGATTTAGAACACGTATTACTCTGTTATTTTGTTTTCCGTGAGTTGTTCGGTGCGCAATACCAGCACCTGATTCACCGTTAAAAACCGTGAATGCACCATGCAGCCGTTTCATCCGCGGTGCGTGTCCTCCGTGTCGCTGCGCATTATTCCTAGCAAGGATGAAACAGCTCTACGATATTTCCATGGTCCGCAACGGTTAGTTGAATGTTGATAGTGTATGATGAGTTGTTCCAAGAATAATCCTGATCGGCTTCTCAAGTTTACCAACTCACCAAGCTATGTATGTTGTTTGTATTGCCTTGGTTTCACTCTGTTATTTTAATTTTCGCAAGTTTTGGTAGATACATCAATATCTTTGCCTATTTGATATTCAACAAAGAAACGTCAATAAAATACGACAGTAGCTTCTTTGAGATTTTCATTGTCGTTGAGCCCATGGATCAGTGGATAGGTTTTTTAATTCTATGGACTTACGGTACTGAAGTGAACTATATGTGATTGTTGTGTTTGGCTCGCACAGTCATGTGCTCACACACGCACGCATGATCTACACTCCGTACAATCTCGGACGCACGGCTGCAATCATGTCATTTCTCGGTGAGTTGGTGTTGTGTGGCTTCATGTGCTTTTGGATCGTTAAGACATCGGCCCTAATCTGATGGCCTACTGATTGATTCAAATTCTACGCGCGGTAACTCGTGGACGGTTGATTGTTTAATGCTCTAAAATACAATGCTTCTCACTTACTGATCTACTGGGTTCTAAACACAACAGTTTGCGCGGGCAGGACTGTGCGAGCCAAACACAACAGTGATGATCTACCCAATTTATTGTATAACATTTTATGAGTTCCCATTCAAACAAAGAGTACGAAGTCCATACAGCGGGTGTCAGTCTTTCGTTCAGAACAGTGAATATTCACAAGCATCCCGGCCGTAGCTATTAAACTCGGAAGACTGAATTTGCTTGTACATTATCCAAACTACATCCAACACGTGTAAAAGAAACTTCACATACTAGAGCAAAAAAAATTGGAACAGTGTAAAGTTCATACTAAAGGCCAAATTAATTTTATGGTGAAATTTTATTGTTCAATAACAGCGTAGTCGAAATCGTTGGTAGTTGTCGACGTTTCGGTCACGACGGGCCATCTTTTTCAAGACCGGTTTTTCGAGCGAATAAAACTGAAAGTGTATTTTACTCCGTGTAGAGGATATATTATTTTGGGTCGTAAGTAAACTAGAGGTAATAATTGTGATGAGTGATATAGCTGTTGCAAAATATTTCACTGAATTCATGAGATTCCAGTATGAAAGTTTGTTGTTAATTGCAGTTTGATTCGAGTATTCCATACCAACTTAAATACCACAGTCAATTCGTTCACAAGCGTCGGACACGCATTTGTTCGCAAACCGTCATAGTGGCAGCTAGGATATGTCGAAATTTTCATATATTCCCTTTAGAGCTGAAAAGTGCTTTTTTGTTGCTATTGTCAGTAAAAACCGTTGTTTTGGCCAGCCTCTCGGAAAACTGTCCTGAAAATGCGTATTTAAAAGTTAGCTACTATGAATACTTCCAGTAGGCGAAGTTATAATTCAAAATTTCTAAGGGGCTGTTCTGACCCCTGTCACAAATGAGTCTATGGATGTTCTCGGATTCCGTGATCGTTATAGATAAGAAGAAAGGAAAATTAACCTGGTTGTTGCCTAAAAGATGGCTCTGGGCCTGTCCAGAGATGCACACTGATGAACAGCCGGGTACTATGACGCATCTTTGACAACACAGAGGACAGTGACTGATGCTCACTTGCGTGCAGTTCCTGGTATGGCGTATTTGTCACCATACAGCCGTTTCCTCCGACAAAACAACCATGTTTTCACGAAATTCGAGTGGGTTATTTAAATCGGTGTTTACACTGCTACGTTGCAGTTCATAAAATCCTGTCTTTTTTACAGTATTTCTGTCGTTACACAAATCACTGTTGAATATGCCGTCCGGAGTTACTTAAAGTAACTCTAGTTTTCTTAGTTCCCGAGGAACTACAACCATTAATTGCATTTCCTTCTCCCGACATGTACTCCAATTCACTTAGTTAGCAATAGATTATAAAAATGTTGGCTGGACTCGTATGCAGACATTTATGCTTCCTTTTATTTTGGTATTTTTTTGAAGACGCTGACAGAACTAATTTAACAATATGCCTTAGAATAGTATAGTGCGATCGAGAATCACCCTACGAGGCTTAAGGTTTATCCAACAAATTTGAGCTGCGGGGAAGATAATCCATACTTTCGAAGGGTTGAGGTATCTGGAATACAACCATCGTAGACGTAATTGTGCAGTGCATGTCCGCAGGGCAATTTATAACCGGTTGCTGACCATAGTCTTAACATCTCTGGGATTCATATGACAATAATGTTTCTCCCTTGTTTCATTTATCATGAAGCAGCGGCATGATTTTTCTGTGATTCCATTGCTGCCAATGGGATGAGATTCAGTCCCGTGGCCGCTGTGATGACCGTTTGTTGGTAGCACAAAAGCTTCGATGTCACTGCAATGTTAATGCTTGGTAAGCGTCACTACTCCGGTGACGATTATATCAATTTTTCAATGAGTAATTAGTGAGTAACCTGGTTAGATTATGGAACGAAACGTTTCTTCGTCCGACGTTATTTGTCCCGTTCCTCTGTACGTGTTTCTGTACCACTGTTATCTACCAGATTATCATGATGGCCGGAACTGAGGACCAAAAACGACAGTATTTACCGAAGTTGACTGCAGGTGATCACATTGGAGCACTGTGTTTGGCTGAGGTAAGCAGGTGAGTGTCTTACCAAATGGTGGAATTTTTCCACGTAACACGTATCACCGTCCTCGGTATCCGTTCTTATGCATTTAATTTGCTACTGTGGGCCAATTTCCCCCTTCTCGTGGATGAAATATACTCGTCTTTTGCTGTTTCAGTCTTTGTTTTTTCAGAGTCATCACAACGCTATTTGTTGAACATTTTATATTCACTGTTGCGTCTTTACCATCCAATCAAATTAGCCATCATCTGTTGGATTCAAATACATTGTCACCATTTTCTGACAACTAAGTACCCAAATGTTATAGTTTTTTTAATTCTGAATTATCCCTCTTTTTATGAATTTTTGTGAACTGCATTAGCCTCCAGTTCGCTAAAGGAGATTACCTATTTTCTTTCAGCGGAAACGATGTGAACGCCATCCTTACCGAAGC
This sequence comes from Fasciola hepatica, assembly GCA_948099385.1. Classification (NCBI taxonomy): domain Eukaryota; kingdom Metazoa; phylum Platyhelminthes; class Trematoda; order Plagiorchiida; family Fasciolidae; genus Fasciola; species Fasciola hepatica. Next base: position 3,179,640 of record CANUEZ040000016.1, read on the forward strand.
CGTCCGCGGTGAAGACGGCCAATCATATATCATCAACGGCAAAAAAACTTGGGTCACTAATGGAGTTTCAGCAACCCTGTTACTCGTATTGGCCCGGGTGCCGGAAACTGTGAACGTGAGTGTTGGACTTCCGTTCGCAGGCTGGTCACTTGTGTCTTTCTTCCAATTTTGTGTTCCATGTTTATCAGAGTTCGTATGCTTGAATCGGTTCCGTTCCGAAGTTACAGTTAGCATAGTTGCATCTAAGATTTCCCATCGTACTGAACTACCTGCGTGGAATCCGGCCACGCTTTGTTGCGCACTAAGCTGACCATGTTTTTCGATGGGTGCCCGATACACAAGATGCAATACCGGTTAGCATTGACAAACTGGACCAGCCGGCTCGTCTATCCGACTTTAAGAACGTGCGAGTTTAAAAGGTAACAGAAGCCCTACCGGACAGCGTTTCTGAGTACTGGTCCCTCAGTAAGAATGTTCTGTGGCATGTCGAGTCAAGTACATGCCATATACACCCGAGGGTAAATATTCAACATTGTCGTGAAACTCTGGTCTTCTGCTGACTCTCTGCGTCTCCAGGATGGGCTCCAGTGTTCAAAACAGCAGACATTCATCATTATCTCCTAACACTTTCGGTCGAAAGTGAGTATAATGAGGCATGATTTGTAAGGAGACGTGAACTGAACACAAGCCTAGGTGGGGACCGCGAAGTTTGGTTGTCGCAAAGTGCACCTGAAGTGGAACATGCAGCAGTCATGGTTAGCTCCCGCAAGCTGTTTCACATCCGTGCCACCGGTCGTAAAGAGCTAGCTGTAAGTGAAATGATCTGTTAAGCTGACGCCACGTTTACCCATAATCAGCAACAACATCTCAAACGCTTGGCAGTGCACTTTAAAGCGTAATTTAGCTTGACCCCCCCCCCCCCCCGCGCAAGTTCCAGTCACAAACTGGTTGTCTTCACACCTCCCGTGGCCTGTTCCGACAATACCATCAACAGGCGCCGAGATCAACAAGATCATCCATGCCTTAGGCTTTACAAGGCGTCAGGTTGTGATCGTCTTTTCTCTATCGTGTTTAAGGATTGTGTCGTACAGCCTGGAGCAATTCATACGTTGTTCTTCAAGGTTTCTTCTCTCCAAGTTTGCCGTGAGCGATTTACTGAGAAACTCGTTCGGTCTAGCAAACGGCGAAGTTAAGCTCCTCCCAGTGAACACAGCTTTTGACTTAGGATACACTGTTGATATCGGCTTGCTGGGTGTCAAGGCACAGGCAATGCAACACGTTTTGAGCCGCTTGATAATTGGCATATCTAGGTGTGATATGTATAGTCTGTCCAAAAAATTCGGGTTCACCTCAGATCGGTCGAAATCCTGTTGATACTACTGATACTATTCTGTCTCTCTCTCTCTCTCTCTCTCTCTCTCTCTCGCTAAAAAACAGTGTCTATTGTATCTTTTTGGCTGCTGTATAAACTGGATTTCGACCACGTCAGGATTACGATTGAATATTTCTAATAAACTGTACATTGCCCCATTTATGTGCAAAGTGTTTTTGCATAACTGCACCTGCACTCACTTTTTGTGGTGAGCAGTTCGAAATAGTTACTAGCTTTCATTTCCTCGGGAGCCACAATGTAGCTGGAGTTGTAATGGGAGGGGAGATGGCACCACGTATAGCAAAGGCTGTACTGCATTTCGTGAACCTGTTGGTGCGACATCTGTCTCTCTTTGAGGGGACGCGTTTGCAAGACCACTGCGCGCAACGGTTTGATCTGCCGTTGCGAACCCTGACCGCTCCGCTCTGGGGACTTTCGATGAATATCTGTATTCGGCCACCGGTGTCTCCGAAGCATTGTTCACGTTTGGTGGGAACACCGCCTAAGCTACGATGAAGTTCTTCCTCTTGTGTTGGGTGTGAATAGCGACCTTCCGACCGAGATAAACACCGCGCCGCTTCCGGTGACGTAGGCATGTTTTGTGTATACCTACCCATCGTCTGTCGTATCGCGTGCTACTTGCGCTTCCTGAATTTGGCTGGAAAAAGCGGCATGGTGGTCAGACTATGACACGGCGTAGTCGTATGAAGAAGCTTATATCAGCACTAAACTCAAGTGGTGCATCCTGACTTCACGGTTGGGGCCTTAGGTATGAAGATTATCGTTGGTTGGAGAGTTTGAGGATATGGCTCAGAATCGATGCCACTGTCGTAAACGCTGTGCAGTGTTCTTAGGGAACTCTCGGATCCCGTCAGTATTAATTGAAAATTTCAAAAGATTACGAAAGTGAGTGCTCTGATACAACGGAGAAGACATTCGTCTACTTGCATCGTATTTTATTTAGGACCTCTGTAAGTTAACAACTCACATTCCAGCCGTAAAAAAAGTGAAAACGATAACTGTCAATTTGAAAATATTTCGGATAAGGGGGAAGAATAACGGAAAAATTAGAATCAGGCTCAAACAGCGAGGTTGATGCCTAGTTCCTCTGCGACATTCATTTTGCTAACAAGAACGCATGCTAAATAAGGCACTACAGAGTTGCAATCAGTATTTATACGGGACTAGACTAGTCGGAACTCGGAACGTGTAGAAGGATGTGAACGGAAAACAGATAGGTCATGGCAAAGAGGATGAGTGAGGTTCGCAAGAATCTTGACTGCGAATTTTCCACAGGTAAAAATGTGTAGAACACATATTTTGTTGACGAGGAAGGCTATGGGAATCAAAGAAACACTACTGATGGTAGCCAAACCGCGGTATAGTGGATGAAAGTCCTTTTTAATTAATCCAAGACGGCTTGCAGGAGTGCAGTAAAGTGTGATTGGTAGAACATATTGGTGAAAATGATGACAGCTTGTTTGGCACCAAGCTGCCTTAATCTGCAGACTTGAAAGCAGAGTCGACGCAATTTCTTTACACTGTCTAGAATGTGGAGACCACTGTAGACTGGTGCTTATAGTAATATCTACGCGCATGACCGAGTTAGCTCTGGGAACGGTGGCTGAGTTAATGACCTTTTGTTTATTGGGATAAACAGATTGAGAAAGGATAAATATACACTCGAAATATTTGGATGTGTTGATGTAAAAGTCAAAAAGAGAAGAAAAGTTCTGAGTATTACAGAATTTGTCAGAAAAAGAAGTGAAGTCGGGTTGACTAGAAGTGGACTGACAAAGCACCACCTCGTCGACGCACTTAACAAATCGTGTAGGATGAGCCGTGAATAAGTCGCTAATATACGTAGCGAAAAGATAAGGGAAAAGAACGCACTGTGAAGAACACCCCAGTTATTCGTTGAGGGACTCTGGAAAATGTTACCGACTTTGGTACACTGGGTTCTGTTGGAAAAGTAGTCCGCCAACTACGAAAGCAGAAAACCCCGGCAGCCAAAAAACTGCAGCTATTGGAGAAGGAGGGAATTGGGGACCGAATCAAAGGCAAAGGACTAGTCGAGAATGACACAAGGAATTGCTTTCGCAGATCCATTCAGGTTTTCAAAAATGAAGTGGCAAACTGAAGCAACTGCGTCCAGAGTGCACCTGTTGGGCTTGTATGCGAATTGATAAAGGTCATTGGGAGCAATCGGCTAAGGATAGTGCTCAGTCAATTTGAGTACATAGGAAGTGATGACCGTGGGACGCAAACGTTGCGACGAAATGTTAGAAGTGTAGTTTTTGGGAACAGGCACAATTGCTGCGAGCTTCCAGGAGGCAGGCACAGCATCGGTATCAACGGATTTGTTAATGGGTGAAATTATTGTTTGCGTTAGCGAACTTGCTCCATATTTGAGAGGAGTGGCGGATAAACCATCTGGGCTATCAGCTGAAGGCGGTTTTGGGGTTCGTAAAAGCTGAAAAACTTCCGAAAAGCAAAGTTCAACTTCGGAAGGAACAGAAAGGGTATAGGATGATAGAATGTCCGTGGATGGATGAGTAAATGCAGCATTCAGAGAACTTTCCGTTTTGATTCTTCACTTTTATTTTTCCCTCATGTTTTTGCGTGGCACCACGCCTCTGTATATTGCACCACATTATATATATATATATATATTATATATATATATATATATATATATATTGAAATTTGATTCCGTGCCGAAGAATGTCGCTGTTTGCGGTATCCAAAAATAATTGATAAGACTTATTCAATCGTTGTATCTTCTGGTTGATCAGGATTGGGTGACCTTTCACAGAAGCTTGGTCATGAAGCTTGTAGGCTTGTTCTTTTTACTTCAGGGATTTAAACACCCGAGAAGCTGTCCCGTCCCGATTAAAAATACAGTTTCCATGAGACAACACAGGTCGAATATTGCGTTCAGTGGCGTTATAAATAGCCCTAGGAGCTAGTGGGAACATTCGAACGAGAACCACAAAGACAGTGAAAATTGGCCTTTTTAGAAGAGTGATGTCGGAGGTTGACAACTTTCTGTTAGTCGCCTTTATTTTTTCCTCTCCTTGCTATCCTTATCATCTCCATTTGTAGCGTAGGCTCCATGCGTGGCTGCAGGCTCGGTGTAAAAATGTGTGTAGACGTATCCGTTCCTTTGAAACTATTATCAATCGTATTAACTTACAATACCAGGTCCAAACGAGGTTCAGAGTGTATCGAAAACACGATACGCCATATGGTGTGTTAGACGAGGAAATATAATGTAAATAACAGCGTTTTTGGTGGAAAAATAACGAGCCGGCGTTTCGGTTACCGTAGCTAACCTTTCTCAGGGCAGTTTCACAATCAAATAGATCTGAGGAATCAGTTACAAATCAATGGAAATGTGTGTGCGTGTGCTAAATCGTTCTCGATCAGATCGATTGATTTTAGTCGCACCAGCTCCCATTATCCGAGACCGCGGTGACGAGGTCAAGTGCCGATGTGACCTTTGGGCCGCTTATGTGTTAGTGATGTCAGTGCGGCCCAAATTCCGGGAATCTCCGCCCCGTCATTTCGGTTGACGCATGCAGGGTGGGTGCTAATTGCCAGAGCTTCGGCATACAAGCGCTCAGTGCGTGTTTTCAGTCCGTGTTGGAGCATTTTTGTGTTTTCGTAGTCTATGCTATGCCCTCCGCTATGGCGTGAAGAGCGATCGCTGAATCCCTCTCTGGTTTTGCTAAGACCGCCATGCTGGACGGCTTGTATTTCTCTTTTTTTTGTGTTCCGTTATTCTGATCTTCGCTGGAGCAAGTACTGGAGAGACTTTCACACGAAGAGGCCAACCAAGCCCGACTGAGAACATGCAACATCCTGAAGAACCAAAAACCAAATGCATCAAATACAACAACAGAGGGAAAAAGGCGCTGACTCCGTTAAACGGGGATCGTTCTACTCACGTCACCAAGACTGACAAAAGCAATGTCACCATCATCTTAAATAGATGAGACTACGAATCAAAAGCATAGGAACACCTTAGAGGTGGACCTTGTGAAAAGATTGAAGAGAGAAAAGCAAAAGCCGCTCTTAACAAAGCAAAAGCCATCACGAACAAATAACTATCTAGCCTCAAAGAAAAACTCGAAAAATCATTATGGTCAGCTCTGGCACCCAAAACGAATAGGCCTGGGAGATTTTTAAGGGTTACTAAAATCCATAAACTGAATGTACCTATTTGCCCGATTGTGGACTACACACCATGTAGAAACTACAGGTTAGCAAGATATCTCAGTTCGCCGTTAAAACCGTATCAAAAATGGTGGTAAGTCCCAATAATTACAAGTAGAAAAAGATTGGCAACAATCGGTGAACCAGGAGATCCCATGGCCACGCCATCGGTTTTTCTGTATGGTTCTTGTTTGAAGGTTAAATAAGCTGAAGAAAGACCAAGTTATAAATCAGTGATAATTTCTGATGGCGATAATGGACATCGGGTCTCTAAATAAACATCAGAGGTCAGTATAGAATATAAATGATCTAGGCTGTTTTTTGATGGGAATACTTGTAAATAAAGAAAATAGATCAAAGCTCACTGCAACTTCATCACTCGTTAGTCCAGTATTTTGTACACTACAGGCAATTTCAAAAGCGTCAACCAACCCGTTTACCACGCCGATGTGCTTCATACAATAAATCCACTTTTGGCCTGGGCATCCTGTCACTCCAGCAGTCAGTCCTTAGCCTGTTCGATTATACTGTTCATTGACCGTTTGGTTTCTAATAGGATCTTGGGGGGTGGGGGGTCATTTGCGCTGGGAGCGCTCAATGATAGGTTCCGTTCATGTCTGTATCATAAAACAAATGGGAGACATGTTTGAAACAAACATTAGCATCAAGACCTCTCTTTTTTGCTTCTTTCCTGGTCTGATTTTTATGTGACCTTCGGTGCACGCTCATTATTGACTTGTCAAAATACCGTACGAAACGATCAGTAATTGTTGATGATTAAATCATGTGAACGTATCCGGTCAATTCATATTTGTGTGATCTGATCAAAGTTAACAGAAATTTAATGACTGAAAATGTTTAATTGGACGAAATGCAACCGAAAGGATTTTTCTGTTTGATTCTCTCAATCATCCCTCTTCCTCATGTTTCCAGTGAATATGAATAGTTTTAGATATTAACAGTTTGCACCTTAACTACTAATTACGGAACTCACTTCTTGGTATCATGTAGCAACCTTTTTCTCTTGTCTCCCACCGCGTCTCTTTTCCCCCTCTGTCCACCCATAATGCACCCACTGACAACACGATCGATAATCGCAACGGTTCATTGTCAAATAGCGTGAATAATCCTGTCTGGTAACTCACGTTTTCTCATGCCTCGTCAGCCTCTGAACCTCGGCTTCTTCGACGTGCGTACATTCATGCAGGCCGGTCAGCAGGCGTGCCTAGCCCTCACAATGAACTCTCTGAAGATTGATATCTGCCGCGTATGTGAAACGCGTATCCCGGATTCGAGCAATGTAATTCAACTAACTGTTCCTGGTATCTCATCGAGGTATTTTATGCGCACTTCAGGAGATGAAATAGCTCGAGCTGTGGGTCAACGTGGTGTAGGATTAGTCTTGACTGAGAAGGCTGAAGCTGCCCTCTTAGACTGTGTTGCGAGACTCCGGGAGTCAGTTAGCTTTCGAAAGGATAGTTGTGTTCAGCGAAATTTGTTCTTGATGTCAGCATACGCTCCAACAGACTGCAGCTCTGACACGCAGAAGGATGAGTTCTATGATGAACTCGCCACACTCATTCACAGTAGTAAAGGTTCTGACATTGTAGTGCTAGCAGGTGATAGGCTTCTCCAATTTTGTGAAGACCAATCGATTGTTCTTGTCTAGCACCAATTTCCGACACAGCTCGCGTAGCACAGCGACATGGCGCTCTAACTCTAGAGCCACTTTGAGTCAGATTGATCATATCGTCTCAAGCTAACGGTGGCGTAGTTCTGTTCAGAACCGTAGACCTTACTGGTCCACGTAAGTAGAGTCGGACTGTTTAAACTTATTCGTGACACCAGTGGACGGCGAACCCCGGTCGGCGGAACGATTTGCGATAGAAATGGAGAACCCATTCATAGCAAAGCGCAAAGGCTGGATCTTTGGGCCGAATACTTCAAGGAACAGTTTAGCTGGCCGCGCGCTAATGTAGTTATTTCTGTGTCAACAACTGCGACTCCTTGCGTGGTATTACTTGGGCCCTCTTCGGAAGTGAAAATGGAGTCATGTATACGATTACTAAAGCGTGGGAAAGCGACCGGTACCGAAGAACTTGCCCCAGTTCTTCTCACATTGGGTGGAAATGCCTTGATACCATCACTTACGACCTTGCTCCGTGACATTTGGAACGCGGAGCGAAATCCGGTAACATGGAGGGAGTCGTTGATTGTTCCCATCTTCCAGTACCATCGTGGGATTAGCTTAATTCCGATAGTCACCAGAGTACTAGCCTCGATTTTGCTGCACCGTCTTACACCTGCTCGCGAGACGAACACCCGTGAACAGTAGGCTGGATTCCGCCCAGGTCGAGGATGCATCGACCAGATTTTTACTCTTCGCCGACTATTTGAAACGCGTCACACGCACCACCGACCGACAATAATGATTTTCCTTGAGGCGCCTTCGATTCAGTTGGTCGAACAGCGCTTTTCAGTGCTCTTTATCGAAAAGGTATGCCTCAGAATCTCTCGATTCTGCTGAGGTCATCGTATTGTCATACTTCTGGCGGCGTTAGAGTTTATGGTGAACTATCCGGTCGGTTCGAAACGACCAGTGGTGTTCGACAGGGATGTCCTATGTCTCCATTCCTGTTCAACTTCGTCATGGACCAGATAATGGAGAATGCGTTGCAAAATCTCCAGGGTGTGGGCGTCGAGCTGGGAAATAGTGAAAAGCTATGTGACCTACATTACGCCAAAAGATCCGTCTACCAGTTGGTTTGAAACACTTATGGATATGGCTGCGAGCCGCGAACAGTGGTGACTGTGTTGCCACTTCCTGTTGAGTCAGAATTATTGATCATTGTGCGTTTGTACAGTTAAACTGTATTCCGTGTGTTGGCTACTAGGGCGTTCTTGCCTTTTCCCACCCCTGTTTGTGCACTCCCTGTCCATCTTGTATATTCATACTTTCTAATTCAACGTGCAACATGGCGAGAAAGGCAGTGGTCAGTGAGGCTTGCCCTACTGTTTAACGCTGTGCGATGATGATGATGATGGATGGATGGATGGATGAGGTTGAAAATCTGGCTGTCGTATACCGGGCTAATTTTATCTAAACCTGAGAACAATCATACAGGAACCCAAACGACACGGACTGAGACTCTGCTTGTATCTTTTATCATTTTTTGTTCAAGTTCATCTCTATTCGTGCTCACAAGCAATATTTTGGTAAGATCCTTGTTTGTAAGCTTGGATGTATACACTGACTTCGGTAATCGAATTACTATAAATCGCGTACTCTTATGAACGAGAAAGGACGAACTTCGCCGAAAGTATTGCTTATCCCTGTACATCTAACTAGCTATATCTTTTTTACCCTACTGAAACGTTCGGTAATCTGTTTGACAACAAAAACCAGTGGAAACGTCTTGAACAGCACAAACATCGTCGACTCACACAGTACCTTTTGTAGTAGTTTTGCGATCATTCTGTATCAATATTTGTATCTTTCACCATTTGGATTCTCCAGTCGTAACTTAAATGCACTGTGTTTTAGTGTCCATCGGAACCAAATATTACTGCATTTCTGGTAGATCGAAACACTCTTGGTGTCGGTCTTGGTGCACCATTGGACACCTTGGGAGTACGGGGATCTGGTCGTAAGTTATCCATCTTTGAAAGTATTTTGAAAATAAACTAACCACAAGCATTTCAGTATTTGGAGATCAGTCCGTATCGCCTGATTCTCCAAGACTTGGATTTTTCTGTGAATGTGGCTTCTGTTTTGAGCACAAACAAGCACTGTTGAACGAATATTCATTTTCTTAACCATTTTATGCTCGACCACTCGATCTACACTACCCATTTTAATCCGACGGAACAGTTTTTTTTATTACGTGCTTGCGCATGAGTGCAACGGAAAGCATATGCCCCATAACCACAAAGGTGCACTGCGCCATTAGGGATAGCCAGCAACCAGACCTCGAGGTTTGGACTCGAGAACCACAAGGTCCCAACAGGTCAGGTGTGCTAACGAACCGAACGACAATTGATTACTCTCTACCATCGAAGTGACCGGTGATGGTGGGATTCGAATCTCTGACCTCCGAGATGGTTAGCAAACACTAAACCACTCGATCAACACCGGTTGAGATTCAACTATAAAGAGTTCGAACTAACCAACTTCAGAATATAGCATCTTCGTAACAATTGTATTGTTAAAATTACTGAACCCAGATAATAACTCACTTGATAAATGTGTACCTCACCACACGTTTCATGATTAGTAAGATCTGCAAATGGGTAGTAGGAGACTGGATTTATGTAAAGTAATTCATCACGGTGTGCTAAGTGTTGTTGTTGCATGATGGATCATATCATTCAGGTCGAATCTCCCACTACTCATTCGCACATGGTACCCAAGCTCTGCTAGCTGTTTACAACAGAATACCTTCTTTATGCTTAGACCCTTTCAGACAAGTGATCCATCACTGGAGTCGATCCGTAAGCGGGCAAAATTCTGTTAACGTTCAAAGCCAGTGACGGAAGGGTGCTGTCTTGTGTATGTTCAGCAGACCGTTAGAAGCCAGACGGGATAGCCTAGTGTTGAATTGTTCGACTCACAGTCGTCTAGCCCGATTTCGAGTCCCAGTGGGAGCTCGGTGGTTGTACACTGCTGACAATTCCTAACGAGGAAGATACAGGTGTACAGCGCTTTCATGGTTTTCAACGGTCGATTGAGCGTTGATGCTACATGATGAACCATATAATGCGATCTGCTCAAATTTTAATGTTGTCAAATACGAAAAGGTGAGACAGACCGTTCCATCCTGTTCACAGACCGTCTTTCCCACACGTTGCTGTTTATTTGTTTTTGTTTTTTTACTGGTCTTTGATTCTCATTCCCACCTTGCTTGCAGTGACAGAAATCGTACTTGACAACGTTCGTGTTCCGGTTTCAAATGTTCTGGGGAAGATCGGAGGTGGAACTGAGGTAATTTTTTCCGGTCTACGTGGTGTTCCGTACCTTTTTTGCCACCCAGTTTTTTGTACTCGTGCTTCAAAACATTCATAAATACTAGAAAATCTGCGTTTAAATCCCCATTCCTGTGACGATGAGACATTTTTTTCTTGCGCCATCCGTTCTTGATTATATTGACACACCAGCAGCCCTCGCATAGCGAATAAACTGCCATTGAATATAGCCTGGTAATGGATGACAAACAAAAGTTGCTCTGAACCGCTAACAATTAGGATTGACCGATTCTAGATAATTTTTGCATATGACTTCGGTTGGTAATATTAGCTGATTGGTTAATCTGCCTCTTTTACAGTAATGTTCAGTAGCCGGAAGACCCCTTTTCGATTCGAAGCATACAATACAAATATTACATCAGCGTCAAAGAACCTTGCCTCTTGCTGAAGTATTTGCGTTCTAGGTGCAATAGGGTCACTACTAGAATGAATTGTTCATTGTCAAACAGATAAACAAAAATATTCTTTTTTATCCTCTATTTATTATGCAAAAAGGTACAACTTTTCAAGAAGGATGCCGCTGCCAATGGGAAATGACTGGCAGTGGCGGAAATCGAATCTCGATATTTATTATCCAAATTCCATGATGATAACCTTTGATCACCGCTGGTTGTTCCGGTCCATGGAAGAGGACAACAGCCTCGAGGTTTTAGAGAATGGGAGAGCAGTTCGATAACGTCTGATGTTCGTTGAAGGTTGTCTCTAAAAGAGTCTCAGCTTCAGCGAACGGTTCAGTCACTCAAAATCGAGATTCGTTTTCGAATGAGGAAAGTTGATGATATCAGATTAGGCGGAAGTATGCGAATGCCCCGCATTTATCGGTGATACACAGGAGGCATTCTTGTGTTTGGCATTTGTGGAACACACGGCACGAACTGGTTCTGAAATTCAGCTTAGATGCCTATACTCACAAGTTTGGTTTTTTTGTGATCTCATTCAGAGGGATTTATTGTTATAATAATAGCCTCTTCACCTTCTTCCCAGTCGTACATGTTATGTTGAAGTGCTATTGACGCTGCACTTATGTGTTCTCCGTTTTTCTAACCACCCGTCGTTCATTACCACTTAGTTAATTATGGTAAGAATTGGCGACAAAGTGCTCGAAATTGCACTTCCCGAAGTTAGCAGTATCGGCAGCTTTTGTTTTGCGGAACGACAGCACAGTTTGCCACTATCCTCTGCCGTTGTATCAGCGAAAAAGTCAGTGTAGTAATTCACGGCCAGTTAGTGATGCGTTGCCATCGTGCTACTCCTTGATTATTGTGGTCGTTTACGGATTCGCTGTCTGCTGTGAAGGTCCATGCACACGACGCCTGCCTGCAACTCCGATCGTTCCAGTCCGCTGATGAGAAAAGAGAAGACAATAGCGCAACGCGCCAAAACTATATGCATTGTGTGAGCCAAAGATCTGTTTAAAGTAGATAGATCTCGAACGCGCCCGTCCGGTAGGATTCTTTCCTCGACGGGTACGAATGGCCGAGTTTTTTTTCCAGTAGTCCCGTGGGATCGGTTTTTTCAATTTTCACTCGGCTAGTTCGACCGCGTGCATGTGTAGAGATGTGTTGATTAATTGACTGGGCTTGGCACGTTCGAAAAGATTAGTAACTTGTCCCCGGAGTGAGTCCCACCACACCCTGACAATAAGTGACTGTCCCTGTCCGTGAGATAAATCCCGTTTGCTACAACTCCCTTCCCTCTCCCCCCAAAAAATTCATGGGTTTTAGCATGTTTCTCACGCGTGTCTTTGATCGGATTGTCTATCTGTCGCACGATGCGCAATCATCTGTTCTGTGTGCCCGGTCGATAGTAGACACGACCAAGATATCTGGCGATACATGTATGCAGTGATCGTTGACACCGTAACATGTCTGATCGAATAGCTTCGCCAAACACTTGCTATGATAGTGAGATTTCTCGTACGTTTTTGGTTTTTCACGAAACAATAATCCATCGATAAGGAATTCTATTTTCTGGTGACTCTTGAGTAATTTTTTCATTCTTCATATATTGCGGATATGCACCTGCGAGCTTAGTCTCCCGAATTTTAGACCACCGAGGCTCCTTCACCTCGAATGCAGTATGCACTACGCACAAATTTTAGTCGTGCAGCCTTTTTTATGCCGGTTCTGATGACCGTCTACTTCAAACGTACTGGTGATGTCGTTCGTGGTGCACTTTAGCAGACGTATAAGCATTAGAGGTCGTCCTTCCAGTGCTTGATGGAGCAGCCCGATCGGCTATCCAATCACGCAGGTGGAAGATGGCCAAAAGTGTACTCATCGGACTTCTCTAGTGGGCGTGGGATTTTCAAGCCTTCCTCTTACCTTGGTTGTACTGTGCGTTCACCGTCTAGACGCAGAATCTATGCCCAGTATCACGTCATTTGTGTGGTTGATTCGCACTTTACCACTGGTGTTTGCGATAGATGACGTCAATATAGCCTTACTCGACCAAGAAACTCAATTATTTTTTTTACGAAAAATGAAAATTTGTTGATAAACTGGAAACTGACAACTTTTGTTCCCAGGTGATTTCGATAAACCAGTAATGCACATTTAGACGTTATTGACCACACCAGTAATTCCACATTGCCTTTATCAACCTGAGTTAACGTACCGCAGGTGAAAACACAAAAACAGCCCAGTCTGTGTTAAATTTACGACCTTTTCGTCCTTGACTAGCTCATTCGTGCTGCACTTGATAGAGAATATCTAAATCTGGCAGCGTCATCCACGGGTCTGCTGCGTTACTTGATTTCGTATGCAACTGAGCAGTGCCTCCAACGTCACCAATTCGGTCGCCCGATTGGAGATTATGGTCTCGTACGAGCGATGCTGGCCGATTTGGCATTGGATCTATACGCCATGGAATCTGGTGTTTTCTATTTTGCCGGCCTGCTGGATGCTCAATCGTCGCGAGATTTAGCCTTGGAACTTGCTGGCCTTAAGGTATTACCCTCGGATGATTTTTCTCCTATATTTCACTCAGGTGATGAATGATCACATTCGGTTGCTCATTGACTAGTTCATGTGCTTGATAATTTGAACCGTGGGTGTGTTCATCCTAATTTGATGCAGTCTACAACAACGCTGCTTACAACGAAACTAAGTTTCTGTGAACAGGTCCAAATATAAGCTAACAACACTGTGATCAGAATCTTCCTCCTATTTTATCCTGTAGTGTGAAAAATTCTTGATATGGATGTAAACTGGTTGTGGCCCTTCCTTTTATTTTGAGTTTGTAATTTACAGGTCTACCCGGACACACCCGGCGTTATCTCCGGAAACTAGTTCAAACCAGTTCGTTTTCACTCCTGCAGCAACTGGCTGCAATGCGGCGAGGTCTTTAGATACCCGTCGTGCGCTAATTTTTAAGATCAGATTTCATCTTTTTTAAGTTCTCTACGTTTCCTGGTGCTTCGCAGCCAGTTTCATATATTTTCAGATGCATCCCAAACCCCTGTAAAAAGTACGTTTCAGAAGGTTCGCAGTCACCCAAGGAATCATCGTTCTGGTTGGAGAACTGCTCTAGGACATCATACGAGTGTCAGAATGCTGATACTATCAATGTTATCCTCAAACATATATTCCCCTTTGGAAACTTGATGGAGTATATTCGCAAGACGAATCAAAAACCTTTGGGGCAATTCTCCTCTAGGAAATTTGGTTATACAAGAAAAATTGGTGATGATATCTTCAGTACTGATGAGTATGACTTTTTCAGGGGGGGGGGGTCGGCCTGTGGACCAAAGGAACCGTGAAGATTGGGTAATCTTTTTTATCTGTTGTGACTAGTGCGAGTCCTCTCATTTCGATTCAACACAATGAAAATCAATTGCATTGCTATTCGCTATAAACCATCTTTTCTTTGCTCATTTTGGCCTGTTGACCTCGTCAACACATTCTGCACCGGATGTTCACACTGATGACATCAGAAAGTCCATTTTAGCCTTTCAAACTACATGTCTTGAACAGTCTTTGTGCACAACAGCAAGCGATTTCAATAGACTTGATCTCTCCTTTTCAACCGCCCCGGGATTTTCTAAGTCTTGTGTACTTCCCAACACGCTTCCATGCCCTTTCGGACTCCCCCCTTATCGGGAGGGGGGGGGGGGGAGAATCGATCGTTTTCCCGATCGCCGATCAAATCTTCACCCTCCTACAGCTGTTAGAACACCGGTACGCCCCCCAAAGACCAACGATCGTTGTGTTTCTAGATATTCGCGCGGCATTTGACTCTGTAGATAGGTCTGCATTGTGTTTTTTAAGGAACGGTGAACCTGAGAAGTATGTGTCGGTCCTCGAAAAGTTGTATCGCCATACCTCAGGTCGGGTCAGGGCTTGTGGCAAGCTTTCACCACCCTTCGCCGTCTCCGGTGGAGTACGACAAGGCTGCCCAATATCGCTGTTTCCTTTCAACTCCGCTATAGAGGGGTTGAACCCCTCTCGGGGAACAGAGTCTTTAACTTACAGTACGCCGATGATATCGCCTTGCTGAGCGACAGCACAAGCAATTCAACACGCATTGAACCGCTTGGCGATTGAGGTGTCCCGATATGGTATGTACCTTGCGCCTTCAAAGTGCAAAGTCCTTGTTCAAGATTGGCAGGAGCCTGTGCCTGCACTCACCCTCAGTGGTGATCGGTTAGAAGTAGTCAATAGCTTGAAATAACTAAGGAGCTTGATCACAGCTGGTGGTGGTGATGGGAAGATCACATCACGAATTGCGAGAGCTAGAGCAGCTTTCGCGAACCTGCGTCATCTGTGGCGTCGCCATGACATCCGGCTTTCCCCCAAGGGACGGGTGTACAGTGCCACATTTCGTAGTTCTCTTCTTTACGGTTGCGATACCTGGCCCCTCCGCGTTGGGAATGTTCAGCGGCCTTCTGTATTCGACCACAGGTGTCTCCGTCGCATTGGAAACATGGGGTGAGCGATGACGAGGTTTGTCGTCATGTGTTTGGTGCTATAGTCGCCTTCTGACAGAGATAATCGCTCTAAACCTCATCCGAGGGTTCGGGCATGTTTTGCGTATGTCTGGTCAATGTTTATCCTTTCGTGCTCTTTTTTGCACGAGCTGGAAGAAGCGGAGCAGCGGCCAGGCTATAACTTGGCACAGAGGCATAAAGAAAATGGCTTCGGTTTCGACTTCGGTTGGGGCCCAGTAAATGAGGATTTTTGTTGGTTAGAGATATGGCTCAGAACAGGGCCAAGTGGCGCGAATGCTGTGTGGATTATTTATTGAAATTCCGTTCCCCGTGAACAATTAAAAAAGTTGGCAAAAAAACCTGCACAACGTGTACGGTGAGAATACTGAAAACAAATTTGCCAGAAGATTTCCCTGTCACCCTTCCACCTGGCAGTGACTGAATGGACATTTTCGAGAAGTCCATCGGGCTGGAAGTAAATGCAACGAAAATTGATATTCCTTCGGTTTGCCCAGAGTCACCAGATAAACAGTTGACCATCAATGGTCAACTAATCAAATGCGTTCCATCATCCAATTATCTAGGCTCCACATTGTTTCTGAACGGCCAGGCGAAGGATGAAATAGTACCAGGGGTCGACAATACCAGGTACATATTTCTCCATGTAAGACTGGCGTTGTGGACTCGTAGTGAAAACAGCCTTTGGACTAAGGGGCGTACGCACCATGCCGCTATACGCCCCATACTCAGCTACGGCTGCGAAGCCTGGTCATTAAGAGCCCAGGATACCAGATATATATATATATATATATATATATATATATATATATATATATATATATATATATATATATATATATATATATATATATATATATATATACTGTACACCAAGGAAGCCTATCGGTGGGCATGCGTAACACATGTCCCAGCCACTTAATCTGTTTAGATTCAGCGCTTGATCCACAGACTGATCTCTGGTTCCCAACACCTCACGCCTAACCTGAGCATTGCTGACACGGTGTTCTCACCACATTCGGGCAACGCTGCGGAGACGTCGGTGCCCAAACCCTGATAGTCTTCGCTTATTTTCTACCCTCAGCGGCCATGTTTCTGAGCCGTGTAAAAGAATTGATCTAATCGCCGCATTGTAAATCCGACCCTTGACAGACAGTCGGATGTCACGCCGGTGCCACAGATGACTAAGAGTGGCAAAAGCCAATCGTTGATAGTGCAGTTGAACAGCGCCGATGCAAAAGAGCAGCTTCATAACCTTCCAACTTGATTAACTGCCCATAGAATTTTGAGGAATCGATTACATGCTGATATTTATCCGTCAGTAATTTCGGTTTCGCGGCAGCTTTTACTGGCGAAAATGTTGTCAGTATGCAAAATATACAGCCTAGGTAATGAGGCCGGACGCTCACAGGCCAAGTGAATTTTTTGATGGTTTACCTACTGAGAAGCATGAAAGTAGACCGGTGTGGAGTGCAGTTTGGATGGGCTCGAATAGATCTGCAAAGTCGAAATCGTTGGTAGGTTGTCGACGTTTCGGTCACCACGGGTAACCTTTTCCAAGACTGGTTCCGGTTGTGAAACCAGTCTTGAAAAAGGTTACCCGTGGTGACTGAAACGTGGACAACCTACCAACGATTTCGACTACGCTGTGTTATTAAACAATCACATTGTACCATAACATTTTACACGGTGGATCGATTTTACCATACACTGAACCGATCTCGGTTCTGACATCAATACTTATCATAGGAACCCTATTTTCCGTTAGGTTTTTGCCCTCCTTCTACTCAGTTCCTCGTCGTCAGTCCCTTTTGCAACGCGCGTTTAAGACATCCGTGTGTATTGTTATCGCCAATACCCTAACCCCTTTCGTCATCACAACCAACGCGCATTGCTACACTTGTTCTGCGTTCTCTGCGCTGTCTTGAAGCCTACTTTCTTTTTTACCCCACTAGGTATTTTGTTCCGAGGCATTATGGAACGGTATGAACACCTGTATGCAGCTCGCCGGACGGACCGGCCTAATGCAGACAATCCCATTCAGTCGATACCATCGTGATTGTCGTGCTATGCTCATCTATGGCGTAAGTGGTCTAGGTCGCTACGACTATTTTCGATATACTTAGTTTTATTTGAGCCTGCTGATCCCTGTGCTGTCTCTCTCCCCATCCATTTCTGACAGGGCACAAATGAGTTGATCCGTCTACGTCTGGCCGGGTCTGGACTGCAATATATCGCTGGTGATGTTGACGAAGACTACGCCAAGTTATTCGTTTTCACGCGCCATCCGTGGCTAACCGCGAAAACGTTTGTACGAATGAAGGGCCGCCAACGTGGTTGGTATGCAAACCGCGTTGGTGCCGGCCCGAAAGTGACGGAGGGTGGAGCCTCACGAGCGCTGAAAGACCATTTGCATCCTAACTTTGCCAAGGTCTCGAACGATCTCGCTATTCTGGTTTCGCGCTTTCAAAGTTTTGCTGAAGCCCTGTTGATACACTATGGTCAGGTGTGTTTTATTTCTGATTTTGATCATCCTCCATGCAACATTGAATAGTGACAGAGATGTTCGATGGAAATTGCATAAGCTGCAAGGAGATATTTAATGTCTGATTTCGAGTGTGTGTAGATGATTAGTATGGTTGTAGAAATTAATTAAATTTTCGACCACTATATTCATGTATGCTTGTAGTACCATGTTCTCTGGCTGCCTATCGTTCTACTGCTTGTCTTGTATGAAATCTCCGTAGGGATTGTTGTCGTTGGGTGGCAAAAAACAGTATACAGGACTAAAATATTCTAGAAGTGCTAATAATATACAACAGGAATGCATTTCCAACGCGTGTCATTAAATTCGGTAAATTTGATACTTTCACTATCGTCTAAAGCATTTTTCGTAACAAACTTAATGAAGTATAATTTAACCCCTAAGCTTTACTTTGTTAGCTACCATTTGAGCGTGTCTTTGCACATACAAAAGGTTTGTTTGGTTTTTGCCAGCCTGAGTCTTGTGTGGTGTCGACATGATATCCGTTTATCTGGCAGGGGTCGAGTGTATGCTGCGTTAGTCAGGCCAGTGCTTCTGTATGGTTCAGAAACATGGCCACTGCCGGTGGAGAATATGCGAAAATTGTCCGTATATGAAAACTGATGTTTTCGTAGCATTGCTTGAATATGATGGGAGTACAGTATAAGCAATTCTGAGGGTCGGCAAAGAGTCTTCGGTTCACAAACGAAATCATTAGATGAAACGCTCAATCTCGTCAGGCTAAGATGGTTGGGCCGTGTTGCGTATGTCTCCTGACAGGATTCCTTGGTGCTGTGTTTTCTAAGGCGAGTAAGAGTGAACAGTCCATAACATGAAAACCCTAACCGGTGGACTTGGCGATGTAGAGCGTGTTAGTCTTCCTGGTTAGATACATTGGAGGATATGGATCGGTGTCGCGATCAGTGGCGCTCTTGTATCGACAAACTTTCTTCATCGGCTTGATACCAGTATTTGTAGTTCTTCTAATACTCCTTCCATACTCTTGTTCTTCTTCATTATTTCCCAGTGAGTTTGTCACTAGGATATAGCAACCAAGGCCACCGCCCTCATTGCATGGATAATGGTTATCTGAAGTGAAATGAGCCAATTGAGTCATGTCAAACAACTGCTTTATGCACCCCAAAGGGTGATTATTCAGCCTTGACATAACCATGTACACGTCCTCAAAAAAGAAAATTATACAGTGCTAAGGAAAATGAAACACTGGGTTAATGGGTAGTAAGCATCCGTGTTATTCCAAATGTTGTGTTAGTTCTGATACTGCATAAGCTGGATTGTACAAATAACTTGCCCGGTAGGGGGTAGTAGTTCTGCTGTACGTCCTAGTGCGTGCATAAAGATGTTTGTTTTGAGAACGTGTGAACGAAGTGGGCATACATTTCACTAGTTCTTTGTGAAGAGGATGAGCGGAGTAAGTGAAAATCTTTGTAGACAGCTTTTGGCGAGCTCTACTATGTTTGGATGTGACAAAGTGAGTAAAATGCCGTCGGGGTTTGCCACTGGCAGATGATAAAATCTCCAGGGATCTAGCAATGAACTTGATGTCTATCAACATCAGGCCAGGAAAGATGACGGGTGAAGCAAATAGCCAATGAGGTACGCCACACGAGAATACAAAGCATTTGATAAGATAAGTAGGCACAGAGTGGAGTTTAGGGCGTGGAATGTAGAAAGACGATCGTCTTCTTTTCGCAAAAATGAAAACAACATGTCTTGACCAAGTAACGTTACGGTCGAGCGGTGCTCCAAGGTGCTTCACTGAATCAAGGTGGTTCAGCTGTTCCCCATCTACTGTAATGGACGTGCAGTCGTTTTGAAAATTGGATTGCTTTCTATCGTTCAAAAGGGAAAATACAATGTCACCACGCTTGTTTGGGTCAGGCCCTAAGTTATGAGCATAAGACCAAGTTGAAATTTGAATGGTGCCATTTTGTAGGGTAGGAAAACTAGGATCGCAGGCATACGGCATACCAAATATGACATCACCCGCATACTTGATTAGAAGAGTATTTTTCTGTACATGAACAGTAGAAATGTACGCAGAAAATAAAAATGGGGACAGTATGTCACCTTGGCGAACACCACGGGTGGTGGTAACAAGAGAAGAGGTTTTGCTATTATAACGAGTGAACTGCTGGCGACTGTGAAAGTAATCTGCCAACAAAGAAACGAGTGAAGGTTCAGTACCAGAAAGGGACACAAAAGAAAACGGCTTGTTTCTGTTGACGCAATTGAATGCATCACCGTAGTCTAGGAAATCTTGACGGCTGACAGATTATGATGTTTAAATGCGTATTCCTTTTTGCGACGCAGCTGCCTCAGATGGTGAGATGACAGACGATCAGGCCCCGAATGGAAAGTTCCGACTGGGCAGCAAAGATTGAGACAAAAATTAAGTAGCCGGTGTGATGGTCCCATGAAACCGAAAGGTCCGTGTCTGAGAATGCAGGAAATTCTGCATGAACAACCATTTCCCTAAGCTTTAAATTGTTTTGAGGACAAATCTGCTTCTTCCAAATAGTAAGTATCTCCATGTTGGCTCATCGCACATCAGTTCTCTTGTCTTCATTTTTTCGGAACCTGTCTTCCTGCGATCAAGGTGCACTAGTCATTCAGGTTATCTGTGACGGGATTGCACGTTTTCGGACTATGTCACTTAAAAAACAGAACGTACAGGATTTGAGAAGCGGTCTGTCACACTTAGCATTACATAACGTCGTATCATTTCTTGTCCTCGGATCCTACTAGTTGAAATCTAACCTGTTTGGAACACTTCATTGTTGTTAAATATAGTGAATGCACAATCTTTGTGCGAAAATATAAAACCGGATGGCTCATACTTCTGCTGTTTGTATGTCATAGGCGGAAAAGCCGGTACATCTTGACAGTAACGCTTTTGGGTTGGTCGTGTTTTTTGATTACCCTGATACGCCCTAATCTAAACCGTCCGCAGAAACGATAATAGAAAAACGATTTGAAATCAAACACTGGATAATTACAATATTTGTTATTTATTTCATTCAACGATAACCCGGTACAATGTACAGAGGCGTGGTGCCATGCAAAAAACGAGTAATCATATATGTGGAGTTTTCATGTAAGTATGTGGGCTGGATACTACCCGGTTGCCCAGACCGAAGTAGGGGGTTGACTCACGGGAGACCCCACCCCGAGCCTTTGACCAGAACACCTAGCCTACAAGGTAGTAGGATGATATGGGGGTATCGTAGCCCTCTGGGTGCCGGTGACTGATTGCTCAGTTCATACGCCCTCCTGATGAGGCCAAACATCCTGGGTGCCCACGGCACCTCTCCGCCACAGATGCCGGTGAGCATACCGTTGTACGCCTCATACGCCGCCCGTGGTTGGCTTGGAATCAGGGTTTAACCATCTCCCTTAGACTGACTATTAGTCAGCCAACCCAGTGGAGAGCGCCGGACATTTGCTTTCGTCCTCTCACTTTAGTGGGAACACCTCCGCCACGAGAAGGCAGTCAGTAGGGCTTCCTCATCTGTCCACTACAAGGCGTGGAACTCTTAGTCAAAAGAGTCCACAGCACCATTACGTTGTTTTGCGTTTCCTATTCATCTGTTAAGCCGGTAGATTATAGGCGTTTATACTAAGCCTCTTGTTGTATTCGAATCCTTTTCATTTCCCGGTATTCCGCAACCGTTTTACACCGACATTACCCTGTCTAAATATACTTTGAGTTGGTGTTTTTTTATTCCTTGTGGGGAATCGGGCTATTCTCATAACCACCGGGTGCACACTACACCAACAAGGAGAATCGGCATTCACGGCCCTGGCCCTATAGTGCAAGTTCACATATCGTCGCAATCCGTCCAGTGTGGGGTGGAAGCAAAAAACAGTCTGTTGAACACGTCTGAGTTTGTTGCTCGTTTCAATGCACGTCGTAGAACGCCCGTTTTGTTTCTGTGTGAATCAACTGAAGCGGGTTAACCTGATCGGCGAGTCTTCTTTTTCCGTACAGTCGTAATGCACGTTTTTTCTATTATACACGACGTGAATTACAGTAAAACCCACAGTTCGAAAACATACTGTAAGAGTAGTTTGTAGGGGACATTCACGCCAAAACCAGTTTGGTGATCCCGCTTTTGAAAAGAGAAAGGTTGTAGGTGGGTGGAACGGTAAAGGGGGAAGTGTGCTCCACAAATTAACCGTCCACGGGAAAAAGAAGACAAAGGTCGAGGTTCGAGATCGAGCGACAGAAGTGTGATAAAGGTGACTAGCTGCTTGTGCTTGGGATTGGCGCCGAAAATTAATAGGAGCAAAAACAGTCGAGGCAAGCTCGGAGGAACAAAACCCAAAATAATATCGGTAGAATGAGGACAATGAAGTGACTGGCCGGCAGCGGCCAAGCGACTGCAAATTGGATGTTAAAACTGGTTAGTCTATCAGACGAATGGCTTTTCGTTGGACCCGGTCGAGAAGAGATAAAAAAGAATACGAAGCTCCGCTTCACACGTGACTGCATTATTCAAGTGTGGGACGAATTTGACCTTTGTATAATAGGAAGAGATGGACTGGTTTGAAGAAACGTCTGGTGCGGAATGGAAAACCAATGTTCGCGCAGCACGAGAAGTGAGCGAACATACGTATGAAGACCAAAATAGAGAGGAGACGATCGAAAGACCCAGGAAATGCATCGAGTTGGAGGAACGAAGGGAAACTGAACTGAAACTTGAGTGGAGAGAAAAGGAATGGTGTTTGACAGAAGAGATATTTTAGAAGGATAGAGGAGAACACGATTTTGAGAGCCCCATGGGGAGATTTGTTCAAGATACGGACTGAGAGATGTTAAAAGGGCACAACGGTCGCGGTCGATATTGGTGGTGGCACGGCGGAAGGTGGGATACAAAAGGAAGTGGTGAAGAGTGACATCATAGGCAACAACGTGGATGGGGTTGGAAGAGGTGGATAAGACACCGTTGACGAAAAGTGGAAAGAAGGTGGGCGAAAGTACGGAATCTTGAAGAACACCAGCACTCAGGAGAAAAGGCTGTGATTGTGCCCCATCAACATGGACAGACCTGATCCGGTTACTGAGAGAACTCGATGCCCACAAAACAAGGAATGGAAGAAACCCGAAAGTCGTAAGTTTCGACGGTAAACCTTTTTGCCAGACACGGTCAGAAGTCTTCGATATGCCTAGTGAGGCCAGGTGTGTTTCTCCGTGGTTGTTGGCCAGGAGTGCAAGATCATAGCTAGTAGATCACCTGTGAAACGATGAGTTCGGAACCCGTGTTGACGATCGTCTAGGTAACCTCCACATTCGAGGAACTGTCGCAGCTGATCGGGAGTTATGGTTTCCATGACTTTCGAAATGACAGAAGTTAGGAAAATAGGACGGTAGTTGTTCCGAGCAGAGCAGTCGCCGTATTTTATAATCGGGAAGATTGCGGTTTTGTTCCATGGGGCGGGAAACGTACCAGATTGGGGAAAAAGCAATAAAAGGTGACGTAAATTGATGCCGACTCTAGGGTACACATTTTCAGGACCATGGGTGGGGTGCTGTCCGGATCAGTTGGTTTATTCTGGTCGAGTGATTGTAAGGTCTGGCGGACCCTTCTGGTTATGATGAAGGGAATTAAAGAGCGGCTAATAAAAGTTGTTTGAGGGGGAACAATAGAACAGTTGGGTAAAGTGGAAGCAGAGACAAATCGGGAAGTAAAAACCTTGGCTTTCCCATGATGTTCACAGACTAAAGAACCAGAAGCGTTAAAAATGGGGGAGAAATTGAAAGGGCAAAAATAATGGGAAACGGCTTTAGCGAGAGACTCAAATGATCGGCTACCAGTAGCGGAAGAAACTAGACGTTCGGTTTTGTGGCAGATGAAACCATCTTCAACTTACTGAATGGAAAGCGAGCGTTTACTTCTGGCCAACAACTGATAATGCCTTGAATTTTTGGTATCATGTTCACACTGACGTTCGTAACAGAGGCAATTCTAACAAAGCTAACCATATCAGCAGAGCGCATATGTCACATCGCTCCGGTAAACCAAGGTTTCACGCTGATTGATAAGTTAAGTTAGCACCAGGGTGTTAGAAAAAGAAGAATGTATTTTAGCATAACCTAGCATAGTCGAAACGGAGACTACAGCAGGAGTGAAAACCGGAATAAGGGGTCGGAAACTAAGACAAATGTACTGGGTATGGCGTCTTAAGTAAAAGGTGTGACTGCTGACGCATCACAACCACCTGCGGTTTCTGGTGTCGTGGAACTTGAAACTGTGATGCACCATGGGCGTGGAGTCGGTTCAAAGATTACTTCATGTGAATCGCTAAGACCCATGCCCCATCCAATCAACCAACCTGAAGTTCATATGAACCGTCATTACAATAAGCCCTCTATGGGTTACAGTTTTTACTAACAGACATTCCTTTACCCGCTCGCGCCCTCCCAGGCTGTTGTAGATGAACAAATGGCACTAGGTCGGGCGGCGGATTGCGCAGTGGACCTTCTGTTGAGCGCTATTTGCATGGGACGGGCTTCCCGAGCAATCAGCATCGGACTACCGCTTCATGACTATGAGGTATGTTCTTTTGGTATCATTCACTTACGTACCAACTATGCCTCTCTTCAGACTTCAACAGACATCTATCCCGTATATAACCTAATTTGCAACTGGGATACGTTCCGCTGAAATACATTATTATTAGACGAAGTAGAAAACAAGCTCATTTTCAGTTTTATGCCATGGCAATAAATCCAGCAGTTGACAGACCTATTTCGCAATCCGAATTTATTTCTGAACTAGACGAAGGCTACATAACCAAGAATCAGACTGACAGTTCTCGTTCATGGGCATCGGTGACTAGTTGGACTAAGGAAATATGTGCACTACACTAAATAAACTCGTTCGTTTCCGTACCCAACCACTTTGATAGGTGCTGGTGTCAAATAATGTGATCCGTACACAAAATAAGATGCACATCCACGATGCCTCACCGAAGAGGTGCTTTC
Source organism: Fasciola hepatica (assembly GCA_948099385.1). NCBI lineage: Eukaryota > Metazoa > Platyhelminthes > Trematoda > Plagiorchiida > Fasciolidae > Fasciola > Fasciola hepatica. The sequence continues at coordinate 3,204,730 of CANUEZ040000016.1, forward strand.
TGATACACGATGAATGGGATTTCCATTTTTTCTTAAACCCGTATGTATTTTAAAACCCGCTATTTAAGGGCTTAGCATTTGAAGCTCTGGAGAAGCGACGTCATTCGGTGTTGCGAAGATCAACTTTCTTCTCTTAAAGACTACCGCAAATGTCCCGTAGATCCATGATCTCCGCAAAACCTGTCAAAAAGGATATCGAGATTATCCCTAGTTAGATTTACTGGAACCTTCGTTTGAGTGGCATATGCACATACTGGCCACATCCTTCTCACAAGACATCGTAGTTCTTCCAATCTTTGTCTTCTGCCCCCAACTACTTCTCCCTGCCCCGTTTACCTATCCATAATGCTCCCACTGATAACACGGCCGATACTCGCAACGGTTCGTTGTCAAATAGTGTCATGATTAATCGTCTATCGCGTAACTCACATTTTCTCAAGCCTCATCAGCCTCTGAATCTCGGTTCCTTTAACGTGCGTACTCCCATGCAGGTCGGTCAGAAGGCGTGCCTGGCGCTCACAATAGATTCTCTGAAGAATGATGCCTCCTGCGTAAGTGAAAGGCTCACCCAGGATTCAAGCGGTGTGGTTCAAATAACTGCTCCTGAAATCTCATCAAGGTATTTCCTGCGCACCTCAGGATATGAAGTAGCTGAAGCTGCAAGTCAGCGTGGGGTAAGAATAGTCTTGACTGACAAGGCTGAGGCTGCCCTTTTATACTGGATACCGAATAATAGTCGGTTATGCGCTTTAAGACTTCAGGGGTCAGTTGGCGTTCGAAAGGATAGTTGTGTTCAGCACAGTTTGTTTGTAATCTCGACATACTCTCCAAAAGGCTGAGGCTCCGACACGCAGAACAACGAGCCCGTGAAATGTGTACGCGTGAGAATCAAGCCGGTTTCAGACCCGGTCGGGGTTGTATCAACTACATCTTTATTCTTTGCCAAACCATAGAGCACAGACACATCTTCCGACGGCTCAAAATCTGTCTTTCTTGATCTGGAAGCGGCGTTCGATTTAGTCGACCGCACAGTTCTCTGTCGCTGCCTCTCATTGAAGGGTGTGCCAGAGAAGTTTATTTCTCTCTTCCAGTGCTCGTATGCTAACAGCCGGAGCTTAATTCGTGCTTACGGCGATTTTTCACTCGAGTTCACCACGTAGAGTGGTGTTCGTCAGGGTTGCCTTGTTTCACCCTTCCTGTTCCATTTTGTAATTGAACTGGTTCTTGGGATAGCCCTATCCTCGTGAGAATAGCGGCATCGATCTTTGCTCAGACAGTAAAATGTCTGACTTGGAATACGCGGATGACACTGTTCTTCTAAATGAAGATCCAGGTTAGTTTCAAGCTCTCTTAGATGGTCTAAACAGCAGCGTAACAATGTTTGGGATGTTTTGCACCTTCAAAAAGTAAAGTGCTGCTGGGTGACTGGATTGACTACACACCAGTCTACGTGTTAGCGGGGGAAGCTCTAGCTGAAGTGGATAAATTTTGTTGCCCAGGCAGTTACATCTCATCAGGTGGACAGATATCAAATGAAGCGTCATCGTGTATACAGAAGGTACGTTTGGCTTTTGCCAACCTCCGTCATCTGTGGCGTCGGCGTGACATTCGATTGTCTGTTAAGGGTTTTAGTGTACACTGCGGTGGTCCGTTCTTTTATAGGGTTCCGAAACATGGCCGTTGAGGGCAGAAGATAGGCGAAGGTTCACGGTGTTCGAGCACCGTTGTCTCCGCAGCATGGTGGAAGCACCGTATCGGCAATGTCGAGGTTAGGCGTATGGTGCTGGGAACCAGAGGTCAGTCTGTGGATCGAGTGCTGAATCTAAACAGACTAAGGTGGCTGGGGCATTTGTTACGTATGCCCGCCAATAGATTCCTTTGGCGTACGCTGTTCTCCGAGACAGGTAATGATTGGAAGGTAGGTTGAGGTGGTCAATCCATGACATGGCAAAACGGTATGGAAACCCTGACCAGTAGAGTTGGCCCGCGTAGGACATGTCCCGTGACATCTGAAAAGAGGAGCGTATGCCGTCTTCACGGGACGAGCCGTTGATTGTACCCATCTTCAAAAACGGAACACGGAACGATTGCAATGATCATCATAGGATCAGTTTAATGCTGTTATTGACCAAATTATCAACTTCGATTTTGCTGCGCTGTTGGACACTGGGTCGAGAACAACAGGCCGGATTCCGCCCAGGCCGAGAATGCATCGATCAGATTTTTACACTTTCTCAATTTCTTGAGGCGCTTCACACACACCGTCGACCGACAATAATGGTTTTCCTTGACCTGAAGGGCGCCTCCGATTCAGTTAACCGAACAGCGCTATTCATTGCTCTTAACGGGAAAAGTATGCCACAGAAGTTCGTGAATCTACTGAGGTCATTGTATTTTCATACTTCTGGTCGTGTAAGGGCTTACGGTGAACCATCCAGTCCATTCGAAACGACCAGCGGTGTTCGATAGGTGTCCCATTTCTCCATTCTTGTTTGACTTTGTCGTCGACGGGGTAACGGAGAATGCCTTGCAAGATCTTCAGGATGTGAGCCTCGAATTGGCGAACGATGAAAAACCGTGACCCAGGTTACGTCGAAGACCTTGTCTAATTGCGATCGTGTTGTCACTTGCAGTCGAGTCAGAATGATTGATCAAAGTGTGTTTGTACAGTTATACTGTGTATTCCGAGCGTTGGCCACTACGGAGTTCTTTCGTTTCGCCAACCCCGTAAGTCCACTCCCCATCTACCTTGTATATTCATTCTTTCTATCTCTACGTGTAACATGGTGAGAAAGGCAGTGTTCAGCGGAGCTCGCCCTTCTCTTTAACGTTGTGCGATAGTAATGACATCGTAGTCTTGACCTGCGTTACTTTCCTCTTAGAGTCTCACTGTGAGAATAAACTGATGTTCGCAATGTACGTGGATACTATGGTATGATTTTCAATTACTTTCTCCTTCATAAAACAGACGTCTGAAATCACCTAGTTGTGATTCACATCTGCATGGTGATGTACGACTTATCAGCTATGAAAATAGAACAACCGTAGGCGCCACTGACATATCTCATTGGAACTCCTCATGAATGAGGAATTTCCCAGCTTCAGTTGAAAAACTAACGAAGTCACGACATTGGAACACGGTAACTGAATTACATGGGGAACTGCCCGCAAACCAGGTGCTCCATTTCGACCAATGCGCAGTGAGGCACAATGCCAGTGGTGTACAGAATGTGTTTTTGATTCTACCCCATCCAAGAGATCAGAACTGTAGCACGAGCAGTACCTACATTATATCGGTTCTCCTGAATTTTCCCGACAGACGGATTTTTTTTGAACACAGAAGTCAATAGCATTAGATGTATTCCGGACCATTTCGCTGCATCTTCACCAGTGCATACTGCAGTCAAGGTGCTCATTTCTAAAACGGAAACTGAGCGTTCTCATGAGACCACACGCATGCACGCACACACACACGCCATAAGCTGACTAAATCCGTTGTCTTGTTCGAATAAGTTTGTAGTAAACCGTTTAGTTATGTATGAAGAATTTTACTGACAAGAAGCTCTAGCAAATCATACTTTTCGCCCATGATTGTTCCATTTTCAGATAAGGCTAGCCACTACATTCACAAAACTTGCGTGCAAGCGGGTGGAGGCTAGACTAATCGCACCGATCGAGTTGGACAGAGAGCGCAATCGAATATCTAGTGAATTGCTTTCCCATAGAAAATATCCTGCAGTACACCCATTGACGCGCGTCTGGTAGACTGTATCCAGCCCCCCCCCCCTCCCCAACTCCTACCTATTTACTTTTCTTGTAACCGTGTTTCGAAAATCCTATCTCCCATGTGACTTTTATTTTCTCTGCGGGCGGGTGTTACAAACAGGTGTTGTCTCTGGGGTCAATCTAGTCATTTACCAAAAACTACGTTGTGTTGTTACTTGAAAGGGCACAGGACAATTTTCATGACGGATAAGAGTTGAGTAATATCATATACTTAGTTTAAACCACTAAGCATATGACCATTTTTCGTGGGCTCCGTGTCCTCTAACTGTCTGATCACCTTTCAGACAGAATCGCCGACTAAAGTGAAGTTAATCTTCCCGTCGCTTATTATTGGTCCGTTCCGTTGAGGCTGGTAGTGACTGGAAGGAGAGTAAGGGACGGCCGGTTCATCACATGGAAGAATGGTATGAAAATCATGACCCGTGAACTTAATCATGTTGGTCTCGTAGGATCTCCCACCAGATGATCAAATAACCTTGAGATTGTTGCTTTGCTTTGTGACTAACAGCGCTCTTGTAGTAGCACTGTCTGACTGATAGCTCCGTACACTATTCTCATACTCCAGTTTTATTTCCAAACAAGGTCCTTGCTGTAAGGCAGTAGCTAGAACCAACGCACCTAATACCTGGTTGTTCAAATTGAACTGAATTGGTGAGGATATTCACTGCGCATGCACGCTGACAAGCCTCCTCGGTCTGTGATATTTGCTGAGATAGGCACTGGTAAGAAGACCGGGAAAGGTAGCACGTCAGGACATTAAATAAAGACGTGATAACCTTCGCCAAACGACTTGACCATATAGGGTGTTAGACTTCCAAAGTACGTCCCAAGAAACCCAATTGTTTGATGATCCATATTCCAAGAGGCAAAAACATCCCCATCCGCCTGACGTTTCATTGGCGTTTACGGTTCTTCTATCATACAAAATAGTTTATTCCTGATTTCCCCCCCCCCAAGATGGTAGCGAGTGCATGTTTATTGATTACGCGACGAATTCGACCGGTGGAAAACAAAGTATCCGACCGTGATCGTTTGTTCATGTCACAAGATTCCGACTTAGTAGCTAGTCTCGCCAACCGTTAACGAAACGATCAACGACGTACTGCATGAAGGACATACAGCAAAATGCAAAATAATATTGTGTTCGATTCGCTCCCCACTTTAGGGCTAAGTGGGTGTTGTAAGTAAGCCTGAATATAAGAAAAACACCATGTATTTACCATCGATCAAGAACCATTTTCATGTTTTCTTTTTGTTGTTTGTGGGCGCTTGGCAAATGTACATGCCACGAGCAGTGGAAAGACGAGAGACGCGTCCGCAGTAATTTTTACAGGTTCCGCCGCACAACGAACCTTACCCCAACTGACCGCTTCATCCGGGCGCGCCCCAGAATCGCTCCCATCGAACTCTTGTCCTGTATTGACTAGGACCAAATAATCAGCTCCGTTACGCATCAGGTTTGCATTGAACGTGTGATGTTTGATAATCCCGCCGCCTAGGACGATCATTCCAGAAGAGCGAGAGCGGATCGCAAGTAGATTGATCCGTCGAACATCCTCAACGACGTCCACGCGGAAGCCAGGTGTGCGGAATGTATGAGTAAACAGAACATCGCCTATGGCGCCGTCAGTGATTCCCGGACAGAAAACAGGGATTTTATTCTGAACGGGTCAGCAAAAGTGGAGATAGAAATATCGAAACAAGCAAAATAGTTTGCCAAAGCCGGAATCGACGATGCAGGATCTTGACGATACCCTGGAAACTCAATAAAAACTTGTCACATGGGATGCATCCAGAAAGTTAATGAACTTAGCCACTTTCTCAGTCAACTAAATGTTAGTAAGCCATCAGAGATCAAACATCGTCGTGGATAAGCACATGTGACTAGTCTGTTCCTCTGGTTGTGAAATGCGTCTTGGTAGGTTTGACATCGTTCCTGAGCAACCTCAGTAAGTGTCTATCACTCTTGTTTGCGTGTTTTGTTTGCACCGCATTGGACTAAATTTATAACACACGGTGAAAAAACAAAAGCGAGTCTTGCTAGAGCTACATAGAGAGTAACATGGTTGTCGGTATGTGTGAAATCGGGTTGCCGGAAGATTGAAACGGATTAAAGATTAGGTGTGAACCAACGATAATTGCTGCAAATCGGAAAGGGTAAGACTTATCGAAGCGTGACAAGATGCACAAAGCAATTCAACATACTCCAAATATGCTCACAGAAGCAGCAGATGAACATGCTAAATTGATGCGCGGAGGAAAGCGTTCATCTTAAGAAGGCTGTACTGTCTAACGCCGCGGTTTGATCTACGAGTCTACGCGAGTAAGTGTACGTCTTTAACTAATGCACGAGCTCCTATTAAGTGTCCAATGACTTACCACATGGCACCAGTAATAAATTGACTCCGGATTATTGATTTCCTTACCCAATCGATCAATCAACAGAGACGGGGTCCAATTCTTACCCTAAAATCAGACATGTTAGAACGGGAAGCGTCGCTGGTAAGTATACCGTGAATGCAGAAAGTTAATGTGGTCGAAATGAACAATTCGTCAGTCAACATGCTGCTGCTACTACGGAAGTTCTAGAAGCGTTTGCCATTTAAAGAACGATATTCGAAAATAGGCTCTTCAAAAACCCTCAGTTGTTTTTGAAATGTAACTTCAGGAAGTGTCTTTTTCCTTGCAAAGCTTTTGGCGTTTAATGCGGCTATTTCCAACCCTCTAAAATCAAAACCTGGGGCGTATAAAGACCAGAAGTGTGTAGTAAAATACGCTTTTATTTGTATACACTGCCCAGAAAATTTGCTGTAAATCTATAAGAATATAACCACATTTGACGACGAGGAAAGGCTTCCTTTTAGTAATACCAGCAGCTCGAGCTTAAGCATGGCACAGAGACAAACAGATAGACCGCTCCCGATTTCAGCCTACCGTTTTTGTAGCTACATCTCAACTAATTGAGCTGAACCGCTATGACGTAGAGGGCTCTTAGTTGGAGTTTAAATATAAGCTATAGACAGCAATCGACTGTCATCCGACTCCTTACAACTCCTGATCTATTGGGACACTGTGTGCCTCTTCACTCTAAGTTTCAAGGTCACGGTTACCGGTCCTCCGTGACAGTTCAGTGGGTTCTTGTGACTATGGATTATGACCCTTCGTCTGCATTCACGCATAATTAAGGACAAATCAGATCGATCGTATGGACCGTAATCTACTGTGAATATCGTTAGAAAAGCATGTCTCCATTAAGCGGGTAACATACTCAGAAAATGCACTGTCATGTCCAAGCAGAGTCCAGATCTTCCTCCAAGGACACGAGTAAAATCGATTGATCGACATCTAATTCTAAGATCTGACTGCGATTAATCACAAAGTGGTTATGAACCGTTTACAAAACTAACTCTGTCACTATCCCACAAATACGCCCGAATGAAACGCATAAGTATGCGCGACTGTTCTGCGACAGAACCGTTGCGTGACAATCAATTATGAACGAACAATGCATGAAAAGACCTCAGTTTACTACAGTTGGAATGAAGGTGAAAATAAGTAGCCATCATGATTCATTCGTGTTTACATTAGGAAATACAGACAGAAGGTCAGCTTGTAGAGCCGCATGATACCGAAAATCCCACCTCTTCTTCCTGTTCTTTGTGCATCACATCAAGTAGGGGCAGAATCCAGTTTTCGAAGTGGACGTAGTTATCGTTTGGAATAAGTAAATTCCCAGTACGATTCACTCCGATGCTACGCAAATGAGCACCAGACCATCTCTCAAAGTCACCAACGTAGGATGGAGCCATGCACTTGATAAAATCTTCCTCGATCCCACCAGCCGAAGTGACCAAAACGTCGACCTTTGGGGGGAGGTTACGCAAACGAAGGCAATTTAAGGATGGATCCAGATGGCTATCGGTGTTAGCAACGTAGGACCTGGTGTTTTAAAGGGCATCAACTGATACAATGCTTCAAGGATACAGAAGATCGTCTAAACAAACTGTGGTACTGTTATGTCGACTCCTGATTTGCGACAGATCTTACTAAATGAGAGATAAGGAAACTGCATGAACAGCTTAATCCAACTTGAAACGAAATAAACTGACTGACTGCGTATTAATTACCGGAAGATGCATCTTTACCAGATAACCACATGAACTGATAAGTACAGCTAGCGCAAAGCCAAAGCTTTCTCTGTGACTAACAATCTAAGCTAAGTCATCGACTTACCGTCAAGTATTCCCGATCGCGGCTGGTAATCGTACCCGAACCCTTGATCTCTCACTTACGTTCCCGCTCAATTTTTCGATTATGCTCCCTCCCTACACTTGGCCCATTGGATCTCTCTATTGTCGCTTTTCACCATCTTTCCCCGACAAGTATCGCCATGCAACTCTAGAGATGTTTTGGCGTTACAAATTAACCAACTGAGATGGTTATCAAAGTTCTCTGGTCTCCTTTCAGTGTAATGGCCATTGTTTCACCGCCGATGTGTCCACCTTTGCTTTAAGCTCTACCAATCGTTCTTCAGAGTACACTTTTTTCACGCTTTACTTCCAAATCCACGATCAACCGAGCTCAGCGCCAAAGAATTCAGAATAGTGGCACTACTTCTCTAAACATCAATCTCGCAGTCGTTTTGCGCACGCCAGGAATAAGCGCTCGCTCAGCATACGCAGAGCTGCGAATCTCTCCGACAGCAATAACTACCAACCGATTATCCTAACTTGTCAGCTCGAAAGTCACGGTGACTATTAGCGTCCGTTAATTGAGTGGTAAAGGTTTTCTGCATGGTCGAATTCCGATATAATCAGTCTAACTTGCCGGCTCCCGACTAGTATTCTTGGTCAACAATGCTCGACAAACACGGAAATACACACCTGGTCTTGTTTTTGTCGCGTTCGGTATGATGACTTATCAGTTAAACTGTTCACCTTCGGCTTTCCCATGGCCCCTGCTTCGTAGGCATCAGGCATTCCCAGCAACCGGAACATTTTTGTTCCAGCTTATGGGTTACAATCGCAGCCTTCCCACGAAAATTCTGGTGTTCCACAGGATTCTATGCTCCATCGCGCATCCTCTTTGTACCGCTGATAGCATCCATTTGCATTAGACCCACAAGCTCATCGACCAGGAGCTTACGAGAACCATCAGCCTGTACCACGAAAAACACTGTAGGTCACTTCAATCCAGTCCACTCATTCGCCGATGATGCCCTCTACAAAATGCTCCTTTTTCTTACCCCAACTGCCACCATGCCACTAACAGAGATCGTGTCCACTATGCTCGTATTACGTCTTTCAATTACGTCTTTGATATCACTCCATCTGGGACAGGGCAAATCGTTTTCTTGAATATTTCTAAAACCTATTTTCTGTTGATTTCTTTCAAACTCCGTCAATTTTCTTCCCGTTGGGATTCTGATCTGATTTCTCCTCGTCTCATTAACCAGCTTCCCTTTACTAGGTATTTCTGTGGTCTTCTTTCATACACCTCTTGGTTTGTCATTCCAAACCAGACGCGGCTTTACTACTGTACAGAACCAAAACTGATCTCACTACAAGCTTCGACATCTTCATGATGTCTTCTCAACCGTGCCAAACGCGAAGTCATCCACCATTGACGACCAATCGTTAACATTCATTCTGTAACGGCTTAAATACAACTTAGCAGTCAATTTTCGACCCCAATCTACCGTCATTTTCTGTTGCTCTGGGATCACCTCGGTAGTCCCGAACACAGGCAATGGGCCACTCATTTCAGGTCCTTGTCGCCAGCTATCAGACTTCAACCCTCTTCTTTTACTGGGATTTCTGTTGTGGAATATCACCTCCGTTTCTGTTTTCCTATCGATCTACAACGTTTTCCTTTAAAAGCAGAATCAAAAAGCTGTTTATGATGTCAACGTTCCCAAAAAATCACCCTACAGTACATTTTTCGAATATGGGTCTCACTTTTATTCGCTTTGTGTGATAAAAATCATCCAAAGCATATGTAGCTTGGATATCACGTCGAACCACACGCCAAAATGCTGTCTATCGACTGAAGCCAAATTTCGATTGACCAATAATTACAAAGTCTTGATAAAAACCAGTTCTCAAAGTCAGGAGGTCAAGTAAGCCGATCCACAAACAGCGACCATGAAAACATGGAACCGAATAGCCTGAAGTACACAAGACCGATGACTGGTCACGTGCACACCCAAACTCGGTGAATGAACAGATATGCACTACCTATGGTGGCATCACTGTGATAGGAATGACAACAATGAAAAAAAAACCAAGACTAACCATGTTGTGCTGAACAAGGTACCGGATAGTTTCCCGAACACCGCAAGAAACCATATTTGACGTGAAGGCTAGGAATATTGTACATCCATTTTGCTCACGGTGATAGGGGTGAAGGTCACGCATAATGTGAGCGTTCTTAATTTCCTCCGTGGTTTTTGGTTTTTCTTTACGACGCTCAATCTAAAAATTCAAAAACGCATTGAATATTTTCGTTGCAACATTATCTTTCCTAATGACTGAAAATACGAACATTCTAATCCACCTTACCATAGCTTTAATTGATTCCACTGCTCGACCAAAATTTGTTGCTTGGAAACCGGTCGTAATTAGCGAACTGAATAGGGCCTCGTAGTTTAAACCATGATTGAAGTCATAACCATGCACTTCAGCATCCACACCTTCTGGCAAAGAAACGGTGCGTTTGAGTACGGCTTCCTCGAACCCAGGAGGCAATTTCGCATCCCCTTGAGCGTTGGTTTTTTGATCTTCCGAAGACTTGTTCATACAAACATGGAAATAAAAATAAATGCGGCGAGAAAACGCTTGCAAACTGAAATAAATCACCTGAGAAACAGCATACTGAACACTATCAAAAATGACGATAATTGCTGAACAAAGGCAGCAGCAACAACCAACGGAAACCCATAAGCTTCATGGGGACCGGATGAAATGATTCCTCCAAACAAATATGTGTCAAAGATCGCTTGCAGATCACCTTTTCTTTGACAGTACCTTATTCGAGCCAAGAAGCATTAAGTCCATGTTTGGGGCTTTAACTGGTGCGAGACTTTTATAGCTGTCGTAAATATGGCTAGGAAATGATTCGAAAATCGAAGGCAAGGTACATGAACCGCTACCAAGAAAATCTCGCGTTTTAATGAAAACAATGAGTGGATCAAAGGGTGTTCGGAGACACCGGGAATGAAAATGAACGAAGGCAGAACGCAAAACGAAAGGGAGAAGCAAAGGTTAGACAGAGCACTGGTTCACTGTATCGATGTGACCAAACATCGGGTAAGTTGGTTGGTCACAATCCACGCGTCTGAACGTGCGAAGCCAAATGCTTTTCTCCTGCTACTCAAGTCAACATTGGTAGACCAAATAGGCGGAAATGGGATTCGAGTTGGACGATCTGGTCTTGGGTGCACGGGGTGTCTGAGAGGAGTAGCACCTACGATTTGGTAGTATGTCGTGTTATTGGAGCATTCTCCATCTCCTTGGTCTCTATCATTCACCCAGCTCTCAGCCGTGACTCCACGAAGCTGAATAGCGTATCAGTAACCACACCCCGGCAAACCGCTCCACAGGCAAGCTAAAACCTAGTTGAGGGTAAACAAGGTCTGAAAAACTCGGCGACGCGGTGTTCGGTATGCGAAGACAGATACTCCTGAATGGGCGGACAAGACCTACTGATCCAACGGCTTCAAAGGAAAACTGCCCAACTTACCCGACCGGGTATTCCGGAAGAGGCGCATGAAATAAACAACAGGCAGCCAGCTCACCTGGAACATGCCTGCTGCCCTGTAGGCTGCACTTGGGTGTGCAAAAGCTAGAGGTGTATCCTCGAGCCAAAAGACCGTATGAGGTACCGTCAGCTCAATTCCTACTCCGGACTGGGCGACCGAGTAGTATAACAGTCCCGAACGGTGCTGGGGACACCGTCTCGTACCACATGCCTGTGAATGATCGCTGACCATGTGCGGTGATTGGATGCGAGCTCACCGCAAATCGTCACTCAGTTTTTCTTCCAGTATCGCAGGCCGTGGATCGCATGTTGTCCGAGGCGTCTCATGTCCTTCTCGACGAGGGTCAACCACGTTTTCAGTTGGCCATCAAGGCGACAGCGCCAATCCGTACTTGGCACAAGGTAGACTGTTTGCCTAGACAGTTCTGTGTCGGGTCGCCGGAGTATGTGACCGAACCACTACAGGCGGCGACGTTGAAGAAGGATGGAGAATTGGTCAATGTCGCAACACCATCCCCTTACTTCGTCGTTTGCCGCAGTTTGGACGAAACATTCCGCGCAGACACCATTGGTCGACCAGTTCTAGCCTCCTTGTATTTTCAGCTCGTAGTGGCCAGGTTTCGCACCCGTATGTGAACAAGGGTCAGATAGCGGCACAGAAGACGCGAATTTTCATTTGGAGGCTAATTTCTCTGCGAGACCATAGCATACGCCGAAGATGAAAACGCCTCCCGTGCATTGTCAATCCTTGACAGTATTTCGTCCTTCTCCTGACCATTCGGAAGCAGAGTTGATCCCAGAATTCTGAACGAGCGTACATACTCGATCGCCTGACCATTGAGGGACAACTGCTGAGCTGACGGCTCAGGAAAAGTCGACCAAGCCTTTGTTTTCGCTGAATTAACTTCCAGACCAATAGTCTTCGAAAAGAAATCGAGTCGGTCCAGAACTGGCTTAAGTGTGGCGGGAGAATCTCCTAGCATAACAACGTCGTCTGCGAACTCCAGGTCCGAGATGTGCGCCGTTGGACCCAAATGGAACTCATTTGGACACCGGAGCAGTAGGCCAAAGATTTATTCACTGGCCAGTCGACTGCATTGCTGAACAACACTGATGAGAGAGGGAAACCCTGTCTAAATCCGGGATTGATCACCAACGCCGAAGATTCTTCGCAATACACTCGAACACATGCGCTAGTAGAAGCATAGAAAGCCCTCAGGATCCTTGAGAGTTTGACAGGAATACCGTCAGATTCCAGTATACCCCAAAAGCTAGAGTCAAAGGCAGTCAGAAAATCAATGAAGCAGACTACTGTTGACCGTTGCGGTGTTCCAGTACTTGACGCAATGTGAAGATTTAGCTAACTGAACCTCTACCAAGGCGGAAAACGCTTGGTATGTGAGAGTGCGGGAGTCTCTCGCAACTGAGTTCAGCTCAATTTAGACCATCCACGGAACCTCAGCATTGCTCACACGGTGTTCCCACCAGATTCGAACAATACTAAGAAGACATCGGTGTTCAAATATCGACAATCTTCTTATGTCCTCCACCCGTAGTGCCCATGTCTCTGAACCATACAGAAGTATGAGCCTCACTGCTACAGCGTACACTCGGCCTTTGATAGGTAAACGGATGTCATGTCGATGCCACAGATGACTCAGATCAGCAAATGCCAAGCGAGCCTTCTGTATACACAAAGACACTACATCCGATATCCGACCTCGGGGCGAGATGCAGCAACCCAGATAACAGAACTTGTCTACCACGTTTATAGTCTCCCCAGACACTGAAAGCTTTGGCGTTAGACCAACCCAGTCCTGCAAGAGCATCTTACACTTTGAAGATCCAAAACGCATTCCGAACATTGCTACGCAATCCGTCAAGCTGTCTAGAAAAGCTTGCAACTTACCTGGATCTTCACTTGGAAGAACTGTCGTCCGCATACTCAAGGTCTGATACTTTTCCACCCGGAAGAATTTCAACGCCGCTATCCTCACGTGACAAAAGCGCGGCCTCTAGGATCATATCAATCACAAGGTTGAAGAGAAAAGGAGGGAGGGGGCAATACTGACGTACACCACTTCTCGTGAACTCGGGTGAAAGATCACCGTAAGCTCGAATTCGGCTTCGGCTGTTATTGTAAAGGGATCTTACGACTGAAATGAATTTCTCTGGTACACTCTTCAACAAGAGGCAGTGCCAGAGAACTGTGCGGTCGACTGAGTCGGAGGCAACTTTAAGATCAAGAAAAACGGAGATAGTGAGCCTATGGAAGGTATGTCTATGTTCTCAAATCTGTCGAAGAGTGAAGATGTGATAAGTACAACCTCAACCAGATCTTAACCCAAGTTGATTCTCGCACGACTACTGTTCGCGAGCGTTAGATAAGCGGTGGAAAATAATACCAGCAAGCAGTTTGGATGCGATGCTAACCAGACTTATTCCCCTGTGGTTTTCACAGGAGGACCTGTCACCTTTCTTATAAATCGGTACGATCACCGATTCACATTAACTCTTTGGAACTTATCAATTCTCCCATATCAAACCAAGGAGTTTCGTCAAATCCAGTAGAAGTGCTGAACCACAGTGTTCATAAACAGACAGAGGCAACCGATCCGGTCTGGCAGTTTTATCTCGCAAAGAAGCTCCGTTTCTGACGGAGGACTGATATCTACAACAATAGCCGTACCCATTGCGCTAGCGATCACGCCTAAAGATGATAAAGGCCAATTAAACTGCATCTCGAAATACTCCGCCCAGCGAATTAGACGACGCTCTTGAGTTTGAATCAGTGAGCCGTTCGCTCCTTTGATCAATTCTCTAAAGCCTGGTTTGCGTGGACCGGTTTGTCTACTCAGACGGAAAAGGTTGCCACTGTTGCCAATCGTCGCAGATTTTTCTATCGCCATCCACCACTGCTCAGGCTCCGAATCAGTCGGCTTTTAAGGCATCTCCGTGCCTCATCGTATCTGGAATCCGGAGAAATCGTTTTGCGTGCATCTAACTGTGCAACTGAGGATGCAGATATCCATTGTTTCCGTGTGTGTCTAGTTGTTGGACCTTGGGTAACATCAGCAGCCTCACGTAGAGCCTGTCCATCGCTCTTCTGGATTCTGGGCATTTGGCTGCATCGATAAACTGGTGGCTAATTCTGTTCGTAAAGCAGATCGTTGGTTATCGTCCAGTAGCAGCTGTGGGGAACAGTTCGCTTTGGCGTTGTTTCGGCCACCAACAAGCCGCAAGCTAAAACGAGCGCGGGCAAGAGCGTGATCAGTATCTACAGACGTGGGCCAAAATGATAGACAGTCTTGAATTGATCCGCGCCAGCGGTCACCGATAGTAATATAGTCGATCTGAGTCCAACACTGTGAAGGCGCAGGAGGACGCTAGGTTGGCCGGTGTCGCTTTTTGTGTGAGAAATTTATACTCGCTAGGAATAGTCCATGGTCGGAACACAGTTAAATAAGCCGATCACCGTTATCAGTTCAGTAGGCTGGAGCGCAATACAGGCCTTCTATATTCCTCTCCGTCTCGTCTAGGGTTCCGACTTGAGCATGGAAATCACCAGCAACAACCGTGATATTTATAGAGTAAACGCTTCGTAGCAGTTGAGATAAATCGTGGTAGAATTTGTCTTTAGCCGCAGAAGAGCTACAGTCAGTTTGGGCATACACAGAAACGACAAACAGGCATCGGTTCTTCAGTCTAGTGCTGTGGACATGCACAGAACCATTCAATCAAACTGCACACAGACTTTTTCCGAGAGCTACAAGTTGACAGTCAAGGCTCACTGTGGCTCGCCGCTGATAGAAACGCACGAACAGGCTCCTCGGGTAAGTCCACTCGCCATGTCCTGGGAAGGTTCCGACTTCGCCAACGTTGTGAGAACGAAAACAATCCACCGAATTTGGCTGATGCTAACAGGTCAGTCATCTGCAACACTCGCTTCTAACACCGCAGAAGAAACCTCTTAAACTGGTACTCAAACGATGGTTGCACAGCGCATCAAATAGTTCACATTTTGGTGCCATCTCGTTAGGCTTCATCAATAGAGAACTTCCGTGCATACCGCGGCGCAGTAAGGGGAAACACGAATGATACAGACCATATTCCTGTACGTGCATCATCATAATCATACAGCGTAAAACAGTAGGGCACGCCCCACTGACCACTGTCTTTCTCACCATCTTGCACGTTGAATTAGAAAGTATGAATATACAAGATTGACAGGGAGTGGACAGACAGGGGTGGGAAAAGGAAAGAATGCCCTAGTAGCCAACACACGGAATACACAGTCTAACTGTACAAACGCACATTGATCAACCATTCTGATTCGATAGAAAACGACAACACGATCGCCACTGTTCATGGTTCGCTGCCATATCCTTCAGTGTCTCCAACCAACTGGTAGACGGATCTTTTGGACCCCGACTACGAAGACGTGAAGCACCTACTTTTCCCAAGTTTGTTGTACATTTTCTCATTCCTTGCTGCCACGTCATCTGTTGACCTCCACGTGGTCTCTTCCACTCCCTAGGAGGAACGGAGAATAGGACACGGAGTGGCAGATGTGTGTTTGCCATACGTAACACGTGCCCCAACTGCAACCTGCAAGCCAACAAGGGCAGCAGCATAATTTGGTGGCAGGCCCCATGCACCACGTCATGCTGCAGTCAATAGACTTATGTGGTATTTAAGAAAGGAAAACGCTACCCAAGCGAAGATCCACCACGTCCTCAGCCACTGCTGCTGCTCGTCCGCGGTTGTTTATTCAGTGAGCTTCAGCCCGCTTTATTCATGACTAACCACCAGTTTGGTGGCCGTGCCCTAATACGCGACATGGTAATGCGCCCGACAGAATGAAGCTCAGCTCCAGATCAGCGCAACCTCGACGGGAGACCGAAGAGCTCTGCAGGATGGGTTCCCTAAGCCTGATGAAGTCCAGTGTCTGAACCAGTTGTTGGGCAAAATCTGGTTCTTATCACTATGTCCCTGGAGAGGACACTCTAGCGAATAAATACTCAGAAAAACAATTTACCGGCCAAAATACCTTCACTAGATGGGCAAGGAGTGAAGTATCTGGGATTTCTCTCGACGATGAGAGAAGTCATCGCACTTCATTGGGGAGCCCCCAACCAAAAGCGTGTTGCCCCATCCACGTTCCGCTTGCTCCATTGGGTACATGGAGCTAAGAACTGAATCCGAAAGCCGGATCGACAGCAAAGCACCAGCGAAGACAAGATAGCATGCATGCAGTAATCAGGTCTCACGTCCTACTTTGTGGGTCAGAGGCTCCGGTTAGGGTTCCCAAAGAAAAACTCATGCGGTGTGGGCAGTCACGAGGTAGGGTTCGCCCAAAAACCTCGAGCATCTTTCCTGTAAAGGGCCTTACCAACTTTTCTTTCAATTCAAGACCGAGAACCGATGATCCAATTTTCAGGTGGAGCCATCTACACGGTCAGAACCCAAACGAACGCTGGCAACAGACCAAGAAAGCCTTGTATGCCGCGTCTAATGCCACACAGGACTCGGGTTCAAGTAGGCCTCACAAACGATGAATATCTTCGACATCAGTTAGTTTGTTGGACGCTCACAGATCCGTCCCTCCAGATGCCACATTCATTGAAGTGCGTAAATCCCTGAGCTGCCAACTGACCAGGAGCCTGAAAAATGATCGTGAACAGTGGTGGATTGCGAAAATGTAAGGAAATGGAAAGGGTCGCACCTGTTGGCAATACTCGCAACCTTTACCGTTTGATTAGAGGAACCGGTCCGCGGAAGCCTGGTGTAAGTGAGTTAACCAAGGAATCCGACAGTTCACTGATTCACTCTCAGGGACGTCGTCTGGAGCGTTGGGCGGAGCACTTTATGGAACAATTCAGTTGGCTCACTTCAACAGTAAACCTTCCAAATATATCTGCAAGAGAAACGATGCAGGTGGAATTCACCCCTCCATCAGAAATTGACGTTATGCGGGAGGTAAGTTGCTAAAAAGATACAAAGCCGTTGGATCGGATGGGTGGGAAAGGTGACAGATCCTCCTATGAAAACCACAGAGGAATTAGCTTGGTAAGTATCGCGTCCGAATTGCTCACCTGGCGTATGCCCCACCGACTGTTTAGCGCCCGCGAAATCTGTACGCGTGAGAATCAAGCCGGTTTTAGATCCGGTCGTGGTTGTGTGAACCACATCTTTAACATTTGATAAATTTTAGAGCACGATCACACCTTTCGTAGGCCCACATTTTATGTTCTTCTTGATCTGAAAACTGCGTTTGGCTCAGTCGACCGCACAGTTCACTGGCACTGCTCTTTATTGAAGGGTATGGCAGAGAAATTTACCTCTCTTTTCCAAAGCTTGTATGCGAATAGCCGAAGCCGAGTTCGTGCTTACGGCGGGTTTTCACCCGAGTTCACCGCGGAATGCGATGTTCGTCAGGGTTGCTCTGTTTCACCCTTCCTCTTCAATTTTGTAGTTGAATTGGTTCTTGAAATAGCCCTATCCTCGTGTGAGAATAGCGGCATCAATTTCTGCTCAGGCAGTAGAATGTCTGACTTGGAATGCGCGGACGATGTTGTTCTTCTGGATGGAGATCCAAGTAGACCTTAGGTAGCCTTCACAACAGTGTAGCAATGTTTGGGATGTTTTGCACCTTCAAAGTATAAAATGCTGTAGCAGCACTGGGTTGGCTCAACACCAAACCTCTTCTTGGCAGGAGTAGCTCTAGCTGAAGTGGATAAATTTTGTTACCTGGGAAGCTACACCTCACCAGGTGGACGGATATCAAATGAAGCGTCATCACTTATGCAGAACGCGCGCTTGGCTTTTTCAAACCTGAGTCATTTGTGGCATTCGCGTGACATCCGACTGTCTGTTAAGGGTAAAGTGCATGATGCGGCGGTTACGTCCGTTCCTCAATACGGTTCAGAAACATGGCCGATAAGAGTAGAAGATAGACGAAGTCTGTCGGTGTTCGAGTACTGATGTCTCCATAGCATTGCCCGATTATGGTGATAACATCGTATCAGCAGTGTTGAGGTTAGACGCAAGGTGCTGGGAAGTAGAGATCAGTCTATGGATCAGGTAGTGAGTACAAACAGATTAAGATGGCTGAGGCATGTGTTACGCATGCCCACCAATAGATTCCCTCGGCGTGCGCTGTTCCCTGAAGCAGATACTGATTGGAAGGTAGGTTGAGGTGGTCAGTCCATGAAATGGCAAAACGGCATGAAAACCTTGACCGTGGGACTTGGTCAAATAGGACGTGTTGGGCCTCCAGGTTGGGGTCCACGTGATCCGCCTACTAAATGGTTGGAGACATTAAGTAATATGGCTAGGTGTGGCGGTCAGTGGCGTAGTTGCATTCGGACTCTCTCCTTGTCCTCTTGATTTCAGCTTGATATTTTGACTTCTTTGAATCTTTTTCACTATGCTCCCATTCTTTTCGCCCTTTACTGGACGATGTTGGAAATTAGCAACCGAAATCGGAGCACAGAGGTGCGAGGTTAATGGTTGAATAGGCTGAAACTGTACTGGAACTTGGCATCAAATCGACCATATTCTAGCGAGGTCCCGTTGGGCCTCGTCTGTAGAAGACTGTCGAGCGTACCGCGGTGCAGCGATGGGAGAAGCAGACATTCTTGTTCGTGCACGCTCCAGAACTTATCTATCCACGCGCCCTAAGGCTTCTCCATCGACCTGAATAAACGTCGCATCCGTCAAAATGCCAAGCGCTGTTACGCGCAATCGCCACCCGATTAGCCACAGTAACCAACTTATCCCCGGATTCAACTCCAGTAGAACAGTGGATGATAATCAAATCAACGGTCGGGGAAGCTGCCCTAAAAGAACTAGGTAAAAGCGAAATACGTCTAAAAGACTGGATCTCTGGGGTACATTTCAACTGTCAGCTTAACACACGAAGCCCGGATATCAGGAAGTGACGAACGCCGCATGCTGCAACGTGAGGCGTAGCGCTGGTTGTAAGCGGCACTGGATGGATGTAGCTGTGAAAATGGAAATTGCAGCAGGGATCGATGACTTCGGCAAGCTATTCCGCTTCATTCACATTGAGTCGGATGGGTGCTGCAAGCATTAGTCGCTCCTGCGCAACGCGGCCGGTCAGCCTATACATGAGAAGAAAAGAAAAATAGAGCGACAGATAGAGCACCTCGATCGGTTGGTCCACCGACCATCATATCACACGAAAGCTCTACAACCCCCCAGTTCTTGCAATCGTCTGATGTAAGTTGCGATCCGCCGATTAAAACTGAAATCGCCAGTCATCAATCAACTGAAGAACAGAAAAGCTGCTGGAGAAGATAGCAGACCACCAGAAGTCTATAAGTGCTACCTGTTGTCACCGATCTATAGACCACACCCTATTCTGCTCCGTATGGCGAGAAGTTTTTCCGACCGACTGAGGCATCTCATCCGTTGCCCATCCCAAAGAAAGGGGATAAATCGGTGTGCGACAACTATAGGGGGATCAGCCTGATCGACGTGGTTCCGAAGATTTTCTGAGTGCTTCCACTTAACCGCTTCTCAGTTACGAGAAACCGTCAAACCCGACCGAACCAAGGGAGTTTCCACCGCGGACCGAATTTTCACACTACATCGAACACTGGAGCACCGCTGCAAGTTCCAGCAGCCAGCAGTAGTCTGTCTCATCGACTTTCGATTCAGTTACCCGGATGTGTCTCTGGATGACAATGGGATGCGACGGGATGTCCGAAGGATGAAGTAATACTCCGGATAAACAACACCAAGAAAGCATTCATCCAGCTACGACGTACGCTGAGGACCCGCGGTGAAATTAGCCATCATAGCTGGGTCATATCTTACGGCGACCCGAGACGGAACAAACCAGACAAACATTCCGTCCCGAACCCTGTCTTTGATGGCCCTGCCGTTTTGGTGACCTGCTCAAAGCTTGGATCAACACTGTCGAGAAGGGTGTAGGGCGCCTAGGCTTATGGTCGGTCTATGGTGCCCGCCAATGGAAGTAAAACTGGATAGCGATCTGCACCGAACTCGCTCCCGACTGCCGCGCATGGTCAACTATGATATGAGAAATTCATGAGGCAGAATCATTTTCTACCAGGAGTCAGTCGGGTAAAAAAGTGTCTTATCTTTAGTGTGATCTTTTGATGCTTACACATTTAAAAAATTTGGATGGCATTACTCTGTATTCTCTGTATACCCCCACGGCCTCGGAGACTCACTGCACTATTTGGGGCAAGCGGCAAACATGACCTGAAGACTTAGAGTGCCAGAGAACCGTACAACGTTTCCGGAAGTATGAAAATTTCGCCACTTTATGTTCATGGAGGCAATTGAGCACACACACAGGTAAGAATTTATCAGTCTTAACTTCAGTCTGTTAAAAGAAAGAATGAAACGGTGGCAGCTGTTCGGTGAAAACTCACGCAGGCTTAATTTTTCATCAATAACGTTGACTAAACCACGAGACCAACTTCGACGTTGCAATTTCAAATCTGAATGCGTTGGCCGCATCTCCGACTATAGTTTATCAGACCTCAGGTGAGCTATAACTATAACACGTCGGGTGACAGCCGCGTCCGACAAAGGCAAACTCGTTACCCAAGTCCCTACCGAATGCCTCAGTATGATCGAGAGTGGGTATTTCAGGCTCCGAGACGGCCACTCGTCCTGAAAGCTCCTCGAAACACTTTCAGATGTCCGTGCTTTTGCCAAAGCCTTTGCTGAGGGAGTCCTACACACTGCCTTCTCATGGCGGTGTTCCCACCGAGGTAAGACGAAGAAAGCAAATACCCGGCACTCTCCATCGGGTTGACTGACAGATATTCAGTTCTGGAGGAGTTGGATTAACCCTGATTCCAAACCAACCACGAACAGCGTATGGGGTGTACAACAATATGCCCACCGACATCTGTGGAGGAGGGATGTACTGGGCACCTGTGGTGCTCAGTCTCGTCTGAAGGGCGTATGAACTGAATAGCCAGTCACCGGCCCCCAGAAGGCTACGAGACCCTCATATCATCCTACTGCCTTGTAGATTAGACGTTCTGGTCAAAGCCTCGGGGCGGGGTTCCTTAAGTCAACCCTTTACTCCGGTCTGGACAACCGGGCAGTATTTAGCCTAAATGCTTACGTGAAATCTCCACATATATGACCACCCGCTCTTGCGCTCGAATTTATCCGCTCACTCAAGCTGCACGAGTTATGACCAAGGTGCTGGCGGTCGGAAAAAACCAATTACCTATTACCACACCACTCATTTCCACCCACTGTTTTACACATAACAATATTAATACTATTTCGTGTGTTTCTCAGGTTCCCATTGATGAAGATACTGGGCATGCAAACGAGATTCCTCCTTCAGTTGTGAGCAGTCCATCAAAACCCCTACCCAGACCAAATGTACCAATGAAGCTCGTAATCTCTAATGCAAATAGGCCAACAAGCAGCTGTAGTGTGCACACACGTCTGCTGCTTGTCCGAGACTCGCATCCAGGACCCCATCATCGCAGCTCATCTGAATTCGCCCTCAGGACACGCTTTTACTCTGCGCTTATCCGGAGATGTCGCAGCTTCAACATCTGGTCTCACAGGAGTAGGAATCGCTTTGAGTACTAGAGTCGAGTCTGCGCTACGCAACTGGATCCCAGTCAACAGATTATGTTCAATTCGTCTAGAGGGTTCGTTTAAAGATAACAAAGGCCGCAGCGGCAACCGCTGTCTGTTTGTTGTCGCTGCCTACGCCCCTACTGACTGCAGTCCGGAGACAGTCAAAGATATATTCTACCACCGACTTCACGAACTTCTTGGAAAGACGACTGATAAACATATAGTGCCACTGGTTGGAGATCTGAATGATCAGATTGGCCAGCTATGTCCAGACAAGCAAATGCTTGGAGGCCAAAGTGGCACTAGCCATCAAAGCACGGGTAACGGTAATCGGCTGCTCCATCTACGAACAGACCATCGCTTATCCTTTTCCAGTACGAAATTCCGGCGCAGCTCTCGTCGCACATTCCCATGGCGACTGCCACCTGCTAATCAGTCTTAAACACAAACAAACTACGTGGCAGCAAGCAACCACTGACATGGCCCGGTCAAATCTTGTAGGTCGTACTTGAACACATTCAGATTCAGATCACGCCCTCGTGTGTGTCGAGCTCATAGTACGGCTTTCCACAAAGTCAAAAGTCCGCCGTCAACGGACAAACGAAGACCAACTTTGCCGGACATCGGTTTTGGAAAGATGTCGGAATGAGTTAGCTTACAAGCTAAGTAGGCACACACACGATGATCTGTCAGAGCGCTGGCAACACATCCAAGACGGCATAAAAGTAGCGAGTACCACACTTTGTGGATTAGTCACACGGCATGTAGTTACGCATTAGATCTCATCGAGTTCTCCGGAATTGCTAGAGCCGCTGAATAAATTTGCCGGAAGCGGAAACCACAATGCCCGCTCCCAATTAGGAAACTTGATTAGGAGCTTGCTCAGAGACAGGTAGAATCAGTGGTCCGAATGAGCGGCCGAAAATGGAACAAGCTGCTGCCGCCGGCAGTGCTCGGAGTCTTATCCAGCGCATCTTATCTACAGGGATCAAGAAGCCTGGAGTGAGCGAAATGATCTGCTAGGCAAACGGACAACAAACCCCCAAGATTTCACGGGGCATGGATTCACAGGCAGAACATTTCAAGGAGCAGTTTAATTGGTCTTAGGCACCATAGCTCTCACTCAGTAGTTCGTTTTAACCCGTTCATGTTCCATGGACGGTCTACACTACTCCACCCACAAAAGTCGATCTTCCAGTCCGCCTGAAAATTAATGAAGCTCTCGGCTCTGACGAACTCCCTCCGGCCCCCTTCAAAGATAGCGGCGTGCTACTCTCCAAAACGCTTATCAACCCCTTTAACGAGATAAGGCTCCACGAATGCGTCCCACAAAGTTGGGACTGTGCAATAATCAACCTTATACACAAGAAAGCGGATAGAAACATCGGTTCCAATCATCGAGGGATAAGTTTGACCTTGGTTGCCTCAAGGCTTTTAACGTCAATAATCCTCTAAAAGTTGTCCCAATGCGCGAACAACGGGTCCATGAGGAACAACCCGCTTTTCGTCCCAGCCGTCGATGCATCGACCAAGTTTTTACTATACGTCAGATACTTGAGCTCCGCCACTTATGTCGTAGACCGGCAGTAATCATATTTTTCGATATCCGAGCAGTTCACGATTCCGTTGATAGGAGGACCCTCTAAAACTGTCTAATCAGACAGGGAGTGCCCGATGGGTATGTCAAAATCATCCAAGCGCCATACCATCAGACTTCAAACGAAGTACAAACATATGGCTCATCGTTACCTTACTTTCTAATTGGAAGCGACGTGCGTCAAGGTTGCATACTCTCATTCTTCCTGTTCCATGTTGCGATCGAAGACATCCCAAGGGAAGCACAAGAGAATCAAACAAACGGAGGTGTCAAGCTCCTACCTGGTAACAGATTTTTTGGCTTAGACTATGCAGATGACATCGCATTAGTTCGCTACATTGCTGCTGTGACAGTGCGTTCTAGACAACCTCGCATCGTCCGTATTACGGTACGGAACGTGCTATATGATTGACAGGAGTCTATCCCTGCACACACTCTCGGTAGTGAGTTCGAAAGTATCGAGAAATATATCTACCTGGAAAGCTGTAAAACTGCAGGTGGACGGATTGAAGACGATGTGGACAAACGAAAAGCGAAGGCTCCGGCGACGTTCCGCAATTTACATCACCTGTGGAGATGGCTTGACAGCTCTCTCCGATTGAAAGGTAGGCAGCACAACGCTGTTGTACGTACGACGAGACTGTACCTTGACGTGGTGTGATGGCTTGCGCGCCTCTATGACCCAAAGACCTATACAGGATGGCTTCTTTAAGCCGGAGATGCAATCATACCTGACAGGTCAATGGGTAGAGGTCAGACAAAGTCCAGTTTCCTGGTCCTACAGGTTGGGGGTTGATTTGAGCTGGCAACTCAATCGGCGAAATCAGTGAAAGAATAACTGATCCAAGCAAACGGGCTTCCACTAAGCCATCCCGCTGCCTTGCGGATAGGTTCTTGTTAGAACTAAAGGCTTTGGATGAGGACCCTAATCGTTCTCCTGCTTTGTGGCTGGACATCCTAGCAGTACCCGTCCAACATCTCCCATGAACTGCAGGAATAAAAAGAATTCCATACTGCATCGGTCGTCGCGCAGGATAATCAGCACCACGCTGCCCATTGCATCGAGCGGAGTGGGTAGTGATAAGTGTGCTACTGCTCAGAGTTCCCTCTCTTTTATTCAAAATTTGGCTTCTATCCCTAACTACCCCTCTTCGCCCCATCTACCCATCCATAATGCTCCCACTGATAACACGGCCGATACTCGCAACGATTCATTGTCAATTAGTGTCGGGAATAATCCTCTGTCTGGTAACTCACATTTTCTCAAGCCTCGTCAGCCTCTGAATCTCGGCTTCTTCAACGTGCGTACACTCATGCAGGCCGGTCAGCAGGCGTGCCTAGCGCTCACAATAGATTCTCTGAAGATTGATGTGTGCTGCTTAAGCGAAAAGCGTATACAGGGTTCGGGCAGTGTAATTCAACTAACTGCTCCTGGTATCTCATCGAGGTATATTCTCCGCACTTCAGGAGACGAAGTAGCTCGAGCTGTGGGTCAACGTAGTAGAGGAAAAGTCTTGACTGAGAAGGCTGAGGCTGCCCTTTTAGAATGGATCCCTGTTAACAATCGTCTATGTGCTGTGAGACTCTAAGGGTCAGTCGGCGTTCGAAAGGATAGTTGTGTTGAGCGCAATTTGTTTGTGATCTCGGTGTGCGCCCCCAACGAACTGCAGCTCAGACACGCAGAAGGATGAGTTCTATGATGAACTCGCCACACTCATTCACAGTAGTAAAGGTTCTGACATTGTAATGCTAGCTGGTGACTTCAATGCACAAGTTGGCAAACTTAGTGTGTCAGAAGCTTGTTTACGTGGGCGTTGTGCTTCACCCACTGAGCGTACAGATAACGGGGATAGGCTTCTCCGGTTTTGTGCACACAGTCGATTGTTCTTGTCTAGCACCAATTTCTGATACAGCTCGCGTCGCACAGCGACATGGCGCCCTAATTCTACAGGTACTTTGAGTCAGATTGGTCATACCGCCGTAAGCTACCGGTGGCGTAGTTCTGCTCGGAACTACAGATCTTACTGGTCCACGCACTTGGAGTCGGATCATACATTGGTTTTAATGCGATTATCTCTCCAGCTCCATGGTAGTCGTCGCAAACCGCAAACTTGGTTAGCCGTGCAACGTTTGTATGATCCAGAAGTACGCACCCGTTACGCGCAGAAGTTAGCACATGAGCTAGGACCTACGACGAACAGTAATGTAGATGAGCAATGGGCTCATATCAAACAGGCGATTCATGTGGCAGCAGGTTTTGCCTGTGGTCCTGGATTCGTTGTCCATCAAAGACACCGGATTTCGCAAGAGTCATTGAGTATAATGGAGCAAAAGCGTCAGCTTTCGAACTGTAAGGAGATGAGTAAGATTCGAAGACTTCTGAAAAAGCCAGTTACGAAAAGCCTTAAGAATGATCGCGAAAATTGATGGTTCAAGGTAGCCGAAGAAATGGAAATAGCAGCTGCTTCAGGCAACGGTCGAAGACTGTTCAAATTTATTCGTGACACCAGTGGACGGCGCATCCAGGTCAGTGAAACGATTCGCGATAGGAATGAAGAACCCATTTATAGCAAAGAGCAAAGGCTGGACCGTTGAGCCGAATACTTCAAGGAGCAGTTAAGTTGGCCGCGCGCTAATGTAGTTACTCCTGTGTCAACAACTGCGACTCCTCGGGGGTATCGCTAGATCCCCCGTCGGAAAGGGAAGTGGAATCATGTATGCGATTACTAAAGCGAGGGAAAGCGACCGGTACCGAAGAATTTCCCCCAGTTCTTTTCAAACTTGGTGGAAATGTTTTGATAAAATCACATACCGCTTTGCTCCGTGACATTTGGAACGAGGAGTATATTCCGTTAATATGGAGTGAGTCATTGATTGTTCCCATCTTCAAGAAGGGAATACGCAATGACTGTAGAAGCCATCGTGGGATCAGCTTAATTCCGATAGTCACCAAAGTATTAGTCTCGATTTTGCTGAACGTCTTACACCGGCTCGCGAGAGGAATGCCTGTGAACAGTAGGCTGGATTCTGCCCAGGTCGAGGATGCATCGACCAGATTTTTACTCTTCGCCGACTACTTGAAACGCGTCACACGCACCGCCAACCGACAATAATAGTTTTCTTAGACTTGAAAGGTGCCTTCGATTCAGTTGATCGAACAGTGCTCTTCAATGTTCTTCATCGAAAGGGTATGCCCCAGAAGTTCGTGAACCAACTGAGATCAACGTATTCCCAGACGTTGGCCTCGTAAGGGTGTACGGTGAACCAACCGGTCGGTTCGAATCGATCAGTGGTGTTCGACCGGGATGCCCTATGTTTACATTCCTGTTCAACTTTGTCAGGAACGAAATAATGAAGAGTGCGTTGCAAAATCTTCCGGATGTGGGCGTCGAACTAAGAAATTGTGGAAATCTGTAACCTGGATAACGCAGACGACGTTGTTTGATGGTTCGAATCCATGGAACATGCTCACCGTGCACTAGATAGATTCCCAACAGTTGTAGCTCCATTCGGCATGCGCTTTGCACCTTCATAGTGCAAGGTGATGTTACAAGACTGGACGTCAACGATTCCGAGCTTGATGCTCGATGGGGAGATGCTGTCAGTTGTAGACCACTTCACCTACCTCGGCAGCAGCGTGACGACGGATGGGAGCACAGTAGTAGAGGTGAACACGCGGATAACCAAAGCTCGAGCGGCGTACGCTGGACTGAAGCACTTGTGGCGCCGACTTGATATTTTGCTGAAGTTGAATGTTCGTGTTTACTGTGTCGCAGTTCATTCAGTTTTGTTGTATAGTTGCGAAACTTGGAGTCTGCGTGCTGAAGATATTCGTCGTATTGAGGTTTTCGACCACCGATGTTTACGTAGTATCGCTAAGATTGGGCGGAATAGTCGAGTGAGCAATGCAGAGGCCAGGAATCGAGTATTGGGTACTGATTCAGAGAACGTTCTGCCACAGCGTATCCAGATTAGTAGACTTCGGTGGTTGGGGCACGTGTTACGTATGGCAAACACACATCTGCCACACCGTGTCCTATTCTCCGTTCCTCCTAGGGAGTGGAAGAGACCACGTGGAGGTCAACAGATGACGTGGCAGCAAGGAATGAGAAAATGTACAACAAACTTGGGAAAAGTAGGTGCTTCACGTCTTCGTAGTCGGGGTCCAAAAGATCCGTCTACCAGTTGGTTGGAGACACTGAAGGATATGGCAGCGAACCATGAACAGTGGCGATCGTGTTGTCGTTTTCTATCGAATCAGAATGGTTGATCAATGTGCGTTTGTACAGTTAGACTGTGTATTCCGTGTGTTGGCTACTAGGGCATTCTTTCCTTTTCCCACCCCTGTCTGTCCACTCCCTGTCAATCTTGTATATTCATACTTTCTAATTCAACGTGCAAGATGGTGAGAAAGACAGTGGTCAGTGAGGCTTGCCCTACTGTTTAACGCTGTACGATGGTGATGATGATGATGATGATGTAGTGTGCTCCTACACGTTCGTGAGACAAGGCCTGTTCGAGCGGTCGACGTCGACCGGTTGTCCGTTTTCGATCATTGATGCTTGGGAAATATCTCGCGAGTTTGGTGGCAACAGCGAATAAGCAATTCAGTTCAGTTTATTCAACCATTAACCTCGCACCTCTGTGCTCCGATTTCGGTTGCTAATTTCCAACATCGTCCAGTAAAGGGCGAAAAGAATGGGAGCATAGTGAAAAAGATTCAAAGAAGTCAAAATATCAAGCTGAAATCAAGAGGACAAGGAGAGAGTCCGAATGCAACTACGCCACTGACCGCCACACCTAGCCATATTATTTAATGTCTCCAACCATTTAGTAGGCGGATAACGTGGACCCTGTAAGGGAATGCACCCAGCCGGTTTCTAATAAACGGCTCGGTTCAATGAAGCAGACAGCACGTGATCGGATGACCAGAATCGCCGACAAGATCAGAGCGAATCAGGCGATTAATGAATCAGCCAGCGGTTAACAATCGACCAGAGCCGAATCCAATCCGGGCGCAGTCAGATAAACCAGCCAGACGGGCCGTTCAGGTCTATTAGTAGACCAATAAGCTTTTATGTAGGAGCGCATAACGTAAGTAAACAATGTATTCTTTACTAATAAAACGAAATTCATTCTGAGACAGAAATGAGTTCTCACTAGTGTTAGTGGGACGGAACAAAACAGACCCCGACCTGGAAGTCTCACAATTCCTTCGTAGACAACTTTACTGGTCAAGGTTTCCGTACCTTTTTGCCATGTCATGGACTGACCACCTCAACCTACCTTCCAATCACTACCTGGCTCGGAGAACAGCGTACGCCGAGGGAATCTATTGGTGGGCGTGCGTGAAACACGTTCCAGTCACCTTAGTCTGTTTACATTCAGTGCTTGATTTAGGCACTAACCTCTGATTCCCAACACCTTACGCCTAACCTCAACACTGTTGATGCGATGTTTCTCACCATACTCGGGCGATGTTACGGCGACACCGGTGCTCGAACACCGACAGTCTTCGCCTATCTTCTACCCTTATGTATATATATATATATATATATATATATATATATATATATATATATATATATATATATATATATATATATATATATATATATATATATATATATATGACAACGAGTCCTAGTTTGGATCGAAACGTCACAATAAACGTTTTACAACTCAGCGTACGCCTTGACTTTACCATAATATATATATATATATATATATATATATATATATATATATATATATATATATATATATATATATATATGTATATTATTCATGCACGATCCAGCACAAAATAAAAATTGTCACTTCACATGAAATCAAGAAGAACGATTTCAGCATAGATTTCCGAATTCAACTTTAGTTTGTACAAGGATAGCATTATATGAAGCAAAAGATCGATGATCTGTTCAGCTATGTGGAAGTTATATTTTCGAAATTATTCATAATGTTATGTACACGGGGCGGAGACCGCAAATTTCAGCTACAAGAGACGCCAATGCTCGATGGAAACGCTATCTGCATCAGTGGCTGGGCGCAACGGACCTCGTGCATCACCAACGACAACTGGAGCAGTCGACTCTTCAATATCAGATCGTGTAAGACTACCGCGATAAGGACCAAGGAAGGTTGCATCTGCTTCGCACAGCGTTATTGCTTTTGTATTGATCATGAACTGGTTGGTCATTTCCGGATCCTTTAGCCGTATGCGAACTAGGCTTCCGCGGGGATAGTACTGATTGACCGGCTGAGGACAAACACAGTGGAACTTCCCACCGAAATCGATGTACAAGTCTGTATCGTTTATGTTCTCAATTACCACTCCGATTACCTGCGGAATAGACAATGATGACAGAAAACGTATTCAAAACATCAAATGCTTACCCAAAAATTCAATAAGCACAGTAGATTAGTGAACGTTTTCACAAGATAAAACTATATATATATATATATATATATATATATATATATATATATATATATATATATATATATATATATATATATATATATATAACCGGAAGAGCAGAGCTGCGTGCTTCCAAGCGCTTCCCCTCAGTCGCCGACAGAGAAATGGCCACTGATTTCGCGGCTAACCGTCAAAAATGTGGACTTGAACTCATTATATCGGGGCTTACGGACGATCAGAAGCAGTGCTTCGGAGAGTTGATTGGCTAGAGTTATCTACGCCTCAAAACTTGGATCAACACTGTCGAGAAGGATGTAGAGCGCCTAGGCTTGCGGTCAGTCTATGGTGCCTGCCAATGGAAGAAAAACTGGATAGCGATCTGCACCGAACTCGCTCCCAACCGCCACGCATGGTCAGCCATGATACGAGATATTCATGGAGCCGACTCATCCTCTAGCAAAAGATAGTCACATACAAGTAACAAGTAATCTGCGCCTCAACGCTACGTAATACCATGGACAGCATTATGAGAGCGAATTTGGCCCGTCACTAGATAGGGCTACATCTTATTGTTGTTTTTCGTTTACCGAACAGAGTTTTCCAGAAGAGGTGAATTGACCATACAACTGGTTACCAGCACATATGGAACAACGCTTCTATTCTGTACGGCGCTTGAGCGCGTAAAGGCTAGGAGTGCAACCTCGAATAGAGACTGCAAGAAACGCTGTCAGCCTATTTTTCATTCTGGACTGGGCGACTGAACAGTACAACAGCCCGCATTGAAATCAACGGTGACAGATCTTATGACTGATTTTACTTTCATGCGCACCGACAATTCACGCACAAACGAAGCTATCTAAAGTCATGCACAACATTTTTGCCCCACCTATGGCTTCCTCATTATTTTTTCCACACTCACATTCAAACGGAACTACGGTCGTCCGTACTGGCAGCAGTGTCTTCAGCGGAACTGCTGTCTAAATTCTGTCGCATCCTTCATAGACAAGTATCCAAATGAAACTTTCCTCCGCCCTCGATGCTCATTCAAACTACCCAAGTTCCACGTGCGAACCTTGAGGCGTGTAAGAGAACAGGCACGTTCAACTTGTACACTTGAAACTCTTGTCATTCACTGCGATAACCTGTCCAGCCAGCCGGCTTATGCGTTTCACAAATTGCGCTAACAACCTGACAGTACTAACCAGTACTGGTTGTTTAGCAAGGATGCTCTGCATTTCGCTGACCTATAGAGTTCTGTCCTGTTGCTTCTCAAGATGAAACTCGAAATATTCACCGAATTCCAACGCCTTCTTGACGCACTCGAGTTAATCCCAACTAGAAGCGAGTATGATGAAACATGACTTGTAAAGAGGCGTGCAGATGATGCAAGCAAACATAGGTATCGTAAGATCCAGTGATCGCGACGCTCATCAAAAATGAAGCGTGCAGTTGCGACCGGGAATTCCCGCAAGCTGTTTCACTCGAGTCCATGGAGGGAAACCATCAGGTGTGAGTGAAGCAATCTATGAAGTTAGCGGTTCGTTAATTCATGACTAGCAGCGGCATCGATAACGCTGGGTGCAGTAGTGCATGCACAGTGCAATTGGTCTTCCGTATTCGCTTCTCCAGCAACTAAACCCGTGGTCACAAAGAGTAAGATCTAGAACAGGGAGAAAAGTTGCTATGATATTCTGATCATCGACGCATGTGCCATGAACTGACGATCTCACCTCGACAGCTGATGGAACAGTTGCACTCTAAACGCCTAGCTCAGCCCTCAGAACATCATGGCAACCAACACAAACATTTAAAGCCACCGAGAGAGAAAGGTTACCCACGGTAACCGAAACGTCAGCTAATTATAATTTTCCACCAACAATACCGTGTTATTGATAACATATTCCTACAACTTAACACTGCACATAGAGCAACAATTTTTGCACGCACTCGTAATACTGTTCGGTCCTGACACCAAACAGCTAGAATAAACTTCAACCTACAGCACCTGCGGTACTGCAGTGATATCCGGCTCTCTTAAGTGGCGGCTGTACAACGCCGTGATTGGTAGTGTTTTGCTTCACGGTTGAAATCGCGCCATCTCGTGCTGAAGATGCTTGATAACCACCTGTGTTTGACCATCGACGTCTTTGAACCATTAACTGCTTCAGGTTGGAAAATCGGGTGAGCAATAACGAGGTTTGTCGACGCGCATAGTTGCCGTCTAACCAAAGTCGTCGATTTACACCACCCCCGACGCATTGGACATGTTCAGCGTACGCATGCTCACCGTCTACATTTTAGTGCTCAACACGCGCCTGTTAGGCAAGGCTGGATAAGAGGGAACAACGGTTAGGCGATGACTTGGCACAGGGGTATGAACAATCTATCAGCACGGACTTTGGCTGAAGCATCCTACCCAAAAGATGAGAACTGTAGCTGATTTCAGTTTCCTTTCATACAGCCAATAACCTCGCCCCTGACCGCGACACCTAGCCATATTACTTAATGTCTCCAACCATTTAGTAGGCGGATCACGTGGACCCCAACCTGGAGGCCCAACACGTCCTACTTGACCAAGTCCCACGGTCAAGGTTTTCATGCCGTTTTGCCATTTCATGGACTGACCACCTCAACCTACCTTCCAATCAGTATCTGCTTCAGGGAACAGCGTACGCCGAGGGAATCTATTGGTGGGCATGCGTAACACATGCCTCAGCCATCTTAATCTGTTTGTACTCACTACCTGATCCATAGACTGATCTCTACTTCCCAGCACCTTGCGTCTAACCTCAACACTGCTGATACGATGTTATCACCATAATCGGGCAATGCTACGGAGACATCAGTACTCGAACACCGACAGACTTCGTCTATCTTCTACTCTTATCGGCCATGTTTCTGAACCGTATTGAGGAACGGACGTAACCGCCGCATCATGCACTTTACCCTTAACAGACGGTCGGATGTCACGCGAATGCCACAAATGACTCAGGTTTGAAAAAGCCAAGCGCGCGTTCTGCATAAGTGATGACGCTTCATTTGATATCCGTCCACCTGGTGAGGTGTAGCTTCCCAGGTAACAAAATTTATCCACTTCAGCTAGAGCTACTCCTGCCAAGAAGAGGTTTGGTGTTGAGCCAACCCAGTGCTGCTACAGCATTTTATACTTTGAAGGTGCAAAACATCCCAAACATTGCTACACTGTTGTGAAGGCTACCTAAGGTCTACTTGGATCTCCATCCAGAAGAACAACATCGTCCGCGCATTCCAAGTCAGACATTCTACTGCCTGAGCAGAAATTGATGCCGCTATTCTCACACGAGGATAGGGCTATTTCAAGAACCAATTCAACTACAAAATTGAAGAGGAAGGGTGAAACAGAGCAACCCTGACGAACATCGCATTCCGCGGTGAACTCGGGTGAAAACCCGCCGTAAGCACGAACTCGGCTTCGGCTATTCGCATACAAGCTTTGGAAAAGAGAGGTAAATTTCTCTGCCATACCCTTCAATAAAGAGCAGTGCCAGTGAACTGTGCGGTCGACTGAGCCAAACGCAGTTTTCAGATCAAGAAGAACATAAAATGTGGGCCTACGAAAGGTGTGATCGTGCTCTAAAATTTATCAAATGTTAAAGATGTGGTTCACACAACCACGACCGGATCTAAAACCGGCTTGATTCTCACGCGTACAGATTTCGCGGGCGCTAAACAGTCGGTGGGGCATACGCCAGGTGAGCAATTCGGACGCGATACTTACCAAGCTAATTCCTCTGTGGTTTTCATAGGAGGATCTGTCACCTTTCCCACCCATCCGATCCAACGGCTTTGTATCTTTTTAGCAACTTACCTCCCGCATAACGTCAATTTCTGATGGAGGGGTGAATTCCACCTGCATCGTTTCTCTTGCAGATATATTTGGAAGGTTTACTGTTGAAGTGAGCCAACTGAATTGTTCCATAAAGTGCTCCGCCCAACGCTCCAGACGACGTCCCTGAGAGTGAATCAGTGAACTGTCGGATTCCTTGGTTAACTCACTTACACCAGGCTTCCGCGGACCGGTTCCTCTAATCAAACGGTAAAGGTTGCGAGTATTGCCAACAGGTGCGACCCTTTCCATTTCCTTACATTTTCGCAATCCACCACTGTTCACGATCATTTTTCAGGCTCCTGGTCAGTTGGCAGCTCAGGGATTTACGCACTTCAATGAATGTGGCATCTGGAGGGACGGATCTGTGAGCGTCCAACAAACTAACTGATGTCGAAGATATTCATCGTTTGTGAGGCCTACTTGAACCCGAGTCCTGTGTGGCATTAGACGCGGCATACAAGGCTTTCTTGGTCTGTTGCCAGCGTTCGTTTGGGTTCTGACCGTGTAGATGGCTCCACCTGAAAATTGGATCATCGGTTCTCGGTCTTGAATTGAAAGAAAAGTTGGTAAGGCCCTTTACAGGAAAGATGCTCGAGGTTTTTGGGCGAACCCTACCTCGTGACTGCCCACACCGCATGAGTTTTTCTTTGGGAACCCTAACCGGAGCCTCTGACCCACAAAGTAGGACGTGAGACCTGATTACTGCATGCATGCTATCTTGTCTTCGCTGGTGCTTTGCTGTCGATCCGGCTTTCGGATTCAGTTCTTAGCTCCATGTACCCAATGGAGCAAGCGGAACGTGGATGGGGCAACACGCTTTTGGTTGGGGGCTCCCCAATGAAGTGCGATGACTTCTCTCATCGTCGAGAGAAATCCCAGATACTTCACTCCTTGCCCATCTAGTGAAGGTATTTTGGCCGGTAAATTGTTTTTCTGAGTATTTATTCGCTAGAGTGTCCTCTCCAGGGACATAGTGATAAGAACCAGATTTTGCCCAACAACTGGTTCAGAGACTGGACTTCGTCTGGCATCCAACTATCGGCCAGTCAGGCATGAATGTATCTCCAGCTTAAGGAAACCATCCTACATAGCTCTTTGAGTCACTGTTAAGAAAAACAAAAAGGAAAAACTTTTCCCAAGTAAGCCGCTAACTAGCTGGAGTGCGGCAGGCCGGAGTGAATAATCAATAATCAATGATTTATTGGATCACCCGACACGTAACACCCGTTGCTGATCGAGAAGTCATCTACAGCCTCAAGCAAATTGGGTCACCAGATCAATAATCACTCCGGCAAAACGCTCTTATCAACCTAATCGGTTCGACAGGGCTTGAACATAACTAGACGCCCAAGTTTGGGAATGTTCGATTTTCGCTTTAAATACCGCATGGTTAATCCTGCAGAAAATCAGTTATTTTGGCGAGCTGAGTTGTTGTCTTCTGATTTCCTATAGCGCGCTAGAGCGATCGGGATCGCGAGCTGAGACTGAGTGCGCAGGTTTCCCATTCATATCGCAGAAAAGAACCGTGGGTCTTAAAACACTAGCCAGGAACAGCAGCGGACCAAAAGCGGAGCCCTGAAGAACCCCACTAGTGGTAACAAACCAAACTAACGCGCTTGGCGCGCGCCCATAAACATGTGGGAGTTTATCGGCTAACAGCGCAGACCAAGCACGTACAGACTATCCAACTCACCACGAATGGTCAACATTCGTCATCTTGCTGACCAGTGTTGGTCGTAAATCAGTGTGCAGGTTTCCCGTGGGTCATAACACATCAGTCATGGAGGCACGCAAGCCACCACACTACGCCACGGTGCAGTCTCGTCGTGATTAGCAAAGTCGCGGGGTAAAACTTCGAGTAGATATCAGTGACGCGAATGCTGCAAGACCTGTCGGTTGAACTCCCGTTCCCCATGAACGCAGGTAACCAACAGACAAAAAGCGTCATATATATATATATATATATATATATATATATATATATATATATATATATATATATCGGAGTGTACAAGTATGAGGACGAGTGGGCAGAGGAGTACCGGGTACGCATACCTGATGAGCGACAACAACCGCGAAACCGGTCGTGTGCTTCCGGGGAAATTTTGTCCACACGTTTACATACTACTTACTATCAATATATATATATATATATATATATATATATATATATATATATAATGTGTGTGTGTATGTGTGTGTGTGTGTGTGTGTGTGTGTGTGTAAAGAGAGAGACGAGCTAAAAAGCAATGGATTTTGAAACGAGAAATTGCACTGTCGCCCTTACAGAACAGCCTAGATGGAACGGATGGTCCTAGCAATTTCTTGAAAGAGAAACGTCACCCAAAGTTACAAGTCACGCGTGAAATTTGTTACCTCGGACGTTTCCCACTTAGAACCCGCAAAACAGTTCTGATTAGGCACTCCCGCTAGTCTGGAATATGTTAGCTTTTTGAGGGCCTGAATGATAATTTGACTAACAAGAAAACTGAGATAAATGTGCACACTCATTAGCCTCAGTGAAATTCG
Organism: Fasciola hepatica; assembly: GCA_948099385.1. NCBI lineage: Eukaryota > Metazoa > Platyhelminthes > Trematoda > Plagiorchiida > Fasciolidae > Fasciola > Fasciola hepatica. Next base: position 3,241,300 of record CANUEZ040000016.1, read on the forward strand.
AACTTTCGACCGAACAAAACACTTGCTCCAGTAGACAGAAAGTGTCGGATACCGTAGCGTGCGAGGCATTACGTTGTTAGTTTAAATCCCACTAGTGGCGGGTTATTTTGCACACTTAGATCACATTCGACAATCAAACTTATCAAACCTATGATTCAGATTTGGTTAGTCATCCGACAGTGAGAGTTTGAATAATCCGGACTGATTGCCAAATCCCCTTAGACTGTTAACTTACACCTTTCGGGTAATGTTACTCAAGCTGTTGTTCCAGTCAAGGATAGCGATCAAAAATTAATCAACGAAAATATTTTGTGAAAGAATGAGCAGCACATGAAGGTGCTTATGAAAGCGGAGGATTAAAAATCGCTTAGTCAGGAAAGGTGACTTTGTAACGATAAGTTCAGGCTTTCGCCCAAGAGAAAAACGCATTTCCTCAGAGCTGTACTCACCTCACGGCCTTCAAAATTACCCAGCTGAACGAAGGTGCTATGACGAAGCAAAGAAGAAAACGTCGGCTCAGGGTCCGAGCTACGTCTGGCAGGAAGCTTGCGAACATTCATTTCACGAAGCATGCGATTCATTGTCCAAGGCACAAAGGACTGCGCTGAAGCTCGTGTCCGCTTACGCTCAGTGTGCTGGATTTTTTGCTATGGTAGAGCATTTTACATATCATTACCTGGATAATCTCCCCGCTCTCTTTATTGGGACAGGTTTCTGAAGTAATATCACCACCTTGGGTTTCCCTGGGTTCGCTTCGAAATCCCACTTGCTCCTCATTTATTTTAAAGTCTCTCAACTGCTGTGTTGCTTTTTGCTGTTCTTTTTCGTTCGGTTTTTCTATTTTCGTGCTGTTGAAACGCAGTACAACAGGCGTCGTAGACCGGGAGGCATGAAGGAAACGCAACATACCGGCGTCTGAAATGAGATAGCATCAAACAATCTGTATTGTTCCTAGTTTCAATGGGTCGGTCAGTTTGGTTCCAGTAAAGGTTGCTATCTCTTAGCAAGAACCTGGACCGGAAATTAAAAAAGATCGAAAAGTAAAAAGAGAAGTACAAATAACAGTGTTTAACAGATGAAAGTGTGCCAATACGAGGCCGTTGTCCGTCACGAAATCTAGTCACCATTATCTTCAACCACTGGGTGAGCGGATCTCTAGGACACCCTCCAGGAGGGATAACAACAGCTGATTCGGTTTTGTCAGGGTATGGGAAACGATGCGAAGGCATTTACGCTGATGTATCGACAGTCTTCGTGTATCCTACATCCACCGCGGCCACTTCTAAGTCATACCAAAGAGCTGAAGTAACTAATGCAGCATGCACTGAACCCCTTCTGGAAAGGACGTCACGTGGGCGCCACGGCTGACTGCAGTTGGTAAGATCAAAACAAGTCTTTTGTGTACGCGGTGACATCTCATCTGAGGCTCGAAACCCCAGTGGACTCAAGCTTTTTTATCGCATGCATGTGCATAAACGCGGCAGAACGGCAAAACCCAAAGTCTAAAAGTAATCTGATCCTGAGAATTGCATTGCATTTGTTTTTGGATGGAGGACTTATGCAAACCCTATGACGACATTTCAGTCACAGAGCAGCATGCGGTCAGGCGTGAGGTAACAAGCCGGGCGACAGTAGTCTTCCCCATAGGACCTTTCGTATAAAAAGGTACGAGGGCCGATTTGTACTAGGTTTTTGTATCTCCTTTCTCTACCGAATTGTGGACGAATATTCCCGTTTTGCTCTCGGATGTCCGTGGTCAAATATGTCTGGACCCACCGTTATAAAATGTTTCTTTCAACTGTTTTCCATTTTTGATACTCTTGCATTCATCCATTTCGATCGCGACGCATTCATGTCCACGGAATTCACGAACTTTTTTACAGGACAAAGGAATAGCGGTAAGCCACACAAAAGCTTATAACCTGCAATCTAATGGACAAGTTGGAAGCCTCAACGAAACCTTGTGAAAAACAAAATGCCTTGCCCCAAAAACCAGAGGTCTTGCATCTACACGTTGGGTGTCGATACTGTTAGACTCCCTCCACTCGCTGTGATCACTTCTGTGCACCGCAGCCAATAGCACCCCACACGAACGACTGTTTTGATACGCTCACCGTTCAACCACCGGAACATCACTACCATCCTGGTTGACTGTCCCGGGCCTTGTCCTTCTGAAACGAAAAGACAGGTCCTCCTCTGGTAGAAGCGGAGCTGGTTATGTGCAACCCACAATACGACCATACTGTACATGCAGATGGCAAAGAAGAAACAGTGTCACTTCGCCGGCTGGCACCCCAAGGGACTGAGTCGCCGACGGAAGCAAGACCGGAAAAACAGCAGATTCTACCGTCCTCCACGGATCACTACGCTATTCTCGAGGGCCCATAGACTGCTACTGAAATAAACGAATTCACGAATGGACGCGATACTACTCTCGAGGGACCAACTTCATCCGCTTCCGATCATTCGAGCTTAATACCACAACAAAAAAGTACATCTCTACAACCTACAAAACAGAGAAGCGTAGTTATATACAAACGTTGTCACACAACACAATTCGTACTGTTGTTACAACTCCGAACAAACCATCTTTGATTACAGCAGGGGTGAACGTCACGATATTTTTATTTGCCATATTTTGTGTAACTCATCATTAAGTTTCTTCATTTATATTTCAGGCACTATACGCTTGTTATCAGTCAAGTAAAGCGCGTATTACCACTCCTTGGTTCCCCTGCTCGAAATTCCTAACATGCCGCTGTTATGTTCACAACAATAACTTTCTATGAAGATGTAGAAGATCATGTCCCAGGAGGACGACAGCACAAAGATTAGTTAGGACTGGAAGTCTGACATTTTCGTGACGGCTATTGTTAGAAGATAAATTTACGAAGCCCTGACCAAAAGTGGAACTTTTAGAACTTGTGGAAGTCATAGAAACAGTATCGCGAGGAGTCATTATTTCTCAGATGTGTTTCCAAACCACAGTGCTGGAAACCTAAGTATTAGAACTCCCGGTGTCTATGAGAGCCAGAGATAGAAACTTCAAGCTCAGTGGAGTGGCGGCAAGTATTGTTGCAGACACCAGAGAACTGCTGACAGAAAAGGACCTAGAATTAGGATTGAGTAGACACACTTCCTGGAAATGTCCTATCTTGCCACAGCGTTTACAGATACCGTCTTTTGCCAGACATTTGAGAAGTGAGTGTTGGTAGTACCCATAAGAGAAACCCCGTGCATCGCTTATCGCAGATATCCATTCTCCCCGTAACTGAGTTTCGTCATGAGTTGGGGCCTGGTTTGTTTTTCATATAATATCGGCATCAGATATGACAGCAAAGTGAATGGAGTCGACAGGACAAAAGCACTAGACTAATATGTCATTTCCAGAGACCAGGCTAGTTCAAGGGCCGCTCCCAGATCGGGCGTTCTGTTTTCCAAGAGGCGCTGCCTGATACCGTTGGACTGCATGTTGCTTATAAATGAATCTTGTATGGCATCGCTCTGATTCTGGTAGGCTGTGCCGGACTTGAAATTGCAATCCTTTGCGACTGACTACAAATTTTGAAGAAATTGATCAAAACTTTGCCTCACTTCTTGTTTGCATGTGTCGTGCGAACATCTCTGCTGGCTTCATGTAGAGCTCTTCAAGAGTATCCAGAGCGATTTCAAACGTTTTGCGTTCAGTGATGTGCTTGTAGACGTTAGGATCAACGCAAACGACGAAAATTTCTAGTTTGTCGTCACTGAAGAGGCGCTTCTAGTGAGGGGGAATTTGAATGTGCGAAACCAGTGATTCCAGACTTTGGCCAACGAAGAACGGTTAGAATCAGAATCGAAACGTTCCGATCGAGAGAATCGATTCGTTGTTAAAGTGAACAACTTGTGATTAACTGTGCCGAGAGACAGCAGCCCAGTTCAGTGAGTTGAATAAGATTGGGAGCCCAAACCAAAAGCTGCATTCACTTCAACAGTTCGGACATGTATTCTGAAAGAGAAGAGTCAAACTATTAGGAAAACGGGATGCATGTGAAAATGAGAGCATGCAATAACACCACACATCGCATCAAAATTGACCGCTGTCATTATCCTACACAGTTTATCTAACGCTCGCAAACAGTGTTCACGCGAGAATCAAATTGGGTCCAGACCTGATCGAGATTGTGTTGACCACATCTGCATTCTTCGACAAATTATACAACATAAGCACATCTCCCGCATGTTCACCATCTCATTATTCTTGATCTTGAAGTTGCCTTCGAATTAGTCAACCATACAGTTCACTGGTGCTGTCTTTTGTTGAAGGGCATTCATTTCCCTCACATTCTCTATACATGAACAGCCGAAGCAGGGTTCAGGCTTACGGCTGTTTTGACCTGAGTCCACCACGGAAAGTGGTGTACGTCAGCGTTGCCTCTCTCTCTCTTTCTTTTTGAATCTGTGACTAATATGGTCCTAGATATCGCTCTTCTGCCGGGTGATGATGGTGGCATTCAACTTTTCACTTGGAGATAAGTGCCAGGACCTTCAATATGCAGACTACATAGTTCTTCTAAGTGAAGATCCAGGTAAACTGCAAGCTTTTCCGGAGGGATTGAACAACTGTTTAGAAATGTTTGGTATGCGTTTTGCGCCTTCAAGATGCAAGATGCTGTTGTAATGTTGAGTTGGTCCGAAACCAAACCTCTCCGTATCTGGAGGAATTACAGATCAGGCAGACAAGCTGTTATCTGGGCAGCTGTATTTCACCCGGAGATCGGACATCATATGAAGTGTCTTTGTGTATCCAGAAGGCTCGTTTGGCATTTGCCAACCTCAGTCATCTATGGCGTCGACAAGATATCAGTTTATCTACAAAGGGTCGAGGGTACGCTGCAGCAGTCAGGCCAGTACTTATGTATGGTTCAGCGATATGGCCACCGTGGATGGAGGATATACTAAGTTTGTCGATACTTAAGCATCGATGTCTTCGCAATATGGCTCAAATCTGTTAAGAACACTGCATCAACAATGACGATGCTAGGTACAGAGTATTTAGAACACGAACCAACGCAGCGCACGAAACAACAAAGGTCACTAGTTGATGTGACTGGGACACAGGTTGCGCACGGCGCTCGATAGGATTTATCAGCGTACAATTTTCGCTGGTTGAAAGATGATTAAGTGGTCAGCAGCGACAAGGAAGAAAGGCATGAAAAAACCCAATCAGATGGATTAGCCTTGTGGAACATGTGGGGCCTACTGAGTAGAGCCAAAGAGATCCCCGCCCCTCACTGTCGCTGGTTCGACAACCGATGTTTACGTAGTATCGCTAAGATTGGGCGGAATAGTCGAGTGAGCAATGCAGAGGCCAGGAATCGAGTATTGGGTACTGATTCAGAGAACGTTCTGCCACAGCGTATCCAGATTAGTAGACTTCGGTGGTTGGGGCACGTGTTATGTATGGCAAACACGCATCTGCCACACCGTGTCCTATTCTCCGTTCCTCCTAGGGAGTGGAAGAGACCACGTGGAGGTCAACAGATGACGTGGCAGCAAGGAATGAGAAAATGTACAACAAACTTGGGAAAAGTAGGTGCTTCACGTCTTCGTAGTCGGGGTCCAAAAGATCCGTCTACCAGTTGGTTGGAGACACTGAAGGATATGGCAGCGAACCATGAACAGTGGCGATCGTGTTGTCGTTTTCTATCGAATCAGAATGGTTGATCAATGTGCGTTTGTACAGTTAGACTGTGTATTCCGTGTGTTGGCTACTAGGGCATTCTTTCCTTTTCCCACCCCTGTCTGTCCACTCCCTGTCAATCTTGTATATTCATACTTTCTAATTCAACGTGCAAGATGGTGAGAAAGACAGTGGTCAGTGGGGCTTACCCTACTGTTTACCGCTGTACGATGATGGCTGCTTGCCAAGCACGTTGAATTAGAAAGTATGAATATACAAGATTGACAGGGAGTGGACAGACAGGGGTGGGAAAAGGAAAGAATGCCCTAGTAGCCAACACACGGAATACACAGTCTAACTGTACAAACGCACATTGATCAACCATTCTGATTCGATAGAAAACGACAACACGATCGCCACTGTTCATGGTTCGCTGCCATATCCTTCAGTGTCTCCAACCAACTGGTAGACGGATCTTTTGGACCCCGACTACGAAGACGTGAAGCACCTACTTTTCCCAAGTTTGTTGTACATTTTCTCATTCCTTGCTGCCACGTCATCTGTTGACCTCCACGTGGTCTCTTCCACTCCCTAGGAGGAACGGAGAATAGGACACGGTGTGGCAGATGTGTGTTTGCCATACGTAACACGTGCCCCAACCACCGAAGTCTACTAATCTGGATACGCTGTGGCAGAACGTTCTCTGAATCAGTACCCAATACTCGATTCCTGGCCTCTGCATTGCTCACTCGACTATTCCGCCCAATCTTAGCGATACTACGTAAACATCGGTGGTCGAAAACCTCAATACGACGAATATCTTCAGCACGCAGACTCCAAGTTTCGCAACTATACAACAAAACTGAATGAACTGCGACACAGTAAACACGAACATTCAACTTCAGCAAAATATCAAGTCGGCGCCACAAGTGCTTCAGTCCAGCGTACGCCGCTCGAGCTTTGGTTATCCGCGTGTTCACCTCTACTACTGTGCTCCCATCCGTCGTCACGCTGCTGCCGAGGTAGGTGAAGTGGTCTACAACTGACAGCATCTCCCCATCGAGCATCAAGCTCGGAATCGTTGACGTCCAGTCTTGTAACATCACCTTGCACTATGAAGGTGCAAAGCGCATGCCGAATGGAGCTACAACTGTTGGGAATCTATCTAGTGCACGGTGAGCATGTTCCATGGATTCGAACCATCAAACAACGTCGTCTGCGTTATCCAGGTTACAGATTTCCACAATTTCTTAGTTCGACGCCCACATCCGGAAGATTTTGCAACGCACTCTTCATTATTTCGTTCCTGACAAAGTTGAACAGGAATGTAAACATAGGGCATCCCGGTCGAACACCACTGATCGATTCGAACCGACCGGTTGGTTCACCGTACACCCTTACGAGGCCAACGTCTGGGAATACGTTGATCTCAGTTGGTTCACGAACTTCTGGGGCATACCCTTTCGATGAAGAACATTGAAGAGCACTGTTCGATCAACTGAATCGAAGGCACCTTTCAAGTCTAAGAAAACTATTATTGTCGGTTGGCGGTGCGTGTGACGCGTTTCAAGTAGTCGGCGAAGAGTAAAAATCTGGTCGATGCATCCTCGACCTGGGCAGAATCCAGCCTACTGTTCACAGGCATTCCTCTCGCGAGCCGGTGTAAGACGTTCAGCAAAATCGAGACTAATACTTTGGTGACTATCGGAATTAAGCTGATCCCACGATGGCTTCTACAGTCATTGCGTATTCCCTTCTTGAAGATGGGAACAATCAATGACTCACTCCATATTAACGGAATATACTCCTCGTTCCAAATGTCACGGAGCAAAGCGGTATGTGATTTTATCAAAACATTTCCACCAAGTTTGAAAAGAACTGGGGGAAATTCTTCGGTACCGGTCGCTTTCCCTCGCTTTAGTAATCGCATACATGATTCCACTTCCCTTTCCGACGGGGGATCTAGCGATACCCCCGAGGAGTCGCAGTTGTTGACACAGGAGTAACTACATTAGCGCGCGGCCAACTTAACTGCTCCTTGAAGTATTCGGCTCAACGGTCCAGCCTTTGCTCTTTGCTATAAATGGGTTCTTCATTCCTATCGCGAATCGTTTCACTGACCTGGATGCGCCGTCCACTGGTGTCACGAATAAATTTGAACAGTCTTCGACCGTTGCCTGAAGCAGCTGCTATTTCCATTTCTTCGGCTACCTTGAACCACCAATTTTCGCGATCATTCTTAAGGCTTTTCGTAACTGGCTTTTTCAGAAGTCTTCGAATCTTACTCATCTCCTTACAGTTCGAAAGCTGACGCTTTTGCTCCATTATACTCAATGACTCTTGCGAAATCCGGTGTCTTTGATGGACAACGAATCCAGGACCACAGGCAAAACCTGCTGCCACATGAATCGCCTGTTTGATATGAGCCCATTGCTCATCTACATTACTGTTCGTCGTAGGTCCTAGCTCATGTGCTAACTTCTGCGCGTAACGGGTGCGTACTTCTGGATCATACAAACGTTGCACGGCTAACCAAGTTTGCGGTTTGCGACGACTACCATGGAGCTGGAGAGATAATCGCATTAAAACCAATGTATGATCCGACTCCAAGTGCGTGGACCAGTAAGATCTGTAGTTCCGAGCAGAACTACGCCACCGGTAGCTTACGGCGGTATGACCAATCTGACTCAAAGTACCTGTAGAATTAGGGCGCCATGTCGCTGTGCGACGCGAGCTGTATCAGAAATTGGTGCTAGACAAGAACAATCGACTGTGTGCACAAAACCGGAGAAGCCTATCCCCGTTATCTGTACGCCCAGTGGGTGAAGCACAACGCCCACGTAAACAAGCTTCTGACACACTAAGTTTGCCAACTTGTGCATTGAAGTCACCAGCTAGCATTACAATGTCAGAACCTTTACTACTGTGAATGAGTGTGGCGAGTTCATCATAGAACTCATCCTTCTGCGTGTCTGAGCTGCAGTTCGTTGGGGGCGCACACCGAGATCACAAACAAATTGCGCTCAACACAACTATCCTTTCGAAAGCCGACTGACCCTTAGAGTCTCACAGCACATAGACGATTGTTAACAGGGATCCATTCTAAAAGGGCAGCCTCAGCCTTCTCAGTCAAGACTTTTCCTCTACTACGTTGACCCACAGCTCGAGCTACTTCGTCTCCTGATGAGATACCAGAAGCAGTTAGTTGAATTACACTGCCCGAACCCTGTATACGCTTTTCGCTTAAGCAGCACACATCAATCTTCAGAGAATCTATTGTGAGCGCTAGGCACGCCTGCTGACCGGCCTGCATGAGTGTACGCACGTTGAAGAAGCCGAGATTCAGAGGCTGACGAGGCTTGAGAAAATGTGAGTTACCAGACAGAGGATTATTCCCGACACTAATTGACAATGAATCGTTGCGAGTATCGGCCGTGTTATCAGTGGGAGCATTATGGATGGGTAGATGGGGCGAAGAGGGGTAGTTAGGGATAGAAGCCAAATTATATATATATATATATATATATATATATATATATATATATATATATATATATATATATATATATATATATATAACCTCGTCACACCTTAAACCTAAATCTTCACGCAATAAGGCGGAATTTACCCAGTGCGGGTCTCATCACAGTTTCTTTGGGCTACTGCTAAAGATGCGCTCTTCTGCATTGCATCCAAGTTTTCACCGAGACGTCGTTTGGAGCGATCGTCATTCTTCGCTTCCACCAGGGCCGTCGGTAAAGCATTTCAAATATTAGCCGTGCTTAGGGAAAGACGACATACCAATGGTAAACTAGTCTATTGAAGCTTCCGCGGCGCTTGGAAATGCCCTTATACCTGGTCGTTCAATCGAAGAGGAAACTCCATTTACAAATCCGGCGCCGTTTCACTATCTTCCTCGAACTGATTAAGTCCCCTCGGATTCTCCGGAGGTGCTCAGGAAACAATACAGGAAAATTTAGATGATCATAGTTGGTCCCAAGTAATCAACCGAGGAGTCCCGTAGCAAAATGTTGCACTGTCTCAGGTTTTATCAATAGTGCATGGAAAGGTAGCAGCATATCCATATTCAAGTCTCGGACGAAGGTAGGCAGCATACGGCGACTGGAAGGCATCAGGACTCAGCCGGCTGAATGATAAATTGATTGACCCAGTCATGGCTCTCGCAGTAGCACAAACCCTGTCCGTGGGTTTGGGTCCTGCAAGACGATAGATACACAATCCCAAGGTCTCTCATGGAATGATGTCCGAAGTGGGTAATCACCCATGAGGCGTCACTTCGTCGTACTTCTATCTTTCAATCTTCTGTTTTCTCCGGAATGTTAGACTGTAGATCACTATCACTATTCTCTCCCACCCATTTACAACCTCTCTTCAAAAGCAGGATTAATAGACTGGTTCTTACGTGAATGTTTCCCCACAATCTAATTTTGCAGTCTTTTCTGATTATGGGGCTTATCCCTTACATTGTAACTCACTTTACGTAATAAAAAGGAAGGTAGAAAGAGTCAGATTCCATGATTTGCAGGCGCAATAACGCTAGGTTGTACAAGCCAGCTGTCGATCGAGAAGTCATCTACAGCCTCAAGCAAATTGGGTCACCAGATCAATAATCACTCCGGCAAAACGCTCTTATCAACCTAATCGGTTCGACAGGGCTTGAACATAACTAGACGCCCAAGTTTGGGAATGTTCGATTTTCGCTTTAAATACCGCATGGTTAATCCTGCAGAAAATCAGTTATTTTGGCGAGCTGAGTTGTTGTCTTCTGATTTCCTATAGCGCGCTAGAGCGATCGGAATCGCGAGCTGAGACTGAGTGCGCAGGTTTCCCATTCATATCGCAGAAAAGAACCGTGGGTCTTAAAACACTAGCCAGGAACAGCAGAAGACCAAAAGCGGAGCCCTGAAGAACACCACTAGTGGTAACAAACCAAACTAACGCGCTTGGCGCGCGCCCATAAACATGTGGGAGTTTATCGGCTAACAGCGCAGACCAAGCACGTACAGACTATCCAACTCACCACGAATGGTCAACATTCGTCATCTTGCTGACCAGTGTTGCTTGGGTCATAAATGACTTCAAGCTGTTATTCTAAGTCGTTCAGGCAAACAAAAGAATCAGTGTATTGAGCAAACCACTTCGGTACAGTCTGTGAGCTGAGAACCACCTCGAAGTAGTCTCGAAGTAGTACACGGGAACGAGGTTGAAGCCCAAATTTTCGCGGACCTTGTGTTTATCTTGGCATCTGAATATTTCTGGTGATTTTCAAGATATTTCACTGGATTATTGAACAATCGAAGGGCTCAGGATGCAAATGTTGATAGCATTATGCTCCTGGTCATGTCGGTGAGTCGGAGGGTAGATTACAGGACCTTCACTAGTTCTTCCGCCGGACACATGAAAGACGATAGCTCATTGTATTTGATACACATTTTGAGCAATGAAACACGACATCTATCCAGCGTATCGTAAACACTACTGTAGACTTCGGAACAATCTAGGTGGGAACAACCGTCACACTAACCACATCGGAAGGCTTTGACCCGACGGCTTACAACCTTAGAGCATCTGACACACATGGGTCTAACATTATTAGCATTTGGATGCATTTGTGGTGAAATTATAATTCACTGATTGACATGTCAGTCAGAAATTCCATAGCATAGCAATCACAAAGTAGTGAATACAAGATGCAGTATGCTGGATGAAGCGTTCCTCCGTGGGGATCGTACGTGCACGACCTGCAAAGACAGAAGGAAAACTCAGTGAGCCGGAGTTCCGTAAGTGCACAAGGAAGCATCAACACTTACACCGATGAAGATGGGCGTGGCGATTCGTCTGAGCGCGTTATTGTATGTGTTGGCATTAGAAGCTCTAAGACCAATATACGAATATGATATTACCGTTTTTGTTTTATTTATACGCTCCCTGTTATATTGCCTTTCAGGCTTATATGTCATCAAATCCAGTAAGCAAGAACATCCCAATGAGAATGAACCCTGATAAACCACTTTTCTCTTTCTGTGTTACGCTGTACTTAGGACTCCCTGCGCTTAGATTGATTCCTGACTTTTGTCTATTATATGCTACTGCCCAGTCTTTGTCTTCTTGGTGTGCCTGTGCGTGGAGTAAACGGCTTGTTGGACGTCGGTCCAGCCTGTCTCGGGTTCATTTCAGACCGACCTTCACCGCGACTATCCGCCCAAATTCGCCCTTCTGTTACGGTTCAACGCCAAGGTCGCACGGAAGCGCACCGCTCAACAAACCACCATGAGGATTTCCGATAGACTGTCAAAGACGAAGTCGTTTCCGCAACGAAAGCTAAATGGAATCCCCGGTTATCATTGACCTATCTTCCAGCTCACAAGCAAAACAAGACACAAGGTCCAGTCAAGATTAAGATCCTGAAGCCCTTCGCGCTGTCCAGTGGTTTATCTTCCAGCCCATCGGCAATACCAGGTCAGGTCAGGTCACAGGACTGGATGCTCGAGCCAATGAAGCAATCACGAGCTTCGAGATAAATTTCACTAGGCTGCGACTTCTGTATTTGCGGTGCTTCTTTTGTCTACTCTGTAGATGAAACAAGGTTCAAACCCAATTCGCTGTCGGGAGAATGTAGCAGTCCCACGGTAGTGAACTGGGTCCTTTTTCAAGTTGGAACTTAGTTCCGAGTGCTAGCCTTAATTTTGGAAGCAAGAGACGAGATTCTGTTTTGTCCTTCACTTGTTCTTCCCGACTGGTAATGAGAAGCTTTGTTAGTTTTCTGAAGCCTCCACTAGGGATATGGTACTATGCCGATCTGGTGAGGAGGTTCGGCCTGAATCAATGCTAATACGAAGCTGACGGATTTTCCCGGGTCCGACCTTGTTCCTACTGGTAGACACTGACCAACCAGCCGAGTTATCTGGCCCCAATACGGACGTTCTTTGGGTAGTGGCCTTAACCAGTTCCGCTGAAGCTAAGAACGCATCCCTCTCCGTAGGGCTTGCAAACTCGATGAGCACTGGCCTAGGGAGTCGTTGATCACCCCCAATATAGTTCCACTCACCCAGCCTGAAGACTGCAGCACAGCTTGCCTTGAAAGTCCCGCTGTTCTTAGTAGGTTTGACACGTGGTGTCGAACATCTCCATTTCTCTGTCTGGTTGCGTGATAGACAGGCTCAGAGATGACTCACACCACTACATTGCGGTTCCTACCCAGGACTATTCCCGCTTTCTTCAGTAAATTGCCACGAGTGAGTGTTACTGTGTCCAACTTGTCCCCAACAGCTTCCAAGTCTACTTCCCACTTGTCAACTTTTCGAGACATTTGAGACACTTCCCTCTGAAGGATTCGACGCAACACGCTACTATTGACTACTTGGTGTGGAGCTGGGTTTTGGATTTTTCTTAATGATCGTGTCCATCCCTAAGGAGCCGGGGCAGTTCGTGACCTCCAGTCTACCTGACATTTTAACTGCTGGATGTTTACCTTCACAGGTGTCAAGGCACTTCCAGCAAGCCCATCTAATATACTGGTGTTCATCATATAAACTGAACACCTTAAGGGATAATCGACCACATTCCCGGTGATACCACCCATGACAGACATCACACTTTATTCTTCTTTCTATCGCATTCGGTATTCCCAAAAGTGGAATTAGCTTTTACCTGCATAACGGCGCTGGTATGCATAAGTTTCATTTTTTAGCTCATTTCAGCAGCCAGTGAAAAAACCCTAGACGGCGAATAACGAGAATTATTGGCAATTTTGGTAATGGATTTGTAGGTACCTGTACATTTTCGAATTTTTCCATGATTTTCAACGTCCCTTGGTACGACACTCCTTTGTTGTACCGACGTTTTAATGTAAAACACACACTCCTTTTGGTCGTCAGCACCGCGCAATACAAAAAGGCTGTAAATAAATCCTTCATTCTGGCACGGTCTCATCTTCTGGTTTGGAGTGTCTTGAAATTATATCGGTCGGAACTAACTGTGTGAAACAAAACATTTTAGAAGCTTCAACGGCGTCTCTTGGCACTTCGTTCAATACCATCCTGTTCTGTTCAACGGATGGCTGTCAGACCGAACTGAACTGAAGACATTGGCGGATATTGGCTCTTTGGCGCTCATTTCCCGATCACAAGAACACTGAACAACTGTGAGTTTGAGTCACACCTTTCGTTTCATTTTAATTCTTAATGTACATACTCTTTTGGCCTTTTTATCACCGCACGCTACTCCGCCCATCTTAGTTTGCTAGTGTCGTCTTAGATATTGTTGACAATAATTTAGTGTACCACATAGACAGAGTAGTACGCTACAAAATTGGTGAGCCCAGGTTGTTTTTCCATCCTTTTACACTAGCTTCATTCTTTTGGTCCAAGTTCCACACAATTCACCATGTCTGACAGCGAATCTACTGACATCCACGCAGTTGCTCTCAAACTGCCCGTGTTTGCCCCGACCAACCCTCGAGTGTGGTTTCGACAAATAGAGGCCGTATTTGCAACTCGACGTATAACCAGCGAGCGCGTGAAATAATCTCACGTTGTCCAAGCGCTTCCCTTCGACATCGCCGTTGACGTGGAAGATCTCCTCGATCACATTCCACCAGAAGCTCCTTACACGAAGCTTAAGGAAGCAGTCATTCAGCGTACCGGAAAATCAGCCGGAAAAATGCTCCGTGAGCTGTTCACGTCGGTGGAGCTCGGAGACCAAACTCCGTCGCAGCTTATGCGCCACATGCGGTCGCTACTGGCTGGACGTCAAATGGACGACGCCATTTTCAGGGAGATATGGGTTGATAAACTACCTCTCCCGATGCAGCAGGTCCTGTCAATGCTGGAGCCCATTACTCCTCTTGACAAAGTTGCGCAACACGCCGACAGAATAATGGAATGCTACCCGGCTGGTAGACCCTGTGTTCACATGACATCGCCCACCGAAACCACTCCGACACACGAATCCCCTATAGCATTACCAATTCCTGCCCCAGATCGCCGTGGCGACGTTTCTCGCAGTCCTGCTTCCCCATCCCATCACTCTCATATCGATAAGGACATTACGGACCTAAAAGAAGCCGTTTGCATGTTGTGCAATCAGGTCGGTGCAATGTGCAACGCATTAACTAATCATCGACCTGTGTCCGCCGAAGTACCTCATCGACCTAGATCACGGTCCAGAAACCGCCGGTTACAAATCTGGTGTTGGTACCACCGCACATTTGGCCCCCAGGCACGCCGCTGTGATCCTCCATGTTCATTCCGCACTTCCACCCCACAGTCAAACGACCAGGCCAGCCAGTAACGGCGACGACTTCGGCTGGCCCTCCATGTGAAAGTCGCCTATTTTATATTGTTGACCGATCCAGTGGCCTTCGATTCCTCATTGATACCGGCGTCGAGATCAGTGTAATCCCCCCACCCAAACATCATAGCCTCAAACCATCTCACTTTACACTGCAGGCAGCAAACACAACAACTATTGCGACATTCGGCCAACGGTCTATCACGCTTGATTTAGGCCTCCGACGCTCTTTTCAATGAGTTTTCATCCAGGCGGATGTTCAGACTCCCATTATTGGCGCGGATTTCCTCTCACATTTTGGCCTAACTGTGGACCTCAAAAATCGCAAGCTGGTAGACACCACAATCAAGCTTTGTGCAGTCGGCATTGGTAAATGCACCAACTCCCTGGGTATGCGGCTGGCGATCCCGCAATCGCCGTTTGCTGACATTTTGAAGGAGTTTCCATCCCTCACTAAACCGTGTCAGTTCACCGACCCAGTCTCTCATGCTGTGGATCACCACATCGCTACAAAAGGCCAACCGGTCCACTTTCAACCACGACGACTGAACGCCGACAAACTCCGTATCGCACGCCTTGAATTCGAACATATGATGAATCTTGGCATCATTCGACCGTCTTCAAGCCCATGGGCATCGCCTTTGCACATGGTTCCAAAATCATCTGGTGATTGGAGACCTTGTGGAGACTACCGAGCTCTCAACAACGTCACCGTCCCCGACAGGTACCCGATCCCACACATTCATGATTTTGCACAGAATCTCTCTGGGAAGACAATCTTTTCCAAGGTTCACCTCGTAAAAGCATATCACCAAATCCCCGTGGCCGAAGAAGACATTCCCAAGACAGCCATCACCACGCCTTTTGGCCTGTTCGAGTTCATTCGCATGTCATTTGGATTGAGAAACGCTGCTCAGACGTTCCAACGATTCGTCGATGAAGTGCTTCGAGGTCTACCCTTCGCGTTTGGCTACATCGACGACATCTTAATTGCCAGCGCCTCTCCATCGGAGCATGCCAGCCACCTGCATCAACGCTTTCAACGTTTCCAACAATACGGACTTCAACTGAACCCTAGTAAATGCGTGTTCGGCGTTCTGTCCCTCGACTTTCTCGGGCACCATATCGATCAAAAAGGTTTGACACCCCTCCCAGATAAGGTGCGCAGCATCCTCTCATTTCCTGCACCTCAAACGATCACACAGTTACGACGTTTCTTGGGAATTTTGAACTACTACCGTCGCTCCATTCCCCATTGTGCGACCATCGTTTCACCTTTGACCGATCTTCTCAAGTCCAACGTCAAGACGATCGATTTCACTCCCGAGGCCGAGACAGCTTTCACAAAAGCCAAAAAAGCTCTCGCAGACGCCACCATGCTGCACCATCCACATTCGGACCCAAATACTGAGTTAGTCCTAACGACCGATGCACCAATTACAGCCCTTAGCGTTCTTCTTGCAAAAACTCCAGGCGGCACAGACAAGATACAGCACGTTTTCCCGTGAACTCCTGGCTGTTTACTTGTCCATCCGTCATTTCCGCCACCTTTTGGAAGGACGACAATTTCGTGTGCACACTGACCACAAACCCCTGACACACGCACTTCATGCCAAGCCTGACCGACATTCACCCAGAGATATCCGCTATTTGGATTATATTTTTCAGTTCACAACAGACATCCGCTACGTGCGTGGAGTTGATAATGTTGTGGCTGATGCTGTATCCAGACCTGACATCAACACGATGCAGACTAAATTCGATCTTACGGAACTGGCAAACCTCCAGCGTGATGATCCATCCTTGCTCGATTTGCGCACATCCTCCACACTCCAGCTGAAGGATTCTCCCCTACCTTCAGCCGATGGCATAGTCCTATGTGACTGGTCTACGGGTAACCCTCGTCCCATCGTTCCAACTTGCTACAGGAAGATCGTTTTCGATCATTTTCATTCTCGTTCTCATCCTGGTATCCGTGCATCTCGCAAACTCATTTCTGCCAGATTTGTTTGGCCCAATATGAATTCCGACATTACATTATGGACTAAACAGTGTTTACAATGTCAGAGAAACAAAGTCCACCGCCACACTTTTTCTCCTCCCAGTACATTCACCGTTCCCGACGTCCGTTTCACACATATTCACGTCGATCTTGTTGGTCCACTACCACCATCAAATGGACATACCCACTTATTAACCGTTGTTGATCGTTTCACACGCTGGCCGGTGGCAGTACCCATTTCCGTATTCTCGGCAGAAAATATTGCGAAAGTACTACTCCAACACTGGATTGCTACATTTGGTGTACCATCTACCGTCACCACAGACCGTGGCAGCCAATTCCAATCGACTTTGTTTCGTGAGTTCACTAAACTACTTGGCTGTAAACACATCACAACAACTGCATACCATCCTTCGTCCCATGGCATGGTAGAGCGCCTACACCGTCAACTCAAAGCAGCACTGATATCACAGCCAAACCCCAATAACTGGAGCGACAACCTGCCATTAGTTCTCTTGGGTCTGCGGTCATCAGTCAAAGACGACCTTCACAGCACGTCGGCTGAACTCGTTTTCGGTACCACCATATGCCTTCCAGGTGAGTATGTTCAACCCAGCACCGATGCCAGTCCTAACCCATCCCAATTTGTCCAACAACTCAAAGACCGTATGTCACATCTTCGTCCAATACCCACTCGCTCGTCATCCACACACGTTTTTGTACATAATGATATATATACGTCACCTTTCGTTTTTATCCGAAACGATGCTGTTCGCAAACCACTCACACCACCGTATGACGGTCCATTTAAGGTACTTAGTCGCACAGACAAATATTTCGTGGTTCAAAAAGCCGATAAGCCAGACGCTGTTTCCGTTGACAGACTGAAACCCGCGTATTTTGATACACCTCCGTCACCAGCAATACCAACACCATCACCATCCACAGACACACCACCAACAATTCCTGTTGATAATCCACCCTCTATAATAACACCAGACACTACACCACACCCGCCAGCACCACCAGAGCAACAACCTTCCCTGGTAACCCGCCGTTCCGGCAGAAACGTTCGACATCCGGTCAGATTTCAAGACTTTGTTAGTGGACGTTTTCTTTCGCTAACCGTTTCCTCTTTCTATTTTTCTATCGAGCGTTTATTTTGTATACCAAACGCTCTGGCGAGGAAGTCGATTAAGTACCTGTTCATTTTCGAATTTTTCCATGATTTTCAACGTCCCTTGGTACGACACTCCTTTGTTGTACCGACGTTTTAATGTAAAACACACACTCCTTTTGGTCGTCAGCACCGCGCAATACAAAAAGGCTGTAAATAAATCCTTCATTCTGGCACGGTCTCATCTTCTGGTTTGGAGTGTCTTGAAATTATATCGGTCGGAACTAACTGTGTGAAACAAAACATTTTAGAAGCTTCAACGGCGTCTCTTGGCACTTCGTTCAATACCATCCTGTTCTGTTCAACGGATGGCTGTCAGACCGAACTGAACTGAAGACATTTGTAGCGGTTGCCATCTTCGTTCATACTTTTACCACGTTTATTGTTTAACTGAACGCTGACTGCCAAGCGCGGTTGCCATTTGACCGTTGCTCTTGCGCACGCTCTCACGCACGCTCCCAAATACACGCTAACCACTTTCTCTCCCAATCGCCTTCTCGTTCTCACGGGTCGTGGAGAATACTGTTCTGGTTAACATATTTGTGCAGTGCCGCACATTAGAGTAACGTGCAGGTGGTCCACGCAGTACAAAGGACCGAAGCACGCGTTTACTAAGGAAACCGCGAAGTAAGGTCTAATCAACCTTACAATTGGTGAGCCCGACGTGATCCTCAGGTCACGTGAGTTTCCTCGTTTTCTACCGTTCAAGGTCCCGTCTGCGTACGTTTTTGTGTGTTTTATTGTTTCCCTATCTTGATTTTTTTTTCGGTTGGTTTACCAAATAATTTTTTTTTCGTCCAAACATATTTTGTGTGTCTAATTTGTCGTGATTTTTTTTTTCGCGAAGACTATAGTGCCCCATTGGTCGTTGATTTCTTTTCCCGTCGGTATTCCATAAAGTAATCGCTATGTCTGCCGAACGGAAATCCTGCTCAGACCCCACCGTTGGGGCGATCACGCTGCACATACCGGCATTCACACCTGCTGATCCAGAACTCTGGTTCACGCTGGTCGAGTTAGAATTCGAAAACTGCCGTATAACCAGCGACGCCAGCCGTTTCAGGTGGGTAGCAGGCCGCCTCCCGTCAGAAGTCACAATGCAAGTAAGGGACGTAATAATCTCTTCCCGAAGCTATGAGGCTTTAAAGGAGGCTGTCATTGCCCGCACGACCCCAACGCAAGACCAACGTATGCAACAACTTCAAAACGTTGAGCTTGGAAGTAGGAAGCCCTCCGAACTGCTGCGTGAGATGCAGCGCTTGAGAGGACCGACAATAGGTGAGGACCCGCTCTTGAGGGAACTTTGGCTGCAGCGTTTGCCGCATAACATTCCAGTTTTACTAAGTGCCACACGCAAATGCTCGCTAGAGGAAACTGCAGCGATAGCTGATGACATTATGTCACGATACAACCCCGCTGTAGCTGGAGTAACCAAGCCGTCCGTCGCAACGGTGCCTGCCTTGCCCACATCTAACGACCTCGCGTCAGTTTTGTCTAGAATTGACGCGAGCCTGCAACGCCTAGCAGTTAGAATTGGGTCACAGGAGCGGCACCGCGCACGCTCACCTAGGCTCCATAGTCCGTCATTGCGACGCCGTTTCGTCGGTTCTTCAAAAGGATATTGTAAATACCACAGTCGCTTCGGTGAGGGAGCCAAACGATGCGAACGAGGGTGTACGTTTCCCGGTGCTCATCAGGGAAACTAAACCCCCGGCCCGTGGTGGCGACCCACGAAGCCGGGTATCACACCAATAGTCGTCTTTTGAACGTAAGGGACATTATTTCAAATAACCTATTCCTTGTAGATACCGGTGCCGAAGTGAGCGTCCTCCCCCGAGCGAAAGACGACAATAGCACACCGCAGGCCCAAACACTACGCGCTGCCAATGGCACGGCCATCCCAACGTTTGGCCAGCGGTCGCTCACCTTAAACTTGGGTTTAAAGCGTAATTTTCGTTGGGTATTCATCATCGCCGACGTCCCGTACCCAATTCTAGGCATTGACTTCCTGCAGCACTTTGACTTGTTAGTTGATGCACGGCGCCGCAGAGTGGTGGATCGTCAGACCACTTTCGCTGTTGCGGGTCATAATTCGCGAGTGAATCACGTCACGCCCTTTTACGTTCAACCACCGGCACACCAACCTTATAGCGAACTCATCGCCGCCTACCCGGCCATGTTTCGGCAGGCCGGGCCTCTCCCAGCAGTGACGACCAGTGTCACTCACCATATCGACACTAAGGGACCCCCAGTGTTCAGTAGGCCGCGTCGGTTAGCACCAGACAAGCTTCGTGTTGCACAGGCCGAATTCGAACATATGCTAGAACTGGGTATAATACGCTCTTCTAGTAGCCCTTGGGCTTCCCCCCTTCATATGGTTCCTAAGGCTAGTGGCGACTGGCGACCTTGTGGTGATTACAGAGCACTTAACAAAGTCACCGTCCCGGACCGATACCCGATTCCCCATATACAGGATCTTACTTCGTCTTTATCAGGTTGCTCCATCTTCAGCCGTATCGATTTAGTTCGTGCGTACAACCAGCTCCCGGTAGCAGAGGCCGATATCCCTAAAACTGCCGTCACTACACCTTTCGGGCTGTTCGAGTTTCTGCGAATGCCGTTTGGACTCAGCAATGCAGCCCAGACCTTTCAACGGTTCATGCACGAGGCAACCCGTGGTTTGGAAAATGTCCACGTATACCTGGATGATATTTTGGTGGCGAGTTCTTCAGAGCAAGAGCACGCTACGCACTTACGAGCACTTTTCAAACGCCTTAGCCAGCACGGCGTTACGATCAATATCGCGAAATGCGAATTAGGCCGGTCTGATATCACGTTCATAGGACATTCTATTTCATCCTCGGGTATCCGCCCTCTGTCAGATAAAGTTTCCGCTATTCGCGACTACCCTGAACCCCAATCTTTTCGCCAGTTGCGTCAGTTTGCCGGCCTGGTGAATTTCTACCGCCGATTTATTCCTCACTGTGCGGAAATGATGCAACCCCTCACCGACCTGTTGCGCGGAGGTAAGCGGAAGTTCGTGTTTCCCGACACGGCACAGGCCGCATTCGCCTTGGTCAAAGATGCTGTCGCCAACACAGCACTCCTGACACACCCCGACCCTTTGGCTCCTATTTCGGTAGTGACGGATGCCTCGGACACAGCGGTTGGAGCAGTACTGCAACAGTTCGTAGATGACTCTTGGCAACCTTTAGCATTCTTCTCCAAGCGCCTACAACCCGCGGAATCAAGGTACAGCACGTTCGGTAGAGAGTTATTAGCCATCTACTTGGGAATCCGTCATTTTCGACATGCACTCGAAGGCCGTTCGTTCACGGTGTTTACAGACCACAAGCCTTTGGTTTACGCACTGAAGTCAGCTTCGGATCGATACTCACCACGCGAGATTCGCCACTTAGACTTTATCTCACAGTTTACTGTGGACATACGACACGTCTCTGGGGTACTTAATCCCGTCGCAGACGCCTTATCGCGCGTATATCAACTAAGTCTGTCACAAACGCCTAACATCAATTTGGACGCAATGGCACAGGCTCAAACTATGGACCCTGACATCGAACGACTTCGGCAAAACGGTTCTTTGAGTTTAACCACAGTGCCTATCCCAGCTTCCCAGAATACCATCGTGTGCGATGTATCGCAAGGTCGCCCTAGGCCAGTAGTTCCTGCTGCCCACCGTTATCCTACGTTCCTGACACTCCATAATCTGGCTCATCCGGGTGTGACTGCCTCGGTGAAACTGATAACTGAGCGTTTTGTTTGGCACAATGTCAAACGCGATGTCCGTCAATGGGCTCGTGCTTGTCTGCAGTGTCAACGTGTTAAGACCCATAGGCACACTAAGGCGGCGTTAGCCAGGTTCCCAGAACCTGAAACACGTTTTCATCATGTGCACGTCGACCTCGTAGGACCACTCCCACCTTCGCTTGGGTACGTTTACATACTCACATGCGTGGATCGTTTTACTCGCTGGCCGCAGGCCATCCCTATCCCTCGTCCCACCTCGGAAGAGGCCGCGAAAGCTTTTCTGACCGGTTGGGTTAGTCATTTCGGTTGCCCGGCAATAGTGACCACCGATCGCGGTCCACACTTTGACGGCGCTTTCGGCAGCCTACTCGCTACGCTCGGTTGCCAACACGTTAAGACGACAGCTTACCACCCTCAGGCCAATGGTATGGTTGAGCGTTTCCACCGGCAATTAAAAGCCGCCCTTCGAGCAAACGGTAACCCCCTTTGGAGTGAAACACTACCATTAGCACTCTTAAGCCTGCGTAGTACCGTTAAGGAGGAGTTACACACAACACCGGCCGTACTAGTATATGGCTGTACACTTCGTCTGCCTGGGGAGTTGGTAGCCCCCTCACCAACCGTGACTTTCGACTACGGTGACTATGCTCAGCGCCTTACGCAGCACATGCGAGTGCTCAAGGCCAGTCCGCCGCGTGAACAACAGTCTACAAGTTATGTCCCAACTGCGTTAGGAACCGCTACCCATGTATTCCTTCGCGTCGATGGCGTTCGATCACCACTACAAGCGCCATACACTGGCCCGTTTCGGGTGATAAAACGTAGGGCAAAAACATTTGTCATAGATATCAACGGACGACACGACACCGTATCTATCGATCGTCTCAAACCTGCCGTCATTGAGTGCAAGCCGCTCGGCCAATTTACGCCCACTCAAGTCGCTCAGTCACCTGCATCGAGCGAGTTACCACTCGAATCACCCCCAATTACGCCTAGTGAGGACTCGGCAGCTAGTCCATCAGATTCTCCAACCGTACCCGCAACGCGAAGTAGCCGTCGCGGTCGCCAACTACGAAATCCCGTCCGCTTCGCCGATTTCGTGACGATTTTTACAACCGACTGTTAGCAATAAGTTGGGAAGTTCGCCATGGATTTACCAAACAACAGACCCGTGAAATTACAATCGGTAGTTATGATTTCATTTTCTTCTGGTCTCCTAGCGACTACAACAACACCGAACATCGTTTGTGTGTTGTTATTACGGTCCAACATCCGCCGGCGCCCTCAGGCGCTATTTTGTTCCAGTTTACCTTGCCCTCTCTCAGACGGATCTAACAAGTCACATTGGCTTCATCCGTAGCCTGGCTGACTCCCGTGCACGTTCAAGGAGCCAACCGCTCACTGGACAACGGGACGATTGTTCAACCTGGCACTGGAGACGGCAACTGGACGCCTTTTTGGATGGACCTGACGAGGCATTTTCCGGCTTGCATTCGTATGAGACCCGCGGGCGCCAAAACACAGTTGGACCCACGCACATCGGATCTCGAGAGTGCAGGCACCGGTAAACTCATCAGCAGTCGTTCGACGTCAACAACAATATAACGGAGAAGCTATGAGGAGTTCCTGGACAACCAATAATTCCGGCTTACCATCACGATCGAAGCCCAACTCCGTCGGACTTCTAGGAGGAGGCCCCTGTAGCGGTTGCCATCTTCGTTCATACTTTTACCACGTTTATTGTTTAACTGAACGCTGACTGCCAAGCGCGGTTGCCATTTGACCGTTGCTCTTGCGCACGCTCTCACGCACGCTCCCAAATACACGCTAACCACTTTCTCTCCCAATCGCCTTCTCGTTCTCACGGGTCGTGGAGAATACTGTTCTGGTTAACATATTTGTGCAGTGCCGCACATTAGAGTAACGTGCAGGTGGTCCACGCAGTACAAAGGACCGAAGCACGCGTTTACTAAGGAAACCGCGAAGTAAGGTCTAATCAACCTTACACATTGGCGGATATTGGCTCTTTGGCGCTCATTTCCCGATCACAAGAACACTGAACAACTGTGAGTTTGAGTCACACCTTTCGTTTCATTTTAATTCTTAATGTACATACCCTTTTGGCCTTTTTATCACCGCACGCTACTCCGCCCATCTTAGTTTGCTAGTGTCGTCTTAGATATTGTTGACAATCATTTAGTGTACCACATAGACAGAGTAGTACGCTACAGATTACAGTAAAGGGGGTCAAATAAAGAATGCACTGCTAGTGTAGTGACTCAAATAGTAAGGAGTATCAACAAGAATTGTGAGGGACTCACCGCTGATCGCTACGGACCCTTCGAGCAAAACCAAGTCTTCGTGTTCCGTATGTATCAAAGGCAAGGTTGCCACACAAATGAATAGCCTGGATCTTTTGTTTCTTGTTGGTCCAAAAATGATATTTTTAATGGTGGGAGGAATTCCTGCCGATGCCAACAAACGTTTTGCTCCTGTTTCTACGCATTCGTTACCACCCCGGCCGCCACGAAGAGTTAGGAGACGGTGTGGCGCAGTCCCAGTAGTGCCAGTCTTGAAGAGTTCAGTTCACTTCAGTTCAGTCCAGTCTGCACAGGACAGGTAATGGCCACGGCCAATCGAGCGTCCAGAATTCCTTCGATGGTATGCACACTAGTTATGCACCCACCACTGCCGAGTGTATTTCGTCGAATTCCCGCTAAAAACGAGAGGGAAACGGAAAACTTCATCGCACATCAACTGCGAGAGACATTATGCATCGTGAGCGTTCACTGAGGCAGTATGCAATGAGGGAAAAAGTCTGCTAAAACATACTCCAGAGGGACCACAGTACTACCCGTCATCCATCTAGTTGATATACTCAAGGCTCACTACAAGGAAAGATCTCGTACCACTTGCGATCAAGGGCACAGTTCAGTTCCGTTTGCACATGATAGGTAATGGCTACGGCCAATCGAGCTTGCAGGATGCCCTCTTTGGTATGCGCACCAGTTATGCACCCACCACTGCCCAGTTTTTTTCCTCGAATCCCCGCTGAAATGAGGAGGAAACGGAAAACCTCATCGCACATCAACTGGGAGGGACATTAGGCATCGTGAGCGTTCACTGAGACAGTATGCAATGAGCGAAAAAGCCGATCAAAACATATTCCAGAAGAACCACAGTGCTCCCCGTAATCCGTCTAGCTGATATACTCAGCGTTCACTACGAGGAAATATCTCGTATCACTTACGATCTAGGGCATCTTCAGAGGACTGGACTGTTTGCAGATCTACCATTCCACCAGGCAGACCGTCCCAACTATTCACTACCCTGTTGCTGAAGAGGTGCGATCTAGTCATCAATCTAGCCCGAACTTTCGTCAGCTTCTTCTCGTGTCTCCTTGTTCTGGAATCTAAAGCCACTTGGAATAGACTATCCGGACTAAGACCAGAAAAGCCCTTCATTAGCTTGAACTTTTCTATAAGGTCCCCTCTAAGTCTTCTTCTTTTCAGCGAGAAAAGATTCAGGTCGCAGAGTCTGTGCGCGTACCTTTTACGCCTCTGATCTTCAACCATTCGAGACGTTGGACTTTCTCTAAGCAGGCGGCTTTCTTTTTGTAGGAGGGTGACCGAGCCTGCACTCTACCTTCTGAGTTCGTGCTATAGCCATGTAAGTAGGTACGAATAACTCCGGTCGCCGGAAAGACGGTGCCGATCACAGTCCAAAGAACTCACCACGAGCCTTTTGTGCAGCAGTGCTGCACTGGTCCGACCACTCAAGATCACTGCTCATGACAACCTCGAGGTCTTTAACCCTACACACTGCTTCTATGATGAACAGCTTTTGGTCATGAGTTACAGTTAGGCTTTCTGTTGCCCTTGGACGCAGATGGTTTTTTCCATCTTTCGGGGGTAAGTCCCATCTGCATGCCCAGTCCAGGACGGTACCCGTATCCCTGCCTAAATCCACCCCACCCTCAGATCCAACAAAATTCACACCATCCGCATAAATAAAACTGGGCGATTGAAGAGCGGATGCCTGGTCATTATTAGACAGCGAGAATAGGGTCGGGCCTAGGACGGATCCTTGAGGTGCACCACTGGTGACATACACCAAACTGGATCACCTGTTCCCTACTCTGAATTAAAACTTCCTGTAGGAGAGGAAGTTCGTCAGGCCTGAAGTCTTGCAGTTGTACACGGGTGGTACGCTGAAGCTCAAATATTCCCGGATCTTGTCACTTTCTTGCTCTCTGAATGTCACCCGTAAGCCGGAGGATAGTTCACTGAGTAAAGTCCTGGAGTCTTGAAGTAGTCTTGAGGTCTCGAACTTGTAAACGGGCACGAGGCCGGAGCCCAAAGTCGCCCCGGGTCTTGTGATTATCTAGTTATCTGAAGGTCACCGATGAGCTGAAAGAAAGTTCACCGGGCAAAGAACAATGGGGAAAAGAGAGAGTGTTCAAAATCAAAGTGTGACAGTATCCTGCATTTGGTATTTTGGGCGAGCTGGAAGGTAGTTCACGGAAGTAGCTTGAGTAGCGCAAACTATTATGATTCGGAAAGTCCATCGGATGTCAAACGGAGTGGAGTAAATAGTCGGTTTTGGCTGGAGCGGGGCACACTGCTGCTGGTGGGACCCGAATGGCTTTGTCACCGATGCGGCCGGATTCGACTGCCTCTTGTTAGATGTAGCTTGATCTACGCGATCTGTGTGTCTGGCGGATACATGGTTGCGAGATAATTTGTTTAACATGTGTGACTCGGTTTTTTATTTTGTTGCCATTGGCTGAAGGAACATACTCCTGGTAGTGATGGACCAGTCGTATATAAGCCTGAGCGCCAGCATATTCCTCACTCCGCTAGTGCTTCCGATGCCCTGCTGTCGGGTGGGTGGGGTGTAACGGTTATTTCAGTCGTGAGTAACGCGTAACCCAATCTACGGATTCCAAAGTCACAGCGAGATTGATTCACTGATTCTACGGTACTCAACTAACAAATTATACGCATATAAATATGTACAAACCTCGACTGTACGGCCATAACGTTTAGCAACGAAGACCAGAATTCAACGAGTGTAACTGCCAGGTACCACCGTCATGGCAGTTCGAGTTCGAACCAAAAATATACCACGGCGTATGAGCAAAATATAGACAAATATTCAAGTGTAGTGGTTGATGCGTGCTGCACTTTTTCGAGGGTCACTAAGCTAAAGAGTATAGCCTCGAAAACACAAGTGTGTGACAAAGGCTGGGGAGGATTTTCGCACGTAAGTTACCCCGTCCACCAAATCCTCCCATGAAGCCGTCATTATCCAGGGACCAGACGGGGGTGCTGATTCGCCGTAGCATATCTAGACCCCAATTTCAGTGCATAAGTCGATCGCCCTGGGCGTCATCTATTGTTGGCTAGTCGCAGACAAGCTTGTAGGTTTTCTTGAGGTTGTACTCCATACATCGATGTCTTGGAGTTTCATCTAAAGATGATGCGACATTTTCGGAATGAGACAATAGGGCTCCGGTGTGATCGGGATGCGTCGACAGTTTGGATAATGTAGAAGACAAAAGTCTTCCCAAATAATAGCAAAGTATATGGTAAAATGAAGACTGAGAATTCTCGATGGAGAATCTAGATGGCTACGGGGTGCTTGAAACATCAGGGAGTTCATCGGCGGCGATAAGGATACGGCAGTCCAAATGGTAGCAGCACCTTGCTTCCAGTCTTCTTATAAAGGTGACTGGCCAATTGATCGTCACCCTCTTACGCACGCTCCGGCTACCAAATCAACTGACGTTTCGAACCCTCCCACAGAAATGCTTTCCATAGCACTATTCAACTCTTGTTCCATTTTTAACATGCTCTTTGCAATAGAAAGACTGACTGTCATCCACAACTTCAACATTGTCTTGATCTCTGAGACTTAGCTCACCGAGCACACACCTTCTGAACAAATGTCAATGATCGGTTATCAAACCTTCAGGGATCAACGAATCCACCGCAGCCTTGGAGGTTGCATAGGTTATGTTAAATGCAGCCTATCTGCACCCTACTAGAAAATACCGTGCTAACAAAAGCTGAAGATTCTATACGGCTTACAGTTCTTTTATCCCAGATGACCATGGTTTCAGGTTGTAAGTATCGGCACCCCAGCTATGATACTTCCACATTTAGTCCCATCATTGGTGCATTCAATTACATCGCTGACCTGTCATTTGGAGGCACATTTATAGCAGGCGACTTCACTGCCCCTTGCACAAACTGGTCTCCCTTTGCTGTCCCCTACAAAACTTTGCAATTCGCCCCACGCGGTCGCTTGGGCAAATGGGCCCAACGTGTAAAACAGCCTACCAGAAATAATAACATTCTTGATCTGGTATTTAACCTGGGTCGAAGAAACTTTTCAGACTCCGTACTAAACGACTACACAGGTGACGACCACAAAATCGTCAGTTGCGGATTCCAAGTCAAGCCACTCCCTGATAACCTACTATGCAACTGTCCCTCTTGTCCTTCTAAGTGAGACCGTCTCCCCTCCCGAGTTCGCTCCAGAAACTGGGGCAGCAACTCTTCAGTACGCTGCTGACGTCCTCCACTCACGTTTACGCTCATACATCGGAAAAATATCACGTCTCTAGTACCCATCCAGACCATCAGGTTACCATATAACCGGGCTGAAGCAGAAAAATGACAAACTTCGACGGCACTATCAATGAAATGGGAACTTTTCTACAGTCTTAAGACCGGAACGCCTCTCCCGCAAAATCCACCTCAAGGTCAGTGACCTACAACTAAGGCGAGAAACCAAGTAATTACACCACCCAAACGAAGCATAAGAGCTAGCCCGGCTGCACAGAGCTCGTGCCCCACAATCAGCTCAATCTATATAACAGACCATCTATTTTGATGGACACCTAACCTCACCTTGAAAGATAGCTGACACGTTTAACACATTCTTCACAGCCACCGTGTCTCAGTCCAGCGTGAATCCAGCTTGCCACCCCATCTATCACAAAGTCCCCAATCAGTTCTATCGTGGTCACCACCACGGACGTAAATAGATGCGTCCACCGTTTCAAACCAACCTACCACGCCGGACCCGAAGGCATACCACCAACAGCACTCGGTCTTGGTGGCCCGGATATCCCTTCCCTACCACTAAACCTATACAGTCTATCTCTGCAAACCAGAATCTTCCCCAGCCAATGGAAGAGATCTAATGTCATCTCCAGGCAAAAGAAAGGCGCAGTGCATAACATTTCAATTACCGCCCGACTGATCATGCACCAATGCTAGAAACGTCGCGAAAGACTACCTGACCGACTACCTTTCCGCACGCAAACTCATCAGCCTAACACAGCACGGAGTTCTTGGATTACCCTGTTAATTCTACCCCCTGAACCTGGTAAAAACAGCTGTCAACAAAGACAGAGCACTCGTGATCATCTATCTTGACATGGCAAAAGCCTTCGACAGAGTCCAGCATCTGAAGTTGCCAAACAAGGCCAGAGGGTACGGGATTGAAAAACCCTACTCCGTTGGTTTAACTCCTACCTACAAGACGGTCACCCAGTTACTTGCTTCGATAGCCAGCTGTCAGACCCCGGCCGGGTAAACAGCGGGGTTATCCAAGGAAGTGTTCTGCGACCACGGCTATTTTTATTATATATAAATAACGTTAGCAATGTCGTCATTTAGCGCGAAATTTTCCTATTTGTCAATGGCATGAAGATAGTCCACGAATTCGAACAAGAAAACCTACCAGTAGCACTAAGTAACGTCACGGTTGATATAAAGCCCTTATCCTCCTGGTGTGACCGTTGGAAAATGTAATTTTTAATGGACGAAAGCAGCTATATCACTCTGAACTGTAATATTCCTCATGATACCTGGCAGGTTCACTGTAAGGTGACGGCAGCGACGGTGAATGGTGTGGCACAGCCTAGTGATTACCGAGAGCACTGGTAAGTATCCAAAGCTTCCCTCGTAAGCTCTATCAATAGTCATGTATGGATGTAAAATAGCTGTCAGTTTTTGGATGTCCGGGGCTACGTGTAGCTTGGGTTTAAGTATGATTCGGGAATCTATGGAACAGATATCAGCTGGGAGTTTACTCCACAACGTTGCACATTTAAGGAGGGAGAAGTTTCGCCTTGGGGACTTCCGAGAAGTAGGGATCGTTATACGGTGTTCCCTATTGCGCAGCCGATATGTCGAGTTCATACTGCACTGAACAGCTTGTATGTGGAGCAAATTAAACAAAACCCAGGGTTGAGTTTTATTCTCTTAAACCACAGAGGGTCACGCCGCAGGGGCGTACACCGCTGCATGTAGCTTAGTTTCTTACAAGGCCCAAACAGTGTTTTGGTAAATCGAAGCCGTACATTTTCAATATCGATAATGCCACGTTTGTGCATATTTGAGAACACAAGTGTACAGTACTCTAGGGTTGGGCGAGCATGGGTTTTGTATATCTCCAACTTACTGTCTGTGAAAAGAAAATTTCTCTGCAACAAGCCAAGGGACATGTTAGCCCGTGCAGTAAGGTAGGAAGTGTGTCCAGAGAAATTGAAGATGTAGGAGTATTGTAGTTCGGCATCTGGTATTGTTGGGAAATACGGGAGAGACACCTCCAATCTTAAGCGTATCATGAGGAATATTACAGTTCAGAGTGATATAACTGCTTTCGTCCATTAAAAATTACATTTTCCAACGGTCACACCAGGAGGATAAGGGCTTTATATCAACCGTGACGTTACTTAGTGCTACTGGTAGGTTTTCTTGTTCGAATTCGTGGACTATCTTCATGCCATTGACAAATAGGAAAATTTCGCGCTAAATGACGACATTGCTAACGTTATTTATATATAATAAAAATAGCCGTGGTCGCAGAACACTTCCTTGGATAACCCCGCTGTTTACCCGGCCGGGGTCTGACAGCTGGCTATCGAAGCAAGTAACTGGGTGACCGTCTTGTAGGTAGGAGTTAAACCAACGGAGTAGGGTTTTTCAATCCCGTACCCTCTGGCCTTGTTTGGCAACTTCAGATGCTGGACTCTGTCGAAGGCTTTTGCCATGTCAAGATAGATGATCACGAGTGCTCTGTCTTTGTTGACAGCTGTTTTTACCAGGTTCAGGGGGTAGAATTAACAGGGTAATCCAAGAACTCCGTGCTGTGTTAGGCTGATGAGTTTGCGTGCGGAAAGGTAGTCGGTCAGGTAGTCTTTCGCGACGTTTCTAGCATTGGTGCATGATCAGTCGGGCGGTAATTGAAATGTTATGCACTGCGCCTTTCTTTTGCCTGGAGATGACATTAGATCTCTTCCATTGGCTGGGGAAGATTCTGGTTTGCAGAGATAGACTGTATAGGTTTAGTGGTAGGGAAGGGATATCCGGGCCACCAAGACCGAGTGCTGTTGGTGGTATGCCTTCGGGTCCGGCGTGGTAGGTTGGTTTGAAACGGTGGACGCATCTATTTACGTCCGTGGTGGTGACCACGATAGAACTGATTGGGGACTTTGTGATAGATGGGGTGGCAAGCTGGATTCACGCTGGACTGAGACACGGTGGCTGTGAAGAATGTGTTAAACGTGTCAGCTATCTTTCAAGGTGAGGTTAGGTGTCCATCAAAATAGATGGTCTGTTATATAGATTGAGCTGATTGTGGGGCACGAGCTCTGTGCAGCCGGGCTAGCTCTTATGCTTCGTTTGGGTGGTGTAATTACTTGGTTTCTCGCCTTAGTTGTAGGTCACTGACCTTGAGGTGGATTTTGCGGGAGAGGCGTTCCGGTCTTAAGACTGTAGAAAAGTTCCCATTTCATTGATAGTGCCGTCGAAGTTTGTCATTTTTCTGCTTCAGCCCGGTTATATGGTAACCTGATGGTCTGGATGGGTACTAGAGACGTGATATTTTTCCGATGTATGAGCGTAAACGTGAGTGGAGGACGTCAGCAGCGTACTGAAGAGTTGCTGCCCCAGTTTCTGGAGCGAACTCGGGAGGGGAGACGGTCTCACTTAGAAGGACAAGAGGGACAGTTGCATAGTAGGTTATCAGAGAGTGGCTTGACTTGGAATCCGCAACTGACGATTTTGTGGTCGTCACCTGTGTAGTCGTTTAGTACGGAGTCTGAAAAGTTTCTTCGACCCAGGTTAAATACCAGATCAAGAATGTTATTATTTCTGGTAGGCTGTTTTACACGTTGGGCCCATTTGCCCAAGCGACCGCGTGGGGCGAATTGCAAAGTTTTGTAGGGGACAGCAAAGGGAGACCAGTTTGTGCAAGGGGCAGTGAAGTCGCCTGCTATAAATGTGCCTCCAAATGACAGGTCAGCGATGTAATTGAGTGCACCAATGATGGGACTAAATGTGGAAGTATCATAGCTGGGGTGCCGATACTTACAACCTGAAACCATGGTCATCTGGGATAAAAGAACTGTAAGCCGTATAGAATCTTCAGCTTTTGTTAGCACGGTATTTTCTAGTAGGGTGCAGATAGGCTGCATTTAACATAACCTATGCAACCTCCAAGGCTGCGGTGGATTCGTTGATCCCTGAAGGTTTGATAACCGATCATTGACATTTGTTCAGAAGGTGTGTGCTCGGTGAGCTAAGTCTCAGAGATCAAGACAATGTTGAAGTTGTGGATGACAGTCAGTCTTTCTATTGCAAAGAGCATGTTAAAAATGGAACAAGAGTTGAATAGTGCTATGGAAAGCATTTCTGTGGGAGGGTTCGAAACGTCAGTTGATTTGGTAGCCGGAGCGTGCGTAAGAGGGTGACGATCAATTGGCCAGTCACCTTTATAAGAAGACTGGAAGCAAGGTGCTGCTACCATTTGGACTGCCGTATCCTTATCGCCGCCGATGAACTCCCTGATGTTTCAAGCACCCCGTAGCCATCTAGATTCTCCATCGAGAATTCTCAGTCTTCATTTTACCATATACTTTGCTATTATTTGGGAAGACTTTTGTCTTCTACATTATCCAAACTGTCGACGCATCCCGATCACACCGGAGCCCTATTGTCTCATTCCGAAAATGTCGCATCATCTTTAGATGAAACTCCAAGACATCGATGTATGGAGTACAACCTCAAGAAAACCTACAAGCTTGTCTGCGACTAGCCAACAATAGATGACGCCCAGGGCGATCGACTTATGCACTGAAATTGGGGTCTAGATATGCTACGGCGAATCAGCACCCCCGTCTGGTCCCTGGATAATGACGGCTTCATGGGAGGATTTGGTGGACGGGGTAACTTACGTGCGAAAATCCTCCCCAGCCTTTGTCACACACTTGTGTTTTCGAGGCTATACTCTTTAGCTTAGTGACCCTCGAAAAAGTGCAGCACGCATCAACCACTACACTTGAATATTTGTCTATATTTTGCTCATACGCCGTGGTATATTTTTGGTTCGAACTCGAACTGCCATGACGGTGGTACCTGGCAGTTACACTCGTTGAATTCTGGTCTTCGTTGCTAAACGTTATGGCCGTACAGTCGAGGTTTGTACATATTTATATGCGTATAATTTGTTAGTTGAGTACCGTAGAATCAGTGAATCAATCTCGCTGTGACTTTGGAATCCGTAGATTGGGTTACGCGTTACTCACGACTGAAATAACCGTTACACCCCACCCACCCGACAGCAGGGCATCGGAATCACTAGCGGAGTGAGGAATATGCTGGCGCTCAGGCTTATATACGACTGGTCCATCACTACCAGGAGTATGTTCCTTCAGCCAATGGCAACAAAATAAAAAACCGAGTCACACATGTTAAACAAATTATCTCGCAACCATGTATCCGCCAGACACACAGATCGCGTAGATCAAGCTACATCTAACAAGAGGCAGTCGAATCCGGCCGCATCGGTGACAAAGCCATTCGGGTCCCACCAGCAGCAGTGTGCCCCGCTCCAGCCAAAACCGACTATTTACTCCACTCCGTTTGACATCCGATGGACTTTCCGAATCATAATAGTTTGCGCTACTCAAGCTACTTCCGTGAACTACCTTCCAGCTCGCCCAAAATACCAAATGCAGGATACTGTCACACTTTGATTCTGAACACTCTCTCTTTTCCCCATTGTTCTTTGCCCGGTGAACCTAGGAGAACCTGTCTTGCCACCACGTATTCAAAAAACTTCCAGGAGACGCCTGAACTCGTGGTCATTTTCCTCTTCCATACTGCCGCCTGTGATGTATTTCATAGATTCTTACCATTCATGGACAGGCTGTATGTTATCGACTGGCCCATCGAGTACTGTTACGTAAGAGTCCTTAAAAGACTTTTGGAAAGGTTGCGGGGGAAATCACGTCAGCCAACCTGTCCCGAAACCCCAGCCGATAATGCGTTTCTCTAGTTGAGATCAGCTTGCAAATGACGCCAACTTCACGGCCAATCGATTGTCGGGAATTCCTTCAGCTTTATGCGCCCTGGTTAGGCCCCCACCCCAGCGCAGCTAATTTCGTCGAACCCCCGCTAAAAGTAAAGGGAAAACGTAAAACTACATCGCACATCAACTGAGAGGGACACTGCGCATCGTGAGCATCCACTGAGTCATTGTGCAGCAAGTAGAAGCTTGCAATGATAAATCAAATCAGACGGACCCCATTGTTCACGTCTGTCCGTCTAGTGACATGATCGAAGCTCACTGTCGGAAGTGATTTCGTTTCACTAAAGATCTAGGGCCCTCCCCGAATGCCGGGACGGTCCCCAGCTCTGTTGCCTCATGTACCAGTTTATTCCAATAGCTTACCACCCTGGTGCTAAAGAATTGAAATCTGGCTGTCAGCCTGGATGGAACTTCCGCCAGCTTCCTCCGTGACTTCTTGTTTGGGAGCCTGACCCCATACGGAATAGACTGTCCGGGGACAGCCCAGAAGGGCCTTTTATTACCTTTGACGTTTCAGTGGTATCCCCGCGTAGTCTCCTGCGTTCCGCAGAGAAGGGCCTCAGGTCCTGGAGTCTCTGCTGGTACGTCTCGCCTCTCTAACCGTCACCCACACGCGCTGGAAGATGCCGCATCTTATACAAACATGAGCCGTCCACTTTGTAGAAAGGAGACCACGCCTGAAAACAGTGTTCTGAAGGAGGTCTAACCGTAGGCATAAAATGGCAAGAAAACTTTTGGTTTCCGGCACGAAAATGATGATCTCCACCTGAAGAGCTCACCGAGTGCATTTAGTGCAGCTGCCGCAAGCTAATTCGACCACTTGAGGTCAGAATTCACAGAATTCCCAAGGTCTTTACCCGGTTTACTGCCTCCATATTAGAAGGAGCCTTGGTCGTGTGCAACTGTCGACCTTGTAGCTGTCCGTGGCAGAATATGGCTTTTCCAAACATTGAGAGGTAGATCTCGCGTGTGTGCTCAGTTTGAAATGGAAATTATGTCCTTTCTCAGCTCCTCTCCCCCCCCCAGGCCCCCGCTAACTTCACGTCATCTGAAAGGAGAAGCTTGGTGACTGTGGGACCGAGGCTAAATCATTTATAGACAGGAGAATCAGTAGTGGGCCTAATACGTATACTTGCGGTGCCCCGCTGGTGGCGTTTTCTAACTCGGAGTTCTTGTCACCCCCTCTAACGTAAAACGTTCTACCGGTAGGGCAGTCCGTTTGCCATTCATTGAACTGCCTACTTATAGCAAACAACATCAACTTGATCGGTAAGGGCCGACGGTTCATCGAGTCAACTGCTTTGCTAGGGCCAAGATCATATGCTTCAGCCTGTTTAGCTGCATTCACCCTTCGAGTGGCCTCGTCTGGGAAGCTCAGGAGATTGGTTCAGCGTAACCTGTTTTCTACAAGTCAATTCTGAGCAGGGTAAAGCGTAGGCTTCTCCGGTGGGTGATGACAGAATCTCGGTTAGGCTTACCGGCCTTTTTTTACCAGTAGCCGATCTGGATCCACTCATATTTGAACGACCATCGCAGTTTCCCTGCCCTGAGGCACTTTCCTCTAGTCCAGCGTGCACCCATACAGCTTGTATACCCATGGGGCTGTGGTATCCCCCAAGGGCCTGATGATATCTGGATAGATGCCATCTTGACCGGCCAATTTTTGGATATTTAGTTCCTGTAGATCCATAAGCAGTGTTCCCTCTGAAAGATGAAATTCGTTTAACTCCGGCGAAGGATGCACCAGCGTCAAGTCGACTGGTGCCCCACCATCCACTCTGTTTACACTGCCAAATTATTCGCCCACAGCATCTGCTTTGCACCTGTTATCAATGACGCGTGATCTGCAGTGGAGAGCGGACCTATCCTGTTCTTTTGTAAATCGTTTTACCTCAAGTAACCGTGGAATTTCTCTGGGTATTTGTCCAAGCACTTGGTTAATTTAAGCTGAAGCTCCCGTTAGGCAGTTTCCCCTGGGAGCTCACCGCCTCATTTCGAAGCTCACCATAGAGAACCGAAGCCAGCTGACTGCGAAAAGTTTTGTGAAGATTCTACCAACGTTTTATACTTTTGATGACGTTGACCACTGCAGCCTTCCACCACGTTTGTTAGACTTCCGTACTTCTCCTTTTTAAGGGAGCAAACTCTTCTTTGAGTGCATCCAGTGATCCTTACACCACATCCCATCTTTCCTCGACAGTAGCCTCCTTTACCTTGTCCCAAGTCAGCTCCGCCGCTTTAGTTCTAAGCTTATCTATGTCTATGCTACCGAAATTCTCAACTAGTCTTGAGGCTACCTTGGGTTGCCGCGAGCGAAAAGTGATATTGCCGCGGACGCAGTCATTTTTGCCCAACGGTGCACATCATTGTTGTTCGGAAACATCGTTTGCCAGGTTCGTTATTGCGGAATAAAGCCAGGGAGTTTCACATCCAGCCCTATCTCTGGTGCCTTCCTTAATAGGCTGGTGCGAAGCATTAGCATTCAGCCACCCTGAGCAGCTCTTTTTTGACGATCCCATGGTGCAGACTTCAACCTCTCAATCAACGAGCAGTTGCCCACCATGACGGTTTGGTGCGCATCCTTAGCAAGTTCAGTTAGGGTTCGCAGTAGGCGAACATCCTCGTCGTGGTTTGAACCGGTGTCCTGAAGACACGAATAATACTGACCCTTCGGCCAGGCACGATGGATATTAGGGCTCATCGCTAGATATTTCTGGTGCTTATCTCCTTTGCGGGACTAGAGATGGTTTGTACCCGACCTACTGAGGACGGATACTCCTTCTTCAGGGCCGTCTTGTTCTCTATCCTCTCCATGGATTGTGAAGTCGTTTATCATTGGCCCTGAAATGTGGTCTTGCCTAGAAAGCCGAGCATCAGTAAAGGTGACTATTAGGGCATCGTGGAGCCAAAATACTTTCAAGAGTTTCATCAATTTTCTTCAAGCGCTACGCGCTTTGATGTGCATGACAGCCACATTCGTTCCAACCGAAAGGCATCTATTTCCTCTCAAACCTGCATCGGTCTCGGGCATAAAGCATGAGATTCAGTTCAATCTTCGACTAAATTTTCACGGGACTTTGTGTGGTTGAATCCAATCGTTTGTCCAAATAGTTGTGTTATTGGAGCGTTTCCGTAGCTCCAACCACCGAATGGTCCAGACGGCAGCCGTTGCCCATCTATCCAGATACTGATATTGGTAGGGATTTCTGAGCACCCGCCAAGCCAAGATTTGGCTTGGCCTTTCTGGCCAGGATGATTTTGCATCGGAGATCTCGCTTGCACCGCTCAAGCGGCCCGAAGGTCATGCTGATGTTTCTTTCAACTGTGTTTATCACTGGGGGACATGGAGACGGCTGGGTACCTAAGGTCTCTGCTACCTCCAAGTCCACTTCCACCGTATTCCTGTCACGGGCGTACATACGGAGCATACAGCCCTTAGAGGATAGCACGGGTAGTTGTCCAAAAGACCGAAGTATTGCCCCATTCATAATCCAGACAGCTGCCCAAGCCTTGTCCATAATGACTTTGGTCTTCAGGTTTGATGCCATTGCTGATCCAAAATCATTCTCAAAGGTTGTGTGGAGGAGCATTCCGAGTAAATTTTAGGGAGTGCCACACTCAAACCCCCCTACACTTTTGAAAGCACACATTCCAACAATGATAGAGAGTTTCCTAGTCTTCGACCAGGGCTTCAAAGAGTCCAGGTCATCCCACAAAATCTGATGATGATAATCTGAATGGATCATTCTCCAGTTTTAAGGTTATCCGCGTGATTGAGGCATGGTGTTTGGAAAATGGAAGGCAGATCGGTTATATACCTCAAGAAAATTAGCGGCCCCAAAACTGTACATTATGGGGCTCCACTAGAGGCACTGTATGGATTTTCCAGTGACTGCGCAACTCTCACGGCTAACTTTCTTTCGTTTGGAAAACCTCCGATCCAGTGAAATATTGGAACCTCAACGCCAAGGGCCCCTAGGTTCAACAACAGTCGTCCATGCGGTACCCTTTCGAATGATTTGCCGAAGTCGACAAAGATTATGTCCGTGCGATACCCCGCAGCCATGGCTTCCGACCAGCTTCCGCGGAAAAGCAGCAGGTTGGATATGTGCGAAGGATCCCTCAAAAATCCTTGTTGTCACGAGCAGCTTAGCTGGTTACTCCCAATGTGTTCATTGAAGCGGAAAATGTCTAGATGTTCCAGCGTTTTGCCTGCCACGGATGCCAAGCAAACAGGGCTATAGTTAATGGCAGCTGCCCCCGAACCTGTTTTAACCGAGAACAGTATTGGCCTTTTTCCACACTCTAGATAGTTCTGAAGCCAAGGCTGACGAGCCGAAGTCTTGTGATCGTTAGGGACTAAATTTTAGCCAGCCGTCTTATCGTCAGAGGAAGAAAGCCCTCTGGTCCTGGGGACTGATGGGTTTTAACTGAGTGCAGCGCTTCAGCTACCCTCTCCTCGATGAAGTCCGAGGAGGGCACAAAGGGAGCGCTGCTCTGTACTGACGGAAGCTGTAAAATTTCTGGTACATACACAGATTCATAGTATCCCGCCAAAAATCCACTTTAGATGGTCCGCTTCGCCCAGTGAGTTGTACTCATCAGTGCTGGGATGCCAATCATGGTCCGAGTTTTGGGTTTTAGATGAGCAAACAAACTTTCTGGAGCACTCACGAGTCAACTGCAAGTACTTTCCGAATGAGCGCTGTTTGGGTGCTGCATTTCGAAGCAGTGATTTCAAATGTGTCGCTGGTGCCAACACCAAAACTTAGCTGCACGAAAGGGTTCCCATACCTGATTCCTG
Organism: Fasciola hepatica; assembly: GCA_948099385.1. NCBI lineage: Eukaryota > Metazoa > Platyhelminthes > Trematoda > Plagiorchiida > Fasciolidae > Fasciola > Fasciola hepatica. Next base: position 3,280,415 of record CANUEZ040000016.1, read on the forward strand.
TGCCGAAGTAGGTTCCTGAGCTACAGGTCGAACCACGGAGGCACCTTTGAGTGTTGTCGACGCAGAAACAAGGGTGAATTTGCTTGACACGAACAGAGTACACCATCTCTGATGAGTTCCTTGGCCTGGCCAGTGTCACACGGGCCACTGGGGAACCAAGGAAAGGAGGCCTCGGACCTGCGCACATCATCAAGCTGCGTGCTCCTTATGTTAGGTACACCCTCCGATCTGGCCACAACTTGCACTTTCCGTTGCCGGAGTATAACCAGAACTGAATGGTCACTGCCCCCAAGAGGTGGCTCGAACACGGTCTCGTCAACATCGGAGCATCTGAAGGACATGACCAAGGTACAAATCGGGTTGCAGCCTCCTTAAATACGCTTCGGATGAGTCACATGCAGGCACAGCAATGAGTCCTGGAGAGCCAGAACGAGTCTTCGAGTGAACATCTCGGCACTAGGTAGGCTCCGCTGATTTCACCAGTCGAAATTTGGGCTATTGTGGTCGCCCGAAACGAGAAAATGACCGTCAGTTGCCCATTTGCTTATGCCCGATAGTAAGTTTGGCGGGTCCACACCGGGAGTCAGGTAGATGACACCAACAGACTCATACCCACCTGTGGCCAGGTTCCCATCGTGGTGTGAAGTCAGGTTGCCTTAGTCTTCTTTCCTCTTCAGCGTTAAACTCAAGCATTTGGCTGTTAATGGCATTTATTGCTATTTCATCTGATTTACTGATCTGGTAGTAGCAATAACTGCGTCACACCGTCCTGAGGGCTTCGATTATTACAGCAAATTAGTGTATTAGATCTTTTTAGGGATTAACTGTTTCTGATGAACCTGATCCATTGTTCAAAATCCCTCCAAAGTAGTCCCTTTTTATCCGGTCACTCAAACCCAGTTAGTCACTTTTGTCCCGCCGTATTTGCAATATAATAATAATGGTATATTTTTGGACCGTGGTCGAGAGGCGCACACGTAAGCATGATCAGAGTTTACAATATCGCTGAATGAGATGGAAAATTCACTAGTGTCAGAGAGAGATTCGCACATCACAGCGACAATGGAATAAGGCTGAAGAGGGTTTAAATGAATCAAAGCGACCGAAGAATACACGGCGAATATGAATTGATTTCGAGTCAGCTGCTGCAATAGTAATGAATCTGCCGGATGTAGGAGTGTTCAGACGGACATTGGCTTAGGATGCAGGAAATACAATATTCGCAAGAATGATGCAAGAAAATGGTCGGTAATGCATATTCATGTTCACTTAAAAAGGTAACTGACGTTGAGACGAAGAAAGCAGGGAAGAATTTTACGAAGGTTTGCAAGGGGATAATGGTTTTCATAGATTTGTGGAAATGAAAACGAATAGTGCCCCATGAGAGGGTGAGACGATTTCCATGAGAAGTAGTGTGTCATCTGGTGTCGGCGGTTCGCCGCTGGTGGAAGATGGATGAAGTTCAAGGGAAGAATAATCAGCATTCGGAATGCCGTATCCACGAGGAACAAAATGAGTCAAGGCAAGGGTAAAAACTTTGCAATAGGTTAGGCTATGCTGGTAAATTGACGAATACATCATCCTGTTGAGTTTCCTGTGGATTTTTTTGTCCGTATTGGGCTTCTGGGGCAAGGGTTGGCTGCGGTTTTGTTCTCTGTTTCACCATGGGAAGGAGGATGGCTTCGCCGAATCCGGACTGATCACTATTCAATTCGGAGTCCTCGCACGGTGGCTTCGACGTCGGAGGGCCTTGTAGTGAGAATTCTTCAGTAAGCCTCAAAGGGGAGTATGCAGCAATACCAGGACCTCTTGTGGGCGAGACCCGGTGGCTAGATCGTATTCTCGATAGCCTGGCCTTTGGTGCCGTTATAGACGGGCAGAGAAAAAGATAAGCTGTCTGCGCGATATATTACAGCCAGGCACCACGATGGCCGGGTGGTACTGAAATTGAAAAAGGGAGGGTCACAGTCTGGGAGATGTTCCAGCTGAGGGTTAGCGTGAGCAAAATAATGGATAAGAGCATGGAGGTTGGAAATGAGGCACAATGGTCTTTGTGAAATGAGGAGTCGTTGTTATTGTCATTCGGTGTTCGTGAGGGCTAACTGGGCTTGCACTACTAGGCAAAGTTATTGATTACCGATTCAGCCGTTTACCGGGAAGTCTTATCTTTCTGGGTTAATGAAGCCGTGGAGGTGCATTTAGACTAGGGTCTGAGGGCTACGTGAGGAAGCAGCTGGGCAACACGAAGAATCTGAATGGCAAACTTGCATAACAGATCTAGGGGATATATGACAAATCCCATAGTAGTGTTCTTAAGGGGCACAGGGGAGCAGCTGGGACAGACCAAGAACCCAAATGGCAAATTTATATGGTAGATCCAGAGGTCGTGAGCTTGCCATTATGGTGCAGCCGGAAAGACCGGCAAGATATTGGGAGGCCGTAGCGCGTAGAGTAGAGGCATGTTCTAAAGCCTTCTATAACTAAGTTCAGTCCAAGGCTACAGCAAGAGCCTCCATGGGGTGCGTAATCAACGAAAATGGAGTGCGGTCAGCAAGCTCTTACGAGAAAGCGCAGGCTCTGAGGAACTTATATGAACGTGTACGTGGACGAGACGCCCGGAGACAGCTTGAGAAAGCAATAGCCCTGCAGACGGTCATCATGGATGGAGTCATCATCGGCAATAGCTAGGTTGAACTGGAGCTGTGCAGTCTGAATAGCCATAAGACTGCGTGGCCGGATGATGTCTATCCCGCCTTTCTAGAAGCCCTGGTCAGTGTACTGGATGAAACACTAATACTGCTGTTCAACGTAACTCTAGACACCGGGGAGCTACCGGATGATTAGAGACTGGCGCGAGCTGTCCCCAGTCACAAAAGAGACGAAGGCGAGGTAGCCTCTAACTACCGCCCCGTAAGCTTACTACAAATCACCCTCAAAGTACTAAAGGGACGGGTCACAGGGCGATTAACAGAACGTCTACGGACTCACCAGCTGACTGCCAATCAGCAACCCTAGTTTGTTAAGGGAAGGTTCCGGTCTGCTTGCCTGTTATCCTTTTTCGACGAAGTACCTGGCACATTAGACCAAGGGGAAATAGTAGAGATATGCTGCTTAGACTTTCATAAAGCCTTCGATTCGGTAGACCACTGCTTCTTACTAGGAAAACTGAAGGCACTTGGAGTGGCTCCACAGACTTTGTGGTGGATCAAGGGTTACCTAATTAGCAGAGTCTTCTTCGTACGGGTCAAAGACACCGGGTCCACCCTGGCTCAGGCATGCAGCGGTGAGCCGCAAGGTTCCTTGCTGAGGCCACTATGGTTCCTGGTACATGTGTACGATCTGGTGACCTCACCAGAGTGCCCGGGATCCCTGTTCTCAGACGATATCAAAATAGTGGGAGAAAGAACCTCAATGTGACTGCAAGTTGAAGTAAAAAGGATTGATGAGTGGGCTGAAAAGTGGGAGCTGCCACTGAATGCGGCCAAGTGCAAACCACCCACCAAGATAGTCTACTCAGAACGGCAGCTATGGCCCTATGACTACAGCTTCTTTCTAGCCCGTTCCATTTACTAGGTTATCCAATGGAGGAAGCTAGGTCACAATTCCTATGCCTGAAGTGGCTCATCGAGGTAATTCAACCTCCAGTTGAGACGTCACGGATGCTGATCCCACTAACTATTCGCATACTATCCTCCAGTTAATTTGATTCCTCGTCTCCACGCGGACTTTCGCTTTTAATTGTACAGAGTGGTTACTTCAAATCCAGTCTCAACCTCATCTATGAACCTCGTAGCTCGCACCTCTCCAAAGTTCCACCGTTCAATTTATCCGTCTGACGTGCCATAGCCCCAGCATTATCGTAATTAGCTTACTTATCGACTATCATTTAGGTTCGTTTATTGCGTCATTTTTTGTAGTAATTCGATCTCTCAGTAAAACTTCCTGGGTAAACCCTCGCCCAATTACTGACATTTGCACTTTTCACTCCTCCAGGGTACCATCAACTTCTCTGAGCCTTGTTCCGTGGCAACAGCTGTGTCATTAAGTCCATGCTCCTCTATGCCCTTCTACTATCCCGGCCTCTATTCCGGATAAAGTTCAAACTTATAGCTTTTACCTCTTTCTCCGCAAACATGGACAGGAAATCCAAACCCAGTTCTCTTAAGGAAAGTGGCTCGTTATTTGAATTCAGCCTACAGTTATGTTGCCACTCATTCTGTTACCAATACAATTTCCTTCCGCTAATGTTGTTTCACTTTTTCACGCAGAATTTTGTTTTTATTATGCGTATGGGTCATTCTAAGTCCAGTTTCAACCTCATCTCTGGATCTCTTAGCTCCCACCTCTTCAAAGCTTTGCCGTTTAATTTTTCCGTCCTACTTGCCATAGCCCCAGCATAATCGTAATTAGCTTACTTATCGACTATAATTTAGGTTCATCCATTCCATCACTTTCTGTAGTAACCTTCCGCCTAGATAACATTCATTTAATATTGCAAAGATAACCCTAAGCCCAGAGCTTTCTTTCTGCCCGCCCCAAGTACTAGGTTCTCAGTTGGAGGTAATTCAGCCCCAATTCTTATCCCTTACCTGCATCATACCAAGTTCGCTTTACCCAGTCCAACCTAGGCTTATTCCCCTTCTCTTAGTTCGCCCTGGCATTTTAACCCAGAACCCCATCCCGGAGACCACCATTATTCACCAAATCATCTTTATCCTTCTTCATTGTCTTCGTCATTTTTAGCATTCCTGTCCCCTCCTCCGCTCGTAGCCTGCATTCTTTAAAGGCAGTTCCGATTTCTAGATACTAGAGATATCTCCTTACCATTGACCGTTGATCCCCAGCTGGGAGAACCCCAGAATGCTTTCTTCTACTTTCATTTTTCCACACAACCGCTGATGTGTATCTCCCAATCCATGGCTCGACATTATACCTGGCCCAAATTTCCGGCTGAAAATTCGATGCTTGCTCGTCATTCCGTCACTACCACATTGGCCCTGCCCGCTAGGATCCATCGCAACTTGGTCGCAAGCTCCTGGATTATTCAATCTCTTCGGCTACGTGACAACGCCAGTACCACTCGTGCAAAACCTGCCAGTGCAAGGCTCGATCAGTCCACCGCCTTGGCCGGCGCACATCGGGCTTGCAGGACGTCTGCAACGATGTGCGGGCGCAGCTAGGATGGCGGATCGCACCTCCTGTCACCAAACATGGTTTCCAGGTTGGGTGTACAGCGCAAGGTCAGCCCCACCCACCAGAACCGGCTGTGGCAAAAAAACTATTCATACACCCGAAGTGCAGCAAATATAGCACTATCTCCCCCAAGTTATCGCCTGTTTTTCATGGTACTCATCTCCATCCTCGCCATCTTGAATTACCGCTTCTTACGCCCGGCAAAATCTACTTTCCCTTGCACATAATTATCGCAGGGTTGAAAAACCGTTACCATACTCGGCTCACTGTTCATGATCCTTTATTTCCGAGGATTCGTTCCAAACTGCCCGCCTGTCTCATTCGCAAACTTAACCAACAGCCGAGTTAAAACTCTCCCTTTTTATCACATTTACCGATATATTTGAAAATGGTCACGCTTAATGTTGCCACACACTTCCGTTCCACAATGTCCAAACAGTATATTTCACTGAGGAATATTTGTCATCAGAACATCCCAACAGTCGACGATACTGTGATAGCTCGCTCTCTCTATCAGTCCATCTGTTCGCCCACACGGCTGTAGCATCACAATATCCTCACCTTGCAAAGATTCACGCCCTCCCCATATATTCACATCCGAGAGACAGCTGTACCGCATCGTTTTGATCTTTCGCCATCACATGAACCACCTTTTACAAAGAATACCAACAGATAGTATTTTACCTGTCAACTACTTCACAGCCCAGCTTCGCAAAAATATCCATTGATTGTTTGGTGCTTTTTCATACCTGGCATTCTACCTTGGTAAAGCCTCCAAGACAGTTTTGATCCTTGCACCTCTCTGATCATCGTGTTTAGCCCTTAGGTAACGATAATCATTACGTAAATACTTACTTGTCATTTAAATACTCATTTTCTTCGCAAACCTTTTATCTGCTACTAGAATGGACAGGTATCACAAACTGAATTGTCGCCCAGTTCCCATTTCTATTTTGGTGCATCACATTCCACTTTTCTGAAGGTAAACAGTGTGCCCAAAGATTGTATGTTTACGTCAGGCCACTTCTTCCAACATCGGCTAGGAAATCTCTCTCTACAAATGAGTCCTTCACTGGTTATTTAACTGACTTAGCCGACATTTGGTCGCTGAACGTTACAAGGGTAATCTTCGGAGGATTGTTTTTGTACTTTGCCTTTTCATTGTCTGATTTCCAATCCCAAGCCATTCCAAACCCCCTTGGAAACTTCTTTTTCCTCAAGGTGAAAAAATATTTGTCAATTCTATTTGAGTCTCTCTTTGCACTGTCCCGTTTTTTGTAATATTAGAGTAAGTGTCTACTACTTCCAACCAGCTCCCCCTGATTTGGCCGGGTTGGCCGCCCGACCTTGAGTTCGAATTTTCCGGGAGCCGTCGTAAAGAGTAAGTTGAATATTTTCTTCCATACTATATCCAGTGCACATACCTGAATCACACTCTTGGGATTTGGATTCTGCTTCCAACTGTACGGCTTGATCTTGTGTCGCAGCATGTTTCAGGGTTATCCGAAACAAACCATCATCACTTGCTGGCAGGCAAGGGAAGCAGAGAAGGCATGTACCCAGGGCTCTCCGTCCCAGTCAGGATAGAGTCCGCTGCTGTGGTAAGATACCTAGGTGTGCCTGTGCACGAGAGCTTCAAACCCTGAGCGGTGCACGTCAGCGGCGGTCAGTGCAGACAGAGCATTCTTCAACTGAAGACGAACGTTGGTGTCTAGGGAGGCCGGAGTAATACTACATATATACAAGGTGACCGTAAGGTACCACTTGAAGACTTTTGTTCAAGCGTGGGAGCCGAGCTTAGAGAAGAAGGAAGAGGTGTTAGTGTCAAAGGACATTGCTTTGAAAATCTCGTCCATACACCATACTTTTGCACATTTGCTTAATAATGTGAGACGTTCGAATTTGGCCTTGAACCGTTTCTGGCTGTAGTGCTTAAGCCACGGGGCTTTGAACCTTTGGGTTTTACAGTGCGGTCTATTAGGCCGCATGCTTGAGGTTTGTACCTTTTGTGAATTTCAATCTAGTACCGTGGAACCCACGAATCAGTCTTGTTCTAGTTTTGGGATTCGTTTGAATAGGCTGCGCGTTGCTCCATTTACGAGAAGTGATTTACGCTTCACTAGCAACCGTGCTACTGCCTCAGACTCTATTAAAATTAACAGCGAAATACACATCCAGCCCTGTTTCTGTCTAATACTGAAGTTGCTGCCAAGGAATTTATCAGCCGATAGTCTTCTGTCATTGCTAATACAGGATTCGAGCAGGCTAGAAGGCTTCTCCATAAAACTTCTCTGCAAAGAAAGGTTCACAAAAGCCATGCCAAAAACCATAGCCTCGTTGAACATCTGGCCGGTAGTCTCTCTCATGGGGCCAATTTACCAATCGTCGACCACCATAGGAAGATCTCCTCTGCAGTTGGTCGCAAAAGGTCTCTTTATCTAGTAGTTCGTCAGTCTCCACCCCATTTTCTCCGCGTCGCAGGCTTCAAAATCTAAAGAACAGCCTCAGTGAAACTGCCAACCTTAAGTGCTCTCCGAAGTCCACAAAACTGATAAAAGTCTCCCTGGCTTCAAGACCGGTAACAAATTATTGTGCAAAAACCCACATAATATTAGTCCTTCGACTAGCTCAAGCAGTGTCTGGCCGAACTAACAAAGTACACTCAAAGTATATAGTTCAAAAAGACGAGCGCCGACCCTTGCGGAAGTCCGAAATCCAACACCGGTTCGTGGAAACAGCCCTATAGCTAACATCAAATCACTAATGCCTCAACTGCCGATGGCAGAACTAGCCATTTCTTACAAACCTCGGAAGAGCGGGACGAGACGCATCTGCACTGGCATCCCTTAGGAATTCAAAAATGAAAAAAGTAACTTGGTCTGCAAAATCAGTCACCTCTCCTTGGGGACCCGGGCCTCACTCTCCGATCTAAATCAGACTGTCGCCTCCAGGTAGAGTGAAACATAACGACACTTCATTCAACTGCGAGAAAAGGGGTCTCGGCAAGACTATTCAGTTCGTTGTTCCAGTACCCTGTCATAGTGCAGTTTCGGTAGGCTGCTTAAGGCCCACTCAACCACACCATGTATCCTGCTCTCCATTTCCAAATAGTCGTGAGCTTTCGGACTCAATGCCACCCTATCCGAGTTTGCCGGTTTTTCCATTTTCTCTCAACGTCCCGCCACATCCTATATCATATATTTTTCCCACCGTCCTACGGTCAAACAGTGGCCACAATTTCTCCGAACCTGGCAGCAAATTATGGGCCAGTACATTCATTGCACATCTTAGCCATTATAATGATAGATTTGCAATTGCACTTTCCACTGCTCGTTTCCTTGTGAGAAAACACACCCTTCAGCTTCTTTGAGCTGCAACCTCACCCGAAAGCGGTCCTTGTTTCTGAAGCTTTGCTTGCCGATAAAACGCCTCTCCGACACATCTCCATACCAAGTTACGACATATTCTCCGCGAACAGATCTGAGAGAAGTGGTGGTGGATATTTTGCTCATGGTGAGAACAGTCTTCGAACAAACTTACTCCGACTTCCCGTCCTTGATAAGGTCCAGGACTCTGTTTAGATCTCTATACTACTGCTTCAGGGACAGCTCGTCATTGGTTGTGTTTACTGTCCGCCGGACTTTACCACGGGTGACGTGAATGCAATCACCGATGCGCTCTGTCACGTAGCTGCAATCCTGCACGCCGCTAAAATCATAGCGGGGGAGGTCAACCCCCCTGGCATCTGTTGGACAACCCTGAAATCCTCTCCGAAATTAAGCAATCTTATTTCATGTACCAGTGCAGGCTGATGGATGCAACATGTAACATCAAACCGAGGGAACAATATCCTTGACCTCATCTTTACTTTAGGCCTCCGGAGTATAAAGGCAAATGTCCTCAGCCACTTTCCCGGTTTTGATCATGAGGTCATAACATGTGAATTCTCCATTCAGCTGCATCACCACGGAATTCCTCAAAATCGGAAATCTTTCCGAAATGCTAACTGGGACGTTCTACCCGCTATCCTGCTTAATAAGCGCTGTGATGATTCCTTCTTAACATCAGGTCCTCAGCTGGCGTCAGACGTAATGTACTCTAACTTATTCTGCCCCTTAAATGTCATTTCTCCCGAGATAGTTGAAGTAAGTGTAAGAAAGACCTACCGGCAACAAAAATTCAACTCAAATTCGAGAAGCTGCAACCTGCTTACGAAAGGACCAACGACCCCTGTATCATCCTCTGCCTCAGCCATCTCTCAACCCAGCTACTAAGTGAAGGGAGAACAAGATGAAAATGCAAGATCTGTACGCTCTCAACCAGCCGAATAAAAGGGCCTACCTGTCTGGCCTTGGTAAAACTCGAACCCCCCGGTTGTACAGACAAATTACCATATTTTCTCCCATTAGAGAACGTTTATATCAGATAGCTGCAGTTAATCGCTGAAAAATTCAATAATTTATTTGCTTCTATCTTCATAGCAGACCTCAATGGTCCAACCCAAGATCTCACCTCCTTGACTGCCCATACCTTCTCAACCACAGTATTCACAGCTAACAGGGTCGGAGCCCTTGATCGCATGCCTCATGCCCAGCTGCTAACCGAGGTTAAATAATACAGCACCACAGACCCACCCTTGTCTTGGTTGTCATCCTATTAAAGCATGAGATCGCAAGCAGTAAACATTGATGTTTATCTCTCATCGTCCCAGCCAGTCACAAGTGGTGTCACACAACGCATTGTGTAACACCCACTTTTATTTCTTCTCCACATTACCGAAGTATTCAAAGCAATACGCCATTGCACCGCTTTTCTATTCGCCGACGATAGAAAACTTTCTACTACTATGAACCCCATACCTTGGCCGATACCCGCACTGAAACAGCTGATGACGTGAACTTTCTTAACATGCGGCGCAACACTTGGAAAATGAGTATCTCCGCCGTCAAGAATGCCACTCTCACGTATAAAAGTCGCATTCCCCCTGGATCCCTTGCCCTAAAAGGCTAGCACATTTCTATTACTCCGCTAGTACGAGATTTCTGCCTGCTGTATTCCTGCACTTTTAACTTGCCACAACAGGCCACCTACAAGGTGGCTCAGACTAAGAGAATGATAGCGCTTATCTGCTGAATTTTTGGAATGCTCGACAGCCAACTTATGATCTTTATATCCCAAGCCAGACCACAGCTGGATTATGGCCCTCTGGTACGCACTCACATGCGCAAATCTGATAGACTTGCCGTCATAAGGGTTCTTTGATCCTTCACCAAGCACTTACTTGGCTCATCATCTCCCGTGAACTACAGGAAAAGATGTGAGCTACTAAAGCTTGAACCTCTGTGGCTACAACGTATGAAGCTCAGTCTTCATCTTCTGCTCAATGTCCTACTTTCTAGAGCACATACGTCCATCACTGATCTGTTTCGCTCAAGACGCACCCTGCGCTCTTCGCGACCGAAATCATACTACCAAAGTTCCATACTCCAGGACAAAACTAAGAGAAAGGTTCCCCATCACCGTCTATTCTCGTATTCAAAACAGACTCCCCGAAGACATTAGGGCCTGCCAGAGTGGGCCGATTCAAAATCGTCCTCACATAATATCTAGATGTCGCCAAAGTGCTACAGTTAACCCATACGTGTACCGCATTAGAACAAGCTCATGATGATAACCTAGATTTTTCAATGGATAAAGAAAGCATGACCGGGGTAACATCCTCTGCAAAGCCGACATCACCCACCCCATATGCCTCCTCCATAGCTGTATATTAGTATCCCGTATGAAGATTTACATCACTGACACGGCTCTTGCTAGACCCCCCCTAATTCAAGCACTCTAAAGTCTCTTAACTATGCCCGTCATGCTTAATTCGCTTTACTCAGTCCAAACCGGCCTATTACCTTTCTTTATTCTTCCCTGGCATTCCAACCCTAAATCCACCTACAGCGACCGCCGTTAAATTCAAAATCACCATCCGTATTTCCAGTTTTCGGCATTATTTTTGAATTCCCATCCACCATCAACAGCTTGTAGCCCTCATCCTTCCAAAAGTAGTTTATGTCTAAATTACGATTTATTTCTTTTCACCTTCGACTGTCGATCCTGGGCTGGAAGCCCCCCAGACTGCGTCTCTCTATTTACGTGTTTCCAGGCAATGGCGAGTGCGCGTTTCCTTTATGGTGTCTTGGAATGATCTCGAAATAATACAGGCCAGCTATCTAGCCCGCACTTCCGGGTGAAAATCCACGACCCGCAAATCGTTCCGTCGCTACCACATTGACCATGTTCTCCAGGATTCCTCGCAAAGAAGCCGCGCCCTCTTAGACTACTCAATCTCTACTACCATTCGATCTTGCCGACATCACGTATGCAAGTTCCACGGGTGCCGGCTCAGTCAGATCCATTGCTTTGGCCGGTGCACATCGGGCGTGCAAGACGTCCGCAATGATGCGCAGGCACAGCTAGCCTGGTGGATTGCACCTCCTGTCTCCAGAAGTGGTTTCCAGATTGAGTGCCTGGCCTATGATCGACCCTACCCACTAGCACCCGTTGTGGACTGAAAATAAACAGACAAAAAACAAACAAACAAGCGGACAAAGAAAGCAGTTCATATACTCGAAATGTTGCAAGTACGCTGCTGTCTCTTCCAGCTAACATCGAATTTCCGCCGTGCCCGCTTCCAAATTCGTCATCACTACTTACCGCGTTTTACGCCCGGCAAAATTTACTCTTCTTGGTGCATATTAGTTGCATACTGGGAAACCTGTCAACATTCTGGGCACGTTGTTCACGGTCCACTTCTCCGCGGTTTCATACAAAAGTATTCACCAGTCACATTCCTAAACTTAACAGTTCCCTAATACAAAACTCACCCTTTTCTGCTACTTTTACTGATCTATCCGAAAACTGACGCATTTATTGTTGCCATTCACTTCCGTACCACAATCTTCAAACAGTATGTATCACTGCAAAACATATCTCTAGGGATTCCCAATACCCGATGGTTCACTGATCTTTTGCTTTCTCTGCCGGTTCCGCTGTTCGCCCACTAAGGGCTGTTGCTTTGCAATACACTCGTGATGCACGATATCATGTCCCACATATGAACATATGACGGGCGCCTGTACCGCAGAGTTCTGTTCCGTTGCTATCAAGTAGTCCACCTTTCAACGAACATAGGTTGATAGTCTTCTGCTGTTCACCTTATCCCTTTTGCCAGCTGTGCCTTTTTGCAACTGTTGTCTCTACGCACCACACATCTATTTATCGCCAGTTCCCACTTTCATGCCTATGCATTATGTCATTTCCTTCTGAAAGCAAACGATCCCCTTAAAGTGTGCGTTGCTATATCCGGCCACTTCCATGACCGTCACTTTCGCAACCGCAGTCCCAGCCTGTCGCTATATAATTGGCCTAACCGAAACTCGGTCACTAAACGCTACAGCTGTAGTCCTCGACCGATTTTTCTTGTTATGTATCCGTAATACCGCCTCTTTGTGTCACTTAATTTTACACCGTGACCCTTCTCATACACTGCAAAGCTCTACTGCTTGAATACATCTCCTTCAGGAATTTTTTCCCGTCGATTCAGTCTGATCCCCCGGTAGGACAATCCTCCTTCCGTAGAATTAGTGTGTATCTTTACTACTCCAAGTCCACTCCATCTTGATCGGTTGAATCGACCACCTGACCATGAGTTTAAATTTGCCGGGTGCTACCACTGATATTGACTTGAATGCTTTCTCTTACATTCATTCGTGCGCATATAATTGTACAATCCTCCTGGAAATCTGATCAGCTTTCACCTGTGCCGTTTGATCTTGCATTGTGGCGTGCTTCTGGGTTATCGAGAACAAATTACTAAATATACATGACACCATTAGGCTTCACCATGTTTTTTTGAGTCTGGATAAGAATCCTTCAGTAGCGATGACGCATCCGGCCCGACGAACAAGACGTCACCACCTCCTCTGGTTCTAGACCCACCTGCATGATAAATTGTGTGGCCCCAGCGGCCATCTCCGAGTCTGATACTTCCGCCGTGAGCCACGATTCTGCCACGGAGACCAGGGCTGGCATACGATGTAAAACCCAGTACTCTAACACGTCTCTTTTCTTCATGAGACCCCAAAAATTCGACAGCACGATCTCAGCACAACCAAGCCCTTCCCCGCGGGCAGCCCACCAGCCACCGCTCAGGGCTTAATGGTGGGTGCTTTGGCAGATGGCAGATAGCGGCTGCCAACTTTGAACCCAAAAATGATTTACGTTTAAGTACGTTTCACCACTTGCATTTCGTCCACGTAGCTCACCTCTTGAGATCTTTAGTTTTATCCTTGCCCCGTGATCCAATCTGCGTATCAATAGAACCTTTTCTCCCTTCAATAGGTGTGGCTTTTGGAATTCCAGAGAAGCCTCCTTGTCCGAGACAAAAGCTACCTTCAGCCACCCGGGCTGGCTGTTTTCCCTTATTTTTTGAAGCCTTATTGCGGCTGACTCAAGTTTTGTCAATTCCTCCTCATCCTCAGTGGATGGTTTCCCAAGCGCTTCACCCTAAAGTGCCAAAGCAGGAGTGAGGCTCTCTAGAGGGTCTATTGCCTAGGCCTCGGGAAGACTTACATCCTAGAGGCACCGTATCCTCGGTAGAAGGGCATCTCGCCATCGACGGGGTGCCGCTTTTGTCCATGGGCTGGGTAATGGCAGCTGAGCTGAGCTGAGTTGCACGTTATCACTTACTGCGGCAGCTCCGTGACTTATCACGGGAGGGCGACCGGACACATTATTTGCTATCAACGGAAATGCAATTGTAGTAGACGTCTTCTTCCTCTGGCTGGCTTTTAGCGCTCCTAAATTCCTTGGGCGGCGGGGGCAGAGGCGGCTTCAGCCTACTCTACGGCCCCGCAAGAGCTCTGGTCCTGGAGCGTGGGGACTTCATTACTGAGAGGACATCCCGTGGCGTGGATTGAATCTCATCCATGTTCAGCACCCCGGATGCCAGGTACCAACTAGATCCCGAGAATAGCCTAGGGAACCGGTAAGAGGCCAAAAGTTTCGAAGGGCGCCAAAAGACGGTAAAGGTCAGTGGATTAGGAGAAGGACCGTTTGCGTTTAAACAAAGTCATACAGGCGCACATTTTTGGCTCGACACCGGACGGGGTACAAGCTGAGGGAGCTGAAGGTTCAACAGACCCCAAGCAGGGCTGTCATAAGTGATTTTAATTTGGCGGAAGCCAATTGTCCATACGGTAAGCGGACGAAAAAAGGCACAGCCCTGTGGAGTCGAACAATATGCAAACTGCCCAGAGCTAGGGGCCAATTTGTTGTGTTTATCCATGATAATTTTCGGCCACGAACTTAAACATCCAAACTCAGTCATTTCCAGGTCGTGACACAAGTAAGTAGCAAGGAGTATATCCGGAGTTTGAGCACGTATTGTATCGACTTACGCGTAACTGAGAGTATCCCGATGCAACACGATCTGTGACCTTCGGCGAGGCGCACATGGAACACAATACTTGTAAGAATGCTGAAGGACATTTCATTAAAATGCCATACAACTTCGCTTCCATGGTGGAGCTTTTATGTGCAACCAAGGTAAGCAACGTCTATAACGTATTGCTCACTCAAGACCCTTCCCATGTTCAGAGCAAACAAGGCTGGTACTTCTCCCAGTGGTAGCTTTTATTGGGCGTTGCCGATTACAAATCCATTGAAATTCAAACGTTGCAAGCTGACTCTGTTTGCAGTGCAAATTAAAGGAAGCCCTGGTGGAGCGCAGCAACAGCTCGTTTAGGTCCAAGTTTGTATCCTGAGCCTTCTGATTGCCTCATCCTTCCATTATCCAGTGAACGGCTTTGAAGATGGCCGGAAACAACCAGATATCAAAATGAGCACCAGGTCCGACAGAAGTCTTTGCTCAAGCTGGGTGCCCACACACTTTGGACCAGATATCAAGCTGCGGTGGTGCAGTCTCAAGTTCCGTCCAGTTAATTTCAGTTTGCACAGAACATGTACCTCACGGCCAATCGCGCGTCGGAAATTCCTTCAGCTTTATGCGCCCTGGTTAGGCCGTCACCCCAGCGCAGCTCACTTCGTCGAACCCCCGCTAAAAGTAAAGGGAAAACGTAAAACTACATCGCACATCAACTGAGAGGGACACTGCGCATCGTGAGCATCCACTGAGTCATTGTGCAGCAAGTAGAAGCTTGCAATGATAAATCAAATCAGACGGACCCCATTGTTCACGTCTGTCCGTCTAGTGACATGATCGAAGCTCACTGTCGGAAGTGATTTCGTTTCACTAAAGATCTAGGGCCCTCCCCGAATGCCGGGACGGTCCCCAGCTCTGTTGCCTCATGTACCAGTTTATTCCAATAGCTTACCACCCTGGTGCTAAAGAATTGAAATCTGGCTGTCAGCCTGGATGGAACTTCCGCCAGCTTCCTCCGTGACTTCTTGTTTGGGAGCCTGACCCCATACGGAATAGACTGTCCGGGGACAGCCCAGAAGGGCCTTTTATTACCTTTGACGTTTCAGTGGTATCCCCGCGTAGTCTCCTGCGTTCCGCAGAGAAGGGCTTCATGTCCTGGAGTCTCTGCTGGTACGTCTTGCTTCTCTGACCGTCATCCATAAGCGGTGCAGGGCTTTCCGCCTTTCCTCAAAAATGGAACGTTAATTCAGTCTTGAGAAAGTTTCCCGCGGCGGCTGAAAATTCGACCACCTATCAATAATTTGGACTGAGCTGTGTTATTGAATATTAAAATTTTTCTGTATCGTTTCACATGGCACTTTGATTTTCCCATACGCACCAAACCGATCTCGGATGTGACACATTATTAGTAATGACGGCTCATTTCCCGACTGTTGTTAGAGACGCCTTCACAAGGCCCAATCTTAGAATACACCAATATACAGCGACGTCAGGTTTCTACATATGTGCCATTCAAGATTCGCAAAACTGTCGTGAATGTACAATAAAGCTGGGCCGCTTTTGAGTGAACTTAAACGGAGGTGGTTAATTAGACAATCATAGATCAGTTTTGAATCCAGAGAAAGGACCTCGTGGATGGCTACTCAAACTTGGGAACACAGACGAAAACGATACTGAAAATTGCTTAAGGGGAGGTGTACACAAGAAACAGTGAAGCGACTAGCGGTAGGCGTCAAAGAGTGGGTTGGAGGGCGAGACAGTATTAATAAACAATGTCCCTTACAGCATGCCGAAAATTGGCTGCGACGGATCCGGCTATCGGAAAAGAATCACGATTGTCTACGGAATCTGGTGTGCCGTCGATTATTATGGAAACAGAGAGGGCAATGGAGCAAAAGATAGATCCAAAAAGGGGACAAGAAGTGCAGAAAAGGACTCCAGGTTGCACGAACTGGATATCTAAAAGATCAATATCAAGGAATCGGGGGGGGGGGTGAGTTACTAAAAGACACGGTTAAAAATAAAGCTTACCTGAGGTTATCGGAGATTATCAGAGATGCCGGCCCCCGCCGAGAATGATTCCAACATTTGATAAATAACTATGGAGGAAGCCTGTGTTACATGCGACACGCTTCTGAGCAAAAGGTAGCCGAATTTGGACGAATCCTGAGACCAAAACAAGATTTCTTGTAAAATTTCACGAGCTTTGTGCAATCTTTCAAGGCGCACGTCATGCTTCACTTGAGGCGGGAGTCACCTATAGGTTCGCTCAACTCTGTTGGGTATTGTGCAGCTTGGGATTTTGGCGGATCGATAGAGGTAAGAGACAAAAAATGTACGAAACAAAATGCTGATGTACAGGAACACGTGCAGCAGAAAAAGAGAAGAGGGGACTAATGGAAAGTGCAGTGGCCAGCAAATCGGCATCAAACCAGCCACATAAAATTGCTACTTCGGTCTATTCCGAAGTAGCTCCCGGTCCGGAGGTTGTACGTCGTCTGAATGGATCTAAATAATTTTACAGTCGGCTGCCAAGTAGTGAAAGGTTGAAGTATGTCCACAGTGTTCCTAGTTTCTACTATGCCGAACTACATAATAAAAAGCAGCAAGAACATACAAATCTCAAATGTGCGATCGAACAGACTCAAAAACAAGATCCAAGCTCACCATGTGAGATAAACAAGCAAGTGCTCCACACGGGTCCAAGATAGGAAACGGCAAATCAGTTCGTTGGACGAGAATAAAAAGTTTGGTTCACGAGAGTGTGGGTTGCACTACGGTATAGTGTGCTTTTGTAGGATCTTCCCGAAAAGATTGTTTAATTATGGATGCAAGTGTGCCCAATATAATATTAATAATAATAATAATAATAATAATAATTTATTTCGGAGATACCCGAAGCAAGCCTTGCTTATGATAGAAATTTTACAAGCGACAAAACCGACAGACAAAATTCATGAAGAAATTAGAAACACCTAACACAAAGGGGGGTAGGAAGAAATAGAGGAGATATGAGAGGGAGATAAATGTAAGCACACCGAGGAGTAATGTAGGGAGTTTAAGGGAACACGGAAATGGATTCAAATATGGGCCCCGGTGAATTTGAGGGTCAAGGCCAGATGGCTCAGCTAGCTGAGCCATGTGGGGGAGAACTGAGCCTGGGAATTTCGCAGGAGGAGGACTGAAAATCAACATGAGAAAATATCGTTACGAGAAACAATGAAGAAAAAAGGAAGAAAGAAGAGGAGAACAAAAAATATTGAGTTGTATCGCTGGGGACAATAAACGGATGGTGTCAATTTGAAAGTAAGGAGCTGGCAATACAAGACGTAAAGAGTTAGTCAGATGGCATCAATGCCGCGGAAGGATCGGGATACAGTAAATTTGGGGCACAGTTATGGACAAAATGGAGGCATATCATGAGGGGTGGTGGTATGGTGGCAAAAGAACTGAAGGAGGTGGAGATAATATGTGGATACAAAAATATATATAGGTATATATATCAGAGCGGGAGCAAATAGCAGTGAAGAGACGGGACATGGAGGTAGCAGTGGTTGGACGAGACAGGTAGGGTTGAGTCAAATGGTGCGGAATTAGCTTGGATAAATTCCGATGAATTTGTTTATGACGGGTGAACATGGGAGATTAACAGCAAAAGGGAACCAATTTGAGAAGCCCAGAAGTGACGACTATGAGCAAAAGTTGATAAACGAGGGAATATGGAGGAGAGGATCGATGAAGACAGGTAAGAGTGAATCTGACAGTCTGATTATTGCAGGTGTGGCATATGGTGACGGTCGAACATGGGTAAAGCGGTAATAAAGTGGACTTACAATATGCAAGATGGCGGCGAAAATGGCTGGAGCATATAAGTACGGGTGGTTGGAGAGGTGTGGAAGATCACTGGGGAAGGGTAACTTTGAGGTTAGAAGAACTGTGGTGCGAAGATGCATTGGTTGTAACGGCGAATAACATGGAAGGGAGATAAGAAAGTGGAGGATCAGAAAGATCAGGCAATGGCAGATCGCATGGTTTGAAACTGCAGGAGAGAAGAATGACGTTATGATGACATTACATTGAGGGGAACGCATAAAAGCAGTGCAGCCTGAAAGGCACAATGAAGATGCCAGTGGCGAGCAATGTACGAGGCAGGCGAGAGTGTTGACCAAAGAAAACCACCCAAGTGGCACACCCCGAGTTTGCCCCATGCGTGCCCCATGGGGAAAACTTGGGGCAAACCTGGGGCCAGCCCCATTCTTTGTAATACTTTAAGCGAAACCAGATCTAACTGCCTTTTTCACGGACTACTACTAGTGTTTATTTCTAATTTGGCCGTTTGCTTAAGCATTCCACATTCACCAACTTCTGGCGAATCTGCAACTCAAAATTGAAAGCCAAATTCGTAATACGAAAAATATGTTTTCGTTCAATAAATGTGTATTTTATACAAATGTGCAATAATCCGTCAAAGTACTTTCTCGTTGAACCTTGGATCCAGTTGTCTGTGGTCGCGATATCTGCAAATATGATAATAAGATATAAACTGTCACTGAAGAACCGCCAGTAAGTCACTCCACCATTGTGTATTAAGTGATAACGGCATCCGATATAAATATATTCAAAGAACGGCATGGAATTTTTCAACGATGCTTGCAAGTTGAATAAAGAGACGGATCTACTTTATTATTTCGCAATAGAGCCGTCTGTCAATGCAAACCGAGCAACATAGGCTTGCATATAACTGCTGCCTTTTCACAGTCACCTATATGATACGGAAAGCAAAAGCAGCGTACGGGAAAAATGCGGAAGTCCAATGTGATTCAACAAGAGATTACTGCACTCCAAACGTTAGTCTTGCAGTAAACTTTTCTGTTAACCGTAGAAAAGAATTAGGGCAACTCCGTTTCAATATACTCACCTATTATATCTGCTATCTGCTCCGCGATCACGAGCGTTGTGGAACCAATTTCTGACGTGCTTGTCGATGTTGATAGCTGGTTCCTCGGCGAAAACGGACTGAATCTGATGGCACTTAGCTAGCGGTGATACCAGTAATAAACTGATATACCTTTTATTGCTTTGACGAGTCTATGGTCGCAGACGGCTATTCTCTTGTTGCTACCGAGCCAGCAGCACTTCACTGCAAAGTTTTCGCTGACCACAGCAGATAGCATTTGCTCAGCGGCATCCTGAATATTTTTAGTTGTGTACCGCCGCAGTGTTGTGACTTATATTTGTCACCTACAGGTGTAGTGACTCACCATCTCAATGAAGGCTCCTGGTGTTCCAAGGACGTCGTATAAATGGTGAAATTCATCCGTAGTGTTCACACGTGTGATTGGCTGCGACATAGCTTGTGAACATGACGCCCCGAAAGTGGTGGAAATGGATTCTATGGAGGAATTTAGTTTCTCCACACATCTTGTAAGGCTGTCTAGGGCCAGAAGAATTTTTTCTGGGTTTACTAAAATATAAGCAGACGGCGCTACATGTGAACTTGCACGGTATAGTATAGTATAGAATACTCAGCTCCCGCCTAAGCCCACGGTAATTTTGCCACTTGCTTGGATGGTCCACGCGAGTTAGCTATCCACTGCAAACAGAAAGATGTTAAGCACTGAACCACATTTTTCTCCATTTGAGATCCAAAAATGATAACTGAAACAAATACCCATAAACATTAAACACGCGTATACCAGGCATCCACGGTACCAGCAAAAACGATGGTGTATCGTATGATACACTTATATATAAATATATATATATATAGGGAGAGAGAGAGAGAGACAGACAGACATACGGCTTGCCCTCATTTATATATATATGTGCGTAGTATAAATAAGCGCGAGTGTACGCTCATTGAGCTGCAGTCCATCTACTTATTATGAATGTATTCTCTGTCACTGATTGGAGATTGATAAATCAGCCAACATAAGAAAAGCACGGGAAAAGTACTCTAAGGGGCCACAATCTTGGGACTAAATCCATGTTTGCCCCAAGTTCACTTTATGGGGTCGCCCAAGCTTCGGGCTGACCTCAGGCTTGCTGCTCATCATGAATACAAACACGTTTAGGTGGTGCGTTCAACACGGTCTGTACGAACCTCAGGCCGAACACGTGGGTCACCTGCCAGAGAAGTCACATCACAGTCACGTGAAGGACAGAACGACGACTGCACGAGACCGCGTAAAGGTCACCACTAATGGTGACGTAATAAAACAAAACAGGCCACAGTAGGGGAGCCCTACGATGACAAAATATGTACATAAGGATATAATTCTAGTGGTTCCGTAGCCAATTAGCATCTCTTTCACATGAAAACTAATCTAAGGGCAAGCTTGGAGCATGCCCCAGGTTTACCCCAAAGGTTGGAGAAAAGTGCTACTTGGGCAGGTAACAGATGATGAATCAGATCTTTTCACTGCGGATGACACAGGACGAAGACCAAGAACAAGCAAAGGATCCGGACGCGGAGGCATGTGATGGAACAAAGTGCACGAAGAATGGTTGTGCGTCAGAGTCGGGAGACTGAAACAGAAGAGTTTCGTGCTTACAGACCATTGCACCAATGGATTGGGCCAGAGGTTTCTGATCGGTTCACTGCTTAAACGGAGGTCCACGGAAGAATTATGGATTCAGACGTGAAAATTATGGAGGTGGTAAAATAACTATAAATTTGGTTGTAGAAAATGCAAAGGCTGGAACGGCAAGTTCTTATTTGGGGATTGGTCATGGTTACCGATGTGTCTGATGTTTAATGGTAAGAGGTATAAGATGGACAAAAATTATATCTCAACGTGGTAGCTAGTGAGGTATGCGATCAGTGAGCCTGGTAAGTACATGGAAATAACAAGAGAATATTGATTAGGAGCTGACGGGGGCGACATGGGTGGAATGGAACATGCTTCGGGCTTGGGCAGAGTAAGATGGATAGCGTGACGGTGACATCATGCAGTGAGGGTTGTCAATGTGAAACACGATAGGAAAGCAAGCAGAATAAAAGTGTGTGCGTACAGAGGTAGAACGACACGGAATGGGAGTGATAAGAGTGCTCACAAGAACGATATATGAGCGAAACGTGGAAGACGAATGGCAGGGGCATGCGGCCCGCAACGGACAGTGATAAATGGGGTAGAGCGGAGAAAGTTGGGGCGTGCTATCCGCAATCGGTGCTAGTGGGTGGGGCTGACCGTGGGCCGGACACACAACCCAAAAAACACTTCGTGAAGTGAACACAGGAGGTGTGACTTACCGGTCCAGTTGCGCCCGCACTTCGTTGCAGGCGGCCTAAACGCCCGATGTGCGCCAGCCAAAGCGGGCGATCTGACCACGCCACTCACCTTTGGGATCGGCATGAGTGTTCACTGGTAGTTTTATGGAGGGCTGAGACACCACGACAAGGGCATATGGTGCAGGACCAACCGGACAGGTTGTGAGAACTTGGACAAAAGAGCCAACAGGTACAGCGATCGATAGACGGCCATACAGCATTATCATCCAGGTGCACCAGCCAGGGAGGTGGTCAGTGTAGTGCCCCGAGGTGGTCGGCCGGCATTGGGGATCACTGGAAAAGGAAGTGAGATAGAGAAAAACTGTCAGGGCATAGACCAGCTGAGGGTCAACGGTTAACGGGGAGAAGAACAAAAGTGAAGCACGGGCTAATAAATACAGCGGATCCCTAAGACAAATAGGGGCCATGGAAAGTGCGACTAAAAAAGGGAACGCCTTAGTTGGGGCTGGAAAAATTTAACGGGGAGGTTATTATTTCACCTAGAATGGTAATTCAGCAGAAAAAAAGACTAAGTTCTGCATGAAATTACTGAAGATACTTAGCTGGGGAAAGGGTGGGGGCAGAATTGGTGACATCATAACTGGATGTTGAGTTCAGTTAGAGAGCCACGCCAGGTGAGATAAATGAGACTGGATTTCCCAGTTCAAGATCGCAGAGGTGGTGATGGAAGTATATGTGTCGGGACCTGGTGTGGAAAAGGGGCATTGTAAGCTAATAGACATCGAAAAGCTTTGGGTTACCTACCACGCTTGTGTTAGCAATTACAGGACAGTATGAATATTTATATATATGCACATATATATATGTATATGTATATGGTAGACCGGGATGTTGTTACTGCTGCAGTTTCAATAGAGTAGTTGAGGTTGGTTTCAGGGCCGCTGACATGATACAGCTAAATAAGGGTAATAAATCGTGGAGCGGATGAGGCATATTGACTGTCTGTGAGGAGCACTATTGTGGTCTCTACAAATGCGAAGGCATCTGGAAAGACTTATTTCGAAGTGAAATTGGCAGGATTCTATAAGTTGGTATGGGAAAATTTGGAAGACGCAGACCTGCTTTAAGTAGGTCGATGGCGAAGTCTAGGGAGGAGCGGTCAAACAAAGCAACCAGAATTCAAAAGCGGTGAAGTTTTTCAGGACGGAAAGGTAGAGCGAGAAAGCAGAGCAATGGCTTAAAAGTCGAGGCCTTTCTCGTAAGCTTGACTTTCGGTTATGTGAACTCTGAATAAGCACAAAATGTTGAAACAGGGAGGAATTTATCAATAGCATGCACGAATGCTTACTTTGACTGAGAAGATTTGATGTGCAGAGGAAGTTAATTCCAGATTCTGGAGTACGCGGAGAGAAAGAACTTAGGGCGTAGAACAGTCCTCGAGGAGGTTGTGGTAATATTATACTGTCTATTACCGAGTGAAAGTCCAGTACCCGGGGAGAAGCACAACTGTTTGGAGAAATATGATTGCTTGGTCAATAGCCTATACCGCAATACCAGGTTTAGCTTGATGCGACGAAGCCATAATGGTTAGATTTTGAGAGATAGGCATCGTTCCCTGTGGTTTAAGTTTGACGACCAACCAATAAGCTGCTTTGTGAATCTTCCCTGAATAAATTAGATAATAATCCTGAAGGAGTTTCCTGTGCTAGTGGAGATTAAGGGATAGTATTCGAGAAGGGGCCTAGCATGTGCTTCGTACGTGCAAAGAATGCTCTCCCTAAGCGGAAAGAATCTGGACAGAAGACCAAGACGCGCTTTAGCCTTCGCCGTTTGGAAGACAGCATATTCCGAGAAGTTGAAAGAGCAAGAACAACTCAAGCCAAAGCCTCTTGCTAAGAGCTGGCTATCAATGGGTGAACCACCAACGCAAAGAGAATCAGGAGAAACTTGGCACTGGTAAGTAGGAAAAATACACTTATCGGCGGAGAATTTCATCGCCCAGGTTGAGCACCGTTCATTGAGGGCAGCTGAGTCAGCGGAGATTTTAGGGATAGTAGTACTGAGGTTGCCAGGCGAAAAAGTGTAGACTACCTCAATGTCGTCCACAAATAAAAAGGTGTGCCTTTGAGTATTGTCGGAAACATCATTTGTATATAAGAGGAAAAGAAGGGGGCCTAAAACACTGCCCTGAATAACACCGCTAATAGCAGGCTTCGGGTTAGAGGTGTGCCCGTTTATCAAGACAACCCGTGAACGATGAGGTAAGTAAGATGGGAACCAAGAAAGCAGTGGATTGACAATGCCAAATGATCGTAGCTTTGTTAAAAGGTGGGGGTGAGGCACACGATCGAATGCCTTAGATGAGTCAAGATAAAGAACAACAAAAGATTTCCCACTTTCAGCGGAGTCGGTGACAGGATTCAGAAAGCCATACTGACAAGTCGTGCAGGACCGTGACCGGGGGAATCTATTTTGGTTGTTATTAACAAGGGTGAAGCTTCATAAATAGTTTGTAATGTGATCTTTACCCATTTTCCCCATTATTCTGGATAAGATGGGGGTATAGTTTATCAGGCGATAATTGGATACCTCATGTGAAGGTCCCTTTTTATGAATGGGAACGATTACTGAGCGCTTCCAATTAGCGGGTACGGTGCTACCATTAAGTGAGAGAGTGAAAAGGTCAAGCACCAACAGGGGGAGACTCGGTCCGCCATTGACAAGAACAACTGGTTGTAAGCCATCGGGGCCTAATCGAGGGGAAGGTTCGCTATAGGACAGTAGCTTAGGAATACTCCTGGCATTGAAGGGTATCGTAGAAGTGAGGGAGTCATTAGGTGGTGAAGATGGGAGAAGGGGCAATGACAGTAGATGGAGCCACGGAGGAAGCAAAGAATGCATTGAAGGCTTCGGCTATACAATGTGAGGAGCTGATGGATGAGTTATTATCCAGAATCAGGAGTTGGAAGTCGGCTATAATATCAGCGTTTCTAGACTTGTGCGACATAGAAAAAGGTTGCGACTTGTTGGTACGACCCAGTGCCCTTACTTCTTGGTCTCGAAGTCACATATCACCTTGTCGTTGCATAAGTGCGGAGAGGCGGTTTAGACGAATAAAACTGAAAAGTCGTTGGAATTATGTAGTTGTTTGGGAAGTTTATGAGACTTCTTATGGAGTGGCTAGACAAGGGACCTCTTTTTAGGTACAGCCTGGGCAGTATTAGTCACATTTTTAGACCGTCAGAGAGGGAGTGGAAAATATCAGCAGCAAGCTGAGGGCCATGGTTGAGGAAATACTCAACCAAGTCCTTCTGGCGAATAAGCGTGACTGGCAGGGCCCAATTTCTGCATAGGAATGTGTTGTCGGAGGTACGTGCGGGATTAGGTGGACCACTAAAGGGCAGATGGCAGATAACCATTTTATGGTCACTGCCGCGGAAATTGTGTTACGGACAAGTCGATGAGAGGCCTGTTGTGAATAAATACCAGATCTAGTATGTTGCCATTTCTGGTAGGTTCGGAAACAGCCACCAGCCACCAAGATGAATACTAGTAAGTAGGTCCATAAGATTGAGAGGACCCGAGAGGGTAGGCCAACAAATTTGAGGGAGATTAAAGTCACCCGAAATAAGCTGGGTTCCAGAAGAAAGGAAAGAAAGGTATTCGAAAGACCTAATGAGGAATGAATGAAAGGAACTGGGGAAACTTGGAGAGCGATACACACAGCTAATATAAACAACAGTGCTTTGGAGGTCGATAGAGAACCAGAGAGAATCGGAAATAGAATCGGGCCCCGTATGTGAAGGAGGGGTCGTGGTTTAGATTTCCTTGACGTAGGCTAGGCACCCAGCAGCACGCCTGTTCGGTCTGTTGGTCCCTAGAAGACTGTACCCTACCGAAGATACTTCATCGTTGGGAGTGCTCTCAGACATCCAGGATCCCGCAATTAATATAATGTTGTAATCATTTGTGAGGAAAAGTTTTTTTAGTTGCGGGAGTTTGCCAAGAATAGAACGCGAGTTGAATAAAGCTGAAGGTATACCATTTGCCGGAGGTGATATAGGCACATCATGGGGTAGTGTAAGTTGTAAGGAGGCAGGCCTTCTTGATTGGAAGGAGTGGATATCAGGGTCAAAGAAGAATATGTTGATGTTGAGGCTAGTGGAGGTTTAGATGGGGTGGCTTCCGGCCAAGCCGGAGTAAAAGTTGCAGTGAGAGGGACTGCTGAGGAGTAGAAAAGCTGGGCATCAATGGAGGGAGAAATGTCGGAGCAAAGGGAAAGCCTGTGGGGTTTGGCGGGTCGATATCAGACAAGGGTGATTTGGGGCAGTTGAGAAATACCAGCCAGTAGGAATTGAGTATTGACTGAAGGGGGTTGCGGAGGGAAGGGCTGAAAATGTGTGAGGAATAGGCATGTAGGGTGGTAGATTATGCCGCACGTTGTGGGAGCGGTAACTCAAGTTGGGTGGAACACCAAACATGGAGCAGTTAGTATCGGGAATAGTAGAGATAATAATAATAATAATAATAATAATAATAATAATAATAATAATAATGGTTTATTTCGGAGACACCCGAAGCATGCTCGATTGCATGATCATATGATACAGGTGAGGTCACAAAAAGGTTCCTTGGATATTCATTTGGGTAAATGCAGCCTAAAAGTGTACAGGTTTTAGTGGTCGCACGAACGTTTGCCCGGCAAATTTGAGTTTGAAGGCCGGGTGGACGTACACTTGCGAATTGAGTGAAAAAGGCTCCGCCGTCGAGATACGTGATGAAGTAAAGCGGTGATGAAGTAAAAATGCGCAGTATTTTGGATAGCGTCGATGTAAAGTCGCAAGGGTGAGTAAACGGACAAAGAAAACTTTCGAAAAATCACCAACGAAAAACTGGAGAATTTTGGGTGATGAAGGACATGCACTTGAACCAGTAGTCCAGATGACCCGGAAAATAGCAGAAGTATAATACCTAAGGATTTGTGGTGTCTTTTGAGGAGAGGGAATGCGTATATAAAACAGTCCGTGTAACCACGGAATTGGCATTTGCTATTCATCAAGAGGTTGTGGAGAACGCCCTCATAAAGAGGTGGATGTAGCTGCCCGAGCCTGGAAATTTCACTGGAGCAGAGTGACGAAAGTTGACAGGTGAGTGAAACACGATTCGAATAAAGGGTTCGTTTCAGGTTAATTGGTGAACACAATTTGACAACAGCAGTTGATATACGATGATCTTATGAAGTCTCAAGGGGGTGGGGCATAAACGATACTGTCAAAACATGTAAAGAATCGCTTAACGGGATGCGCTGGTAAGAGTCTGACATGGGGTATTTGGGAAACAACTGGAAGGTCAGTAAATTGGCATACGTATAGTTCATTGCCAGCAAATGTTTGGAGAAATCGCTTTCGCAGTGTCGAACTATTTTTGTCCTGGATTGTGAATACTTCATTGCCAATGCAACTGTCATGGAATGCAAATGGCTGAATGAGAAAGGTGCAACGGAAGGATACACTGAACATAAAGGTGGTGTCACGCCGATGAAGCGCTGGAAGGAGGACCATTTCGTTTTGCGTGGAATTGTTGGCAGGTGAGAGACGAATCTTTAAATGATGGTTTTGTTTAGATAAATGTAGTTGTGACATACAAATTACCAATTGGATGAATGGTCTCTTCAAGAGTATACCAGGAATTGTCATATTCATAATAAAGATCTGAACAGTGAAACCGTTTCATGTTTTGGGGTACAGAATCCGGTAACTGGATATAATAGAATGAGGGTAAACATGGCATCAGCTCAGACAAATAAAAGGTAAGTCGATGGATATAAATGCCGGTATGGTAAACCTTGTTCAGGAACGTTGGAGGAGGCAATGGGTGGCAGCAGTAATATGCAGGGGATGTTGTTTTTCAATCCGCAGTTGGCACTAGTGGGTGAGGCTGGCCGTGCGCTGGACACCCAACCTGAAAACCAATTCTGGTGACAGGAGGTGCGATCCGCCGGCCTAGTTGCGCCCGCGTATCATTGCAGTTGGCCTGCACGCCCGATGTGCGCCGGCCAAAGCGGTTGATCTGGCCGCGCCTCGCACCGTTGTGATTGACATGAGTTTTCTTGGTGGGGCCAAACGGCCGTGGGCATCAGGAAGTCCGCGATCAGGCAACCAGGCACCAGGGGATCCCGGAACGTAACCAAGGAAGCGTCATTCGGGTAGCGTATGAATAGCCAACGGTCAGGTGGATGCGTAGGCCGGGTTAGTGACCGGTGTGGTCTCCAGAGTATTAAGAGTCATCGAGAGAAAGGTACGCACAAATGAAGGTCTGGAAATAGAGAAAAAGTAGAGGAGCGCAGTCTGGGATGCTCCCAGCTGAGGATAAATGAGAATCGATACAAAGAGGCAACAATAATAGACAGTGACTCTCTGAGACTAGTTTTTCGATTGCAGAAGGCGGAAAAACTAAGAATGGTTATTTAATTTCATCTGTCATAGACCGCCGGTGTTCGCGTGGTTCAAAAGTCTAGACCCTTCTCATAGGCTTTTCAGGTGAGGAGTACGACGTGAGGCAGAGTGGACGGCGTGTGGAGGCCGTATTTTGGTATTGGCAGGCGGTGAGCACGGTGAATTTGTAAAGACCGCCGATGCATTGGAGAAAAATGTATTTTTTAAGGTCAAAACCTTATTCGGTGAGATGAGGCGAGTTGGTTTAAGAGGAGACAGTCGAATAAGGGAGGGGTTTGTGAGAAGGGTGGGAAGACTGGTAGACCTATTCCTCTAGACGGCGAGTATTTTATTGCCGGAGGGAGCGGAGAAAGAATCAGAGCTGGGGGTGTACCCAACTGGCGACGAAGTGGGAAAGCGAGGCAATGGTTGGCGTCTTTTACTGGGCGGCAGAAATAGGGGAGAAGCGGAAATGTCTGGATCAACTCTAATGGGATTACGTTTTAAAGAATTCAGTGCTGGAGCGGATGAGGAGGCAGTGGGTGGTCGTGAAGAGGCAGGAGGTGCGTGTGAAGATAAAGCTGTTGGGACTAGAGAAGAAGCGATGGAACTACCAGCTGTCTGTGTCGAAGGCTCAGGGTCATCGGGCGTCTTTCTCGTGGGGAAAGTCGAGAGAGATCCAGTAATTTCCCTTTGAAGAGGGGTTTTATCTTCGGCTATTTTTATGTTTTTACAGGAGGAATTGAAAGCTATAGTGTTAGGCATTTTAATGAATTCTTTGGCAGATGGGTCATCTGCAAATCGCATAGGGATTGGACAGTTGAAGCGCTGAAAGCTCTTACGCAGCCTTGACATTTTACAAGGAAGGTGGGCCATACCACATTAATTCAACAATATTTGCTTTACGTACTCGAGCGGTATTCTGCCTGCGAACGTTGGATGCAACGGAGTCGGTAAAGCAGCCAGCTGCTGTCAGGTTAAGAAAGGCAGAATGTTCGATGCTTTCAGTGATGCACAGTAGGAGGGCGAGCCTAGATACCGTAACTTCCAACTTCATAAGCTGGGAATTTATATCTGAGATGCTTTGGTCTAAAACAGTTGTTCTTTCTGTCGCCAAGCCTACAAAGTCGCAGAGGTCAACGGAACATTGTTTCAAGGCAACGGAAGTTTGGATAATCCTATTTTTCCTAGCAACTGGAGCATGAGTGGATAGAGTATTATTGAAAGTCCTCTTTACCACAGGTGGCATTTTGAAATATCAAGAGAACGCTGTGAGTGAGGCGGAAAAGTAACTGCAAACCAGAGCCAAGTAAGAATTTACCGCTGGGAAAAAACTCCCTGAATATTTCAGGGTTACTCAAACGCCCTGAGAAGCTTTAAGTTTTAGTATTTCCTAAGATAGCTGAATGAAAACTATATCGATAACAGCACGCCATACAACCTGGTGTGGAGCAAGTTGTCAAAGTTGGCCTTTTTATAGGTATTTAACAGAGCTGTGTGGGGTTAAACCTGAGTATGGATGGGAGGGCAAAACTTCATCGGAGATGTAGTGCCGTTGAACAGCAGGAAAGTTAAGTGGAAGCAGATCAGAACATTTTGAAGAGAAGTCGTTGAAGGGACGGTCGATTAAGGACATCAGATACCGCAGGTTCCACAAAACAAATATGCAGGGGTGATGGTGGAGGAAGAAGAAAACAGTGGTTTGGAGAAGACGGGCCCCAATTGACAGCAGAGGTTAGATGAGAGTAAGGATTAGCTTTTCTTAGTACCTGATAAATGAACAAACTACCATGTTCTGATTCACTTCGGGTGGTTGGAGTTTTACTCCATAATGATCTTGATTTTCCTTTAGGTCAGATAGCTAAGGGTCATGGTAGAGGGGAAAAAGAGAACAGGTTGGCACTGCTTGACGAAATGGGGGGAGTAGGTTGAGAATACAACTGTGAGGGCTGGATTCCTTTTGTTGTTTTCGGTACGGCAATCCAAAATGAACTGAACCGTTTGAAATGAGTGCAGAAACAGATGCTGACGCCGTGTGATGTGTTGATTAGTGTCAGAAATCCACCGTGCGGTCAGGCAGAACTACCATGAAGGACTGAGACCCGGGTAGAAAGATGTGATCACAGCGGCCAGCTTATGAAGCACTCCATATAGCATCGTCCGGAGTGAGTATGGGTTCAAACCATGACCATCCAAGTTGGAGTAGCCAAATGCGACCGTTCAAACTGATAAAACCTTACCGTAACCAGAGATAAAACCCAGTTAGCTGGTGGCCGCCCATGTGGCCATTATGCTTAGCAAGAGATGAGTAGTACAGCAGTCCCGAGAACGTTCTAGCCGAGTCTAAGATTTGAATTTCATTAGAAATTAGTTAGTATTAATTATGGCAACTGACGGCCAGTGGACAGATATATGGGGACTAGCAGGCGCTGACTGTGTAGCGGTTTCGTACAGTGGCTGGATGATGAAGGAGTTTCATGGGAGATATTATTAGTCGCAGACTTAACCAGGGTAAAAATGTCTTATGTTGTTGTGTGGCAAAAGAGAAAAGAGGCCCAGTTGAGGAGCAAGAATGGGAGCGGATGAGATCAGAAGGGATCCCAAAGAGGAAGGGGAAGAAAGATGATGGCCGTATGGTCGATGCAACAGCCATGGGCAAGGGTGGTAAAAAACGGTAAAACGGAAGGAGAATACTCAGAGTCACAGCGAGGTCTCTTTAAGTGGATGCTAACGAGCCGCCTTCTGCGGAGGCTACAAGCAAGCAGAAGCACATGGAGGCTAGGTGGCATGGAATCCTTACATACTACTAGCACATGAGCAGATCGGTGAGTATAAGTTATTGAAGATTGGTGGTCCGCTTCGTTAGGCTCGAGTTTGCGGGAAAATGAAAGAAAAATGCAATAAAAATGCTGAGTTAGAGCCTGAGACAAGAGGATCAAATGAAGTTCAGCACATAACATGAAGGGGAAAACAGTTATTTGCAGGGCGCTTGTGTCAGGAAGCTTTTTGGTTATGCAACTAAGTCGTACCGTAGCAGGCTATCCACAGCTAGCTTTGTATGACACTATATTGTGTGGGCCAGATGAGATCGCCGTTAATGTGGAGTTGTTGAAGGTAGGTAACAAAAGCGCGTTGATTGCGTTCCTCTTTCCGGCGACCAGTATAGGCAGAGTTTAGCCCGTAATTGTATTCTCGACGTATCAATGCCCGGTTGTTTTTACAGCAGGGGTCGCAAGATGTAACCGTCCAAACCGTTCTACATCTGCAAGCTGGTTGAGGGTTTTGCAAGGAACCGAAAGCTCTGAAGCTGGAAAAGGCGGGATCGGCAAGCGTGTGTGGAGAGTTCAAAAGGCGCGCTGTCACCCCTCACAGGTTCAGACGAAAAAAATTAAGGCTAGCTCGAATGCTTGGGGTTTCCCATATACACGTTCGGGCCTAGGCAGTTATCGTTAATTCATCTGTCATTGGAAGGAGGAGAAAGCATGGGCTATTCTCAGACAAACGAGTACTTTTGTCCGTTTTTTACGGAGAAGCTGGAGAGAAAAGTAACCCGCCATGGTGTGCTTCCCATTTCTCTCGGACTCTTCTTCACTTACAGTTGTCCACTGGGTCCGAGATTGATGGAAGTGGCTGCTTCCCCTTCTTTGTGAGACCGCCACAGACTAGATGCCATAGACTTCGGGGGTGTCAATGCCGTAACCTGCGGGAGAAAACGACTGAGGATGGAAAAACTCTGATGGTGGTAACATTCCAGTGCCCCCCGCGTGATCACTTACTTCTGCCAATAACAGAGTAGGACGGGTTCCGGTACATAAGCCAACTGTCCGGTGATTGCATCGCCGGTTTTATCATACAAGGCAACTTCACAGGTTTGACTACTCTTGTGGAAAAGTATCGCCTTGGGTTTTGCAAGGTGACCACCAGCTAGTGCTGCGGCAGTGAGTGATTGACGCGGATACGCCAATAAGCTTCGGCCCAAAGTTGCACGCCTACGCTAAAGAACTGGTGAACTGCGACAAATGATAACTGATAGGATAGCGTCGGCGTAAATTCGGTTGCGGGCGGGAATTGTGCAGAAAAATTAAACAACGTGCGAAGAACAAACCAATGGTGAAGGAATATTTCAAAACCAACAGCCTCAGGCATAAAAGTGAGTCTAAGTCAGGTGGTTTCCTACCATTTCGTATGGTTCTAACTGAGCTTTGAACTGAATTTTGAATTGTGTTGTGTATATATCAGCAAACCGGAGTGCAATATGGCAAGATCTCCTGGGGGAGAAGAGTTAAGTCCACAGATGAATATCAAGAAGTAATTAATTAACGGCCACGTTCTGGTTGTGCTAAAGGAGACAAAGAAATCTGCGAAGCTGGAAAAGTACTGACTACCGTATTGAGAGTACAGATGAAAGTTGAGCCCATTGCCACAGAATGGAAGATAAAACCTTTCTGTAAGAAATGGTGGGATGAAAGAAGCCGCAACTTGGAGCTAGAGAAAGAAAATGCAATCACAACTGGGGGTTTATTTCAGTTAGCGAGGCAGTTCCAGTGAAAGCTCCGAAACTGTTGTTGTCGATATTTGCCGGGAAAAGATTTTATGCCCGAACGGCGGGATCCAGCGGGAAGGAGAAGCAGTGTTAATGGATAAATAACTAGAAAGTAGAGGTAGCGAGCGAGCTGCGGTAATGGCGCAAGAGGCAATGAGATGTTCAAAAGCAGGAGTTCAAAAGCTGCCGGAAACTCAACCCAAATTCAAAAGCCGTTCCCCCCAATATGTACTGATCTTCAAGTTGGATTACAGTTCGTACCGTAAGGTAAACGCTTATATTGGTCCCAAACATCTTAGATGGCCTTGAAGAACGTATATTGCGGGGTAATTTGTTCCACAGGGCTGTCTACTTGGCCAGAAAATAATTAGATCCAAGGGCACCCCTAGAGTTAAGAACGATAACCATGTTGCCTCTCAGTCTTAAAGAATACTGTGAATCCGCTAAACTCCTGAAGTACGGTGCTGATACGAAGGTTCAATCTACAAAAATACCACATAAGAATATAAGGTTTAGCTTTATACGCCCAAGCCAAAGCGGACCTAGTCACAGTTGTTCACCACGTTGGCTGTAACTGGGCCAGTGGAAAAATCAACTGACCCTTTTGTTATTAGCCACTGACCCTTTTCAATGGCCTCTCTACACTACTGGCGCATGTAAGAGTAGAATATAGAACAGAATTCCAAAACAGGGCCAACTTGGATCTGAAAGGTATTGAATTTGCTTTCCGGAAGGGCAGTACCCTACGAAGCAGGCTTTTTGGTCTCCTAGCCTTCGCAATGTGAGTGGAAGTGTATTCTAAGAGTGTGAAAGTGAGTGAATACAACAAAACTAAATATCCTGCTGATGGGTGGCTGAAAACTGGGTGGCCATCAGTGCTGAATACGCCTGGAGGGATGTTGTGACTGAAGGTAAAACTATTGCTTTTCTCAGCGTAAAGTTTCATTAATGAACTAGTGCACCAAGAACTGAGAATCTCGCAGTATATAACTGATAACCGGACCAAGCATTCTGGTATCAAAATTATGCAACGTTTTGATGTCGTCCGCGAATAGACGGAGACTGCCACAGCAAACGACATTGAAAGAGTCTTTTGCGTGCACGAGGAAAAGTGACGAGCCCAAAGAAGCTGCCCGGCATGACACTTCTAGTGGCAGGTTTGGGTGTGAAGGCGGATCCATTTATCTGAGCCAGATGGTGACGGTCGCAGAAATAAAGATTCCATCAACCAAGTGCCGAGCCCATGAAGCCATAACATCAGGCCTGTGATAGAAGCCGAGCTTGTGAGACTCGATCGGAAGCTTTCATATCTAGCAGGATAATAATCGTGGAAAATCCTTTGTCGGCAGCTTATGTGACATAGTTCGGTGCGTCAACTTAACAAGTTGGACATGAATGGCTTTGCAAGAAACCGAGCTGACTCAAGCTGAGCAAGTTGTTTGGTAAACGGTGGGCCGTTACCTTAATTTTGGTGAGCTTCTGCATGATTCGGGAGACAATCGGCTTGTGAGTGATGTGACGATAATGTTCAAGAATATCAACAGATTCTTTTTATGAAAGGGGATATTAGTAGAGGTTTTCCTTTGAGTGGGGTACGAGCTAGGTTTCAAGGATAAGTTGAATAAACTAGGTAAAATAAAAGAGATGTTCGGACATGCTAGAGGGAAAGCAGCCTTTGGACTACCTTCAGGGACTGGGCCTTGTGACGTTCTCATTGAGACTAAAAGTGGAAAAGCGACATCGGGTCGAAATGGCAATGTGGATAGGGTCTTACTGAGTAAGCGTGCTGCTTCTATTCTAGGAGTGGGTACGTTGGACCTTAGGGCTGAGGCCAAAAATGCGTTGGAATATTCAGATATTTCTTCGAGTTTATTCGGATAGGATTTGTTGACAGTGAAGAAAGGTATAACCTTGAAGGGTCGGAAGTTTATTCCCTTCATCAGCTTACTCCGGATTTCTGTCTTTTTGGGGTGGCATATAGCTTTTGGCTCTTGTTGAGTAGGCATCAGATTAGTTTAAGATTTGATTGTCATTGGCAGTCGGTCCATTTAGATTGAACACCGACGGCTCTGTCTTTTCCAATGCACGTTGGTGAATTTAAGAACGCAAGCACTCCATCCGCGCGATCCTGTTGGTGCCAGACTTCATTGAGGCTGGTTCAACCTAGATAACATTGCTTAAACTCTGGTCAAAAATAGAATACAGCTGATCTTCTACCGCCCGAGGATCGGGTGAAGGAGACAGTATTCCCCAGTTATGAGATCTGATTGTGTTTAAGGGGGTGTTCTGGTGAGCTGTGTAGTATGGTCTGGCGAAAAGTTTGGTGTAAATGACGACATTTGTTACAGAGGACGCGCAAGAGGCTCCTCTGAGATTATATCTGGGGAAGGCTATCCCCCACTGAGCTGGCCACCGTATAAAGCTCTTGATAAAACAGATTTGGGGCATTATTCTCTCTAGAAGCCGACTGAAAGTGTTGGGTTCATCCGCCAAAGTGCGAGCGGGTAACAAAATCCTGATAATGCGGTGGAACAGTTTGATGGCCAGTAAACTCGCGGAGCGCTGGAATCTCCTGCTTTCAACTTGTGGTCATTAGGGCAGGCCCAGGCAAAGTGAAAGGCACCAGCGATAGGTATCATTTCGTCCCTAGTTGATCCAAGCTACCGGAGAGTGCGACCGAGCAGGAGTTCTTGAGACTGCAGTTCAAATCTTGCCCAAAGTGGGCCATCGGAGGAGATGAGGACTGGGTGCTGTATCAAGGGAACAGCAAAGGATTCTTATCAATATATTAGGCAACCCCTTCCTCGGCGATGTAATCTAGGATTACTAGAGGCCTCGTGGGAAGTTGTGGCAAGGTCTAAATTAGGAGTGCTTGCTTTAAGCCACTTGTCCGTGACAAGAATGAAGTCGTAGTTAATTTGGAGGTCTCAGGCACGCAAAAGATGAACCTTCGCTGGTAGTGAGTGCATGCTGATGGCAAAGTAGACATAAGAGTTGTGCTTTCTTGCTGTGATGCAGCAGAAAGCTGTGCGAAAGTTGGGGCTGAAGGGGTTGTAGGTGGTGTTGTAGCTAGTCCTGGTAATGACGGGATAGATTAGTCAGACCTGGGAAGGTTGCTGCGTTCGTAGCTTGAGGACCTATTGGGGGGGGGAAGTTTGGTCGGTATGAGAATGTCTGGTAAAGATAGGGAGAGCACTTGTAGGACAGCCAGTAAAATCAGAGGAAGAGATTTCTGAACTCGCCTGGATGCATGCTGAGTTGCTGGTCTCTGAAGGACCAACCACTCTAGCAAAGACTTTTTTTGTTACGAATGAGAGGAGAGGTCCGGAGCTAAGAACCGGTGTAGAGTGGACGGCAGTTCAATATGTGGTCTGCAATTTCAGAGGAGGGGCCTAGGTTTGTGGGTGAAATACGAGGTGGGGGATAAGTGGCTAAGACACTATCGGGAAAGATTTGGGACGGTTCGACTGGGATAAATCTATGGCATGGGGCAATGTTTTCCCAGGGCGGGCATGAGAGCTTTTGGTTGCCTGCGGGAAAACCCTGATCCCTATCTGAAGAGCTCACCGAGTGCCTTTAGTGCAGCTGCCGCAAGCTAATTCGACCACTTGAGGTCAGAATTCACAGAATTCCCAAGGTCTTTACCCGGTTTACTGCCTCCATATTAGAAGGAGCCTTGGTCGTGTGCAACTGTCGACCTTGTAGCTGTCCGTGGCAGAATATGGCTTTTCCAAACATTGAGAGGTAGATCCCGCTTGTATGCTCAGTTTGAAATGGAAATTATGTCCTTTCTCAGCTCCTCTCCCCCCCCGGGCCTCCGCTAACTTCACGTCATCTGAAAGGAGAAGCTTGGTGACTGTGGGACTGAGGTTAAATCATTTATAGACAGAAGAATCAGTAGTGGGCCTAGTACGTTTCCTTGCGGCGCCCCGCTGGTGGCGTTTTCTAACTCGGAGTTCTTGTCATCCCCTGTAACGCAAAACGTTCTACCGGTAGAGCAGTCCGTTTGCCATTCATTGAACTGCCTACTTATAACAAACAACATCAACTTGATCGGTAAGGGCCGACGGTTCATCGAGTCAACTGCTTTGCTAGGGCCAAGATCATATGCTTCAGCCTGTTTAGCTGCATTCACCCTTCGAGTGGCCTCGTCTGGGAAGCTCAGGAGATTGGTTCAGCGTAACCTGTTTTCTACAAGTCAATTCTGAGCAGGGTAAAGCGTAGGCTTCTCCGGTGGGTGATGACAGGCGTGCCCCGGATTATTCCCTCTAGCACTGTGTGGGATGCTGGTCAGGCTTACAGGTCTGTGGTGTCCCATTTCGGGGCGGCTTCCCGCTTTGCGTATATCCAACAATGTTGCAAATTTCCGTTCTTGTGGCCAGCTTCTGTGATAGAACGAGGCCTTGTATGACTTGTATACTGGGAAGGATGAGGTAAATGACAACGGCTTAATGATGGCTAAGTGAATCTCATTCGGTCCAGCAGGTCAGTGGACATGTAAACCTCCGAAAGGCTTGAGCACGACCTTCTCTGGAAGATTTGAATCAATAATAGTTGAGTTAGTCGCCCCCTGAACAATACCTGTCTTCCCACAGTTTTCTGTTCTGTGCACACTGCTAAATACCTATCTTGATCACCCTCTATCTCCGGTTATCTGCTGCCACCCAATGATCTTCGGTCTTCAGCCTTCCTACGGCACTCCTCAAAGAACCTCTGGAGTGCCCGCAGCTGCGGTACTTTCCTTTGTGCTCTCTGCATCACTGGGCCAATTTCACGTCGTGTTTGCCCGTAATAGATTGCAAGAGGTCCACGGAAGCATTTCTATGATTTGTCCAAATAATTTAAGCCTAGTAACTCCCGGAAGCATGGAAGGGACCTAACTACAACTTTGCTCCTCAGTGGCTTGCTCAACGCAGCCATCCAGTCCACAGGTTTGCCCCACACCCTTTAAGCTTCAAAGGAACAAGTTTGCTTTTTACATTATAAAATGACCCTTAAATCACCTCCCGGCGTTCTTCCAGGCAGGCATCTTCCACTACATCCCGTATG
Organism: Fasciola hepatica; assembly: GCA_948099385.1. Taxonomy (NCBI): domain Eukaryota; kingdom Metazoa; phylum Platyhelminthes; class Trematoda; order Plagiorchiida; family Fasciolidae; genus Fasciola; species Fasciola hepatica. Next base: position 3,318,298 of record CANUEZ040000016.1, read on the forward strand.
TGTCCAGCCGCTTTAGCACACCTTCTAATAATATCCATATTAGCGAAGCTTCTAATCAAACTCGGCACTACACTGAGCTCACGAAGGCAAAAACGAAATTTGACAGTCACGCGGCCGCTCCTGCCAAACGGAGAGTAGAACTGGAGTTCAGCCACATTGTACTCATGATTCGTTTATACCAGATCCAACAAGGACGGTGCACAGCCAGTTGTGTATCTGGTGTCTCCCCTGATATGTTGGAACAAGGCATTCAATGCAGCGGCTGTAGCTACCCCTCCCTCTTGGGTTCTCGGGATACATGCATCATCAACCCCAGTCTATGTGCTGTGGCTTGAAGTCCCCTAATATGAGAATCTCGTTGGCCTCTCTAACCAGCTAGGTCAAATGTCCTCAGCTCGATTTGCACCCGGGGCTCTATACAAACGGACCGCATTTACCCTCCTTCTCGGAAGCGTAGGCTTAACCGTGCATAGTTGTATATTTCGAAAGAACACTTTGGTCTGCAGTTCCAGATGGTTTGAGTCCGCAAAAATGAGGACGGTCTTTTTACCACCTAAATAGTCATACTCCCTGCCTTGCTGATAGATAGAAAACCCATTTCTTACTTTCCCCGTTTATTGGTCGCCTTTAGACAGCCACTTTTCCTGAGGGCGACTCCAAGCTCGTTAAGCCCCTTGTGGTTTTGACGAGCTCAGTCTACTTGTTTCTAACACTGCATGCGTTGGAATGAAGCACCACCGCCCTAGCTTTGAAGCCCAGGAGTATTTATCATTTGGTTTTGGCGGGGTCAGAGGCCTAACACCCGAGGTAGCAGCACGATTTTGCAGTGGAGTCCAGCACTGAGGACCCGGAGACCGCTAATGATCTATAGACGCCAAACACTCTAAACACATCTCCGATGGCTCTGCTTTGACACCCAAGTTAGCGAAGGTTGCATCATCCTCCAACGGGCAGCAAGGCCAATTTTAATCTCCTAGTGTGTCCTCCATTACCACAGAGTTCTGACGAATTACACGGCTTACGTGAAACTATCTGCGAAGCAACCCAAACGCAGAAAGAACGTTTTGTTGTCCCCGGGGACCTTTCTTTAGCGCTCCAGCGAATCTGGCCGCACTTTCCTTTGAGAGTAAACCACCCGAAGCTCTTCTGTGCTAATGAGATTTAATCTAATAACTACCACCATTGGGGTGGGCTAACATTGTCACCTCGGCCGCAAACACGTGGCTGCCATATTCCTCACCAAACTCGACCGGTTTTCTTAGCGCCATATTTCTACCCGTTTCCGCAAACGGATATCCCTACCTCCCTACTTTGTGAGACCTGTTCAGAGAACCGGGACCCGATATACAGGCAAACCGCAGTACTTCATGCACCAGTCTCCTGTCTACATCTCTTGCCTCCGGTTCCCATACATGCGGTCTTCCTTAATTTGGTCGCAGCTGCCTTTGACCCAATGTCTGTTCAAGAGACTGGATACCCCTCTGCGGTCCATCGTCTTGACGTCAAGATTTCGGTTTCCGGATTCGTCTGTGTTCGTGGTATTATCCTTCGCCTCTTTCTTGTTGTCCCCCTCTTATAATGTTTCTCATCAGGTTCCTGAGTCACCCACTCAATCTTTCGCTGAATAGGAGTGGAGGCAGCTAGTAAGGGACAACGGCTAGTTTCATCTCAAATTACCCAAATGACCATTCCGTCAAGCTTTCCTGAGGCATCTAGATATGGACTTTTAGACGCAGCACGAGCCGGCGGCTTGTAATATTCAGGGAAAGGCTCAACTTCATTCCGTTTATGTAGTTTTGAGTGGGACAACCTAGAGGTCTCCCTGCGGAGACCACAAACCCATTCGGTCCACTCTTTCTTACAGTACAACGGGGGCACAAACTTGCCAGTCCTGGAGCAGTTTTCAAGGCCCCACCTTCTGCATACATCGCTTTCGATACCCTCCCTCACCCGCTTCATTCGACCAGCGGCGAGAGAGGGATACATCTCAGACGATATGATGGACGTAAAATAACGGCGATATACAGAACAAAGGACGACACATGTTACAGAACGGTTTGCCATTTGTAAACACAAATATACGTGTGGTACGCACCGCAAAAACCCCATAAGTTTCGAGGGAGAATGAAACAAACAACTCTTGGAATAAGGAGCCCATCTTGAGGTTACTTTAGTGCCTACGGCGATGAAAAATTTACCTACTTCATTCCATGGCAAGTCTCAAAGTTAAGCTTACAGCAGAGCTCTTCAAAAACTGGACCAGCGCAGGACCTTAGTTCATTTCAATTTAGATTGCATGTGTCCGACGGTCCCCGGAGCCGAATGAGCTTCCAGGTACCATGAGTCAGCGCCCATGAATGCGAGTTCGGTAAGTTCTCTCTGTCTGTACAGTCTGATGGAGTCTCCCAATGACTCATTTTATCTGAAAAGGAAAAGAATGGAAACACCTAGCCTCCCAGGTGAGGGCAACCGTTATGTGAGCGCTTCCTCATAAACAGAAGGTTTTTCCCTGGTCTTCGGGAAACGGGGCACATTGTAACTCCCTTTGTTCCTCTTCGGCTGTAAAACTCCGTCTCCGTGAATATTTCCTCCCATTTACTGTCAGGCAGGTTCGTAAAAGATTCTATATATCTCAAACTTACCAGCTCTTCAGTCACTCGGTTCAGCCGCACAACTATCCAAAAGCGAAGGACACTGGCCCTCACACTTATTCTCGAGAGCTCCTACCATGGATTTATGCAGTTCCACTTTGTCCTTTCTTCGGGAGCCGTTTAAGGTTCACTAGCAACGTGCGCGGATACGACCCCCGTCCATCGATCCACGTGAGAAAAATGATAGGCTTTAGCCGATCCTGAAGTTATGTTGGTTTTCCTGTGGAGCTGGTGGGGTATGGTAGACTAAACGAATTATTAACTGGAGGTGACGAGCCTGAGTGCACCCCGTTACTAGAAACTCGTGGAAAGAAATTGTGGTGAGCAAGTTTATGGTGGCACCAAGCTGACTAAGACAAGCAGACTTCAAATAACTAGTCGAGTGAAGAAAATACAGATAACTTGAATTCCTAACCTATCATCGGAACTGGTCAACCCATGGCTGATAGGTTGCGTGCCTCAAAAGGTGATCAGTGAGAGTCTTCCAAATGTCCCACGGGACCTCCAAAACAGGCCTGTGTCCGGGATGCGGGTAAGCATTTCGAAGCAAAGTAGCACCTGACAGCAAAACATTTGCAGCAACAGATATCTCGGTTCACGCTTTCACATGTCTATTGTTTCACTGAAAGCTGACTGCCATGAGCGGTTGCCACTTGAACGACACCGTTGCGCAAGCCCGCAAGTAGGCATTGAAGTGCACGCCAACAACGGTCTCTGCCAATCGCCTTCTGGACCTCACGGGTTGTGAAGAATACCTTTCTGCTTAAAGTATTCGCACGGTGCCGGGCTTCAGAGTACAGTGCAGGTGGTCCGCATATTGCGAATATCTGAAGGACACGTTTAAAAAGGAAACTGCGATGTAACTTTCAGTGGCTTTACAAATTCACATGACTTTGGAGTACGCAACTGCCAAGAATGGTTCAAAATATGAAACTATCTGTGGCTGGCGAAGTAGCAGATACCCGATTTGGATGGGCCCCTCTGGGGCCGTAACCATTCACGTAGTGGACCTAACTAAAGACGCATGTCAAAAACTAGGCTCACCTAAATCTAAGCTAGCAGTTGCTTCTTACATGGGTTTGGTGTCAGCAACTATCTGCTGCGTCGATCCCCCGCCAGAAGGACGACGGAGTAGGTGGACTTCTGCCTAAGAGTGCTTCGTAAGCTGAGTCAGGATCCAGCTGGATAGTTCCAGTGTCATGCACGTCCGCTAACGTCAAGTCTTTCGAAAAAGTACAAACACGGGTTCTTATGCCTGATTCCAACCGATTCGCCCACCGTCGTTCAGAATTAGCCCTGAAAGCTTTCGCTTTCCTCTCATACTTCTTATTTTCGGCGCTCGATCAGAATTGCATGAAGTTCAGTGTCCGTTTCTTCGGCCATATAGATCCATTCTTCTGCATTGACAGATCTTAGAGACCGCAGATCTCGCCAGATAGTGGAACTCAGCCAAATGATGTTCTTTCGCTATTCGGTTATTTTTCCGATCAACAAAGGCTTACTCGGTTTTGTGGTTAAACTACCTTCATGCTTCCATCCACATTAGTTTTCCCGCGGGGACCAATCTTGCATCCGCTTTTTTCTGCTTACGTCCCCTCTAAGCCTGTTCAAGGAGATCGCATGCTCATAAAATATACCAGTGAAATAATTCTTGGTGAGTCGTACCCTATTCATTCCGCGGAAATTGATCTACAGGAAAGCACGACTCGGACCATCATTGAGCCCCACACACAATCTACTAATGAATTCGCTGAAATATTCCAAAATACTGTTTCGTCTTCACGAACGATTTAAATAATTCAGTCCCTCGGACTGCATTCCCTCTTTGTTCATCAAAGGTGAGTTTACCGAGAGCATTTCATTGGTGAAATATCCGAGTGTCATCATCAACAGTGACCGCTCTCAGTCTGAACTAGTCGCTCCGGTCCTTCTAGAGGCAAGACGATCTTCTTTTTGCCTTAGGATTGAAATCCTTTGGTACTTTACTCCATCTGACCCGAAAATTTGATACCTCTTGCGTTCTACCCAGCAGGCTTCACGCTTATCTGGTAATATTTTCTGAATTGCTTTTCAAAGACTGAAATAATTGTTTTTTCTTTGAAGAACTTACCCAGAGGTGGCGGTGGGCTTCAAAATCGGTTAACCAGTTTTTAATGTCCCAACACCATTTCACGCATGACTTTCGCCCGTGGTGTTCGGGCTGGCGAATCGGACCCCATTTGCTCCCGAAACCGAAACAGCTTCGCACTTCTAGCGTTGACCTTTTCCTCTTTAGTCAATTTACACACTGTCTGGTCCTATCGTACTCTTACCGAGATATACAAACCCGACCTTCAAAATTCGTGAATATTTCATACTGCTGTGATAAGCTGTGCTCCGTGATCACGCCTTGTGCATGTGTCTTGATCCCACTCGAGAAGTAAGCCAGTAGTATTATTATTATAATTATTATTATTACCATTCATACGTGTCTCTCTAAATGTTTAGCATAATTTTGCCATAAACACACATACACATGCACCAGGGTCCACGAGACCTCCACAGGCACAAATCTAGCCCCCTTCTTGCTAACCCCGATGCCATCACTTCCGAACCAACCTGACCACCAAGACGACATCATATTTCAATCTCTGTATGATTTTAAAGCTGGGAGTAGACCTGTAGGTGCCAAACATCCATCTTCTAACGTATTAGGCATATGCCCAACTTGACGGTTGGAAAATAATTTGTGCCCATCACCTCTGAGGTGACCTACACCCAGCTGAACCGCTTATCTTCACGGTGGAGCTAATTACGACTGAATTGGAGGTATGCCTTCTCCCCGCGCCCTATGTCCAGAAACGTTAGATGGTGTCGAAATCATGTACAATGCAGAAACAGTATCCCCGGGCTAGTTGTACCAAGCCTAAATCGACGTTCTCCGCCACGTTCAACTACACAAATCCTCACTTGAGACCCGTGAGCTGTCCAGGACGGACAATAACACTAAGAAATACATGTTAATACGTAATAGCCTTGGAAGATTAAGCCCTCTTCTAGCCGAAGTGCCAGTGAGTGTCGGATGGATGTTGAGGAATTTGTAATTAGGGTACGGAACAAAGGATCCCATAACCGCTCCCGGTAATCACCTGCGCCGCGAGGTATTTGATGGATCGTATGCCTCCTTATAAAGACATGCCGGTTTGAACCACTCATTGCATAATATTTGTCAACGATTTTGGGTGACCGCTGGGCCACTGACTTCATGCGACTAGTCGGTAAGTGCCTGGGGCGTCCACGCCGAAATGCGGTTACAGGGGAACAAAAGATGACCTTTCTCCCAACAAGATAGTATCTGTTCTCGTGGATCGGCATCGATCATTTTGGCCCCTTACTTGCGAGGAAACGAAGGAGCATACGGAAAAGTTATGGCTGCCGGACATCATGTTTACATTCTAAAGCAGCTCTTTCGGAAGTAGTACATAACATGACCACCGATTCATTCTTAATGGCCCTCTAAGGGCTTATCGCGGAGCGAGGCCTTCCCGAAAACATACTCACACGATGGTTCAAATTTCTTTGGCGCACGTAAGGGGTAAGGGAGATAGTGAGGCTCCCTGGACCATGCTGAAATAAGAGATAAGACCTTGGCTAAAGGAAAGGAGTAGCACTTTATTAGACTGCTTGCCAGTCATCGTGGTAGCTTTTGGGGAGGTCTGATAAGATGGGCCAGAAAACTAGTCACGGCCCCAATATCACAGTAGGCCCTCGTCGACCAGAGTCTGATAACCCTACTGACCGGATCAGGATGCGTACCAAACAACAGGCCTCCGGCGCTGTTTTTTCATGGGTCTGGAGCGCAAACCAGCCGTCACTGCCGAAGATCTGTTATTATTGGGGCCAAGCAAAAATGCAAGCCCACTGAAACCATTACGTGTAAGGTTTATTATCGGATGGAGGCAAATAAACCTCTAGGTGTAGGATTTCTGGAGAGTTTGGAAGAAGGAGTGGTTACAGACACTATGGCTGCGACGAAATTGGATCCACAAGGAAAGAGGGTATGGACTTGGCGATGTCGTCATCCCTGTGGAGGGCCACTAGCATAGAGATGAATATCCCATTGCAGTAACCAAGTGTTGCCATACGGAAATCGCTGGCCTAGAGAGCAAGATGGTAGTGAAAACAGTCAAAGAAGATGTGTCGCAAGATTTCTGTAATATTTTCTTGAGAGAAGTAGTAGTGAGTGCTACTTCCACACGACTGACCAAGCTCACGGCAAGGTTAATGGTGTACTTCACCCAACCTCTGCTGCAGGCCGAGGCTGAAATCATCTCATTCAACTTTCATCTTTCCCCTGAAGTTCCGGATCCCTAATGCAATCCTGAGAGTCCAGCTGTGCCTAATTTGGCACGATGCACACGATTTACAGTGAAGTTAACTTGCTACTACCCCAAATCGGATCACGACTTGGAATTTACCGTGAAATGGTGGGAACTTTGGAACAACCAGTGATTGACGGTTTGTAGAGACATCTCTTTTTCTGACAACTCACTTCGTATCGTTATCCAGTCTGTGTTCGTATGGATACACCTCTGAATCCGAGCATTTTCTTGAGGTGATTGCACTGCAAACCGAAACCCCTTAAAGTTCAAGCGCCTCAAAAATATTTTGATTTTTCATCGAGAATCCGAAGTTTATATTTGGAGATGCATTTATCCACATTCGAGATCCCTTTTGGCCTTTACATGCCCTAAACTGTCCACACATCCCAACTGCTCCGCAGCTTGTATCTCCAAATATCCGATGAAACCACAAAACCCGGATGGTTTCAGTGGACCCGTAGGAAATTCCGCAACTTTATCCGAAACTAAACAGCAGTAGACGCAACCCGTGGTAATCGACTTGTGCACTGACTTCGGGGTCTGGGCGGGTCAGGACGAATCGGTACCCCTTATGAACCCCTTGGAGGCTGACAGTTCTGTGAAGGGACATGGAGGGAGGCGTAACGTACGTGTGTAGGAATCCCCACCAATCATTGTCTCCTATTTGCTCCTTTTAGGAGATGCCATTCATTCTTGTTGATCCCCGAGCAAATACAGCACATGTCAACCACCACTTCTGAAGAATCGTTCATATTTCGCCCATGTTTGCCGTGGGATCTTTTGATTTAACCCCTGAATGCCGTGACATTTGTATCTGGCAGTGAACTTCGCTGAATCTTGAGTCCCGTTGTTAAACTTTGTGGCCGTACAGTTGAGGCTTTCATATAGTTTGCATGTGTACAATTTGTTTGACTAATGCGGTAGAGTCTACGAGTCTATCTTGCTCTGACTTTGGGATCGGTTAATTTGGTTACGCGTTACTCACAACCGGGCTTGCACTGCGACCCCACCATCTCGCCTATCCAAAACCAATGCAGCCGCAGCAAGGCTTCCAAAAGCCAGGTTCCCCATTTGTTCCCCCTGAAACAGCACCACAAGTGGTGCTGTTATCGAAGCCCTCCCGGCCTAGTCTCAGCCCAGGCTCACCCTCGGAAGTGACGCTGATAAAAGAAGCCCAAAACAAAGAAGTCTCGGCAAAATGCTCCATGGACAGGATTCAACAACGAAACAGCTCTCGGAAGACTTCTGATCAAGTCTCTTCCCTCCAGCCGTAGTTCCCACCCTGAAATCCTCAAGCCTCGTAGTAGTACTCGGGCATGAGGCTAAAGCCCAAATGTTTTCGGGTCTTGTATACGTATGGTCCTCCAGCCAACCGAAACGCTTTCTATTGCTCCCTAAGCGAAGAAAAAGTCGGCTATTTCGGGGACACCATTTTCTTGGTTTGCCCATCTGAAAGCACACTTAGCTGCCCTCAGTTTCGTCTCACAGAGGTGGGAGTAAGAATGTATTGTTGCCGGAACTTATTTAAATGTCCTCGAAGTTTTCGAGGACCTCGTTTTTCATTTCACTCGCAAACAAGATTTGACATGTGCCTTGACAAGCCATCTTGGAAAGCACCGGCTTTTCAGACTAAAACCGTCTCCGTCAGTTTCACCGACGACCAGAAGCCTCCACAGCCTCTGGTTCGTAATAGTTATTAGTGATATTAATCGTAATAATGATGATAATAATAATGACAATATTATTGGTTGATTTCGAAGATTGTCGAGGCGTGCTAGAGGCATAATCAAGTTTTTACAGGCAATGAAACGGACAGAAAAAACTCGTGAAAAAGTAGAAATATGCTTGACAAAAGTGGGATGATAAGCTCAGGAGGAAGATAGGAGTAGGATAAATTTATGCTCTCCAAAGGAAAGTGGGGAGAGTTTAAGAGAACCCAAGGGCGGATTCAATTGGGTGCCCGGTGGATTTGATGTTCAAGGGCAGGTGGGGAGTCTGACTGGTCAAAGCCGAGATATCTGAAAACTGACAGATATTCATGAAGGGGTCAAGAAATTGACACAAGAAACTGTAGTCGCGGGACACGGCGAAGAAGAAAAGAAGAATCCATTGCTAGGGATTAGGTGGTAGTGAAGCTTTGCTACACTGCAGTGGATGGTCAGCAGACAGAACATAAAACTCTTTGTAAAACAGGTAGCCAGCATCGGGAGAAGTAAAGAGTGGTACAGATGGCAAAAGTGAGTTGTAAGGATTAGATGTGGTAAATGTGAGGCACCGATATAATAAGAATGGACGCATATCATGAGGGTCAGCTAGATGATAGCATGCGAAATGGCCGGCAAAGTGTGCAGAATGCACAGCAAATGTATACAAACATGTGTGTGTATATATATGCATATAAATAGATATGCGAGGAGCGGGAGCATAGGAAAATCAGGTGCTAGGAGAAAAAAGTACCGGCGATTGGAAGAGGTAGGTAGTGTTAGATCGAAATATGTGGGACTGGCTTGGGAAAGTTCAGACAATTTTTTTCATGACGGGCTAACATGGTGGATCCACAGAGAGATAAGGCTGAGAAGCACAGAAGTGATGCCGGCTGTGAAGAGCAGATCATAAACGAAGGATGATGAAGAATAGGATCGAAGAGAAGAGATGAGAGTTGGTTGTTATTATTTAATCAATGCAGGTGCGACATGTGTTGAAGGGGCAGGGGAACCGGGTAGTGGCAAATCAAACTCTTTTGAAATGTAAATAAACATCATGAAGCAGAGCAATCTCTAGAATCGGAGAAACATAGAAAAGCAGATCAAACTGAAAGGCACAGAGAAATCACCTTCGGCAAGCAATATACGGAACAGGAGATGAGAGCAATGACCGAAGAGACATAGGTGAGACATGAGCAATCAGATCGTTTTACTACAGGTGAAACACAGAGCAGGCAGGGAAGGAAGGAGCAGAAAGCACCAGGATTGGTAAACCAGTCACAGAACAACAGGCCCAAGAAATGAATGCCCGACGGAGTTTGGGGGCAATAGAACTGGAGAGCTGCGTGCCAGCGGACAACTGAATGGGTGGTATGAGCAGGAGGATGCTAATTTGGGCACTAACCAATGGAAAGAACCACAGAGGAATCGCGGAGCCAAGAAATGAAAATATGGTGGCGGTGATTAGATAATAAATGCAGTTGGAAAAGATGCAAAGTTTAGAGCGGCGAGTTCTAAGGTGAGGGTTGGTCATGGGTGCGGGTGTGCTTGGTACATAACGGCACCGGGCGTGAGAAGGGAGAACAAGGAGGGATTTATCTCCTGCTTTTATAAGATAACCCAGTTGTTCACCCATGTTCAAGTTATCCATTACTTTTACTTTCTCGCTCCTCAGTATCCTTTATTCTTCAGCGGGGGCACACCCATACCGCGCTTCTCTCCCTCTTCTCCATTTTCAGCGACCTTTGATGACGGTCAATCACTTCGAACACTTACTGACCACCACCCCGGCAGGCGCACCTGGACCATTTTGCTGCATGGCCGCCTGCCACTCAATGTTTCAGTTTGCTCTGCTGTCCTTGGTCTCATAGCTTGCTCAGTTGCTCCTGAGCCACACATTCCCATCGGGATTGCTTTGCCCCCGTGCAATTACCAAAGACAATTCATGCCGCTCCCAACAGTGCGGGGTCGGTCAGATCCCTCGCTTTGGCCGGCGCACATCAGACTTGCAGGCCGTCTGCAAAGATGTGCGAGAGCAATCAGGCTGGTAGCTCACCCCTCCTGTGCTCACTTCACTAAGTGTTTTTCAGGTTGGGTACCAGAGCACGGCTGGTTCCACCCACCGGCACCTTGGGCGGATAGCACGCTCCAACTGTCCTCGGACTACCACATCCAATACTGTAGGTTGAAAATTGCATGCTCCCCATCCTTGTTCCGCCAAGGTACACTCATCTATAGTTCTCATCATCCGTTACCACCTTCCATTTTTGTTGTTCCACCGCTGTGTGCACACCGACCCATTCAGTCCTTGCTCCTATCACTTCTCACCATGTCAACTCTCATTGTATGACGTCACTATCGTCCTACCCACTCTTCTCTGCAGTCACTCGCCAATATTTCTTTTTTCCACCTGCCGCCATTGTCGGCTTCTAGTTACTATTCCATTGGTATTAACCTCTGCCCAGAATGCCCACTGATAGCATTCTTATACCTCACTGCCTGGGGTTTTGCTAAATCCCTCCTTGTTCTCCCTTCTCACGCCCGGTGCCGTTATGTACCAAGCACACCCGCACCCATGACCAACCCTCACCTTAGAACTCGCCGCTCTAAACTTTGCATCTTTTCCAACTGCATTTATTATCTAATCACCGCCACCATATTTTCATTTCTTGGCTCCGCGATTCCTCTGTGGTTCTTTCCATTGGTTAGTGCCCAAATTAGCATCCTCCTGCTCATACCACCCATTCAGTTGTCCGCTGGCACGCAGCTCTCCAGTTCTATTGCCCCCAAACTCCGTCGGGCATTCATTTCTTGGGCCTGTTGTTCTGTGACTGGTTTACCAATCCTGGTGCTTTCTGCTCCTTCCTTCCCTGCCTGCTCTGTGTTTCACCTGTAGTAAAACGATCTGATTGCTCATGTCTCACCTATGTCTCTTCGGTCATTGCTCTCATCTCCTGTTCCGTATATTGCTTGCCGAAGGTGATTTCTCTGTGCCTTTCAGTTTGATCTGCTTTTCTATGTTTCTCCGATTCTAGAGATTGCTCTGCTTCATGATGTTTATTTACATTTCAAAAGAGTTTGATTTGCCACTACCCGGTTCCCCTGCCCCTTCAACACATGTCGCACCTGCATTGATTAAATAATAACAACCAACTCTCATCTCTTCTCTTCGATCCTATTCTTCATCATCCTTCGTTTATGATCTGCTCTTCACAGCCGGCATCACTTCTGTGCTTCTCAGCCTTATCTCTCTGTGGATCCACCATGTTAGCCCGTCATGAAAAAAATTGTCTGAACTTTCCCAAGCCAGTCCCACATATTTCGATCTAACACTACCTACCTCTTCCAATCGCCGGTACTTTTTTCTCCTAGCACCTGATTTTCCTATGCTCCCGCTCCTCGCATATCTATTTATATGCATATATATACACACACATGTTTGTATACATTTGCTGTGCATTCTGCACACTTTGCCGGCCATTTCGCATGCTATCATCTAGCTGACCCTCATGATATGCGTCCATTCTTATTATATCGGTGCCTCACATTTACCACATCTAATCCTTACAACTCACTTTTGCCATCTGTACCACTCTTTACTTCTCCCGATGCTGGCTACCTGTTTTACAAAGAGTTTTATGTTCTGTCTGCTGACCATCCACTGCAGTGTAGCAAAGCTTCACTACCACCTAATCCCTAGCAATGGATTCTTCTTTTCTTCTTCGCCGTGTCCCGCGACTACAGTTTCTTGTGTCAATTTCTTGACCCCTTCATGAATATCTGTCAGTTTTCAGATATCTCGGCTTTGACCAGTCAGACTCCCCACCTGCCCTTGAACATCAAATCCACCGGGCACCCAATTGAATCCGCCCTTGGGTTCTCTTAAACTCTCCCCACTTTCCTTTGGAGAGCATAAATTTATCCTACTCCTATCTTCCTCCTGAGCTTATCATCCCACTTTTGTCAAGCATATTTCTACTTTTTCACGAGTTTTTTCTGTCCGTTTCATTGCCTGTAAAAACTTGATTATGCCTCTAGCACGCCTCGACAATCTTCGAAATCAACCAATAATATTGTCATTATTATTATCATCATTATTACGATTAATATCACTAATAACTATTACGAACCAGAGGCTGTGGAGGCTTCTGGTCGTCGGTGAAACTGACGGAGACGGTTTTAGTCTGAAAAGCCGGTGCTTTCCAAGATGGCTTGTCAAGGCACATGTCAAATCTTGTTTGCGAGTGAAATGAAAAACGAGGTCCTCGAAAACTTCGAGGACATTTAAATAAGTTCCGGCAACAATACATTCTTACTCCCACCTCTGTGAGACGAAACTGAGGGCAGCTAAGTGTGCTTTCAGATGGGCAAACCAAGAAAATGGTGTCCCCGAAATAGCCGACTTTTTCTTCGCTTAGGGAGCAATAGAAAGCGTTTCGGTTGGCTGGAGGACCATACGTATACAAGACCCGAAAACATTTGGGCTTTAGCCTCATGCCCGAGTACTACTACGAGGCTTGAGGATTTCAGGGTGGGAACTACGGCTGGAGGGAAGAGACTTGATCAGAAGTCTTCCGAGAGCTGTTTCGTTGTTGAATCCTGTCCATGGAGCATTTTGCCGAGACTTCTTTGTTTTGGGCTTCTTTTATCAGCGTCACTTCCGAGGGTGAGCCTGGGCTGAGACTAGGCCGGGAGGGCTTCGATAACAGCACCACTTGTGGTGCTGTTTCAGGGGGAACAAATGGGGAACCTGGCTTTTGGAAGCCTTGCTGCGGCTGCATTGGTTTTGGATAGGCGAGATGGTGGGGTCGCAGTGCAAGCCCGGTTGTGAGTAACGCGTAACCAAATTAACCGATCCCAAAGTCAGAGCAAGATAGACTCGTAGACTCTACCGCATTAGTCAAACAAATTGTACACATGCAAACTATATGAAAGCCTCAACTGTACGGCCACAAAGTTTAACAACGGGACTCAAGATTCAGCGAAGTTCACTGCCAGATACAAATGTCACGGCATTCAGGGGTTAAATCAAAAGATCCCACGGCAAACATGGGCGAAATATGAACGATTCTTCAGAAGTGGTGGTTGACATGTGCTGTATTTGCTCGGGGATCAACAAGAATGAATGGCATCTCCTAAAAGGAGCAAATAGGAGACAATGATTGGTGGGGATTCCTACACACGTACGTTACGCCTCCCTCCATGTCCCTTCACAGAACTGTCAGCCTCCAAGGGGTTCATAAGGGGTACCGATTCGTCCTGACCCGCCCAGACCCCGAAGTCAGTGCACAAGTCGATTACCACGGGTTGCGTCTACTGCTGTTTAGTTTCGGATAAAGTTGCGGAATTTCCTACGGGTCCACTGAAACCATCCGGGTTTTGTGGTTTCATCGGATATTTGGAGATACAAGCTGCGGAGCAGTTGGGATGTGTGGACAGTTTAGGGCATGTAAAGGCCAAAAGGGATCTCGAATGTGGATAAATGCATCTCCAAATATAAACTTCGGATTCTCGATGAAAAATCAAAATATTTTTGAGGCGCTTGAACTTTAAGGGGTTTCGGTTTGCAGTGCAATCACCTCAAGAAAATGCTCGGATTCAGAGGTGTATCCATACGAACACAGACTGGATAACGATACGAAGTGAGTTGTCAGAAAAAGAGATGTCTCTACAAACCGTCAATCACTGGTTGTTCCAAAGTTCCCACCATTTCACGGTAAATTCCAAGTCGTGATCCGATTTGGGGTAGTAGCAAGTTAACTTCACTGTAAATCGTGTGCATCGTGCCAAATTAGGCACAGCTGGACTCTCAGGATTGCATTAGGGATCCGGAACTTCAGGGGAAAGATGAAAGTTGAATGAGATGATTTCAGCCTCGGCCTGCAGCAGAGGTTGGGTGAAGTACACCATTAACCTTGCCGTGAGCTTGGTCAGTCGTGTGGAAGTAGCACTCACTACTACTTCTCTCAAGAAAATATTACAGAAATCTTGCGACACATCTTCTTTGACTGTTTTCACTACCATCTTGCTCTCTAGGCCAGCGATTTCCGTATGGCAACACTTGGTTACTGCAATGGGATATTCATCTCTATGCTAGTGGCCCTCCACAGGGATGACGACATCGCCAAGTCCATACCCTCTTTCCTTGTGGATCCAATTTCGTCGCAGCCATAGTGTCTGTAACCACTCCTTCTTCCAAACTCTCCAGAAATCCTACACCTAGAGGTTTATTTGCCTCCATCCGATAATAAACCTTACACGTAATGGTTTCAGTGGGCTTGCATTTTTGCTTGGCCCCAATAATAACAGATCTTCGGCAGTGACGGCTGGTTTGCGCTCCAGACCCATGAAAAAACAGCGCCGGAGGCCTGTTGTTTGGTACGCATCCTGATCCGGTCAGTAGGGTTATCAGACTCTGGTCGACGAGGGCCTACTGTGATATTGGGGCCGTGACTAGTTTTCTGGCCCATCTTATCAGACCTCCCCAAAAGCTACCACGATGACTGGCAAGCAGTCTAATAAAGTGCTACTCCTTTCCTTTAGCCAAGGTCTTATCTCTTATTTCAGCATGGTCCAGGGAGCCTCACTATCTCCCTTACCCCTTACGTGCGCCAAAGAAATTTGAACCATCGTGTGAGTATGTTTTCGGGAAGGCCTCGCTCCGCGATAAGCCCTTAGAGGGCCATTAAGAATGAATCGGTGGTCATGTTATGTACTACTTCCGAAAGAGCTGCTTTAGAATGTAAACATGATGTCCGGCAGCCATAACTTTTCCGTATGCTCCTTCGTTTCCTCGCAAGTAAGGGGCCAAAATGATCGATGCCGATCCACGAGAACAGATACTATCTTGTTGGGAGAAAGGTCATCTTTTGTTCCCCTGTAACCGCATTTCGGCGTGGACGCCCCAGGCACTTACCGACTAGTCGCATGAAGTCAGTGGCCCAGCGGTCACCCAAAATCGTTGACAAATATTATGCAATGAGTGGTTCAAACCGGCATGTCTTTATAAGGAGGCATACGATCCATCAAATATCTCGCGGCGCAGGTGATTACCGGGAGCGGTTATGGGATCCTTTGTTCCGTACCCTAATTACAAATTCCTCAACATCCATCCGACACTCACTGGCACTTCGGCTAGAAGAGGGCTTAATCTTCCAAGGCTATTACGTATTAACATGTATTTCTTAGTGTTATTGTCCGTCCTGGACAGCTCACGGGTCTCAAGTGAGGATTTGTGTAGTTGAACGTGGCGGAGAACGTCGATTTAGGCTTGGTACAACTAGCCCGGGGATACTGTTTCTGCATTTAACCTGTTTTCCTGTCTTGCTCCCTTCAGAGTCATTACCGGAACCCTGTCTTCAGTCCACCAGATCAAGACCCTCAGCATTTTAGTCCAGTTGGGACAATAGCACTCTTTCTCCACCAGGCTTCCTGGTCGCGACGAGACGGTGGCCGCTGTCAGTTGTTTCGTTTCAATATCACCGATGGCAGGAGTCCGTAGTGATAATCCCTGCAAACAACAAATACTGGAAATCCTTCCAAATTTTCTACGTGCTTTGTGAATTTGACTATATTTGACATTACTTTGATAAAGCTCGTCCATACACCACTCTTTTGCACGTTTGTTCATCCACGTCAGATAATCGAAATTGGCCTTGAACCGCTTCTGACTGTCATGCTTCCAAAAGGCTTTGCACCTTTGGGTTTTACCGTGGAGCCTATTTGGCCGCATTCTTGAGGTTTGTATATATCTGTACATTTTGCGAAGTTCAATTTTGGAACGGTAGAAACAACGAATCAATCTTGTTCTAATTTTGGGATTCTTTTGAATTGGCTACGCGTCGCTCGATTTACGGGAATTGAATTACAATGCTAGCCACCTCTCTCTAGATGCAGTAGGAAGTCTGGCCCCGCCGTCCACATCGACCGGTTTTTCTAGTGTTCTTACCTCCCCCCCCCCTTCAAGCAGACTTCGGTTTATTACAGTTAGTTTGTTCTTAACGCCAGTGTTCGTCTTTGGTCGACTCACGGTTCACAGTGGGTTCTTTCTCGACGAGGGAGTCAAGACGAGTGTTAGTGTTGTTCACTAAAAGCAGCACAATGAATGAATCCATCAAAAACAATGATTTTTGGTCCATTTGGTCAAAAACCTGCCCACTCAATACGGTTGCAGTCACGGGCTCTACTGCTGCAGTCAATTCCGCCCCCAGAATGGATCAGGATGAAATATAAACCCATCTCTTGGTACTCCATCGGACTCTGAGCTCACCCAGCACTTGTAAGGGAGATCCTAAAATCTCTCACACACTCGGTCTTTGCGAACTTGGAGATAACCTTCAGCATCTCATGGCTTTCGGGAATCTCTTTTTAAGCCTGCAACCCCAGCTTTTTCGAGGTAGCGAGTTCGGTCATGTAATCAATGGCGGTATGCCTGTTATCAAGGAGTCCACGGAAACCATAAATATGGAAGTAGTTCATTACTCCCCCAGGTAGACTTTTGGTTTCGCCAAAAACCTGAGAGTTTCATGAATTGCAAAGTAAGCGCAGAACGGCAATGATATTTTCGAAAGTGGATGAAACGTTAGCCTGCACTTGTCGGGTTTCCGGTCCACACTGCCTTCGGGATGCCAGGAAGGACGGAAGGCTTCTCCATCTTTGAGCAACCTAACCCGTGGAATCATTGGCCGTAGTCTCATCGAGGTCAAGGTCAACTTGAAGTATATATCAGGTTGTCTCGTCTTTTCCTTTTTCCATCGTTTATACATGTTTTTACTTAGCACCTAGTGGTAATAGTTATCTACTCTGAAGCGTCAAATTGTCCTTGGCAATAACTGCGACCCACCACTGTGGGTCCATTACTTATTACCGCGGAAAATCAACACAACACTTTACTAGGAAATCTAGATCTATACCTGCCACAAATCACCCCTTGTGAGCCCATCTATAAAATACTTAGCGATTGTTTGCTAAATCAACCTTTTGGTTATCGTCTCCTGCTTGGCTAAAACTCTAACCCACCTTCGTCCAAACAGTGAAACCATCTGGTCAACCCTGTTTACAAACATCCTAGGTGACTTCCTATAGAATTTCGGCTCCATTCCGTAACTAAGCTTTTTGCGGTCACCAAATTTTCAATAAAACTTTTGGTTATCCGAAACCTGCAGTCACAATGCGCAATTCCAAAAGAAGCAGACCGGCCAGCAAGATTTTGTCACTGGTAGCCGTACGTCTCCCAATCACTACGCCATGCTCGGTCTCATTACCGAACATTCATGATGACGCAAATAGCAAGATTGACAGCCTCTTACAACAGGTTAGCTCAATCGAATCGCGGATTAAGGCTCTTGACAGAGCCACCAGAAATCTGACACCACTGGCTCAACTCCTCGAGCCCTCTATGGTAAATGCGGACCGTAACTTAGTTGCCAAGTGTAACTTTATTGACAGCATATCTGCAGAGGTTTCAGAATGAATACGAAATTCAAATCACGCCATTGTATTTAACATTCCCGATAGAGACCCACTCAACATAGTCAGCAGTACCTTGCTAGAGGCCGCTAACGTGGGGCGTGTGATATGCCGTAGTAGCAGACTACGCAAACAAACACAACGACAGCAATGCCCCCTAGTTTTCCAATTTCCGGACTCACTGACAGCCAGTGAGCTTATTCATAAACAGACAGTTATTGCTATTGATTCGCCATACAAGAACATTTGAATAGCACCCGACAAAAAGCCACTACAAAGAGGAGGGCTGAGAAATTCGAACTCTCGCAAACATCCAAGGCAAGAATCCGCCCAAAAGACACCTAACTCCGTCATTCTCCTAACCTACTCTATGCAATCAACGTCTATCAGCCAACGACTCTCTGATGTAGACCTTGAAGCAACGCCTGGGCCTTCTCCAAATCCACCAGTTTCCAAGCGCTCTAGGCTCGCCAATAGTGTCGCAGATACCTGGGACTCGAATCCACCGAGTCCTGTCAGACAGCTTAGCTCCATGCGTCAGAAGCAGCTACATAAATCGCGTAGCCTCCCTGACCTAGAAACTTTGCATCACTCTCCTTAGGCGACACATAAATCACGCCACATAGCCGCGACTAAAATCCATCCGCCGGACCGCACCATACCATTGCCAGGTCATTCTCGCTCGAATCAAGCCCGTCAGCCTTTAGGGCATACTCCCGTAAACAAGCAGCCAAGAAGTAGCGTACCTAAGGACACACCCTCACTGTTGCAATCTAACTTATCACCCATGGGCCGAACTTTGGTAACAATCTACACTAAGCCCCCAATGCACAGTGTCGACACCAACGGTAACACATGGTCGCAAATCCAGAATTCACAACCCATACTCCATACCTACTGAAGGCCTCAACATTTAGTTCATCAGACAACGACCGCCTTATATCACCAGGCTACATCCCGAAGGTCATGCAAAGATTAGAAGCCAACAGATACCCTAGTAAGATGTCAGTAATGCCGGAACCTACAGTTTCTGTTCCCAAAATAGGTAGTTTCTCAAACAGTAATTCCCCCCAGCGAAATCCCAGCTCTACGCGCATTTATACGGACGATGCTCGCAAAACAACTCACAGCTATTACTCAAAGCTGCTTCTGCCTAGCTCGTGACTTCCTAACTTTTCCGTGCCTCCACTTTTCATCCCGTTAATTCCATTGCCATACCAAAACTTTCGTTTTGTCCCACCACAGTCGTTTTACGCGCAGGATACATCCACAAACCCCCTTCAAGTAAATTTCCCCCACCCTGTGGCATACAGTTCCACAATCTTTCATCTCTTCTAGCCCTAATGAACCACTTTCCAATACCGGCACCTGGCCAGTCGTTTATACCTTTGGTAGCGCACCGAACTCCGCAGGCCAACTACGCAACACTGGGTGTTACCACTACCCTCATCCAAAATAACCTCCATAAACCCCCTCTACCAACCGCCGATTCCTATCTTTCCCCACCCGGGCAAGCCGCATCGATGGGTGGCGAAGCCACCCCAAACTCTTTTAGTCCTTACCCTCTGAGGACTGCTCTTACCACACAAAGCCAACCTATACCAAGGTTGTCACGTGGGAAAGCCAATACCTTCCATAACCCCGTATTCTGTCGCAGCACTGGGGCATCGAACGATCCCGACGAATCAGGACAAGTAGCAGGACCACTTCGTCTAAGGTCCTCTTTCACCTCGCAAAAACCCAAAATTGATTACTTCCGGTTCGTCCGAGGCTGATTCTTCCGAAACCATCGAGGAGGCATCCAACGCTCGCTTTTTTTCCTCTTCGGCAATAGCTCCAACTCACGCCCCTCACCGTGCACTTCCTCCGATCAACAACTCCCATATGTTGCCTAACCCTGACACTCACTTCCACGTGAGTGGGTTATCATTCATCTTATTTAACTCGCGGTCCATCCTAAATAAACTTCATCACTTAAAAAATTATGTCATAACACCCAGTCCTGACATCATCTTCATTACTGAAACCTGGCTCATCGAACACACCAGCACAGGCCAAATTATGCTTGAAGGTTACAAGGTTTTTAGGGTAAATAGGATCGACAGACGCGGAGGTGGGTGCCTTGTGTACGTACAGCGCGCCCTTTCACTAGTCCCAATCAGACATGCCACACTCGACTCAATTCCGGTTTCCCTGTGGCTCACAATTCGGTTTTCAACTGTAGTCATGCACACTGGTTGCGTCTATTGCCCGCCCTCATCTACTATTGCAGACGTAACTCCTTTAACTGAAGCATTTGAATACCTTTCATTACTACCTTCGGCAGCGAAAACGATAGCCGGTGATTTTAACTGGCCTAAAATATCCTGGAGAAACCTCACGGCACCTCCTAACTTAATAGACGTAGTGTCCCATACTCACAATGGGGGCTGGGTGCAACACGTTAAAACCCCTACCAGAAACGCCAATATCCTAGATCTTATATTCACCCACAGCATTTCCCATTTTTCGGTTTCCGTTCTGAATAGATTTCCGGGTTGCGACCATAAGATAGTGGCCGGCAGTCTTTCATTCCATCCTTATCCATCAGACTATCTGACCCCAATCAACAATTCCGTCCGTTTAAATCGGAACCCTTTGCCCAATGTCATTCGTAACCAAGGTTGCAGCAGTTTTTTTCTAACGGCTGACCCCAACAGACGGTTGATCACTTTTACCTTAACATGGGAAGCTGCCTCCTGAAACTTAGCCCAATATCCCAAAACACCTCTGTAAGGAAGTCCAAACTTGCCTCCCTCCAACGAAAGTACCTTAAGATGCAAAGACTTTACCTCCAAAACCACGACTTCTCTCTTTTCTTGAGACTAAAGCGTCTTACTGATATTATCCGGGACCTAAAGGAAAAGCAGCTCCGTTAGGAAAAAGCCAAAGCCCTAAGGCGTCCCAATAAAGTACCGAGACTCGCACTCCTACACAAATCTACGAAACCGGCAACATATACTATGATCCAACATGTTGTGTTACCGAATAAAACTTCGGCCACCTCCCCTTCTGATATCGCTGAGGCCTTCAACCATCACTTCGCCAATTCCATGACCCTCACCTCAGATTCAGCACCCTCAAATCCTCTGGCTATTACCAGCTCTTCCCCACCTACCCTGACCTTTGAAGTAAACGTTATTTCTAGGCTCATTCCACGATATAAAGCTGCTGCCCATCCTGGACCAGACGGGTTGCCCCCAGTTGCAATCATTAACGGTGGATCGGACCTTCCACTTCTGTTACTGAACCTATTCAGCTTGTCACTCAAGTTTAGTTTGGTACCGTCGAACTGGAAGCGTTCAGTCATTATTCAACGAAACAAGAACGACCTGTCCACGAACTCGCTAATGACCGTCCCATCAACCATACCCCTATAATTTCCAGAATAACGGAAACGATTATCAAAGATGGTATTACCACCCATGTTCTCGCTTCAAACCTTCTTAGCGATAGGCAGCACGAGTTTCTCAAATCGCGATCATGCACCACATGTCAGTTTGACTTCCTCAACCTGGTCACTAAGACTGTTGATAGCGGGCAGGCATTAGTAATTGTCTACCTAGATCTGTCGAGGGCTTTCGACCGTGTTCCACACCTGCATCTTATCTCCAAATTGCGTTCATTCGGCATTGCTGACCCGCTGCTTTCTTGGCTGAAACCTTATCTCGCCCACTGTTTGCAAGTGGTCCTCGCCAATGGATAAACTTCTAAGCCGAAACCTGTTACTAGTGGAGTTATACAGGGAAGCGTACTTGGTCCCCTCCTATTTCTGATGTATATTAATGACGCATTGGATCTAGTACACCATGAAAGGCCATTCTTGTTTGCGGACGATATAAAAATAGTTTACTCTTTCAATTCTAATGATGCTATCCTTGCTCTTTACTACATTTCCGCTGACCTCGCTGCACTTGACCGCTGGTGCCAAACCTGGAGGATGAGATTTTCCACTGGTAAGTGCGAAGTTCTAGCCTACAAGTTCCAATCGCCCTCTGGATCCTTAAATCTTGGTGGGTCCCCAATAGCCAGTCGACCTACTATCCGCGATTTGGGCCTCAACTATTACTGCTCCCTCAATTTTTCTGAGCACGCCGCCATCTAAGCGGCTAAGGCTGTAAGAAGTGTGGCCCTTCTCTTCCGCTCCTTCCGTCTCCGGGATAGTATCATCAGCATCTACATATCCCATATCAGGCCTTTGCTTGAACACTGCCCAATAATATTTTCTAACATGATGAAATTCGAAAGAGTTGCGATTGGAAGCATACAAAGGCGTTTCACCAAACAACTACTCGGTTGGTCCACGTCCTTAAGCTGTAGAGAACGATGCCAAAATCTGAATCTTGACCCACTCTGGCTCCGCCGCTTAAGACTAAACTTAGTCTTCTTGTATAACCTGCTCCATAACCGGTCTTTTTCCTTTGACCCAGTAAGCTTCTCCAGTGAAACCCCCTACCCACTTCGGCACAGGCCTTTTACTGTCCCTCCTAGTATAGCTAAGTCGGCCATACGGTCACATATTTTTCCTTTTTGTCTACTCCAAGTCTGGGATGAGTTGCTCATCACAAACAAAGTCCCAATTTCTGTCAGCACTCATCCCATATCTCAGCATCACCAGTGCACTCCAGTTATCTAAAATGCGCACGGTAGAATATATAGCTTACAAGAGGGGCCTCGACTTCTAGGACCAAATCCTTCGCCGACCCTGCTCCATTCAATTAAGGACACAATCAACGATAGACAGTTTCATCTATCTGACTGGGTTCTCCACGTTAGACTATCTATGTCCATTTCCTCAATGAATCAAACAATTTGAAATGCCAATAATTTCAACCACTTCGCCCCCACTTACCCCCTTAGTTTCTGTCACTCTTATGCCTCGTCCTTTACTAGTTTTGATTTGCCTCCATTAACCGTTGATCCACGGCAGGGACACACCCTGACTGCTCTTTTTTGTCTGCTCTCCTTTTTCGGTTTTCTGCTCACGTGCATTTCACCCTCTACGTTGGTATACGTGCTTGGATAACGCCGCTGTTTGGTTGATTATTAACCGCTGGCTCCGTCCTCTGGAACCCCTTGCAACCCAACTGTCCGACTGCCGAACGTATATCTCATACTATCACAGTTGAACTACCCCCCGGATGCATAACCAACAATGAACATTAGTGCCATTCCCAGTGGTGCGGGGCGCGGTCAGATCCACCTCTTTGGCCGGCGCACATCGGGCGTACCGGTCGTCTGCAACGATGTGTGAGAGCAATTAGGTTGGTGGAGCACACCCCCTGTGTTCACCTCGAAGTGTTTTTCAGGTTGGGTATCCAGCGCGCGGCCAGTCTCACCCACTAGCACCGGTTGCGGATCGCACGCTCTAATGCTGTCAGCTGCGGACCGCATGCTCCAACCATCCTTGTTCGCCACTGTAAGCCCACCTATCGTCCTTATCACATCCATTTTTTCGTTCTTCTATGGTATGCACACCTACCCATTCTGTCCTTGCTCTTATCGACTCTCACTGTGTTACCTCTCA
Source organism: Fasciola hepatica (assembly GCA_948099385.1). Classification (NCBI taxonomy): domain Eukaryota; kingdom Metazoa; phylum Platyhelminthes; class Trematoda; order Plagiorchiida; family Fasciolidae; genus Fasciola; species Fasciola hepatica. The sequence goes on from CANUEZ040000016.1 coordinate 3,342,047, forward strand.
TAGCACGTCACTACCGTCCTAACCACTTTACTCTGCCGACGACCGCAAGTATTTTATTTCTTCACCCACGTTGGCGTTGCCGGCTTGTATCACCTATTCACTTGGTATCACCCTAGGCCTATAAAGCTCATTGATTGCATGCTTACGCCCCACTGCCTACCATTCTGTCAAACCCTCCCTCGTTCTCCTTTCTTATGCCCAATGCCATAACACACCAGCCCCACCCGCACCCATGACCAATTTTCATATTACAACCGCCGTTCTGAACTCTGCATCTCTCACAGCCACATTTATTATCCAGCCACTAACAATCTATTTTACTTGCCTGGCTCCGCAATTACTCTGCGGATCCTTCCACTTGGCAGTACTCCGACTAGTATCGTCCATTTACATCCACCTGTACAATTGCCTGCATGCACGCGGCTCCCAATTTCCATGTCCCCGACTCCGACGCATATCCATTGTTCATGCGTTATGTTCGTCCACCGGTTTACCTGTCCCGGTGCTTCTTTCTTCTCTGCCTTTTTCGTGTCCCACGTGCAATGAGATGATCTTACTGGTTATGTCTCACCTGCCTTTTTCGGCCCGTGCTCCCATCTCCTGTTTCGTCTACTGTTTGCCACAGGCATTTTGTGCGTGCCTTTTTTGGACCGTTCTGCTTTTTCACTTGCCACCTAATGTAAACTGACTGTTTCGTCGTGGTTCCCATTCGCGGTTTCAGTCCGTTTGGTCTGCTATTACTCTCTGGTACCCCTTTCACTCATTCCTCTCCCACGCTGTTTGCCGTCATAGCTGCTGCATATCGCACCACGGACGGTTTCACCTCCGAGGTAACTTTCTCTACTTTGTATGCACAGTCGCTCTGCGCTACTTAGCCATCTCCATCGCCACCATCTTCCTGCTGAATAATGTAAGCCCATTTAATAATGCTCCTCCCTTTCTTGACCGACAGCACATGCCTCACGTACATAAATCAGGTTATTTGATCCATTCTTACCTGTTCTCTTCGATACTTTCCTTCACCTCTCCTTTTTTGAGCTGCTCCTCAGTCGTCGTCTTTTCTGTGCTTCCGCATTCTCCACTCTCTTTATTAATCCGCCAAGTTCACCTGTCATGAAGATAATTCACCACGATATCCCAAAGTTAATTCTACAAACATTCGACCTAACCTAACCTGCCCCTCCTAATAACTAATAATTTCTTTCTAGAACTCAATTGGTATTGATCCAGCTTCTCTTATATGTATGTATATACATATATAAAAAGCGCACATATGTATATATGCATTCGCTCTGTATCCTGTAATTCCTCAAGGGGCCATCTCTCTTGCTGTCATCCCGCCGACCGCCATGATATGCATCCCTTCCTTCTACATGTATAACCAACATCTACTGCGTCCAATTCCTATGAACTATTTCTTTACCTGACTCACCTCTTACGTCTTAATTTGCTCGCTTCCCGGTTTTACAATGTGTTTTGTGGTCTGTTCGCCGACCACCTATTTCAGAGTACCAATGCTATGTTGCTACCTAGTCTTTGCAGTTACTCTCACATTTTCCTCATCATCTACCGCTATTACAGTTTCTTATGCCGATTTCTAGCTTTTCTCCTGTATAGTGGTCAGCTTTCAGATGTCCTTATACTGACCAGCCGGATCCCCCACCTGAACCTGACTCTTCAAACTCACCGGCCTTCCATTTGAATCCGTCCGTGGGCCCGTTTAAACTCAGTACATTTTCTCTGGTGTGCGTACATTTGCCATACTTTCATTTCACGTTACTCCCCCTTCCCAGCCCCTTTTTCCAACTCCCGTCATGTAAATTTCTACATTCCCAAGGGTTTTGTCTGTTCATTCAATCACTTGTGATTAGCTGATCGTGCACCTGGCATGCCTTGGGGGTCTCCGAAATAAACCATTATTATTAATGTTATATATCCGCGGAGAGGACTGCTTCTCCTAGCCCAAGACGGTATAAAGCTTCGGCTGGTTGCGTCGTCCGGCCTAGACCCTTGAATATATAGCCGTTAAGTGACACACCCTGACACTTAGCTGCACAGCAAAAAGCCGCCCTGGCCTTCCCCGGTTTTTTGGGTTTATGACAGTGTGACTGGGTGGATACCACATCAAATACGCGTCAAGCACAGCCCCTCCCGCTTTTATACGTTACCATGTTCTGCGTTTTATGGCGTGGCCTGCATATTTCCTGTCCTCCACCGCAGTCCTCCAAATAGCTCATCTTTGATGAAGCATGGTCTTTTCAGGGCCATTTCCCGGCCGGGCCGCCAAAGTGCAGGAATCCCAGGACGATTTACCCCAAACCTGGCTTTCTTGACCACTGCTGTTGGAACTAATCTATCTTTTTTCTCGACGAGGCAACTCTATCAATGGCCACCTCAGCAGACTCAGAGTTATAGCTCTGTTGGAATGGCTGCTCAACTCATCCATTTCCACCGAAGAGCATTTGATTTGGATCCGCTCGCCATCTTTTCCATTTTCAACTGCCATAAGGGGTCCAGCTAAAAGTCGTGCTTACGGTACTTGGAGCTGTGCGTCTTCCTGTTCTCTGATCCAGGACCAAGCGTGCAATACAACCGACCAAAAGAGCTATTTCACCATTCTGCCACTCCCCCTTTGCGACCCCGTCCAGATGCTGCCAATGACTTAAAATCAATCGCGCTGACTTAGGTTCTCTCCGGCGAATATTTACTGACGATAGCTTTACGGCCCCCTTCCTTATCGTTGGTGACCAACGAGACTAGCCGCAGGCGCGGTTTGGATGACGGGAAGACTTCAGTATCACATACTGTGTTGACTACTAATGAAGATGAATCCCTTCTGACTTCATGTCTCTCATCTAATTTCTTCCTCAGAGAATTGCAGCCGAGTCGCTATCTACAAAGGTCAACGCTCTTACCAACCCAGCTGCGGTTTCTAAGCCGACCCCATTACCATCGGGTGAATGAGCTCATTGATGGCGCGACACTGAGCAGTCTGCACTTGATTTTAGGGCTTCCTCGGCATTAAAGTTCCGGATTTCTGTGTAGTAAGCAAAGGTGGTTTCCTTGGCTCCGATCCTGCCTGGAGCCCACAGTCACCCAGCACCCCACTGCGCGATGGGAATCTTTGGGTCAAGTGAAGCGTACATCTGAGCTCTTAGACATCTCCTAGCGTTCGCCAAGATCTTCGGTTCGGAACTGTGGGCAATGCTGGGCGATGTAGCGCACCACATACCTTACATACCTTCAAGTCTCACCCATTCGCCGGATACTGCTTTTGTGCTTATCCATGTTTGACGTCTACCGGAACCCTTGCTCCAGCCTTGCAATGACGTAGCCCTAGGTATCTTGCTGCTTTCAAGCACAACTTCACCAAAACGACTGTTTGCCTTTCGGACGTGACGGTCCATAAACTGCGTCAGGTCCCCATATATGGTCTCTGGACCAAACCTATAGAACCCGCTCGATTTTCTTCAGCAGATCCTCTCCGCAGTTCCTCGGGTAAATGGTGCACTATAGCCCCCAATGTGCAAAATTCCTGCAGGTGCGACCTGGGGTCTAGGTGAATGAGAGAGATTCTCCAGTTTTGCATCTTCATCCTCAGTTTTATTAGGGAACCAGACTCGCCTTTGGAAAGCCTTGCCTCTGACATCGCTTAGTCGATCTAATACCGTGAGGCCCAAAATGATGGTTCAAGCAGGACCTTCAAAGTAGCACGTGCTCGGGTGTGACACTCCTCGGGATGCGGCACCGAGCCCCAGTCGATCCCTTCCCCAGCATGTTCAAAACTTCAGACGGAATTACGGCGGACGAAAAGCGGGCGTAATGGGCCTGGTGACATGACAGAGGGCGATGATAGTGGCCCCCTTGAGTGTGACTGAATAAAGATGCTACAATGGTCTCAACCAGTCCAAAGGGTCCAGCTACTGACGCGGTAAAAAGTAACTTTTTTCGTGGTTTACGGCAAGCATAATAATATTTGTTTATTTCGGAGACGCCCGAAACATGCCATGTGCATGATTTTGTTGATACAAGTGATAGAACGGACAGATATTATTCATGGAAATGTAGAAAGTTGCATGAAAATGTAAGATGAAAAGCTCAGAAGGGGGAATAAAGTGGGAAGAAAATAGGATAAATCTATGCGCACCATAGAGATTGTGGGGAGTTTAAATGAACTCAAGGGTGGATTAAAATGGACGCCCGGTGAGCTTGAAAGTCAAGGTCAGATGGGGAATATGACTGGCCGGGGTGGATACATCTGGAGGCCGACTGATAGACGTGAAAAAGGCTAGAAATGGGTATGAGGAACGGCAGTAACGAGGGAAGATGGAGAAAAAAGTGAGGTGCACTGCAGTGGATTAGATATCAATGAAGCATTGGTACTGTGCAGTGGATTGTCGGCGGATAAGGCATAAAACTCATCGCAAAGCAGGGAGCGAGCAATAAAAGAAGTAGAGGGTTGATCAGATGACAAAAACAATTTGGAAGGACTGGATACAGTAGGTGTGAGGCACAGCTGTAGAATTGATGGATGCATATCGTGACGGTCGGCGGGATGATCGCGAGGGAAATGGCCGGTGATGAACTGCAGGACGCAGAGTGAGTGCACATATACATATACGCGCAAGTTAAAATATACATATATATATACGTATAGATGTAAGAGGACCAGGGGCAGTAACAATGGGGTCCTAGGAAGAAATTTTCAGCCACTAGGAGGAGTAGATGAGGTTAGATCAAATGGTTGTAGAATTGACTTTGGAATATCGTGGTGAATTATCTTCATGACAGGTGCACATGGCGGCCCAACAGAGAGGAAAAGGGAGTGCAGGAGCACGGACATGATGACAACTTTGAGGAGCAGTTCATGGAAGAGTGAAGTTGAATGAAAGGATCGAAGAGAACAGGTATGAATGGGTTATTATTATTTGATCAATGCAGGGGCGACATGTGGTGACGGAGCAGGGGAATCGGGTAGTGACAGATCAAAAGAATTTGAAACAGTAAAAGAACATCATGACATAACGTTGTTTTTACAATCGGTGGATCATGGAAAAGTAGACCAACCTGGAAGGCACAAAAGCAATGCCTGTGGCCCAATTGGGGATATCTGAAAGCTGTCAGGCGTGCATGAAAGGGGCTAGAAATTGATATGGAAGAAGGTGGAAGTGGGAGACGGTGGAGAGAATAGGGGGATCTATTGCTAGGGATTATATAGTATTTAGGCTATGCTACACTGCAGTAGATGGTCAGCGGACAGGGCAAAAAACTCATCGTAGAACAGGTAGCAAACACTGGAATAGGTAAAAAGTGGTACGGATTGCCAGAATGATCTCTTGGGATTTGATATGGTAACCATGCAAAGCAGATGTAAAAAGAGTAGAGGCATACCATGAGGGTCAGCGGGATGTTAGCATGAGAAATAGCCTGCAAGAGGTGCAGGATGCAGCGCAAATGCATATATATATGCATATAAGTACATAAATAGATATGAGGGGAGCAGGAGCAAAGAGCAGTGGAGTACTAGGAGAAAAAAGTATCCGTGATTGGATGAGGGAGATAGGATGAGATCAAATTGTGTAGGAGTGACAAGGGAGAATTCAGATGATTTTTTTCATGACGGGATAACATAGTGGATCAACAGATAGAGAAGACTGAAGAAGCACAAAATTGGTGCCAGCTGTGAGGAGCAGATCACAAGCGAGGAAAGATGAATGATAGGATCGAGGAGAACGGGTAGGAATAGGTTATTATTATTTGATCAATGCAGGTGCGACATGTGGTGACGGAGCAGAGGAAGCGGGTAGTAACAGATCAAGCGATTTGGAACTGTAAAAGAACATCATGACGTAACGTTGTTTTTACAATCGGTGGATCATGGAACAGCGGACCACACAGGAAGGCACAGAAGAATGCCTGTAGCGAACAATAGACGGATGAAGGGATGAAGGCAATGACCGAGAAGACGAAGATAAGACATGACTAACCAGATCATTTTACTGCAGATGAAACACGAGGGAGGCGGAGAAGGAATCAGGACGCCTCAAGATAAGTAAACCGGCATTAGAACAAAAAGACCAAAACATGAATGCGCGACGGGGTTGGGGCAATGGACCTGGAGATACACTATCCCCTTCCAGTGGAGACGCCTCTTGCTGAACTAACTCAGGCACCTCTCTAAGAACCTTCTGGATGCCTGACATTGTCAAGGAAACCAAGCGTGGTCCCACACGGATCTGTTAAACGTAATAAGAGGTACTGTCTGAGCCGCACTACCGGTGCCACTGGCTTAAGGATTTAGTACCATGATGACGGCAATTCTGAACCCATGAAAGTTAGAGGGGGCTGACAGTATCAACTGTCACCCTCTTTTTTAAATCAAATAACTTCATTTGAGACCCTCCAATCACGCAGTTCAACGAGCTTTGTAGGTCCTTGCACCTGCAAAATCTTGGGCCCGTGGAGCTTTAAATTACTATCACTTCTTGGCGGTTTCATTCCCTTGGAATTCAGGTCAGCATAATTGTCTTTTCCAGCCTCCCTGCTGTGGGGGGAAAAACACCGTAGGATCATCAGCCTTCCGCTAGGTACGAAAGTCGATTAAAATCTCCCTTCACTTTTGACGCATTGCAGAACATCTAAAGGACCTGTCCAAAAACACACCAGACAAGGATAGCCCTATGTTGCTCTTGACAACCTGTGCAAATTGAACTGCCAGTACAGCCACAGACAACTCCAGTGGCCACAAGGCTAAGTTAGAAGCAATTTTCTTGATTGGCCATCACCATGACGCAGAATTGTAGCGTGCTCCCACCTGTGAAAAGCAAAGGAGCCACCAAACCATATTCGACCTCCGATGCGTCACAAAGTAATTGAAGTTCAAAAGTCGCCGCCGGCTCAGTCCAGTGGGCACATCGTTGTGGTACGCGGACCTGCTGTATTCTTTCGATGATACCTTGGCAACATTTCCACTGACCAAACATCTCAGGTCTTAGCAGTAGATCCCACCCAAAACCCTATTTGCAAAGTTTTTGGAATGAACCCTGAAGGTAAAACATAGGGCCAGACCCACCCTTGAGGGTCATCAATGGCAACTAACCTAGACAACAGCAATCTTCTCGTTGCTGGGGAATCCCTTGTCTGGAATAAGTGAAAGGAGCTGTCCGTTTCCACGTCTCAGGTTAATCCCAATAGGCACTGCTGTTAAGAAGCATCCACACTTAATTTTGCAGTCAAGTCTTCTAGCCCCGAAAATGCGATTCGACTGAGGGCAGTACAGGTTTTCTTGCCAACCTGGTCAGCCCAAGCCCACCAACTGCTTGTAGGTGAGACAATCATTCTATTAACCTCAAAGCATCAGTGCCACAAGTTATCGAGGCAGGAGAGCCATCTAACCAAGAGCCAGTCACTACAGCTTCTGATGCACCAGGGCGGTAGTCCTGACCAGGCACCTCTGCTATCTTCTTTGGAGCCAAACTTGAGCACAAAGACGTGTATCGCCGGCTAAAGCCCCACAGGTTCATTCAAAGTGCCGTCAATCGGCCACCACAAAAATCGGGGTGTTTCTTGTCCATTTTCTGGCACAGACACCTGTAAAAATATGACCTCAATAACCTCAGCGATGGCCATATGCCGTTGTCGGAATGACGGTAGTGTACCTACCAAACGTGTGACCACGTTTGAACTTTGCAACAAGTGACCGTCCAGAGATCCATCCCGGTATATGGCTGCGCCGTTTAAGATCATCCTTGGGTGCTCTGGTTCCTTCTGGTCAGCCACAGTGTGACATAGTGAATACCGTACTCCTCTACTATTTTTCCCCTCAGTGACTGCCCTGATGGCATGGCTCCTTTCTACCTATCGGATGTTCGGAGACAAAATTCTCTGGTTCATTTCTGCACCCCTCCTTAGCTTTCTACCTAGTATAAGCAGGAAAAGCAACACCGCCTCTCTGTTATAGTGGTTCTTCGATGTGCCATCCGCAATTGGCAGGCTTACTCGAAAACTTCCCTCCACAGTTTCCGGGGGAATTCCGGCTATCATTTTTGTTCGGTCTGCAAGTGAAAGAGCGGATTTTTCCTTGCTTGTTTGAAGTCCTTATCATGTAATCTAACTAAAAAGTTTTCAGTCTCCCGAACACCGGCGTGAACTGCAAGGTATTTACGCAGTGTCGTCCGAAGCGGCTCAACGAACCACGGAGAATCCATCACATTGCAGTACCGTTGGCGTAAAGACTACCTTTCTTGCCTCTCCGCTGTTCATAGGCCCAATGTGCGCCCAGTGAATTCAAACACTTGACGACTCTCACAAAGTAATCAGACACGACAGCGAAGTGAACACCACATACTTCAACCAGCTTGGCGATAATTTCAATCTTCGGCATCTTAGCTGGCTCTTCAGTAACAGGAGTGGTAGAGGCACATAACTCTTCCTCTCCATCTAGGGACGTTTAGCTAAAGGACACAACCTCGACATCGAAACGTGCTGCCAGTAGGACAGCTTAGGGACAGCTTTAGTCCCTCGCCCGGTAACCTCAAGCGCCTTGCTAAGTCACCATGAATGAGACATGTATCAGCTCCCGTGTCTGGCAGTACGCTGAAAACAACAGATCTTTTCGGACCTTCAATAACTGAGGGGAACAACACCCAGGCTGGCCTCGAGACATTCCGTGGGTAGTTAGCACCGTGCATTGAATACCGGCGTTCTACTTTCTTACGTAACCAGTGATGATGCCATGGAACGTAGCCCCTTTCTTCACCAGTCTTCGTACTCACACTACGGCACATAAACGGAAGAAAGATAGCTTCATCTTAACCACGGAATCCCAGCAACCCGTAGCAGTGCAGCTCTGAAGTTGGCGGCAGTTCACAAGAGTATGTCGTCCGTTGCAGATCGGGAACGGTATCTCATTAGTGGATGGCTTACAAATCTTCCTAAGAGTAGGGCTTTCTCTAGTTCCAGCATCCGCCACTGACTTACGGGTCTAAAACGAGTAACTACACCAATCTAGTTGCCTTTCGGAGTGCAAACTAGCACAGATCACGGAAGATGGGCTCTCAGTCACTGTGATAAATCTCTTCCACTGTTCTCACCTAGTCTGTAATTTTCATGTTGATTGAAAAATTCCTCTTCTGCTTACATTCCTGTACTCTATGATCAATTTTGGACCGCCTTCTTTAGCCTTATTCATGCTGACACTGGTTTGTGGTGGACAAATAATCTACGCTGGGTGCACTTACTTTTTCTTTTTACAGTTGTGCTTTCTTATTGAGATTAATTTGAGGATGGTTGGAAGGGTAGTGAGATGAGCTGATTCAACACAGAATTTTGTTCTATTTTTGAATGCCTTTTTGGCTGGGTGGTGACTGAGGATCACTGTCAAAGGTATGATCGGGTTTGTACTTATATTTTTACTCGCCCATAGTGCTGCAGAATTTGCAGAGCAATCGTGTTCTTGATTTGGGTTCTGCATCGATTTGGGCTACGCGTTGCTTTGAGGCTCCAAGGTGCTATCCAGAACGCGTGAAGCTTATTAGTCAGTGAATTGATAATTGAATCGTTGATCAGGCTTCGCCCGGACCAGGATGTGAGCTTTTTGGTCGTTACAGTATGCTGTTATAAATTTTGTTAATTTATACATCACCGCTTTGAAGCCTAGCACTGAATTAATATCAGTGACATACCCCAACTATTCCAGTGCCTCGGCAAATTTTTAATCTATTCTCGTAGGATGCTTCCGAATCCGTATCCACCAGCATTGCTCCGGGTGTGGTCACTTCGTCAAGCATTGACCTTGCAATCGGAAGCAGCTGACCAAAATGTTCCCTTAGTATGCTTCTGGTTCATTTGTATTCCGTGCCGGCATAGCACAAAAGGCAGCCACGGACTGATTCTGTTGCTCTAATGTGATGTGGCGAAGATTATAAGTGAGACCCTGACGATCATCCTGAACTCAAATCTTAACCCTTTTCGAAGGTCTGAAAAACATAATATATCTCAGAGGAGCGCCATCATAAAACCGGGTCTCGCGTATAAACAATTCTCAGTTGGCCATTATATAATCTTATTTATCCAGTTTATCGAAGCGATTCTCCCGGAGCTTCGTCAACTTCAGTAGACATGTAGAAGTAATCTCCTTCTCCGGGCAGAACACCTCTTTTCACCACCGGCAGTCTGATAAGCCAGCGCCCGCCTAAACCAGAATCTGTGAGTCAGGATCGCGCACCGCGTTTTCCTTAGGACTCATGGTCTCGGCGGCCTGTCTTTAAGCCTTCGCGCTAGAAGCAAGCCTTTGGCTGCCTCCAGCTTCAACTAGGCACACTCTAGTAGCAGCTCACCATCACAAAATTGGCTATTACTTCTACCACGGAATAAAGTGGCGGAGAGCTAGCTTGATGGGTGGTCTCGGGGACTTCAGCTGGCCTGCCGCTAATTGGGTGAGTGCGTCGTACCAAAGTCCGACTGATGGTGTAGGACAAAAGTCCGACGGGCTCAACCTAGCCGTGGACGCTCAATAACAACTGAAAAGCGCGTGCTCAAGCCGAGAAAGCCTGCAGTAAAACTGGACAACATCAGAACGGCGAGCGGACAGGTAAAACAAGGGTAGGGCAAGGAAGGGTAAAGTCTGCCATCTTTGAGGTACAACTAACGGATTTTATTTCCTAACCGGGAATTTGTCACCGCGATACCCAAGAAGCGGTATCACCACTTCCATCACTTTCGTCAACGTATTCAAAAGTTGACGCAAATTGTTCACGTTCACGTCTGCATTAAAATCTTCAAGTTGTAGATCTCTCATCGAAATGCATTTCTGCCTAGTATCTACATAGTCAGCGAATCAGTGACTTTTCATTTGTTCTGTCAGTTTACCTGTATGCTTAAATGAGACTCCTGCATTGCGTTGTTCTGACCTTGCAAAGCTTCATTTCCTCTCTGCGTATGCACATCCAGAAGTACTCGTCACACAAAGATTCGATTTGCCGCTATCTTGTGACACAAATTTTAAAAGTGAAATCAGTAGATAGTAATTACCAGTCACCCTTTTTATCGCCTCTTTTGCAAGCTGTTTGTTTCTGCTATTGTCGTAGCTACGCTTTTCACTTCAATCTTTCACTCGGTTCCCACTTTCTTGGTGGAGCATCAGAATCAACTTGCCTGGTAGTAAACAATTCTCTCAAAATTAACTGGTTTTTATCCGGCCTCTGCTTTCGCCACCAATTTGGCCATCTTCCTGTGGATGTGTTGTTTATTTGGTATATAAATGACTCAGCCTATTCTCCGTTACTCAATTTTACAGCAGTATTCGTCGGATGGTCCTTTCTTGTTCTATATCCGGTATTATAGTCCTGTTCATAGTCTGATTTTCAGTGCCAACCCCCCTCATATACGAAGTACTAATATTGCTTGTGCTTGTCTTCCCCGAAAATGGTTTTTCGAAAAATAACTAAAACATCCAATAATCCTGTTTGGCCTTCCAGACATGCGCCCCCTTCTCGTGGGATTCGTGTGCATCTATGAGACTTCCAGCCAGCCCCTTTTGGCTTTGGCCTAACCGACCACTTGTCCTTGAGTTCAAATTTTCCAGATGTTACCATGATCTGTGATTTCAAATACTCTCTCCTATAACTTTCCGTGTGCCCATATTTTGTATGCTGCCCTTGAAAATCGGATTACACGTTCACTTGTACAATTTGACCATGAATAACAGCCTGCTCTGAGGTTGTCGAAAACAATACCTTATTGTCATTGTCGTCGTTGTAATTTCTAAAGAGGTCTTCAGCTCTGCTCCGAAGCTCCTTCAGAGACTCCCCATCTTTGCAGCCCATGCTGGTCGTCATTATCATTTCGCTTGTTTTTCTTGGTGGGAGTTCCTTTTTCAATGCCTTCTTCTCTGGTGTTGATGTCCAAGAACCAACTTTTCCTGGCTCCTGGACCTCCGTGTTTGGCTTCATTTCACCTACCTTTCAAGCCGGTTTTCTTATCATTTCCGTATGGCCGAGTTCTGCCGCTTCGTATTTTGTTTGACTTTTAAAGCTAACCTGCAGTCTCACGAGTTCCTTCATGCTGTTTAAAGCTTCCTTATTAACACTGCTTTTGCAAGCTGGTTTTGCAGCCAGGTTGCACACAAGCTCAGTCAAACAATTCCGGCCATATATTGAGTAGCACTTTCTTTCAATACCTGAGCAACGTGCATACACCCATCGTGGGCACAAAAAATAGGCATTTTCGTTTTCCTCACGACTCCAACAGAGCTCCTACGGGGATAGACTTGAAAACTCCTAGTGTAATAGTATTATAGTGGTAAAGAAAATTCTGAAATACATCCAAATGTTTGAACTAGGGGATTTACGGACTCCGAAAATCAAATTAACGCCGGCTTGGTGTCTCAAGTCTTTTCAAAGGCGATTTATAGATATTGACGCACATTTATCAAGAAAAAGCCAAATAGTGTCGCCTCTAAGAGAAGGAGAAGAGGAAGTGGAACCTAATTCAAAAGCTTGTACGGGACAAGTGGTCGTCGAAGCCAAACGAGCCTCCAGGCATCCTTCGGTGGGGCGCACTTGAGTCAGCGCCCATGAACGCGAATTCGGTAAGTTTCCCCTGTCTGTACAGTCTGGTAGAGTCTCCCAGTGACCCACTTTTTCTTAAAAGGGAAAGAACGGAAACATCTCGCCCCCCGGGTGAGGGACAATCGTTATGTGAGCGCTTTCTTATAAACAGCAGGTTCTTCTCTGGTCTCTAGGAAACGGGGCACACTGTAACTCCCATTGTTCCTTTTCAGCTGTAAAGTTCCGCCTCCGTGAATATCTCCTCCCATCCACTGCCAAACATGTCTGTGAGAGATTTTACATATTTCAAACTTACCAGCTCTTCAGTCATCCGGTTCCACTATAAAACTACCCAGAGGCGAAGGACTTTGGCCCTCACATTTATTCTTGAGCCCGCCTTTCATGGTTTTGCCTTTCGGTTTGCGGGGAACTGGCAAATTTTACAGCCAAAAGAGCATTCAGAACTCATCTGGCGGTATACATTACCAAACCATTTACGACGTCCAATCCCAGCTGAAATAAAAGAGAAACAAAATCCCATTGCACATCGATTGCCAGAGATATTATGCATCGTGAGCTTTCCCCGGGCCATTATGACAAATAAGGAAACGTCAGTTACCAAACACATCATAAACAAGGAATTAGCGTTCATCCATTTGGTGGGCACACCAAATGATCACCAAGAGGGACAGTCTCATCCTACTCAGATCCAGATCACAGTGTAGAATTTGATGGTCTGCAGAACTATCAATCTATCTGGTCGACTTTTCCAACTGCTGGCTGGCCCTTTACCGAGGTGCGATCGGGCTTTAAACGAAGCCCGAAAATTTATGGCGGTCTGTTGCTTTCCGATTTCTGTCGAAGTGCACACGTGGCCTCATGATCAGATCGCACAACGATAACGAACAATCTTAAGTGTTCGCAAGTTTGCAATAGGGAAATCGCGAATATCCTTATCTAAATGGGTAAACGGGAGGGAGTTTAAAAGACGGTAAATTGCACAGGTTTACACAGTACGTAATTCACTTTCGAATTCGGCATGAAGCACACTGGAATATTACCGCTGGCGAACATGATGAAAGGGGCAAAGATAAAACAAACGATGTTCGTAGGATGACCGTTTGCATTCGTTATCCAAAGTGGTCAACAAAGCCAGAAAACCATTGGTTCAATTAACAAGTATTAGCACATCCCGTAGAGAGAAGCCTGGGACACCGGGACGCCCACTATTGGGAAATGGAGACGTTATTTGGTGGGCGTGAATGAAGATGATAGTAGCGCTATTTATAGGTGAACAGCTTCGGATAGAGGACAATAGGAAGACTCCCCTATAGAGGCAGCTTCACTCAAGGCGATAGCACTTTTCAGCATCTTAAAAATGGAAGAATGGAACAGACACGAAATTGTCGAAGAAAGTGTCACTCTGTTGTACTTTACTTGTGTAAGCATGTGAGGGAGGTGGGACTGCTAAGTATGTTAGTGGAGGCAATGACTGAGAAGCTGGTGATTCGCGCAATGTGGAAACCCTCCAGAGCGATGGTACGTTGATGGCGTCTCCAGAGGGTTATCAAGTCAAGGACAGCTGAAGCAGTCCATTTTTCGATACTTGCGTGTCCAATGTGGTAGGAAATTCCATGAGACCGACTGCCATCGTTTCAACAGGAAGTAGGCAGGCGTTGAAGGTGCTTGGTATGAAAACAAACTGGGGAGCACAGGTAAAGGTGGCTCTGTGCGAGGTCTACCGCCTCTGATTTCTGAAAGTAGGAGCCAACACGGTAGAATGCATCAGGGGCTCAACCGCAGACCGGTCAATCCGAAGCTCCAGTTGTGGGTTCCGGCCAAGCTGCTCGAGGGGGAGAATGAAGTATTGGGACCAAAAATGAGTGGGGAGGCTTGGGGTCTGGAAGTAGTTTCATCTGTGTGTTATCGGCGGTGATACATTAGAGAAAACTGGACTCATACAAATGAACAGACTTGGGATCGATCATGCTCCGACTCGATGGTGGTGGTATACTAAGATCGTATTTGAGTGTGGGCAGAGTACTATCATGTGTTCGTTGCGCGGTAAGTATGATACATTCGGGTTCCGAAAATGTGAGGGGTGAGAACAGAACTGGTGCCAAGTTTTCGCCAGACAGGCGCATTCTAAAGCTCCAAGTTCAGCTCTCACGGTAGACAGCACCAGAACTCGCTTCAGATAGGGATGTTTCTCTACACATCTAACAGCATCCAACAAGTGATGCAAGGAATGTAAATCACAACCTTAGACGTTTTTATTTTTATGGCTGTACCACAGCCAGGTATCGGACTGTCAGGGAAGGCGAAGCTGCTTTTGGTGGGCGGCCATAGCTTTCATACATTGGTGGGAACATGGACCATATATGAGAAGACGCGGTGGGAATATGCTATTCACACCAGTCATTCAGCGACACCACCGCTGTCCGGAGACATAGATGCAAGTGAAAAGGCGGGTTTAACGGACGAAGATTGATAACCCTTCCAAATACTCCACGAGCTTTGGGAACCCAACTATATTCGATAATATTTTGCCAAACTCGTTCACACACAGAGCCTTTTGCACCTTCCCTTGTTCGCGTGAGACAACTAAGTTCGACCTTTAGCCGTTTCTGACTGTCGTGCTCAGACCACGGAACGTTGAAAATTTGAATCTTACTGTTGAGTCAATTTGGCTGTAAATCTGAGGTTTATGTAAATCTTTAATTCTGTGGACTTCAGTTTAGTAACGTGAAAGCCACCAACCAGTCTTCTTCTGGTCTTGGAATTCGCGTGAACTGGTTAGGCTTTGCTCGATTTGCGATTATTGTGACTTACAGCAGGCTTGCTGCCAAGATTAAACAATAGACTATTTTATCGCCCTTTCGTGCCAATTTTTTTGGTTTCGATGTCAGTTCCGTTCCAGCCAAACCGCTATCAGTAGAATTTATCGAGGGGCATCGCACAGCGAGTAGTCAAGTTGAACGGCCACCTTTTGTCCATAAATGTAAGTTTTTTTTCACGGCTGCTATCCAGTGGCAATGACACAGCGGAACTGTTGGCAAATCATCTCCAATCGGCAATGGAACCGTCATTTAATGCTGCTGAACTTATACTTCTCCGCACATGCAGAGAGTTATCCTTCCCCCCGGGTCAATCAACGGTGATCAATTCAGACGAAGCCATATACGCTATTCAGGTTCACGTGCGGGTGCTCGCCTACCTACCTAAGCCGGACTGAGAGGACACCCCGACTAAGAGTGGCCGAAAATGTCGCACGGTAGATGAAAATCTATGTTCGCTAACGGGAGGCACACGGCCGAAGGTTAACTGTCAGGCAGTTGCCAGCCTCTTCCGCTGCATTTCAATGGCTTGGAAAGGAGCATCGGCTTGACCACACCAGAGAGTTTTTGATCGCATCTGCCACCTTATCAAGCCTGCCACAATTTTCCGGAGCGATTGTCATTCAAAGATGGGAATCCTGTTTTTGCAAGCAAAAGAATTTACTTGTTACCGTTGAGTTGCCCTGGTAAAGTCACGACGTTTTTTAACCTATCAAAGGTATTGTTCTCTTGCAGGGTGTGTCATGTTCCGCTACTTCAAGCTGGAATAGCCAGAATTAGAATCAAAATTTCTGTTTTTGATTATTCGTGGAATCCGGCACAGGTTATCCGGTTGGCCAACGGCAGATGCTCCTTGTTTCTCACAGAATGTTTCTATGGTAACTTCAATGCCATTAAAGTGCCCGAGTAGAAGGAAGGAGAGAGAAAAATCAGGAACTTGAGCGCGAAGAAAGAACTGTTTTGTACTTTGCCTGAATAAGTTTGAGGCACCAGGTCATCTGTACCGTTTCGGTGAGTCACCACTGGACTTTAACCGCGAAAAAGTTCATAATTTAGTAGATTTTCTGCGAGCTGGGTTTGTGGTTAAAGTTCTTGCCTCAAAACATGGAGAGAAGCGACTCGGAAAGAGGCTGCCGACGGTAATGATAATGCTAATGATGGTGCATTTTGGATGATCCTGAAGCACTATAGAGTACGTGATCGGATGTATAGACGGAAAAGCAAGAGGTCCAAGCGAGTCGGTACGAACAAGCGCAGTGAGCCTGCATGATAACAACCCCATGATCATTTTCGGTTGAGAATAGTTAACTTCCGCCTCAAAAAGCATAAAATGAGGACCAAATATGATGCATCTTCTGATCAGTGCGGGAACATTTTGAGTCCAGAATCCCCTAGAATACAGGAGAAGGAATAAAAAATGTTAGGATGAGTGCGTATTTTTGTTGGTTTTGAAGTCCAGCAAGACAAGGTGGACCTCAATCAAAAAAGCTCACGGCCAGCCCTCTGTGAAACGACATTTCAACAGTCTGGCCATTTTATTTTACTGTTCGGGATAACCCCGATGTCTTGAACCCTTCTGACCGCTTCCAAGGTAAACAAACTGTGGTCACGAGCTGTCTATTTCCATTGATATGAAGTAGTGTTTCCAGCGCTGGGCGGTAACTGCTACCTGTGTTCCCATCCCAGAACGTTTTCCTTATCCCTGCTTAGATTTTTCCTCTCCTTCATGTCATCTGTGAAAAAGAAACTAGAATGTCAAGGGGTAGATTTTGGACCTTTTATAAACAACAAGATTAGTACTAGACCTGGGAAGTATCCTTGTGTTACGCCGCTGGAAGCTTTCACCAAACTAAAGAACCTGCCTCCTAAGTTAGTGTAAAACTGCCTGCAGGAAGGGATCTCCGTAAGCCACCTACGCGATGACCCACCTTTGCCGAAAGTCTTCAGCTTGCTCAGCAACAGACGATGATTACAGGAGGTTGAATTCAGTTCATTTCGGGTTGCACATAACAGGTTTTGATAATGGCCTATTTCGGGGAAACCCGAAGCATGCTTAGCTGCTTGATCAGACGGTGCGACTGAGGTCGCAGCAATGGGTCTTGGACAGTCACCTGGATACATGTGGTACAGAGGAGTGGTCGCACTTAGAAATGTTTGGCGAAAATCAAATTGAAGGTTAGATGGCCGCGCGGCTCAAAGATGAGCAAAATAGGCCTCGTGGTCGAGATAAGTAAGCAAGTACATCAGGAATCAGAGAAAAATGCCTAGGAATTCAGATATGGTCGACAGGGTCACAAAGAAGAGTACGCTGACAAGCAGACTTTAGAAAAAGCGCACATGAAAAACTGAAAAATCCTATTGGTGATGACAAGTACGCACTTTAACCAGCAGTTCTAAAGACTCATGAAAAGGTAGAAATGTTAATCCGAAGGGGTTGCATGGTGTTCTCCGGGGACGGAAAGAGCGCGGACGTAAAAGGAAGTCCGTTTCACCACAAATTGGCTGCTTGACATCCAGCAAGAAGTTGAAGAGATAACACCCTTAGTGGGATGTGGAGTAGAAGTCCGGTCATGGAAATTTGCTGCAGCAGAGTGATGAACGTTGACAGGTGAGTTAACCAAGATTCAAGTAAATGGGTTGTTTAGGCTAATAACGGTAACAATTAATGTATTTCAGATGAGCCCGACATGTGCAGCAGTGCATATGTGAATGTTACAAGTGCTTACAAAACCATCGTTTACAACAATAAAATGAATGCCCTCGGAGGGTTGTAGAAGGCTGAAGTGAACTAAAATAATAATAAAGGCCGGCCAGTTGAAAACTCACTTTCTGATAGTCGGTTTGGCTGTCTTTCAGTGAGATCGGCTGAAAGTCTGAATTTAAAATACGGATGGTGCAGGAAATAATTACAACTGGTGGAAATTGGAACATATTCAAATGGTGCATTTATGGAGTATATACGAAACAAAAATGAATCAGGTGAAGTATGAACAGCCATTCTCAAGCTGCAAGTTATGAAAGGTATATGGATAGAAAGCTCTTTGACGCACTAGGGAAAAGCTTTCGGCGGATCGTTCACTTTATAAAGGATGTGTCAAAAATTATAAACATGGAAATATATCTATCGGCAGAGACGGTGATATAAGGCGGTGGCTGGATTCAGGCGGATTCCGATAGTAGGCAAACAAACGACGCACTTCAAGGTAGAGCGACACTACCGGAGTGATGGTGGGAAGAAAAGGACGGAGAAGAATAGGCCGTGTACAAAGAATTGTTAAGTTTATAAAGGGTTGTGTAAGAAAGTTTAGAGCGGAACTGGAAGATAAATCAATATGGACTGCGTGGCTAATGCGATTACAAAGATGTTCAGTTTTGCAAGAGAGATGGTAGAGTAGTTGACAGGTAAGTGTACACCAATGGATTAAGGCTGTGTAATGTTACCCGTGCAAGATGCCAGAGGAATGAAGCCGCAGAGAAGTAAGCCACGGAAAGCAATAGAGCCAATCCAGCATCCAGAATTGTTTTGCCGTGGGCGCACAGATTAGCCGCCCAGAGCTGCGTGATTTATTCTGTGGACTCCGCGCCTAGATAAGGATGAAAATGCTGGGGGCCCAGTAGCACGGCAACTGAGGGAGAATTTTTATTGTTAGAATTCACTGAGTCATCATGCAACAGGAGAAAAAGCCAATTACTGTACTTCTCAACGGACCGTAGCGGCATATCTCTTCCGTCTATACTAGCAGCACAACCAAAGTGCTTCCAGTTTGAAGCGCGAGGGGCTAACTTCAAGCAACGTTGAACCAACGCTGGACCTTTTCATTAGAGACCTTACGCAGCTGTACCTGGACATAACTGAGAGGGCTTTGGGCCACGCCCGACTTGGTAAAATATCTCTGGACACCTGCGCTTTTTCTTTTCCTATTTCATAGTAATCGGCTGTTCGCTAGTCTATCTGCCCATAGATCACCCTTTTGACGGGAACGACTAGTTCACCAGTCATCAAAAACCCTGCGAAAACTGTTAAGTGTGTGGCAAGAAAGGTACTCTGAAAATTAGTGCAGATTCAAAACTTGACGCCTGCTTCGTAGTGAATCGTCGGATGGATTTTCCCCTTTTTATCACTTGTCCATCGGATTTGAAGTCATAAGGTTCGGGGGGTTGGGCAGCTTCATTTAAGAAAACTTAGGACAGCGAAGAATGTTTCTGTGCTAACTTTTGAGGGAGCGCGACTGAAATTTGTTCTGAACTAAATGGATAGATAACTGGTGATCTAGGTTTCAGACAAACTATATTCCCCAAAAGCAAAAATGTCAAAATAAAGGGAATGGCATCTTGGTCTGCATGAATGTCTATTCCTTAAGAAACAGGATTATGATGTACTACTGTTTAGACCACGAAATAAATCTTGTAACCCTTGAAGTTGCCATTTTTTGATAATTTGACACGGAACATCAGAGCAACTTGAGGTGCTGGTTACCTCAGATGAACAAGATATTTCCGAAAGAAGAGCGGAGCGTGATTTTGTTTCGAAAAAACTGATAAGTTAAGTTCCCGCACTGTCGCGACTTCTAGCTTTGACAAACCGAACCTTTGTGTAGTTCGGTGTTTGACAGTGAGCCTGCTTTTGAAAGTCTTTCTGTTGTGAACTTCCAAATCAACAGCAGGCTAATGCCAGTGCCTTATCAGCGAGCACCGTCTGTTGAAACACTCAAGGACGGCTGCATACCACCAGGCTGGAGGTGGAAGGTGTCGTCTAGTCTCAAGATTAACAAAATTGGAACAACGGGCTATACGAGTCACTGAAAACAGATAAACTTTTATAAATGGTGACTTGAATTGTTGAAGTGCTTCAGACCATACTTCTTCCATGAAAATTATTTAGAGAGGACTTCACAGCAGACCGTGTGAGAAATAGCTGAGGACAATTAAACTCTGAAAAACATCATCTTTCAGTGTGTTTATAAATTTTTGGAGCTTTGGCTTCTTTCCCACTTTATTCCTTTCAAAAGCGATGTTAAAAAATACTCGAAGCACACTGAATAAATGCGCACGTCACAAACAGCGTCTAAAATTCCGTTCACAGCATAAAAACCTCCCATTTCCAAACACAAGTTCCTTACTCACTGAATTCTTCTGTAAGCTTGCTCGATCGTCCTTGTGGGTACCTTCATGAAAGACAGTTTTCCACAAAAGCAATTCATGGCTTAAGCTGGAGAGACTGTACGGCTCTCTGCGGTGGCGCACGCCATCCACCGGATGAGCTGAGTAACGAAAGTTGTACACGACCTTTGGAAAGTACAAGCGGAACGCTCGGTAAAGGAAACCAGCAAAAATTGATTTAGAAATTAACATCAGGTTTGTGTAACTCCGGGTGTAAAAATATATACAGATTGGGACCATAATGGCCGTTCGTCTATAGTTTACGCCAAGCCAAATCGTTTTGTCTTTATGGTTTCTACCAAGTTATCCAGCTTCTTAGGACATTCCTTCAATCCAAAACAAATCAGAGTTTTTTCTGAACGGTAAAATCTGAGGTTAGCTAATCATTTACAAATCCACTCCTGCAAGAATTCTTCGCCATATCATGTCTAACTCAAATACCGGTCGCCTCATTCACCGAGTGGCCAACCAAGTTCAACCCAGAGGCACCCAACGCCCCCGACTTCCTGCCCCCCCCCCCCCTGGTACCTTGTTTAGTAGCACTAGCCGATTTACACGGTGAAACTAGTGACAAATATAATGCCGTTCGGCGAAACCTAATTTTCTCAGGAAGGCAGTTAAGTTCCACGAATGATGCTCATACTATTTTGCCGCCACAAGCTTATATCGTCGAACCCTCAAAACACTCGGAGGCTCGCGCCCACGTTGTAAAATAGCTCAGAAACAGGAGGGTCTAGGCCGGTTTTGGAGCGGTTTTGAGGGGGTTTTGGAGCGGTTTTAACGCTATTCAAAACCAATCCCAAGAAACACTGCTATCAATTCTTATCTCTATTATTCTTTGTTACTATTCATTCTTTGACTGTTATTTTCTTCCACTTCCCCCAAAGTTCGCTGCCACTCATTTATCTATTCCGTTGGTATGAAGAAATCATCCCAATAATCTCTTCCCCCCCCCACACATTTAGAGTGCCAAAGTGAAACCAATTATATGAAGGGACAAGGAGAAATACATTGAAATAAAAGAAGAAATACGGTGCTGTGCGAATATGCAAAACTTGTACGGAATGGCCGTATTCTGCCAAGTCATCTTCCAGCTGTGGATGATGAGAAGGAAGTACATACGCGGGATGTATTTCTGAGCTTGTACAAAACAAACATGCTATCTACAATAAGCAGACTAACCAAAGAAAAAACCAGTTCAAAAAACGCAAAAATTGGGTCAAGTTTTTGAATCGAACTTGTTTTTTGGGAACAGATTATTTATGGACAAGTACGCCCTGGATATCATGTTACCTGAACTGACGAATAAGCGAAGCATCTATGCTGAATATCAGCCCAATACTTACGGACGATATTCTTGTATTTCTTACTAGGACTGCAATGCTAACGAAAAGCAGCACTGTAGCAGTGGTAAAGCATAACAAATAAAGCTTAACCTTTTTTCTTTCGAGGATCCTTTAATCTCAGCCACTGACAAATTACGATTTGAATAGCGCAACGGTTTCGCCATCAGACAAATCCCTAAATGGTAGACTTGCATATGTCGCATCTGTATCGGTGTGTGTACTTACAGATGCCAGTTTACCTTTGATAAGGCTAGTAATAAGCACTTGTGATACGGGTTTTCAGCCTGTGAGATTCGTTTTCCCATCGTCTTTGCACCTGTGCAATGGACAGTAGCGTTATCTTGTGATATAAAGTACTCAGTGCTTTGGCGTCACCTGTGGCGAGGCTGTGCGTTGTTGATATAAAAGCATAAGCCTCCATCTGTTCCTCCTAGGAGCTTGATTTCTCCAATGTTATTGAATTCGTCCGCACAGCTCCCTCATCAGCGTCTAACAGATCCAAAAACAAGAGTAATACGCGCTCACTTACTGTCGAACAACATACGTCACCATAAACCCATCACACTTCTACCATATTTTCATGCAAATCGTGAAATAACCCAAGTAGACTTCCACTGATTATTCCATAGGCGTGTAAACTGGTAAAAATAACTCACCCACAAACTTTGCATTTTATTCTTTAAAACTCATATCAGATTATTAAAACCAACATTAATAAACAAATGTGGCAGTATGGTTAACAGAAACCGCAAAACGGCTCACCCTTGCATGCTGTCAATTATTTTTGAGATTCGTTGGATGATAAAGTAGTGTTGCTTATAAAATAAGTCGGCACCGAAGCAAGACCTAAGAAACTTTCCAAGTGATGGGATACAGCCACCAAATCACTCATAACACATGACGCGAAGCCAGACTAATTTTGCGAGCTTCTTTCGACGATCATTGCCGTACACCTGAAACTGATTCATTTAAAAAAGTGTTCGCCAAAATGTAACCCAGTTTATGATCTTATTTTTACACTATTTGTATATTTTCATGGTTTCGAAATTTCTGTCTAAATGAATGTTCTCTTTTGTAAAACAGTTTCTAAGCGAAAGGACCAAGAATCGTCCGAGGACCGATGTTACAAACAGGCCACGTGCTACAAGGATCGCTTCCTGGGTTTACTTGCGTGCAAAGTTAGCCGAAGGATAAAAATTTTCAAGAATATCGTAATTTTTATTGCTCTGAACCTTTCGCCCCTTTTATCTATTACCTATGATTGATTACTGCAAGCAGCATGTCACACCACGAAAACTACAGCAAAAGGCCCAGAAAAATGGTTACTGCTGAACATGTGCTCACCACTGTTCTAAGTCCGGGAGGAAGGCGCTGCCATGGAATTCGATAGAAAGAGTCCATCGCCGAATTCACTTCATTTAGAGGCATAAGATTGACCCCCTGACAAGATCTCAATGCTGGCGGAAATCCTTAGATCGATAGCCGGCAACCAGCGCCACACCCCCCCCCCTTCCTAAACAATCCTCGCCGCCAACAACTCGTCACTACTCCCGATGACCAGACCACCAGCATAAAATGACGGCCTAGATTTGTTCCGTTCGTCCTCAGCACCGCAATGTCCCCCTAAAGAGCTCCATATTGCAGCCCCAGTCCATATTATTGTCTTTCCTCAGCCTGGTAAGTGATTCCCCCCTCTCAGTCAGCAATCATTCGCGTCCTGGTGGGGTCCAGCAAACTAACCTCTGAGGTGCCAGATCCCCACAAACAACCCCACGCATTTCAGCCAGCAACTACTTTGTCTCGTAAAACTTCGGTCACGACATCATCTCATCCACCTGTTGCTCCGAAAGGCCAAGACCTTCCCTGCACTGACATCACCGTGCTCTCAGCTTTGATCGACAGCCAATCTATGGTCTTCCGCGCTCCAGTTAACCAGTCTGTCAACCATCCGAACCTTCCACCACGGGTATACCAACAGGATAGCGTAGCCCATCCCCCCACGACACTAGCCCGCTAGCTCACCTATTCGGCCCTTCAAGTATCCGCCTACGCGACCGCTACATGCCACACCAATCAATTTGTATTCCGCCACCATTGTGTCTACAGATGCAGCACCACATCACAAATTTTCCACCAAATGTAGCGCATCCATCTGTAGCTCCACCACGCCTGAATCACTCAGCGCAAGTCATCAGCATAGCCGCCAACCGGTATCACAACATGTTGACCACGGCTGACCCTTTTCCGCCCCTTAGTACGCCCCGTAATACCCCTCCCCAAATTCTCCCTCCCTTGCCCCCTCGTCACCAAACATTGCCGTATTCTGCTCTGGTCCCGCTGCGAACTACGTAAACTGACCCTTCATACCAAGGCCTCCGTCATCGTCATCCCTTATGCCACCATCCCACCCCTCACACTCACTCCGGGGAGCCCTGTGTGATGCCTGCTGCCACAACCAATTCTGCCCAAAACAATACATTTGTTTCTATTAAATCCCACTCATCGTATCATTCGTCACCCTCCTTACAAAGCCGCTATTAAAAACATAATTGCTGTGCAACTACTACCCCTACCTGCTTAATAAAGCACGCTCTCTTACACGCAAAACCACTTCGTTGAAGTTCACAGTGGAATACGACAACCCGGATATTATTTCAATGACTGCAACTTGGCTCTTTGAGGACACCCCTATCAGTTGCCTTAGTATCCCGGGCTACCAAACCTTCTCTGGTACGAGGTTTTCTTGGAGAGGTGGTGGGTGCCTGGAGTAGGTTTGGTACTCTGCTTATAAATCAGCTTTGCCCCACCCAGCTCTCTACCAGTTTATAGAACCCGTAAGGCTGTATTTGGATTTGAATATCGGTAGCTGCCGACTAGGTTGCATCTATCTTCCCTCCGGCACTGGCTCGCTAAGTACCATAGCTGTCATAGACGCCTTTGTCTTTGCCGCTCACCACACCTCCAGTTACAAAATCACCGCAGGGGACTTCAGCTTCCCATAACCCTGCTGGCCGTAACTCTTCGGCCTCCTCATCTATTGAACTTAATCTCTGAATGGACCTGGATCGATGGTGCCAAAATGTCAATCCCCTACAAGGGGCAACAATGCCATCGACCAAGTTTTCACCCTTGGCCTCACTGCCGCTGAAATTCAGGTACTCCATCATTTCCCCGGTAGTGATCACAAAGTGGTCCTTTGCACACAGCTCTGCTCTTCCAATTTTATCCAACCCCGGTGCCCTCTCTACTGTCCTGAATTGAGAATTGAGGCCCGGTTTCTTCATTTATTTGTTCGTACACCTGGGATGCCTTTTTCTGACTGCTGGCTCCCAATCAGCCACTGACTGTCCATATACCATCCTTCTTGTGTGTTTGTCTAGACTTGCCTCTACTGCTGCCTACCATCCTCAACAGTCACTCAGAAAATAGCGATTAGATCTCAAGACCATAGCATCGCGGAGGAGTTATTTGAAGTCCAGAGAATTCTCCATATTCCTTCGCCTTAAGTCACTATCGGAGAAGTTTAACCACTCCAAGGAACAACAGCTCATTGGTCAAGAAAGTGCCACCGCCAGCCACCCACAGAAGTTCGGACTTCCGTCAACATTTTAAACCCACTTTCTGGGCATAATTCACTCACTAGCCTCAAAGTTATAGTCTACAACTCCAAGCCTGCAAACTCATCTGAAACTATAAGAAAGGCATTTATTGCTGAATTTGCACCGTTTATAAAACCCCATGGTGGCCTCCGTTCTCCTTCCTTGCCCTTGTTGACTGATACCACCCTGTCTCACACGGCTTTCGACACCGGAGGTGTCCACAAGATTGCCGTCTTGAAAAAGACATGTTCCCAGCCTGGTCTTGATGGACTTACCTTTGCTCTATTCCGCTTTAGTGGACCTGATCTCTCTCTTCTTCCTCTGAACCTACGCTTACTATCCGTGAATAAGAGCCTGGTGCCAAAGTAGTGGAAGATCTCTGTCATCACTCCTGTTTATAAGAAATCATCTCTGTATGACCTTGAAAATACTGCCCCACCGATCACGCTCCTTTATGTAAAAAAAGGTAGAACGCATAGGTAAAGAGCAAATTCTTCCTTCTCTGCTAAGCAGCAAATTACCAGATCCCAGCCAACACAACTTCATTAGAACCAAATCACACGCCTTCTGTCAGTTTCGATTTCTTAGTAACTTTACACGGCTACGGATATGAAGAAAGCCAGTATTATCCTCTTTCTGTATATGGCTTAGGCGTTTGGCAGGGTCGCCATACCTAACTACCTTCCCCCTTTTTTCCTGGTCATCCCCTTATTTCTCTTCCCACTCACAATCTGCTTTGATCGATGACCCCATGTAGTCGTCAAAGTCCATAACAAGTGCAGTGGTTCAGAGGAGTGTCTTAGGCCCCCTACCTTTCCTCATGTATATGAACAACTTCTTCGCCGCAATCCGCCATGGCGCCCCGTATCTATCTGCCAAAGGTAACAAGAAAGTGTATGCATATGACCTGACACCCGACATATAAGTTGGTGCACATTTCTGACGATTTATTTTATCTTGACCACTGGAGCCACACGAGGCGTATGCGGTTCCCGGCGCCTAAAAGTTCACTACTTACCCACAAATGTACCATTGGCCCTGGGTCCATCCTGCTCAGTGGCGACCCTATCCCCATTTCTCCCTTAGTAAGAGACCCTCGTCTACACTACTCGTCTACTTTCAACCTCTATTAACAGGCATCTTATCAAATAACCAAGATAAGGGGGCCCACCGACTCGGTCTCCTGCATCTTTAAGTTGGAGGGCGGCCACTTCCCATGTCGGGCCGCTTCTCAAAAGTTGTTACCTAGTTAGCTCTAATACGACAAAAACCACCTCCTTCGCAAACGAAAATGTCCAATGCTCCCTCACCAAATACTTGACTAGACTAAACTTGCTTCTATTCTATCGTGAACTGTGTGGCCAACTTGAACTCGAGCCCATCCGGTTACGATGCCTGAGGCTCAATGTCATTCTGCTGTTTAAACCTGTATGCAGGCAAGGATTTTCTACCATTTGACTGCATTTTATTGCCTGTGGTTTATACCTGCTGTGGAGCCGTATCTCATCTTTGCTTGTGCAGCCATCGCGCCTAATGGCCAAGTCCAAATTTTCTATTCACTTTTTAATGAAGTACGGAATAAACTAACCGCTGGGGTGGGCATTCTATCTAATGTCCCTTCTTTTGAGCCAGCACTCACTGCATATCTCAGTGTTTTCAAAGCGATCAGTCTGACAAGTGAGTGGATTTCCGCAGAACACATGTTTGAAATGGGTATTCGACTACAACTCTCTCATGACACCTCTACCGGGTGAGCCATCTTGTTCTCTTTAGATCCCACAATCCACACCTTATGTAACCCTATTTCGAAACAGGGCATTGTTGTTTTTGTCTTAGCCAAAAACCCGATAAAGTTTCATATTTTGATCCCCCCACTCACGTATCCTTGAGTCTCATTGCAACCTAGCCTCATAAATCCCATTTAGCATTTCTAGTAATAATCCTCAGCTATTCCTCACAGAACGTTTATTATCCATCATACCATTCTCCACCGCTGCCTCATAATGGGATCCAGATGGCCAACGACTACTTCTTCTAGCTTCTGGCGTGATCCGCCTAAATCGCTGTAATCGTTTTGTACACGAAAACATTTCGAAGTGCACCAGGCAAACCCCTTAGTGTTATTTCGACTGACCAGGTTGTGTAGTCCTTACATTTCAAAAGCTCAGACCTCTGAGATGGGACTAGAGTACGGACAAAGTAGATACCAGATTCAACCATCCTAGTCTTACTTAAAGAATTCAATACACGACACAGAGGCTCAATGGTCGACCTACGCGATCTGGGATTAAAGTGCAGACTTGATTCTTTGCCACAAGTTGTCGTCTTTGGGACAAGCCAACACAGGGATCCATTGCATATCAAGGTCTACGACCTTAGATATTAGAGTCCATACACATCAGTGTCCGGTGCAACCCAAGTAAATGTTCTCAAATAAACCCGCCAATTACAGCTTGGTCTCGTTTTCATTATTATCAGGTCATTAGATCCTAATGTAAAACCTCACCTCTGTGCGAAACGGAGTCTCGGTGATCATAAATCCCGTCAAATAATCTCAGGCAGTATTTGACTCCATACAACTTTCCGTATCGTGTATAATATAAACCGCCTTGGTGCTCTTGACTTCACACATATCACGGGTGATTCCGCGGCGCATCTGTGAACATTCCTGGCTGTGGTTGTCTCCTCGCACAAAGTTGATCACCGGTGAAAAGTCAGTAACTTTAAAAGTAAGAGATTGACATAAAAAAGCCAAAAATTGTACCCTTCCGTTGTGTCTTTCAAGCACACCGTCCTGTCAATTGTGACCCATGTCTCCGGGCCGCACTGTTGCTGCGGACTGAATGGTGTGGTTGACCCGTTCTCAACACGGCTTGTTATAAGCGGCCCGTATTTCGGCCGGGCCTTGGGAGCTGTAGTCATCCGTCAACAGCAGCTCCGCCTTCTCCAGCAGCCAGATATCCGGCTATGATCAAACTAAAAATACGTCTTTATGTGTGGATCGCTTTGGCAGCTCCATATACTGGGTGCTAATAGATAAATCGAGTGATACTTCTTTATTCGAAGCGGACCCCGGTGCTTTCTACCTGAGTGCTGGAAGCAGACCTTCTGGGTTTGCTTTCCTGACAAATATTCTGTACTATCCTTTTCGCACCTCCCAGTGTTTCCGAAGCAGCCCTCACACTGGTGTAGTCCTGCTGTGCTGTGGGCTAACGACGATAAAGATATCACAATAACTACAAAGCAAACGTTCCACGAGGCTAACTTTCAAGCGTTCAAACACGATCTTGGTGCGCCATCACCGTCGAATTTGAGCACAACCGAATCCACGTCTACTTTCCTCTGCGCGGGACACATTTTCCCAAATCTTCACCATCAATACCCTTGACAGTTTCTTCTACAGTCCTATTTATTGTTTCTCCGACTTTAGCCAATACAGGAAAATCACCAATCCAGGGATGAGTTAGTTACAAATACGGTGCTATTCTTGCAGGGTGCCAGTCCTATTCACGAGCAAGTTATTCTTTCAAACCCATCTCACAGCCTGGGTTCTGGCCTCCACTTTGCACGAGTGAACGGTATCTGGGGTGACCACAATAAATTACCCAAAATGTTGACGCCTTGGGTCCCTTCAGTATCTGAGCTCTGACACTGCGACGTACAAATCATTGATCTCCCTGAATACACACACAGGTGATTACCCGGCGTAAGCGAAATCGTTACCATGCAGCACTATAGCTCAAGCCCCCTGAAGCCTACATTAATGATAGTTATTTATTTCGGAGAGGCCCAGAGGATGCCGGATACATAATCAAGATATCACAGGCGATTACACGGACGGATATTCCGTGAGCATGTAGGAGAGAGTATGAATAATGTGGGGTAGAATAACTCAATATAGACAAATAAGAGACGAAGGTGAGATAAATGTATACACACCATGAAATAGAGGACGGACCTTTAAATGTTCCCACTGATGAATCCGAATTATCGCCCGGTGAAAATGAAAATCAAGGTTAAATGGTGGGGTCTGACTAAGCCACGTGGAGACAGCAGAATGTTAGTAGCTGTAAGTTAGAGAGAACAAAATGCGGCTGGAATAGCTTCTACCAAAGATGTTGAAAAAGAGTTCGTATGCATGAATAAGGGACGGATAGAAATGATTCACTGCTACACAGCGACCTACGATCAGTAACAGGTTGCAGAACTCAGCGTGGAACATGGAGTTAGCGAAACAGGTCTTGAAAGGTAGTTGAAACATAAAGGATTTTGAAGAGTTTGACATAGGATGGCTATGAGATACAATTGTTTTCTGACTGGACGCACATCAGGATAGGCAAGTGGACGACGCAAGAGAGACGGCCGTCGAAAACGGAGGATTAAGAGCGGATGCGTGCTCGGTGTCAAAGATAAAGCGTGGGGTATCGGTGGAAAATCATGACACTGTTTTTTCATGACCAACGGAAAGTGGTGGATCCGCAGAGAGAAAAATCAGCCTTGGGGGCACAAAGATGATGACTTCTGTGGCAAACAGTTTGCGAAGAAGGAAAGATGAAGCAAGTGATCGAAGGGAGCAGGTGGGAGTAGTTCCAGTAATTTTGTTCAAAGTAAGTACTTCAAAAGATGACGGTCGAAAATGAAAGAAGCTGTGGGAATTGGGAGCACATAGTGTAGCAGCCATACGATGAAGATGCACATGGCTAGGAAGTGAGGGTAAAATATAGTTACAGAGTGCCAGCAGTAGTGAGAAACATCAGCGGAGAAAGGTTTTTCGCAGCAGATGGAACACGGAGAATCAAAGCAGCCTGAAAACCACAGAAAAGAGGTTTGTGACAAAAAACATATAAAAGTGGAGATGAGAGGACTGACCGAGGTGGAACAGGTAATTGATGAGTTAGTAGATCACTCTATCACCGAAGAAGCACAGTGGGGGCCAAAGGGAAGGGGGGTTTTAGGACGAGAGATCCCGAGATGGGACAGTAGTCACAAGAAATATACTCACAGAGGAGCTGGGACAATGGAGCAAGAGAGCCGCGGGCCCGTAGGTAGTTACGTGAAAGGAACAAGTTGAAGAAATCCAATCGAAGCTTTGGCCGGTAGAGAGGCAAAGAAGACTTCGTATAGCTGGACACAAAATATTTGGTGGTAATGATTCCATATTGAATGTGGTCTTGGGAAATGCAGAGGTTGGACGGCAAGTTCTAACGTACGGACTTGGCATGGGTTTGGATGGGGTTGGTGGCGCGAAACGACAAAAAAAAGGGCGAAAAGGATAGCTGTTCACAAGGTTGTAGAAAGATGTCGTGGTAAGGGGGACAGGGTGTCTAGGTGAGCATTCTAGAAGTGAAGACAGGAAGTGACTGGAGTAACAAAAATCGAAGGATGGTTGAACGGAAGGATGGAACTATGCTATCCCCAGGAAGTTTTGTTGGATGTGGCAGGGCTGTGACGGTGAGGGCTTAAAATCCACAGTAGCTGCTAGAAGGTGGGGCTGACTGCGCGCCGAGCATGCAGCTCGTAAAAGTCTCCATGATGTGAACTCAGGAGGTGTGATCCTGCGGACTAGTTAGGCCCGCACAATGTTGCGTACGGCCTGCTTGCCCGATGTACGCTGGCCAAGGCGGTTGACCGGACCGTACACTGCATTGCTGGGATTGGCACTAATGTTCATTGATCATTATGCACGTGAGGCGTAGTTCAACTATGAATGTAGAAGATCAGCTATGAAGTGGCCCGGTCGCAAGGAGCCTCAGAATCCGGAACTAGTGCAGCCGGCGTTGTTCAGTGACAGCACAGTGGTTTTATCCAGGCTCGTTCATAATGAGCGGGATCGTCAAGTTGCTTGGGCAGAAGGCCAGGGTTGAGTAAAATGCGCATAAGCGAAGAGCTGGAAAGGGTATACACGCAGAGAAGGGCAGTCAGAGTATGCCCCCGCAGTGGGTCAACGGTTAACGGATGCAAACAAAAATCAGTAAAGGACAAAGCTTAAGGGTGTCTGAGACTGCGGGTTAAGGGAGAAGCAGGGTGTGGAAAAGTATAGGCATTTCAATTCCGTTTACTCAGCGCGGGTATGGCCGAGGCTTGTCAAGCGATGGGAATTCGAGCACACAGGTGAGAATGTCTATTGTTCACCCCGTCCTCAACTGGGGGGAGCAGGGTCTTCGGGGGATTTGGCCTGACTAGGTGGTCAAAGCCACCCTCGTATGCCATATCTACAGATAAGCACATACTAGAAAGCTGGAGCCCACGGGCAACGTTGAGATGCGGATTGCATGCTGATGGAAATTGGGACTTGGTCCGAGAAGCCCGGATGGCTATGAGCAATTTATTTCAGAACTTAGAGTAGAAAAGAAAGAAAACGTTTTACCGTTTAGATTTGTGTATTTAAAGCCACATCAGAATACGGTAAAAGTACCACTAACAATCCAAATGAAACTTTATTCTTGCTCAGCTTATAGAAACCAAAACGATCCATGAAAAATGTTCGTCATTGGTTATCGCGGTCCACAGATGAGGCCAAGCCCAGACTGAGAATCCCATTTATTGCAGGTCCCTAACACCTCGTATTCGCTCACTCTCTCAGCCTCCACATTCGGTGAACATAAGGTGAATTCTCACCCATGCTAGCGGAGACCTAACTGAGTTTCCAGTAGCTATTTGGAAAGCAATCAAGCAATTCGGCATTAAGCAATCCCAATAGCTTCTTATCGGATCGATTAGCTCCTCCTAAAGCGACTCCCCTCCTAACGACAACCCTACTGGGGCCTATTCAACTAACAGTTCTCATGCAACCTGTTACCTAACCGGCCTTTATGATTCATCAATTTTATCCTTTATACCTAGCCTAGTCCGGATGTTTTACCGATACACCACCGGTTCCGCCAGATGACACATACCTACGGAATGATGCATGCGACCACTGTCAGCCGCTCCCCAGTTATTCCAGGATGCGTCACTGAAACACTATCACATACACCTGCCATTCTCGAAAGTTCGCTACCCCTTCCATGCGCGAGGCCACTTTTCCTTCTCATCCATGGTTCCAAATAATGAAGATGAACAACACTGAGATTTGAAGGGTTAATGTGTTTGTCAGCATATCAGCGTAATAAGGCCCGGAACTAAGCGGAGATTTTCCGCGGTGGCATCCGTTACATGACTTCAATCTTTCTTGGATCCATATGTGGCTTCAATTCGGTCTGTTAAAGCTCCACGATCCTCCATTTGCTCTTTCTTCCAGCTGTATGATATGGGTTACTGATCTCGGAACTAAACTCACTTTCTTTGTATAATTGCTCTTTTTTCATATTCATCAATGTTGCCGAGGGCACCTTCGTAAGGTTTTTCCGAGTCTTCCCGCCGTTCAAATTACAGGGTTTAATAAACTCCGGTAGATCCGTCGTTCATTACATTGCAACATTTTGGGATGTAATGCGTCTTCAGCAACAAATATTATCGCTATTTTCAGTATTTCTATGGGACACAATCACCCATCTCCAAGTTGAAACAGGTTTGCATTTGCCGCGCCAACAGCCATTAGTTTGATCCAATAAAACTGTTGCTAACTACGTTGTGTCATTGCTGGAATTTGTGATCTATATTCCCAAAATTCATGCATAATTCATTGTACAGACGGAGGTTGTATATTGTGATCACGCTCAGGCGCTTGCGGCCCGATCGTGTGCGGGGAATATACCATTATATTTTTCATTATTAAATCATGTCAATAAAAGTAGTCTATGTACAAAAAGAAATCGGGCACATTTGTTCGACTTAGAACGCTCTTAATTATGCTTGTGGTAGGATAAACACTGTCAGTGGCCGGTGAGAAAATGCCGGATAAGGAGCGAGTGCATAAACACATATATATGCGTATATATAAGAGAAGCGGGAACAATAAAAACGGAGTCTAAGGGACAAAGCATCAGTGATTGGAAGAGGCAGATAAGGTTAGATCGAAGGGTGTAGAATTAACTTAGGAATATCTTGGTGAATTTTCTTCATGACAGGTGAACCTGGCCGATCAATAGAGAGAGACAGAAATGACTTTAGAAGCACAAAATTGATAACCTCTGTAAAGAGCAGCTCACAGAGGAGGGAATACGAAGGAAAGGACAGAAGAGAACAGGTAAGAATGGATTCAATATTACAATGAATTCAGAAGAGATATGCGGCGGCGGTCGAGAATGGGAGAAGCCTTTAGAAAAAGACTTAAATTATTCGGGGGAAGACGATGGCAATGGAAGTGACTGGGCAGCGCAGAGCGGACATAGATACAAAGTGGAGAAAGGTACCTGGGAGGTGAAATTTTCCATAACTAGAAGAAAAAACAGCTGTGAGGGTGAGCGATGTAAGGGAAATAAGCAAAGAGAGTACCAGAGGAGGCATATTTTGAGTCCTTTATCCTAATGTGGACGTAAAGTTCTTAGAACAGAGATGATATATTTTGCTGCTTGGGTAATGAACATGCTCAGAACTTACGGTCGGGAGTAATTCCGTTTTCTCATGATGCTGGCTCCTTAGATGGACTGGATATTCTGCAAGCCAGTCACTCAACCAGGCCAACTGCCCCCAGCGTCGGCCAACGCTTTGTTAAGGAACCGAGATTTGGCTATGAACCCCCCCCCCCAAATTTTCTTCGGCTTCTCCTTGAATTGTCACTTTAGGGAGTCTTCGACCAACTGGAACAGGTTAAGGGTCTCAGGACCAGAAAATCCTTTCATTACCTGAAGCACCTCAGTTTGGATCAGATTGGGATATGGGACTGGAGATCAATGTCAAATACCGTACAGTGTCTACCTTCAGCAACCCCAGGTCTTACCGTGCTCCATCTTCTAGGTTTCCCTGGTTTCGGTTGTTTGGGGGCACGACACAAATCGGAATGGCCTTCCAAGAGAATATCAAAGAGCAAAATTTCTATAAAACAAGGCCTCCAAAACCAGCAGGTTCACTCTTCAGTCAAAAGCTAAGACATTCAGCTGTCATTTCTAGTGAAATGGTAACCTAAAGATACCAAGAGGCTTTTGAGCATTATTCCTAATAATATTCAGGATGACTGAAGTGGAACAAGAATACTAAAACAGAATGAAGAATCACAACTGAATTCATTTCGCCGACTCACCCAAAACCTGGATGGGCATGTGTTTACGCCACATCCGGCATCACCATGGCGCCTGCTTCCAAAGGCATCACGGGCAGTCTATTCTAGTTGATGATTGCTCTTCAAGCAAAGGAAAGAACCCCGGCGATCTTGTTGGCTTTCGGCTCGATTATTCGCAGCCTACATCCGCGGAAAGCAGAGTTGCTGCTGTGGGTTAACAGCGGCTTGTTCGTGGCTGACAGCCTATTTAACTGTTTCACTGAGTTGATCAGTTCCTCACCCCTTCTCATCTCCAAGCGGAAACAATCCTAGGGCAGCTGGCCTTTTCTCATACTCCAGGTACTTCAACCCTGAAAAAGGTTCAATCCAGTTACGGGTATTTCTTTTGACAAAGTCAACGGGAGCCTCCCGCTGTCCTTGTGTAAGACGCCTTTCAGCAATGCGTAGCCAATTTCGCAACGGATTCCGAAATAATGAGGTGATTATCCGTGAAGTTTTACGATGCTAAATTATTGAATAAACAGTGATACGAAATAGGCACAAACCTTAATCGTGAAATCAGAAAGACTCAGAAAACGAGGACCAAATTGCAGCTTGCGGGAAAGGAGCACTTGCGTCATGCAGGTCCAGAACAAGGATATGACAAAGCAGCGCGCTGGAAGCGAACAAACAAATGTTAGTTCATAAAAAATCTACAGTGCATAAAACAAATCAGTAGTGTAAGTAAGCGTGTGATATCAAGGAAAACGTGGAAGTGCAAGTTTTTCTGGGGGGATTTTCTGCGACCGGTCGGTACACCGTACTATTGCTGCAGTTCCACAGTGGAGTCAAACATCGGAGATCTGCAAGAGCTTCAGAAATCTGAACCTTTCGATTGGGCCGCCCTATGCCTCTTGTAGTCTGGGAAGAACTAATCCACTGTTTATAGTCTCGGCTCACAAACAATGCACCTCAGGCCATCAAACCACTTTTGAAGCTCCTTTAAACCTGTCCCAGAGGTCTGATATCCTCTCCCAAGAGAGGCCGCCGAGCCTAGACAATACTTCATATGTGTTCGGAAGACTCAGCATAAAAAGCTAGTAAAACCTGGCAACCTGACAATACGGTTTCTCTCAACCCGAAGAGTTCCCCGCAGGCTTTCTGAGTAGCTGCTAAGGTGGTCGGCTTCTCCAAGATATCCAGTCGAATGAGGGTCCTCGCTTTCTGATGGATAGATAGATGCACTTACTGGCTTTTAGAGGCAAGCCTCAGAAGGCCAGCCAGTGACGAGGGTTGTTCTGATCCTGCCGCGCAAAATATCTTTCTACTGAGCTATGCAGCTCCGCGCAGTCCGTGAAGGCAGAGCTTAGGTTTTCCGAGCCGATGAATAAGTCATCCATGAAGCGAATGAAAGCATGGGTCCAGAAACGAAGCCTCGAGGTAAGTCACTCGGCAAATCCTTCCAGGGATATGCCGCCTCCAACCCAGACTTAAACAACCCACCGGTGTTTGACTTATATGCCAACTCGGCAGCTTTCGGAAACAAGCCAAAAGCGGCTGACTTCATCAAGAACAACGGATGACCTACTGAGTCCAATCCCAGTTAAAAATCCAGGTTGCAGCTTCCAACGCCGTCCCACTGACCTCATGTTCAAGCAGTCCTATCAGAAAACAGATGAAGTAAGACAGGCGGGAACAACACAGTGCAGGTTTTCTGCGATCAGCTTGCGGACACTCACGTAGTTAGCTATTATTTCTCTCTTTCACTAAATGGACCACCTGTACCCCACACCGATGCTCGGTACGGCGCACACACGTTAACCGGAAAGGTAGTCTCCAAGGCCCTTGAGAACTAAGAAGCTTGCCTCCCGTTCACATGAGTTTGCCGACCTCTTATCTCTCTGCTCCAATACTTTTGGTTTCCCTGTACAGCCCTTGACCAACTTGTGAGCGTCCAGTGTGTTAGATGGTACATCTCTTGGGTAGCCAAATTATGTGACCTCTGCCCTGACGACATTATGGCATTGGTGCAATTGGGGTTCACAATTATGGGTTATGCCTGGCCTGCAACTATTGCATGAAGGACAAACTACGCATATTTGAAGTATGCCATCTGCAACCCTAACTTGCGAGTCCCCTTTGTGCCCGCGCACTAGCAATGTGTCGTATAAAGCCAGCCTTTAGTTCTGCTTTGGTGGTGACTTGATAAAGTAACCAAAATGCCGGGTGAAATAAGCCCTGCCCTAAGAGGCGTCTTTCTCCTTTTTGGTGGATATTTAGTTTTACTAGGTTTTCTTGCTCATACAAGTACTCAGTGGTGTCATCGCCCCTTTTTCGCTCTTTTCTGTCAACTCTAGTTGCACTGGACCAATTACTGTTCTTTTCTAACCGCTAGTTACGAATCTGCGCATACACTCATAGAAAGCTAAGATCCTATTCTTTGAGCCTCTGTGTGTTTTCGTTCTCTAATGGCTCATTTGAGGAAGCTCTACGTTGATGTCCGCATAAACATGCCCAGTCATAACCCCGGAGGGTTTTTCCTTTTCGCTGACTTCAACTTCCCCGCCCACAGCCGGCACAACAAGCACGTTGTTTTCTTTTACCGTTTTCATTCCTCCCTCAGAATTTGAATTTCAAACTACACTAAAGTTTCGCAGCCAGAAGGCCAAGAATCAAGTTCATATAAGTGTTGGGAGTGGCTTGAGGATTATTCCCGGATTCCATTTCAGATGACCGGATACTGCAGATGGGGGACTGAAAATTATACACATAAATATACGTGACTGGTCTTGCCTATTTTGTCGCCTCCCAGTGACAAGCCACCGCACAGAGGCACGTATCACTATAATACACGGCTACGGGTTGAAGGCACCACCTTCCTCCGTGAAAAGTCTCTTCGTGGTGAAAAAGCATGAGACTAAGTAAAAGAATCTATTTTTCGCGGCAATAGAACTATCAGGCTAAGCAAGGGCAAAATAATCTCGCTCCTATTTCAAGGTTTTGCCCCAAATGGATACTTGATTCCACTGGGCGACTGATTCTCCACGTTTGTTGGGATTCTATCTTTCCTCCGCCAGTTGTGAGTTCCCACGTTTGAGTGACACTTCATACTCTTTCTGACAACTACCTCACCCCTTATGAGACAATGTTCTTTCGTGCTTCCATCAACATTCTCTCGAGAACTTTATAATACTTCTACGGGTGTGCTTACTTCAGAGCAACTTGCCTTGCTCGGCGGTACTGAGCAAGCATCCGCCGATAATGTTTCTGCATCAGCCTTGTATGTGAAGTATCTTCCACGCTTAGTAACAAAGCTTGTCTCTTCTTTTTTGAGCCTGGCCGGTTCTCTTGTCACCACAACTTAATTGAAAACCATTGATCAATTGCCGGGTTAGTTTTTTCATTCACTGCATTCATACTCTATTTAGCATTGTTGCATTACTCTGAAAAGTGAGACCTTACTCTTAAAATTTGTAAACAGTTCACTGAGTTGAGTAATACTGCACACTACGACCTTGCATTTACGAGTATATCTAAATCACGGATGCGAAAAACACCAGGGGTATATTTGGTAATGCTAGGTGCTGTTCGAACAGGTTAAAAGAACTATGCCGTCCAGAGCGCCTGAGAGCAAGAAGCCCTTCGGCAGAGATAACCCCTTCGGTGGAATTATAAGCTTGCGTGAGGAGGGCTCAAAAGCAAGGCAATTATGAAACACTCGTGAGGCTCGGCTCTCAGTTAAGCAGCATCGACTTAGCACGAAGAACGAAGCCGATTGTCCCCAAAAGACCCTTCCTTAGAAGTCCGACTTAGTTGGGTCTTGGAAGTGGCTGCGAGGCAGATGTGTGGATAATCTACGAACCCCTCGGATCTCGTCTTTTTTATTGTTGGTGACTTTGAATGACTGTTGGCTTAAGGTTGACATTGCCGCACCCTGGAGTTTAGATATTCGTCGGTCTAACGGCCTTTCAGCCCTTGTGGATCACACAAGCTCGCGAGCCAGATTTTGCGTCAGGTTCACTTGAAAAGGCATCGGTCATCGTGTCCAAAGCCAAGCTGACCAGCAGTACCGTTGTCTAGCCAGTGAATACCTCCTTGTAGGTATAGGGGGTCAGTAAGGGTACGGATGTGGTCAATGCGACTGCGTAAACATCTTTGAGAGTGGCCAAGACAATAGGAAAGAAATAGCTCCTGATTGCGCCCCTTGATGTTGGACCATGTTAGCAAACACTCAAGAGGCTTTTTGTGTTTCTGTACTCGATAGAAGATCAGAAGTGAAGGAAATTATAACCACTGGCTGCAATTCCTCTGATCTGTTGCTGGGTAAATCTACGGTGAACTTTGCTTCAGTGCTGGTAATTGGTTGCAAAGGTTGTGATAAAATCAGCAAAGCGGAAGGGATTTCGTGGTGTGCAACTACGACGACCAGCCTGCATTGAGGGTATTGTTGGGAATCCTGAAGCTTTAGCTCTCGGGCTTTCATCTTGTTTAGTTTCGGGTGGTGCTAGTTGTTAACAGTTCGGTGCAGGTAACCGAGCATCTTGAGCAAGTGTCCGTTGGCCGGTTGGTCCGCATCTTATGATGATAGGTTTGAGGAGGTCGGTGGATGTAAGACGCCTTTGGGCAATACGTAGCCAGATTCAAAACGGATCCCAAAATCACAACGTGAATATCCGGGAAATTCTACGATATTAGACTATCAAATGAACAATGATATGAAACAGATACGAACCTCAATTATGTGATCACAGGGACTCAGAAAACGAGAACCAAATTGCGGCGTGCAAGAAAGGAGCACGTGTGTCACATGGGTCCAGAAAAACATATGACCGAGTTGTGCTCTGGAAACAAACAAACAAACTTTGGTTCATGGAAACATACAGTGCATAAAAACAAGCCAATAGTGTGAATGAGCGGGTGACGTCAAGGAAACATGAAGCCGGAGTGTCTCTGGGGGAGCTTCCACCACCGATCGTTGCGGTGGATACGGTGTCATGTTGCTCGGTGATGTATGTGACAAACGTTCTTGCTCTGCGCTTTACCACACGGAACGGAGCAGTGTACGGTGGTCTTACTGACGACCGAACACCATCAACGCTAGGTTACTTCTGAATGGTGGCCTCTAACACAGCTGAAGTGTAGCTTTAGACTGTTGTTTGCGTGGCGAGCTAGCCTTGATCAGTCGCGCAAGCTGCGCCGGGGGCAGCCGCCGTGGTTGAAATTAGCGGATTTCTGGGCGGCCAGCAACTTTCCAGGCAGGTGGGGTTTGCGGAAGTAAGCCAGCACGGCTGAAGTTGTGTGCATTTCTTCGTTACCGGTATTACGCAGCCTAACAATGGCTTATGGCAGCTTTTGACTCCAAAGTGGGTCACCGTTTACGCAAAAGAAGGTTTTTAACTGCCGGGGGAAGCGCCCAACCATACGGATGGCCTGAATGTTTTAGGCTGTTTCCTAATGCATGGACAACCGAGCTCGGTGGGTGAGCGACCAGAAACCCGAGATGTGAACTGCGATCTGTAGTCAGCATAGTTCGGCAACGGAAATGACCATCCTTACTGATCGGAAAATCTTTTGGGGTCCCTGGCGCAGGACGAAGGATTGGGATAGCTCGTAGTCGGCGAGTGAAACGGTTCGTTCAAGCAAGTACTTGGTCCTGCCCAAGTGATTGTAACGGTGGTTCTACGAGGTCGGCGTGTGCATGACGAGTGCGCTACTTCGGCTCCGGAAACTCGGGTAAGACTGTCAAGGCTTGCCTGTGGGTCTTAACTCACTGACACTGAAAGTAAGCACCAGCCCACTGACGGATATCCTGTTTGATAGTTTTAAAGCAAAACAATCGATTACCAGTTTCACCTAGGCAAACACTCCACGATTGGTCGTACTAAGGAGGATCACAAAAGAAGAATGAAGGTGGGCAACAGGAACTACATGTCTAAGGTAGTTTTGTAGCACATCGCGAAAGATAGTATCCTGGGAAGTCAGCTTAGATACTTTCGTCAGGTTTAATGAATCGTTTTGTCGAAGTTGACCCATACAATGTACCGCAAACCTGGCTTCAAACCAGCTTTGTTCTCACTTCACGATAATGATCCTTGCGCCTGGCTTTCTAAAGCACTCAAAAAGTGCCCGTAAGTGCGCAGTGTGGTCTTGCTCTGAAGTTCTTGCCAGCAAAATACAAGCCGGACATAAGGGCCTTATCTAAACCACCGGTTACCCCTTGCGTTACACTTTGGGATGTCTAGGCTGCTCTGATGAGACCAAAAAGCCGCGGGTAGAAACCCGGACAGTCCAAAACACGTGGTGATGGCAGTTTTAGGAATACTGGTCTCGCTACCAAGCTCTGGTTACAAGCACAAACTAAATCGGTTTTAATAAAGACTATGAAAACTGATTAAGACATAGTGAGCCCAGTATGCGGGAAATCAGGCATCTTTCAGGAGCGGTGGCTTCAAGCGCTCCATAGCCACCACTGGGTTGCTATTCGCCATTGGATTTAAGAATCACGTGAACAAAAAACACCCGGGGGTTGCTAAAAGGGTGTTTTATGCCAAGCTGTTATATGTGTTCAAGTTTGCCCTGTGCAACACGAAGCTCGCCCGGTGTTAACTGACGTGATTTATTGAACACTAGGGTCCGTTGTTGTCATCGTGGTGAGCGACCTGGCTAGTTACTGCTGGAAAGGGCCTCGACTGCCGAAGGATGGGCCGGAGCGCGGCGACAAGTTCGCCGTAGGTTTGATGTGCCTGTGGTTGGGTGTACACAGGTGCGATATGTTTCATCCGAGAACTGTAGCCAATGAAAGTGATAGGGGCTTGACAGCCGGTCACCTTGGTGGGTCGTGCATCAATCAATAAGTCAAATTGTTAAGGGAAGCTAGTGTTTTAAATGGGGTAAGGGAAGTCGATGAGGGTGAATGCCCAAAGGGAATTATACGTTCGGCTTGGTTAAAAGTTTAGCTTCTGCTGGCTCAGCGTTGGAAAGGCCGTGCTCTCGAAAGCCTCTATCCTTCGGGCCCAGGGTTTGCTATCCTTGCCTTTTGATTAGAGAAAAGCTTTCAATTTAGCACCGGTATCTGCGAAGAATATATTATTTGAAATGCTGTCCCCCGCACTTGACGAGCGACAGCTAGCCTGGTACACGGATTCGTGAGTAGTCGGCTCGAGCAAGAGATCTAGTATCCCTGGCGAGCACCGGGAAATCTACACCCTGGTACGCATTTTTTGACTTCTTCACCGAAACGACTGTGGTATCTCTAGTACCCTGCCTTCGAAAAGCCGGAAAGTCATCGTAGTGAAAGACCGGCGCGTCTAGGTGGGTGTTTGCGGTAATGCTTCTCTAACCCACTTCTGCTCACTACTAACAACTGCAGTATAGAACCAATTCTGGACAAAACTAAAGCAAAGTCTTTCGATGTTAGCGAGGCAGGCATCGTGGCGAATGAAAAACTGGCCACCCAGCAACAGCGAATGTGTACTGTGGCAAGGTTATCGGCAATCTCTGCAGATTCCTCTAGCGAACATTTGCACTTAAAACTCCGTAAAGATCGAGTATTCTGCGGTAACCATGGCAGCCAGAGATGGCTTTATAGCGAGCATTTGCCTGCTTTTTGTCCTCTTAAACGGTGCACCTTGTGAAGCAGTCCAGAGGGCTTTCCCCTTCTAGCCTCAAAGCTTTGGAGGTGTTGCACGACTTGGTCTTGTGCTGGGGTGGTACCGGCGATGACTGCCTCTTACAGAAGTAGTAGCTCCGGGAGAATGGTATCACTTCTTTAACCCGCTTCATGACCTCCCGTAGGAAGGGGCCTGCTACCTGGCTGAAGCAGATAGCACCATTGGTTAGGCGGTGGCTTTTGAACCGTAATTTGACCAGGGTGAGCCGGGGCTCTATATCAGAGGGAGCAAATGCCGGCAAGTGCAGCTTTAATGTTCCGAATTTTGGGTAGGGTGGGGGGTTTCACTCTGCAGACACAGATTAATGACGAACTCACAAAAAGGTGTAAAAAAAACCGGTAAACTTAAGAATTTAAGAGCCACTGAGACTTTAAGCATGCTAGATAAACTAGACACAAGAGAGAGCGATAGAAAAACTATTGGGAAAGCTAACAAAAGGAACCAAAAAACTACAAGTATGAAAACCTCCAAAGACATAAGTGGATGAGGCGTAGAACGGTGGAAAGTGAAGGAACTCAAGCACCCCGGAAATCACTTCATGTTTTCAAGCGGTACGGTTGCTGAATCTACCTCGGAGTTTCCTTAGTAAAAGAATCATTCCGTCTTTCCCACAACATGGACCGCCCTCGCCTCAATCAAGCCCTCGCTAATGTGAGAACGCTTTGACCAGAACGGTGTTCTCCACTGTCCATGAAAGCAAGAAGCTGATCGAAGAGGTGGTGGCTAGAGAGTACTTATTAGCGTGCCTGAAGAGTACACAAGAGAGAAGGCCACCTGATGACCCCGCTTGGGATTCAGCATTAAATGAAACATTGATGATCTAGGAGGGTGAACGAAGAGAGCTATCGTTACTTTAAGGCCAAGCATAATCCTGCCCAACGCAGCACAGCTGCGTTTACCATTTCTTGGTCTCTGACCTCAACCCCAATGAGCCTCAGGTACGTCATATCTGATAAACAACATCACTTCCCATTTACCGTCTTGATCTTCAAGCCTTTTGAGTGGAGCTGCTTTCTACGTTCACCGAGGGAATTTGGCTTGGGTTTGGCAGAAGTCCTAAAATTACATCCTGCCCTATCCAGCAGCGTGCATTT
This sequence comes from Fasciola hepatica, assembly GCA_948099385.1. Classification (NCBI taxonomy): domain Eukaryota; kingdom Metazoa; phylum Platyhelminthes; class Trematoda; order Plagiorchiida; family Fasciolidae; genus Fasciola; species Fasciola hepatica. The sequence continues at coordinate 3,385,380 of CANUEZ040000016.1, forward strand.
TCCGGCCGTAGTTTCCACAGATCTCGAACCATGGCATGTACCTTCATGCCGCTTCCTGCTTACGCAGCAGTGATTCTGACTCACTGGCTGGGGCGGTGCCGGACGATTTGGTATAACCGAGTGAGATAGTTGGTCATGCTGATCTCCTTTATCTCTCATCGGGAAAATATTCTTTGATTTACATTCTGGCTTCCCCTGACTTTGTTTGGACAAAGAAAATACCTCTCTCTCTCTAAGCCACTGTCCACGATCCGAGTTCCTTTGACTCCGTAGGCCTCAGGCAGACCCTTATGAAATGTTCATCGCACACGGCACAGTCTAGCCGAAGTTTGCGTCCTCGTGCATTGCGGCCACGGCTCTACTAGATACTGTTCGGCGACGGCCTCCGCAAAAGGTGGTTTGCCTTGTCCCGGCGAAAGTTTTATTTTTGTTCGTCAGTTGTTTGAAAAAAATGCGTGCCACTTCCGCCGTGGACGATGCTAAAACTGTCTGGTCACTGACAGTTGGCTAGCTACCACCTTGTGTATTTTTATTAACACTATCCGATCGCTTACTTTGTGGTGACTACGGAAACACCCTTGAATTATGCTCCAGGGTACTCAGGGATATTTGGTAGGCTACACAGTCTATTTTTCAAAGCAATCGCTCAATTTTCTATGCCAAATGGTAATTGAGACAAAGACTCTCAGACTATAATGAAAACCCGCATTATTACAGCCATAGAAGAGCAAGCCACCTTGTGCAAACGGTGAGATAAAGCTTTCGATTTTCCCCAAAACCGGGTATACCAGGCTGTAGGGAGTAACATCATACGCCCTTCGATACCGTTCCTTACTTTAATTTTACAACGATGAAGAGGACATAAAGAAAGGCAAACATCATCCGGGGGCTTAGAAGCCACTTTACTTCTAGATTGTCCAGTAAACTTATGGCATCCCACTGGAAGACGGCCCTTCTGTGAGTGTCTGCCCAATACATGGGCACACCTAGCTCACTTCCTGCAGCCTGAATCCGATATCAACAAAAAAGCACAATATTGCAACCATAGCAAGGAAGTGCAAACACCAAAACTGCCCCTGTGAGAATGGTACAAATGTTTTCTTCAAGGGACAGTGAAGCTGGTGGGAAAGTGAGGCAAAAACAATAGTTTTGAAATTCTCACCCCCGCAAAACTTTACGAGTGGAGCAGAAATTTATTCGTGGGAAAACCTGTGAAGATAGGTACTTTTGCTATTTCAAATGACAATTCTGTTATCAAATCTTCTGTAGCTTATTTTTAATGCCTCGTCTGCTTTGCGATTAAGGCTCACTGTTAAATGTTTACCAAATAGTACAATACTTGAGCACATCATTTCGTTGCGGCTTTTGGAATCCTTGAGGCCACGCGATGAGTAGCACCAATCTTTGCCTGCAGGAGTAGATTTTGAATTTTCATAGTCCCTTTTGGTGGCTACATTCTCTTTAGGTTGAGTTTAGCAATTCTGATTATACGCTCCTCTTATTTCGCCGAACACTGTTTTGTCATTCTTGGCTTGGATTTTGTGTTAAATAATGAGAGTGACGTCTGTGACTTCCTACTTTTCAATATCTGGCCCAAGCGAACTTTTTCCCCGGATAGCCTCCCGGACCACGATTGTCTACCACAGGTGGTACCATTATGGCAAACCCTTCTAAGTTGCGGCACCTTCTCGGTCGGTGAGGGGCAGTTTTATCCTAAGAGCCTTCACTGCTGTTTCACAGGTCCCAACCTGTTCGGTCTTCCATCCGAGCTCGAACCTGGAGAGAGCAGGAAGCCAAGCCTACCGAGAGGTAGTTACGCCTATCTTAGACCAGGGGCCTTAGTATACTCAGGTTCAGTATCACACGGAGCACTTCGTGACCGCTGTTTTCCGGTGGATGTATGATCACATAGGGTTTTATCGGCCTGAAACCTAGTACGCGCCGATGTGGAGGCGACAACTGCAAAAATAGGGGGAGTAGAACAAACTATATGAAACTGTTAGTGATCCAGTTTGCTTTTCGCAGTACAATTCTGGAGTCATTTTTTACCCTGTATGTCGGACTGACTTATGATTATGGGCGCCAGAGTTGGACAAACAGACAGCACAGCATCCGTGGCACAGACTTCTGTGCTCAGCCATGTTCCACAACGTCTCGGACCAATGAAAATCCTCGTCCTCTTGGCTTCAATCAAGGAGGCTAGAAGCATCAGCCAGAAAAAATACAGATGCTGGCTTCTTCAAAACTTCGCGCCAAATCACGGTCCAGCCGCCATGTTACCCCCCCCCCCTCCAGCTCTGACCAGCACGTACTAACAGAGAATGGAAAGCTGGACGGTGGGCTGGTGTTCTCGAAGCTCGACCGGGCCACCGGGCGCAGCTTAGAGCGATCAGCTTTTCGTAAGGTCAGCTATTCGTAAAATAACAGGTGACGGTGCACCTCGGTGTCACTCAATCGATATTCGCACCAGATGCGAGCAAAGCCTCGGAAGCATCGGTTTTAGAACGGAATAATTCCGATCACTTCCGACGCGAATTGGCCAGGTCTGGCAACGGTCGAGTGAAACACTAAGAACTGCGGAGACGAAAGCCTGTCACTCGAGGCAGGCGGATGTGAGAGCGGAGCCACGGGTGCTCCAGGTCTGCCAAGGCGGCCCTGGCTCCCGCTTTTAGCAAACTGATTTTCCCCGAGACAGCACCTCCAGCTATTATCAAGCTCCCAAGCCACTCAAAGTTGTCAACTAACTCAAGCTGATGACGAAAGGTGATTGCATACAAAGGCAGCTGCCAATCTCGCGGAAAAACTTCGCACTTGAAAGGCGCAAAGTGCATACCACACCTGACTGCTCCGATGGCCAGGCGGTTCAAAGGGCGTTGGGTGGTCTAAGCATTGCCACTCAGCAGAGCAGTGTCATTGGCGTATCCCAAGTCGTACACTGCTTAGTGGCAGGATTTCAAATCCACCTTTTGGAAGACCAGGCGTAGAATTCCGTAGGATGGCCTTCATGGAGACGTTGAAAAGCAACAAGGAAATAGGGTGACTCCGTCATACCCAACCGAAGACAATAAGTTAGGGGAAATGTTGCTGGCCAAGGGCCCCAACCCGGCCTGATATGTGACGATAAGGTCATTCGGGGATGAATACATATTTCTCCGGTACTCTAGTTCTTGGCAAACATGCAGTCTGATTCAAAGGCCACGTGAATCTCCAGGAATAAGAACATGGCTGGTCTGTGGAAGAAGTGACGGTGTTCCGGCAGCTACCGGGGTGTGGATCCTCAACCTGTGGTTTCCAAGTTTTTTCTGGGTATCTAGCAAGTACGATTTCCAGGGAGGACCTTCGTCTCCCTTTCCTCCATCCGGTTTGCTTGGTCATATTCTAGGTCAGACCTTCTATACATACACAGCCCGAAAGAATAAAGCCAAACGATCGCCCAGGAGCCAGTTCTTTTCGGCTAGGTTTAGTTTAGCTTGTACGGGACGAAACTAGCCGAGGCCAGTCGAGCGTCCAGATCGGTGTCTTCGGCAAGTTTTCTTAGCTCTTAGCACTGCTGGTTTCATCTTTGGTGTAAAAGGCGGAATTTGAAATTCGCTTCTACCTTCACAGAAATAAGTTCGACGACGAAAATGCCAGGGGCTCGTTACTTCATCCCTCGTTCATACAGATGGTTCTGGGAACAATGTGCCGGCGTGAGTCTAGAGCTTTCTCTAAATTTGTAACACTGTTGCGCTGACGGCTCTCTATGAGAACTTATTCCCGGGAAGTACCAACTGATTTGTAAAAGCTTAGCACGCATACTCAACCTTCACTGTGCCTTTTGTAGCTCAAGGCTAAGTCCCCCGGGGCGGCACCCAGGGGCAGAAAAGAACAAATCAATAATGCTTATACCCCACAGACCTTTTACAATCTCGAGCTCTTTTATAAAGTCAACTTGGCCTCTAAGACACGGTAAAAAGAGGAAATTAAGATCTTCCAGACGCTGGTAGTGATCATTCTAGTGGAAAGTCACTGAGCCCTCCCCAGGCACTCCTTAGCCTTGAAATAATAAAAGAGCCCTTACCTGTATATATTACCCCCAGAAGAGGACGCAACAAGGCCTTGTAAAGTGGGACGGAGACTTTTGGTTTTTACATGGAACAGTAATACAAACCCTAGTTATTACACCTCTGGCTATATCTGCAGCCCTCTGGCATCGCCTAGAGGGTAGAAGTCCTGCACAAGTATCAAATCTGGGTCTTTTGCCCCCACGACTTATCGAAACGGAGTGTGGCTCGTTCCATCGACGTTTCTGGTCAGTACTCAGCATTTAGCGAGATACAAGGGTAAGCCCCGTCTGTCGGCCTACCCTAGAACAACAATTAAAACCTGCACTAAATAGTTGTCCGGTGTCTTCACATCATTGGCAATAAAACATGGGTTGCGCAATACTTTCAATAAATCATTTGTATAGAGGGGAAAGAGCAAAGGTTCTGGAACCGAGTACCGTGGTTCACCATTTATGACCTTCTCCGACCTAAACAGATAACCACCGACTCTGACAGAGAAACCACAGTTTTAAAGAAAGTGAGCTATCTAATCACTTGCATTCCCGATTATCCCAGAGGTCTGTAATGTATGGTCCAGCAGGCGACGATGTTTACCCAGTCTGCCCCCGGTGCATCTCAGTGTGTTGGAAGCCCTGGATGTTGGACTGGTCGTTCATTCATCTCTGCTGGAGGCAACCCACTTCGATGACCACATACCATTCTCAGTTCTCTGAGGCAGGCCAAAAGCGCAACCAAAAGGATGTGCATGAGTTCTACTTAGTTAAGATTTCTCCGGCTCGTCTAATTTTCTTCTCGTGGTAGACAGCACTCCTCATCTCCGCCTTCTACGCTGCCTTTTTGCTTTGCCGACTTTAAAGTCCAAGGGAATCTGATGCCTGATGTCTTCCTGGAGTTAAACCAGACCGCTGTCGGCCTTAAACAAATACACCCACTTTGTTAGCTCAAAGTTCCGACCACCTGTTACTGACAGTGACTGCCTTTAAGCAGGCATTTAGCAGCCCTGGGGAGCCCTGTTCATTTCATTAGTTCTCAGAAGCACCCAGCAGCAAGGAACTCAAATCCGGAAAACTTTTCCGTTTTCTGTAGGGCATTCCAATAGGCCCTCGGATTTGCTTTCCGGGATAATTTGCTATCCGGGTGCGTAAACGTTGCTCACAGGATGCGACGGGACTGCCCGAATTATCTACTGGCTTCCTCTTCGTGGTCTCTCCTCCAGTCGAAGTTCCCCTCCGGATGGGTACGAGGCAACCGCGGTAGACGAGCTGCTCAGAATGTGAGTGGGTGAGAAATAGCGGTGTCAAGACCCGTGAGAGACTCCTCTGGTGGCTCTGATAGTTCTCCAGTTTGAAGAAATAATTCGTCCATTTAAAATGGGGTTGCTCCCCTCTTGGTCGCTTGAATCGTTAGTGCCATCTCTGATTCCGAAGTCAGGATATAGCCCAAAACAGCCGACTCAAGTCTCTTGTCCCACACATTCTGGATATAACTCCGCTTGCCCAGCCTATTGCTTCGCCCTTAAGCCATAAGCTCAGGCTTTCCGGCCATCGTTAAAAACCTACCTACATAAAAACCTCGTTGCTCAGACTCTTCTTTTCCATCAGCCCATTATTGGTCACCGGATGCCCTGGACCACCAGGTTCTCGCTCCTTCCAGGAGCTTTTTGAGACTCGAATAGGAGTCTGGAAAAGACTGGCAGGAAATTTCTCTTTCCCCCGCATATTAGACTTGGCAGCACAAACCAGTAAATTCGCCCTCCAGAACGGTGTCTCTAATGACATTTGGTGGGGGCAAGTCGGCCGCACCTTATCGTTAACCGAATCCACCATTCGATTACTTTCTGTGTCACCCAATAACTCCTCGGCTTATCACCAAACGCGTTCTACTCAGCCCCCTGGCCGTAAAACCCTTGATTCAGTGACAGCCCAGCCACCAGTGAACTTACATTTGCAATGCTATTGCCAGCATCGTCGTCAACACCAATATTATTACTTCTCAGCCTTTGTGTAAGTACGCGCAGAAGTGTTGGTCCGCTTATCATTGAACAACCCTCCTAATCACAATCCAGCGCTGACAACCCGAGTGACAATTTGAGGCTACCTCCGGCCGTGGTTAACTTACACTCCATCCTTAAAGACTGAATCATCTGAAACACTTCTTTGCAAAGTCAAAGTTGAACATTGTCCTCATTACTAAATCGTGACCCATTGGGCTCACTCCTACCGGTGAGATCTCCCTGGTAGTTTACATAGCCTGGATAACCTGTAGGATTGCAGAAGAGAGGGCGGATGCCCCGAGGTAGGTCAAACAACTCCTCCCAATAGCCATTCTGTGACACCCGAAGTTGGACAAATTAATTAATCGATGTGGCACATCAACAAATATGCAACTAGTCCCATCCATTTTGAGTGCACCTACCACCCTTCCTCTGTTGGCAAATCTGGGCAATCTCCTTTGTGTGGCTTTAGAATATGTTGTTTCTCTCCCCTCTGCACCCAAGGTTATTGCTGGTGATTTCGATGGCCCAAGCCCACTACTTCGATGCCTTAAAACCTGATTGAGTTTGCTTCTGGTACTCACTTCGGAGGATAGGCGCATGGCGTATCGACACCCACTAGGAACGGCAACAAACCAGACGTCGTTCTTGTCCATAGTGTCCCGGATATTTGGGCCCAGGCCAAGCAAAACTTTCCTAGAAGGGACCAAAAAATAGCTACAAGTACCTTTAATTTTCCCCTTTCCCAGACTATTTCTATCCCCCGGCTAGAAATGGCTGTCCCCCCTTTTAAACAACAGACTGAAATAGCTTATCCCTCTCGAATGGCCCTAATTTAGTTGCTGACGAATTCCTCGCCAGCATGGTTATCCTTCTGATGGACTTGCCCGCTACTATTTGTTGCACCAGTGATGAGAAATCGAAGCGTCTTTCTATAAAAATGAAATACCCTGGGCTATAAACGATCTATCTTCACCCCCGTGATCCTTCTCTTTCTATCAATCTAAATCGCTTGTTTCGCAAAAACTGCACCACAAGTGAGGCTGTTCTCCTCACAGAGGAAAAAGGCACTCATCCATCCCAGAAGCACCCCGAAGGTCTGGAAATTACATGGGGCTAAGAATATAGACGACGAGTCATCCATCTTATTCATGATGTTACCTGAAAAGACATAAGGTAAATCACCTTATGAAGTTTCTGATGCTTTCAACCACTACTGTGCCTCTGTCAAAGCCCCAGCTAATAACACCAATCCGTCAATCATAAATTCAATCAATGACTTCTCTCTTCGCATAAAGTCCTCTGTAATTAGGACAATCTCACTAGTTCTGTCACACTACAAAGGAGTAGACAGTCCAGGACCCGATGGACAGCCCCAAGCAGTTATCAGTAAATACGGCCAGGTCTACCAATACTACTGCCTAACGTTTTCACCCCCTCCATGAACTCCAGCTCAATGCCTCTAAATTTCAAGCAGTCGGTTACCCCTCTATAACACAAAACTGATCTCTGCCCGAGTTGTCCAATTACCATCCGATGAACCGCACATCAAGTATCTCCAAAATATTGAAAGAGGTAGTCAAGTATTGCCTGGTTAACAGCCTTCTGAGAATTTAAACTGCCCAATGCTAAGCATCATGGCTTCCCTAAATATCGCTCCAGTGACATCCTCCTATTTGATTTCCTAAATTTCCTTTTGAAATTACCAGATAACGGTGTGGATTTGCTGCACTTTACCTTGGTAAGTTTTGGACCTTCCACCGCGTCCCCTATCCACACAGCATGCCGAAATGCGTTTCCTTGGAACTACCAAACCCCTCTATTCTTGGTTCTGTTCTCAATTATTGATGGGCTCACTTCCGGCCCCAAACCAGTTATTAGCAGCGTCTTACAGGGAAAAGAACGAGGTCCTGTATGCTTTCCCAAGAGGGTCAGACCTGCTCTTTAACTAGTGTAGTACTGCACTCTGCTTCTGCTTGATGATAACATTAGGATGGTTTGTTCCTTTAAGTCCGTTTGCGTTATCACTGCTCTGGGAGTCCTCGCTGCTGGTCCTCTGTCCCTGATCAGTGAGAAGCTTCTTGGTTATTGAACTTCTAAAATAATTACTAGGTTCTAAAGTATAGGTGTCGCCTGCCTCTTGATTCCCTGGTCAACTGTGCATCAGCAACTGCAGGAAGCCCTGCCCTATCTGATCTGACTCTGAGTCACCTAACCTCGGTCGCTGTTCCTGATCATGTAATAGTCCAAGCTGTGAAAGCCAGAAGGAACCTCCGCTTTGTTTTCCGGTCCCCGTGACTTCCTCAAGTATGATACACATTCTTGAACTGCACAGCTCCTGCTACGGAGCTGATGCGTTGTAGCCGATTTTATGAGGCAAAAGGTTCACCAAATCAAAATAACTCATGAGAAGTGGCCTTCTCTTCTTCTCCTTCAACCTTTGTTTAATTGCTTCAATTTCCTGCCTCTTCAAGAATCGTTTGGACATTCGGTTATCGATCACTCAGCAACATTGATTCTGTTTCAAGGCTACGATCAGCCTGACAGCGCACACAGCCAACTAGGATTTGCAAATTTCTGATTTGTTATTATTCCATATTTGGATACGGCAATGGTTATTATGAACCTTCCTTTCTTGGTAGGCAGGACTTATCAAATTTCTTTAAGCCCGAGTTCGGAAGCGGCAAACATCCGTTTTGTTCAATGCGCGCAATTACTGGTATTCCAGGAGATCGTGCACAGCTCACAGACCCACTCTAGCACGTCCAAATTCAAAGGGACCGCTCAATGAAACCCTCACAGGAGTTGCTCCAAAAGACTGATCAGATTGTAAACATCGTCAACTTATAAAGAGCGCTGCAAATTCTCGATCTCGGAACCCTGTTGCTTCTTCAGCCTTTTTCCCTTCTGTACCACTCGGATTCTCTTCTAAAACACGTTACTCCCTCCGTCATCAGCCGTTCACCGTTGCTACTTGGTTAGGTAAAACTGTCTTTATACCCCACTCCTTCCTCATTTTATTCCAAAGTTTGGAACAAGTTTCTTTTGAATATCCGATCCCATCAGAGCAAAGCTCTACTCAGAATGAATTATCCGCCCACTCAACCGTCACCCGGCTCTCTCAGTTGAAGAATTTTGGCCTCAATGAAGATCGAACTTTGGAGTGTGGTCTCGTCCGCTAAACCGTGCAAAGTGGGATTTGACTGATTACTATCAGCTTAATCCTTTGTACCCACTGGAATTCCACGTGGATTGATCAAAGATTCCTCTATTCATGTTTCACCGTCATAGTTCGCAGATGTAATCCCTTTCCTCAGCCAAACCTTGGCCTCTGAAGTTCATGGGCTCCAACGCCTCTGGCTTCTATTCCCACTTCTTTCTTCATCCTCCACTAGCCTCATTGTTGTTAACCAAACCCAACTATTCTACCACTATTTCACCTAGAAGCCTCTGATCAATCTGAGTGTAACTACTGGTTGCGGAAAATCCTTCAAGAAGGCTATCTTACCATGATTACTTTAAAATACTCATCTACATACATTATTCAATTGTTCCGTGCCATTGACCTTTGCGTAAAATGACCTTTGTTTATTAGGGCTCAAAGCCCGATTTTGCCTCGCCCTGGTTGGATCTGTGAGAAGCACGTGCTTGCCTGTCTCACACCTTAAACTTGGCTCTCTTCTGGAGTCTTTTTGATAGCATGTTTAAGACTGGCATATATTTTACGAGTATGATAGTTAAATTATTCAGTGTCTTATAAACCTCTAGTCCATCTTGTTTCGATTTCGAGACTAGAGTAAATTTGGCTACCTATTGCTCGAAAGTACCTCACACCGGGGTTTTTTCTCCCCTTATTGGGTTTCCATAAATCTGCCAGTTTTTAGATTCTCTAAATCTTTACTAATGTGGCTTCTCGCCTAGCCATTTTCCTCATCGTCTGCTGAAATACTACGGAAGAATTATTTTCCAGGTTGTCGCTAGTGGTTGTAAGATGGAAGTAGATAACAGCAAAAAACGTGGCGATGTTTGATAACACATTCCGTGGAATGGATGTGCCTATGGGTGCGATTAGCGCGCAAATAGGGGTATAACATCAGAAGGAAAAGGAATAGAGAGTCAGCAATAAGTGCTACTGGGTACCTAAGTAGACAACCGTTTTGCACTGAGGGTAAAATGACTGGAATTTGAATAGTTCGTGGTCAAAGATGAGGTGATGAGTTTTGCCTGCGATAAGCTATACCGTGACGATGAAGCCAGGCGATGGAAAATTAAAGAAGGCTATTGAAGATAAAGAAGAGACTTCACTGCAGCAGTCGGAGCAGAGTGAAGACATTTTGTAATCCGCAATCGGTGCTAATGACTGAGGCCAACCGTGCTCTGGACACCCAACTTGGGAAAACTCTGAGAAAACGGGGGTTATGGCCCGCCAATCCAGCTGCGTTTGCATATTTTGCTGAAGTCGCGACTTTTGTTCCGATTATGAGTGGAGTTTAGCGAAATCAGTGAACCTCAAGGTCGGGATAAGATTCATTAGCAAATTCTGCGGTTCTGGAGTAACGTACTTCGCGCTTGCAAATTATGTACAAACCTCAGTTCCAAGGTCACAGAGTTCAACAACGAGAGCCAAAGCCCGGCAAAAATCGCCGTCAGATGCGACCGTCACGGCAGTCCGAGGTCGAATCAAAAGGGAGCCACGGCACAGAGCAGCGAAGGGTATGCAAGTTTTCAAGTGTGGTGGTTGGTGAGTTCTGTATTTCTTCGACGATCAACTAGACTAAATAACACAGCGTGAATATTGCAAGCTTGAAACAATGATTTGGAAGAATTTCTACAGCTGTAGTTTACAGACGTCTTTTGCGCCAAACGTAAGCTGGCCGATGAGGATGATCTGACCGAGCCCCACAACTTTGGGATTGGCGTGAATGCAACATGACAGGCTTTCGGTGGTAACATTACGTAACCTGTGAAATCGCGCGCTTCAGAATGGACAGACCTGATTACACGGGGAAATATCCATGCGGCTGAACACTGCAGATGGTTGGTCGAAAGCAAGATGTACAAAAGAAAACTATACGTAAAGCGCCACCTTCTAGGTTGACGCTTTAATCAGCAGGGCAACAAAGCAATGGCATCGTGACATGGATGTATATAGTGGCGGGAAATGGTTCATGTGGTCTAACGAATATTGGTGACTGTGGTAATCTTTTCCGCAGCAGAGGAAGAAAATGTTGAGAAAGGTGAGTGTCATGTTGGGAGATGACACTGCAGGTCTTAAAGGAAAGCTAGATAATAGGGATGATACCCGATGTACCTCGAAACGGAGAAACGAACGTTAGAACTGTTTAGACAAGGAAACGGCAGAGGTCAGGTAATGGTTTATACAAGGGTCGAATCCCAAAGTTGCTTGATGTGACGCAATTTGCCCCCACAAGTGACGCCTTTTTTCTGACTGCACCAGCTTTTACTCCGTCCACACCTTCCCAACAGCAATTCTTTCTTTGCACTGTCAACTTCCTACGGCTAATTCTTATTTTGGCTCCAGCACTACCATGCACGACATCCTGAACACCACCTATCCGCTTACTTATGCCATTTTGGCAACGCTGACCACCAGCACCAACCAATAGTAACCCCTACCCCAAGCCACAAAAAGCAGCGGCACTCACTTTTCCCCCATTTTTCCCGCTTGTTGCTAAACTGCGCCCACCCTTTCAGTAATATTGTACTGCAATCCGACTCCAATATCTTTGTCATTGCCGAAGTCAGGCTAAACAATGCTGTCTCACCTGGCCCAATTCCTACTGCCGATCACCAAACCTCCAGAAAGAACAGTCCTCATAGAGGGGGGTGCTGTTTAATCCACCCTAAATAAGGCCTACCTATCACTCCTCTCTCTGATCTAACACTGGATAGATCTGAGTAACGTCTTTATTAGCCAGCTTTAACAGTGATTCTGACTGAGCCTATCTGCCACCTAGTTCAGCCGTCGTTGACCTCGTCCAAGTTCGCAATGCCCCTTATTACCTCCTTTGCTACCTTGTTTGTCGAAACTCATTTCTGGCGACTTCGAAGCATAAGCTATCCGCTGGGACACCGCGCCACCACCACAATACTTGATTAATTTTGTTTCCAGCTTGCACGTACAGCACTGGGTTCATTATGTAAAGACGGCAACTAGGTGTAACAACATACTTGACCTGGTGTTTAACACCGAGTTATTCGAGGTGACCACCACTGCCCCCGATTGCTTCCCTAACAGTGGCCATGGGATGGTGTCTTGCTCATTCACAGCCCGACATATATACTCCATATTTGTTTCAACCCAACAGCCCCTGTCTGCGATCAAGTGGAGTGTACTTGAAGGCAAGCTCCGTTCTCTCAACTTGGATGAATATCCCCTGCAGCATGACCTTCTGCTTGCTACTGACGTGCTCTTTGCTCGTTTTTTCAGCCCTCTGCCATCTTTTATCACTACAGAGTCAACCGTTCTCAAGTCTGCAGCCCTCAAATGAAAAGGCAGCGAAGCGAACATGCGAAACTGCTAATATATAACAATGCCGGAGGCTTCTTAATATTTTTGCAACCTCAAGGTCTTTCTGTAGTGGCCAGCCTTGGGACTGTAGAACCGCGAAAAAAGAAAAAAATACAACCTTGAATTACCAAAAAAGGTCTTTTCCATTGGTTTAGTTGTCGAAGAGCAGTAGTCACAGCAAGTTTCCAGGAATAAGCTACCTGATTTCTGTAAACACTATTCAAAGAAACCTCCAGCTGCAATTACTGGAGTGCTCAACACCTTTTGCTCAGAATCCATGGCCATTGATGCCACCACTGATCTGCCCCTACTCCTCCGTTCCGATCATGAATTCTCTGACACTGGATTCAAGGTGAACGACGTGCCTCATCCGCCCTTACAAGTCAGACTATCCCCTCGCCCTGGCTATGATGGTATCCCTCTGTCACTTTTCATCTTGGTGGAGTTGATGCCGCAACTCTGCTCATGTGTTTAATCAGCTTATCTCCTAAACATGATGTTTTCCCATTCCAGGGGGAAGCCATAACCATTATTCCAATCTATAACAAGAATCAAATGTGTGATCCGCCAAATCACCGTTCTATTACCTACACTACTTCAGCAGCAAGAATATTATAACTCACCAATTATCGTGTGTCTGATATTCTTCTGTCCCACAACCTCACCTGCAGAGGTCAGCACCCCTTCCCAAAGTCAAGATCTTGCTCCACATCCCATTTTGACTTCTTTATACTCTCAACAATGGCAGATGTCAGTGACAGACCCAAGACTACCATTCGGTTTGATAGGATCGAAGCTTTTGGCTGGGTTCTCACTTCTTGCTTGCCAACCAAACTTCAAGCCCATAGTATTCATCTTTATCCTTCATTACGAACCACATCCCACCTGTCGGACGGCACTTAGGTAGTATGAGCTGATGGTTACCTATCGCAGCCGATGCCTGTTACTAGTGAAGTTACCCTGGGAAGTGCGCTTGGCCTGCTACTTTTCCACTCTATACGGAAAACATTCTTCCGGTTGTGCAGCACAGCACTTCCTTCCTCTTCGCTGGTAGCACCAAAATCCTTTGAGTTCCACCCTCATGATTTGAGCACACCTTTGTCAAACAGAGCTAATGGTCTGACGAAACTTGACCAGAGCTGCACTCCATGAAGTACTTGCTTCCCGGCTCCTAAAAGCCTCTGCACTGTAAAAACAGATGTCATTTCTCCCCCCAATCCCTGCCACTGCATCGAACACCCATAGCCTCGAACTCATCGGAGCGGGATCTTGAGAATCCTTCCACTAGTCACCAGCAGGTACCGAAACATATATCAACCCGAGCGACGAGACCTAGGCAGAATATATGCCCTGTTTTCAGAACATTCGAGCCACAACAGTATTCTTACCAGTCGATCTCGTACAAGACTTCATCTTAAATGCCGTCCAACTATTGTTCCCAAAGTGCCTGAATTGGATACAATACGACTTCAGTTAGTCCGCCGTTCATTTACTGGAGCTAATGTGACGCTCTTGTTTATTGAGCTGCAAGGAGCACGGCACTCTAACGAACCTAAACCCCCTATGACCTAGACACGTAAAACTAAGCCTACACTTTCCATGTAGACTCACTGGCTGTTCTGCTTCCCCTTCTACAGCTTCTGTGCAGCTTTTATACCTTGATACTATCCTTTGTGCCACGAGGACCGTAGACGCACCATCCACAATAGAAGCTTTTATCAGAATCCAACTTCTTTTTGGTTAACTACCCGAAGGCTTGGGATAAGCTTCTCCTGGCTATTCACTGGTGCCCGTCAATGGTTCGGTTTACCGGTGCTCTGAAATCCAAACTCACCGCTAGTAATTTGTCATCTTTGACCAAAGGCAGAGTATCGATGGATGAGTCTATGAAGAAAGCGTCGTACTTCAGAATTCTGGCTTAGGACTCCTTTCTCACACGGTTTCTTTTCTCTTACCGCTGCTTTCTTTTGCTACCTTTGTTCTACCACCTCATTAAGTGATTTCTGTGTACATCTGCCCACCATGGTACAATGTGACTTCATCTATCAACCCACCAGTTCAAGTTTTCAGCAGCTCAATTTATTGCTTTTGGCCTGCGGAAGAAAGCGTGGCAGATGCCAAAACGTGTCTGCTTCTGCGTTCAGTTCGGGCCGATCAAATGTTCCACACTGAGTCCACTATACACAGCCAGTCGGTTTCGTCCGTTCTCCAGCTCTACCGTCGGGTTGTTGGTCTGAGTAATTTTTGCGTGTTACACTCTGGCTGGTCCTAGTTTCCTTGGCCCGTTTTCCTAAACTCTGGCCCTTCCGTCCTAAAGTTCTGATATTATTTCTATCGAGTACCACCGTCTGTTTTTACTTTGCTCCTGATTATTGGCAACCCTACCATTTTCCGTGACTTGCTTCAGCGTCAACCTAGCACCATACAGCCCATTACGGACAATAAACCACAGCAGCCTGTACTCACGTATGCACTGTTCTGAGGGGCTCTCCAAACCTGAGGATAACCAACCATAATGTCACAAATACAACCGTGAGTGTAAGAGCCTGAGGAGGACCAAACCTCGGAGGCCACTTTACCCGGGACAATGACAATGACTCCTAATCTACTCCTGGGCATTTTCCTGAGCCCTTCTGTCTTCTGACTATTTTGTTTTTCTCGATTCACAAATTTGGGTCATCCGTTGCTCATAGTCTTAGATGGACTTACTTTTGTGCAAGTGTATGGAAGGATCTGGCATTGCAGAGAATAGATACTAATGGTCTGGCCCAGGTCTCTATTTTGTGCTAGCTCATCCTCGTGTTCCACTTTCTACTTTCGAAGCAGTGACACTCTCAGTGGCAGTGGCATCTGAATTGTGTCCACTCTCCAACGTGGGACAAATAGACCGCCCATAGCGGTTTAGAGCATCACTTTCAGGTCTGTAAAACCGCAGGAAGAGGAGCTCAGGAAAGCCCTTAAACAGGCCCAACAACTCTGTAGAAGGTCGTGATAAGTGAATACCTTGAGTATAAAACTTTTTAAAATCGAGCTGTAAGGAAACGGACGCTTTGAAACTCCAGCCTATACCCGGCCCTGAGAAAAGAGAGACCCTGAAAGGAGGCCTACCACTGGTCCATTAAGTCAGCATCTCCTTCGTTCTCTTGTGCCTAAATGGGGTGATAATACACAGAGCTTTTCGCGTGCTAATGCCGGCCAGGCCTCCTCCTCTGCCAGAGGTCATACAATAAGCAAGTCCTCTTGACTTGCGTGCTGACGCCACCTGCAAATGCAAATGTATTCAGACCCTCGTGTACTTCCTGGCCGCAGAGGCTCAAGGTCCAGTCATACATTTAAAGCGAATACAAAATGGAAATGAAAAACTAACAAAGGTTTATTCACCTATATCCCCAGGGGATAACGAACGACCTTTCTCTCGCCAACCGGACTATTCAGTATCCCCAGAACCTTCTCCGACAGCCATCAACGGAGCACTGCATTTCTAATCACCTCGGTAACAAACATCTTCTTGGAACCGTTACTATCAACCTATCAACCTTCTGGGATAGTTCATCACGTCATCCAAAGGGCACCTCGGTGAAAGGAATACGCTTAGCATCGTGGTACTACATAATTCGGAGGAAAAATGAATATGAAATCCTGGGCTACTTTCTACCGTCATGGGGATTGAAGGCTTTCTTCTAAAACGGAAGTAGGTTTCACGAACTAAGGACTCCATACAAAATATTCGGCATTCCACATACGATCAATTTCACGCCAAGACCCGGCAAGCCTTATGCTAGACTGTACCAAAGTTCATACCACAGTCTACCGTTCGGGCATCATGTAGGGTAGTTCTTCGCACTTCTATCGCGGTTTATGTTTGCAAGTGCCTACCCACGTTTTAATTTCTTTAATCCCCTCCAGCCACCCAAATAATTTTTCCGCGCGATCATCGCCGATGGTTTAGCCTCAGTCCGTGAACCTTCGCCGTATCTGCATCTCTTGGGATGGCTCCACTCCGTTTTAGTCCTTCGCAGGCGTAACCATTCTTGGTCCTGTCAATGTACTCACGAGTTCGCATTAGCCTGCCACCTGTGAAGCTTTTGTACTGAGCCCTTTTTATGCCTATCGTCAGCTTTTATTGCCCTCCATTCTATCAACCTGCATGCCCAAAAACGTAATGCTAATAGATTTACGACTTCTAATACAATCCCCAGAAGGGAAGTCCTTTAGACCGCCGCTTTCTTTATGTTTTAGATTCTGGTGGATAATGTTTTGTCAGCCAGAATATCCCGTTACAACTTTCAATGGTTTCTGTGAGCGGACTGATTCTGCCAAGTCAATTTTCATACCTGCTGGCCAAGGACTGAAGTTTGGCTTGTGCCGGCTGAGTCCCTAATCGAAACTCTCTTTTGGCCAGCTTATTTGACCACAATCCATCCATCCCGTATGAAAGCTCTCCCTTAAGCTTCACAGTGGATGGATTGGCTATTTAATGGAGTACTGCCCCTAGTGGTGTCACCGTTCGAGCCTAGGCACAGACAGAACGTACACCAACTGTTACTAGACCAGCTACCAGTGTCCGCCATTTTCACCTGACACGCCTTGCCAGATCCTGAAGGCGGCCTCATTTAAAGAATAAAAATCCTGCTGCTTCAACCTCACACCCCTCATCCCGCCAGAGGACAGTACTTACTGAGTGGTGTGCGCTGCCAACAACAGTAGCCCACTGATCGCTCCTGGATCCCAGGTTTACCAACCCAATATCGAAGCAGGAGTGCTGAGAGTAATGTATATACAGAACCTGCTGAAACCCCATTCTGTCAACTTCGAATGACTACCAACCTTTCAAGAGAGTCTATTTCAATAACAAGCGATCCATGGTTGGTGAAGTCTATCTCCTTCCCAAGATATCTCAGCGTGATGGTAAAGCAGACTCAAGACATCGCAAGCCCTCGACAACCATGTTTCCTAGTACGAAAGCAGAAAAGCTGCGGAAGACTTGATAAAAAGATATATCTGCCATCTTACCGGAGCAGTAACTTTCAAGCCCAGGCAAACTTTTCCATCGTTTTTTCTGCCGAAGTATTCCGCTCCTCTTTGGCGATTATCCATTGGTAGGTAACTTTCTACATCCTGAGAATCAGCCCTTCCCATATCAGCTGCAGATTCTCACTACTGGTTGAGGCCTTTTCTTTCTTCTGGTTTTCACCTCACTCTTTCCAGGAGGAGCGGTTTCTTTTCATACCTGTAAACCGTCTCCCTATTTCCCTACCGTAGCTTTTATCCGTCTGCCTGTTCCATAAAGACCTGCTCGCTAAATAAATCCGGGCAAGCTATGCCGATTACTTTTTGCACCATCCTTGCATATACAGTATCTTTTGCGCTCCGGAACAACCTTCGATTCAACAATTTCGTTTTCAGATGGTTCTTTACTACTGCTCATTCTCAGGTCAAAGTTGACTCCCTTTAAAAGAGCAAATCTGTTTCATTGCTTTACTGAAACCCTGCCCGGCTTCTCACTCCTGCTGCCAAAACAAGCCACCCCTTCCGTTAAAATTAGTGACTTTTACCTATTGAGTGTCACCTTACATCACGATCAGGAGCTGATGCGCGCATTACGACTACGGCCGAGAAACATACCCCACTTTTGTTATTGAAGAATCCAGGCAAGGGCTCTAGGTGGAAAAGTGTGCCAGTTGACGGGTTCCTTTCTATTAAGTACAAGAGTTTCCGCAGCATCCGCAACAAGTGTGATGAACCAGCAGTCACACAGGGGGACGCACAGGTAGTTGAGCCTACTGAAATTTGGCTGGCACTGGGATATATCGCGGTTCACCCTTACGTGGGGGACTTCGGGTGTGACTAGCGAGATAAAATTGACGTCTGGTTGCCAAGCCCTTATGGTAGCAAGCGGGACCAAAATTGTGATCAGCGAATACGCCAAGTATGAGCTGTGTACTTAGGACGCTAAGAGGCCTTGTGACTGCGTCTATCAAGGCCTATCCTCTACCAGAAGGGAGACATTGAAAACGGTGTTTAGTACAGTCGTCAATGACGGAACAGCACTTATCAGGAGGGATTTTTGCACTCCAGAAATAGACTGGGAATTGAAGGACGCACCAGCGGGTTCTTTTTGATCTGCACCTCTGTAAGCCCCACAGATACAAGCGTCAATCCAACGCTCGCGGCAGGAAACGCCTGGCGAGTCAGCATGAACTCCGGGGGACCTGATTCGGCTTTAATGAACCACGAAAGGAAATTGTGTCCAGGATTCATCGGAGCACCATTCAGAAGAGCGATTGAGGTATTTAACACCGAAAGAAGGGAACTTAAAATCGTATGGCCAAACAATTTACGCCTAAGCTCGGTGGACTAAAAGTGTTGGTACTATCAATTGCGGAGGCGGAGCTAATTTGAAAAATCACTCATGGTAACGTGGAGGAGAAATGGAACCACAACAGGAGAACTTCGTAGCACTTCTGACCGCTTTTTCTCCGTTACTGAGGGTTAACTAAAATAGAGCGCCACTACGGTAGACGTCCAAGGCGAGGGAACTATAGGCAAAAAGGGCAAAGCCCGGCGTAGTTTGCGGGTGGGGAAGAGCCCCAAGAAACCGCTGAAATATAAGAGAGCTCTAGGAAATGTTTTGAGAATCCAGCTGCAGAGCAGATTCTGGTGATGATGACAATGATAGTAATAAAGAAAATAATTCAATTTGGGAAAGTCCGAGGCAAGCTCAGTTGCACAATCAAATAGTACAAGCAAGTCACTTGGGAAAATTAGGATCAACCGGGTAAATTCACAACAAGTAACACACGAAGGTGTCAATGGACTAATAAGCGGCTTCCCTGAAAGAACAAACTTGAAGGTCACATTGCAGAATCGTCAGGATCCCAGTGGGATTGTCTGGGTATAAGAAACACACAAAAATAAAACAGATTGGAAGACAGCTGAGAACTCAGATGGAACTGCAGGACAAAACCGAGAGAGGTAGTTCTAAGAAAAGCAGGGAGAACTTGTAGATCATGCTAAAGTACGATGGTAATGACAAAAAAGGATTTAAACCGGTGAGATCTGCGCTGCACAAAATGGCAGATAGTTTACGGGAGGAGACAGGGCTTCAGCCAAAGAGGTGGGCGCAGTCAGTGGATGGTGACCGACGATGTAAAACGTAAAAAATGAGGTCTGAGCGAATTCTGATGAAGATGCTCTCACTGGAGGCGGTATAAAAACCTGTTGGCGGAGAAAGGAATCGGCAAAGAGGTGAAAAATGGCATGCAAGACTAATTTACGTAAAACAGAGAATTTTTGCAGGCCGCTAATGGGTGGTGTGAGAATAGCGATGATTGACAGCCCAGTGCATATGAGAGGCGGAAACGAGATTACCTGGTAGATGCGTGAAAAGATAATGCCTTGCAAAAATACCTATGGGTACCGAAAATTGTATTGCCGGAGAAGTCAGAGAACTTACTGTGAATAATCGATTGGCCGCGCCATTGTGGAGTTTGGTAGATAGTTATATAACGCAATTTTTGCTATTGTAAAACGGTTTTTTATTTCCGATTTGCAGAGTTTGAGTAGATGGAACTTCCAGTGCCCAAATTGGACACAATAATTTACCAGAGGCACTTGCCGGTGATCTACATTGTGAAGCTGGTAATCTATCAGAATCTGGAAAGCGAATGAAGGAAAAGCGGCAGTGTGGCTGTTGTACGAGGGATATCTAGGGGTGAAAGTTAACCCCAAAGGCAAGTTTTAACTATTTCCAATGGAAGTCTGCCCTACGTATCGCGTTTGGGATTCTGAGGACTCGAGGGATGAAAAAATGAAACGAATGAGGGCAAGGCAAATGCGCTGCATCTGATTTGGAGGGCAAGGCGACAATACAGGTATCAGTATGCTCAGTCTCCCTCTATTCGGCTGGGCGGGAACGTCACCAGCCCAAATTAAAGATTTTTGACAGGAAATAGAAGGATCAAAATTAGGTGAAGTGGCTGGTCCAGAAGAACAGCTTCCAGCCTTGCCAAAGCTGCAAGCTGGCCTGGACTTCAAAGAAGCCTATGATTCAGTAGGTCACGGACTGTTTGTGATCTAGCTCCAAGCCTGTGGAATCGATTTCTCGTTGGGTGACTGGATGGACGAGAGTCACGGAGAAAGGAGATTCCACGTAGAAGCACAGGAACACGCGTCCATCACGGGTAAGGTTGCCAGTGGGGTCCCACAGGGCTTGGTGCTTCAGCTAATCCCGTTTCTGTTGCGTATAAAGGACTTAGCTCATGAACTAGGCTGTCCAAACTTCACGTTAACCAACAACGTTAAGAAAGTAAGAGAGCTCAGGGAAAGTGCCCTATATGGTGACCTCAGTAAGTTTCGTCGGTGGTGCACTGAGTCAGAGCCCCCCACTCTGAGCCTACAAAAGCAGGCTAACTACCATGGACATCTCTCCGGCCAATCTGAAGGGACTCAAGGAACGAGACACTGGGTTGGATGTGGAAAGGATTGACACTGCTTTTTGTCCCGGGGGGAATTATGAAGGCCGGTTTGAAGCCCCAGATGCAGAGCCCGTACGTTTCGGAGGTAATGATGCCCTCTAGCAGATAACGCAAACTGAAGACAAAGGCAGCCAGCAGAACTTGGTTCAAAAATCTCGCTTTTTGATGTCCCGTGGAGTTTCAAGCACCGAATCTTTTGTACCAATCAGTTTGAAAGGAAAGCGGCTATGCCGTAGCTTCTTTCATAGTGCGGTGACCCCTCTTTCAGCTCACAGGCAACACCAGGAGCAGAAAGCCGCCAGTATCTGCATCCTGAGCCCCCTCCATTCTTCTCATTCCCTGAATTTTCCAAATAATTATCTTCCAGCCCCCCCCCCTCGGTGATATTGAGATAACAAGTTGATCACAAGATCCGGGAATACTGGGGCACCGGTGTTCTACCCGCGTACCACTCAAAGACCTCAAGACTTCCTGCAGCTGCTCGGGTAAGCCGTGGGTATTTACCCATCCTACGCAACCCGCGTAAGGCAGGTTCTGGAGTAGGCTATACAAGCTTGACACCGCAGTGGTATTCAAGACAGAAAACTACCCAAAAGTAAGCAAGTGAGGTTCACACAAAAGTTTGCCGAAGTCCGAAGCAGGCCCCATAAAGAGGGGCTTGGTGGAGCAACGGTCTTCTTTCTTGGAGGAGGGAGGGTGCGGAGCATCACATCAAGGCTTTCAGGAGGACGAGATACTTCTCAAGTTTGGATGCACTCCGACGATCCCAAGAAACAGATGGGAGGCTCAAGGGACATAAAATGAGGCCGATGAATAGCCTTTGCAAGGCGCAATGAGGGGTATTCTCTTCGCCGGTCTGCACATTTGTTTTTCGCTCTACTACGTGGCGCCACTACAGATAAAAAAACCCAGAGTCGCACTTATGAGCAGATAGCTACGACATATCAGGCACTACCACACAGAAAGAGAAGTATGAATTGAAACGCTGGGAAGTTAGACACTGCTCTTGTTGCCCAAAAATTACCACACTGGAGTAGTGATTCCTAGCTCGGGGAAGTTTCCTAAAAACGAAAACTGCTGATGTGACGTACGCTCTGAGTGGCCCCATCTCGGCCAACTACCACTGTAGAGTGATTTGACAGGGAAATACATCGAGCTCCGACTGCGGAAGCCGACAAAAAATTTAGTTATGTTTTAGAACGCTAAAGTACACGGTTTGGGAGGGTCCCGAAGGACTCTGAGGAAGCCTCACGCCTGAAAACTGAAGGTCGAAAATTGAGAACAGCTCCTAGGCAAAGGTGAGCATGGACATGCCCCCCTGGCCTCACAGAACACGCCACAACATAATGCCCACATTCACTCAACACATAAATGGTCCTCGACCTGTTACTGAATCAAACTAAATATGTGGCTGATGTCGGTCTGCTTTGCGTTGCAGGTGGACTTCTAGCATGGTGAATTTTCTGACTTCTGAAGATGGCACAGTTGCACTTTCACCGAAGCTATCATCTTCGCTATCCTCAAACAGTTTCCGTGTGGTTGAGCTTTCTTTCCTCGTTTTATCTTGCCTATTTTCCCGTCTCTAGTATTCTGCACCACACTCCCCGGTCTTTTCCGTACATGCGGCGGACAGGCAGAAAGCACTCCTTATCATCCGCGAATACACCGCCACGGCGATCTAAGGGGAGCTAAAAAAGTGAAGGTCATGCTTTCACATTCGACGTAGGCTGCTTGTCTTGCTGCCACCTCTCATCGCTCAGTGGGGTCTGGGGTTAGCTGTGTTACGTCCAGGAGTCTTTCGCTCTGAGGAGGTGGAAACGGAGGGTTACACCATTAGAAATCCACCTCGTTGCTGTGCCCATTGGAGCGAATGCTGTTTAGTTTCCCTGTGAGAGCACACCAAGAACTTTGGAGGCCGTGTGTGCAAGAAAATACATACAAACTCGGCTCAAGCTCCCACGTCCTGGGGCTTGACCTAGTCCAATCCACAAGTAGGGAAGAGCATCGTGGTGGGTCATCAGAGCAACTGGGGCTCAAGGCGGGAAATAAGGAGCTTGGGGCCGGTACAAGCAGTCGGAGGGCCATAGGAGATACCTGCTATTCGAAGTGGCTCGAGACGTGGTTATCAGGGCCCATAAACAACTCAAGCTACCT
The DNA here is from genome assembly GCA_948099385.1 of Fasciola hepatica. Taxonomy (NCBI): domain Eukaryota; kingdom Metazoa; phylum Platyhelminthes; class Trematoda; order Plagiorchiida; family Fasciolidae; genus Fasciola; species Fasciola hepatica. The sequence goes on from CANUEZ040000016.1 coordinate 3,408,582, forward strand.
TATGAGATCATCTTGGCTAGAAAACCCGGGTCGCGCTCAAAAGCCTACTACGATTAAGTTCAGTCAAAACCGACCGTGCCAGTGGCTGTGAGTTCCTTTAAGGGCGGAAACGGTAACCTTACACTCGGCTGTAGAGCCAAGGCAGAGACACTGCGACAGCACTTCGAGACAGTGCACCGGCGAGACAATAAACTGAACCCGGCATACGAGCTCCCCGCTAAACCACAGGTAATATTGTCAATCCTTGTTTCTGCAGACGAGATAGAAAAAGCCCTGAGGGATATGGACGGGTGCAGGGCTTCCAGTCGGGATAGCAGCCATGCTGTGGTTCCAGACCCTCTTTTTCAGACACCAACTGTTCCTCTCTTCCGGTTGTACAAGAGGCCATTGGGCACAAAGCAACCACCTGAGGACTCGCTACGGCTGAGGCTGCCCCAATACACACAGGAGGGTTGAAGGAGTACGTACGAAACTAACGACTGGTCAGCTTGACGTCTATGCCTCCAAAAATAAAGGAGGGGCTCAGTAGAAACCGCAAGGCCAGTCGCCTGGCTTAAAATAGGATAATTTCCAACAGACGACACAGGTTCATTAAAAATAGACCGTGTTTGTGTAACCTGCTGTTTTTTCGACTTGGTAACTGCCAGGTTAGACAGGGGTTGACTGGTCGATGCACCAGTTGGAAGACTTGAGTGTTGTTCCGACGGCGGAATTCAAGTGGGCGGAGCAGAAAAAGCTGGCTGCTCATGGAACTCGTAAGAAGCTTTTGGACTGAAGCCAGCAATTTCGTGCTAACGAGCAGATGCGCGGTTACCCCTGCACATAGCAACAGTGAGGCCTCACGTCGAAAGCTGCACACAGGCTTTGGCACCTTTGCTCACAGAAAATGAGGCCCGGCTTGGAATCTTCCAGCTGCCAGCTACTAAGATGTCAGAGGGTCAGCGGGGAAAGACCTACAGCCAGAGAGCGCAGAATGCGGATCCATCTTCTCAAAAAGAGAAAAGAAAGAGGGGCTCATCGAAGCCTTCAAAACTCCTAAGGGCTCATTGGAAATAAAAGCCGAGGATATATTTATGGCAGCTCCCGAAGGGCGGAGAAAAAGAAGCAGCATATACCTTTGGATGGCATGCTCAAGACTAAGTATGAAGGCCAAATTTCGTTGCGATAGTGCAGTTCAATGGTGTAATCGGCCCTCAAAAGAGTTAGTGAGTGTGAATGATGATCTTTCAAAGAAAAGCTAGACAATGAAAGTGGGAGGTACCCCCGAGGGAAGAATTTTGGAGCCAAAGAAGAACACTAGAATTGAAATTGGACCAAGTGCCCAGCAGGCCAGAGCCAGTTTTGCCGTTAGTGACGGAGGGCTTACATAATCATCTTCTCTCGCCTGGGAAGTAAAGCACTTACAAGTTTTCCTTTTTCAGCAAATTGTCTCAGTAGGAGATTCTCCCGGGCTGAACAGACAAGGCGAACTTGCCGAAATTGCAGCAAGGGAGCTGACCCACTGCGTTATATCGTGAGCGACTCCTGCTTGAGAACGAAAGATAACGGAGAGTCGCAAATTCGGTACAGATATATACCTGGAAATCGATGTCTTGCCTATAAACAGTGCGAAGAAGCAGAAGCACAAATCGAAGCAAAATGCTCTCGGTCCAAAATGGAGAACAGGGTGACTATCCGGAAAAATGGTCATTTGAGCTGCGAACGGAACAGAAGCACATCGAAGACGTGAAGAAAGAGGTGATAAGAGAAAAGTGGCAGACCAGAAAAAAATGGGCCAAAGTATTGGCTTCTTTGGGTCAGTGTGACTGCGAAGCCTACCGTTGGAATTTCTCACTTTCTTCTCGGCCACTTTTGCTTCTTATCCATCTTGCAATAGAGTTACTTCTTGAGGTTCCCAGTTGCTTCCCTCCCAGGTTTTCATTGGACCTTTTTTAGAACTACACTCAGCAGATATTATCCTTGTTAGACCGGTAAAAAGCACGATTACAATTTCGTTCAAAGTATAGGATCCCCAGACAGTGCCGAGGTTAATTGGAAAGTCACAGAAATGGTTGCAGTTTCTGTGTGGAAACGAGCATTGTACGTTGGATGTCCGGAAGGGCATACGCTGCTCAGATTGGCTACACAGGACATGAAGCAAGATAGTGAAGGATGCTTTGTTAACCTACCAGGATAGCGATGACTGAATCTGGGTATGCTTATGGTGCATAACACGTGGGAGAAAACTGTACCAAGAATTATCCGCCAAGAAAAATAAAATAAACTAGGAGGGAAAGCTCAGCACCGCCTTGTGTCTAGAGGCTGGCGAGACCAGTGACAGCGCGGGTCTAGATAGAGAAAGCACGAAGGACACCTCTTTCCTGATTCCGGCAAGAAGACCGTCCTTCGCTAATGGTAAGGCGGAGGGGATGAAAACTAAGCGAGGGGCGACATGTAGAAACTTCAGAGTTTCAGTAAAAGGGAGATAAGTCGGTTGGCAGACCTTATACAGGACTAGTTCGTGCAAATGGATCAAATGAGGTTACAAGCAGCTTCCCTAGCGGAAGCCGTTGAGGGAACTTAGACCCACACCGAGGTAGCACCAGGGTGAAATAGGAATGAGGTTATGAAAGATATGACCGAGCCTTTGTGCAGAGAGAGGCGGCAACTGAACCAGAACTTAAGACTAAGTAATAGGATCTTTGAAAGGCAAGTTTGGGTGCCAAATCATGCATCTGTTGAGAGTGCACTGAGGCTGGGCAGATAGAGATCCGAAGCTGACGGGATAGCTCATGAATGAGCCCTAGGCATAGGGATGCATTTCGCACAGCTGCGGGCCAGGTCAGCAGGAATTTTAAAGACAGAGTAGACATTGAACTAGGTTACCCCTAGTCACTGAGGTCCCATATTGTCTTGCAAGACACCAGAACTCCCGCTATGTCGCCATTAGCTGTATCGGCTAGCCCACCAGTTACCATTTTACTCACTTGGCGCTAGACTTGGTTGGTTGTCCGCAAGGCCCTGCACAGTCAAAGTAGCCCGGTGTAGAGGAGTCGCCTTCTACCCCCAGCATTGCTCCGGACATGAGCGGACGTGCATAAGGACCAGCGAAACCAAAGTAACCCGATGACTTCAAAAACCCCGCGGAATGTAGCAGCGGGCAGCAGGGCTGCCGCAGCAAAACTGGAATGCCAAAAAGTGACAGGAAAACGGAGGAGGCACTCTGGCATAAACCACTTGTGCGAGAATGAGGCATTACAGCCCAGTTAGTTGCTAGACAAAGGGAGCACATTAGTGGTGCGATGTGGAGCATGCAGCACAGGACATAAATGGAGGGAGCTATGGGTGGGATCTGTGGGTATGGACTGCATACTCTCCACGGATTCACGGCTAAAAGATGGGGAAGCAGCAAGTCCGGCTTTTCCAGCAGATTTTTTTGTGCACATAGCGGATGGAGGAGAACGCAGAATGGGAGAAGGCTTGATAGTGCTAGTAGCGGGGCATGCTACTCAAAAGGAAGGCATTCAGTATTTCACTCCCAGCATACAGGCAGTCTCCGTGAGATTGAATGTCCGGTCAAGATCGGTGGCACTGGAGTGAATCTACAGGAGTCCCTCATATATTTCTGAGGAAGACTAGGGTCAGCTGGAGTACCTAGTGAGGCAACCAGGAAAGCAGAGAGGCGCCAGATACTAGGAGGCCTCAGTGTCCTTAAGATTGACTGGCACTCGACCTGGGCACCTGTGGAATCTTTTGGGCAATACCTGCTGGACCAAGGTGAGGATACGGTCCTCGTGCAGCACGTTCATCGGGCCGCTCGATGAGAGAGGGTTGCACTACGGGGCTACTGGACCTCGTTATCACCAAGTTCTCCACAGAATTAGGCGAGGCGAGAACGGATGCTCCGCTTGGTAAAAGCAACCATGGGATCATCGTGCTCCAATTCCTGGGCGGGCATGCAAAGCCACCAGATAAACGGAGAATAAACGTCAGAGGACTGGACGAGGATAGGTTGCTATCAATGATGGCATCTTTGGCCTAGGACCATGAGGGTAAGGTGAACGAAATATGGCTATGCATTAAAGGTAACCTACTTTGGCTGAACGAAGAAATGGCCCCCATGCGCAGAGTCGGTAGGCGAGGGGTTCCACCTTGGTGGAAAGACAGAATGAGGCTGGCACTGAGGGGGAAACAACGAGCATGGGAGAGATATCAGGAAACCAAGGGGTGTAGTCAGTTGCTGGAATACAGGAGAATGGACAAGTTGTTTTTTGAACGACAGAGGAAAAGCAAAATAACATACGAAATTAGTATAACTAGGGCGGCCAAGAAACACCCAAAGGGGTGCTTTAACTACCTCCAGGCTAATGCTAATATGCGAGTAACCGTTGTGTTTTAAACTGGGAAATGGGAACCAGGGAGAAAGTGATGAACGGAGAGCTGAGGCCCTCCGAGGATACTTCGAGGAAGTCAACACTTTCACGAGGGACGACAGCCATCGACCCCAGGGTGGCCTAGGACTGCTGCGGTGGAGGAAACGGAAATAGTTCCAGACGAAGTACTGTGGGTATTAGGTGCTCCCAACACAGGGCAAGCCCTGCGACCTGACGAAGTCCACTCAGCCATTCTCGAACGGCTGGCCCGAACACCGGCAGAGCCCTTATCCACACTGTTCATCAAATCTCTTAAGGAGGCTGGGCCACCTGGTGAATGGCAGGCTGAGGAATTCGTCTCAATTCACGAAGAAGTTTCAAGCGGCCGGGTGACGAAGTTACGGCCCGTTAGCCTACTATGAGTAGCTCTGAAGGCTACGGAAAAAAATAATCCGAAATGCTTTGGTAAGTCACCTGGAGGAAGACGACCTAGTCGTCGATGAACAGCACGGCTCTACGAGGGGCAGGTCCTGCCTCAGCAACTTGCCGAACTTTTTCGATAGACCACCAGGAGGTTGGACCAGGAAGAGAAGGTGGAGATATGCTACCTGAACTTCCATAAAGCGCTTGACAGCGTGGGTCACAGGTTGCTCCCGCATGAGCTACGGGGGATAGGAGCGACTACAGGACAAATGGAATGGTGAATAGCTTACATAGCCGACCACGGAATCTGCGTCAAAGTTGCGGACATGAAGTCCTCGATGGCTACGGCACCTAGTAGGGCCTCTCAAGGATCGGTACTGGGTCCCGCACTGTCCCTGATAGATGTGAACGGCCTACCGCGGGCTATAAGATCACCCTGCTTCATGTTTGCAGATGACGTGAGAGTTCTGGGACGTCCGCAGTCTAGCCAGGTTCAAATGGACCCAGATGCCTTCTACTAGCGGTCTGTAGCAAGGGATTTGCCTCTGAATCTGGCTACATACTGACCCCTGGTAGCCGAGGGAACCAGCAGAATGCGGTATTTGAACCCGGACTACCCGGAGCCACAGGCTCAGGAATGAGAATCCAGGGACTTAAGCATGGTGGTTTCAAGCGACTTCAAACCCTAGGGAGTAACTACCACTATGTGCGACCCTTGTCCGACCCCACTTGGAGTACGCAGACGAAGCCTAGGCTCCGCGGTTGGTGAGAGACAACTCCTTTCTGGGGAGGGCTTAGAGAAGGTTCACCAAAACGGTATTGGGGCGATGAAGGCTGCGGTACGAGGACAGTCTAGAAGAGCCAGGGTTATTGTCGCTCAAGCGCGTGAGAGTGCAGGAGTAACTGATCAAAACAATGAAACTATTCAAGCCGAGGGCCAGTAGGACCGTCAACGCCCACTCCTTCCCCTGCAGGCTAATCACCAGCTGGAACAAACTTCCCGAGGCGACGGTGGAAGCGAACACAGTGGCAGTGTTCAAGAGGAAGCTGGACGCTATGCGGACACAACTTTACCGAATACCAGTGAGTCAGCATCCTGAGTCTAGTTGTATTCTAACCCGCTTCAGCATTCTTCATCTTTCATCTCTTTTTTCTATTTCTCCTACTCCGTCTGCTTCAGCCCTTACAATCTGTCTATTTACCTCCCCTGAATACATCTTGGTCTCCCTAGACCATTTATTTCCCTAATGTTTCACAAGAGCTGACAGCAGAAGAACCTGACTGTTGCAGGAGGAGATTTAGGATTCCCCCATGTCAAGTCACGGCCTGCCCTTGTATAAAGTCTATACCCCCTGGTCCCCCTTTCATGACGCGTAAACGAATATACTCGACAGTGCCCAAAAGAGCAGAACTGAGAACGCTGGAACGGGACAACTTGTGTATTGGAGGAACGCAACGGTGTGCAGACGGTGTACATAGAGGGGGCAAGTGGCGCCACCGAATTCGGTAATTGTTCAGCTAACACATTTGTTGGTCTTTGTAATCATGTGTCGTATCGGTAGCACTACAGTGGTCTTCCCTCAAAAGGCCGACGCGGTTGGAATTCGATCCGTACTTTGGCTTCGGTGGCGAGGGAAGTTTTCTAAATCTCCCTTCGAGATCGGACGCAACAAAGAAGCCAGCAAAAGCCGCTTTCCATGACTCAACCTGGTCGCTTTGCGTCCATTGCTAAATTGTTTTCTCCTTAGCTTTTAATCCAACCTGGGTAGGTCCTGCTTGCGACTTGGCAGTGGTGACTATGTTGTAGCATTTTTCGTTTTGGCAATTCCCAAAGTTTTATGCCTGCGGTTGGTGTCGCCTCTGTAAACCAGCCAGTTTTTGGCATCAAATGCGTCCAATCACGATCCAATAAGCTTTGTGTTTGAACCATAAGATATCCTGGAGTTCCAAGTGTTTCTGTCTGACTGGATGAGCTGGAAGGCTGAGCCTTTACTGAAGCCCTTTTTTCGATAGCCAACTTGATTGCAATCTAACCGAAAGGCATAAGAACTCTTCCGACAGCTCCCTATGGGATTGAATGGAGCCTCTGACAGTTATTGCCCCATTGACCTCTCGATCCGAGACCATGCCTCTGCAGGCCGCACACCAACACTTAAAGCACCAGTTACCAATGTCCATCTTTTTCGACAGACTTGCCGTTTTCCACTGTTCACTCCGGCCCTAACAACACATCCCTTACACCGAAAGAGGACCATATTCACAAGGTGGCACGCATAACCTATGGCTGTCACCAGCTGACATATTATACCTGGCTGAGACCCCACTCTCGACTGATTAACAACCAAACAAAGGAACCTGTCTCAATAAACGGTGCATCCGAGAAGCTTTAGGCCATTCTCAACTACAGTGCTCAGTACTGATGCAGGAATGCCCTAGGAGACTGGACAAAATAATGTATATTTTCATTTTAGGAGTAGTCATGCCTAGTCCAGAAGAACTCAGCTATTGCCTTCTCCGTTTCACGATTTTGCCCCTCCTTGATGGCATTCCTCTTCGCAGTTCATTCTTCATATAGTGGGACTTCATTCTTCCTCCACCAGTCGCGGATTCATGTAGCTGAATGCCACACATTATTCCTGATAATCCCCCCTCCCTGTTCACAGCTTTCTGACTCTTATTCAAAATGTTCTCTTGAGCACCATTTTGCAGTTTCTTCCTGCATACTTTGTTCACTGAACTTCTAAATTCCTCCTCCGTCACTTCTGCATCGGCCCTGCGTATGTTGTATCTTCTGAGTCGTGCGAAACTGTTTGTTTCAACAACTTCATGTTTTGCCTGGTCTTCACTACCGCCGAAGCTATCTCGTATTTGCCGTGTAAACCATCGTCATAGTAGTTCGCTCAAACTCTGTCCGGTTTTATTCATTGTTTGCTAAGGCAGCCGACTCCCCCTTCAAAATTTGCAGTTTTCTGTTTCATTTGGTGACATCTTGCAACATCACCATGCTTCTGTGCGTGCATCCCGGCAGGGGTCGAAAAATATACCGTTATTATTATTCATAATATCATGCAAGAAACACAAGAAAGCCGCGTGGCCGGATATTTCACTGAGGAGGACACACCGGGACAATAAAGGCTGCTGTTATCCTTGTCGTCATAACCAAGTGGCCGTGCAGTCATGCGTAACTAAACTATGTGCAAGTGGAAGGGGAAGAGTAAGCTCAAATGCATACAGCAGTTACAAGTTCCGAAAACCTCGTTAGCTGTCGCAGCTCTTGGCCTTGTCGATTTCCCCTCCTGAAGGTACCAGCTGCCTCCGCGGAGCGTGGTGTCGCAACAGGTAATGGGAATAACTGGCCCCGATTCAGAACGGTTAACAGAAGGTCATGAGCAGATGGGGACACCGGGGCAGGTTCTTCGGGGTGGGCTGCACCTCAAGGTAGTCTGGTTTAAGGCAGTCTACACTAGTTGTCTCTTTCATGCTCTCGACGGCTCCCACTTATTTCCTTTCCTTCCACTGGACGACGCGGAAAGGGGCCAGGCTAAGCCACCTGTAGAGGTGTTTGCATTGAGTCCGCCCGAATGAAAACCTAGCCGAAGGTCGCTAGAGCGGAAGGCATGTAGGTGCTGAGAGATTTTCAGCGTGGCGGAGTGGGCTTTAGCACTCGCATTTGATGTGACTACGGTTTTGCGTAATCCCCTTAGTTAAAACTCTCAGATGGTAATGGAGAATCCATCTCACCTGGAAGTCGTAATGCGCAACCGTGAGTCAGTTCAGCCGCCGTAAAACCTGCGTCGGCTTTGACGGTGTTAAGCAGTCCTAAGAGGACCACCTGTAAAACATCGCTTCATAAAGGGTTCTCACGAGCAAGAAGGGCGGCTTTCAGCCGGCTGTGGAAGCACCCAACCGAGCCATCAGTCGGAGGACGATAGGCAGTCGTCTTGTTGTGTCTGCAACCGAATGCTTTCAGCAGCTCGTGGAAGGCACTGTCAAAGTGAGAACCGCGGCCAGTGGTAACGACAGCAGGCAACCGAACTGACCCACCCAAACAGTTAGAAGCTTTTTTGCAGCTGGGGTGAGGCGGAGAATAGGTGGGGTCTGTGGCATGCGAGTGGAATGATCTACGTGTGTGGGGATATAGACGCATCTGGTGGATAATAATAATAATAATAATAATAATAATAATAATAATAATAATAATAATAATAATAATAATAATAATGGTATATTTCTGGACTGTGGTCGATAGGCACTCGTGTAAGCATGATCAGAGTTTGCAATACCACTGGATGAGATGGAAAATTCCCAAACTTCAAAGAGGGATTCGCACATCCAAGCAACAATGGACCAAGGTTGAGCAGAGTTTAAATGAGGCAAAGCTACAAGAGAATACACGGTGAGTACGAATGGATTTCGAGTCATCAGCGGCAATAGTAATGAATCGGCCGGAGTTGGGAAAGTTCAAATGGACATTGGCTTAGGATAGTGGAAGGGGCCCCACGAGATCCAGATGCACATGATGGAAGCGTGCTTCCGGCTCACAGAATGGGCCTAACGTAGACCTAGTGTGACGATTTTTGGTAACGCGTTGGCACCGATGAAAACAGCGGGCCCAGAGACGTACTTCACGTTTGAAGCAAGGCCAGACCAATAGCTCGGTGACCAGTTTCACTGAGGCGGTTACACCAGGATGCGATAAGTTGTGGAGGCTGATAGGAACTTGTCGGCGGAAAGTGGCAGAAACTAGTGGTCGGGGTTGACCACGTGACACCTCGCAAATAGTAGTTACATCAGAAGATGGAAGGGCTAGTGACACTAGACACAGGTAGCTGCTGTTTCGGAGCTGCTGAACCTCAGGATCTGCTGCATGAGATGCGGCGGTTGCTTCTAGATCTATGCCCATTGGTAGTGGGTCGTCGATATTGTGGAGCGTGAGAGTGCGTCTGCTACGGGATTGTGTGCCCCAGAGACGTGTCGAATGTCCGTAGTAAGCTGCGAAAGGGCCTTATTGGATAATCTCGCGTGGCAAATATCGGTCAAAAGCTGACTGGAGGGTGTACACTAGTGGTTTATGATCTGTGAACACTGCGAACGTTTGACCCTCAAGTGCTTGCCGGAAGTGTCGGATACACAAATAGATTGCCAGTAGTTCTTTGTTTAATGTACTATGTCGGGATTCCGCAGGCTAGAGAAGCCTGGAGGAAAAAGCAGTTGGTTGCCACGACTTGTTGATGAATTGCTGCAGCACTGCTCCAGCAGCCGTGTGCGAAGCATCTGTTCGTAATGCCAGGGGAGCAGAAGGATCGGGATGTGGAAGGAGTGTTATGTTGAAGATAGCTTCCTTGATCGAAGTATAAGCTGCTGTGCCGTGTTGGAAACAATGGGTTTTCGCTTTCCTCCACGTAAAAGGTCCGTGAGAGGCTGCATCATTTCGGCGCAGTTGGGAAAGAACCGGCGGTAAAAGTTAACTCAAGCCATACAACTGGGGCAACCGCCGGTAAGATTGAGGTTCAGGATAGTTGCGAATTGCCGCCACCTTGTCAGGCAATGGCTGTATGCCCGAGGCTGAGATTTTGTGACCCGGAAATGTGATGGTTATCCTACCTAATTCGCCTTTGGTGGGATTAATGGTTGCACCGTGTTGGCTAAGGCGCTCAAAAAGGGCGCGCATGTGTGCCATATGCTCTTTTTCTGAGGAACTTGCCACCAAAATATCGTGTAAGTACACAAGAACATTCTTCAAAGTGCGTGTTGCTTCATTCATAAACCTTCGAAAGGTTTGGGCTACATTCCGAGCCCAGACGGCGTGCTCAAAAACTCGAATAATCCGAACGGAGTTGTGACAGCGGTTTTAGGGGTATCAACCTCAACTACCGGGATTTGGTGGTAGGCTCTAACGAGGTCACTTCGGCTGAAAGCAGAACAACCAGACAGAAAGAAGTTAGAACTTGAACATGTGGAAAGAGGTACCTGTCCGGGGTGGTAGCTTTGATGAGGGCCTCATGGTCGCCGCAGGGGCTCCATTTGCCGTAAGATTTAGGAGCCACTTAAAGGAGGGAGGCCCAGGGGCTACTGGACGGATGTGTTATGCCTAATGCCAGAATGTGTTCGAACTCAGCCTGTGCTGCGCGGAGCTTGCCTAGAGCAAGGCGATGAGGTCGGCTAAATGCTAAAGGTCCTTCAGCAAAAATATGGAGGGTGACTTTGGTGGCCACCACGGGAAGGGAGCCGGGCTGTCTTGGCCTTGTCGAGTAAGTTGAAAGGGGGACTGCAGAGGGGTGCCCGGCCTGAGGTTCAATGTACAGAAGTGTGATGTAATTCACGGAGGAACACGGACTGGTGACGGAAAGAGAAGTCAGTCGGTCGACAACTCTCCGGCATCGTGCATCCGCCGGGAGGCCGAAATGGTCTGGGAAGTCGATACCTAGTATGGGGTAGGGGACATGGGCCACTATGAACACCCAGCGGAAGGTGCGACGTAGTCCTAAGTTGATCCTGAGTGACTTACGGCCGTAAGTGGCAATAGGAGTGCCACTGTCAGCACGAAGTTGTTGGATTGATAGAATCGTTAAATCGCCTGCTTCCCTTGGAATGACACTAAATGCTGCACCGGTGTCAATTAGGAACAGGTTGTTGGAAACTAAATCTCGAACATGCAACGGACTACAGCCATTATGGCTGCCGATCGAGTAAGTCGTAGGAACACGCCGGGATATTAGTCTCCCTGTTTGGTACCTGGGGAGGCGCAACCGGCTTCTCAGGGCTGGGCCTCCTCCCCAAATGGTTTACGATATCGGCAGTACGTTGATCGAGACGAGCCAAGGGGGCAGTCAGGGGAAGAGCTTCTGAGACATTCGTGTCGGTCAGAGTTGTGATAAAATTAATAGTCTCTATTATGAGAGCAACTAGGATAGGAAAAAGGTCTGAAAGCCTGCTCGAAAGCAGCTGTCAGGGTGTCCTTGGAGTGTGTTCATATGGTGGGAGCGGTGATCTGGGGGATACTCGAGCTTGGTAATGCAGTAATTTGTTGGTGGTACCGTTCTGTGATTCCGTCCCCTTGTTTTGCCCCTTGGGGAGGTTAAAATGGCTAGAAATCTCGGGCAGCACTTGAATATTAGCTGGCATCGCAGCACCCACAACTCTTTAAGGACTTTTTCCTTTACAAGTTGCCCAACCAACCGCTGCATTTCTCTCAGTAATGCGAATGGCTTTTCACCACCTTACTTTCTCTTTCTTGGATCAGCCTTTTCAGTCTGGATGATTCTGACGGTAAAAGACAAGAGGTTACCGCTTCTTTCACGGCTGCGTAAGAATAGTTATTGAATATTACTTTGTTTATCTAGGTACCATTGCCACGGGGAACACGGCCAACAGCCCACAAGTAACAGGCACGCTGGCTTGTGAATCTGTGTTTCAAACTCTGCCTGCGGGACGGTTAAGGAGGCTGTTGAAACGGATGGCCCCAGACCGGGCTCACGGTGGTTGCTAGCCATAAGTACAGTCGTATATCAGATGTCAAACGATATATAAAGTTCAAATGAGCAAACGTGGAACACTTATAATATCGATACAAGAAAAATGTAACGTGAGTGTTGTAGCATAAATCAGGATTTGCCGTTTTTATGCCGGAAAGAATGTATATATATATATATATATATATATATATATATATATATATAAACGAGTAAATGTGTTTAAAGGACCTACTAATGTCCTTGGTGGGATGAAGTTGTTGTTCGGGATCACCAGTTTGGGATTCTCCCAAGTTAAGTCACAACATGTTCCCGTATATAGTCCATACCCCCTGGTCCCCCTTTCATGACGCGTAAACGAATATACTCGACAGTGCCCAAAAGAGCAGAACTGAGAACGCTGGAACGGGACAACTTGTGTATTGGAGGAACGCAACGGTGTGCAGACGGTGTACATAGAGGGAGCAAGTGGCGCCACCGAATTCGGTAATTGTTCAGCTAACACATTTGTTGGTCTTTGTAGTCGTGTGTAGTACGGGGAGCTCTATAGATAGAACCTACTGTTTTTCGAGGCCTACCGTATTGAAATCTCGCTCTGCTACTCCCCTTGACGGCGATCCCTAAAAGTGCCGAACTTCCACCTCCGAAAAGACAGGGGATCCCGGAAATTCGAGTCATGATGAGACTCGAGGGATCGCAGGTGCAAGAAACTGGACTGTCATTGACACTGACCGCTAGTCCTGTGCTCTGATCTGATCTGATCTGGTCTGACCTGTACACAGCCCAAACCAATCGGGAAGCTCGATTGTCCTCGACCACTACTGGTCCTATTCAAACTGAACTGATATCGGAGTCACAGCGCGGCGGGAGTTTCTTGAGATCGCCCAGCGAGAACGTGAACGTTTACTGGCTTAAACCGTAAGTCTTGTGACCTGACCTGAACTGGTGTAAGTGCCGCGTGGTTTGAATTCGTAGCGCTCTCGTCTTTGAATTGAGTTTTTGAATAGTTTTGTGAATTAACCCAGTTTAATTCACAATACTGAGCGTATCATAATTGCATTCAAGGTGCGCTTTATCCGGATAATATTTTTATTCTCCTTGTAGTATTGCCGAGTAGTGTTCGGTGTTTTTTGATGCGATCTTTCCTCGCTTCTGATCTTGCTTTTTGTTTTTGTTTTTGTGTTAGCGGGAGTTACCTGCTATTGTCAGAGTGCGTATTTTGTGTTTGGGTAGAGAGCACTTGAGTTGTTTTCGCCGTCGTTTTTGGGGTTTTTCGGTATGACACGCGTTTCCGACCCGTGTCTAGCACCAAGTGCGGAAAAAGTGTGGTAAATGGTATAGAGTGCGAGATATGCAAGAGGTGGGCTCACCCAAGGTGTTCAGGGATAGCAAAGGACATCTATGTCCTTTATAAACAGAACTCATGGGCTGAATGGGTCTGTGCCCCCTGCAAGGAGGCGGCCAGTCTGGCCTTTAAACTGCAGGCCCAAGGGCAGGATCAACGTCCGCCAAGCAGCACCTCGGTTGTAAGCCCAAAACCACCTCAAGCAGGTTGTAGTAAGTCGTTTGCGGAAGTAGTATCAACACCCGAGAGGACAATCATCCGAGCGAATGGACCAGCTTCGAGAGCTTGCCAGGCGGTCGTTGCCTCAACTCCTTTGAAGCAGACCGACGAGAGCCAGTGGACGGAGCAGAAGCCGAGAAGGGCGAGGCAGGTCAACAAGAAGGGCGACCGTCATAGAGCGAAAGATGGGTTGGCTAGGGTGGATGACCCTGCTCTTCTGGTACTAGAAAACAAGGTGAAGGACCTGCAGAGGCAGATCTTGTCGATGGGCAGGGTCTCAAGCCACAGGCTTCTGATCCTAAACCAGGAAGAACCCGTCATAAGGGAATCGAAGGCCAGGAGAGACATTGACAGGAGGAGGGTCTGCGACATACTGCGAATCGCAGGTGTTCCGTACCCTCCTACTCTAAGAAGGGTGCACAGAGTGGGGGCATGGAAGTCACCACTGGGGAACAAAGGCGAACTTCGTGCGAGACCAATACTGGTGGGGTTCGCTGATGAGGCTACCCGGGATAGACTACTGGCGAGGGCAGCGGTAGTGGCTCAGATTACCAAGGGCAGATACCAGATTGTGCCGGACGAGCATAGGGTAAAGCCTGGTGGTCTAGCCCCGGGGGGTAACCTCGCTCGACCAGCCAGGGCGCTGGTGAGAAACCTAAAAGGTCAGCGGAATGCCGTACTTGGCTCTCAGGCCCCGACCCCGACAATAGTAAAGAAGCCACGTGCGGGGTCGCTAATAGTTGTAATTGAAGATGCGCTGGAAGACGAGAATTGGCAGTACTGTCCGAAGATAGATGACAGCGCGACCCCTGCCGGTCTGGATGTTGTGGCCACTCCTATAGAGATGAATTGGGAGTCGTCGGAAATTCTGGACCATCAGCCGGCTCCATGCACCCCAGTGGGGTCATCCAAAGCAAAAAACGGGTCATCGTCTCAGGCGTTGCGCCTGAGAAACAGTCAGGAATGAATAACAAAAGACACCTAGGCGACGGAGCAAACGCGGTGGTGTTATATACTAACGCGTGTAGTATTAGAAACAAATGGGCGGAACTTGCCAAAACCGCTGACGAACAGAAAGCATCAATAATTGCCGTCACGGAAACGTGGCTTTCTGAAGAAGGCCATGTGCCAGGCCTAATAAGTAACAGTTTTGCAGTCTACAGGCAGGATTGGGAACAAGATCGCCTTGGTGGTGGAGTAGCCATCCTCGTTAGGTCAGGTGCAAACCACCTTGAGTCCCAGACCAAGATGTGCACTCGCAATATCCAGCTATGCGCCGTCACGATCATCCTTCCAGGCAGAAGGGTTAACGTCGTCTGTGTCTACAGGGCATCAAGCACAAACCACGAAGAGGACGTTTGTTTGCTGCGGACTTTGACTGAACTAGTTAAGGACGCACAAAAGACCCTCATAGTTGGTGACTTCAATCTTCCGCATATCGACTGGGTGGCTGAGGTGTGCGTGCCGGGATCGGAGGAGCAAACCTACTTAGAATGGCTGCATGATAATGCGTTGCATCAGCATATTAGGGAGAATACCAGATATAGGACTGGATGCGTTCCATCCTTGCTGGATCTAGCTATAGCGAACTTCCCCAACGATGTGGCTGGACTGCACTATTGTGCACCGCTGGGAAAGAGTGACCACGTGTGTGTCAAAATAGTTCTATGCATGCGGCAACCGAAGGTACCCTCAAGGCTGATTAGGAATTTCGGTAGTATGGACATAGATAGGCTTCGTAATAGGGCGATGGGTTTGACCTGGGATGCGCCAGAGGAGGCTACTGTGGAGGAGCGCTGGCAGGCCATAAAGGGATCCCTGACTGCCCTACAGGAAGAGTTCGCACCCTTCAAACGAAGGAGTGAGGAAGGCAAACCCATGTGGTGGAAGGCTGCAGTAGCCAGGGCCATCAGACGTAGAAACCGCTCTTGGAACCAGTACAAAGCTTCCGGCAGTCAGCTAGCCTGGAACCGCTAAACGAAGCTGAGAAACGAGACAGTAAGCCTTTTGAGAAATTCTAAGCGGGAATTTGTGCTCAAATTGGCCCAGTGTGTAAGACAACAGCCGAAGAAGTTCTACAGCTATGTACAATCTAAAGGCTCAACAAGAAATGCCGTAGGTCCGCTATCCACTAGAGACTATGGTATTGTCACTGATGACCAGGGCAAAGCAGACGCCCTGGGGGAATACTTTGGTAGTGTACATAGGATAGACAGTGGGGTACGAGTAGATCTGGCCCTGGTGCATCCTCCTCAGCTAAACGAGCTAGATCTCTCAGAGGAGTGCGTGCGTAGGTACCTACAGGAGTTAAACAGCCACAAGTCAGCGGGCCCAGATGGCATTCATCCAGCTATCATCAAGCCGTTGGCGGATATCATAGCTCCATCGGTATGCAGACTGTACAGATCCACGTTGGACCAGGGTAAGCTGCCTCAGGACTGGAAAGTCGCGGCAGTCGTGGCAATACATAAGAGTGGGACTAAGTCGGATGTGCAGAACTACAGGCCGGTAAGCCTAACTAGCATTCTCTGTAAAGTTCTCGAGAAGATCATCCGTGCCCATATCTGCCAGCACTTACTGCAGCACTCCATGCTGCGCCGGGCTTAGCATGGATTCCTGAAAAATAGATCTTGCCTGACCAATCTCCTGTGCTTCTTAGATGAAGTAACTCGGCGACTGGACGAAGGTAAGCAAGTTGAGGTATGCTACCTCGACTTTAGCAAGGCGTTCAACTCCGTTAATCATCGTCTTTTGCTACGCAAGATGGAGACTTTCGGTATAGATGGGCCAGTATATAGGTGGCTGGAGGACTTCCTCTCCCACAGGACGCTTTACGTCAAAGTGGGGGACAAGTGCTCCAGTTTGGTGAACGTCACCAGTGGTGTACCTCAGGGATCCGTCCTAGGCCCGGTCCTATTCTTGTTATTTATTAATGACCTAGCATCCACTCTTCAATCGCCCAGCTTTATTTTTGCGGATGATGTGAAGATTGTTGGATCTAAGGGTAGGGCGGACTTGGGCAGGGAAATAGGTACCGTCCTGAACTGGGCTTACAAATGGGACTTACCTCTAAACGCTCAAAAAAGCCACTTGTTGTCAAGGGCAACAGAGAGCCTAACTGTCGCTCATGATCAAGGGCTGTTCACCGTAGAGGCAGCCAGTAGGGTTAAAGACCTGGGGGTCATCATGAAAAGTGACTTCAAATGGTCGGAGCAGTGCAATGCTGCTGCGCATAAGGCTCGTGGGGAGCTCTTTAGACTGCGATCAGCTTTGTCTTGCCGGAAGCCGGAGGTATTCGTACCTATTTACATGGCTATAGTACGACCTCACTTAGAAGGTAGTGTGCAGGCTTGGTCACCCTTCTACAAAAAGGACGCCGCCTGCCTCGAGAAAGTCCAACGTCTCGCCACGCGAATGGTTGAAGGGCAGAGGGGTAAGACTTACGAGCAGAGACTCTGTGACCTGAATCTCTTCTCGTTGGAAAGGAGGAGAAGTCGAGGAGATCTCATAGAAACGTTCAAGGTAATGAAGGGCTTTTCTGGCCTCAGACCAGATAGTCTATTCCAATTGGCCGTAGACTCCAGAACAAGGGGACACGAAAAGAAGTTGATAAAAGCCCGATCTAGGTTGATGGCTAGATCGCACTTCTTCAGCAACAGGGTTGTGAACAGTTGGAACGGTCTGCCTGGTGAAATGGTAGATCTGCAGACAGTCCAATCCTTCAGAGGTGCCCTTGATCGCAAGTGGTACGAGATCTTTCCTTGTAGTGAGCCTTGAGAATATCAACTAGATGGATGACCGGTAGCACTGTGGTCCTTCTGGAGTATGTTTTAGCAGACTTTTTCTCTCATTGCATACTGTCTCAGTGAAAGCTCACGATGCATAACGTCTCACGCAGTTGATGTGCGATGAGGTTTTTCGTTTCCCTCTCATTTTTAGCGGGGATTCGACGAAATAAACTCGGCAGTGGTGGGTGCATAACTGGTGTGCATACCATCGAAGGAATTCTGGACGCTCGATTGGCCGTGGCCATTACCTGTCCTGTGCAACCAGCGTTCAACTCCGTTAATCATCGTCTTTTGCTACGCAAGATGGAGACTTTCGGTATAGATGGGCCAGTATATAGGTGGCTGGAGGACTTCCTCTCCCACAGGACGCTTTACGTCAAAGTGGGGGACAAGTGCTCCAGTTTGGTGAACGTCACCAGTGGTGTACCTCAGGGATCCGTCCTAGGCCCGGTCCTATTCTTGTTATTTATTAATGACCTAGCATCCACTCTTCAATCGCCCAGCTTTATTTTTGCGGATGATGTGAAGATTGTTGGATCTAAGGGTAGGGCGGACTTGGGCAGGGAAATAGGTGCCGTCGTGGACTGGGCTTACAAATGGGACTTACCTCTAAACGCTCAAAAAAGCCATTTGTTGTCAAGGGCAACAGAGAGCCTAACTGTCGCTCATGATCAAGGGCTGTTCACCGTAGAGGCAGCCAGTAGGGTTAAAGACCTGGGGATCATCATGAAAAGTGACTTCAAATGGTCGGAGCAGTGTAACGCGGCTGCGCATAAGGCTCGTGGGGAGCTCTTTAGACTGCGATCGGCTTTGTCTTGCCGGAAGCCGGAGGTATTCGTACCTATTTACATGGCTATAGAACGACCTCACTTAGAAGGTAGTGTGCAGGCTTGGTCACCCTTCTACAAAAAGGACGCCGCCTGCCTCGAGAAAGTCCAACGTCTCGCCACGCGAATGGTTGAAGGGCAGAGGGGTAAGACTTACGAGCAGAGACTCTGTGACCTGAATCTCTTCTCGTTGGAAAGGAGGAGAAGTCGAGGAGATCTCATAGAAACGTTCAAGGTAATGAAGGGCTTTTCTGGCCTCAGACCAGATAGTCTATTCCAATTGGCCGTAGACTCCAGAACAAGGGGACACGAAAAGAAGTTGATAAAAGCCCGATCTAGGTTGATGGCTAGATCGCACTTCTTCAGCAACAGGGTTGTGAACAGTTGGAACGGTCTGCCTGGTGAAATGGTAGATCTGCAGACAGTCCAATCCTTCAAATGTGCCCTTGATCGCAAGTGGTACGAGATCTTTCCTTGTAGTGAGCCTTAAGAATATCAACTAGATGGATGACCGGTAGCACTGTGGTCCTTCTGGAGTATGTTTTAGCAGACTTTTTCCCTCATTGCATACTGTCTCAGTGAACGCTCACGATGCATAATGTCTCTCGCAGTTGATGTGCGATGAGGTTTTCCGTTTCCCTCTCATTTTTAGCGGGGATTCGACGAAATACACTCGGCAGTGGTGGGTGCATAACTGGTGTGCATACCATCGAAGGAATTCTGGACGCTCGATTGGCCGTGGCCATTACCTGTCCTGTGCAGACTGAACTGAACTGAACTGAACTGAACTGAACTGACCTGACCTAGAGAACCAAGGAGTTTACTCGGCGGGAAATGGAATATACTGGGGATACATATCAAGGGGAGCATTTTAAGGAGCGGTAAAAATGACCCATATGCACTAATAAGAATAAAGAATAGAAGGTCAGGGAGTATATACACTTCCAACAGGAACCAGATACGAAGGGGGTTTTCGTGATGGAATGTTTCATGGAGAAGGGACATTATTTTTCACCAGTGGTACCAAGTATGTAGCCACATGGAACAAAGGACACCCTGAAAACGTAAGTCATCTTCCTTTGAAATAAACGCTTCAGGGTCGTCTCATTTTTGTGGATGGTTTGGAGTATGAAGAAGGCGCCCACTACTGTGATGAATTTGACCGAAGATTTTACACTGAAAGGTGTCATGGTCTAAAACCAGCAGGTAAAAGGGAGTGAAGTAGACTTTAAACCTGTGTTTTGGCTAAGATGTAGGATATACCAGAAAACCGACAGTGATTTTTTTCACGCGAGGCAGTTTTACCTTTTCTTGCGTTATCGTACCCGTGTAGAAAAACCGCTCCGAAACTCATCGGCTTGGGCCAGATTTTGAGCGGTCTGCGGTGGTGCAGTGATCGATTTTCCAGCGGTGTCTGACCCTTGCAGCACACAGCCCGTTCGTAACATCGGTTTTCGTTCGTTTTTTTGGTCGGTTTGTAAGGTTGGTTAGACCTTACTTCGCGGTTTCCTCAGTAAACGCGTGCCTCGGTCCTTTGTACGGCGTGGACCACCTGCACGTTACTCTTATGCTCGGTACTGTACGAATATGTTAACCAGAACGGTATTCTCCACGCCCCGTGAGAACGAGAAGGCGATTGGGAGAGATAGTTGTTAGCGTATATTTAGAAGTGTGCGTGAGAGCGTTCGCAAGAGCAACGGTCAAATGGCCACGGCGCTTGGCAGTCAGCTTTCAGTTAAACAATAAACGTGGTAAAAGTACGAATGAAGATGGCAACCGCTACAGGTTTGTGTAGTGGCCATCCCTTGTACCAACACCTGCCCAGTCAGCAAAGTAGCCACAAATTAGTCCCAATTTAGTCCCAAATTCGTCCCAATTTACTCCCGTTTGAAACATCCCGGGGACGTTTCTGAGACTATTTTTGAGCACACCGAGAACGCAGCGGCCTACGTGCTTTACTTTGAAATTTCGGTAAGCGCTACTACATTAATTCATCTTGAGGTACTACTTATTGAACTTCCAATAATTTCTATCAGGGGAAAGTAGATGGTCTGTGATCACCCCTGGAGATTACTTGGCACCATCCGAGTGCTTTCTAGTGCAAAACATCCCCATAAAAAGTAGCATTTTACAAAGAATTCAAGGTGTACTTATATGTTATGAAACGTACTTGAAGCAACGGGCAAAATTCTCCAACTTATACCACGTTATTAAAATAGTCCCAAAATGGTCCCTTGAGGGTTTTCTTGGGACTAAATGTTCTCGGATTTGGCTGACGGGGCTGAAAACCATGATCTTTTACAAGCAAAATTATTTTTTCATGTTTCAGACTTGTCCAAATCTAATGTTATGACAAAATGCTCTTCTCATACTTACTACTGAAAAGGTCCCTCGCGTGACCATTTTGGTACTAAAATGAGCACTCCTGTGCTGACTGGGGGTTCAAAACCACTCCGAAACCGATCGAATTTAACCCGTTTTCCAGTGGTTTTTGCATTAGGCCCGTCTGTTTTCGATTGGTTTGTGAGTTTCTGACCGGTTTTCTAGACAGCTTTTGAAAGGTTTCCGAGTAGTATGTACCAGTTGTTTGATATACGTCATATGCTTTGTTGATTTCTTTCACTTCCCCTAAACCACGATTTACGATGCGCATTTTTACCCCCCAATTTATGATTTCCCGGTTAGTTGTCCTTATTTTCCGCTTTTGGAGGTAATAAAAGAGGCGATCTATACTAGGGTGCTTCAGGACATTCCGATGAACTAAACCAATATATTTAAATAAACCACCAACTGAGCATTGCATCCTATGCATTTGTATGAAGTACATGACTTACTTCGTTAAGTTCTGTCACATTTCCAGAATTGAATTTCATATTGTTTGTTTTTATCTCCCAAACTATGAGTTTTCAAGAATTGTGCTTATTTTACCCATCTTAAGCTCACGAATCAGAACGATCTGTAACTTTATATTTAAGGGGATTCCCAAGCGGCAGGCCCAACGTGCTCTCATGAGATACGATATGGCCGTTTTCCCCCCTTATCCTAGCCTTCATATTACGTGTATCACGTACATTATTCCCAAAAACACAAACTGCTACCAGTTATAACTAAAGCTGACGTCATTGTGATTATGACGTTTGGACCAAGTAATAAACGTGAAATACGGGCGACGAAACGAACTTAAGTGTATAACTTGCCGTTCTGTATGATAAGTTTCTTTTTCAGTTTATTCAACCATCGACCTCGCACTTCTTTGCCCTGGTTTCGTTTGCTACCTTCCAGCATCGTTGAGTAAAGGGCAAAAAGAATAGGAGCATAGTGGTAAGGATTCAAGATGTCAAAATACTAAGCGGAAATCAAGAAGACGAGGAAAGAGTCCGAAGGCAGCTACCCATGCTAGCACAACTTGCGTGAAAACGCAACTGATTCGCCAGTCTTTGACAATAGCCAATTGGTGTAGTACGTTGCGAAAACGTCGCTTAATTTCTCCACCTGCTCGCAACTCAGACTGACCAAGCAAAGTCGCTCCGTCGCACCGCGTGCTTATTGCGCATTGTCACACTCTCTACCCCTCTGACCAATAGCTCTGCAATAATAAACCAATAGAATCGCTCAAAATACGCGTTAATTTACGACAGTTTTTCGCAACTTCCCTCATTTAACCGGAATCCGATGGCCCAAATGCATGTCCCGAGCGCTGGTTACCTAAACCTATATAACCGCCCAAAGTGGGTAAAATAATACATGTTACGAGGTTTTTAAAGTTTATTGAAAAGTACTTATTGAAAGGTGCACACAGTTACTTATTGTCCAGGTCCACATTGTCTGTTCTTTCCGGATTGATTCGGAGTCTACGGAAATATAAGCATGATTAATAATGGGTGCATTTTACTCACCCGCTGCACTATTTGCCTGCGGTGGTTGGTTGCGGCATCTTGCAGCCATCCACGAATGGCCAGAACTAACGTTTCCTCCGGACATCTGTGAACGACGTTCTTTGGAGGACATATTCTAAAAAAATTTCCGAATGTGTGAATCATGCTTCACCTTTGATGTGTCAGTTCAGCAAACTTCTGCGGAATCCGTGTTGCTCGTGTGCTCCTGAATAGTTCGTCAAGTCCGCCACCTTAGGGCTAGTAAGAAGGCGCATTACACTGCGCACGAACTTGTAAGCCGTGTCACCACAACCTGAACAAAGTGGATCATTCCTAAGGTATTATTGTAAATTGAATAAATTTACCAGCCGGGTCCTGACCTCCGGTGTACTGATGTTAATTTCCAACTGAATCAGTTGTTCCAGCGTGGTCACCGGGAATCCTGTTTCACGGGATGTTGAACGTTGTATAATAAGCGATGCTACCGTTCCCTGTCAAAATATACAATAACTTTTCAACTGGCGAATTTCGTGCAAGATGCTCTGCATCAAACTGTCGTTCACAGCTTTTTAGATAAATATTGTCACCATCGAATGCACTTACTTTTACACATCGTAAACGCCTTTGTCTGTTTGTTCTGAACAAGTGAATAATGGAGCCATCTATGTTTTGCTGACGAATAATAGGCCGGGACACTTATAGACATGGGAAGTTTTTCTCCGGAAGGTTATCTAAATACATAAGAAAGCACATATTGGTAACCCACGACGTGGTGGTCCTGTACGTTTCCTGCTGATGAAGTCAAAACTACACTTTGTTGAACGTGTCACCGTTAAGGAATCTTTAGGCCCATGGTAACAAAATATACGTGTGTTGATCCCATCTGCATTTTTCGTGCCTACGGACCACTGTGGCTCGCACACTAAAATGAGAAAAAAACATTGCATGCTCACTTTTCAGTGACAGGAACTCATAAGATGAACCCTTTTTACGTCCTACATTGTCCGAACCAGCATCTGAATTGAGGAGACAAAATGGATACCCACCAGCAGGAATAGTTAAAAACCAAAAATTAGCAAAAACTCTCTTTACCATTAAACGATGACGGCTGTTCCGCTTCGTTCTCATAATCTGATGAGAAAAGACTAATTATTTCCCTGATTTGGATTAGCTGATCAAAGTTATACACCTACCGTTGTCGCTTAAGTGGGAGACTCAGTGAGATAGTCGCGTCACTGGACGGAAGGCTATCTTCCTCGTAGCTCCGCTGAATTTCCCATGATTGTTTGAAAGTCCCTAAAGTTCGACGCATATAGATGGTTGGTATAGTCCCATAAATAGCCAACTTACACTTGTGGGTTATCCAACGCATACGCCGGTAAATGACCTCCACCGGAACTGGGGCATGCGACCTTACCAATCGATGGAAACCACGTCCAACCAGATTGGGCACATATGCCGACTGTTTGTCATCTGACAGCCAGTGGCAGCTGATAATGCCCGTGCTCTTCGCTTCATCCGTATGAATTGAAACCACGGAAGACATTTAAAAATTTCTCGGAGCGTATTAAAAAGTACTATCAACTAGTAAGTAGATAAAATGGAAGACTGTCGGGTATCTTTTATGGAACGAAACATCTTCTGTCATGTTCTTCTGTGGATATACATTTGCATTCACCTTCGCTTAGCGTACAGGTAAGGATATCTGACAGTAAGTTCTTGGCGTAGAAAATAGACAGCTGCTCAAGGGGAACGGGAAAAGAGAAGAAATCATGTATGAAATTACATGTTCCATAAGCTATGGACAAATCGCCATTTCCAGTTTCTTCGACATCACAGATGAATGATGGGGTTCCCTTAATGATAGCTTCGTTATCCGGATAGTTGTTACCTAAAGCAGAGCCGTTCTTTGAAGGCATATTCCTTTAATTTCTAGCTTCAAACTGCAAGATCGTAGCTATGTTATCGCGGTTAGCAGAGAACTACTGCTCCGAACATCTACAACGAATATGAGGGCTGACTCTGATAGTTCCTCGAATGATTTTTTTAACAGCACACAAATATGACTCATAAAGGAAAGCACTAAATGTATCCAATATTCCGTGATCACGGACATCTCTTGCAATGTTTGCCAATGAATGCACATTCATTGACATTTCCTTCAATCCAAACAACAATCAATGTTTACACACAAAATAAACTAATAACTAGTGGACTGATTCGACGCTTCCACTCTCATGATAAGCGCAAATCAAACTGGTCATTATTTATAAACGAAGGAACTGATCATAAAAATTGTATGTTATGTTACTCTTCAATGCAACTATCCCTAAATATAATAGAAACTGGCGATAATCTACCGCTTTCCACGATCGGTGCTCTTCCCAGCCTCGGCACTTCCTGCGAAATTCGCAGGGTAGTAAGTGACGCAGCAGTAATAAGCGTTCGTTCAACTGATCTATTTGAGATCTTTGCAGACGATTTCCATTGTAAACTTGAGAGTCCGTCCATATTTTGACTAGTCGGTGAACTATACCAAGACATACACGGTGCACGTAATCTATAGAGAAATCCTTAACCATGTCTATGCTAGGTGTTTCAAATGGTGTGGGTGTCGAATGCAGACTGCGTAAAAGTTGATCATTTAATAATGGAGAATCAACTTTGGGAAACTTCACCTTGTGTCTGAAATATTTACCCTCTTGTGTGCACTCGTCGCAGCTAGAGTAACCGGAGTGCGACTTCTTCTGCTTGATAAACAAGCAAACCTGATGGTCGCACACCACCGAAGCGACTACCAGATGAACATTTCTTCCCTGTGCGCTCAAGCCATTGTTGAGTAGCTGTCGCAGTTCCTCCACAGTATCCTTCATGGAGACATTGATATTACTTGATTATTTTGGTCAGCTGTAGACCCCGACGATGAAAGGAATTGTTCTGACAGGAAGCAGGACCCGGCCAAGCATTGTCCAAACGCAAACTTTAGATGATCCAAAGGGATGCATGCCATCAACGTTCAACTGAATTGTCAGACTGATAGCTTGTGTGTGAATTTCGTTTGGTGGAAGCTTGTTAAGTGCAGCTTGGAGACCAATATGGCAGAACGTTCCAGGGTGTAGTGTTTTGATTGTTGTCACATGGGATGTTTTCGTCAGTGTCCTCGCATTTCCCGGTAGTTGAGGCAAGTGTTTTTTCATCCGCCTGATAAACATATCGATGTAAGCCACTGAAGTGTTGCTCTCCAGAAAATAGGGCTTTGGGTCGGAACAAACGTCCGAATCGGTGGGGGTAGTGTCTACAATTAAGAAAATGACGGAAACAAATGAATTCTCAGCTCAGGTGTACGAGATACCGCCGACGGTAACATCTGGTCATCGTGAGCAAAACCTGTTGCACTGGTGTGTGTATTATCGTGATCAGGACACTGGTGGTGAGGTGTTTCAACCGCTGATAATCGATGCCGTTCAAGCTGCTGAATTCGTGACCGTCTAGCTCGAAGTGTTTCACGTGAGCGCCGTTCACTGCAGCATTGAAGTCTGTTATTCATCATTTTTATGAATACTGGTCAACGGTATGGGTTGCGCACCGTTTTATAACATTCTGATTGACCAATAGGGTTCTTCTAACAAGGGCCAATGGAATTAGAGCCAATATTAATGACTCCTCACACGTGCGAGGGCAGTACTGCCCCGTGTCACGTGTTACGAGTCTTGCATGCAACCACACAGGTATACTTTTGTGGTTCGTATATAAACATGAATGAGTACGCCCCATTACTGGTAAGATCAAGCGAGTTCCTGTGCATTTCACCACCGGAGTGAATTAGCCAAGCACGGTCTAATATGGTATCCCCTTGGAGGGCTGTGAGGGAATAGAATATTGCCAAGGCGTTGTCTCATGCCAAGCATGCCTAAAGCCTTACAGTTTTACCCCCAGACCCCTGTGAGATTGGGCATGGAATGGAACTAAAGTGGTGCATCTTGTCGGGTGGATGCACACGTCCCCAAACCTGGGTGCGTTTCTGACGTCGTTAACTGTTTACACACACACACACACACACACACACAACGCCGCGTACGCCACTGACCGCGACACCTAGCCATATCACTTAATTTCTCCAACCATTTGGTAGGTGTGTCACGTGGACCCCAACCTGGAAGTCTGACACGTCCTACCCGGTCAAATCCACTGGTCAAGGTTTTCATACCTTCTTGCCATTTCGTGGACTGACCACCTCCACTTACCTTCCAATCACCACCTGCCTCAGAGGACAGCGTACGCCGAGGAATTCTATCGGTGAGCAAGCATAACACGTCCCAACCACCTAACCTTTTTAGATTCAGTACTTGATCTAGAGACTGACATCTGGTTCCCAATACCCTAGACCGAACCTCAGAATTGCCGATACGGTGTTCGCACTATACTCGGGCAGTGCTACGCAGACATCGATACCCGAACACCGATAGTTTTCGTCTCTCTTCTACCCTCAACGGCCATGTTTCTGAACCGTATAAAGAACAGACCTAACCGCCGCAATATACACTCTACCCTTAACAGACAATCGGATGTCAAGCCGGCGCCACAGATGACGGAGTTTGACAAAAGCCAAACGTGCTATCTGTATTCGCGATGACACTTTATCCGATATCTGTCCACCTGGTGAGATGCAACTACCCAGGTAACAAAACTTATCCACTTCAGCTAGAGTTTCCTGTGCCAACACAAGGTTTGATGTTGAGCCAACCCAGTCCTGCAACAGCATTTTACACTTTGGAGATGCAAAACGCATCCCGAACATCGCTACACTGTTGTGAAGGCTACCTAAGGGAGCTTACAACACATCTGGATCTTCACTCAGAAGAACCATATCGTCCACATATTCCTGAGCAAAGATCGACGCCGCTATTCTCACACGAGGATAGGGTTACCTCAAGAATCAATTCAACTTCAAATTTGAAGGGGAAGGGTGAAAGGGAGCAACCCCGACGAACACCACTTTCTGTGGTGAACTCGGGGGGAAAGATCGCCGTAAACACGAATTCGGCTTCGGCTTTTTGCATATAAGCATTGGAAAAGAGAAACAAACTTCTCTGGCACACCCTTCAGTGAAAGGCAGCGCCAGAGAACTGTGCGGTCGACTGATTTGAACGCTTCTTTCAGATCAAGAAACACAGAGATTACGGGCCTGCAGAGGATGTGTCTGTGCCCTAAGGTTTACCAAAGAGTAAAGATTTGGTCGATACAACCCCGACCATGTCTGAAACCGTCTTGATTCTCACGCGTACACGTTTCGCGGGCAGTGGATAATCGGTGAAGAATGAGCCCGGTGAGCAGTTTGGACGCAACACATACCAAGCTAATTCCTCTGTGGTTTCACAAGAGGACCTGTCACCTTTCTTGTAAATCGGTACAATCACCGCTTCACACCATTCCCTTGGAATCTGCTCACTATCCCAGATAATACGAAAGAGTTTTGTTAACTCTGAAATCGTTTTGATGAAGAAAAAAAATTCCGGCAGCTGACAAGACATTCGTGTCTCTACGTCTCATAGTGGCTCTGGTGATAAGGGTTACACGAGAGAGATGCTCTCTGCCTGCACAAAGAATGGTTCACATTAATTTGGATCAAATTCATTATTACTTATCGGAATGTGGTCCACTTACAAACAGGTCGCTTGTAACCTTTACTCTCCATTGTACAGTGGTAAACACTAAACCGCAATTTTATTACGGCGCATTTATTTTTCTTGTTGTTGCAAAGCCTAAACTCATATGGGTCTTCCCACATACCACTGCGTATTTCAATAACATGAGCAGTACACAACATGTAGCATATTTAGAATTTTATCCCCCGGTTTGACCATAGCAACTATACCGTCACGTACTTTACCCTTGTTGTTGTTTGGCGAAATTCGCAAATTCAAAAGGACGGTAATCGGTTTACTTCGTTCCGTGTTTATCTCATGAAGTCAGCTCAACAATACAAGGGAAAGCGAATAATTAATTAGCCAGTGGACAAAACTGTATTGTCAATAAGCACAATGCCGTCAGCTTCTCGAAAAATTCTTCATTATGAGCGTTCGTACTTCTTGGTTATACACATTGTCTAAAATGAAATCGTTAGCGGAAGGTTATTTGGAGCTGTGCAATTTTGGAACACTGAACGAAGACCAGTAGTCTATACAGGATAGTGCATTCACAGTAAACACTTTATCATGCAACTAATGTTAGGTGGTTAATTTGCCTACAACAGTGTTTGACATTTCATGGGCACTAACCATTTACAACAAGACAGCCGTCGAATGCGACGCTTCACCAGTTGACAGCACTGTAGTTCAGTATTTCACTACCTGAAACAATTCCGTCATTCATTTGTTAGTCACCGATTTATTCCATTTAACACGCCTTTTGTGTACAAGCTCTATTTACTACTTATTTTAATACTGCTGTGGTAACACGTTCGTAAACAAAGTAGCTGACATGCTCTTGAAATTGTAGGGGCAGTTATACCTAAATTCATTGCGCCGCCGCGCACAGCACTGCGTCGACGACCGCGTGTAGTGTTCGTTTGCTGATGCGTAATCCAACAGCCCATTCCAAAAGTGTGGTAATCGTAAGTGTCAGTTGCGCAAAACGTCATTGGTCGTAGTGGTTGTCAACACGCCAGCATATTTCTTTGTCACACCTCAACAACCAATCAGGTTGCCGTGTGGTCAAATAGGATAAAAATCTGGTGTTCACTCGAGTTTTACCGGTGCCATTTACCCGCTTTATGCTGGCTGGGATCTCAACTGCAGTTGGGAGTGCGTCCGGCCACGTTGGACTAACGTTGGGTTACAACATTAGAAAGGCTAAGCAACGTTACCTGCACCCAACTGGAAGCGCATTGGGCTACGCCCAGCATGCGGAAAATCGCTGGAAATGGGTAGCTCTTCTTATCCTAATCCATCTTAACTGTCTGTTTCTTAGTCTGTTTGCCCGTCGTACATTCTCTTGATCGAAACCACTAATTTACCACTGATTACAAAAACACGGTCTGTGAAAATCACTTAGTTTATCATAAAAACTGTTAACTCAAAGCTTGTAAAAATTTGCAATTCGAGGACTGCTTCATTCAGGACTTTCGTAAGATGTTCGTCGTTCTTGTGTTAAGTGGTCGCTGGATCTGAAATATCACGGTGTAGAAGCGTGAGACAGTCGCGCTTAAGGAAACGTTGAACAACAAAACATTTTCGCGTGAAGGTTTCAAGGATAGTTCAATTGAAAATTGTTTTCGACAAGGCGGATTAACATCTGATAATCTATGTATCAAAACAACTGTAAGCAATGAAATAGGAAAATATCAAATAAACTATGAAGCAAATTTAGAGAACATGTAGAGTTGCGATCTAGGATAAATTGTGACTCATCTTCAGAATACCTGAAGAGAGGTTGGTTACACTAAATGAACAAAGCATTTTCAAAAGAAAAAGCAGCTTGAGATTTATTTCGAAGGAAATGATGATTTACGTACCTGCGTTCTCATCTTGCACTGCCTTGACTTTAGCGTTGATAAACCAATGCTCTGTGTCTTTCAGCGACTGACGCCGGTTCTTCTGCGAATCTTGGAATGGAACGGAAAGCGTCAGGGGTTTCATCAAAGGCAACGAATTTCATTGACCTACTCTTGACAGCAATAATGAGCACGTTTTCAACGGCTTTCCGTTGTGCGATTCCAGACCAGCAGCCGATTGATATCACTCAGGACCCAGCAGGCGCTGTATGTAGTCATACTCGAAGGCACTAAGCAATCTCGAAAACTGCAAGAGAAAAAAATAAATTTATTTGAACGTAGGCAAAATTAGAGCAACGGCGTAATAGGGGTTATTGGAAAGCGATAAATATTTACAAGTGTCTGCTTGAATGGGCGTAGTGAGTATGTCCAGTAATGCACCATCCATTAACAGGCGATTTGGTGGGAAACCGTGGGAAGAAATCGCCCAAAAAATTTAAACATTTAAAAGCTACATTATCGACCAAGTTACGATTCTTGCAGAGCATTTTTTGATGATGATTTTATCTGGTTCCGTAGTGGAATAAATACACATACAGAAAACAGGATGAGTGCGTACGGCACGAACGGGAATGAAAATATCAGCCGGAACAACATTACCTTCATTTCGGAACGCATGTTGCTGACCTCATGAATCCTTCAGTATAATTATTCCACTGGTCTTGAGGGTCTCTCGATGAACAACCTGAGCTTTTCCAAGTACGACCATAAGGGGGACCGATAGTTGCATTTTCTCATAACCGTAGTGTGTGAGATATTGTCCTTGGATACCGCGAAGTATCTAGCAAGTGGTTGCTCAAAGCGTGTAACATGCAACGACGTTGTCCCGTAGTTAGCATGGAGGTTATAAAATCATCGGACAAGGACTGCAAAAGAGCATCCACGTTGATTTCGGCACACGATTCTTCCAAGCTGTATTTCTCGACCAGCTGAAAAATGAAAATAATACGACTATACCAACGTCTATGGATGATCGACTTTGACGCGCTGATAGTGAGTAGACCGCTGCTTAGAAAATCCACAGACCCCAAATCTGCTGCTGGCCCAATTTTTTGGCTCCGATTCAACAGCATGGACACCATGAGTAACCATATCTATTATGAATTAATATTGAAGAAATACCTGAAAACATCCGGTTTTTCTCAGCATACCTATTGACTGTGATTTAGGCCAAGAACATTGGTTTTGCCATGATGTCGCCTCACGACAAATGATGAATTTTGCACCGAGGGCCTTCTTGTGCCCCCAGTAACTCTCCCACCTCGTCTCTGTAAGCATGACAATGTATTCTGATTGACAGAATCTGAAGATAAATAACTAACATTACATAACGGTTAGTACTCAATATAGCATGAATTTCACAAAGAACAACACTACAAAAAGACTACGTCAATGTCGAAAGATATATATGCATGTGTATACGTACATGAATATGTATACAGATGGTATCATATATATGGAAAGATAACTATATAGCAGAGTTAAAATGAACTGTAAAAATGCGCATTAGTTATCTCTGTGATTGATGTATCAGTTTTCTCCATAGAAAAACCAAACAGCGGAACCTATCTGCAGATAATAAAGAAAATCGGTGTGATACCGCCTGGTCACTAGGGCATTCAATGAAGCAAAATATGCTGCTTTTGTAACGCAGATATATATATATAATATATATGTATATATATAATAAATAGTATGATACGTTTATCATTATATTTATCAAAACTTCCCAAACTTCTGTACAATCTTTCAAGACACATGTCAGAAGTCATTTTGTCCCAACTTTCGCTCAACCGCGCTGGGTGTTGTGCTGCTTGGGTTTTAGTGTATTCAAACCAATATAATGACACGAAATGCTCGTTACACACTGTGCATTATTCCGGTGGTTGATTCCCTTTGCATCAACTCAGCTTTAATCGGTGGTAGAGTGTTGCTAAACAAACCGGTCGAAAACCGATGTTACGAACGGGCTGTGTGCTACAAGGGTAGGGATAGGGTTTGCATAGGATTGCTCGCACAACTGGTCCAACCTTTGTATCATTCATTTGTGATTCGTTTTAATGTTCAACCCAACGTTATTATATTCTCCATCCATTACAGACTAACTACTAAGTTACCAATGTTTGAAAAAATAACGATATACTACATCAGCGGGAGGAAGTGTAGTACATAGAAATATGATGCGTATGTTTTCAAAAAACTGGCCATTGTTCGGTCTTCGTCATTCTCACCTTCCATATGATGTTCTAGATTGTTCTTGAACTTGTGACCTGTAAAATGAAAGTGTAAGCGTTATGTAAAGTTATGCAAATGAAGTGAGAAATTGCACTATTTAACGAGGAAATGCGACGGAATAGTATCATATTGCAGAAATCAAAAGCCACGAAAAAGCATTGTAACTCCAATTATGGAGTGTTACACAGAAATGAGAAAAAGAACGACAACGAAAAATGCAGGTGAAATGTAATTAGATATATACTTGTGTATATAAATATATATTCGTGTTTGAAAAACCACTATCGCAGATATGTGAGCTGAACTTAAACAGAAATAACTGTATTGGGCAAACCATCTTAACTGGCGGAACAATATGGCAGTAAGTGAAGACATTACCAATCCACGTATTCTTCTTGGTTCGTCGCGATCTCAAGCGTTGGGAAACCGACGCTGTCTGTGTACGGACATGGGTTCTTCCACGAACAATCACTATTATGAACAGCACCTGGTGTTTGAATGGCAATTAAGTTGATCAACTAACCACTGACCGCGGCGATTATTTCATGATCATAGACTGGTTGTCTCTTAGGGCTTCGGAGCCAACAACAACGCATTGCCACTTGTTCGCCGGTGAATGTGGTCAACAAGTTCCTCACATTCTCATCCAAATCCGTGCAGATATGACGCTTGAGCGTTGAAACCTGAAGATCGTTCATACTAATTTGCAACCTTAATATGCTCGCTCCCGATACTTCTGCACTTGCCCTCCTTGAGCATTAAGATGTATGCCTTACTTCGATGACTGTAAACGACCCCCAGTAACACGTCACTGGAACAGCGGAAGAGTGAAGCTCACCATACTGTAATAATTGAGGGTTGAAACGTCTGTTATGCATGTCTACAGCAAAGCGTACTATAAAAAACTTTCATTATAAATACCTGTGTGTAACACAGAGGCTGTTTATATACCATGGAGAAATGCACAAAACTAAATAATACGCTATATTTTTGCCACACGTACATATAATAACAAAGATATTTACTACTGGACTACGTTCTTTTAAAACAGAGAACCACCTACAATCACGATATGAAACTAGCCATTATGACACGGCCTGGTCACAGGAGTAATGAATAAAACAAAGGAGCCTAACTGGCCCAAAAATTGGTCTCCGGAATTTTCACGAATAATATTGTCTCATAGTGTCGGACGAATTTATCAATAATTTGTATTATTTTGTAAAATCTACTGTTTTAGTGTGCCAACCCAAAGCTCCGTTTGGAAGCGCCCAACAGCCCTGGGATTTGTGCTGCTTGGATGGTCCCTAGTTGGGCTAGGGTTGGGTGCACCCAACGCATGAAACAAACGCACACATTGAGTTTACTCTTTCCGTCGTTTGAGAGCAATTTTATTCATCACTGGATCTAACGTTGGTATATTCTCCATCGATTCGCACCTAACCACCAAGTTACCCATATCTGTAGAAAACGTCTGGTGTTTTAAAAAGGAAATAATTCTAATGTGTCAGAACCGAGATCGGTTCGGAGTGTATCGAAAAATCGATGCGCCGTGTGAAGTGTTATGGTAGAATTTTATTGTTTAATAACACAGCGTAGTCGAAATCCTTGGTAGGTTTTCGACGTTTCGGTCACCACGGGTAACCTTTTTCAAGATTGGTTTTACAGCCGAATGAAACTGACCGAAACGTCGACAACCTACCAACGATTTTGACTACGCTGTGTTATTAAACAATAAAATTCTACCATAGGAAATAATTCCGTTGCACTAAAATATCACAGTCAAATTTACAAAATAGGTTCATATCCATTGTTCTGGCCAATAACTTCCTGCGCGAAATGTTCTTTGTTTCCCTCTATTGGGTTCACGTGATCTGAAAAATAACAGTGTTCATCCGCCTGATACCAATTTTGTAATTTTCTTTTCACTTCTCTTATACTCTTTTCTTTTTTATTATTTCCTTTTGAGGTTGCCGCTCGGAGATAGTAACGAAAGCCACCGCAGCTAGTGCATAGGCAATGGTTGTTTGAGCTGAACTGAACTGAGTGGTGTGATATTTCTCGGTGTTCAGCATCACATAGCAATATGTCAGTGGCATGTTTCTCGAAGTAAACCAAACGATGTACATTGCTAAGATAAGTATACAACATTAGAGTTGGGAAGTAGTATGACAACGGAAGAAAATTTCAATATATATTTACAATGGAAAAAATCGGTGAAATCCCAGGCTTTAAACGCTCATATGTCTTGCCTGTTTCTAGACTTATATCTTGAGCAATATCCATATATTATGAACTACTAAAGATAGCATGATAGTATTTGAATAGGCACAAACGTTACCTACTCGCATATCCGTCTTTATTTGCCACCACCCCGGCCATTTGTGATACAGCACTTCTTGAGTTTCTCCACGACAGACCATTAGGTTTAGCTAACACCATCTAGTGCTTATATGTTATTTAAATCGATCAGTTTACCAATGGTCAGTCCATTGACCGTGGTGGTGAAGTTATGGTCGTGAACCGCTTTCGACAAATGCACTTAAGCTGGAATTCGTACCGACCGAGTATGCATTTATGGAGTTAAATTAGGTAAATCAACATCATGAACATGCAAGGCATTCTTGCCTAGGGACACGAAATCGGTGCTTCCATGGAATGATCCTGCCACAAACGAAAAGTGAAATTTACATGACGATGTATGTTCCAGTTGAGAGACTATGCAGCTGACATACTAACACGTCAAACGAACAACTAAAAGTCAATTTTAAGAGGTACTCGTTATTAAGATAACCTATGGCTGAAATACTGCCTATGAATTCACTAATCAGGATAACGACTATTTCCACGTTTATATTTCAAATAAATTATTCCCTGATATTAAAGAGTGTAAGCAAATAAAAACGGAAATAAATACATACAACATGTAAATGTTAATTACTTTCGCTACTGGAGTGTCTTAGAGACCCATTTACCAGCAGATTGCACAGCAAATCAACTTGTCACCGGCCGGTCGCAAGAACAATAACTGAAACTCACCGTCCAAGTTGTGGCTTAATTTTGCCTCCCGAATCTGCTCTAAATCTATACATTTACAGTTTTTAGTAAACTTTATGACGAACTATTTCATTTTTCTGAAGGATATAACTGATGTGCGCCGCCCTAATATTCCCCTGAGGGGCGCCCAACGGTGATGGGTAGTGTGCTGCTTGGGATAACGATGTTCAAGTGACGCTACCAGACCCATATTACCACGCCCATACTTCAGAAAAAAGTAATCGGAAAATTAATCTGACTTTCAAATTTCATTGTTTTGCTTAAATGACAGCTATTTTCATATCCTCCCTGTCCTTTTAAGTTAATATCTAAGCAACATAACCAACGTTTTTCCTATTACGATAGGACCGAGTTGTCCCATTGGAACGCTGAGTACTTCGTCGAAATGCGTCTGAAGAGCTGTCAGGCCCCAATCCGGGTAGGATTCGGCGCTCTCAGCACATTCAAAAAAGGGTTCACCCATTTCCCAACTCACTTGCAATTCGTTTTATCGTTTATTTCCAAGCAGCACACCAAATGCACTCCCAACTGGGAGTTAATTAGTTAAATAATTTACCTTATATCCATCCTTCAGATCTAAACCACTAATTTTCAAGATTTTAAATGTAACACTACTTGTTAAAATCAGTAAGTTCACCGTGAAAATGGTATAATGGACATTTGCGCAAATTCGTGACGCTGGCTGTGCTCCATTCTAAATCGTCGGGTGGTGTGCTTTTTGCTTTACTTTGTGGCCAGCGAATCTGAAATATTAACATGCATAAAGGTAAGACAGTTGTATTTAAGAAGGCGTTTGATAGAAAAACGTTTTCGTCAGGATAGCCGAAAGTGCAATTGAGAACCGTTCTCATTAAAACGGAAAAATATCTGTTAATTTGTATCGAAACAGCTTAATTTAGTGAAATAAGAAAAAATCAAAAGTCGGGAAACATTAGTTTGGACCAAGTGGATGCTTATTCTTTGAAAAATGGGGCTGCGATGTACAATTGAATATAAATTGTGTACTAGACTTGGGGAACACGTAGAAATGCGATTTGTGATTTGTTGCCACTGATTCTAAAAACGTCATAGGAGGTGCTGGTTACGTTAAATGAGTAAAAAAATTCCAAAATAAAATGGACCGTAATATTGACTTTGAAGTAAATGATGATTTAAACCATCCATCATCATCATTATCATCACCATTCACCAGAAAGTTGTACGCAACTTTTGGAACGTGTAAATGGGGACATTTGTTGTACAAAAACCAGCAAAAATTGATGCGAAAAGTCAACATCAGGTATGTGTAGCTCAGGATGTGAAAATCTACACAAGGGTAGAAATAAAAGCCAAAGATGATCATGCAGGTCATTTGTCAGTAAGTCATGCAAACAAACTGAACTTAAGTACAAAAGAAATCGGTCATATTCGGTTGACTTGAGACATTCCACATCACGCGTATGACGGCATAAATGCAGAAAATCGCATGAAGTGCATACGTGGGTTTGCACTATTGTACTTTCCAGTTCATACACTCATATTCACACTCGAGAGGCGACGGCGTACACGCCCGCCTTTTAGCTGGGCGTTAAGAAAACTCTGAGTTACCCCCAAACGCCCAAGTGCATGTACCCCAAGGGGGACGTTTCGGTCACGCTAATAGCAAAAATCAGAAGTCAGTAGCTTTCCTCAAGAAAATAAGTGCATGATTCCTCTTAGCACCCATTGGGGAGAATATCATTCTTCCTGCAGCACGCAGCTCACGCTGGATGCTTTTATCACAGCCGAAATATCCTGCACAGATTTCCACTATACAAATGTAAGCGTTTTCGGGAGCATAACATACAATAGCTGTCAAGCGAAGTATTGAGGTGGAATTACCAAACAGCATGCAACTGCGCAGGATATCCATCAGCTCGCTTACCGCTCGTTGTAAATATACGTGGAATGGAAACGGCTGTGCTGAACACAGAATATCCCCACAGTTTAAATGGGTAGACATGTTGGTCGAACTACGAGCACTAAAATCAGCCATAACTGGAATTTCAAGCCCTATTATATATACATATATATATATATATATATATATATATATATATATATATCACCGGCTTGGAGTCCAGCAAGTTGCCAACGCAACTAGAACAATCCCAAAAAATGTAGGGAGGGAAGTGCAATAGAGAACAAGAAATAGTTAGTAGAAGAAATTGTGTGTTGTGACTATTTTGTTTTTAAACCTTACATACCTTGGCGTTTTTGTCATTTTCTTAGTCTGATTGACATGCCACTTGTGTACCGAACTAAACTATCTTGGAGTTCAATGTGAGTATGCACTCTGTCCGATGTCTGCATCTTCTCACGAAACGGTTGTGTACGAGACATTGCTCTCGGGCCATGTGGAATGGCCAGCAAGTGGTGGCTGAAAGAGGCGAATACGTCACGTTACGACACCGGACAAGTGCTGCAAAAGAGCATCCGTATATACGTCGACATACATGGTTCCTTCAAGCGGTATCTTTTCATTGGCTTGGAAAATAAAACCATAACTCACAATTAGACTAACCTGAGTGGGTGAGCGACTCTGATTTTTTGGTAATGGATAGATTTCCACTTAAGAATACAGACCCCAATTCCCCTGCTGACCACGACTTTTGTGGAAATGTAGCAGGATTCAATTTCGTCCAGTTGCTTGACACACATTGTTGTTTAACTGAACGCTTTTTGCAAAGCGCGGTAGCCATCTGACACCATACACGCACGATCCCCTAATATGCGCTAGTCACTCTCTCGTTCACTATCAACCGTGTTCTTCTCAAGAGTCATGGGAAACACTGATCTGGTTATCCTGGTGGCGTAGCGCAAAGCATCACAGTGACGGAGAGGTGGTTCACGCACAGTAGGAAGGGCTAAGGGCCACGTACAGTAAGAAAACAACACAGTAAGGTGTAACCGACATTACAGCACTGCCTTGTTAAGGACGAGGGTGGGTACTTCAAGCTCTGAGGTGGCTACTCGTCCTGAAAGCCCCTTGAAACACTTCCAGATGTCCGTGCTTTTGCCAAAGCCTTTGCTGAGGAAGTCCTACACACTGCCTTCTCATGGCGGTGTTCCCACCGAGGTAAGAGGACGAAAGCAAATACCCGGCACTCTCCATCGGGTTGACTGACAGATATTCAGTTCTGGAGGAGTTGGATTAACCCTGATTCCAAACCAACCACGAACAGCGTATGGGGTGTAGAACAATATGCCCACCGGCATCTGTGGCAGAGGGATGTACTGGGCACCTGTGGTGCTCAGTCTCGTCTGAAGGGCGTATGAACCGAATAGCCAGTCACCGGCCCCCAGAAGGCTACGAGACCCTCATATCATCCTACTGCCTTGTAGATTAGACGTTCTGGTCAAAGCCTCGGGGCGGGGTTCCTTAAGTAAACCCTGTACTTTGGTCTGAAAAACTGGGCAGTATTTAGCCCAAATGCTTACGTGAAATCTCCACATATATGACCACCCGCTCTTGCTCTCAAATTTATCCGCTCACTCAAGCTACACGAGTTATGACCAACGTGCTGGCGGTCGGAAAAAACCAATTACCTATTACCACACCACTCATTTCCACCCACTGTTTTACACATAACAATATTAATACTATTCCGTGTATTTCTAAGATTCCCATTGATGAAGATGCTGGGCATGTCAGCGGGATTCCTCCTTCAGTTGTGAGCAGTCCATCAAAACCACTACTCAGACCAAATGTACCAATGAAGCTCGTAATCTCCAATGTACGCACTCTAATGCAAATAGGCCAAGAAGCAGCTGTAGTGTGCACACACATGTCTGCTGCTTTTCCGAGACTCGCATCCAGGACCCCACCATCGTAGCTTGTCTGAATCCGCCCTCAGGACACGTTTTTACTCTGCGCTTATCCGGAGATGTCGCAGCTTCTGCATCTGGTCACACAGGGGTAGGAATCGCTTTGAGTACTGGAGTCGAGTCTGCGCTACGCAACTGGATCCCAGTCAACAGATTCTGTTCAATTCGCCTAGAGGGTTCGTTTAAAGCTAACAAAGGCCGCAGTGGCAACCGTTATCTGTTTGTTGTTGCTGCCTACGCCCCTACTGACTGCAGTCCGGAGACAGTCAAAGATATGTTCTACCAGCGACTTCACGAACTTCTTGGAAAGACGACTGATAGACATATAGTGCCACTGGCTGGAGATCTGAATGCCCAGGTTGGCCAGCTATGTCCAGACAAACAAATGCTTGGAGGCCAAAGTGGCACTAGCCATCAAAGCACGGGTAACGGTAATCGGCTGCTCCATCTACGAACAGACCATCGCTTATCCTTTTCCAGTACGAAATTCCGGCGCAGCTCTCGTCGCACATTCCCATGGCGACCGCCACCTACTAATCAGTCTTAAACACAAACAGACCACGTGGCAGAAAGCTACCACTGACACGGCCCGGTCAAGTCTTGTAGGTCGTACTTGAACACATTCAGATTCAGATCACGCCCTCGTGTGTGTCCAGTTCATAGTACGGTTTTCCATCAAGTCAAAAGTCAGTCGTCAACGGGCAGACGTAGACCAACTTTTTCGGATATCGGTCTGGGAGAGATATCAGAATGACCTTGCTTCCCAGTTGAGTAGCCACACACACGATGATCTGTCAGAGCGCTGGCAACACATCCAAGACGGCATAAAAGTAGCGAGTACCACACTTTGTGGATTAGTCACACGGCATGCAGTCACTCGCCGGATCTCGTCGGGTTCTCCGGAATTGCTAGACAGCCGCCGAATATCCCTGCTGAAGTCAAAAACTACAATACCATCACCCAATTAGGAAATTTGATTAAAAGCTTGCAGAGTGTGATAGAATTAAGGGTCTGGATGCGCTGCGGTAAATGGAATAAGCTGCTGCCACTGGCAATGCTCGAAGGCTTTTTCAGCTCATCCGGTCCACAAGGACCAAGAAGCTTGGAGTGAACGAAATGATCTGCGAAGTAGCCGGCCGACCAATCCACCAGCATTAACGACGCACGGATCGATTGGTAGAGTACTTTGAGGAGCAGTTTAATTGGCCTTCAGCGCCAGATCCCCCACTCAGTGGTCCATTTGAACCGGTTCATGATCCATGGACGGTCTACACTAATCCACCCACAGAAGTTAATCGTGGACTCCAGCTCTTGAAGTGCGACAAAGGCCCCAGCCCTGACGAACTCCCTCTCGCCCTGTCTACCAATGGTGGTATTCTCCTCTCCGAAGTACTCGCCAGCCTGTTTAACGAGATATGGCTCCATGAATGCACCCCACAAAGTTGTAACTGTGCAACCATCATCCTTACATACAAAAAAACGGATAGAAACATCTGTTCCAATCATCGAGGGGTAAGTTTGGCCCTGATTGCCTCAAGGCTTTTAACGTCAATAATCCTCTAAAAGTTTTCCCAATGTGCGAACGGGTCCATGAGGAACAGTCCGGTTTTCGTCCCAGCCCTCGGTGCATCGACCAAATTTTTCCCATTCGTCAGATACTTGAGCTCCACCACATATATCGTAGACCGACGGTAATCATATTCTTGGATATCCGGGCAGCTCTTTGATTCCGTTGATAGGATGACCCTCTGGGACTGTCTCATCAGACAGGTAGTGCCCGAAAAGTATGTCAAAATCATCCACGCGCTAAACCATCTGACTTCAAACGAAGTACAAACATACGGCTCATCGTTACCTTGCTTTCTAATGGGAAGCGACGTGCGTCAAGGTTGCCTACTCTCATTCTTGCTGTTCCCTTTTGCGATCGAAGACATCCTAAGAAGAGCACAAGGAAGGTGTCGAGGTCCTACCTGGTAACAGACTTTTTGGCTTAGAATATGCAGATGACATCGCATTGGTTCGCTACAACGCTGCTGTGACGGTGCGTTCTAGACAACCTCGCATCATCCGTATTACGGTACGGAACGTGCTTTTAACCTTCCAAGTATCAGCGCTTCTATATGATTGACAGGAGTCTATCCCTCCACTCACCCTCGGCAGTAAGTTTGAAATTATCGAGAAGTGTGTCTACTTCGGAAGCTGCATAACTGCAGGTAGACGGATTGAAGATGATGTGGACAAACGAACAACGAAGACTCAAGCGACATTCAGCATTTTACGTCACCTGTGGAGACGTTGTGAAATCTCTCTCCGATTGAAAGGTAGGGTGTACAACGCTGTTGTACGTAGTGTGCTCCTATACGCTCGTGGGACCAGGCCTGTTCGAGCGGTCGACGTCGACCGGTTGTCCGTGTTCGATCATCGACGCCTGAGAAGTATCTCGCGAGTTTGGTGACAACAGCGAATAAGCAATTCCGCAGTTCGAACGCGGATCTACGGAACGGGGTGTGCCGCGTACCCAGTTGAAGCTACCATATCATTCAGTCGGCTTCGTTGGCTGGGGCATGTGCTACGTATGCCATCTAATCGACTTCCCTGTTGCGCTCTATTCGCCGAGCCTAAAGCAGGCTAGAAACGACAACGTGGAGGTCAAGCCATGACACGGCACCGGTCTATCAAGGTGTTGACGTCAAGATTTGTTTCTGTTCGTTCGTCGCGCTTGCATGGCTGGGGACCTCGAGACCCACCACACATCTGATTGAAATCTTTGTCGTATATGGCTCAAATTCGTGCTCAGTGGTGAGTATATTACGACAACTTGTGATCGAAATGCTAATAAATTCCCCTTTTGATTTACAGCTATAATTTCCCATTTGCATGGAATGGGAGTCCATTTTTAGAATCACACGGCGACTGTTCCAAAATTAATTCGTCGGTTGACACGGCTAACCTTAAGAAGGAGAACACATGGTCCCAAGTATGTATTTTCGAAATGAGAAGTATGGCATTGTATTTGGATGACAGGACAGAATTTCTCTGGAAGCACACGACCGGTTTCGCAGTTATTGCCATTCATCAGGTGTGCGTACCCTGTACTCTTGGGTCCAATCATCCCTATACTTGAGATCTCCACAGTTGGCTTACAGCTGTAATATCATTTGAATCGAATGGAGCGTGCATGAACGAGGGGTCCATGTTTAGAGTCACACGGCGATTCTCCCAAAGTTAATTCGTTGGATGAGTGGCAATTTTTGCGAAACCTGTCGTGTGCTTCCGGGGAAATTTTGTCCTATCATCCAGATACGGTGCCATACTACTCGTATCGTGGATCCTCTCTTTCAATTCTTCACGTTCATTTTTCTGTTTCATGTTTTTGCATGTTGCCACGCCTCTGTACTTTACAGCTTTCGGTTTATTTGCACACCCACTGATTGTAATTAAAAATATAATCGCTGGTGCTCCCACAATGTGGCGTTACCATATATGAGGCAATTCTCTGCACTGAGACCTTATTCCGACTCCAGTACCTCTTATAGTTTGTTTCTTCAGGAAAACTAATCAATTATAATTCCCAGAATCAGAAAATGAATGACCAGTTTTGCATAGGGATTCGTATTTGGTGGTTACGCGTTTCACGAGAACAACATTACAAAACGACTATATATATATATATATATATATATATATATATATATATATATATATATATATATATATATATATATATATATATATATATATATATATATATATATATATATATAGTCACATCATACAAGGAAGGTTTTAGTGAGTTTCGCAAACACTAGGGTCTATGAAATGGGAGTAGCCAGATTCATATGCTTTTTAACGCACTGTCCCACGCGTGACGACACGAAGGCTGAAAATTTCAGGCAGTGGACTGTGTTGCCACAATCTGACAACCAATTCCGTCGGCAAAGCACCACCCAATTTTTTTCAACGCCAGTACGATACTGGGTGGATTAACGTTATATTATCCGGCACAGAATATCACGGAATCAGAACGTGGATTTGGCGCACGACGTACCGTAGTCTTTCGTATATTGCGCACACGTATGTACAATATTAGTGTAAGTGAATACAATGGTAAAAGTCACATGTATAGCCAGTCATGAATACCACAGCCAGTCTACAAGTAATATGTTCAGAAACCGTTGTGTGACACCCATATACACGTTGTGTATGTCACGTCAATAGTCGACAAGAGGAACGGACTGAAACCTCGTGGTGTCATCAATAATTCCACGTGCGGACATGCTCATCCGTTCGTCCTTTTGCTTTGACGAGGAGAGCGGTCATCCCTCCTCCAATGTGCAGACCACATTGGATGAACCAATCACAGCTAAAATAGCATTCTGGGCCACTCACCCAGTGAATGTCGTCTCGGGAATGTGTATCGAAAATGATTGCTGTTATTCGACAGTAGACGAGTGTCACAATATTCAAGACCGCTTCGCCGAGTTTCTTCCAATTCTATCACGGTTTAATCAGCAATAGGCACCGCTGTTGTCGGTTCACAATTCAAACTCAAATTTATGACAGTTAGGCTCATCATACTAGCTTCCCGCATCCCGATTGGATGTAATCGCAGCTTTGTCATACAGCCAGTTGCATGCGGCAAGCTTTATTTCCAACCCACGTGGATATATACTCCTTCCATCAAGTGCTTTTCATCACAAACCGCAGCTTGTGTGGTAACGTTTGTGGATAGTGAGACATGCCTGTCACGTACTGCCCCAGCAACTGTAGGACTTTTCTCCGGTTGATTGTTAGTTGACAAATAAGTTGGATGCAGTTTCCAGCGATGCATTCACGTTGACGGTGGTCATAACTCACTTTCCCAATTGTCTGACGGCTTACTTAAAATTGAAATCAAAAGTTATTTCAGACACGCTTATCCCAAT
Organism: Fasciola hepatica; assembly: GCA_948099385.1. Taxonomy (NCBI): domain Eukaryota; kingdom Metazoa; phylum Platyhelminthes; class Trematoda; order Plagiorchiida; family Fasciolidae; genus Fasciola; species Fasciola hepatica. The sequence goes on from CANUEZ040000016.1 coordinate 3,452,498, forward strand.
CGGTAAACTTGCTCGATGGTGGAGGAACTTGCAAAGTTTTATTTGGAACTTCCTCGAACCCCCATTCCACAGGCATTCCCGGTGGAATTGGTAGTGTCTGAATAGCTTCACCCTCAACAGTAACTGCAGCTGCTGGATATTCAAGTTGCACTAGGCCATAGAAATTTGATTTATGTTAAACACACATGAACGCCTTATGCGAACACGAATGACGGTGCTTCCACGACGTGGTCTAGCAATATTCAGTAAACTTTGAAGTACTCACTGCTCTCCTACGCATTCGGTACCTTTGCCACCAGCCTTGTTTTGGCAGTGTTATAATGAGTATCCACAATCACGAAAGATGAAAACAAAATACATGTAAACTAAACAACCCTGGTGGCACAAAGTGAGTTAAAACTGAAAATTCACCAAAAATTATGCTCGCTACTTTTTGGGAGAAACTTAATTTACTGGTACTCTGAAAACCGTATACCCCCGGCATTTTCTAGCCAATCAGCGCGAAGCGTTTTTAACCGACGAACGTAAGAAGCCGAGCACACTTTTCACCCTCTTAGCCAATGATCCGTGGAAAACGGATGCGATAGCGACTAACTGACTTTCGCTTTCACTGATAGGTCAAGTCGGTCAAGTTGAGTCCCACCACCACCACCGTCATTGCGGTCACTGACTGGCATTGGCCAATCATACTTTTCAGTTCAGCCTGCCAGCAAAACCGGCTGCTGACTTCTACCACATGCTTCAGCATGAGTGCACTAGGAAGGGTATACCCGTAGCCACAAAGACCTACTGGACTTGTAGGGATAACCGGCCAACCAAACCCTGAAACTTGGTGTGGAAAACCACATAAGGCCCCAATAAGCCAGGGGTGGTAACGAGCCGGACGAGAGTGGGGATTACTGCCTGCCACCAAAGCAGCTGGTGGTGGCGGGGAATCAAATCTCCGAGGTGGTAATCAAACACTCTAAACTACTCGACCACCACCGGTAACGTTGAATAGGAGTGAATCCACGTATTTAACAATACAGAAACGACGGTAGGAACGGGTGAATGCACATTTTATTATCATAGTAAAAAATGTAAATAGCGGTCATGGGTCAGCAAGATCAAAGTTGAAGTCCAGTTAGTTATTATCCTACAGAAGAATATTTCAGAACTCAAGTTAGATACACGACATACGTTTGTGAAATATAGTTTGAAGCTATGGTCCGTACCATATAGATTTAATTACCTTACTGTTTTTAATGTTTCCTTCCAAAACACTGTCTTGTTGTCAATAATCTAAGTAACAGTTACGAGACACATCAACAATAAAGTCATACTAGACCGTCCTCCGGAATGCGTATCTGTCATGGGCTCCGGAAAACTGATGTCTGAGGTCACTCACTCTTTTGTATTAACCTCGGAATCAATGATCTCACGTAAGGCCTGACGTTTTCTCGGATGAAAAAAGTGAGCAGAACGTCCTGTGAGAATAATAATTTTCGCAATCCCAGTAACTAACCAGTTTATTGAGACTAGCTTTAATATAATTTTTGGCCAAAGTCTGAAATGAATAAAAACCATCATACTACTTCAGTGAACGAAGGTTCATTCTAAACAAAAAACCTCTCCATCGTTTCTACTTATGTAAATCATCTCGAAATATTGGTCAAAATGCCTTAGAAAGTTCAAGATCCTCTTAACTATCAGTGAAAAGCGTTTGTGAAACTGGTCCAGACCACATCTGGAACTGTGATTAGCATGATTTGTTCTCTTCGTATCTTAGCTTAATGGTTCTCACGGGCAAATGCAGTCCATACTGACCGCTTAACTATAAGTTCGATAAAACTGAATCAAGATGCATCCCAAACGTTTTGGCCGAAAACAGTTCCTATGCCACCCTGCACCACACAGCACTTGATCCTTTTAAGCCTTAATACGTTATCAACTTTAAATATCATAGTACTGGCTGCCAGTCCTTCCAGACGGTGCAGTAAATTCTAGTGAATGACCTGGCAATTAATTATGAGATTACAAATTGGGTGAATTATATATAAAATACAGATGGTTACCTGAAAAAAAGGAAGCATCCGAAGAATCCGAAAAAACTACAGACAATATGAATGACAAGATGTATTCAGAAAGTAAATACACTGATCACGTTTGGGACTAGAAAGCTAAGCAATTTGGTTTACTAATGAAGCAAACAAAGTGGGTCGATAGATTTTCTTAATGCTCGTGGAGATCAGTTGTCGTCAGAATGAGTATCAAGGCGAAATAAGGTCTCATGCTGAAAAATGATATGTGAGCTACTTAGACTCACACAAATAGCGGTTACGTGAACTGCAAATGTTGATTTTGAACGCGTAAGCCCAGTAACCTCCAGGAAGGAACGACCCTTTTCATTTGGGCAGATATGACTACCACGTAAACAGGACACAAAATCTAACCGCTTTTTAGCCTCGCTTCTAACTTGGACTTAAGGTAAATTTACACCAAAGTGTGTGATAGCGGGTCTCGCTGTTTGACAACCTGAAATAAAACACGAATGAAGTCTTAATTTAAGGAAAAAGAAATTAAAGTAAGTACAACAAGTGACAATGTGAAATCGCTATCTGTTGCCACATCCAAAAGAAGCGCTCAACATTGAAAGTAACTCAGCGGACAGTGTCTAACTTCATAAAATTCTCGCACCTTCTAATTCCGGTTCATCTTGGCATCTTTTTGTTAGACCATCGAATACTCGTGATCTCAACAACGTCGCTCTTGACGCAAATGCAGCATACACAGTTTGCTAAGCTCTTCAACGTGTAAAAATTTAACTAGATCATTCGAACTGAATATTCCGATTTTGTGTCTATGCTAAGCACACTGAACTACATTTTTCAAGTACTGCAAATAAAAAAGACGGAGAGGGCACACATCAAAATATTTCTAAAATTCAGGTAGTAACAGCGTGAAAACTATCAAAAACACGACTGAACAATCAAATCGGCCGGAGAATGCAAGGTCTTACATTGAGAAAAAAATAATTGCACAGAGCCCGGCTATTAGAAAGTTATCACCGCAACTCCAACGACTTTTCGTATAGCTCACAACAATTACAAAGTCAAGCAATTATCCAGCTGCAGAGAACTGGTAAACTTCATGATTCCGTTATTCGTTAGCATCCAGTAAGTTTAGTAAAGAAAACCCACATTTAATGTACTCGGCCTAGCTCTCCCTAGCAAAACCGAAAACACGGTGTATTGGGTTTGACCAGAAATCACCCTGAACCGACGACGACATTTTATTGTACAAGCAAAGCAAGACTGTTCTTACTTGAAAAGTCCTTACCCATATCAGTCGTCGGTAGGTCTTATATATGCCCGTGAAAGACTATGAGGCTACTATATCATGAGTTATACGTATCATGAGATTACTTAGGGGCGAGTCTTGTTTGTGATATTCACGATGAGATTACCAACCCGCCCCATCTCACAAAGTGGCTGGGAATACATTTTGTGCTTGTGGGTGTAATGCCGATACCGGAATATGGAGTTCGCTAAAGGTAAAAAAGTTGAGTAAGAAAGAATACGGTCGGAAATAAAAAAGTATTCATTTTATTTTCTCCACACACGTTTATTTCTTTTGCTGTAGCATTATTTCACTGTTAGGAGTCCACCAAGTGAACAGTACAGAATTCACCATGCTGGCTCCGGTTCTACAGTATACATACCTCCGTGTCTGTCTTTACATTAAATCATCGTTCCTTAAACACCAAACGAGAATCTATGATGCCACAACCACAGCCGGTGCTAATGTCAGTTTTTCATACCTCTAGGCCCAGATACAGTCTGACCACCGTATAGCTTATTCCGGCCATGCCTAGAGACCAACAACAGCGTGCGGTATAGGAGATGCATGGGGGTTTTGTGGTAATAATGAAAACCTTGAACAGCAGAGTTGATGCTCCCTCTGCTGCCTAGCATTCTTCAAAGCACTAAAAAGGCCATCTCTAACAGGGAAACGTTTCTAGTATACATCAAATAAGTTTAGGATTATTGAGGTCAAATTTAGGGTGTCATATTTTGTAGTCTTTTGATCCTTATATTGGTTATTAGATTAACCATCCACGATGGTTCGAATTTAAGAGAAAAATAAAGCGCCCACTGGTCAACGTTACTTCAGCGCAAAGAATCTTAGATGGCTAGGATAGCCTTCTCATATCGATGCTGCTGTGGTTAGACACAAGCAGCAATTTGTTGAACACCGTGTTTAGGCTGCATCATCGGCGAGACGGTAGTTTAGCGAAAATTTTCACTGGGCGTGTTAATTTTTAGTTCACTTCCAAAAACACTAACAATTGTAAAACTAGCAAAATAAATAGTAAAAGATATTAATAATGCATAATGTGATTCATCACGCAGCAACAACGGTCAACTAACTATTAAAAACAAGAAAGCAATGTGCATCTACTTTATCATTGTTAGGATTCATCAACAGTGCTCATCCACCGAACCTCCTTTGGAATCCGAACCCAAAGTGAACGATTTTGAATCAAAAACATAACTACCAGGCTATCCGGGCTGGTTCTCAGTGGTTTGCTCAACGTCAGCACTATATGATGTAGCATTATCTTGTCACTGGCTCTTTCATAGTGACAGCCCATCAAACAGGTACAGCGATCAACTCCTACAATGGACAATTTCTTCATAGGATGTCAAAGTGAAAAGAACGCAATCCATTGGTGAGATCAGCCTACAGAGCTTGTCTACTATGAAAAAGTAAGCAGTAAGATGCATTTACATCATTGACGAAGGGCTCAAGTACCAGGCAATCAGAATACACGTCTGAACATTTGTTTACAGGCGAACAGGTTATTTTGCGAAATCTTTTTAAACATACCAAAGGAAAAAGTGATTTCCATGTAAATTGAACTAAAACCAGTGGATATAGTGCAACCATTCAAGTCAGCAGTAGTTTTTCACTTGAGTGGCCGAAGTTTTAGTCACTCTATCAATGTGACCGCAAGGATTATGAAGAGAATTGTGTACACAGGGACAATACAGTGCTACCTTAGAATAACGGTATTCATGGATAAACTTATTTGCTTAAGGGTTAACTGTTGTTGAGTCAATGAGCAAAAACGATAGATAGGATTTATAAAGACTGCGGTTTCTAAGAGCGCTGAAAAGTAATAGTTTTGCCGTTTACGCTTACAGCCATTGTCGAATCGTTATGCAACTAAACAGGTGTCTGGAAGTACGCTATTAGTAAAAGATCAAATACAGCGTATGTGTGCGTGCTAATATTTCTATGCATGTTTCCACATGAGTGTAGTGGAAAGGGTATACTGCATAGTCTCAAAAGCACTGTTAGGGACAACCGGCAACCTGATCCCGGGACTTGGAGTGCAGAATCAAAAAGAGGTCCCAGTTGTTCAGACAGATCGATGGGCCGGAAGACAGTGGATTACTGCTTTTCACCAAAAGTTGGATTCAGCTAACTTACGACTGTAGCAGAACTAAGCTGTTCATGATGCTTGATCGTCATGGCCCGTGGGTAAGTGAGGGCTAGAGAAATCACACATCGGCCTCTAGCTTCGAATGCTGCAGTGACTATGACATGAGGTAACTATGACTTATGAATTAATCGTTCATTTTTCTAAAGCAAAACATGATCACTGAGTCGATTGTGTGACCGAGAGACGAAATCCCGGGGGTAGATCGAGACGGACAGATACATAACACCGTTAGTTGACCTCGTAAGGTAAACGCTAGGATAGCTAACGCATGTTGTGACTGACACTCAGTGAACTTCGTGATTGAACGAGGAAAGATGCTAGAATAATGGCTGTCTGTTCGGGAGTCATGGTAATCGAAAATTATCGACACGAATTGAGATAAGGTGATAGTACTGGGTGGGAATAGGGAAACGGTAGTTAAGTCTGTACTTATTAGCTGCTATCACTAGGTGGCTCACGGAATAACGATTTCTGGTGACAAATATGTAACAAGCCACAACTAAATCAGAAGATAAAAACAGTTTATTCCCACCTTTAAAGTTTTCTGTCAGTATCTCACTGACAGAATGGCAGATCCTATTCGTATTGATAATTTGATTTGGTTTCTTCTCGCTCAGGACAGAGGTTCCCTTGAGCGTGTACAACTTACTGGGACGGCGAAGACCAGAGGACAATAAGCTGGTTCTTCTCAAGACCACCAAAACTTAAATCGTTGTCTTTAGAATTTGTCTTTTCATGTTACCAATGAGGGATTTGTGACAAAAATGTGGCTTGAACTTTTGTACAATACTGAGGCATAGCTTCACGTCTGTGAATGGATACTAATGAATTCGCTCGTTACTTCAATACGGGTCCGAATAAACTTGATGATTACTTTGACATCAATCTGTAGATCAGTTGTTTTCACCTTGTTTTCTGGTCGCTTTTCCCCCGCAACGATTGCATGATCCATTAAAAGTAACCGTTCGCCTTTAACGTCAATAGAATAAAATTCAGTTCATACAACACTCCCATATTCTGAATTTAAAAGGTGTACCGTGGTGAACACAATTCTCTTTGAAGGGAAGTGCCAGAAAGACAGATCTGTGTTCACTAAATTACTTCTTCTAGACTGGAATTTAGTTGACTTTTGTAGGCTGAAGCTCAATAGAAACTACTACCGACTTCAACACTCTCAAAAACTTATTGAATTTATACTTATCCGTAATGCTGCTCTAGGCTATAACGAACGGAGGATTCCGCGGTCAAAAGATGGAACAAGTTTGGTCCAAAGTTCAACTATAAGCAGATGAATGACAATGACTACGTAGTGAATATTCGCGTAGTCCACCGGAACTAGCTGTCAGCTTTTCAATTTCATCTGCCGCAATGAGGCCTGAGAAATTACAAAAGTCGTGGTTACCACTAAACTCTATTTGATAGCTTGGGAACGCCCTTTGAATGAAACTTACCCACGTAGATTGAGAAAATTCATGCGAATATCCTGCTGTTCTTTTTTATATTGTCCGCGAGTAGGTTAGAGAGAAAGACTATGTTATTGAGCTGGAAATCCCTGATCCAAAACTTTAATAAATTTCATGGAGTAAGCACATGCAGGTCAGCAAATTAGTGCGACTAGACCCGTGTGCTCCCTGCAAGCGACCGTCAACTTGACGAACGTGAAGATGGAATAGGCTAACACACTCTCGATAGACGGCTAGTTTCCTTTAGTAGACAGCACGGTGGTTTAGCGAACAGCCAGCACGTCTTCACCTGCCCTAAATCGAGAAGATTGGGGCAAACGAAGCGGGTGGAAGAACTGATTGAATGCCAACCGTCGTCTGAACCGAATAGACCAATTGGGTTTGTTCCCAGACTAACCACTCAGAAGAGCTGGCCGAGAATAACAGGTGAACCAACAAGTGTGCGGGAAAAGACTTGGTTATAGCCACCATTCATCGTATGTAAACTGTCGTTATTGTACTAGTGCCATAATCTACAAATCGTGCCTGGATGATAGGTTGTCTTTGCGACAAACTTGTTCGGGCATTGACAAAACAAACCAAACGTTACAAAGATTCTCATTTGCCAAGTCGCTGTCCTGTTCACTTGAAAACAGTCATCATCCAACGGAGGAGCAGTAGTGTGAGTTGCAGATCGTCGTTTACCTTACTGCGTCTGGATTGCTGAACTTAGCTGTGTTCGTTAATCCACAATTGTCCATAGTTCCGTCTTCAGCAATCAATTACTTACTAAGTAGTATATACACTCCACCACACTAGTAAATCGAGATCTGAAGGCAGAATAGTCTTCTCACTAGAATAAGTGGGCAGCTCAGAACAAGATCAGTTTATTCACACTAACATGCCACCAACAGGGCAGTTGGAATACGTCGGTGACTGTATCCAATCATTTTTTTGTTGAATATTGCCATAATAGATACACATAGGTGTCGCTGATCGTCGCTTCAAGGAGACGTTCCACCGGGCTCTTCTTAACTGACACTATTTACAGTCGGCAGTTAACTACTATTATTTGTATCAGTAGTCAAAATAGAAATTCAGACCTCCGCGGGTGGAACCAGACTTTTGGGACTCTGCGCCGTAGTTGAGTTGTGAACTGTTGGCATGCGTGTGTGTGTGCTAAAAAGAATTGGAAATAGAGGGAATTAGGACATTCCCGAACACGGCACTGCAATAAGAAATGCTTCACTGATTTCGGCCAGGTTATTGAGTTTCTGCAAAATAACTAGATAGACTAATGTTTCAGAACCCAGATTCCTTCGGAGTGTATCGAAAAAACGACGCACCATGTGATGTTATAGGTAAGTGTTTATTGTTCGGCAACACAGCGTTATCGGAAAAGATGGCACCCGGTATCTGGCTACCTGCGGTAACCGAAACGTCAACTGACTACCATCTTTTCCGATAGCGCTGTTACCGAAAAATAAACAATTACCTATAACTGGGTAGATAATTGCGGAGTGGCATAATGACAAATTAGGAGCATAAGCGGTAAGTGCGTTCAAAATCAGGCCATTTAATCTGAATTCGTCCTTAGTCTATTTATTGAGGTGATAGCCTCCTAAATCCTGTCAGTTCAGTTCACTAAACGAATGTGATCATTTATGTGTAATTTCATGCTGCCTGTAGATGGAAGGAGCTGAAAAGTTGACCCCGTAATAAAGGTGAATAAGAAACAGGATTGAAATTATGCCACTATTATTCGGCACAATAGGGCAAAAAACCTGATGTAAGTAAATAACATGGTGATTTGAAAGGACTGGTAAACTATTCAACTTGAAAAGGAATAAGAGGTAGAATTAGGTAAGTGCATGTATAACTTAGGCAGCGGATGTGATTTTAGTCACAACAAATCAAAATAACTCGACGGCTAAGAGAAAAGAAGAATTGCTTGTTGAAACGTCCTGTAATCTGGGAAATAAAGGGGATGCACGAGCAAGTTCAAAGACACATGCTGAAAACGACGGAGTCACGGAAAAATATCTATATGTCTCAAGTTAGTAGTAGCTTTATGCGCCCGATTGGGTGAATTTTTAGCATTTGCACCATATCTGTGGATACAAAAAAAGGAATTGGGAAATATGTACAAATTATGGTAATTTCCATCTAATTAGGTAGTTCTGTAGGTCTATAATGGTTTCACTGCATCAACAAGTAGATGTGCATGATATGGCGAAATATAACTGACATAGGCATAAGCGCGAGCAAATAGAAGTTTGAACTTCGAGCGCGTCCATTACGTAGACACAGCTTTTGCAAGTTCGTTATGTAGAGAGTGATGTATGTCTGAAAGTATTGTGGAAGCAAAGTGGCTACAAGCATTAGAGTATATATCAGCGATTGTATCAATAAGTGTATCTCTGGATATGCCACTGCCTTTTGTGGTGTTTAATGGATCTTACCATGGAGTTAAAATATTTCTTTAATAGGCCAGGGAACATAACTGAAGAGCAGTACAGCCAGTGTGGGAGAAGGCATACAGTCGCAAACGTAAAAATCAACCGACCTGGGACGGAAGGTAATCTTAGACGGAGGAAGAAAAATGACAACTTTCTAACTTTACAAAAAGTCTGTTGGACATGCTTGGACCATGAAAGATTATGGGATGGGATGGTACCAAGATATCTGACCGTTGGTGATATTGAGCCGAATTCATTGTTCGCAGATAGCAGAGGAAACCTGTTAGTGAGGACTCTGTGTGATTCATCATAAAGCAGGTGACGGCTCATCAGTCGGTAGCAATCAGCGCCCAACTCACCAATTAAAACCATTAAATGTGACTCATTGGTATTAGCACTTATTAGCGGTGCATGTTCACCTGGTCCCTTCTGAGATTTGGATCTGGACTGCATAAATTTGGGTCATAAATGGCACCGTCAGGCTATTCGGGCTGGCTTCCAACGGTTTGTGTAGCATCATCAATAAATGATACAGCACCCGCCTATTCCCCATGGCTTTTTTATTGGCTCCTTTGTTGTCCGTTGTCATCCATTTTCCTTTTTCATCATGATTATGCTCCACTTCGGTTAAGCTAGGGGACTAAAACTGATATACTAAAAATCAATTGTTTTGTCCTAGAAGAAGAACAGATATAACTATACATAACGTTTCTGGTGAAAAAGATTTCTATTGTCACAAACAAGGAGATTAAATAATGTATCTTCACACTAATGTTTCATGCGGTCTCAATTAGTCCGGCAATCAATCGAAGTGGTGACATAGGCCTCGTTTCTATCATTCATGGGTGTGACTTGGTAGAACTTTTTCGAGTTATTGCTTGTAGCTAATAAGGACACCGGCAGGAAGCGTGACTTCTACAAAAAACTTATTCCGCGTTGATATTCGATGGGTCTAAAAAGAATATAAGGAAGTAACCCTAGATAAAGACTTCCTTAATCACCGCTATGTAAAAGTGATTGTTTTGCTCTACAATCATATACGATTCAAAAATGAAGAATTTAAGTAGTGGTTATTTAAACTTTGATAAAGTGAAATTTTCCGATTTAATTTATTGAAGAAAGTGAAAGGAATTGTCGGTCAAAGGTCAGTCTCCAGACTAGGCGCTTATCCTAAACCGATTAAGCCAGCTGATTTTAATTCATCGCATACCAGCAGACGTGACGTTGGAGGTCCGGTCAAGGTCATCGTCTATGATATGGCGAAAAGATACGAAAACTTCAACTAGTGGGCTTCGTCGAGTTGGAAGTGTTAGATTTCCTGTTCAGATGCATTTCACTTCCGACTTGATGGTGCTGCGAGGTAGAGACTAAAAGAAGAGCAAAGAACAGTAGGGTTAATGGATGGGAGTTGAACTGAAATGAATAAGTTAAACATACCTACGATAAATGTTCAGTGAATTCTCATGGGAAATTACGTGTAGTTTCTCCTCATTTCACCTTGAAAGTTAAATAATCACAAACGCACGAATAAAATGTACCCATATAGGTAGCTGTTTCCTAGAAAAGCTCAGCAAGGTTAAAAGGAAGATAATGTTAAAGCTTTGGTGGCATATAAAGCTGTAGGTATCGATTCGGCTTGTGGGCAAAAATATTACCCCAAATACAACGCAACTTAAGGTTAGTGGATGAAGTTTTGTTGCTGATTCTACGGCGAATGCTCAGTTTACTTTGACGAGGCCATTACCGCTACTCAAAGCAAGTTAGTGTGATAGTTCTACTTTATTCGATGGGAGTTTCAGCGTTGCTCGTTGTTCGATGTCTGGAATTTTGTACCCGGAACTGTTTGACCAGCCGATTCGTGAGAGTTTTCAATAAGACTGAGGAAGAGTTTAGGAGAGTGCACGAAGTCCTTTTGGTACAGGGTTCCAGTCACCTCAGAACGCAGAAAAGGCAATGATGTAACTTTGTATTTTACAACTGTACTCTGAGGAAGTCTAGTTGTTCTTGGAAGAATACATATCTGTCATTCAACCATCTGTTTTCTATTTAGGATTCCGCCGTTTGTTTGCCTTCTAACTGTAATTCAAGCGGTGTAAGAAGGACAGATTTCAGGGATTAAGTTACAGCTACCAAAACGAGTTCTTGATTATAATCAATATATTATGGTTACTTCAATCTCATTCTACCATCAAAGTAATAAATTATGTTGGGTTCCAGCGAGTTTTTCCAACCGTAAAACTCGCAACGAAGTGGATTAAGCACGGCCCAGTCAGATATGAACTTAAGCAAGAATAATAAAAAGGCACATGGACTGGTTCTTCCAACTCATTTTCCAAAAGCCACCTACTATGGAGAATGAAGCGTGCCTTAGAAGCATTTAGCTAACGGGAGAAATCATGGTTTATCATATAACAAATGATCATCACTGTGACTGTCACGCAACCGTAAAAAGTACGGCGTGGTATTTAGAAGCATTTCTGAAACGGTGCGTTTTTATGCTAGAGGCTCGTGTCAGCTAAAACTCTCATTTTGAACCGCTCACCAAAAAACTGCAAATAACTGGAACTATTGGATACTGAGTTCAGGATCTTATCACTCATATTATGTACGTAATATGACCCATCTGCTCCCATAACTTACAGAGTAATTTGACCCGCACCTCATCACACGACAGCTTTCTCAAAACAGCTTGTCAGAGTTTCCAGCCGGCTCATTTCTTGATGGATTAATAACGCCAAAAATTATAACGCAATTTGGCACACCACCACCTCACCGTGTAATCCCAAACCATAATAAAGAGGAAACCCGAATAGCGAACACACTCGCTTTCGATAACATCATCGTGGTGAAACAGTTACGTTCATACGGAAGAAATGAAAAATATGCAAAGAATGTCTGTGTATCAAGATATGACTGAACAGTCATGAAAATGGGTGTTATATATATATATATATATATATATATATATATATATATATATATATATATATATATGCTAGCTTCTTCATACCCCTACGCCAGGGTATGGTCTGATCGCCGCGTCACTTCTTCCAATCTTGCCCAGCTCATGCGAAGAGAGCACGGAAAGGTAAACGATGGGCAGTCATTCGCAAAACATGACCGAGCCACCAGAGGCTATGTATAGCGATCACTCCGTTAAGAGAGTGGCTATCCGTGCCTAACACGACGGCGCACCTCGTTATTACTCACTCGATATTCCCACCAGACGAGACCAATGTTTCGGAGACATTGATTGTCGGACACAGAAAGACACCGACCATTCTCTACGCCAACTGGTCAGGTCTCGCAACCATAGAGTAAAACACTGCACACCACGGCAACGTACATCCATCCTTTAAGATAGAGCCGGATGTAACGGCGACGCCACGGGTGTCGCAGTTTTGCGAAAGCTGCTCCAGCTGTCGTCATACGTAAACTGATTTCCTCCCCAACACCAACTCCAGTTGTCACCAAGCTTCCAAGATACTTAAACTTGTCAGATGATTACCACAGAGGGCTTAGGCTCCTACCAATCTTGCAAAATCACTTTGGACTTGCAAGACGCAAAGTGCATTCCATTTCTGGATACCTCAATCGCCAAGCGGTTCAGCGCATGTTGAACTGCCTGTGCATTACCACTCAGCAAGGCGATATCAACGGCATATGCCTGGTCGAAAACTCTGTGCCCTGAGAGGAGTTCAACTCCACCGTTCGGAAGACCAGACAAGGCATTCCGTAGAACATCCTCTATGGCAAAGCTGAAAAGAAATGGAGATGTGGGGCAACCTTGCCGAACTCCACTGGAAACGACAAAAAGGGACGAAAGCTGGACGTAGGTTCTTACCCGACCTGAAGTATGACGATACAATTCCTTGAGGATAGACACATACTTCTCAGATACTCCAATCATCAACAAACAATCCCATAGTGCAGTCCTATCGACAAAAGTCGAAAGCTGCGCGAATGTTCAGGAACACGATAGTCGTTGGCCGTTGGAAAGTGTGACGATGCTCTAACAGTTGTCTGGCGGTGAAGATTTGACACAGCCACGACCGGCACGAAACCCAGCTTACTCCCCTCGAGTCTGCTCTTCACGCATTTGGCGAATTTCTTTAACGAATCGCCATTAAGAACAAAGCGATGAATTGAAACGTCTGATCGCCACTGTTTCTGTCGTTTCTAAACGTTGTTTGTGGACGGCTTTCGGTGCGTACGTAAAGGGTTTTTAGGCCGGTTTGAAAGAATTCTCATTTACTCGGTCTCTAGTGTTCACAAGGTGCGCCACAACTGCGCTGGTAATATTTTTTTTCTGTTTCACGTCTTCAGTGAGGTCGGTTTGGGCTCTTTGACCCTCTGCGCTAATTGCCGTGTCGTTCTATCTACTAACTTGTCGAACATGGGCAAAATAGGATTAAGTTGGATTAGAGGAGGTATAGACAGTTAACCTGTCATTTAGGTTCACTAAGATCACCGATCTGCTGGCGAAGTGGGAATTTTGTGTGGCAGCAGGGAAAGTGTAAGCGACTGCCTTTTCCATGCGTCATACTAGTAATTCTCCTTTGAAAAGGATTTGAATGTTCAGTTTTTCCTTACTAACCATCCCTTTGGTCTTTGTGATACGTTCTGAATGAAAAGTTCAGAGTATCAGTTATTTAGAAGTATTTGTTTCAAATTTTCCTAATTTTCAGTCACCACCTCAACCGAGTAGATCATTTGCACTCGAGCTGCAAGGGGAAGAACTGGGTCTTGCTTTCATTCGAGAGGCTGGTGAAATTATTGTGCCGGCCTATTCACGCTAGTTTGTGATATTCGCGACGTAATAGTTTGTCATAATAAAGTTTTATGAAGCATGCAACTAGTAAGCAGGAAGTATTTTCCGTTTCACTTCAATCATAAAATCAATCGTGTTGAAGGCCTGACTAAACTCCCCTATCAATGACTCCAACCGTGCACACGTCAATTAAATAAAAATACCATCTGCATACCAACGGTAAATGGATAGACTTGCTATGTTATACTGAGTGATCTTATTCTCCAGTTTAGAAACGAATATGTCAATCAATAAGGTACCAAGGTAAGACTCCGTAACGACTCTGCCTGTTCGATGGTGCAATATCCCGTTGAAGCTAAAGTGGACAGTGAAAGTGTACCACGACACTAGTTTCGTCAGATTAGTTACTTGGACAACAACAATTCTTTTCTATGATGTAAAAACAAAATGTGACAGTCTCCAGCAAAGGAACGTCTGTAAGTAAAGTTATCACACTAAGAAAGACCATTGTGGGTACCTCAGCATGTTGTTGGGTAATTGGCTCTATGGAATGGAACATGTCTTTCAGAATGTAGCAAGCGGTTCTTCGCCGAACCGGTTCACGTAAATCTATGAGCCATCGAGTAACTGAACGATACAGAGATGCACTCATGTCGAATATCGGTATCAGAGGTATCCCGTGTTGTATACTTTTGACAAAATAAAGTCTGGAAATTGCCAGTTAATCTAAGTTGTTCTAAGATTATTTGAGATAAGGTTGAGCTCTTTTCGCGACTTCAAAGCTGTGGTAAGCTACCCCTTCACCGTCCCAGTTTTGCCGTTTTCCGTCTCGGTTTCCGGAACTTCTTGGGATCCCTATTATGTGAAACGGTCTACACGGTTCATGAGGATGACCCATGATCTCGACACGACTATATATTTATTATTCATTAGCACTCTCAGTGTTTCCCCGCGTCCACTTTTTAGAATTCTTCTCCTAATCCTTCGGGTTTGACGATATTGATGCGAACAGCCAACTAAAGTGGTTTTAAAATAATCTGTCACTTGTTGTGATGTCACTATCACCGGGTTGGTTTGAGCATAGAAGTTTATCAACTGCACACCTACGTCTAATTGGTCTAATCTAGTGGTGGGACAACAGAAATTCAACCTTTTAAGGTCGACGTATCCGTAAACACGAAAGATTTCTATTATTTATTAGTTCAGAAAAGAGGAATAACAGTTCACTTACTTACTTACTACACTTTTACGCAACTGACCCTTACGTGAGGATAGGCCGGTTACTTGTGTGTTCCTGATAGAGGCATCCCAGGCGTTGCGATCGGCGGCAAGGTCGGTGAACAATGTAATCCAGTTCTTGCGCTAGACACGCAGTTCGAAGATTGGCTGAAAGCCTGGATGTTCCGCATCTGCTGTTACTGCATAGACCCTCGTCTTAAGCTGACCGTCAATGCGATACTCCATACTTGGACAAGGTAGCGGTAGAAGGAATCTCCTTGTGAGTTTCACTTCAGGTCAACAAAGATGTGATGACTCAGTGGCACCAAACGCGATTTGGCCAGGTATGGCTTCGGGGCCACGTACGCTGCGGAGCTTCGACCAATCAGGATCGTCGAGGACAGGTACAGCAAAAGCTTGCTGTTACTGGGTAACTTGTAATCTACCAATTTTCTTTGATTTAGAATATACTAACCAGTTCTGCAGTACAATTACCGTGCAATTTTGCGGCCTTGGCGTTCTTGCTACTTCGGTTTGCACAGTTGTGGTCTGGAGTGATTTCAATACGTCCTATCAGTTCGTGCACAGCGAATATTACAGGACATGACTGAAATACTAGAGACGGCGCCATTGGAGAACCGAGAACAGCACTTATATATTCTAGCAGCGTTATCATCAGAGTTTGAGATGCGATCATATCAACTGATTTTGGTTATAAATCGGAGGTGCGGGCGATTGAAGCTCCCTGCCGTTTTCGTATTACCTGCACTCCAGTGTACGTGAGAATGGCGGCCCGGTAAAGGCACCGTTTCGTGTAGTTTATTTCACTACGGGACCCCAATGGTTTGCGAAGTGGCAAGAAATGCTTTTTGCGCAATCAAAACAAGGTTTGATTTCATCTTTAACCAGGTAGTTTGGTTTATTGGCAAACCTAAGATAATTGAAGTCCCGGACTAGTTCTGAGATTTTGCGGCCAATGTGGATGAAACGTATTAGATCTTGAGAAGTCCTGAAGATGTTTGCTTTTGTGGTGTTTATCTCGAGACAGATCGCCAAGATCTTTCACTCGGTACGGTTGAAAACCAGTGATAGACGGATGGGTCAACCCCTAGAATGGCAATATCATCAGCTGATTCAATATCCGCGTTCTGAGTCCCATGGCTTAGTTGCGTTCCTCGGTATTTGGTGACGATGCGACGCAACACCAATTCTATAGCGTAGACGAACAAGACTGCTGACAAGAGGGAATCCTTGACGGAAGCCGGAGTCCAGCGGGAATCCTGGAGACCCTTCAACAGAGGCACCAGTGTGCGCTCACTTAGGCGAGTAATAAAACCTTAACGGCCTTTTGTACCTTTCGGGGATCCAGTCAGTTCATAGTATGCTCCAGTGACTTACGGTTAGCGGAATCGAACGCAGCTCAAAAGTCAATGACGCAGGATGTAACCTGGTTGTTGAAATTTGTAATGGTGCTCGAGATTTCGATGCATTAGGAAGATTTGATCATCACAACTTCTTTCTCGACAAAACAGCATTGACTGGGGCGTGATCGCGCATCTCTTGCGGCAACAAAATGATTTAGGAGAATAGCTGGGAAAAGCTTAGCTTTTATATCGATGCGGTTGATTCCCTCGTATTTTGTGCAGGTGGTTTTACTGTCCTTTTTTGCATAAGGAGCAGAATGAAAGCTTCCTAATCCTCGGGGAAATCTGTTTCTCAAATCTGGTGCAAAGTAAAGTCAGGGGATCTAGAAGAGTCACCAGGTACATCGTGAAGATCTCACATGGCACATCACCCTTACCGGGGAATTTTTAGCCTTTCGTTTCCTATCTCATTCCTAACAATGAAATCAACGAGTAGGTTTTTAACTAGTCATTTATACCAGTTAGGCTACAGAAAGAATACTAATCAGCTTAGTGTGTACTACTCCCTCTCTCTTATTTTTATAACTGTTGTTGTTGCATTGGCATCATGTTTGATCTCAAGCCGGCGTAATATATACATGGCAAGCCAGGTCAGGCGGTGGACGGAACAGTGAGAAAAATTGCCAAAATTATTATACAAACTTCCAACCAACATTTTTCGATGTAAACTACTTCGAAAAGAAACCAACCGTGTCTATTTCGTCATAGTAGCGCATGCTAATCATTTAAAGTGAAACGAGTATACCTCAGTCACTTTTCTTGATAGTCCCATCTAAATGTTTTTTTGGTGGTAGCGTGTGCAATTTCCGTTTGGCAAAGAATCGGGAAAATGGATACTTCATTAGTAAGTTAATCTGGTACTGAAACTCATGTTAGCAGAATGATAAGTGGCGCATGTAGATGGGTTTTCGTCTTACCTGACAGCTACACCATAGCTGACGTTCAGTTACGGAATAAAATGACAGCGTGACTGGCCTTAGTTAGTGGTGCTGTCCATAAAACATCCTTTGTGCTGTCAGAGGGTAAATTCACCTTGAAACTTGACTTTTTTCGATAGAAGAATGTGGCTTTTGCAGAATGGCTGGAATCTGTTACGGCAATCAACCCAGCAACAGTAAAGTTAGACACACTGCTGAATATTCAAAAACAATCGCTAGAATAAACGCGACATATAAACATGTATTATGCACTTCCATCCCCCCCCCCCCCAACTCCGTGACAAACGTCCTCGGATCACTCCGCTTTTCGTGACTGGCAACCGTCGTGGCCAGTTCAGGACGTAACAGAAACGTACAAACCTTAAGAGGTTAAAGCAGTAATAAAGTCACGGTTAAACTTTCTAAATGTCTAGGGTCTATCACTCTGACGATTACATAAGTCGAGTGACATGAACCATTGTTATTGTCTGTGACGCAGCCGCATTCAAGTTTTTCTCAACCACGGAATTTTCGACTTGTAAACAAAGTTTATTTGTCTATTCGCTGTTCGTTTTGATAATATTGTTTCTGACTGGATAATGTTAAGAACACTTGGTTGTGAAGTGAATCAATGGCTGAACAGAAATGAAGTAGGTTTTCTTTCGTGTCTATAGTGCAAGTGCGACTGGGTTATGCGTCATCAGACATCCCTGCAACAAGTCCTAATCACTCGGGTTTGATGGAACGCAGCTGACAAAGAAGAAACAAGGCTAAAATCTAACTTACGTGGTTCAATCATGTGAGTTAATTACGAGGTCGAATTAATGTGGGCAACCATTGATGCCAACTTCTTCGAGAACTTGTACAACTCAAAGCTTCTGACAGAGACTGAATACCAGATGTTATGTTGACTTCACCAATTTAGCCCTTGGTGGATTTTTTATGGTTGACTACAACCACTCTACCAATACTATATCTGTTTTGGGTAGCCTCAAATTATTGAGATCATGCAGTTATTTGTTTTGGAATAACTAAACCACATTACAAACTGAATATTCAGAAAACAGCTACTGGCCCTATAAGATCATATCAGACAAACATCGGCTCACCATCGATCTGCCGGTACTATTCCTCCCGGTCAGGTACTGATGTATTATTACAAGTTCCGGTGTTTGGATGGCCTTGATGGACAAACCAAGCTGTTATCATCATTCTAATCGATAAATTCACAGGTAATCAGTCAGCCCATGATGGATGCAAGCTGGAATTCAGAATGCTATGCTGTTATTCCCTGCTACGGAGAGCATCACGAGCGCATCAGCAACACCAGTTAACTGGTATAAGTCTGAAATTGGGTACTGTATTGTACTGTATTGAAGACTTCAGCAAGTTAACAAGCTCACATTTCAGTCAAATGGAAGGAAACTGGTCACTGACACTCTGAAATAAGCATAAAAATAAATACTGTCGAAATAAAACTGGTTCAATCACCGAGGTTCGTGCGAAGTTTCTCTGTGACTTTCATTTTGTCAGCCAGAACACGTGCTAAGCAAGGCACTTTACAGTTGCGAGAAATATTCATGCGGGGGGATAAGTCTAATTGCGGAAAGTGTATAGAGATGCGAGAGGCGCACAGCAAGTCATGTTACAGGGGATGGGTAGGATCCGCAAGAATCTTCCTGGCGGATGCTTCACGAGCTATAATGTGCAAATCGCAAACCTGGGACATAAGAGAGCCTGTGGAAACCAACGACACACGGCTGACATTAGCCAGGCCGCGATGTAGTGTGATACAATCTTTATTAAGTAGACCAGGAAAGATTACGGGAGAGCAGTAGCCTAAGACTGGGAGAATACACTGGTGGATGAAAAAAAGTATTACAGTTTGTGTGGCACAAACTGCCTTAGTCTGCGAAACTGAAAAGACAGTCTACGTAGTTTTTTAACACAATCAATAATATGAGAAGACCACTGTAAACTGGCGCTGATTGTAACGCCTAAGTTTTTGGCCGAGTTAGCCCTGGAAATAGGGACACTGCTGATGACTGATTGCTCATTGGAGTAAGAGAAACGAGAAAGTGCCCTCAAAACATTTGGAGGTGTTGAGATGTAGTCCAGAATCGGACGAGAAACTCTGAATATCGTACAAGTTTTCGGAAAAGAGGTAAAGTCTCGCTGGTTAGAGATAGATTGACAGAGCACGACGTCGTTAGTGTATTTGAAAAGTTGTGCAGATAGTGCAGTGGTCAAATCGCTGATATATATGGTGGATAGAAAGGGGGAGAGAACAGGACCACGAAGAACACCTGAGTTGTTAGTCAAGGGACCCGACGAACTTGCACCAACTTTAATACGTTGAGTTCTGTTGGAAAAGTAGTTTTTCAACCACGAGAGTAAAGAAGCGGGACAGCCAAAAGACTCTATCTTTTGAAGCAGAGAACGGAGACCCGAGTCTGATGTAGAGGAATAATGGAGGAAAATGCATCAAACGGATTTCATGGAACTGTTAAAGTTGTTTGAAATGAAATGCCAACCTGAAGCAACTGCATTCAGAGTGCATCTGTTGGGTTTGTACGCAAACTGACGAAAAGTCGTCTGGAACAGCAAAACAGGAACGCAATCGTATTAGGATAGCGCGCTCGGTCAACTTGGGCGCAATAAAAGTGATGGCCACGGGACTAAAACATTTTGGCTGAATGTTGGAAGTTGAGTGGTTGGGAATAGATATTACTGTCACGGTTGTCAGGAGGCGGGAACAACACCAGCATCAACAGATTTATTAATGAGGGAAGTCATAATTCCAAATAGCTGACTCGCTCCAAATTTGAGAACAGTGGAGGGTAGACCGTCTGAACCCACAGCAGAAGCTGGTTTTGAGGTTTGAAGACTTCTTCTGAGGAAATGGCTTCATGTTTGAGGGGACAGAATGAAAATAGAATGGTAGGGTATTCGATGTAGGGTGAATAAACGCGGCGTTCAGACTGTCGGCATCTGTGTCCTAGTTTTTTGACGGAGCCCGTTGTCCACATAGAAGCCGCATTCCGTGCCAAAAGTTTGTAATTGGTGGTACAGAAGAACTGGTGGGTAAATTTCGTGTTCAGCCGTCGTATCTCGTGTTTGATCAGGATAGTGTCATTTTACAGAGGCTTGGTCGTGTAGTTTATGGGCATATTCTTTTTGCCTTCTCCGAGAATTCAGCAATGAAGAAGCCATTTTGCCGTTGTTAAAAAATACAGTCTTCATAGGACAACACAAAACAAACACTTCACTCAGTGTCTTTGTAGTTAAGTCTAGCGGGCAAAGAGAGTAATGGAAAAAAACCACGAAGAAACAATCGAAAGAGATCTTTGAAGAAGGGTAATGTTGGTGGGTGACGGGTTTCTAGAGGTTACTTCTATCTGTTTTGTCCTGACGAGTGAAATGTGTGCTGTACATAAATAAATTTAGGGTCTGGTGATAATGAGAGCGTGATCACTAGTTGAAACAGGAGCTTCCAGTTGGAATTGAAAAATTTCGGGATTTTTGGTGATAATTCTGTCTAAAACAGCATTCTTTCTAGTTGGGATAAGACAGTAACTTAAATCAGAAGCAAGTAAGGGGTACGGAGGCGTATGATTAAAGTCACCGACAACAATGCACAAACAGTAGTGAATTAGAACGGGTACAAAAGCGTCAAAGAACAGCTCGATAATCCTCTGGGAGCAAAAAGGAGCTAAGCATGGGTTACTGATCACAGTATTTCGAAAAACCTAAAATTTATGGTGACATTTACCAACCACGCAATCAACGCCGTTACAAAAAGAGAAAGTAAAAGCAACTTCATACATGCTAGGCCACTCGGAATTGATATAAGTATTCACACCACCCACCTGTCTTTTACTTGCACTGTTTTCTGTCTCGACGAAAGCACTCAAAGAGAGCGAGTTTGTCGTCAACACTTTCACCCAACCAAGAGTCTTGGATACAGGTCACTCGGTTATTCGTGTTAATCCGAGAGTTCAAGACATTGGTTAAGAAAAGCATCTTTCCAACAAGGGACCGAATATTAGTACTGACCAATGGGGTGGTTGACTACCCTTATTGACTGCATCCACAGCAACTGACTGTTTGCGTTGTGATGCAGTACTACCGAAGGATTTACTTAAATCTAAAAGCTGCTGTTTGGTGCTTCGGCACAGTCAGTTTAGTGATGGGAAAAATATACTTTGATTCACTGATAGAACACCTCCCAAGACTGTGAAAACAAGAGCACTACAGTGTCTCCCGTGGTTATTCAGCTTTAACTCGTGGTTTTTAGTCTCCAATCACGGTTTTTAGCCTTGTTAACAAACTACTTACTAAGTAGTTCAGTAACAGTACAGTAGTACAGCATCCAGTCTCTGCTTTTAGCAGGTCGGCAACTGATACACTAACATTTTCAAAATAGGAATGCACAGCCTACTTGTGTACTGTTTCGTCTTTTTGATCACTCAGGGCCTAGCAATCGTTGGGCAGGTTCACTGTGGTGGATGCCATGTGCTACTGTAATTTGGGCGGGTATACTGTGATCCATTTTCAGAAAGTCCAAGGTTCTCCGGCGTGGCCTCGTAGCTCAGCTGGTAGAGCACTCGCGGTACTAAAGCGAGGGTGGTGACCATGCGTGGGTTCGAATCCCGCCGAGGCCAAAGACTTTTCACATTTGGATCACCTCAGAAGTTCATTTTGGTTTGTAATGTGGTTGGGCTGATGGGTGAGCCAATAATTTTTTACTGTTCTTTATTGGTGGTCTGCTATTTGCTCACCTGGACAGCTTTCAACTGAGTGCCATCGCGGTAATTTACCATTTGGCAAACTGTTCATTATGGAGAAGTTGATGAATGGTGAAACCTCGAGTGAAGTGATTGAGTTAAAGAAGCTGAGAAGATCCAGCCATTTAACGCCTGCCGAAGACAGAAAACATTGTTCGGTATGCTCGGAATGGAGATAATCTAAGGTGTCTTGCTTGGGCCCTAGGAATAAAGATCAAAACATGCCGCGCTATTGCGAAGACAGGCCGTGAAGCGTGGAAATACAACTCAGAATTTCGATGTTCATGTCCAAGTTTTATGCACGATGGGGGATGACAATCCTGAAAATAAAAATGGAGATTAAAGCGACTAATGAAACAATCAGTAACTCGTCATTCGACCGCTTGTAGGATTGGCACGCCCATACGACGAAGAAATCGACCACACAACCAATCGAAAGTAACCGACCGGACTTGAAAAACAAATGAGCTAAGTTCTCTCAATGGCCCAGCACGGCAGGCTTAGTAGATTTACGGTTGCATATCGACCGGACGAATGTTAACATTTGGCGCTCACATTCACAGGGACTACCGAAAGTGACAACACCCTGCGTCCCTTCACTCCCTTCTAAACATCTTGGCTTGTATATCGGTTACTGGAATCTCAGATTGTGAATGTTATCTCCGATCGACTTGATCTCGTTTCAACCATTTTCTAGAACATTGTTGGGGTAAAATGTGGGAAGACCAACCGAATACTAAAGCAGCCTTCATTTTTGATAATGCACCGGTTCATAGATGAGCTAACGCAGCTAACTGGCTAGGAGCCTGAAAAATGACCTTGAGCATTGGTGGATTTTGCAATGTGGGAGAATGAAGAAGGCTGCGCACACTAGCAATACTCGCAACCTTTACCGTTTGATTGGAGATACCGATCCATGGAAGCTTAGTGTGAATTAGTCAAGGACCACCGATTCACTCTCAGAGACGTCGTCTGAAGCGCTGGGCGGAGCAATTTAAGGAACAGTTCAGTTGGCCCCCTTCAACAGTGAACCTTTTGCACATACCTGCAGGAGAACCGATGCCGGCAGATATCACTCCTCCATCAGAAATGGAGATTATCCGGGAGGTAGGTTACTTGAAAAGGTACAAAGTTGGTGGATCGAATGGAAGCTAAGTTTTGGTTTCAAAGTTAACAAAACTCTTCCGCATTATTTGGGATCGTGAACAGATTCTCAGGGAATAGTCCTAATCGGTGATTGTACCGATTTACAAGAAAGGTGACAGGTCCCCTTGTGAAAACCACAGCTGCTCGCTGAAATTATTCTTCACCGATTACTCGGCGCCCGCGAAAGGTGTACTCGTGAGAATCCAGCTGGTTTAAGACCCGGTCGGGGTTCTATCGACCACATCCTTACTGTTTAACAAATCATACAGCATAGAAATACCTTCCGTGGGCCCAAAATCTCTGTCTTTCTTAATCTGATAGCGGTGCTCGACCTGGTCAAGTGCACAGTTCCCTGGCGCTGCCTCTCATTGAAGGGTGTGCCAGATAAGTTTCTCTTTTCCAATGCTTGTATGCGAACAGTCGAAGCCGAGTTCGTGCTTACAGCGGCCTTTCACTCAAGTTCATCACAGAAAGTGATGTACGTCAGGGTTACCCTTTTTTGCCCTTCCACTTCAATTTTGTAACTGAACTGATTCTCGAGATAGCCCTATCCTCGTGTGAAAATAGCGGCATCGACTTCTGCTCAGGCAGTAAACTGTCTGACTCCAAATACGCAGACTATATTACTTTACCGAGTGAAGATCCAGGTAAGTTGCAAGCTTTCCCAGATAGCTCAAACAACAGTGTAGCAGTGTTTGGGATGCATCTTCCACCTTCAGGGCTGGGCTGGCGCCACACCAAATCTTGTCGTGGAAGAAGCTTTAGCTGAAGTAGATGAATCTTTTTACCTCGGCAACTACATCTCACCATGTGGACAGATATTGGACGACCAGTCATCGCGTACACAGGTGCGTTTGGCTTTTGCTAACGTCAGCCATTTGTGGCGCCGGTGACATCCGACTGTCTGTCGAATCGAGTACACACTGAGGTGCTTAGGTTTGTTCTATACGGCTCAGAAACATGGCCGATGAGGGTAGAGGATAAACGAAGACTTCCGATGCTTGAATATCGATATCTCCCCAGCATTGCCCGAATATGGTTGGAACACCGTATCAGCAATGCTGAGATTGGATGTAGCGTGCTGGGAACCAGAGAACAGTTACTGGAACAAGTACTGAATCTGAACGGGTTAAGGTGGCTGAGACATGTGTTAGGCATGCCTACCGATAGGGCGCCTCGGTGTACGCTGCTTTCGGAGGCAGGAATTGGTTTGAAGGTAGGTCGAGGTGGTCAGTTTATGACTTAGCAAAAAAGTATGAAAACCGTGATCAGTTCACTTGGTCAAGCAGGACGTGGGCTTGACGCGATCTGCCGACCAGATGGCTGGGGACATTAAGTGATATGGCTGGGCGTCGTGACCAGTGGCGTGGTTGCATGCGAACGGTCTCCGTCTCCGTGAATTCCGCTTCTTACTTTGCTTTCGGCTTTTTTCCACTTTATGCTTCCATTCTTCTTGCTCTTCACTCGATGACACTGTGAGATAGCAACCAAAACCAGGTCACAAGTTGGAGAATAATGACTGAATGAACATAACTGAACTGAACAACTGTGACCAAGGTGTGAAAATGTCCAACGGGAAAATTTCTGAAGCCTAATCAAAAAGAATTACCCATTGTCTGATATATCGCAATCGGTCCAGTAGAAATAAAAAAACAAAAAGCAAGCAAAGTGGGTGTGTCTAGAGTACAAAAAAATCAGAAAACTCCTGAGTCACGCGGTTTCACGACACCAGGTTTTGGTCCTCAATATACTTGTAGATATATTCTGGAATCAGTACTCAAACTTGTTATCCACGAAGTCTTAGACTCGTGTTAGAACCTCTGGCAGCACTACTTATCCATTCCTTTTCGTCGACATTGCAAAATGCTTGAGTTACTAACCGGGAACATCTTGGCTAACCGTTGTGGCGCTCAAAATCACTGTTGACGATCCCCCGTGATTTTTAACAAAAGCATTACCCATGTATTGTAATAGATTTAGCCAACCAGTTACGCGGGTGCAGAGGGAGATCATTTGTACGGAAAAGCGATGCAATTAGTTTTCACGTGAATTACCAAACAAGCCATACCCGACCAACTTCAAGTCATTATGAGGATCCAGGAAATATTTTTATCGCATCATCCATGCGGTTCATGTGGTGAGGACAGTTCCAAAAGAACCACACTCGAGCTATACTACGAAGATATCGATACTCAAACATCGACAGCCTTTACATATCTTCTGCTCGTAGCAGCCATTTTTCTGAATCGTATAAAAGTACCGATTTGACTGCCGCAGTACACATTCGACTATAGACAGACAATCGGATGTCACGGTGACGCCACAGACGGCTGAGGTTGGTAAAAACCAAACGTGCCTCCTGTATACGCGTCGACACTTCATCCAAAAGTCGATCGCCTGATGAGATGCAACAAAACTCACCTACTTCAGCTAGGGAATCCCCTGGAAGAAGTTTTGGTGTAGGACCAACCCAGCCCTCCTGTATTATTTTATAATTTGCAGACATGAAACGCATCCCAATTATTGCTGCAACGATGCCTAAGCTATCTCCAAAAACTTACAACTTAAATACATCTTCGCTCAGAAGAAAAACATCGCCGGCTCATTCTAAGCAGGATAATTTACGGCCTGGACACAGGTTGACGCCGTTATTCTCACAAACCAAGTCAGACCAAGAAACACCCAGTTTCAGTAGCTTTCGTTCAGTACAGTTTAAACGAGCCCTAGAAAAAGGTTTGTCAACCGGAGCCGGGACTTGTCCAACTGGAACACTTGAAGACGATCTTCAGTGGGAACAAACAGCCATCCGAGAAAGCCGATTGCTAATTACGGAGGAACAACCGAGATCAAAGTGAAGAAACCATGTTCATCGCAATTTTTCGGAGAGGATCAAAGTAACAAATGAATACAAAGACGTCTTAGGATGACGGACCGTACATCATTAATGGTTCTGTACAACGCGAAAAAACGAACGCTGACTGAATGAACCTGACTATTCAACTATCCGTTCTTATGCTTCAGTGTTCAACGCAGTTGTGATAGGAAGTCAATCGGAGAAACCAAGAGTCGATGGCTTACGAGGAGTTCAGAACGTCACGAGGAATCTGGCACTAAAAACCTTTAATTTATGAACTAGTTCTACCGCACAGCGCTCACTAGACTGGAAAAATCACTTTCCTTTTTTTGGAGGGGGCAAACCGTCAGAGGGCCGGCAGCCTATGATATTTCATCGAAGCACGTCGGGGAACTGTCACTCCGTTCAGCGTGTCCGTTAAAAGCAAACGATGCTAAAGATCACATGGGACATTTTCCAAAACATAACGACCGAACTGGACGTGAAGCGGCCTGCGAGCGTTAAACACAGCCCGTAGATTTTCAAGGAAGGCCATATTACATCCCCCCCCCCCCGACAAAACCTGCACTGTTGTTCTCTCGTTTGTTTACTATCACTGGTTTCTTTTATTTCCTATGCTCAAGGGCCGCTGCACTTTCTGACAAAACCGACAGCCATAACCCAGACTTGAAAGAAAAATACGACACGCTCAACATTAGACTTCCAGTTTCGCAGATATAATTCTCGGTCTCTGATGCACTGGTTACGTTTGGTGGTAACGTCAAGCAAGCAACCATGAGAGTCAAAATCGCGTTTTGCTCGAACAATTGCTCTCTTGCACAGATGTCCACGAGGTGCAGCCGCCGGCAGACAGATACCTATGCCTGGCGTTCGCCTACTTCACACTTTACTATCCACACATCCATTACAAAACTGGATAGAGCAGAATAACTGATGGACTATAGCTTGGTGCTTGGGTATGAAGTTGACATTTGCACTGGGCTTACGGGATGCTCCCTAGCGTCGAGATTAGAGCCTGAAAAACAGGGAATGCTGTTACTTACAGGCGTTGGGACGTGACTAAAATCGAAGTCAAGGTGCACAATCTTCGCTTGATATATATATAAATATATATATATATATATATATATATATATATATATATATATATAATATCACGACGACAGTGCACCTTGACGTGGTGATGGCTTGCGCACCTCTATCACCCAAAGACCTATACAGGATAGCTTCTTTAAGCCGGAGATGCAATCATACCTGACAGGTCAGTGAGTTGAGGCCAGACAAAGTCCAGTCTCACGGTCCTCCAGGTTGGGGGTCTATTCGAGCTGGCAACACAGCCGGTAAAATCAGTGGAATAACTGATCCAAGCAAATGGGCTTCCGCTGAGCCATCCCGTTGCCTTGCGAATGGGTTCCTGTTAGAACTAAAGACTTTGGATGACAACCCTAATCATTCTCATGCTTTGCGGCTAGACACCCTAGCAGTACCCGTCCAACATCTCCCATGAACTGCACGAATAGAAAGAATTCCATACTGCATCAGTCATCGAGCAGGATAACCAGGACCGCGCCGTCCAATGCATCGAGCGGGGTGAGTAGTGATAAGTGGGCTACTGCTCAGAGTTCACTCTCTTATTCAACCTGTCTTCAGTCCCCAACCACTTTTCTTTTCCCCCTCTATCCAACCATAATGCTGCCACTGACAACACGACCGATAGTCGCAACGGTTCATTTTCAAATAGTGTGAATAACCCTCTGTCAGATAACTCACATTTTCACAAGCCTCGTCAGCCTCTGAATCTCGGCTCCTTCAACGTACGTACACCCATGCAGGTCGGTCAGCAGGTGTGCCTAGCCCTCACAATGAACTTTCTGAAGATTCATGTCTGTTGCGTAAGTAAAACGCTTATCCAGGATTCGAGCAAATGATTCAACTAACTGCTCTTGGTATCTCATCGAAGTATTTTCTGCGCACCTCAGGAGACGAAGCAGCCTGAGTTGTGGGTCAACGTGGTGTAGGAATAGTTTTGACTGATAAGGCTGAAGCCGCCCTCTTAGACTGTGTTGCTAGATGGTGACTTCAATGCATAAGTTGGCAAACTTGGTGCGTCAGAAGCTTGTTAAGGTGGCCGTTGTGCTTTACCCGCTCAGCGCACAGATAACGGGGATAGACTTCTCCAGTTTTGTTCTTATCTAGCACCGATTTCCGACACAACTCGCGTCGCACAGCGACATGACGCTCTAACTTCACAGGTACTCTAAGCCAGACCAATCATATCGCCGTAAGCTACTGGTGGTGCAGTTCTGTTCAGAACTGTAGATCTTACTGGTCCACGTACGCAGAGTCTGACCATGCATTAGGTTTAATGCGATTATCTATCCAGCTCCATGGTAATCGTCGCAAACCGCAAACCCGGTTAGCCGTGAAACGTATGTGTGAGCCAGAAATACGCACCCGTTATGAGCAGAAGTTTATATATATATATATATATATATATATATATATATATATATATATATATATATATATATATATATATATATATATATATATATATATATATATATATGCAGAACCCAAGTGAACCCCAAACCACTGAATATCAAAACAAGTTAGGCTTGCCGAGGAGGCGTTCTCGTTGCTTACGTAACCACAAATTTTTTTCCCAGTCCTCAAGCACGCCGGCTGTCGCCTAGCGGACCCTACAATACCACTTGTGCATCAGGAGCTTAACTGGGCGCTTCCTTTATAAGAGTCCATCGTGGAATCGGAACTGTTTCTCAGACAGTTGGTTAGTTGAGACTAACCTTGGGGACAACGACACTGCGGCCGCGAATTGGAGTACTTGAAGTAGCATCAATAGATGGACAGTGTTTCGAAGAATAGCATCTTCTCACACTCGTGGTGCACAAATTAGATTGTTGTGAATAAAACACATATGGAAAGCACAAGTATAAGCGTTGATGAACAGGGAATTGCCGGACAAGCATACCTGATGAACGGCGATAACCGCAAAAAAGGGTCGTGTGCTTCCAAGAAACTTAGTCCGTCTATCCTTAGACATTCATATATCAAAAACGATGCAATCTCGTAACTTGTGTGGTATTCCTCAGATATACCATCTTTGTTTTTCAGTACTCTTCAAACGGGACTTAAACCATACTCTCTCTCTACTTTCTTAATTTATTATACAACAATGTACAATAATTCGGGAGGGGGGTCAGTGCTAATGAGTAGCTGTCAAATGGGAAAGTGACCGGCGGTGGCGATATTCAAACCCGAGTCGTTATTCTCCAAAGTCTACGATGGTTACCGTTTGATCACCGCTGGCCAGTCAGTCTGAGAAACCGATGCGCAGAAAATGTGCGGTGACCTCAGTTACCATTTTTCAGAAATCGGTAATCGGGAAGTAAATTAAGACTACGTGAACACTCCAGAAGACACAAAAATTCGACCAAAAGTACCACGTAGACGAACTGTGATTGTACGAATCATTTCCCTTAAGAAACTAATGGAAAGTGGAATGGACGAAGCCAACGGATCCACTAAGCACAAAACGACCACCAACAGCTTGGACAAGTTCGCCCCTTAAGGTTTGCGCGACTGTGTTTTTCGTATCGTCCCACTAACTCTAGTGAGGAGTCTATTCTGCCCACGAATCATCTCGGTTTATTGGCACAGAACACTGGTTAAATAGGAACAAAACAGTCACCGCCACTAATTATTGCAACGCAAACCAGCTGGTTCATATTTGCATTACGCAGCCTGTCTTCTGATTAGTCGATTAGTGGCACGAACAGATACTACTTGACGGCAATCCGTTCGCGTCTTATCGATCCGCTACCTTGTCGCTTGCGAATACACTGGCACAATCACTGACCTGGATTCTGGACCAACGCTGACATGCTGCTTGCCAATAGGACACGGCCGACTATCGACCATGAGTCAGCATATACTCTGTTTTACCTACTGCGGTTAGGCAATTCTGGGGACACATTAGATTCGATGGCACAAAATAATGACCGCTTTGAGCAGTTTTACATCTATCGTAGAGATTCCCATCCTGTGCATACTAAATCGCAAAAATAGAAGAGTACAACCGCCGAATCCTTCGCTTTCTTTGGAGACACGTAACCGTAACCCACCTGGTTGGATCTGCATCAAAATGGCAACTTGATTATCATCAATAGTGGGGTCAACAGGCCTCACCATGATGAAACCGCGATGGTTCGCATGCATCCACGATTGGAGAGCAATGCAGAATGGTTTTCTCGAGCCAGAAATCCAGTCATGTCTGCTGCGTTCGTAGGAAGAGATAAGACGAAGTCCAGCACCAGAAACAGCCGATAGCAGATAACTGCTTCTATATAATATAATACGATAGAGAAAACAGCTAACAAACACCTAAAGCAGTTCGCCGAATCATCACTATGAAGCGCGTGCAGCGCACTTTACTGAAAAAATGCAATTTCTGCTGGCGACACGTGTACATCCAAATTCTCCAACAGGCTGACTTGACAACGAAATCACGCCTATTCACGGATCATTGCCTCATTTTTTTAGTCTCCAACAGAATACTGATGGGGTTCTTGTGATTCTAACTAGGGGGAAAAGCGACGTGACCCGGTGTCCAAAAACCAAAATTACACTGATAAAATTAAATACGTATTACCCGCTTCTTCCAAGACCGTACGAAGCCCCACTCCAGTGGCCTTCCTAAACAACAAATGGTAACCGTTTTCGTACATGAGTGCACGCAAACCGGCTTCCGCATGACCCTGAAGCACCAACTTACTAGCAATTTGAGGACCGACGCTGAGTGGCGGCGAGTTAAGTAGAGGTTAAACAAGTTGCAATCGTTTCTTTTTGGTAGGTAGAGGTCTATGAAAAAGCCAAGTTGGATCAATTCAGGGACACCTCAAACAACAGTTCAGTTGCTCCCTAACAGGTGGAAAGTTTCAAAAATTTGGAACTAGACGAGATGTGCCACTCGGAACATACGCCGTTGAATTTGCTGGATAACCACCATTCATTCACGAACATAGGTAAACATATAAAAACCTCGGAAAATATGAGAAATCAAGCAGACCTCCAAAGACGCAGTGAACCAGTGAATCTACCAGTCTAAAAAAAGATCATCTAGTAAGATTTACATCGCATCCCAGTTTTTTACCAGGATTATCCCCCGCTTGTTGACAACCTATGCGTGAAAATAAGACCGAATCCAGAACCGGTAGTGAGTACCTTAATCACAATTTCGGTTTTTGACAAGCATTCGCATGGGCTCACTTTTACTCAATGGTCGCTTAGACTCTATCGTTCGAGTATTCCATTGAAAGTGCTTCTTGTTAGGAGGTGTACCTGAAAAACTCGTCATTTATTCTCCGCAAAATCAGATGAAACTAAGTTTGAGTTCATGGCATTTCATTACTCCAGCTCTTCGCAAGAAATTCCGCTAGTGAGATTTGGTGGTATTCGTTCTTCCTACCTTCGAAAATGACTGCATGCAGAAAAAACCTACAGTAGGTGGACGACATTGAGTCACGGAGTAAAGACTCGAAAAAGATGCGACCTATTCTGGATGTTTGTAAATTGTTGTCAGGTATGGAATGCTCCCATAGTTCGCAAAACTGCTTCTGTAGAAGCAACTGAATGAAACAAGCTCAAAGTTGAACTAATCACCTGAGAAACTGTTTAAACACACGGTCGCTTATATCCAACGCAAGTCAAGTTGTCAAGACGGAGCATTGGTCCGCCTCAGAGCGGTGTACACGCTGCGATTGCTGGAGTGTGAAGAACACTAAACCGATGACGCTGAAGTTAAGAAATAGGGGCAAATGCTACGGGAGGACGATCACGACTTATCATCGAGGAATTTGCCTTTCTAGGGTGCAGCATCACAGATGCAGACCGCCAACACCGGACATCTTAAACATATAGCGTCTACTGGGCTTTCTTACGCCACAAATCAAAACATCTCGTTTGAAACAAACATTGGTACTGGCAGCAGGCACAGGCCTTCGACGAATACAATAAGTTCAGTACGCGCCATATACATATATACACAATCAGCTTGAGAGCAGGCTTGATTCGAAAGCAACACCGTTACCAGGAGCACAAGACTACAGAAAGGATGAAGTACAACAGGATCGGAGAGAAGTTAAAGAATAAGAGACACGATTGTCACTGTTTTCACAATACGCGTCTCGATGTTTTTTGTTTGGTGCTAACAGGGAACGGAAGTGCGACAGAAAGGCCATACACTATTCGTGACATTGACTTCTATTCTGAGCCGTGTCCCTCAACGCCTCTAACCCATGGTAATCATCCTCCCTTGGGCTTGAACAAAAAAAACGCGTCAAGCACCAACTGAAACCAGCGCTGACACTACAGGTTTCCCTGTCGTTTAGCAACCCGTGACGATCGTTCACTATTTAATGGTGATCACTCAAAAGCCTTTGACGGCCCTTAAAACTCCACTGCTAATATTGTGGTTCGCTGCCTATTCGCCTGCTGTGGCTCATGTCGTAATTTGCCTCATTCATTAAAAAATCGTAAGACGGGGATACCGTGCTCCTGTATACACAGCTTATTGTGCTCGCCTCTCCTTGACGTCGGTCCTGTTTCGGTCGATCGGATGCATGTCTAGTTTCTTCGTGGTGCAACCAGAACCATCAAGATAATCAATAAAGATAAGCTGACCGACACATTCGAGTGCATCAGTTCCATCTTCTTCCCACTCAGTGATTGCAAGATTTTCCTCCACCAATGAGCACAGTTCTATTGCGAATTCACAGGAAAATTTACGTTTGTGAACTTTCTTCTAAGGCTAGACTCTGTCTCGTTTGGCGATGGCCCTGTTGGTTATGGTAATTCCAAGATGGTACGGAAGCTTTAAATCCTCATCTTTCCTTGCATAATGGGCAATTATTCTCCGGTTTTCATCAAAGACTTCCCGCTTGGGATGCGAACCTGTATTCACCTATTCGCTTAGGTCGACTATCTCAACTTCTCCCACTGCGAATTCTGCGGGTGTTCAAGCACTCATTCAAATGGCGACTTGAAGTGATGAAGATCAAGTCCGCATCATCTTCGCAGTCGTTCACGTGACTCGCACAAAGCTAACAAGTACCTCAACTGGGACCGAAAACCCACACATGAGTGTCGGAAAGGTTCGGTTACTGTACCGCATACTGTGGTCGCTAAATTGCCGAGTGACATAACTGGAAGCGACGGAAATCATAGCTTGACTATGGTGACAAGGTCGTATGACTGAATACAGAGAGCATTACCTGCGCAGCTGTAGGCTCATTTGCATTGCTCATCCCAATATATGGGTGGAGCACTCATAATGAAACAAGAGGCTACGGATGAAAATGTGGCGGAAGCCGTGCAATTATTGGCCTCAACAAACACAAAGAAGCGGAGGATCACCAGTGACGACAGGAAACGAATAGTACAATGTTCAAGGAATGATGAAAGCCTGTACCCCATAGCGAATCATCTGGAAATCAGCATCAAGACCTGCCGAGGCACTGCCGCAAGAGAAAGTGAATTCAAACTTAAACGAGGATTCACAAAACGAAAATTTTCAAATAAGCATATCGCACAGATCTGTTCCATCGTAGAAGAATGTCCTGAAGTAACTCTTTTTGTGGTCAAAAGTAAGATCGAAACTTCAAATCCTGAAATCAGGATCAGTTTATCGTCAATTCATCGTTTGCTTGATAGTCACAGATATTCAGTGAAAAACCTAACCGTTTAATCGATCAAACGGAACAGGTCTCCCGTCGATAGGCAGTGGTGGCTGAGGTATAGCCTTACCAATGCATTCATGTGCACTTACCAAAAAAAACGCGCTGAATAAACAACCTGGTTGAAGGAACACGAAGTACAGGATTGCGTCCGTATATTGACGAAACTAAGCGTGACATGGTACCCTCGATCGAAAAGGCTTTCCTTAAGAAGCGAACCTTGCACAAAAACCTTGCCTACTTACAGAGGCGCTAATCTCAACGTCATCGCGATTTTCTCCCACTGGAATCATGTGCTACGAATGCCATTTAGGAATGTATGGATATCTATTTAATCAGTGCTTCGAGAGATGCCGAGCAAAAATCGGCGCCGAACAGCCGGACGCATCAGCTGTTTGATAGCGATGACCCTGCACACGTGGATGGGAACGGCAACTTTAGTCCCGGCGACACAATTCGTTTTATCCCCCTTCAGTCCACTTTTCAATTCCATTGAGGATGCGCTTAGTGGTCCCAAGGGCACAGTGAAGCAACTGTTAATTGCACAGTGACGATGCTGCGAATAGCCGACGGACGAAATGTTGGAGACAACAGATAATAATTCGTTGGGACGCTATGCAAAGAATCACCCCAACAGCTGGTGGTTCTCGAGAAGCAACTTTACTTTTAAAATTCTATCGCAAAATTATGACAATGTGTAAGTGTATTCACAAATCTCGAAATACTTGAAACATTCACCAGATGATTATTGTTCGCTTTTTTAGTCCCAATTGTTGGACTGTTTTTTTTTCATACAATGCTGAGTATTTCACGTGCATCAATGTGCACATTAAACTGAGTTCGTTTCATAAAATGCAGTCAACAACTAGTGTCCTTACTTACCGGCCGAGGTGAGCGAATCAAAATATTAGTCTCGGTATTTCAAACAACGTCAAAAGCTCCTGAACAATCGTTGCAGGTGTATGGGGTGTCTGAGAGTAGCATCTCTGAGTTGGTTGACTGTCGTGTCCCTTGGGGCATCCTCTATCTCCTTGGTCTCCATCATTCACCCAACTCTCACCTGTGGCTCCACAAAGCTGAAGCATGCATCAGCGGCCACACCCCGGTAAACCGCTCGACAGGCGGGCTAAACCAGGTTGAGGGTTACCGAGGTCTAGAAAACTTCGGCGAGACGGTGTTCGACATGTGAAGACAGATCCTTCTGAATGGGCGGACAAGATCTACTGATCCAACGGCCACAAAGGAGACCTGTTCAACTGCCTGATCCGGCATTCCAGAGGAAGCGATTGAACCGTACAGCAGGCCACCGGCTCCTCTGAGAACACCCTGCTGCTTTGCAGTCTGCACTTGGGTGTGCAAGGGCTAGAGGTGCAACCTCGAACAGAAAGGCCGAACGGTGCTAAGAACACCGCTTCGTACCCTACGCCCGCGACTCTATGATTATTCACGGAACCTCAAGCGTTCATCATGCTACGGCGTCCCCGGTAAGCGACGTGCCTCGGCGGTCGAGGTGATAAGACAAGCTGGGATTATTCGCTGCAGGAAAAGAACACACGTAGCCTGTTGGAATGTCAGGAAGTTTCTAGACGTCGGAAGTCAGTGCATTACAATGCGGACTCCACATGACTATGGCGTAGATATCGCTTGCCTCTCGGAAGTCCGCCTGCCCAACTCAGGTAGTCGACAAATAAAGGTCCCGAGAGTGGATACATCCTATTGGCTCTATCACAATGGCCCGAAAGACAACTCCGGTCTCTACGGTGTCGCGTTTGCTCTGAACAAAGCAGCTAATGATGCAATGATCTCTTGGGAACCAGTCTCATCCAGACTGGCCTTGGCACGTTTTAAAGGCTCCCCGCACGACTTGACCGTGATCGCGATCTATGCTCCAACCAATTCAGCTGATGACGAAACCAAAGGCGAATTCTACAATAACTTGCAGGAGGTAATCAACCGGGTTTCGAGGCGCGATGTACTTTTCATCGCAGGAGATTGGAACGCTCGCACAGGTACGGCCGATGAATCCACTCGCCATATTCTCGGGAAATTCGACCTTGGTCAGCGCTGCGAGAACGGTGGCCGACATCAACAGAATGGTTGTCTGCAGCACTCAATTTCAACAACCCAAGAAGCACCTACTCACATGGTACTCCAATGACGGTCACACTGCACACCAGCTCGACCACATCCTGGTAAAAGCGCGTTGGGCTTCGTCTGTGGAGGATTGCCGAGCGTACCGAAACGGACAACAAACGGCACCGATCATGTCTTCCTGCGCGCGTGTTTCAAAGTTCATCTGTCTTCACGTGCTAGAGTCTGCATCCTCTCGGATAAACGTTGCTGCCCTAGAAAATCTGGAGAAGCGAGAAGCGTTGTCACGCGCAACCACA
This sequence comes from Fasciola hepatica, assembly GCA_948099385.1. Taxonomy (NCBI): domain Eukaryota; kingdom Metazoa; phylum Platyhelminthes; class Trematoda; order Plagiorchiida; family Fasciolidae; genus Fasciola; species Fasciola hepatica. The sequence goes on from CANUEZ040000016.1 coordinate 3,489,148, forward strand.
ACCCGACTAACCAACGCAACCAATGCACAAGCAGATGAAGTTTCTGTGGAAGGGCAGTGGACTCGAATGAAGACGACAATCAAGGAAGCTACTTGGACAATACTCGGGAGAACAAAAAGGCGGACAAAAATTGGATCTCGGAGAGCATGCTCCAGCTGTCAACCAGAGCACACGAGGCGCGAATGGCAGGTAGTAACGAACGCCGCAGACTGCAACGAAAGGTCACACGCTCCGCCAAGGCTGATCGCAAAAGATACTGGATAGAAATAGCTGAAAAAATGGAGACCGCGTCCGCAACTGGTGACTTCAGTAAACTGTTCCGCCTTATTCGCAACGCCTCTAGTAGGTTTCGTAAACAAAATACCCTTCTTCGTAACACGACGGGAAACTTAATACCCGAACAGAGTAAGAAAATGGGCCGATGAGTGGAACCCTTTGGTCAGTTGCTCAACCGGCCTACGGACCATCGGACGGACCAACCAATATCAATCCCTCCAGCCCAGTACGAAAGCAACTGTGACCCGCCCAACACGGCGGAAATCACGGAAATTTTAAACAAACTGAAGGACAGAAAGGCTACTGGGGAAGATGGCATCCCTCTAGAAGTGTATAAAACATGTTCACCGTCATTGATTGACAGGTTGTGTACACTTTTTGGTTCCATTTGCAGAGAGGAAGCATTTCCACCCGACTAGGGAGTGTCCATTCTGCTGCCCATTCCGAAGAAAGGTGATAAATCGGCATGTGAGAACTACCGAGGGATCAGCCTGATCGATGTGGCCGCAAAGATCTTTGGTGCGTTAGTTCTAACCCGTTTGTCCGAGGCAAGAGACCAGCGCACTCGCCCGAACCAAGGGGGTTTCCGCCGTGGCAGAGGCTGTGTGGATCAAATCTTCACACTGCGCCGAATATTGGAGCCGACGGTAGTTTGTTTCAACTTCCGGGCAGCTTTTGATTCGGTGAACCGCGAGTCTCTTTGGACCATAATCCAATCCGATGGGATGCTCGATAAGCTTTTAAGGCTGTTAAGGGGTTACTACTCGACACCTGGTGCTAGTGTTCGTATGCACGGTGAAGAGTCCCGCGAGTTCACACTCACTACCGGAGTTAGGCAGGGCTGTCCCCTCTCACCGGTGCTGTTCAACCACCCCATTGATTGGACAATGCGACAGGCATTACACAACTGCCCTGGCGTTCAGCTTAGCCAGGGAATATACATCTCGGAACTGGAGTTCGCGGATGATATTGTCGTGCTTGGAGACTCCCCCGCTACGCTTCAACCAATCCTCGACCGAATCAATTCCTTTGCGAGATCCATCGGACTTGAAGTAAATTCGACCAAAACAAAAGCTTTCACAACCCATCTGGGCCCGACAATTCAACAATTGTCGATCAATGACCTACCAGCCGAATACGTCCCTTCATTCAAACACCTAGGCTCAATTCTGCTTCCGAAGGACCAGACAAAAGATGAAGTGGTATCACGGATCGACAGCGCCAGGAAAGCCTTTCTTCAGCTAAAATGAACGCTGTGGACTCGCAGTGAAGACAGCTTAAGAACCGAAGTTCGCGTTTACCGTGCTGCCATCCGGCCCGTACTCATCTATGGCTGCGAAACCTGGCCACTACGAGCTGAGGACACCAGAAGGCTGGAGGTTTTCGACTACCGGTGCCTGCGGCAAATCCTCAAAGTCAAGTGGCGTGACAGGGTGTCCAACGACGAGGTAAGGAGACAATGCTCTGATATCAATGCTCTCCCCGTCCTCCTCCAACGTCGACGACTTCAGTGGTTCGGCCATACGCTTCGGCGACCCGAGTCAGTGATAACCAAACAAAAACGCTGTCCCACTCCCTGTCCTGGTTGGCGCTGTCGCCTTAGTGGGCAGCTCATAACGTGGACCACTACAATAGAGAAAGACGTAGAGCTGCTAGGCCTTCGGTCGGTTGATGGAGCCTAGCGATGGAAAAAGAACTGGATCAGGATCTGTACGGAGCTCGCCTCCCACCGCCGAGCGTGGTCAGCAGTGGTCCGTGATATCCATGGAACCGACTTATTCTCTCGCAGGAGATAGTCGCGTATAAGCGAAGCGAACCTTAAACGACAGGAAAACCAGTAGCTTTTTCATATCGCTAGGCCAGGTCACCGCCTGACAACCGCGTCGCTTTTTCTAGCCACATTATTCACGTGCGAACAAAGCACGGGAACATCCGAGTCATAGGAAGAACCGTAGAGCGGTCACTTCAGTCAAATGGCGATTACGCATTCCTAACGCCATGAAGAAATGTTATTTCCCACTTGATGTCCCCAACAGACGCGACCAAAGCGCTGGAGACATCGATTGTCGGACGCGGAAAGACGTCGTGCATCCTCAACGCGGAGCAGCCAGGTCTCGCAGCCGGAGTAAAGCACTACGAACTACCACATGGTACACCCGACTCTCGGGAGAGAACCGAACTTCGCGGAGGCATCACAGACAATGAAGACCGGCGAAAACTACACCAGCTCTCGCAGTTCTTGAACTGATCTCTCCATCTGTAATCAAGCTCCCGAGTTACTTCATTTTATCGACTACAGCTGACCACAAAGGGTGAGTTCAGGCACGAGCTTATGTCAGTCGAGTAAAAGCAATAAGCACTTAGAAGGCGAGAAATGCATACTGTCGGAACGCCTTCATCGCAATGTAATCCAAAAAGCTGTAGCACAATAGTTGTCGCCTGACAAGTAACCTAAGCATACACTCGTAATCTGGTCTTAGTTGCTAGCTCAGTGTCATCGAATGAAGAGCAAAAATAGAAGCATAAAGTGGAAAAAAGCCGAAAGCAAAGTAAGAAGCGGAATTCACGGAGACGGAGACAGTTCGCATGCAACTACGCCACTGGTCACGACGCCCAGCCATCTGGTAGGCAGATCGCGTCAAGCCCACGTCCTGCTTGACCAAGTGAACTGATCACGGTTTTCATACTTTTTTGCTAAGTCATAAACTGACCACCTCGACCTACCTTCAAACCAATTCCTGCCTCCGAAAGCAGCGTACATCGAGGAACTCTATCAGTGGGTTATATTCAAGATAATCAGACTGGGTACGATAGTAGTAAAACAGAATCACTCAATGCATTACTCACTCATGAGAACATAACCCAAAAAATAGCACAAGTTCAACGTTAAAAGTAGTTTTCCAGATGTCGAGGTTACTGCAGGGGTTAACAGGGATGTGTACGTCGCCCACCGGGTGTAATGGACGTCTCGACGTAAAGAACACAGGCAACACCAAGGGATATTTTAATGCATACCATTTTTCAATGTCAGAACAGAGTCGGTTCGGAGTGTATCGAAAGATCGATGCGTCATGTGAAACGTCATGCCAACAGTTTTCTGTTCAGTAAGTGTAGTCGAAATCACTGGTAAGTTGTCGACTTTTTGTCACTTAATACATTCATTAAACCGCACAGCGCGTTTATAACGTCTGACCAATTCGTCTTTACAACTCTCGTTAAAATCGTGACAGGAAGATCTCAACTGGTCGACAAAGAGCAGCCAAGAACTATACCTGAAGGCTGTTATGACACTGGAGATGGATTCTATAATCCAATAACAAGAACCGTTACAGACTACGAAGGAAACTTTTTACGCAACACGAGTAAGTACGGTATCCTAACCAATTACTTCAAGATACCGACGAACACGCATGGATTACTGAGAAGTGCAGAAAGGCCTGGGACGAATTCGTTGGTCCAGAGAAAGACTACACCGTTCAGGAGACAGAACGCCCTCCGTATTAACAAAACTTCTGTTATTATCCAGCAACATTTATTGATGGAAAATATAATCTGGTTACCTGTTCCTGTTCTCCACCATTATTGTCAAGGCATAAAGTAAAAAACAGATTTTTGCGCAGTGTAAACTTAGGGTTGGCAAACGCGGAAGCGGAGTGCATGTTCTTCTCCCATCGCCGAAACGACCGATACCTAGATGTAAAAGATCAGCGTAAAATCGAACGTACATAAATCATGTCATCGTCATTCTTGCTTTCCCACTTTTCACGAAGTTCATTGCCTACATCTCCTTCGGGAACTTTGATATTCTCCCTGACAGTTAGATCATCCGCCATAAGCGAAAGAAAATCATCCCTGATATCCAAGAGCTGATACTCTTTGCGCGTGATGGAGGGCACCATCATGGTTGATGTAGACGAATTCTGTTCCTCGAACTTCTTTCCCGTGAAGATATCGACGCCGACTAAATGAACCTTTGCTGCGCCGTGCTTGCCAGTCTTCGAGACTGACATGCTGGTAATCTGACAAGGGCGATTTTTAATAACCACAAAGCCGTTCGTGCGCAAAGCACTACATTGCTTTGGCTCCGACATAGAAGCGCCGGTGTCGACTGTAGCGAAGTCTTCATCGTCAAAATGCGCAGATGCCATTTTTTGCTCTGAAACAGATGGGATCAAACGTAAGAACCAACGCCACAAATTCGGCACTACCAAACAGTATTTTCGACATTTTGGTAAAATTACACCTCATGAGTACTGCGCTGCAGCGTACTCCAGTGCGGCAAAGCTTATCCGCAGGATCTGCCACCCTGGTAATTAACGTATGTCGACTCCGAAGCGAAAAGGCAAAAAAATCGACCGCATCTTACTGCGAACGAGACAAATTTTGAACTGCATGAATACATAAAGCAGTTCCCTGGAATGATCCGCGGGACATGGACTAGCTACCCCGCGACACCCCGTCTCCCGTGTAACCTCTGCATACTGGCTGACTCTTGACCAACCAGACAAAGCACGCCGAAGGGTTGAATTTTCTTTAAACCGGATATGTGGGCTTGAGCTAATATGATAGTATTTCTTACTTGTGTGCTTACGTTTTTCAACAGTAGAAAACGATGATGGCATTCATCACAATGATCGAGATACTGCAAATGGAATTACGGATGTTGCACCATCGCATTATGTTCAGAAATAACCCGCGCGGCGAAACTAAATCTACACCACATTCAGTGGCGAACAAAGCTCAATGTTTCGAACAGCGTACTTAACATATACATTGTCTAGCATAATTTAAGGAATCCGACGGCCAGCACTTATCAGTTACCAGCGGAACCAATCACCAGTGCAAAGCAAATCGGATTATATCACTCCTGAGTCCTTAGCAGAATGTTTTCACAACCCCGACTGGTTAACCAGTTGTGGCCGTGAACCTACCCACAATTTTGGGTAAGCTCATGTCTATCAATAAACACTCCAAAATCCACCACGACGGGTGAATCATCTTGCTAACAATAGATAAATTAGGCGGAATGCACTGCAGGTGAAAAGAATGAATGCTTTCAGACCACTGACCAAGTTTCGATAGGGATGGTTATTATTGAGTGATTTATGCGGACAACAGACGCAAAAAACTCAGCGAAACCACACGGCTGTATCATTCACTTTCCACAAACGAAATACACGGTGACACCACAAAGTGCCCAAAACACAAGAGCGGAGAAAAAATGCAACGCACCTGATGCCGGCCCAGCAGCACGACAATCGCGGTTGAGGATAGTAAAACAACTGCGAGAAGGTCTCATTAACCAGAGTAATTAGGTTCTCACAAGGGAAACCTGTCACATATGAAATCATTAGAAAAGGACAAAATTTCCATTTAACTCTCTATCGTAATAGCGGCATGTTCAAAGTTGGTGTAAACACTTCGGGCTAAAATAAAGGCTGTTCAGACTGACTCGAAAACTGGAAAGGTAAACAGTCAGATGGTCCAGTTTCATACCCAGAGGGTCTCTGTGGATCACTGACTGCTGCGATGACAGAGGAAACGATTTCCTCGGGCTTCAATTACGATAGCCACACATCTTGGGCGTCGAGGTTGATAGCAGTGAACCATCAGGAGGACAGTCCCAGCAGTTTGAAGACCAAGATGAAAAAGGACCCAGGTTATAGCATCAGTACGGTCGTGTGTTTCTCAGAGTCTCCTCGTTTTACGAATTTCAGATTTTCGGAATACACAGCCCCCCTACCCCTCATTTTGTGAGTCTATGTCAGCACTGAATTACGCCGGATTATTGTCATTTTCCTCACCATGAACACAACCACTTCATCGAGAAAAATCAAGCGAGTTTAATTTCCCGAACGGCAAGGTAATTATTCTTCCGTAATCAATGTCTTACAAAATAAATCCGGATGAGACAGTTCTTCGTGTTGCGCTGTCAACGGATGAACTTAAAAGCGGGGCCTAAGTACGTGCTACAGAGATAGACTAACTAAATGCCAGCGTTTGCACTCCTAAGACTGAGATGACCAGCTTAGGGGGCTTGGTTTTTCCTTTTCTCTGGGCTTCCCAGGCGGCCGATTATATGTGCAGGGTATCGGGGTAGCAAACTCTTGGTGTCGCAAAGATTTTCAAGGCACCGAGAGCTGTTCAAAGAAAGTCGTCCTTTGGGGTCTTTTTCTCAATGCTAATCACCCCCCCCCCACCGACGCAAGCCCAAATGTTTGGGCACTCAAAGTTCGTCCCACAGGGCTTGTAACCAAACGGGCCAACGGGGCGCACGGCGTCCCGAATGAGGTGGGCTTCACACAGTCAGTAAAATAAGTTACCTCCTAAGTCGCAAAGCTCAAGAAGAAAACAAAACAGCTTGAGTGAGTGTCCATCGACAAGTCAGTTCACCTAACGCTCTGTAAAGAGAAGGCTAAGCCAGAAACTCCATCAAAAGGCCGTCCAAGGACACCACTTCTCTTCCACGCAACTAGCCTCGCGCATCAGGCTCAGTGTCCGCCGTCCGATAAGTCCTGGGTAGTCCCATCTCCCACCGGGGAAAATAACCCGAGTAGTAGACCTGGGACTACATAGCTCCTGTTGCCTACAAGAGATATACCAGACTATGAGTGATCAGCCCGTGTTAACCCATATGATTCGCCCATACACAGTCTCCCTCTGATGAGTGCCGCAGCATAAAGGTTAATTCAACGGAAAGTGCAATTGAAGCGATCAACTGGAGCAGGATCACGAATAAGAAGGCTCACTGTAGTGAATCCCGCAGTGCACACAAAGCCAACCATGAGAAAACCTAATTTTTTTTGAAGTTGCGGGATGAAGGTAGTCCGCCTGTTAAGTTGCAACCCAGGTTACAAGTCGGAGCCTACCAACCTCCTCAGAGGCCTGCTTTCCCCTTAGCTCAAAACCTCCTCAGCTACTGACCCCCAGCGGCCCTCGTCAACCCCTAGTCCTGTCTGGTTCACTGTACCGACCGGTTGTGGAAATAACTCCAGGAACACTACAATTCTACTTTTCCTTGACATCACTCGCTCATATACACTATTTGCGTGTCCTCGTGCACTGTGTTTTCATGAACCAAGGTTTGTTTGTTCGCGTGCAACGCACTGCCCTATCGTACTCTTGTTCTGGACCTGCGTGACGCAGGTGCTCCTTCCTCGCACGCCACAATTCCGTTCTCGTTTTATGAGTCCCTGTGTTCGCATAATTGAGGTTCATACCTGTTTTATATCATTTGTCATTTGATAATTTAGTATCGAAGAATTTCGCGGATAATCGCCTTCGGATTCCGGAATCCGTTTCGAATTTGGCTACGTATTACTCAACGACGTCTTACAATAGTTGATTATTCAATTTGGAACGATAAAATACGCAACCAGCCCAGAAAAGGATCGGAACAACTAAAGTCTGAACAGGACGTAATACGGCAAGTCACTAGGGACTTTCTGGGTATTTTTGGGTCCTTCGCTAATGCTAGGTCACCTATTCCTGTCAGTGCTAGCTCGTGTATTATTGGTGATATTGTGTATTGCAAGAATGTCAACCTATTTAGGTTGGGGATATTAGACCTATAATAACAACCGTAATGGGCTAGGCAGCAGGACCAGGAAGCAGAAGAAAAGCTTAGACAGAACGAGAATGAGCAGAAGGCCAAAGGCTGTAGCCTATCCGGTAGGTCAGGACGAATGAAAATAGGAAACAATGCGCCGGCCGTCGAATATGAAATATCGAAGCAACCAACAGTCGATCTGCCAAGAGCAGAACTGACAGCTTTCGGCGGAAGACCAGAACACTACTGCAAGTTCATCAGGCAGTTCGAAACTTTCGTCAAAAACAAGATAACCGACCCCAAGTAAAGGCTTCTCTGTCTGACTCATTACTGTCGAGGCCGAGCAAGAGAAGCTATCGATGGGTGTGACGTGCTCGACCCGGAACAAGGCTACACATGAGCGAGGAAGATTTCAAAGGGCCTGTTCAACCAGCCATTCAATGTAGCCCGTAATCTTACAGAGGGCGTGGTTGTAGAGGCCAAAAGAACCTAGAGCGACGTCTATACAATGGCCGACGTAGTGATCAAAATCCAGAGCTCTTCAATAGCTCTCGACTATCCAGGTTACAGAGCTGACCCCGATGCAGTGCTAACGTTGGAGGACATAGTCCGTCACCTCTCTCCCGGGTCGGTAGGTGGATGAGGCGGAACGTATAAGCAGGAGTTGTAACAGCCGGTCGCGGAAACTCCCCCTTTTTCCCTCGCGATTCAGTGTTTTTCCCAACATTACTCATTTGCCTACACTATTGACTTGTCTTTACGAACTGGTTGTTTTTCTGGACCAATTGTTGTTTGTTCGCGCCCAGAGCGCTACTTTGGCACATCCTTGTTCAGGACCTGCGTGACGCACGTGCTGTTTGCTCGCACGCTGCTATTCGGTTTCTCGTTGTTGAGTCCTTGTGATCGTATTATTGAGGTTTGTGCATTGTTTATGTCATTGTTCATGTAATAATCTAGTATCGTAAAATATCACGGATAATCGTCTTTTGATTTCGGGATCCGTTGCGAATTTGGCTACGCATTGCTCAAACGTTCGTTACAGGAGTGACCGTGAGGACGACTTTGAGGACTTGACCGAAAGCTTGTACAGGCAAACCAAGATAGCCGAGAGTAGATTTGGTCGACTCATCAGGGACAGTAACCGGGTAAAAAATCTAGCAACGGCGAAGCTCAAATTGCTGCACGGGAACACTCGAAGCATCAGCGTTGGACAAATTCTCTCGCCATTTCACGCGAAGCTATAGGGTATCGAAGTTGCAGGTCCGGCTACACTAGCCATAGGCCACCGGAATGTCCAAAGGTCATCAAGACCACAATAGACGAACTTTTGAGAACGGCGAGGAAGACGAAAGCGCGTTTTATCTGCCTTAACACCAAACACCGGGTGGCTGCTTGCCGAACAAGGGAAAGATGTGGTTACGAAGGTTGCATGGGCAGACGCTACCGATTGCCACACCAGGTGAAAGAAACTGCACCAGAGGCGAACGCCAAGCCCTGTGTGACTTGTACAACGTCAAGGTCTGCCAGTAAAGCGGTACGTTTAGGAGCAGTTGCCGTGGGAGTGTTGACCCCAACTGGGGTGGTCAAAGAGATGGCTTCCGTCGACAGTAGATCGGACACAACCCCTGTGAAGGAGTGGTTTGCCGACAAGCACCGGCTCGCTAAAAGCACGACGTCGTTAGCAGTGGCCATCGTGGGCGGAACACAAGTAAAGACTGCCGGCCGGTTGAGGTTGCCGCTCATCCCTCAGACACTAACGAGCAAATCGAACCAGCGGAGGCATTTACATTAGTTGATCTCCGCAGAAGAGCACCAAGGTTGGTGAAGGCAATTTTAACTAGGTAGCCCCACCTGCAGGACGTCACGGTCGTAGACTGGGAAGACGACGATGTTGATTTTCTCATCGGCTGCGAAGTGCCAGAAGCATATTGGGTACCTGACCAGAGAGTGGGCAACCGCCAGGCACCTTACGCCTTAAGCACGGCGCTGGGATGGGTATTATATGGTCCAGTAGGGGGCGTGGTTCCGTATCGGCCAAAACGGACCGCATAGAGTATCAGTTGCAATGGCTGTTTGAACAGGAATTTCACGACTCCGGAGATGAAGGACTATCATTGTCTCAGGAGGACCACTCTGCTAAGCAAACAGTGCAGCAAGGAACTAGAGACCTTAAAAGGAGCTCGAGGTTCCCTTCCCATGACGCACACCAGCTGACCCTTGTGTTGATAACGGGAACTATGCCCTGGAAAGACTACTACGACTGAAAGAACACTTCGTTCGAGGCCAGGACCTGTGGGAACGGTATGCAGAATTAATGAAGCAAAACGAAGTTCTCGGCCACGTTGAAAAGGTGCCCTCTGCCACCGACGGCCGGAAGGAGGTCTGGTGCCTACCTCGCCACCCGGTTATCAACCCCAAGAAACCCGAAAACTGCGGGTGGCTTTCGACTGTGCGGCCAGATTCCGGGGCAAGTCGTTAAGCGATCGCCCTCTACAAGGGCCTGACTGGACCACACCACCGATCGAGGTTTTGTGCCGTTTCAGAGTGGGTAGATTGGCCTTGTCCGCAGACATCAGGGAAAAGCTTCACCAGGTAGAAGAACGAGATGCGTTGCGTTTCCTGCGGTGGGAAGAGACCAACCGGAATGAAGCACTTATAAATTATAGGATGACCATCCGCCCCTTCGGAGCCATATCATCGCCGTTTTGTGCAAACTACTCACTTCGAGAATCAGCGAAGAAACATGGAGATTTGGTCCACCGGTCGGTGGTAGATAGCGTCAGCAGAAACGTCTACGTGGAAGACTATCTTGAGTCGTTCGATGATGTAGACTCGGCCCTAGCGCAGTTCAGAGGCCTAACAAGAGTGCCAGAGAAGGGCGGCTTCCATCTAACAAAATGGATGTCGAAAGCTTCAGAAGTGCCCGGAGTCATTCCGTACCACGATAGGGCCGAAAGCACTAGAGATTTGGACGGATCTCCACTCCCTACCGAAGGCACTTCAGGAATACAGTGGAAAGCAGAAACGGATGACTTTTTCCGAGCTAAAACCTCCCGAGCTGCCAGTAGCCCGTCGTGGTACACTCATTGCTGTCTCTATTTTGTTCGATCGGCTCGGTTTCGTCTCTCCTTGGCTGTTACCCGGTAAGATCCTGCTGCAGCCGCTCTGCCGTAAGAAAGTAGATTGGGACCAGCCACTGGACCGAGAAGACCGGCTGGACTGGGAGGAATTTCTGGACACCCTAAAGGAAAAAGAGGACAAGGATTCCACGACGCTTGACTCCTGGCCGTACAAGACGGACGGGAGAACTACATGCCCTTTCTGATGCATCTGAGGTCGGTTATGGAGTTGTGGTGTACGCACTATGGTGCACAGGAGATCGATAACGTGCTACGTGGATCTTGTTCGCTAAAGCCCGCGTTGCTCCACTGAAGTCGGTCTCGATCCCACGCCTTGAACTCAGAGCAGCCGTGTTAGCAGTCGGGACGGTACAAGCGGTGAAGAGGTGTTTCGACTTCTATATTTGGTCGGCTGGTTTTTGGACCCACTCGACAGTAGTACTGCACTACAGTTACATTGTCGGGAGCCAGTTTAGTGTTTTCGTTGCTTACCGGCTCACTATCATCCACGACGAAACGGACGTGAACCAGTGGAAACATGTCAGGTCTAGCGATAACCCAGCAGATCTGTGCTGCCGAGGTGCGACCAACTTCCGGAAACTAGACACGTGGACGGGAGGGCCGAAATTCCTGAACATACTCAAACAGGGCTGGCCGTGTACGAAAGAAAACCCCTCTGGAATTGGAACTGGAGATCAAAGGCGTAGTGATGACGGCCACAGTCGGCGAGGCGACATTCATTTTGTCACGACTGGTCGGGTTTCCCTTCTCGATGAAGACATTTCGTGCATTATCTTGGTTGGCCAGGTTCAAGAGGTATTTGGTAGTCACGAAAAGGATCCGACCCTCAAGCTGGATACGAGTGAGTCCGGTAAGCCCCGATGAATTACGAGCCGCAGAACACGATATATTCGAGATGATACAATGAGAGGCTTTCACCCGATAACTCCAGAGGGCCGAAGAGGCGGGACCAGTCGACAAAGGAATATCATCTCCGAGAGGCGACTTAAAGCATTTGAACCTCAAACTCAATAACGGACTAATACAGGTAGATGGTAGGCTGACCGACTCCCACCTGAGTTTTGGCATGAAATACCAGATATTGCTGTCGACTCGACAACCTGCGTTAGAGCTAATGATCCAAGTCCACGCCGTTGAAGGACGTGCCGGGGAAAGTCACGTGACGAGCGTCATCCAAAAGCGCCTTTGGTTGCTGAGATTAAGTGCGAATGTGAAACGCGCAATCCGACGTTGCGAACATTGTAGGAGACGCAGTGCCGCAGTAGGCAAACAACGCATGGCCCAGCTATGAGAATGCAGACTGACTTCGGACTGGTGGCAGCTCAGCGACACCGGGTTGGAATATTTCGGGCCCTTGTGGATCAAGCGTAGGAGGAGGTTGGAAAAACGATACAGGTGTATCATGACGTGCAAGAAGTCGTGCGCGGTACACTTAGAAGTTACGCATTCGATGAAAACCGACTCCTTCCTCCGGGCTTTGCAGAGATTTATCAACCGAAGAGGCGTACCGGCAGATATGTACCACGACAATGGGTCGACCTTCGTGGGCGCTCTACGGGAACTGCAGCTTTGGCACAAAACTTGAACAGGGACGAACTGCAGAATAGAACCGTGACCCCCCCTCCCCGCAGCCCAGTCATCGAAAAGGCGTATGGGAACTCCTGATCCGATCCACCAGGCGAATAGTGCTGTCGATCACCAGTAGCCCAACGACGAAACGTTGAGCACCGTCATGAATGGGGTCGAGTGAATACTGAACAACCGCCCACTAGTTCCAGTAACCAACGGCGACCCAACCAATCTGGCGCCCACCCCGAACGACTTGTTGATGTTAAGGTCGAACGAGGGTTCCCAAGGACAGATAAACCTTCGTGGGAGCTACCTCCATGGATGGAAGCAGGCAAGCTATCTTGCCACGGTTTTTTGGAGGCGATGGCTGCGGGAGTACCTAACGGCCCTGCAAGCTCGATAGAAGTGGCTGATCAAAACAAGACCATTCAAGGTTGGGGATGTAGTGATGATCGCAGACGAACACGGGTATTTCAGCACCTGGCCTTTGGGCGTGGTTATGGAAAACATCGAAAGCTCTGAAGGATTGATAAGAAATGTTAAGATGAAGACAGCCAACGGAAAGCCATTCCGCTAAGTTCGCAGTATCAGCCTCTTCGAGAGTGAGGGCGGAGAAGCCGATTTCACGGAACCAATGAGTCCATTCCTCATTCGTCTTCGGAATGGTTAAAGGAACCTCCCATTTGTGGGGACATTTGCGACTTACTGGTACATTGAACTATCATGCACCCTGACACATACGCACATGATACACGATTATACTTCATGACCTCTATCAAGCACGCTGCAGTGCTCACCGTTTTTCGTCGTAGTTACAGAAGGCTTTCCCCATATGTGGCAAGAATTGGGACTCCATCATGCACCCTGACACATACACACTTACATGATACACTTTTATTCTTCACAACCTCCATCAAACAAGTTGCAGCGCTCAAAGTTTTTCGTTGACGTTGCAGAAGGCTTTTTGCTTATGTGGTGGTAGCTGTGATTCTATCACACACCCAGCACAACTATCCCACTAACACAAGACGCGTTTATACTTCATGACTTTCATAAAAACACGCCGAAGGGCAGATTGTTCCTCGTTTATCACTGATATTATGGAAGACATCCCGTAAGTGATAGTAGTTACCATTTCCTCATATGCCGGAGCGCGACCTGACCGATAGCATTCGCAAGCATGCACACACTCACACAAACACGCGCGTCCGAGGAAAAAGGCTTTCCAGAGGACAGCACCTATGTTTCTCCTTCACGTCCGCCATCGATCAGCCGCTTTCGTTGACGATGCAGAGTAACCTCGAGTCGGTGCTTCACCGAGTCAAGTTTGATAGTGAGTAGAACGTTGACGACAAGGTACTAGGCACGCGCACTGACAGCAGGGACTAGGTAGGTGGGAAAAATCATCGCCCTTATTCCAAACCTTTGACACTGCTAAGATTCGGGAGGATTTTAGTGGGCGGTGTAAAGACCGGTCGTGGGAAAGCCCCCCAAAAATGGCCACAGTTCCATGTTTCCTTAAAATCACTCACTTATTTACATTATTGACTTGTTTTATGCACTTTACGGTTTTACGAACCAACGTTTGTTTGTTCGCGTGCAACGCACTGCCCTATCGTACTCTTGTTCTGGACCTGCGTGACGCAGGTGCTCCTTCCTCGCACGCCACAATTCCGTTCTCGTTTTATGAGTCCCTGTGTTCGCATAATTGAGGTTCATACCTGTTTTATATCATTTGTCATTTGATAATTTAGTATCGAAGAATTTCGCGGATAATCGCCTTCTGATTCCGGAATCCGTTTTGAATTTGGCTACGTATTGCTCAAAGATGTCTTACACCCGGCTAAGCCTCCAACCATCATTCATGCTGCTTTGACAGGACATTAAATTCCCTGTGAAGTATTACCCTGCATGTTCACTTTCAAAAGTCAGGTCGTTTTCTCCATATCGCTGTGAAAGAACCTCAAAATTGCAACCAAAATGAAGTTTTGTAACCCCACAGGCTTACTCCTTTCGGTTATCATACCACTGTCCACCGGCCTAGGGAACTTTCCGAATGACATCAGTGAAAAACTGTTTAGTACGCCGTTGACATCCCTGACTGATGATTTGACGTTGGCTTTACTGTCAACCGTGTCCGGACGTTCATTGGAGACAATCTCCATCCGGCCTTTCGACTTCAATCCTTCTGGCAACTAGCCGATGCTTCCATGCATTTCTTTATATACGTCCTGATTTTTCTTCGATCTTTAGATGAACAATTACATAAACCATTGTTGTACATACTAAAACTTCCCCTCACTTTAAGAATGTCCTAACCAGCAGCTTTGAGTTTGGTTAACTCTCCACTAAGCCCTGATCCTGCTCCCGAAACCGCTTTGCACCCCCTGCGTCAACCGTTCCCACTTCAGTTAGTTTAAACACTGTTTAGTCCTATCATGCGGTTACTGGTATGTACAAGCCCCACCTTTGAAATCTGTGAATAATTCATACTGCGGCGATAAGGTGTACTCCGTGACCGTACAGTATGCATGTCATGATCCCAGTCGAGGAATATACCAATATCATTATTATCTTTATGTTACAGCCTCTAAAGAATCAAATACACCCAGGCCCTCTCCAGTGACTTCTAGCGTTACTTCCTGCCCAGCTTTCGGTTGTCTCTATCCTGTTCCATACATAGAGGGTGTGATATCTATGTTGATTGAAAAATTCCGCATTGCTTACCTCCATTTTCCTTCCCGCTAATTTTGGACTGCTTTTCCCAACTTCATTCGTGCTGACTGTTTTTGTAGTTGACAGTTATTCTGCACTCGATGGCCCGGAGGTGGGTTGCACCGACTGAAGACAGCTTCTCTTCATTACTGTTCGTTTTAACGCTCCCGATCACTTCGATAGACCGTAGACACTCACCTCGCTTACGTCAATTTCGGCTGCTACCCTGAGAAGGCTACGCAATGGGCCTGGGTAAGCGTGGATAAATCATTCTACTTTTTCGGACTACAGGAATGGAGCCATCTGCTTATTCTTCTTGGTCAACTGATCTGTTTCTACGTAACTTGGCCCCCTTTTGACAACCCTTTTTGGCCGGGTATTTACTGAGGCTCATCGTGGAAGATGATCAATCCACTAGCCAACTACAATGCTACAGAGTAAGTCCAGTTTCCAGGCCAATATAAGAATTACCAGCAAATTGAGAAAACGAAATGCAAGCAATAGTGAGATTTACTTGTCTATTTGTTGTGCTCCATGGGTATAATTTGTACAGGTTAGCAAATAGCACAAACCTCTATTCGTGGTGTTCTGCAGTGGTTTACCAGGCACCAAATATCAGAAACAGCGCGAAACAATTATTCAAAATCTAGGGCCAGCAGGGCAGTTCAATCGACCACAGTACTGACCACCTAACAAAGTATGCCAGCTTGACAGAACGCTGATATTGGTCTTAGGGTCGCTCACTGTCCAATCAGGGACGGGGCAAGGAAAATAGGTCAAGCCAGCATAGTCGAACGGGCCTACAAAGGGCACACCTGCCTAAAGGGTCGCGGGGCAGGGCGTGCAGGAAGTAACACGTGGTGTGTGCTTGACCGTGCATATACTCGTGCATTTATATGGACGATGCTCGCAAAGCACCTCACAGCTATTATTCAAAGCTGCATCTGCCTAGTTCATCATTTCCTAACTTTTCCGTGCCTCCACGGTTCATCACGTTAGTTCCTTTGTCATACCAAAATTTTCGTTTTGCCCCACCACAGTCGTTTTACGCGCAGGATACATCCACAAACCCCCTTCAAGTAAATTTCCCCCACCCTGTGGCATACAATCCCACAATCTTTCATCTCTTCTAGTCCTAATGAGCCACCTTCCAATACCGGCACCTTACCAGTCGTTCATACCTTTGGTAGCACACCGAATTCTGCAGGCCAACTACGCAACACTGGGTATTACCACTACCCTCATCCAAAATAACCTCCATATAACCCCTCTACCAACCGCCGATTCCTATCTTTCCCTGCCCGGGCAAGCCGCATCGATGGGTGGCGAAGCCACCCCAAACTCCTTTAGTCCTTACCCTCTGAAGCCTGCTCTTACCACACAAAGCTAACCTATACCAAGGTTGTCACGTGGGGAAGCCAATACCTTCCATAACCCCGTATTCTGTCACTGCACTGGGGCATCGAACGATCCCGACGAATCAGGACAAGTAGCAGGACTACTTCGTCTAAGGTCCTCTTTCACCTCGCAATAACCCAAAATTGATTACTTCCGGTTCGTCCGCGGCTGATTCTTCCGAAACCATCGAAGAGGCATCCAACGCTCGCTTTTCCTCCTCTTCGGCAATAGCTCCAACTCACGCCCCTGACCGTGCACTTCCTCCGACCAACAACTCCCATATGTTACCCAACTCTGACACTCACTTCCACATGAGTGGGTTATCATTAATCTTATTTAACTCGTGGTCCGTCTTAAATAAGCTTCATCACTTAAAAACTCATGTCATAGCATCCAGTCCTGACATCATCTTTATTACTGAAACCTGGCTCACCGAACACACCAGCACAAGCGAAATTATGCGTGAAGGGTACAAGGTTTTTAGGGTAAATAGGATCGATAGACGCGGAGGTGGGTGCCTTGTGTACAGCAAGCCCTTTCAGTAGTCCCCATCAGACATGCCACACTCGACTCAATTCCGGATTCTGTACGGCTCCCAATTCGGTTCTCAACTGTAGTCATGCACATTGGTTGTGTCTATCGCCCGCCCCCATCTACTATTGCAGACTTAACTCCTTTAATTGAAGCCTTTGATTACCTTTCACTGCTACCTTCGGCAGCGAAAATCATAGCCGGTGATTTTAACTGGCCTAAAATATCCTGGAAAAACCTCGCAGCACCTCCCAGCTTAATAGACTTTGTCTCCCATACTCACCTTGGGGGCTGGGTGCAACACGTTAAAACACCTACTAGAAACGCCAACATCCTAGATCTTATATTCACTCACACCGTTTCTTGCTTTTCTGTTTCCGTTCTGAATAGATTTCCGGGTAGCGACCATAAGATAGTGGCCGATAATCTTACATTCCATTCTTATCCATCAGACTGTCTGACCCCAGTCAACAATTCCGTCCGTTTAAATCGGAACCCTTTGCCCAATGTCATCCGTAACCAAGATTGGAGCAGTTTTTTCTAACTGCTGACCCCCAACAGGCGGCTGATCAGTTTCACCTTAACAGGGGAAACTGCCTCTCGAAAAGTAGCCCAATATCCCAAATTTCTTCCCTTAGGAAGTCCAAACTTGCCTCCCTCTAACGAAAGTACCTCAAGATGCAAAGGCTTTACCTCCAAAAACCACAACTTCTCCCTTTTCATGAGACTAACACATCTTAGTGATATTGTCCGGGACCTGAAGGAAAAACAGCTCCGCTACGAAGAAGCTAAAGCCCTAAGGCATCCCAATAAAGCATTGAAACTCTCACCCCTACACAAATCTAGGAATTCGGCAACAGATACTACGATCCAACACCTTGTGTCACCAAATAAAACTTCGGCCACCTCCTCTTCTGATATCGCTGGGGCCTTTGACCATTACTTCGCCAATTCCATGACCCCCGCCTCAGATATAGCCCCCCCCCAAATCCTCTGGCTATTACCAGCTCTTCCCTATCTACCCTAACCTTTGAAGTAAACGTTATTTCTAGGCTCATTTCACGCTATAAAGCATCTGCGCATCCTGGACCAGACGGGTTGCCCCCAGTTGCAATCATTAACGGTGGATCGGACCTTCCACTTCTATTACTGAACCTATTCACTTTTTCACTCAAATCTAGTTTGGTACCGTCGAACTGGAAGCGTTCAGTCATCACTCCACGACACAAGAACGACCTGTCCACAAACTGGCTAATTACCGTCCCATCAACCATAACCCTATAATTTCCAGAATGGTGGAAACGATTATCAAAGATGGCATTACCACCCATGTTCTCGCTTCAAGCCTTCTTAGCGATAGGCAGCACGGGTTTCTCAAATCGCGACCATGCACCACATGTCAGTTTGACTTCCTCAACCCAGTCACTAAGGCTGTTGATAGTGGGCAGGCATTAGTAATTGTCTACCTAGAACTGTCGAGGGCTTTCGACCGTGTTCCACACCCACATCTTAACTCCAAACTGCGTTCATTCGGCATTGCTGACCCGCTGCTTTCCTGGCTGAAACCTTATCTCGCCCACCGTTCGCAAGTGGTCCTCACCAATGGATATACTTCTAAACCGGAACCCGTTAGTAGTGGCTTTATACGGGGAAGCGTACTTGGTCCTCTCCTATTTCTGATGTGTATTAATGACACATTGGATCTAGTACACCATGGCAGGCCATTCTTGTTTGCGGACGATATAAAAATAGTTTACTCTTTCAATTCTAATGGTGCTATCCTTACTCTTTGCAACATTTCCGCTGACCTCGCTGCACTTGACCGCTGGTGCCACACCTGGAGGATGAGATTTTCCACTGATAAGTGCGAGGTCCTAACTCACAAGTTCTAATTGCCCCTGGATCCTTAACTCTTGGTGGGTCCCCAATATCCAGTCGACCTACCATCCGCAATTCGGGCCTCAACTAATCCTGCTCCCTCAACTTTTCTGAGCACGCCGCCATCCAATCGGCCCAGGCTAGATCTGTGGCCCTTCTCTTCCGATCCTTTCGTCTCCGGGACGGCATCATCAGCATCTACAAATCCCACGTCATGCCTTTGCTTGAATACTGCCAAATTATAATTTCTAACTTGACGGAATTCGACAGAGTTGCGACTGAAAGCATACAAAGGCGTTTCACCAAACAACTACTCGGTTGGTCCACGTCTTCAAGCTATAGAGAACGATGCCAAAATCTGAATCTTGACCCACTCTGGCTCCGCCGCTTGAGACTAAACTTAGTCTTCTTGTATAACCTGCTCCATAACCGGTCTTTTTCCTTTGACCCAGTAGGCTTCTCCCGTGAAACCCCCTACTCACTTCGGCACAGGCATTTTCCTGTCCCTTCTGGTATAGCTAAGTCGGTCATACGGTCACGTTTTTTCCTTTTTGTCTACTCCAAAGTCTGGAACAAGTTGCCCATCACCCTTCGAGCTTCACAAACCAAGTCCCAGTTTCTGTCGGCACACATCCCATATCTCAGCGTCACCCGTGCGCTACAATTGTCTAATATGCGCATGGTAGAAGGTACAGCTTACAACAGGGGCCTCGACTTCTAAGATCAACATTTTCGCCGACCCTGCTCCATTCAATTAAAAATAAAATCAACGATAGACAGTCTCATCTATCTGACTGAGTTCTCAACGCTAGACTACCAATGTCTGTTTCCTTAATGAATCAAACAACGTGAAATGCCGATAATTTCAATCACTTCGCTCCCACGTACCCCCGTAGTTTCTGTCACTCTTGAGTTTCGTCCTTTACTGGTTTTATATGCCTCCATTAACCGTTGATCCACAGCAGGGGCACACCCTGACTGCTATTTTTGTCTGCTCTCCTTTTCCAGTTCTCTGCTCACGTGCATTTCACCCTCTACGTTGGTATACGTGCCTGGATAAAGCCGCTGTTTGGTCGATTATTAACCGCTGGCTCCGTCCTCCGGAACCCTTTGCAACCTGAAGATCCAACCGCCGAACTAATATCTCATACCTTCCCAGTTGAACTACGCCCCACATGCATAACCATCAATAAAAAATGGTGCCATTCCCAGTGGTGAGGGGCCCGGTCAGATCCACCGCTTTGGCCGGCGCACATCGGACATGCAGGTCGTCTGCAACGATGTGCGAGCGCAATTTGGTTGGTGGATCACACCCCTGTGTTCACCTCGAGGTATTTTTCAGGTTGGGTGTCCAGCGCACGGCCAGCCTCACCCACTAGCACTTGTTGCGGATCGCACGCTCTAATGCTGTCAGCTGCAGACCGCATGCTCCAACCATCCTTGTTCACCACTGTACGCCCACCTATCGCTCTTAGCACATCCATTTCTTCGTTCTTCTATGGTAAGCACACCTACCCATTCTGTTTTTTCTCCTATCGACTCTCACTGTGTTACCTCTCATAGCACGTCACTATCGTCCTAACCACTTTACTCTGCCGACGACCGCCAATATTTTATTTCTTCACCCATGTCGGCTTTGCCGGCTTGTAGTACCTATTCACTTGGTATCACCCTAGGCCTATAAAGCTCATTGATCGCAAGCTTACGCCTCACTGCCTACCGTTCTGCCAAGCCTTCCCTCGTTCTCCCTTCTTATGCTTAATACCATTACACACCAGCCCCACCCGCACCCATGACCAATTCTCATATTAGAATTGCCGTTCCAAACTCTGCGTCTCTCACAGCCATATTTATTATCCAGTCACTAACACCCTATTTTCCTTGCTGGCTCCATGATTCCTCTGTGGATCCTTCCACTTGACAGTGCTCCGATTAGTATCGTCCATTTGCATCCACTTGTACAATTGCCTGCGTGCACGTGGCTCCCAATTTCCATGCCCCCAACTCCGACGCATATCCATTGTTCATGCGTTATGTTCGTCCACCGGTTTACCTGTCCCAATGCTTCTTTCTCCTCTGCCGTTTTCGTGTTCCACCTGCAATGAGATGATCTTACTGGTTATGTCTCACCTGTCTTTTTCGGCCCGTGCTCCCATCTCCTGTTTCGTCTACTGTTTGCACAGGCATTTTTTGCGTGCCTTTTGGACCGTTCTGCTTTTTCACTTGCCACCTGACGTAAACTCACTGTTTCGTCATGATTCTCATTCGCGGCTTCAGGCCGTTTCATCTGCCATTACCCTCTGGTACCCCCTTTGCTCATTTCTCTCCCACGCTGTTTACCGTCACAGCTGCTTCATGTCGCACCACGGACGGTTTCACATCCCAGGTAACTTTCTCCACTTTGTATGCACAGTCGCTCTGCGCTGCTTAGCCATCTTCATCGCCACCATCTTCCTGCTGAATAATGTAAGCCCGTTTATTAATGCTCCTCCCATTCTTCAGCGACACCACATGTCTTACCTGCATGAATCAGGTTTTTTGATCCATTCTTACCTGTTCCCTTGGATACTTTCCCCCATCTACCCTTTTTTGAACTGCTCCTCAGTCGTCGTCTTTTCTGTGCTTCCGCATTCTCCACTCTCTCTGTTGATTCGCCACGTTCACCTGTCATGAAGATAATTCACCACGATATCCCAAAGTTAATTCTACAAACATTCGACCTAACCTTACCTGCCCCTCCTAATAACTGATAATTTCTTTCTAGGACTTTATTGTTATTGATCCGGCTTCTCTTATATGTATATATATATATGTACATATATATAAACAAGCCCACACATGTATATATGCATTCGCTCTGTGTCCTGTAGTTCCTCACAGGCCATCTCTCGCTGTCATCCCGCTGACCGCCATGATATGCATCCATTGCTTCTACATCTATAACCCACATCTACTGTGTCCAATTCCTATGAACTAGTTTTCTTTTACTTGATTCACCTTTTACGTCTTACTTTGCTCGCTCCCTGCCTTACAATGAATTTTGTGCCCTGGTCGCCGACCATCTATTGCAGAGTACCAATGTCTCGTTGCTGCCTAGTCTTCTGCAGTGAATCTCACTTTTTCCTCATCATCTCCCGCTATTACAATTGCTTATGCTGATTTCTAGCCTTTCTCATGTATATCAGTCAGCCTTCAGATGTCCCTATACTGACCAGCCGGATCCCCCACCTGACCTTGATTTTTCAAACTCACGGAGCGTCCATCTGAGTCCGTCCCTGGGTCCATTTAAACTCACTACATTTTCTTTGGTGTGCATACATTGACCTACTTTCACCCCACGTCACTCCCCCTTCTTAGCCCGTTTTTTCAACTCCTGTCATGTAAACTTCTACGTTTTCAAGGGTTTTGTCCGTGTATTCCATCAGTTGTAAACAGCTGATCATGCACCTGGCATGCCTCGGGCGTTTCCGAAATAAACCATTTTTATTATTATTTGAGTGTGCGCCAGAGATAATCGGATAGATGGATAATAAATTTCACAGGAAATGGATCATAAGGATGGTGTGCGGTGATGTGGAGCAAAGCCAAACAGTGGAGTCTGGCAAACAGGTATTGCAGATCAAGCGAACGTTATGATCCCTATGTACTTATATTTTTCTTGCCTAAAATGCGGTAGAATTTTGCAGAGTAATGGTTTTTATTGATTTGTGTCCTGTATCGATTCGATATACGTGTTGATTTGAGGCTCCAAGATGCTATCCAGAAAGGCCAAAGCATATTGTTCGGCGAATCGAGCATAAAATCGTCTATCAGGCTTCATTCGTACCAGGATTTCAGCTTTTTGGTCGTTACACCGTGTACTCTCTCTTTCCAAGCTGATCACTTTGGGCATTGTGGAGCACTTTCGAGAAACGCATGGCCAATTCACATGAATCCAAAAACAAAACAAGGTTGATTTGCATATCCTACGATTGTGGGTTATTGGATTTACAAAACCCCAAATATACGCAGACCTCAAGCACGCGGTCTGAGAAACTCAAAAAGGGAGCTAAACTCAAGGCGTGAGAAGAACCAGCATGTGAGGAACACATGGTTGAACAAGATGCGACAAAATCTCGAGCTGGATGCGGACAGCCAAGGGTCGGTGCGTAAAAATATGTATGGTAGGAAACACGGACTACTGCACTTAACCCAGCATTTTCACATACCCAAATTAGCATGGTGTTCTCTAAGGATTTTTCAAATCTGGCAGCCGCAAGGTCGGCTGTACCAAAGCTGTCTGACTTGGGGGTCATGTGCTTGCTATAGAGCATCGTCTGCTAGGCCAATCCAGTAGTCGGTACAGTGAGAAGGATTCAAGAAGGGGCCTCTGCCACGGGGTTGTTCAGCCGAGATGCCGTGTATCCTCGATGAACTGAGGGATATAATCCGAGAGACGGGATTCCCTGGACGAGTACAGGTCTGTAGCGGACCTCGCAGCGAAGATGGCTGGCCAGTGGTCTGTAAGGACTTCAGTTATCTGCCTCCCGGCGCAAGCCGGAAAGCACGGGTGAACAAGTTAGCTGCGGCGTTTTCCCTACCAAATGTGCGTCACCTTGGCTCATCCGACTATGGACTTTTGGGAAAAAGCGATATAGGCTGCCAGGTGCCATGTGCGTGTTGCAGAACAGCAATGACAGCTAGGTCTGGAATATCAATTTATGGTGCCAGGGAAGCTTATGATGGGTGGTAAGTAGCGGGGGCTGTTGGACAGCATGTTGCAGATCGACAGAAGCAGAACTGACGTTATCGGGAAATTCGAATATTTTGGTTTTACTGCGCAGTAAGCTTCTGGAAGGTCGCAAGCGGTGGGCACACTTAGGGATGGAACGACTGCAAAAGACGATTAAACCACCGATTCTTCACAGCGTCTCCAAAGATGATGGCCCAGGATATACACGAGTAGTATGCTTTTTATCGTTGAAAGGTGGGTTTCCGTGGCTGATATCTCGTGTCTAAGGAAAGTGACACTCTCAAGACCAAGTGGATACTTTGCCGCGTTCATAGTTGTTTCACGTTGAGACAAAAGTTTTAAAAGTGTTCATAAATGCACAGTGTGGGGGTCAGCGGTTACATTAGCGACTGAGATATCATCCATATGTAAACTCCTCGGAAACCTTGACAGACCTGGCCAACGAATCACTGGAATGTTCGAGTAGCATTGCGAAGAAGGAATGGCTTCGGGGAAACTCAAATAGACCAGACGGCTCCGTAGCTGCTATCCTTGGGATGCCGCTAACATTAACACAAATCTGATTGAGTGTGCAAACTAAATCCACGGGGCTAAGAGTCTAGCAAGTTTTTAATGCCTTGTGAGGTTTGGATGTCCGAAAACAGGTAGCGATCGGGCTTGATAATATTATTAATTGCTGGATGATCATCTCTAAGCCGCCAGTCATTAACCGATTTTTGGCACCACTTGTAATGGAGAAGCCCATCGATTTGGAGATTGCCAAAGGATACCGAGATCAACAAGAGCTGAAACAGGACCTTGGATATTTCGAGCCTCCCTGTTGTTGAGCGCCTTTCGCGTAATGAAGTGGTGAACAAACTTTGGACATGTAGCGTAATACTTCGGCACATGTGGTAACAAGCTGATAGGTTAGAGTAGTCCAGAAGGGTAGTGCAATGCGGTTGGTAGCGACAGGGGAGAGGAAAAATGGAGGGGACGATGGATTCATCGACCATGAGCGGCTAGCCGAGACTTTGGAAGTTTCATCCAGAAGACGAATGCCGGAAGAGTCAACCACAAGGTTGAAGTATTAGAGAAAGTCGATGCCTGTGATCAAGCGAGGAGGGATAGCAATAATAAATATCTATAATGGATTTCGGCGTAAACCGGGGCATATTGTGAGTGGGAGCTTACCGCAAGTCTTGAAAGGTGTCTAGTCAGCTGTGACCAGTTAAACAGCTAACTGACTGATGGCTTGGTGCATTTTTGCTTGGTCACCGTGGTTGCCACTGTACTAGCGTACGCCGGGGTATTTGAGGCTACGCTGTCGTGAACGATTTTCACCGCTTGCTCTCCGAGAAGGGGAGTTTGATCGCGGTCCGTTTGGAGCTCGAAACTGGGAAGACTTTCACTTGATCTGCTTAGCTAAAAGCCCCATGTTGTTGACTCGGTCTACGTTAGGGTCCCCAGGTGTTTTGGACAGAGGTTAAGGCACCTCCTTCTGCTCGATCAGCCAGGCCTACTAGTTCATCTAACGTTGGTTTATATCAAAAACAGCTAAGACTGCTTGAAAGTTATTCGGATGAAACCGAATGCGAAAGCTTTCAGCATGATACCAACAGCTTCGTCGGAAGAGATTGTCCCCGCAAAAAAAGAAGTCTAGCCGGTGTTTGGAAGCCATGATCACCGAGTTCACTGACTGATACCAGGCTCTTTAGCTGATTTTTCGCTGAAATGTCAAATCTCCCTTGTTTTGTTCCGTCCCACTAGCTCCGGCGAGAAAGCTCATCTGACATCGAACCATTTCGTATTCTTCGCTAAAGCGAACCGTTCAAATGGCACGCTAGGTACAAGGGGAGTTTGAGAAAAAAGTGGCCGAATTCGCACGAATCCCGAAGCCAAAAAACGTTTCGATTCGTAGGTTCCACGGTCCCATATTGAAAGTCACGAAAAGTAAAAATGAACACACACATCAAGTATGCCGCAAAATAGGATCTACAGTAAAACCCAGGGGTTCAAATTTCCCCTGGTACACGTACAACGATCACCGACGATTCGAGGCCGAACTCAAACGTCTCACACAAACAAACGAACGTGCAAAAGTGTCGTGTGTGCACGAACTTAACAAAGTGATGTCAACTATGGTCACATTCACAAAGCATGTGGGACATTTGGAGGGATTTTTAGTAAATAGTCCTTGCACCGTCGGCCAAAATGCTCCCGCGAAAATCGTTGTCTAAGCCTCAGCCTGGGGTTATAATTCCCATCCTACCTGTCAGTGCATCGGTTATTAACTTTCCACTCCGGCTGCGTGCACCGCAGGTTGCCGTCGAAGTCATCATTTCCACAATTCATTACAAGTCAACTCCAAAGTTTGCTGCACAATTTGAGATTGGTTTACCCTTCAAAAGGTAGAAGCAAACGAACGGACCTGCGATTAGAAAGTAAACGTTCCAGAAACGAACTTCTTGCTGTGGAAGATTAAGCAGGGTATCCGTAGTGACCCGGATATGACTGAGTTTCGAATGTGTAAACTCACGGCCAAAAACTAATTTAGACAGTGGTCAGTTCGTATTTGCCCATGCCACAGGGCTGTGCTCTGTTTGTCTGCTTGCGTTAAAGACAGCTGGTTTCAGTAAACTGAAAAATACACTTTCGACAGCTCTGCATGCGAATGGTCAAACCTTTAGATCTCTTAGCTAGTATCGCCTCCGGTATAGCGTCAAAATGGTAAAAGTGAACAAAATCTTTTCAATACAGACCGTCCTTTACATAATTCACCGATTTTTAACGTCTGTTGGCACGCGTTGGAACTTTTCGCCTGTTGCTGGTTCTGTAGGACACTCTCGGGATTTAGTTAGGACCCGGTATCCGGGGTACAGAATATCCCAAGTGTAAAGCCACTTGTTCCGTTAAGGGTTTGAAGTAATCTGATTAAAAGCTGCTACGAGAAATTTGATGTAATTGAGACGTCCAAATGGCTGAGATATCAAGCAAAAGAAAAGATTGAAAGGCAGAGGAATTATGCAAAATTACCACCAAATGTTTTGAGACAGCTAGAAGTAACTTTCTTATTATAGATCACTTTCGAAAATGAGTGTACCATAAAGCTTATGAAAAAACATAAGCACGGAAGTGGGTCGAAAACCAACACAAAAGGGATTGTTCTTGAGGGAAAGACGTAACAAAGGCTACTTTGTTAACAGCAAGTAAATGTTTTTTCTAAAGACCGGAGTAGCGTTTATTATTTTTTAAATATTATAACGGTGTATTCCGGATGGGCCCGAAGCATGCTGCAATGGACTTTGAAGTTGTGCAAGTGATGACGGAATGAGAGCTCACAATCGGACAAAATAAATGCATACTGAGGATTATCGGAGAACGTTGAAATGGACTAAAACGATAATACCACCCTGTGAGTTGAAAACTCATGTTCGGGTGGTCGGTTCAGTTATCCGTGAGTGAGGTTGGCTGAAAGCCTGGAGTACGTGCATAATTGGTGCCGGAAATAATAACAACTTTTGGAGAATCGGAAATATTCTGTGGGTATGTCTTCGACTTCATAAAAAGAGGAACTTATAAAGTGAAGTCTAAAGAGTCAACGGAGTACTGCAGAACTCGAAGGGCATATAGATGGAGAACACATCGACACGCTAGAGAAAAGGGTCCCTTGATTAATTCACTTTATACGGGTAAAAGGTGTGTCAATAAGTATCTACAAGAAAATGTATCAGTCTACGGAGATGGCAGTATAGGGTGGTGGCTAGATATTGGCAGAATCAAATATATATCAAACGAACGGTGCATCTCAAGAAGGGAGAGATTACCGGAGTGGTGGCGGGAGGAAACGGCCGGAGGAAAACAAGTCAGCGTACAGCGAATGGCTAAATTTATATAGGGCTGGTCAACAAATATCAAAGCGGAAATAGAAGATGAGTAAACATGGACCGCTTGGCTACGACCTTTACAGAATTGTTCGGTTTTGTGAAAGAGCTGGTGAAATAGACGGCAGGTAAGTGTACATCGAAAGACGAACGCAGTGTAATGCGTACCAGGCAAAAATGACAGACGAATAAAATTGCATAAAGCTTATCACGGCAGGGTGCGGTGGATCGACCACCATAGAATAAAATTTATCAGCCGGGGATGACAGCGGTAGGAATTAGAAGCTAGAAATAGGGTCAGTTTCCGTTATCCAGCTTACAAATGGCAACTCTGGGGGGAAGGAGTGTCTCCCAGGGTGAGGGTTCAGAAAGGTTATGGTGTAGTAGGTGAACTGAACCTGTACCACTCCTAAGGGCCATCCTGACGGGCGAGGAATATGATGAGACGGAGTGGCGAAGCTGTACGAGATATATATACCTGAGCCCCCCAAACTTGTGAGAAAAGTAGTAATCTGCAAAGTCAGAATAAATCGGTGGAATAGCACCGCAGAGGCGATCGAATGGACGGACAAAGAGTGCAGAAAGTCACTAATCACCTCAATGACTACCGGAGGACAAAACAGTAACTGCGCAACATGATTCCAAATGGGAAGTCCCTTTTGGAGGGCTCAAGGGGAATTTTGACGATCCTTTGTTTTGTCCTCATTATGCATTTTGCACGAAAAATTCAGCTGGGTTTACTTCGGCTGCCGTTTAGGCAAACCGAGTCACCTAGAAGACTTGCAAGGAATAAAATGGAAAGAAATACAGAGTCAGTCGAGGCTTGGTAGTCTACAATCTGCTTCATCAGTTTGCACGTAGCTTTAAGTTTGGCCCAAAAAACAGCAGTTAACGCTGTCCGCCATTACCACAAAACACTCTTCGATATTTCGACCACATTCTCCGTTTCTTTCGTTTTCTACAGTGCTACACGACTTCGAGGTCCCTCCATTACACAATGATCCTTTTGACTCTGGCAAAGTACCCTTCCAAAGTCGTCACTACCTGCACAGCTGACACCAATAAAACCATTTCGAGTCTACTTATAGACACTCATTCCAGAGCAGCGACTGTCACTTTAGCAAAAGGGTGAATTAATAATAATAATGATAGCTTATTTCAGAAGCGCTCAAGGCTCGCCTCAAGCATGATCAATTTTTGCAGGCAACACAATGGACAGAAAAAAATCGAGAAAAATTTAGAAATGCGCATGACTAACGTAGGGTAGGTAGATTTAGAAGGGAGATGGAAGGCGGATGAGTGCATGCGTGCCAAGGAATAAATGAGGGAGTTTAGGTGAACCTAAGGATGGGTTTAAATAGGTGCACAATAAGTTTGAAGGTCAAAGGCAAACGGAGGAACTGGCTGAACTAAGTTAGGGAGATTGGAATCAGGGAGTTTTTGCTCCGGGAAGACTGAAAATCGGCATGGGAAACTCTGGCAACTACAGCCGACGAGGAAGAAAAACAGAAAGAAAGGAAAGAAAAAAACTGAGTTGCACGCAATAAATAAAACAGCCATGAGGTGTGCTACACTGCAATAAACAGACTTTGTTTGTCCGAAAACGGGGAGCTGACAATGCAAGACTTAAAGAGTAGGCCGGATGACTACCGTGGTTCAGAAACATAGAGATACGGTAAGTGTGAGGCGCAGATGCAGACAAAATAGACGCATATCATGAGGAGCAGCGGGATGGTGGCAAGAGTACCAATCGGCAAAGAACTGGAGGATGCGGAGGAGATATGTGAATATATGCGTACAAAAATATATATATATATACTCATAAGAATAGCGGGAGCACAGAGCAGTGAGGTGATAGAACACCGCAGTGGCAGTGCTTGGGAGAGGCAGGTGAGATTAGATAAAATGAAACAGAAGTAATATGGATGAATCCTGAGGAATTTTTTTATGCCAAGTGATCATAGTGGATCAACAGAAAGAGTGAGAGAGAAGACCTCGGAGGCACAAAAGTGATGACAACGGGTAGAAGTCAACAAACGAGGGAATATGATGAAAGAGTCGAAGAAAACAGGTATGGGTGAACCTAACAATCTAATTAATGCAGATGTGACCTGTAGTGACGGGCGAAAATGAGTGAAGGGTTAAAAAATAGAAATAAATTATGCAGCAAGATGAAGAGGGCGGTAATGGCTAGGGAACTCAGAGCGAACGAAAATACAGAGTGGTCGGAGTAGTGTAAAATATCTGTGGAGAAAGGTAACTTAGAGGTAAGATGAACTGTGATGCAAAGAAGCAGCAGTTATGGCTGTGGACATCATGAAAAAGAAGTAGGGAAATGAAGGATCACAAAGATCGGGCAAAGGTAGATCATATGGTTAGAAACAATACGTGAAAATAATAAAGTAAAGATGATTTTACATTGGGTGGAAAGCGGAAAAGCAGCAGAGCCCAAAAAGCACACCGAAGATGACCGTGACGAGCAATATACGAGGGGGATGAGAGTACTGAATGAAGAGAAGCAGGTAAGGGATGACCAACCAGATCGTTCTACTACAGATGAAACTGGATGCAGACCGATAAAATAGAGAAAGGAAGTATGCAGACAGGTAAAACTGAGAAGTAACAAAAGCACTAGAAATATGTGCTCGGTAGAATTGGGGAAATGGGGAGCTGCGTGCCTGCAGGAGATTGCGCAGATGGATTAGGCCAGGGGTGGCTAGTCGGAGCTCTGCCTAAGAGGAAGATCCACGGAAGAATTGAGCAGACAAGCAGGTGAAATATGACTGTGGTGTTAAGATAATAAATTGACTGTGAAAGATGCAAAGTTGGAACGGTCAGCTCTTACGTGGTGATTAGTTCTGGGCACAGGTGGGTCTGGTGGTTATAGTTGGAGGGAGAGGGTGGATGGAGAAAGGGAGATACGACAAAATGGTAGCTGGAGAGGTATGCGACCGACGAGCTTCGTGAAAGTAAGGACACACCAAGCGAATAGAATTCAGGAGACTGCAAGGGCGACATGGGTGGGGAAAGAAATATTGCGGGCTGGGGCAGAGAAAAATGGGCAGGACCAGGGTGACATTATGCTGTCAAGACTGTCACAGTGAGAAGTGATAGGAACAAAAACAGAATAGGCAGGTGTGCATACAGAGGTAGGGAGGCACGAAAGGGAAGAGATAAGGGTGCCGAAGAGAAAGATAGATGACCGAATAGTGGTGGGACAAGAACAGTGGGAGCATGCGACCTGCAACCGACAGCCATGGATGCGGTAGGGTGAGGAGGGTTAGAGAACGCGATCAGCGACCGGCGCTGGTGAGTGAGGCTGACCGCGTGCTGAACACCCAAACTGAAAAACATATCATCGAGTGAACACAGAAAGAGTGAGCAGCCGACATATTTGAGCCCACACACTGTTTCGGACGACCTACATGCCCAATGTGCACCGGCCAAAGCGGTGGATCCGACCGTGCTCTGCACCGTTGAGATTGGCATGAGTGGCCATTGATGATTGTACAGGAGCCAGAGCGATCAAAATAAGGGTATATTATCCAGAAGAGATTAGCCAGGTTGTGAGAACTTGGAAAACAGAACCAACGAAAACAGCGACCGGCAGATGGCCATATAGCATAAGTATCCGGATGCTCCAGACAAGGGGATAAAAGGCGTAGTGCCCGAAGTGGACGACCGGCATTAAAGATCTTTGGAAGGGGAAATGAGATGGGGAAAAGTAGTCTGGGCATGCCCCAGCTGAGGATCAAAGGTTAACGGAAAGAGGGGAAAAAGTGAAGTGCGGGCTCGTTGATGCAGCGGGGCCCTGGGAGAATGGGACGTAGGAATAAAAGAGGAAGCGGATAGGCAAAGGCTAAAAGTTTCAGCATCGATGTTCAGGTTTGACCTAGAGTAATCAATCAGTAAAACAGAGAAATAAATTTCACAGGAATCTATGGAAGAAACTAAGCCGGGGGATAGGACGAGGACAGAACAGATGGGGTAGTAACCGGATGTTGAGTCCAGTTAATGAGCTGCCGGCCAAGCAGTTCATACCATTCCGTAGCACAGTTCCAGATTTCACTGAGTAGACTAATGACATGCAATCTTATGTGAGTTTTCCAAAGGGGGCCCCTTTCGAGGTGCTTCAAAAACTAGAGTAACTTCCTCTTTTCTCTGCAGGTGATTCGACTGTGGACGTATAGGCAAAGAAATTCGGTATTGTCTCGTGTATTGTTTGAGTGCCCATCGAAAGGTCTCAGCTCCAATCCTGGCAGGTCAGAAATTGCGGCACAAGTAGTTTTGGGCAGGCTCAAGGCATTATATTCGGCCACAACGTTGGGGTACTGTTGATATTGCGAACTGCGTGATTTTCCTGTTGGCTTGCGAAGGCGATTCCTCCGTTTAACAAGCTCTAACACCGCTTTAACTAACTCCAACTGATGTTCCAGTTCCGACACCCCTATTCTATAGAAATGACCATCAAACTCTCCATGCCTAGAAACTCATGATTTGGCAACGACAGAACTAGAAGATTTGGCATTATCCAGAGAATCAATGCCACCTAAACCATCCCCAAGGATTTGCTGATTTATTTCCTTTTTCTGGCACAAAGCCCTCATTCTTTCGGTTGAATATTTTCAATGAGTTTTCTTTTCGAGGTTCCACTTGAGTGCTGTAAGTCACAAGAATCACAACTTGTGCAAATCGTGGCAAGCGAATTAGTAACCGAGGCGCTGACAGTTAGCTATAGGTAGGTAGGGTGGGAATTATTACCCCAGGCCGAGGCTTAGACAACGATTTTCGCGGAAGCATTTTGGCCGACGGTGCAAGGACCATTTACTAAAAATCCCTCCAAATGTTCCACATGCTTTGTGAATGTGACCATAGTTGACATCACTTTGTTAAGCTCGTACACACACACCACTTTTTTTCATGATTCCATTCGAGTACTGTAAGTCACGAGAAGCGCAGTCCAAACAACGCGTAGCTTGTTCACACGAGTCCCAGTAACAGAAGCAGACTGGTTTTCACCAAGCCAGAAGGAGCAAAGGACACTCTACGGTCATCAGACTATCTCCCGGGGGATGGTCGAAAAAATCAAGGCGATACCTCCAAGAACAATCATAATCTATAGAAATACAAGAGAGTCCGTCATACAAGTAAAAAAATTTCAACGAGGGTCTTTGCTATGCCAATTTCGGAATATTAATTAGCTTGACCCAGACTGACTTTGGGTACGGAAATCTCTCCAATCGTAAACTCATTATATTTTAAAAGCTAATACTTCGTGAATAAAAACTATGGTGATAACAACCATTGGCATTTGTTGTCCACCTAACAGTATATTACGGATTGAGATATTTCATCTATTTTATTGCTTTCGCTTTATGACCGTCAGTTTTCAACGATGGCTTTTCTTTGTCACTGCTCCGGTAACAGTGGTAGACTTGGTGGGGCTTTACTCATATTTTGCGGGCTCTTTTGTGGATATATGCTTTTTTTCTCACCTATTCCTCCATCTATAAATGGAACAATGAACTCTGAATTACTTGGCTACTCCAGTACTGAAATACCGGGGGGCAAGAAGCATATCACAGCCAGCAGTGTTTATACGGCCGACTTCATTTCGACCCTCATATGGAACGACGACGGACGACGTTGAAAGCTTTGAAGTTTGTTACCACTTTCCAGGCCACTACTTCGTTTAAACGAGTAACGAGTCACATTGATTTAACTGTTGACATAGACAGTCCTGAAACGACGAAGGGCTCACCTGCAGCAGTTGTGGAGCGACCAGTCATAATTGCTACTACCCGTACCGCTGTTGGGTAATGCTTACTGAACTTTTAAGTATAGGTGGTTTTGAGAACCTGATGGGGAAACTCACGTGTGTACCAAGCAGGGAATCGGCGTCAACTGATTCAGCTGAGGCCACCTTTGCCAACGGTGGGCTTCATGGTAATCAGCAATACGGGCAACAGAAGTACAATTCAGGGTTAGATAAATTAAATTCAAACCACAAAGCGAAGTAATAAATACGCCCACAGAAGGTAACAGGTTTGCGAATTTA
The DNA here is from genome assembly GCA_948099385.1 of Fasciola hepatica. Taxonomy (NCBI): domain Eukaryota; kingdom Metazoa; phylum Platyhelminthes; class Trematoda; order Plagiorchiida; family Fasciolidae; genus Fasciola; species Fasciola hepatica. The sequence continues at coordinate 3,522,857 of CANUEZ040000016.1, forward strand.
TATTTTCCAGTTGTTTATCTTGGATGGAGATGTTGTGAAGCAGGCCGCAATGCAAACGTACTCACCGACGGCCCACCTGAGGATTTCATTACGAGCTGTGAGACGATTAAAGCTTGCTTTGCCATTGGATCCGAGGTAGTTGATGGAGTCATCAAAGAGGAGCCAAAAAGAAAATAAAGACGCCGGTGGATATGGACACTTTAGGCCGGGCGAAAGGCAAAATTTAGGCAGGTTATATATCTGTCATATGCACACAACGCGGTTATTTAATACAGAGGCGGCCCCATTTTCCCGTCAGCAACTGAAAGGTAAGCAATAACGCTGATTTTCGAAACCGCCGCTAAGGCAGTCGCTGTAAAGAACAAATACTGAAAATTCTTCCAAACGTTCCATATGCCTTATGAATTTGACTATAATTGACATTACTTTGAAAAACGCGTCCATTCACCACACTTTTGCACGTTTATTTATCCATGTGAGACATTCGAATTTGGCCCTGAACCGTTTCTGACTGTCGTGCTTGAGATGCAGGGCTTCGAACCTTTTGGTTTTACAGTAAATTCCACTTGGCCGCATACTTGGGGTTTGTATATATTTGTACCTCTTGTGAATTTCAATTAAGGGCCGTAGAAACTACGAATCAATCCTGTTCTGGTTTTGAGATTCGCTTAATTTGGCTAAGCGTTGCTCGATTTGCGAGAGTTGACTTACAGTCACCATGCTGACAGCTCCCCTTTTGAGGTACTACCGCTGGATACGATGCCCATGAGCCCAAAGACCACATGCGCAAAGTTTGTCTCGAAATAATACGACGGTAATTCGGTCCTTAACACGGACTTGGTTTTGGATGTACTCCATTTTGGATGTCAGTGGTGCGCAAGAAGCGAGTAAACACTTGTAAGCCATAGGAAAACTTGACATGTGCCCAGTTGTCATGATATAGGTATTTATCTTTTTCGTTAATTTCTTAGATCCAAAGTTTTAACGCATCCAGCGATACCAACTACCTCAAACCCTACTAGGGACACGGCAAGACATTATACAATATGCACGAGTTCAAAGTAAGTTATCATATGTATTCTCGTCCTAGTGAGACGTAAAGAGCAGTGAAGTATAACAACTGTAAAAGACCAGGTTTCTTAAGGTAATACTCATGGGAAATCTTTGGTTTGTACTTTCGAGTTCGGATGTTGATTTCAATATTTACAGCTATCATGAACAATCTCAACTCGTGTAATGGAGATGCAGAGAAAGTAAGAAGATCTTAACCCTCAATTCTTAAATCTGAGCATAATATGGGTACATCGGTGCCGCCGCTGCATTGCATTATTCCTGTTCGGAATGCGTGGGAGTTTAATGGATTGAACGAAAAATTGGAGGGTGAGACCTTTTGCGAACAAATGGCAACTTCCTTTTTTACACTTCTGGGAGTCGCAGTTACCTTTCTCGGTAGCCACGGAAACATGAACTATCGATGATTGAGTTCGTCAACTTATGTAAACACTGATTTCGGATTTTTTTCTGGAAACGTGAAACTGACTGGGTGTTATAAGCGATATTCATTCGCAAACGCAAAAGTTTGCAGAATAATATTCGGGAAACTTGGCTTTCTGTTATCTCATTCTGCATCTGAAATTGCAGAAACTAAGGGCAATTCTCCTTGAGCTACCACTCCTTTCATCAACGAAGAAATACAACGATGGATACAGCTGTGTGGACCGCATGAGATTACAAGAATCGATTCACCGTTTGAAGACCTCGCGGTACAATTGAAAGTGATGAGGTCGTTCATTATTCGATCAGTGGTAATTTGTTGCCCTTTGCTTTACCATCTTATGAATTTACTGATGACGTTAAAATTATGACTACATCTTATATTACCGTGGTTCAACAAAAGCTCATCATTTCCTTCGTTCAAGAATATGCGAAATGCACCGCAAGAACGCATGACGAATGAAAATTGTTCCCTGAAAAGCACAGTATAGCTGCGTGTATCGAATAAGCAATGTATAACTGTGTTCCCTATAACGGGTTTATATGAACTTATTTTTCCTAATATAATATTTATTTTAAGGCACCAACATTTTACATGCTGTATTTTTCGCTAAATTGTGCGCAAAATCACGGTTAAGATTATTGTTACAGCCGTGGCGAACCTCTATCATGTCATAAAATGCTGGTATAATAATTAGGTTGGTAAAGTGTATTCAGGTGAAATAGGCCCAACTAAGTATTTCAAACTATTTGGTATTGAGGGAGTCCTTTTTGACCAATCTCAGTGATCCATGCCTGAAAGCCCTCTGGGTTTCTCTTTTTGTTCCAAAGGGAACAATCAGATGAAGTTCGGGGGGCTCTCATGCGACGGTCGTGCAGCTTGGGCAAACAGCACGCTTAACAGGTCCCGACATGGACGAGCTTCGGGCCGCTTTGGGTTTAAGTTGGGCCAAAGTCAGGCTAAAGTCGGGCCACACCGTTAGAACTGTTGAGCAAAGCAGCGTGCGCCCAAACAGGGGCTCTTTGGCTTACGCCTAACATGCAAGGAATCGCTGAAAATGGATTTCTCTCCTTTTTCTAATCCGTCTCAAATGCCCGCTCTTGGTCTATTTTCCCATTGTCCGGCCTTACGATCGAAACCACTAATCTATTACTGACCGGGAAAACTGTTAGCAAATACACCAAGCCTGTCACAAAAACGGTATTCTGAAAGCTTTTACAAATTTGCAACTCTAGGACTGTTAAATTCAAAATTTTTCGGAACATAGTCACTGTCCTTGTGTCAGGTGGTCATTGGATCTGAAATACCAGGATGTAAAAAGGTGAGACAGTTGCACTCAGGAAAACTTCGGAAAGCAAAATATTTTTACTTTCAGATTTCAGATACTGTTTGAGTGAAACCATTTTTGGACACAAGGGCTTAGAATCCGATAATTTATGTATAAAAATCTATGAGCAGTGGAATAGGAGAGCAGCAAACAAACTATGAACTCATTTCAAAGCATAAGCAGAGATGTGATTCATAATGAACTGTTACTTATATATAGAATGCCTAAAGGGATACTGACTGCTCCAAATGAATAAAGCCATTCCAAAAGAAAAGGCAGCTTGGGATGTACCTCGAGTTTCAGTTTCAGTTTATTTAGCCATTGCCCCCGTACCTCTGTGCTCTTGTTTCGGTTTCCGCCTTCCAGCATCGCAGAGTCCAGGGGCAAAAGAATAGAACGACAAAGTGGAAAAGATCCGAAATATCATATCAGTAAGCAGAAATCTCAAGGATAAAGAAAAAGCCCTAATGGAAGTAAGCTACTTGCAGCGGCACCCAGCCATGAAACTCACCGTATCCAACCTTTAGGTAGGTGGTTCGAGTGGATCCCAATCCGAGGGTCTACCACGTCCTACGTGGCGAAGTTCAACGGTCAGGGTTTCCATACCTTTTGCCACATCACAAACTTACCGCTTCGACCTAACTTCCAATCATTACCCGCCTCAGAAAACGGCACAAAGAGAGGATGCCTGCCACCGGACATGCACAACACACGGCCCGAACACCTTAAATGGTGTGGATCCAGTACTTCTTCCCCAGATTGACCTCTGATCTCCAATACCTTACACTGAACCCCGGCGTTGCTGATACAGTGTTCCCCCCCCCCCACACTCGGGCTGCGATACGGAGGCTTCAATGCTCGGAAGCCAACAGTCTTCTTCTATCCTGTAACCCTAATGGCTATGTTTCTGAGCTGTGTGAAAGAGCGAACTTAACCACAGCATTGTAAATTCTGCCCTTAGCAGACAATGGGATGTTACGCCGAGGCCATAGATGACGGAGGTGAGCGAAAGCCAAAAGCGCCTTCTGTGCACGCGATGACACTTTTCCGACACCTGTTCACCAAATGAAATGTAAACTCCAAGGTAAAAAAATCATCCACTTCATCCAGAGCTTCCTCACTTAAAGGGGTTTGGTGCAGCCTCAACCCGATCACGTAGTAGCATTTTACGCTTTGAAGGTGCAAAACGCATCTCTAACACTGCCACACCGTTGTTAAGGGCACCTGAAGTAGCTTGCAACGTACTTGAGTCTTCACGCAGAAGAACATTATCGTCCACATATTCCAAAACAGACGGTTTACTACCTTAGCAAAAACTGATGCTACCATTCTCACACGAGGATAGGGCTTTACCAAGAATCAATTCAATTACCAAAGCGAAGCGGAAGGGCGAAAAAGGTCACCCTGACAAACACCAATTTTTGCAGTGAACTCGAGTTAAAGGTCTCAGTAAGCACGAACCCTGCTTCGGCAGTTCGCATAACAATATTGATAGTAATATTAATATTAATATTAATATTAATATTAATATTAATATTAATAATGGTTTATTTCGGAGACGCCCGAGGCATGCCAGGTGCATGATCAGCTGTTTACAACTGATGGAATACACGGACAAAACCCTTGAAAACGTAGAAGTTTACATGACAGGAGTTGAAAAAACGGGCTAAGAAGGGGGAGTGACGTGGGGTGAAAGTAGGCCGATGTATGCACACCAAAGAAAATGTAGTGAGTTTAAATGGACCCATGGACGGATTCAAATGGACGCTCCGTGAGTTTAAAAAATCCAGGTCAGGTGGGGGATCCGGCTAATCAGTATAGGGACATCTGAAGGCTGACTGATATACATGAGAAAGGCTACAAGCACTGAAAAAAGGGAAGTAAACTTCTCTGGCACACCTTCCTATAAGAGGCAGTGCTAGGGAACTGTGCAGTTGACAGGGTCGAGCATCGCTCTCGGATTAAGGAACACAGCAATTGTCGGCCAACAGAATTTGTGCACATGCTGTAAGATTTGGTGAAGAGTAGAAATGTGGTCGATATAACCCCAACTGGGCCTGAAACCGGCTTGATTTTCACGAGTACACCTCTCGCGAGGGCCGGATAATCGGAGAATAATAAGAAAGGCAAGCATCTTGGGAGTGATTTTTACGAGGCTTATTCCTCTGCTGTTTTCATAAGACGATCTTCTACTTTCCTCGTAAATTAAAGCATCCAAAGAATCACACCGTTCCTGGGAACCCGCTGAACATCCCGGGTTATCTGTAGGATCTTTTAGTTTCGAAGCCAAAACCTAGCTTCTATTTGGTCCAGTGAAGCTGTATCTTTTTAAGTAGCCTACCTCCCGCATAACCTCCTTGTTTGACGAAGGAGTGGTATTTGACTGCATTGTTTCTGTTGCAGGTGTATTTGTAATGTCCAGTGTCCAAGTAGCTGTTCCTTAAAGTGCTCCACCCAGCAATGCAGACAACATCTCTGGGGTTGAATCAGTGGTCCGTCGGATTCCCCGATTAGTTCACATCAAGCTTCCGTGGATCGATATCTCTGACCAAACGGACCAGCGGACATTCAACAGAGTCACCGATGTTGAAGACATCCGTTTTTAGTGAGGCCTACTTAAACCAGGGTCCTGTGTGGAGTTAGACTCAGCGCACAAGGCTCCCTTGCTCTGTAGCGAGAGTTTACCTGGGTCGTACACACCTGGCTGTATAGGTAACCGTATAGATAGGTACCACTGGAAACCATATTGCTCGTTACCTTCCGGAAGCAACCAGGCTGGATGGGCGGCACTTAGTTCGGCTTGACCACGGACAAGAGGTAAACAGAAGTGAACATGTATCAGAGAGTGACCTTCCCCCAAAGGAGTAGGCCAAAATGAAAGGCAATCTTCGATTGATCCATACCAGCGGTGACCAATCACAATGTGGACAGTCTGAGTTCAGCCCTGTGAACTCGTGGAAGGAGGCCACGTCAGTCTACGCCACTTCTTACGGCAGAAGTTCGTATTCGCCAGAAACAGCCCTCGGTAGGAGCACAGCTGAATGGAAAGATCACCGTTATCGGTGCGATCGGGTGAGATAGCAGATGGACCAGGATTTGCCTTTTAGAATCTTCCAAACAGCTCACTTGGAAGTTGACACCCTTAAAAATGACCACCACGCCTGTTGAATGTACGCATGGAAGCAGCTGAGACGAACGGTGATAAAAATCGCCACTGGCATCCGAGAAAATGCAGTCAGTGGGCGCGCACAGGACTCTACGAACAGTTTCTCGCTGTCAACCTGCGAAGAACCGTTCAACCGAACGGCACACAAACGAGTGTTGACTGGAATTTCGTCTAGAAATGCACGCCCAGCTTTCAAGCTCAAAGCAATCCCAACGTCTGCCTGACCGCGAGCTTTGAACATTAAACCATCCGACACGCAGAAAAAGAAACCAGAGATTAAGTTTGCATCTGGGGTGCGAAGCGTGGTGACAAAAGTGGGGTCTCACCCGTGTGTTCCAAGGAAGCAACGTAAGTCTATTTTCAGCGTCGAAGGTTCTAAAGAAGGAAGGCTGTAGCCCTATCTCAGTGTGCTGATGTTGAAATCAGACAAGTGAACCAAAATCGAAGGCCTAAGAAGTGCATTCAATTTCCACTCGACTCCTGAACTAACGCTCTCTTAAGGGCCGCAGTTACCCATGGCTTTTTGCATCCATCTAAAATTAAGTGTGGGAAAGCCGGTAAGACTGCTTACAGAAAAGATGCTCGAGATTTCTGGGTGAATCATACTTCACGGATGCTCACGCGGCAGAAGGAATGGTTCTTTGGGCACTCTAACAGGAGCCTTTGGCTCAAAAGTCTGACCCACAGGGTAGTGAGGCTTTAACCCAGCACGGGAATGTGACTGAAACACTCGTAAAGGAACTTCTTCTGGCCTGTCAAGTGAGATCTGATTGCTGCAAAAATTCAGCATTGTTATCGCAGGTGCTTTATTGCCGATCAGTTTTTTGGACTCAGTCTTCAGCCCCATGCACCCAGTGGAGCCAGTGGAACGTAGACGGGAAAGGCGTCCTTTTGGCTAGAAGTTTCCCAGCTTAGGTGGGCGATGGCTGCCCGATGAAGTGCGACGACCTATCCAACCGTCAACAGAAACCCTGGGTGCTCCTCTCCTACTCCCACTTAGTGGAGATTTTTAGGCCAGCAGACTGATTCTCCCCGTGCTTGCCTGCTGAAATTTCCTCTCCAGAGGCACACCGGTTAAAACCCGATGTCGCCCATCAAGTGGTTTAGAGAATGGACCTTGTCTGACCTCTACCCGTTGACCTGTTGGGCATGATTGCTTCCTCGGCTTAAGGAAGCCATCCTGCAAAGCTATGTGGGTTATGGAGGCGTGCAAACCAGCACACCACGCCAGGGTGCATTTTCACTGTGACTGGATTTATTTTGAGGAAAATGATAGGTTACGTACCTGTTTTCTTATCCTGCTTTGCCCTGGTTTCTACCTTTAAAAAACCAAATCTATGTCTTTCAAAGACGAACATCGGTTTTTCTGCAAACCGCGTGATGGAGCGAACAGCGTCTGACGTAAAGGAGGGAAACGAACTTCAATAACCTACCCTTGACGGCCACCATGAGCCTGGTTCTGAACGGCTTTTTATTGCCCTCTTCCGAATCAGCAGCTGGTTAATGTCACTCCGGGCCCAATAGGCGCCATTTGTAGTCACACTAGAAGACAAAATGCGTAATCTAGAAAACTGGAAGTGAAAAATACAAAATTAGATGAAGGTACGCAGAATCAGGACAACTGCTTCGTGGGAGCTATTGGAAAGCTGTGAACATTTAAGGGTGATTGTGTAAATGCGTGCATTGAGTAGTCCAGCAGTACATCATCCAAGAACAGATGATTTGATGGTAAACCGGGTGAGAAATCACCCAAAAAATTAAAAATATTGGAAAGGCACACTGTCGAACAATTTATCGTTTTTGCAGGGTATTTCGTCGACGATGATAATTTTGTCTGGTTATATGGCGGAGTAAATTTACGCACGGAATACAGGATGAAAGCGTACCTTAAGATAGTGAATTAAATTATTATCCGGAGCTGTATTACTTTACTTCCGGAAGGCTCGTCACTGACTTCTTGAAATCTTCGGTATAATGATTCTGCTAGTCTGGCAGGTCTCTTGATGAACCACCTGAGTTTTCCTGAACCAGTAGCTGCACTTTCTCATAGCCATAGTATTTGAGATATTTTCCTTAGTACCGCTGAGTGCCCGCCAACTTATGGCCCGGAGCGTGCAGCACATTATGAAGTAGTCTCGTGATTGGCATGGTTGGTACAAAATCGTCCGAAGAAGACTGCAATAGAGTGTCCCCCGTTGATTTCGGCACAAACCGTACTTCCAAGCTGTGTTTCTCAACTGGATGAGAGAACAAAATAAAACGAATATTCTCGCTTGTATGGATGATCGACTTTGATGCTCCAGTTGTGAGTAGATTGATTTTTAAGAGATCCACAGAACCTCAAATCTGTTGATCTAACTCACTTTTCTTAACCCCAGCAGCATGGGCATCAGGAGTAGCCAAGCCTATAATGAATTGAGTTTGAAAAATACTTGAAAACTTCGTTTTTTCACAGCACACCTGATGATCGCTAGTTCCCTTATTTTATCTATTCACCCTTAATGGAGCCTTTTGGACTGAGGGCCTTCCAGCGCCTCCAGTAGATCCGCCTCCCCGTCTCAGTCGATATAACAATGTATTCCGGTCCCATAAAAGTGAAGACGAAAGACCAAGCTAACGTGTATATTGGTACTCAATACCGCACGAATTTCACAAAATAAAACAAAATTACAGGACGACTACATCAAGTATATGCGCACGTGTGTAGACGGCGTCGTATGTACTGCGAGGCAGTAACATATCAGAGAAAAAAGAAACTGTAAAAAAGCGCATTACTTATCTCTACGCGTCATGAACCACCTTTCACCATAAAGGACCGAACAGCCCATCCCATCAGCAGAAAGTATGGAAAACCAGCGGGGTACCTTCTGATCACAGGGGCATTCAGCGAAACGAAATGTGCTGACGTGGGTAGGCAGAAGTGTCTCACTAAATACTGTGGTATATTCGTTTTGCTTTCCTCAATGTTTCACGACCTTTTGTGCAATATTTCTGGGCACTTGCCAGGAGTCCTTTAGCCCAATGTCAGCCCAACTTTCGCCCATCCGCGTTGGATATTGTGCTGGCTGAATTGTTTCTAGGGTACCAGACTGGAAACCATAAAAGGTACGAATATACAGGAACAACGGGTAGGCGCTCAAATAGACTTAAAACTAAAACTCAAGAGCTCAAAGTCCCGCGGTCCAAGTGCTGCACGGGATTGTGCGAGGAAAGGGAGCCTTTCGTGGGGTTGCTAGTGTTCGATCTGCAAAACACAGCAGGAAAATTCTCATTAGCACAGAGGCTCCATATGTTCATCTGACAGTCACAATTACGTTATTGGAACACCACTGTGGTTGATAACAACCTGTTCTTCATAAACTGGATACTAGCTACTATAACCACACAGCTACACACCTTGGCGCTACTTTTGAAGGCGAACTGTGACATGCTTTTCTGATTGTACATAATCCTATTTTCTTCCCTTCTACTTCCCAAGTGCCGTTGTTGGGCTTGAGGCGGGACCACCTAGTGAGGCAGGCCCCTCGCCGTCCTCACCCCCCGAAAGGTGACCTTGATCCTGACCACGAAAATGCATATAAACATCACATGGACGCCCCGAAGACCACCACTTCCGATTTCAAGCAGAATCGATCGTTGTGTCGTCCCGTGCCAATACAAGTTTATCGGTTCCCGAGCTTTGTCTTCTATTGTGACTGACCTAGAGCTGTGACTAATTGCGCCGATCTGCGCACCTGTTTTAAGCCACAAGAACCACTCGTGCGTTACAACTTCTCGCGCTGCACTGCCTTGCTCTTTGTATTATAGCTTCTTGTCCGTGAGTTGCTACCCACTTTTCTCGTTTTTGTCCGTCAGTTCGTTGTGCTACGTTTTTACTTCTCTGACCAAGTTGTTATAATAGCTCGATCGCGAACTTGGATGAGTCTACCCTTCCCACGTGGCTAGAAGCAGAACCGGGCAGTTCTTTAGCTAGCCAGATCCTCCTTTTTCATCTTCCGGCCAACCAAAAACCGATAAAAGCAAACTAGTGGCTCCGGCGCCCATTCTGGAGTCTAAAGTCGTCCACCTAAAAGCTCAGATCATGTATTTCCCCGCGACAACTGCTGCTGCACTTCAGGCGGTCAAGGTATCTCAGAAAATGGTTCTGAATACTGATTTGTTAGTCAGGAAGATATCCAAGGCAACGGAAATGGCCTTAATTTGGGCCGCTTTTAGAAAACTCGAAACCAGAGCAAATGGGTCAAGGCTCTGCTTAGTGGCCTAACCACCAAAAATCCCAACCCAGCCGGGGCTTCTGGTCCGCTTTCGAAATATTAGAAAAACACATTAGCACTGATGTTAGAATTCAATTCTAAAAATGCCGGACTGGATCTTCGATAGGCAGGCATGCTAAGAGAGACCTTCGAGAAGGTCGGAGGGGTCTCTCGAAACCAGCCCCTCCATCTCCGTTCGGGAGGGGAGCGGGACAAAGTTGACCGACTCGAAAACTGAAGAGTCTTCAGAGCAAAGCGGCAACTCCAAGCAATCCTGCTCCCCCAGCACTGTCCTAACCAAACCGGATGACAAACTGAAGCTAATGTCAACAGTGGAATCTGCAGGAATCGCATTTCCCATTTCTCCCTCGGTGTTTTCTTTTGCCCCTAACCTGCGGCTCAGGCAACATCTGAGCCTCCGGCATTCAGCACACCGAACGCGGACCTAGGGAGACCTGAGAACGAGCTTCAAATAAGCACCATGGACACAATGACAGAATAAAAAGGGCCCTAGAAAACGAGTTACTGTTCTCTCAACCTAAAAACAGACCAGTCCCCCAGAAATACCCTTGAAAATGATAATTTCGAAAGAGGCGAAGCCTCCGCAAAGAATTCCACGGACGGGATCGAACAAGGGCGTACACCTGCAGGATCCCCATCCAGTTCTTTTCCCTCCAACCGTTGTCATTCACCTCCTCATATCTCCACCGTGCGTGCTCTAAGATACTTTTCTACCAGCGGTCTAAGTACCTCCATTAGAAAGCTAGAACTGTGGCAGTGGTAGTTGACAGAAAACCTCACATTCTAGCAGTCATCCCGAATGGCCTACATAGTGAAATTTCCATCACTTAATATGCATCAGTTTGTAAGGATTCCGTAAGAGACAAAGCCGGTGGGGTGATTTCGTATCTCAGCAACAGTTTTTCCTCCTACTTCATCTATCCTTTCCCCCCAAATTCCCCTACTGACTCTTAATGGATAAGGACTAGAACTTCTCAGAACTCCTCCTAATGGCTGTGATCTGTCCCCCCTCGCGCAATGGTCGGGACGAATCTCTTCATTTAACAGGAAGGCTGAGAGGTCCGAAAGCCAGTGGTCACTTCGTCTATCTCTTGCTGTTAGATGGTCTCAAAGCTTGGAATGTCAATTGGAAGAGGAACACTGCAGGCAGTCCTTTTGATCAGGCACTAATGGAATGAGTAGCTGAACCTTCCTGGGCACTGTACGTTGGCAAACCAACGGGACAAAGTACGGGGCACACTCCCTCACATCCTGATCTGGTGACCACCTAAGGGAACCACCAAATAGATGCGGTCAGCATACTTCCTCCTTTAGGCCAGAGTGACCACGCGGCTCTTCAACTTGGTCATGTAATTCACTGGCCAGCTAGTACCTCCAAATGGAAACCCGGCCGTGCAATCAAAAGCATCACTTTTTGACGCTTTCAGGTCCTTTCTGGTCCATAAAATTTGCACTCTAGACCGGCCCACCAACACAGAAAATCTCAACTACTGCCGTGAAGAATGTATGCGTCGAGCTGACCACTTTATGACTCTAGGAAGCAAGTCACGGCCAACCGTAAATCTCCACCGCCGCAAAACATCAGAAGTCTGCCAGACAAAAGCTCTAGAAGGTATGTTATCCTTGGACCCTCTGGACATGAAGTGGAAGCAGCAGAATTGAAGCGCACTCGTAAAGATTAAAATGTTAAAATGAGGTTTCTTATTAAAAGCAAAGGGCCATTCTTGGGCAGGCTAACTCGAAAAGGTGCTTTCTTTTCGGCTTTCTGCAAAAAATCCGGCAGTCAAGTGCAACCACACTTGCGTCCTGCCTTGGAGACGACACTCCAGCCACAACATTTTCCCAAGTAGCAGAAAGTTTTAGGTCGCCTTTCCAGACCGTTCGCACCTCACCCACCATCTACCTCCATCTCCAACTTCCAAGCCTGCCGATTCAACAGCATTTATGCACCAAAATCCTTACAAGACGGGAGTTACAGAGCCACTTCTGTCATCCTGGCCCGTTTAGTTTGATGGGCCCGGCTGAGATCCACCCTCGAATTCTAAACGATACTTCCGTACTATTGGTGGAAATCTGCACGGAGTTCTTCCAGCGAAGCTTAGACTTAGCTACATTCCCAGCCTCTTGGAAGCGAGAGACAGTCAGTCCTACCTTCAAAAAGGACGGTAACCATCAACCAGGGGGCTAAAAACCTACTGGCCTAACCATCGTTCCCGGCAATACATTCGAAGGCATGCTCAAACCTGTCATACCGACACACCTGCGCTGGGATGGATTGTTCAGCGTGATTACTTACCGGAAAGGTCATGCATAACCCATATGTTTTGCGCCATGGATAGTCGTACCCGGGTCTAGGACGAAGACATGATTCTCCACGCACACTTTATGGATTTCGCAAAAGCTTAAGACAGGGTGCCTCAAAATCCTCCTATACACAAGCTGGAGTCCTACGGAATTCCTGGCAAAATAAACTCTCCCTCGTAGCTTTCTCATCAGTAACTCATTTAAGGTCAGAGCGGGTTCTTACCTCTCGGAACAATCCACAATCTACTCTGGATTCTCTCAAGGATCAAAGCTAGGTCCCTTATTGTTTCTTATTTGAATAAATAACCTGCCAAACAACATATCATTTAACATTGGAATGCACGCTGACAACGTTACAATCCGAGGATAAAAAGACATTTATTTGAAGCCAGCAGTAGACCACTCCACAGGCGGTCTGCCTAATGGAGCCTACCAATTATTGGTGACAAACGCACGAGCATGTCATTCGGTACCTCTCCCGCCCAACTCATCTGGACGGATAATGCCTCACCAATCCGAGATGTGGGGCAGAATAAGGTCCTAGGCTTTTGGTTAAGCAGATCGCTTTGTTTCTTCTACCACCATCAACCAGGTAACAGGCCAGCCTTTTGCTTTCCTAAAGTGATAAAACAAAGCTTCAGCACGAATATGAAAGAAGACCTTCAGATATCTTTTTGGGACCTACTTTCGACCTTTCCTAAAATGCAGCAGTCAGACTGCATACTCTGGCTTGGTCGAGGACCGAGTCCTCTTAGAAAGTGTACAAAGAAGAGCCACAAAACTGGCTCACGGGTTTTCGCACACCACTTGTCCTCAAAGGCTAACCGACCTGAAATTGTTATCTCCAGAAACTCGCAGAGCCGGAGTTCTCATCTTTGTGCACAACCTGCTCACTACAGGGCTCGCAGACAACCTTTCCATCCACTCAAGCCCAGACAACGCCAGAGGGCACTGTAGGAAAGTATTCAAGTCTAGTCTTCGTACAAACTTCCGTAAGAAAGTTTTTGTTCAGAGGGTTGCCTCACTTTGGAATAAATTACAGCTGGAGATTATCGAGGCTACGAAAGTAGAAACTTTCGAAAGGTGGCTGGACAAGTTCCTAGGGCTAACGGTTTCTCCTTGAACCACTTTAACATTTCAACCCATGTCTGCTCCCCCACGAATTTCCCTCAAACGGACTGTCTCTCTAGGCTGTATCCTCTCGCCAAAAACATATACAAAGATTTCAAAGCTATTAAAACAACAAAATAAAGATCAAAAGTACAAAATTGCTGTTACTTTCCTTCTGCTTTGATGCATAGGTGTCGTGCTTTCACAGTGGTGTTGTCTCTTATGCGCCCATGCATGCCTCTGAGCTTTATACCCACGTCGCGCTACCGGTCACCCTGGATCACTATCCGTGCTACCACCCGCAGTATATGCCCCTGGTAGTCGTCCCTGTTTTCCAGCTCCCTTGATTTCGAAAAAAAACTACCACAGACAAGAAGATACCTCAAGATGCTGGAAGTTTTGGTCTCCAGCCTTGAACCCCTGTGCTAGTGCAAGACTTCAAGGCCTAAAGACATGAAAACCACTGCGACGACGACGACGGTTCGACTCGCGGCCACGCCATGTACGTCCTGGATGCAGTGCTCTCCAGTGGGGGTTGCTCACCTATGACCTGCAAGGGCAAAGTGGTAAACCTCGATAAGTAGAAGCATAGAGGGCTCGTGAACAGGTACCAACACGTACATCAGAGAGTATGGCAGCGGCGGACTAGGCCCAAGCCTTGGAACCACAAAAGTCAGAAGCTGTTTAAGGCCAGATTTAGGTGTCGCGCACAAACAAACAAAAGGGCAAGGGAGTTGTGTACGGACGAGCATAGCAAAATATTATCAAATATAGTCACATTTACAGAGCACATAGAACATGTGGAAGGACCTTCAATGTATATATTTTACAATGGATAGGTGAACGTCCGTGGCCAATCGGATCTTTTGGCCAGCCACAAATCCCGGTGTTTGGCTAGTTGATGAATAGACTGTGCTTCTGTAGGCTGATAGGCGGTCAAATAGTTTCTTGTCCCAATCATGGTCCCCTTCGACGAGGGCTTTCGGTAAACCAATGAGTGTGGGATTAGCTCATATTACAAGGACTCTAACTTGCGGGTGGGATGTAATGCTTGCTGCTCCAAGTCCGACTGACCCAAGTAGTCTAGCGCTAGGGGAGCTGCTGAAGCAAACCCTCTGTCGGGAAGCAGTCGGCAGAGTGCTCCCCGGAGAGAAATGTGTAGTTCAAGAGTGGCGTGAGCTACGGTTCGCGAGTCAACCGTTCAGAGAGGAAAGGCCTGAAATCATTTGGCAAAATGGTCAACCAGAACCACTATGTATTTGATACCTCTAAGAGTTATTGAAAACGATACAACGAAGTCTATTCATGCCATCTCCTGTGTGACACCAACGACCACTGGCTGAATGGGGGCACGATGCCTGGTTGAGGATTCTATGGGACTGCTTCATCAGTAATAACCCGGAATTTCTTTCCTAGCAATCGTTGTCTCTAGTGCCACTCCAAGTATAGACTTCGTTTTATCTCTCCAAACCAAGCTGTTCCTGGTTTTTCCTCCAACTTGACACGATATTATGAGCCTTCCGTGTTAGTTCCTCGCTCCGCAGGCTCGCATAAACATCTCGGTGGCTCGATTCTGGTTTTTTAACTATTGTCAAGGCACAACTCGATTCGTGAATGTGGCTATCGATAGAGTTAATACACTGTCCGTTTCGCTAGCCAGGCGCACTAAATTCGTAAACCTGACTTGATCTCAGCTTTCAGATATCGGTTTCGAATTCCCGGAAGAATATTTCACCAACGACGTCAGTCTGTTCCACTATCTTCCTTGGTCATTTCGGCCATTTCCTCTGAAAAAAGCACTTGCTAATCTCGTTGAATAGCCTGAGTATATATTTGAGGCTCCATATCAATCAGGGCTCAGTCAGATGCCAAAAATGATCAGTTTGCAGGGGACATCACTGCTAGACTTTGAAGATGTAGGAGATATATGACAGCGCAGCACATTCTCAATACACATGGGGAGTCCCGAGTTTCTATCCCCGAACTCTGAGTTTTGGCTGGTTAAGGTAGAAGCACAAATCCGACTGGCCCGTATACATAGCTATTCTACCAAGCTCGCATCTCTAAAGTGAGGCTAGCCTCCAGCTCTACCTCCGGTAGTTAGAAATGTTTTATGCAACTCACTCTAAGAGGGCCCGTACGATAAACTGTGGGAAGCCATACTGGGGATGTGAGGTATTAGCCGTCGCACCGATAGACGGCCTAGTTTCGTTACCAGACAACAAACGTTCGACAGTGTAGTGCTACCAATAAAGCACTCGATGACGAAGACTATCAAATTTGTTTATTTGAACAATGACCGTTTTTGGTGGCGCCACTTGCTCCGCCTGTGTACGTCGTCTGCACGCCGTTGCGCTCCTCCAATACACACGTTGTCCCGCTCCAGCGTTTTGAGTTCTGCTTTGCGCGCTGCCGAGTATATTCACTATCGTGTCACATACCGAGGACCACGGGCTATAGACTCTATACGGGAGCAGGTCCTGACTTAACTGACATAAATCCTAAACTGGTGAGCCCGAAGAACAAATTAATTCTCGAAGTACATTCGTAAGTCCCTCAATCACATTTATTCGTTTACATATACACTTTTCCGATATATAAACGGTAAATTCCGGATATCAGTTACCATATCCCTTATATATATTTTCTCATATCCATATTATAAGTGTTTCACTTTTGCTGCACTGACCTCTTTATATCATTTTACATTTGATATACCATTGCAACTATGGCTAGCAACGACCGTAAACCTGACCCGGAACCGTCCGTTTCGACAGTCTCCCTAGCCGTCCCTCAGTTTTTTATTGATGACCCTCAGCTCTGGTTTCATATGTTGGAGGCAGAGTTCGAATCACATAGAATTACAAGCGAACGAACCCGTTACTTGTGGACTATCGGTCGCCTTCCCCGTGACGTTGCTACTCAGATACGCGACGTAATATTTAATAACAGTTCTTACACAGCCGTGAAAGACGCGGTAATCTCTTGTCTTTTACCGTCAGAATCGTCCAGACTAAAACGGCTGACCCAAGGGACAGAGTTAGGTAGCAAGAAGCCCTCTGCATTACTGAGAGAAATGCAGCAGCTGGCAGGGCAACTTTTAGAGGAAAACGTCCTTAAAGAGTTGTGGGTACAGCGACTACCACCCAACATTCAAGCACTGCTCGAGGTTTCCAGCCACCTTAAGCTCACAGAAGCGGCTAAACTAGCGGACGGTATTATGGACCGGTACCATCCACAAATTACCGCCGTAACAAACTCGAGCAGCCCCCAGACCACAGCTCCCACCGTAGAAACACACCCCGAGGATACTCTGATAGCTGCTTTCGAGCGGGCTTTCAGACGTTTTTCCTCTCCTGGTTGTTCTCACTGTAGAAACCATATATCTTATCACAACTCTGACCGACGTGAACGTCTCAGAAGAAGAAGCCCTTCCCCTAACCGCCTGGGTAACCCATCTCGATCAACGTATTGTCGATACCACAAACGGTTTGGGGAGAAGGCTCGGCGCTGCGAAGCCGGTTGCACCTTCCCAGGTGCCAAACAGGGAAACTAATATCCCGACGCGTTCCGGCGACTAACGCGGTCGGCAGCCATAATAGCAGTCGTCTGTTGCATGTCCGAGATTTAGTTTCCAATAGCCTGTTCCTAATTGACACCGGTGCAGCAGTAAGTGTCATTCCAAAGGAGGCAGGTGATGCAACGAACCCGTCAGTCCAACAACTCCGTGCTGCCAATGGCACTCCCATTGCTACTTACGGCCGTAAGTCACTCACACTCAACTTAGGACTACGCCGCACCTTCCGCTGGGTGTTCATAGTAGCGGACGTCCCTTATCCCATACTAGGCATCGATTTCCTAGACCATTTCGACCTCCTGATCGATGCACGAGGCCGGAGAGTTGTCGACCGGCAGACTTCTCTTTCCGTAACCGGGTCGTATTCCTCCGTGAATCACATCACGCCCCTATACATCGAACCGCAGGCCGAACACCCGTACGCAGACCTACTTTCAGCTTACCCGGCAATGCTAAGACAATCTGGCCCCCTTCCCGCGGTGACCACTAACGTTACCCACCATATTGTCACTAAAGGACCCCCAGCATTTAGCCGACCACGTCGCTTGACCTTAGACAAGTTACGCGTAGCACAGGCTGAGTTTGAACACATGCTAGAACTAGGCATAATACGCCCGTCCAGTAGCCCTTGGGCCTCGCCCCTTCACATGGTTCCTAAACCTAATGGCGATTGGCGCCCCTGCGGTGACTACAGGGCCCTCAACCAGGCTACTGTCCCGGACAGATACCCCATTCCACATATTCAAGATCTTACTTCTACCCTGTCTGGTTGTTCTGTTTTCAGCAGAATCGACCTCGTCAGAGCATACCACCAAATCCCAGTAGCAGAGGCTGACATCCCTAAAACCGCTGTCACAACTCCATTCGGACTATTCGAGTTTTTGCGCATGCCTTTTGGGCTCAGCAATGCAGCCCAAACCTTTCAAAGGTTTATGCATGAGGCAACACGCGGTTTGAAGAATGTCTACGTGTACTTAGACGATATTTTGGTGGCAAGTTCTTCAAGAGAAGAGCATATGACACACCTGCGTGCTCTTTTTGAGCGCCTTAGCCAACACGGTGTAACCATTAACTCTGCTAAGTGCGAATTAGGTAAGACGACCATCACGTTCCTAGGTCACGAAATCTCAGCCTCAGGCATACAGCCCCTGCCTGACAAGGTGGCGGCAATTCGCGACTATCCTGAGCCTCACTCTTACCGACAGTTGCGCCAATTTTCTGGCCTGGTTAACTTTTATCGCCGCTTTATCCCACACTGCGCCGAAATAATGCAGCCTCTAACAGACCTTTTACGTGGAGGTAAGCGGAAATTCATTTTTCCCGACACGGCGCAGGCAGCGTTTACTTTGATCAAGGATGCTATCGCCAACATAGCACTCCTTGCACATCCCAATCCTTCTGCTCCCCTGGCATTAGGAACAGATGCTTCGGACACGGCTGTTGGCGCAGTGTTGCAGCAATTCGTCAACAATTCATGGCAACCAATAGCTTTCTTCTCCAAGCGTCTCCAGCCTGCGGAATCCCGATATAGTACGTTCAGCAGAGAACTTCTGGCAATCTATTTGGGTATCCGACACTTCCGGCACACACTCGAGGGCCAATTGTTCACAGTGTTTACAGATCATAAACCACTAGTGTACGCCCTCCAGTCAGCTTCTGACCGATATTCGCCACGCGAGATTCGCCACTTAGACTATGTTTCGCAGTTTACTACGGACATTCGACACGTCTCTGGGGCACACAATCCCGTGGCAGACGCACTCTCACGCGTCCACAATATCGACTACCCACTACCCATGGGCATAGACCTAGAAGCAATCGCCGCAGCCCAAACGACAGATCCTGAGGTAGAGCAACTCAGACACAACAGCTCCCTGCACCTAGTGGCAGTGGCCCTTCCAACTTCGGACGTAACTATCATTTGCGATGTGTCACAAGGTCGACCCCGACCACTGGTTCCTGCCAGTTTTCGCCGACGAGTTTTTACCAGCCTCCACAACTTATCGCACCCTGGGGTAACCGCCTCAGTGAAACTAGTCACCGAGCGATTCGTCTGGCCTTGCGTCAAACGTGACGTACGTCTTTGGGCTCGTGCTTGTCTCCAGTGCCAACGAGTTAAGATACATCGTCACACCAAATCTACTTTAGGCACATTCTGCGAACCGAACGCACGCTTTCATCATGTGCATGTGGATCTCGTGGGGCCACTTCCGCCATCCAATGGCTGCGTCTACATCCTCACTTGCGTAGATCGTTTCACTCGCTGGCCACAGGCCATACCTATTCCTCGCCCAACCTCAGAGGAAGCTGCAAAAGCATTCCTAACCGGTTGGGTGAGTCAGTTCGGTTGCCCTGCTATCGTGACCACTGATCGCGGTTCTCATTTCGACGGCGCCTTCCACGAGCTACTAAACGCATTCGGTTGTCGACACAACAAGACGACAGCCTATCATCCTCAGGCCAATGGCATGGTGGAGCGATTCCATCGCCAGCTGAAAGCTGCCCTTCGTGCTCGTGATAATCCATTATGGAGTGAAGTTTTGCCGATCGTTCTCTTAGGACTGCGTAACACCGTTAAAGCCGATATGGGTGTTACGGCGGCTGAACTGGTTTATGGTTGCACACTACGACTTCCAGGTGAGTTGGTTTCTCCATTACCACCTATGAGTTTTAATTACGGGGATTACGCAAAACGGCTGTCGCACCAAATGCGGGTGATAAAGCCCACCCCACCACGAGAACAAACCCTGAGCAACTACATACCTACCGCTCTAGCTACCACCAGCCATGTTTTTATTCGAGTAGATGCAGTGCGATCACCACTGCAGGCGGCTTACTCTGGCCCGTTCCGCGTCGTCCAGCGAAAGGAAAAGAAATACGTGGTGGACGTCGAGGGCAGGAAGGAGACCATCAGCATAGACCGCCTCAAACCAGCCTTCATCGAGGCAGAACCCACCTCGAACAACCCTCTCAGTGTCCCTACCTGCTCACAACCTTCGGTTAGTCGTCACGAGTCGGCCCCTGTTACTCCCACTAACGACCCCTCGTTACCTGTTGCAACACCAAACTCCACGAAAGACACAGCTGCACCGATCAACAGGAGAAATCGACGCGGCCGCGAGCTGCGACAGCCAACGAGGTTTTCTGAATATGTAACAGTTGTATATATTTAAGTTTACTCTTCATATTCAACTTGTACATAGTCCTATTATACATGAATGCACGACCACGTGGTGATCACGACAAGAGTGGCGGCAGCCTGTATTGCGCCGGTATGTCCCCCTCAGTCGAATATCCGATCGCGCCTCGAGGCGCAGCTTCCTTGTGTTTCTTTCCTTCCAGCTCGTCCCGTCAGACAGAACCAGATGGAATTCCAGGATCTCGCATGGCTCCAACACAAGGCTCACTGGATCGCGACTGGACCCATTTGACGCCGGACGCTGGCTCGCTTACGAAGGCAATGACAACCACAGGGACACGGAACTTTGGGATATGCCGACAACGACAAACCCTACAACACAACCACCACTGCCAGGTCACGAACAGGATCTACCCCGGTCGGAACATTTTGAGGAGGACGCAATTTTGCGATCGACGCACAGCGACCAGTGTGAGTCATGGAGAACGGCTTGTGCTGGCTTCGCTGTTGTGTTTGACCGCGGCGGGAGGCATGGAAAACGTCTCTCGCCACCGAATCCGACGTACCCATCACGGGTCGAAGCCCAACTGCGTCGGCCTTCTAGGGGGAGACCCCTGTAGTGCTACCAATAAAGCACTCGATGACGAAGACTATCAAATTTGTTTATTTGAACAATGACCGTTTTTGGTGGCGCCACTTGCTCCGCCTGTGTACGTCGTCTGCACGCCGTTGCGCTCCTCCAATACACACGTTGTCCCGCTCCAGCGTTTTGAGTTCTGCTTTGCGCGCTGCCGAGTATATTCACTATCGTGTCACATACCGAGGACCACGGGCTATAGACTCTATACGGGAGCAGGTCCTGACTTAACTGACATAAATCCTAAAACAGTTCAAAATCGAAAGCAAAGCTCAAGCCAGCAAAGCGGGTCAATCTTTCAGTCGCTTCGTGACAGAAAGGAGCGAAACCATCAAAATGGACGCGAACAATCGGCCCCACAGGACCGAGCGGAGCCAAAAAATCAGCGGCCAGGAGTTCTTTCAACTGAAGGCAACTGAATGAGCCAATCAGCAACCGAGATTTCTTTTAATCGAAAGAAAATCAGAGTACGCCATCAGCAGCCAGCGATTGTTTAGCCGACAGTAAGGGAATCACCCACTCAGGGAATTGTACTTTACGGCCACTCAGAAGACTCGGTCAAAGGGGAAGATCTCTGAACAAATAAGCTCTCTACCGTTACTTTCACTCTGGTAACCTACTGTAAAGATCAGTTGTGAAAAGCACTTAGAGAAGGCTCTAATGTACTGGTCCGTGAAATACTGAAATACATATATTATTTGTGTGCTTCATGCAATTTATCCCTTTTGTGAACAAACTCTTGTTCATTCAAGTCCAACCAGCGTCCTTGCTATATCCTTGGTTGGGCCTGTGTGGTGCACAAGCTTGTCAGCCTCACGACGCGAAAAACTCTCACTGTGAGTATTTGTGATCTCATACTTCAATATCGGAAGACGCACTTGAACAATACCTGACCAAATTTGCACGGATCCCGAGGCCAAAACACGTTTTGATTCGTAGATTCTACGGTCCCATATTGAAAATCACAAAAAGTAAAAATGTACACAAACCTCAAGTATGCCGCCAAATATAATTCCGGGGCACTCCAAATCCGAAGGTGAGGCCGTGTTAGAATGAACGATTTATTGACGGCCTTTTAGTATTGCGAGGTGGTGATTTTCAAAAAGGTGTGTTTCTGTCTCACATTAAAAAGTCGGTACCACAAAGGAGTGTTGCACCAAGGGATGTGGAGAATCACGAAGAAGGTTGGAAATGTACAGGTTCATAGACAAATCAACCGCCAGATCGTTTGTTGTACAGAGTGAACGCTCGATAGCAGAACAGAAAGAGAAAACGGGTCAGCGAAAGAAAACGTTAAATAACAACGTCTTGAAATCTGACAGAATGTCGAAAGTTTCTGCCAGAAGGGCTGGTTACCAGGGATGGTTGTTATTGTAGTGATGCTGGCGGGTATGGTGTAGTGTCTGGTGTGATGATGGAGTGTGGATCATCAACATCAATTGTTGGTGTTGTGTCTGTGGACGGTGATGGTGTCGGTGTTCCTGACGATGGAGGTGTATCAAGATACGCGGGTTTCAGCCTGTCAGTTGGAACAGTGTCTGGTTTATCACCCTTCTTAACCACAAAATATTTATCTGTGCGACTAAACACCTCGAATGGACCGTCATATGGTGGTGCGACTGGTTTGCGCACAGCATCTTTACGGGTAAAAACGAAAGGTGAAGTGTGCAGTTCATTATGTACAAAAACGTGTGTGGATGATGAGCGAGTGGGTGTTAGACGTAGATGTGACAAACGGTCTTTGAGTTGTTGAAGAAACTGAGATGAATTGGGACTGTCAGCAGTACTGAGCTGAACATACTCACCTGGAAGGCAAATAGTGGCACCGAAAACGAGTTCAGCCGACGTGCTGTGGAGGTCGTCTTTGACCGATGACCGAAGACCCAAGGTGACTAGTGGCAGACTGTCACTACAAAAATTGAGGTTTGGCTATGATATCAGTGCTGATTTCAGATGACGGTGTAGACGCTCTACCATACCGTTGCACGTAGGATGATATGCAGTTGTTTTGATGTGTTCACAGCCAAGCAGCTTAGGGAACTTACGAAACAAAGTCAATTGGAATTGGCTGCCACGGTTTATGGTGGCGGTAGACGGTAAACCAAATGTAGTGATCCAGGGCTGCAGTCGTACTTTCGCAATATTTTCTGCTGATGTGTCAAAGGAAGATACTGCCACCGTCCAAAGTGTGAAGCGATCGACAACGGTTATTATGTTGGTATGTCCGTTTGATGGTGGTAGTAGACCAACGAGATCGACGTAAATATGTGTGAAACGGACATTGGGAACGGTGAATGTACTGGGAGAAGAAAATGTGTGACGGTGGACTTTGTTTCTCAAACATTGTGAACACTGTGAGTGAGAAGGATGATAGGTAAAATGTAATGTTTCACGAGCAAAACAGTTGCGAATTTGCAGCCAAACAAATACTTGTGTATACGAGTAACTGATCAGTAAATAGCCAAAGCCGCCGTCTGCGTTTGACAGTAATCTCTTTCAGCAGCACTCAGTATCGTTGAAACGTGCACAACCAGGTCAAAGTCCTGCTCCAGGACTGCACCAATTCCAATAGGAGAGACAACCGCTATAAGTGTGGATTGTTTTGAAGGCGGAAACAAAAGCAGAAGTGCTTTGGTTTCTGAGTAGTCCAAAATGGAACGCAAAGTGTGATGATGCACAGAGGACCAATGAAAAGTGCCAGCGGATACCACATGAAACATCGGCTCTATTACATTGTAAAACAGGGAAATGAGTCGTGAATGATACTGTAGGGATCCATCTAAGGAACGCAGTTCACTCAAGTTTGTACGAGTAAGTAGAAGAGCTAAACGATCGGAATTCCGTTCAAAATTGTCTTTGTCAATGAAATAACCAAGAAATTTAAGAGATGTTGAACTGAAAACACACTCGTGTGGGTTGACGAAAATACTGAATTCACAAAATGGTCGCAACAATTACCGTATTCTCTTATCAAGGCTGATTTTGTGAAACGATAAACCGCTACATCATGCTGGAAGCATTCAACGCCAACCAACTTATTAACAAGCGGATTCGCGACAGATTGGAAAATGCCTGGGGAAACACTCAATCCGAATAGTAAAAGGTTATATGAATACAAACCAAAAGGATTAATTTATTGTAGTTAATTCAAGAGAATCGAAATGCATAGGAATTAGTAAATAGGCATCTTCAAATCGAGACGTAAGAAATAACCTGGTCCACTGAATTGGGACGGTATATCACCGGGTTCTTCTTTAGTACATGTCTGTTGACAAATTTTGTCGTTAAGCGGGAGACGCTAATCACCACACTTACTCACTTTAAATTCTCTTGTTTGTTTTATTTGGTTGATGCTCACGGTTTTCATCCTGATAACCTTTTCTTCCGTGTTCTAGTGCACTCAGTCCCAAGTCGCTTGGTAAATTACGTTCTACAAAACGTGTACGATGAAAATATATTTAAAAAAATTCGCATTTATTCGTTGTATATATATATATATATATATATATATATATATATACATATATATATATATATATATATATATATATATATATATATATATATATATACAACGAATAAATGCGAATTTTTTTAAATATATATATATATATATATATATATATATATATATATATATATGAGCGCACTGTAATCCGGAGCTATATTTTTGCGGTCGGAATTCACAACCTACTGCCTAAATGCTTGTTTCAGGTGAAAACGAAAGCATCCTCACCCACTGCTCATCAGTAAAAATGGCCATGAAAGTTGGGAGCCAGGGAAGCGAATTAGCAGATCCAAAATATGTCACCAAGACTAGGGATTCTACGCGTCACACTGATGTTAAACGAAGAATAAATAAGGGCACATCTACAAGTAACTCCTTAGAAGAATATGTAGAGCGAATCGCGGGCAAATGTGATAAAGCCAGTGGCCCAAAAGAGTTACCACCAAGAGTACCGACCGAATTCGCTCTCACTTCATTTTCAGTGCCAATCACTTCATTCATTCGTAAAATATCACGGATTATGGATTATAACAGTAGTCATTACACTGAAATTTAATAAAGGCACTTCAGAATTAGTGATGCATATGGTGCAGACCAACTGCCTTGTAGATATCGGAATGAATCCTTTTGCATTGAAATTCCTCAAATATAAGAACTCATGACCGCGGTCCGATTACACAAGGTCACTGAAGAGCCTCACTGAATGCCTTTGTGTCTCTGGCTCAATAAATTTAAATTTCCACTCCAGAGATAATGTGAACTTGTCAGCGTTTGCTTTCGATACTATAGCGATGAATTAAACGGTGTAATGCGGAAAAATGTGTTGAAGGTCTCATCCCACCATCCACTGGAATGGTTACATGATCACTGATACGGGACTTATTGCTGAAACATATCGTTTCCATGCATTCGGCGATAAAGATCATACCTAGAAGTGACTGGTACTTAATTGTTACTCTCGTATTTTACCGGTGCAGTGGCTAACCAGACACACCGGTTGGATGGGCTGTGCTCCAAGAACCGAAACTATACAAGCGTTTACGATTGTTTTATCCATTTTCACTGTTTTGCTACCATCATTGAATTTCTTTTCATATTCTGGAAACTCGCAACTATACGACTATCTCATTCTCGGGTATTTTTCCACTCCTTTCCTCTTATCTCTAATTGAAATGCAGTCTGACTACCGATATCCCATAATGTCGGACTATAATGTTTTATCGAACTGTGTTTTAACGACTATATCCGGGTGGGCATTGTTTTCGATATGCCATGTATTTTGAAATCTTACTTCATTTCCCAATGCTCGGTTCTACGTTCATAATATTCTTCTATCCTCGTTGGTCTTTCTATCGCTCTACTTCTATTATATCTTGAATTTGAAGTCAGTATTGCAGGAAAATATTCATTAATATTCTTATTAGTTGTGTCATCAGTTTAAGAGGTATGACTGTGAGTTCACGTAAACAAATGTTCGCCCCTAGTTATGTTTCTAGTCAGTTTTTTCCGTCATGCCGAGCTTTCCTTTCTATTCCGTGCCCCAAAGAAAAAAAGACAAAAACAGGATCCGGCAATATTTGGGGTCAATTCTCGTATACGAAAATTACTTCATGACTTCAAGGTGGTTCTCCTTCAGTATGATAACTATTCTTGTGATTTCATGATCGTTTATACTCCGCACACCGTACTCTTTGCCCTGTTTGTTCCCATTATCGTCTCAGTGACTTGTAACTTTCGTTGCCTGGTTTATTTCGAAGGATTGATTGATGCTGGAGTGCAGTTACCTTCCGCATTTTGTTAGTCTAGTAGGCTGAACATGCACTGGTTTAAAAATGGCGTAAGTTTAGTCTGAGCTACTACCGTATATTGTCTAGTTCCTTCGGTCCTCGGCTGGTAGCACGATGACGACGTTACTCCGCAGGGGGCACACGAAAAGAACGCTGGAGCAAGATAACGTGTGCATTGGAGGAACGCAAAGGTGTCCGAACAGAGTATCCCGGTGGGAGCAATTCGAGCAACCAAATTCGGTGATTGTTCAGTTGAACAAATTTATTCAAGTGTGCGTGTGTATGTGCAGATGTGCGGTTATTCGAATGTTCACGCACGTGTTCCAGTGCACTATAATTTCACTTCCAGCATCCAACCAATTCAGTGAAACCGGGCATTGGCTGTCTGGGTGCGAATTATTCCCTTAAGTACGGTTGGCTGAGTAGATTCAGTTTCCCCAGGCTGATGTTATAGTAGCACTACATTGGAACGCACCCACTTGATGTTAATCTGTTTCCTCTTTGGGTTATAGTAGGAATAATTAGAGTTTTTTGAAGCCGTTACTCACTGACTCGTAACTGGTCTGATAGCAATAGGTGGTAAGTCGCACAGAATATTAAAGTGAAGTACAGGTAAAACTTCCCCGAAAAACGTGTGTAACAAGAACTAGCACAATTGGCAAAAACAACTGGAAACCTCATCAGTTGTTTAAAGCGGATAAATAGACCATGGGTATTTGTGAGAATAATTGTCTGAAAAAATGATTGGTTTTGGAGTGTGCAGGCTTATTCAGTCCCACAAAGTAAATTGTTTTCCCCAAAGAGTTGATTGATATTTATTCGGATGTTGTAAATTGATACTGTTGCAATGGAAACGATGAGGCGTGAAAGAAACCTGTGGAAAGTAACCGACGAAAAACGATATGATGACAATGGGATATAATATAATGACTCAGCAAATCTTGTTAACTCCAGGAAATCGGGATGGAGTTGGAATAACCAGAGAACTTGGGCACTATTCAATCGGTAATTCTGTGTTTCTGGAGTTTAAAGCCAATTGTAATCGGGTCATTGGCAGCGTTTGCGGTTGCGTATTCCGATGGCAGTTGTACAGACCTCTTCCGTGTAGGTGTTTGACGATTGAGAATGAATCAATCGTTGATCCCCTGGTGCCCTGTGTGGAGAATGGAATGGGTGTGTTTTACTAATTAATTCAGACCAGGGAAAATTGTTGTGATAATCGTTAAATGTGAGATGTGTGTGAACAATTTGGCACATATGCCAATACGTAAATCCATCTCCACATGAACAGGATCGTCGTCCCGTTATTGAGTAACTCGCAGATAAATGAACCCCGGGTCCCAAGTTAAAGGACACATACTCGCTTCACTATGTGCACTGTAGTACATGATTATCGAACAGTGATAAGAACTCCTCAGATTGTGGACAAATCGATCACAGTATCAATACAGTCAAAAATGGTTTCAAAACGCCCGAGCAACGACGGACAGCAAGTGGGCAACACGGCGATACAATAGCAAATGAAACAGTTTACAAGGGGAGTTGTTATTTCTCAGGAGCCTTTGGCCAATCAGCGGCCCGAAGAGAAGTAGTCACATGCACGAACGTGTTCAGAGGGGAAGGCCAAGGCCACGGGTCAATCATTCTCACAGACAGGGCAGTGAGAAGATGTACTGGCGCCTAATCTGCAGGGTCTAGTTAACTGACGCAACACAATCATCTAAAAACAGAATGAGTTGGGTCAGCCAAGACCGTGGGTCAACATCCGACTAAAGCAGGAAACGTGCGTCAACGTGATAGTCTGAGTCACGAAAAATGATCAGTGGTGTACTTTGAAGGATACGAAAGAAACAAGTAGAAATAAATCAAAGGAAAACGTAAATGATACGATAAATTTTTTTGCCCGGGAATGAGAAAACATCTACCAAGGCGAGCCGAATTTACTTGTCCTTCCTCTTTTAATCGTTACACCACTCGTGATAAAATATAGATTACAGCTGGAAGCAGTACAATCTGAGTTCATATTTCACTTATCAGTTTCTTCACTTTGTTTTGGCCGAATTACTTCCCCATTCAACATAAACACTCAAGTTTATGAACAAACTACAAATCACCATGATGAACCATAGAGGCAAAGTGGTCAGTTGAGTGACAAGAATCGACCAGTCGTGATCAGTTTGCGTGCCTAGTCGACAAACATGTGACAAGTAGGACGCCAATCGAAGGGAGTTGTATGGTCTGAATACGCCAAATAATGAAAAGTTATTTCATACTGGTCAAATTTTGATCAGTTAGTGGTCATTTTGCACTACTCGGGTGATATCTTTCCAACTGGAAGAATGGATGAAAAGTAATTTGCAAATAAAACAGCAGCCAAATTGTTAGTACCCACCTGGTCCACTGAAACTTGTTCTACCGTAATCAAGGATGAATTGATTATGTTCATCCTTGTAAAGCCATAATCATCTGCACGAAATGCGGACCACGGATGACCACCGGGCAAGAATGGATCCAGGCCTTCGCTAGATCCTGCTGATCCGGTGACTATGTGTACAGGCGCTGGTGGCTCGACATAGGGCTGGCTGAATGAAGCGTTGCACACCTAGAATAAAAAGAAACTGAGATATCAGTGTGTACATGAGTGTATTCGCGTGTGTGTGTGTGTGTGGCAGTTTTATGGTGGTACCAATGCATGAAAGCAAGTCCCAGATGAAATATTTCATTGCCATAACCGAAAGTCACTCTTTAATGTACTGCCCCTAGCAGGAGGTTTTGTGGTTTCAACCACTGAAGCTGGCGAACGTTTTAATTTCTAATAGCCCTTGGGTTCAAATCAGCTTTTGTAACTGGAAACATGCTCTGGCTAGATCACGGTTCATGGTAATTACAAATTTTGATATCTATCTTGGTTCTAGCTCAAAGGCTAAATGGGCATCAAATAAACAGGCGTGAAATGAAAAACAACTAAGAGAAGCAAGGCTCACGGTTGGTCTTCTTGTCATTTCTCTTAGAGATTTTCTACGTATTATCGAAAAACAACCCAAATTAAGTACAGGAAAATTATCGATGACAGACAGATCTAGACCAGAATTATT
The DNA here is from genome assembly GCA_948099385.1 of Fasciola hepatica. NCBI lineage: Eukaryota > Metazoa > Platyhelminthes > Trematoda > Plagiorchiida > Fasciolidae > Fasciola > Fasciola hepatica. Next base: position 3,552,276 of record CANUEZ040000016.1, read on the forward strand.
CGTACACATTGATGAGGTGAAGTCGTAAGACTAATATACGTAACTGGCCTACAGACATTTGATATGTAAGTCATCACTCAGTAGTTAAAACGGTTTGCCGAGTATGAGACCCTTTTATATATATATATATATATATATATATATATATATATATATATATATATATATGAATGAGTATAGGAAAAGACTGGGCGGAGTGGAAAAGAGTTTGCCATTCGATAAATTTTCCTTGAGTATGTTTCATGGAGTAAGTAGGATAAATGATAGTATGGTCACTTTTTAAAACGAAGAAAGATGGAAAAACACAAACACTTTGAGCACCGTACAACTGTATTCCTCATCGTTCCATAAAATCCCCTACCTATCAACAAAACCAAAAACTAACGTAGTCAATGACAGATAATCCCACCTAACTTCTGGATTGGATCTACAAGCAAACTATCAACTGGAAAAAATACGCCATAGTACTCAACCTTAGTCACTATTCGTTTCATACTGAATACATCATGGACATGGAACGCTAAATCAGGTTATCATTATTTCTCATCACTGGTGAACGATTGATCTGTGGGCAGCCTTCAGCATGTGGCCGTCGAGTTGTTTAGGTTATTCGCGTAATACCTCCAAGGTCAGAGGTTCAGACCTCACCCCGACCGGTCACTTTTGGTGGTAGGTTGTCATCCACAGTCACCCAGCTGGATACAACGCCTAACGTAGTTGGGACCTTGTGTGATTTTTTACCTGTCTGTGTCTCAGTGTAGGGCTGTGAGTTGTCCTTAATAGCGCAGTGGACCTTTGATGCAATGGGATACACTCTTTCCACTATACTTATGAGCAAGCATTTAACAGAAAAACCACTCAAAATAGAACGGCGAAAACGAGGTAAAAAGTAGCATCGTATAACACAAACATGAAATATTCCGTGATCGCAGGTATTTAACTTGGTTATCACAATTTTATCCCCAATGTTATACCAAGTAACCAAGCGTATTCTTTGAATGTATGAAGACTGTCAATGATATTCAATCGAATGTAAGGTTAGAAGGGCTGGTAAAAGCCAGACCGGGGTGAACTGTTCAGCTCAGAAAAAATTAGATTTTTATCCAAAGTGGCTTGTTGTACAACTTCGACATATAAGAGAATCTCGGGGTAGCTGCATTATTAAGGCGATAGATAACAAATGACAACATTGGAGGGACTCGATTTATGGCGTATACGTAGGACAGAAAAAACTCATTTTCCCCTCTATAAAGAATGAAATTAATGAATAACGTTCCGCGAAATCTGTTTAAAATTATGCATGGGAACATAATCAGCTATATTGGGATGACAACCGTCTATACTTACGAAACGTATGAAAAGATGTACAAACGTATGGAAACGTACTAGCACAAGGTATGAGTTTTATCGTTTATTTGTCGCATCATTCCTCAGGAAAATACAGAACACATTTTATATCAAATAGCAATCAGCCTGAAATCTTACCGTCAAGTTGTAGACAGGCCAGAAACGTTCGTATGAATGCTCGTGAGCAGCAATGATAATGTCAACACCCTCGTTATAAAATAAATCTTCTAGGCCCAGAATATATCCCGTTGAACTGTTCCGGCTGAATGGGAAACCGGTTCGTACGGTGTTGTCAATATTGCAGCAGTGCATGGCGTCATTGTTATTGGAACAATACATTGGACGATGGGCCATTGCAATAATCCAAGGACGAATCTGTCTATTTTCTGGCTTGTTCGCTTCCTGGAAAGAATTGCATTGAGTATTCCAGACATGCTCACATTTAAAAGTCCACTCTGTGGTTGATAACTACTTCGTATTTTGACTAAACATGAATCAACGGAAGAATGTCTATACACGTTACCTGCTGACGAAAAGTACGCTATTTCAGTTGTTAACCAAGAGAAGACAATGGTACAAAAACACTGTCTGGTCACATAACTATAACAGTCCAAAGAATGATACACCAATTAGCCTGGAAATGTACTGACGGCCAACGGCGGTATTAGTGAGAAAGAGCGCAATGCCGAATGTTCATTGTAAATAATAGACCATCGAGTTTTGGGTTAACTTAAATACCAAAATATTGTTAGAACTAGGAAGATTACAATAATTTGCGCGTTTCTGGCTTTATACGAAATAAAGCTACGTGAAGTCTGTCCAAACAGATCCCCGGCGATCGTCTTTAGTGCGATTTGAATAGAAAAAGGGGAAGAGAACACGCATATTATCTCCACGAAGTCAATGGACATTGATGGCTAATTACTGTACAACTAGGAGGTACCCCATGGTGAAATAAAGTTCGGCGAAAAAGTAAATGCTAGCATCGGTTTACTGACCAACATGTGGTTGACTTTGTCCCCACGCATAGGTTGTCGGTTTCTGTGCATTTCCGAGATTTTCTATGATTTACCACATCCCTTGGTGCAGCAATTCTCTGTAGTACAGATGCGTACAACCAGCACACAAGCTCTGGACTTCTCTCTCTCTCTCTCTCTCTCTCACACACACACACACACACACACACACTTAATCACTCTTTCCGACATAATCTCGCTTTCTGATTTGGAGTGTTCAGGAATAAATTCCCCCAATGTTCTAACTGTGAACAGTAAACATTTCGGAAGCTTTCACAGAGACGTTTCGGTACTCGCCCCCACGCCATCACTATCAATTAAACAATCTGCCGTAAAGTCCTGGTAGATGAACTGACTTGAGCCGAACCCGGTGGTGGACATTGGACATTCGGCACCCAGGTACCCAGAACGAGAACTGTGAACGGCTGTGATTTCCTTTTAGAGTATGTTTCATTTTCGTTTCTATTGTGTACGCTTTTTCTGTTTATTAATCTGATCGCTCTTCCCAGCCAATTTCCATTTGCTATTGTAATCTTAGATAGTTCTTACATTGAATTAGCGAACCCTAAAGACTGACCAGTGCATTAGGAAGTTGACGAGCCCGGTGTTTTCATACTCCCCGGAGTTAGTCTTGAAATTTCGGGTCTGAATTTCACATATCTAACTAAGCTGACAACAAATCCACTGATATCCAATCTATTTCCCTCAGGCTACTTGCGTTTGCTGCGACCAGAGGCCACATTTACCAGCCGTCGCATGACCAGCGAGTGTGCCAGATGTCCTCACCTTGTCCAGACACTTCCGTTTGACGTTGCCTTCGACGTGGAAGATCTCCTCCACCCTATTCCATCAGAGGCCTCCTACACCAAATTCGAAGAGATAGTTATCTAGCACATCGTTAAATCAGCCGGAAAAATTTTCCATGAGCTGTTTACTTCGGTTGAACTCGGAAATCAAAAGCCATTCCAACTAATGCGCCACGGGCCCTCCGTAAAGGCTGAAATTAAAATGGACGACACCATTTTCCGGGAGAATTAGGTCAATAAACTGCCTCTACCGATGAAAAAAGTTCCGTCAATGCTAGAACTTACTACCCTCTTAACAACTTGGCTCAGCTTGCAGACAGAATAATGAGGAGTTATCCTACCCGTAGGCCGCGACTTCAGATAACATCATCCACCTCAGCCCCAGTTGCGAAATCCCCAGAGAGCGTTGTACCAGGTGATAAAACCAAAACGTTACCGAAACTAGACCGTGATCACAGTTGTTGTATCATTTGTCACAGTTCTGGCGCACCGTCTCATCAGTCGAGTATTAACGATGACACTGCGGACTTGAGTGGAACAGTTCGGTTGTTGTGCAATCAAGTCGGGACTATGCGCAACTCTATTACCTCTTGTCGGCCTAGGTCGCAGTCCCACAATCCCGGAGCACTAACTTGGTGATGGTACCATCGAACATTTGGCCCTCAGGCACGCCCATGTGATTCCCTATATTTCTGTCGTGCCTTCAGACTCGTTGGTACCTCACAAGATACACTGACAGCTTTAGGTTTTTGAAATAACATTATACTCTCTTCTCTTCTGAAATTGTCACAAAGTTAAAATGATCTCGAACTGACACGAACCCGCGTGCAGAACTTCGATTATTTTTCTTCCTACTCTCGAACAGTAACAGAAATCCTACTTAGACCAGTCGGTGATCACTTGTTCAGTGCACAACCCAATCATCATCGGCGCGTTTTCACACACGATCAAATACATCGTGCTCATATGAATAACTCCAATACAGTCCTCGATATTGATCATGATCATGCGCATGTCTGGCGCTCATGACCCGCGTCTACATCATATGACAGTGATTGGAATATTTATGTCTGGTAATTACATAGTTCATGAATCCATAGCTGGGTGCATATGGTTTTCTGTTCACCGTTCGTACTCATATAAAACCGTATTTTGTGTCCTAAAGTTACAATGAATTTCAGGACCTGTTCGTTGATTTTCTGATTTTACTTGGAGCCCCCCGGTCACAATGAGAAATCACCCACACTTTGGCTTTTTGTGCGATCTGCCGGTTGAACTGCGAGGCTACCCTGAGGCTTTCAAGCATTGTGGCAATGGGTCATGATAACAATGCAACAAAGGTCACTCTGTACATGACATCCATCACAGTGCAGTTTAAATTCTGCTGCCTTAGACTGCAGTTCTCTCTCACTCACTATATATATATATATATATATATATATATATATATATATATATATATATATATATATATATAGCGCAATGCAATAGAAAGTAAAAGGATGAAATATAAGAAACAAGTAATCGTCGTGTTTATAACTGATGAAAGAAGGATAGATACGGCATAGCAAATAATTCAACAAAATGGTGATCTTACTAGTTACACTAGTGAAATAGACAATCTATGGTGCGCGTTGTTCCCCGCTTCAAGTTGCTGTTATTGGTACCGAATACAAGATTAACTCACTTGCAGATCTTTTCTCAGCCATTCAAACTGATTGTACAATTGTACCCATCCGTAATATAGATAGTAGTAAAATTCCGTTGAGAATGCAATGATGTGTGCCGGTCCAAGATTAAAGCTTGAATGAGTGGAAAATTGTCCGGTATGATTAGTAGAATGCACGAAATTTTATCGACGAACACAGGATGTTTTTCAACAGCCGTTATTTTCGCATAAATTACGCAATAGTAAAACGGATAAAACCACGTTGGCATGACAACTTGACCATTATGCTACCATTTCATGTCACTCATGATCAAAATAAGACCAGCTATACATAGGAGGTATTACCTACTGCAGAAGCAAAATATATCTTTTGATACTTTACAAAATACTGTGCAGTAGTATCCAGTAAATTAATCCAGTTCTATTATTTTCCCGGCCAATATCTCGGAACACTAAAACAACAACAAATGACAAACGAGATCGTTTTTAGTAATATTTGTGCATGTCAATAAGCCACTTTTTATGTGAATATTCTTGAATGGAGTTGGGACAGTGAGCAGTGTGTTTTATCATGAAAGTGTCAGGCTTTCAAACGGGAAATGATCTGTTTGTTTACCAGAATTTTGTTCACATACACTCAGTAATGAGGTAGTCAGCGCTGCATGTGTTTGGTGGTGAGAAGCACGCCAGATAGAATAAACTGATTTATAAGTGCACAGGTTGGGACAGTACAAGTGAACCTATACCGCCACCGCTATGGTTCAGAAGCGATGTTTTACCACACGGGATTTTCCACTGTGAAACTTGCAGATCGAACGGAACTCCTCGGTCACTTTCACCGAGCGGTAATGAATAGTGACATTCGAACAAAAAATGACAAATTACGCTCCGTATTTAGTGCTATTGTTGACATTGTTTGCACGGCCAATGGTTGACATCATAAACGACAACAATGCAAAGATCTGCGCAAGAATCTCATTTGTCTTACCAGAATACTGGTCGACACCATATATATATATATATATATATATATATATATATATATATATATATATATATATATATATATATATATATTCGAAATCAGAAAAACTTAATGTAAACATATTGAATGATATCATTTCATAAGAAAGAATGGAAAATGAATAAGCAAAAATTCAAACTAGTGAAAATGAGCTTTGAAGAATTGATAATCGAAAGTGAAACGGTTGATTCATTTTCACTGACTTTAAACGACCGCGGAATCATAACGGATTATCGATATATACTGGAAACTTCGGTGTCTTCTATTTAGTCTTCTCACGAGAACTCCTTTGGACAAAGGAACAACAAAAAGCACAAAAATGTTCGGCTGATCTTGTTGACACTGTTTCTATCGAAGAGGTGCAATTGTAAGTGGTCTGACCAAAACGTGACCAGCTGTCGTCAGTCTGCTAAAATCTACACGTACGCGTTTGCATCTAGCCATGAACAAACAAGAATGACAGGTTGTATCAAAGACGCCTGCCTATTCTGGGTATGTAAACTGACCTAGAACCGTTCAGCATATATGTCAATCTAGCAACATTTTTTGTAGTCAATAGTGGGTTGTGCTGCTTGGGCTTGACAACCACAAAGCGTGAAAGTCGACTTTCATAGTATGTATAACTCCGCTAACTGGCTAGTAACTAGCCAAAATGTTCTCCCATCACGGTCAGCCGATGGGCACTCAGTGATTCGTGTTTTGGTTACATTTTGGGTTGCCCAGTGATAAGATTGTACCACTTGGGGATTTAAACATTCACCAGAGATTTTATAGTAGAAGGTTGTTGAATTCTGGCAAGACACGGTGGCCAGTTTACAGATGAATAGGTGACAAATTAAACTGTTCATTCTTACCTGTAAAATTGCCCTTGACCATCACCACCAGGCATGGTGAACCGTGCTCTGTAGTTGGAGAAGTTGCTAGGAGAAAAATAACAACCAGATTGTCTTAAATGGGATTGTCGCACAGAAACACGAATGAACTTGTTCTTGGGTTATCACCAAAATTGTAGCCTTTAGATTAGAACCACTAGATACTATGAACAACAACAATAAAATTTTACTATGAACTCCATCGGAACCCCGAGCGACTTTTTTTGATTTCTTTGATGTACAGTTGATTCACTGACAAGACAGCTTATCAGCTACTAATAACTATAGCTGTACTTCGCCAGTCCGGGACTAACGTGTTGCCTAATCAACGTCATCTTCTGTCCTCAGTACAGTCACACTGACAGCTTTTTAAGTAAATCATTTAGAAAATTGTGTTCTTCAAAAAGGATCACTGTGAGGAAACCGAAAGATTCGGGTTTCATTTCCTCTCCAATGCAGTTGCCCTGCGCTATAACTTATTTTCAGGTTTATACTTCTCGTACAAATCTAATAACTACAAAACAACAATAGGTAACTGCATTCGAGTCTCAAGGAACACGCATGGTGAAACTGACGCAAGTAAAATGACCAATCGTTCGTTTGTTGGATGATTCCTTGTATATACGCGTTTGATCATTAAAAAGAAAGAACTATACGTTCGACTCCATTCCAGTGAGGATGACAAAAGCTAGTTACTAGTATGACGCTTAAAATAAGTAGTCATTCACACCTTTGCCGCTGTCACACAACGCACCCGCCTCACCAGCCGATCGATGGGCTCAACGAACCTTAAAGATAAATTACCAGTCCTTACCGATTCCATCCCAAATTATTCATTCGTTTGATCATATTCGACAAGCTTTATAGATAGAACGACATGGCAACTACCATAAAGGATCAAAGAGCACAAACCAGATTGAGTGATGATGGGAAACAGTGAAGTCGTTACCAGTTAAATTGCGGAACAATTTGCGAACACTGGACATCACACAAACGACGACCCTTTCAAAACAGTCTACGTAGTCCTTAAACACGCACTGAAAGTCACTCGAAGACAATATCTAACAGCGGCAGAAGTGGTGGCAATCAGATTACCCAATTCATCGCGTTGATCTCAAGTGTCTTGTCGAGGCATTCCAACTAACCCGACTACAACAAAAAACCGGTATTTCAATTCAGTGTGTATCGGATACTGACCCTCTATCCGAAATCGGAAATGGATTATCTCCGAAACCCGCGTTTATTGATTTCGCTAGCCTTTTCCTAACCACGGAACAACAGCATTTTCCCTCCCCTCTCTAATTACTAAGTAACCCCAATTTTCATGACTGCGCAGTCTTATTCTGGCACACAGACATTGTCCGTAAATTATGCATTCCTACCCTATTGCTGTGTTGACTTTACATGTTATTCATACGTACGCGGTCAACGCATACGAACACCTCATCTCTCGAGCCACGACTGCGAACACACTATCACGAAGCACGACTGAAACTCATACTACGAACCGACCAATCGCACCGCGACTCGGACACCTACCGATTGTAGCGATTCTATACTTCTTCGTTCACTTGGCAGCTCGGATTATACGTTTGCCTGCGCGTTACGGTCGGTGTACACTACGTTCAATACAGTTGCCATTCTAATTCTAACTGGCTTAAATCTGAACGGAACACCTATTAGTGTTACTGACTTAGTCATAGCAATGATATTGCCGAAGATGAGCTTGTTCGATATTCATGTTTCCTCTGTGATGAAATGGGATTATTCAACGAACCCGTATGATTACCGGTGCATTCTTACAAGAAACATTACAATTCGAAATTGCATTCCATTACAAGATCTTCTCGTTTCAGTACAATTTCTCCTCACTGAGTGGAAGTATTTCTGCGCCTACCATAATGATTGTTGAGTATGGACATGATTCATGCAATATGATTCTTTTTGTCGAAACATTGGGGTCTAGGTTTTGCAGAGAATCTGTGCAATGAATTCGTAAGAATTGAAGGAAACAGTACTTCAGAAACTAACCACTTAAATACAACATTTTGGCAAAAATTCATTGGAAATCTCAAACTTCACGAATAGGTAAAAGTTCTTGCTGCACTCATTAGTGATAACTTGTTGGTAATTGCACTATGCTCCCAACCAGCTCATCAGTAATCCCAATGTGGTGGAGTGTGCATACGATTTAAGTGTTCGAAAATATCATGGACACTTATAGAGTAACCCAAGAAGATAAGGAATGACAAATAAGCGACAATGTTGCATCCTCTAACCGAATAAAAAAACCTTCAAATAGTCTGGATACTTATGATGCAAATGAGCAGGATTGTTACTGTTGATTGATTTTCTAGTTCTTAATAAACAATTATCGTCGCAGTACGTCCGGACTGATGAAGCCCTGACACCTACGAGTGGTCATCACACAGTGCACAGATGACAATTTTTCAGATGATTTGGCTATAATCAAATGTATTTTCATACGAAATCGGACCGTCTGAACAATTGTACTTGTTTTTCGCAAGCAGTGCATAGTACCTATATCAGTCAAATCCGAAAAACATTTGACGTACAGAGAAATACCAAACACTTCTGATGCCACTTTGAAAATGATTGCGTATATGCAAAAACTTCATGAAACAGGAACTTAGATGCAGAAAACGATCGTATTTGATCTACTTACTATGCCAATTCGTGGTTACCCACTGCGGTCATATACGGCACGCGAGAAGCAACCGATTCAATTTGGCTCATGAACTGGTCACCATATCGGGCATTGTCCTGTCGACAGAAACGAATACTTATAAATATATGTAACTTATTTGGAGAACACAGATTGACGGACACGATCATCTCCAGTGATCCATACTCATCCAAATACATCACAATATATCACAACAAGTTAGGAAGTTAAACCAATTAAATAAAACTACGTATAATTTATAGAGATTATTGACCACAAAAAAGTGTGGTTCAGAATTAACTCGAGACTGCAGGTGGTTTGCTTCGCACGTTTTGACAGTTTTCATCTGGTCTGGGGCCTGTTCCAGGGCGTATAGCGGGCCAATCCATATCCGGTCTCAAAATGAGGCTGAGTCATGTAATTTTTTTGATCAATAATCCCTATCACTTCCGCTTAATTTTTTAATTGTTCTAATCCCCTAATTAGCTGATGTAAAGACGTAAGTATGCATCACCGAAAAACGAGCTTGTTCGTCACTTGGTGTTCTCCACATGTTACGTCGTTAGATCTTGCATCCTTCACGATTTAATAAAAACAGAACAAGCTTTAGCCACTAAAATCCGGAAAAAGTACAGCAAACAGGGTGAGATCCGTAAATGTGAGCGGTGATATCCCAGAACTCGATTAGCCCTATAGTTAACAGTTCACTGCGTAGAAAGCAATGCAATAATTGTTATCGGGGAACCTCTTGAACAACAACTCACTGCCTTCTATTTTGTGTTTTTTATTTGATGCGGTCTATTCGAAGAACGGGGTCGCAGATTTGCTCGTGCTCCCTACGTGAAGGTGTTTGTCGACTATTCTTCATTAGTAACCACTGATGGCTATTTAGCGAACCCTGCCTAAGTTTAAATAACCAAACCTTTCCGGCACACTAACACCGCAGAAGGTCACATCTGTTCATCTGACTCGCGCAAGTCTACCAAACCCTGTATCTGGAAGCAAAATATCGCACGTGATGTGGCCTTGAGTGATAAGTGTGTCGAAAAGGTACGGTACTCTACCATGGACAGAGGTCGACAAATAACCGCCAGTGGCTGCTTAATGATCAACAGTTGCAACTAAACGAGAAAATATGTAGTACCTAGCTGATATACGGAATCATTTGATAAATCACTGAATTAAAACCATGAATTCCTCGGAGCTTCCATCTAGAGTGAAACAGATTTACCTAACATGAAATTTTCTAATTTTCTTCCTAAAGAACGAAATTCACTGTATCCCAACTGAAAAGCAATAAGTCGTGAGTCGTATTTACCGAATCCATATTGTATGCGAAATCTCCAACATGGAAAATGGCATCAAAGCTCTCTAACTCGATTGTCTCTCGCTGAAGCTCCGGAAGTGATCTGCCGTTTTCCACTCCCAAGTCCCCGAAGATAGCCAGACGAGGAGACCAGTTTGCATGATTCGGCAGAGCACGAAACTGGAAAGTGGGAGACCAGTTGCTATCACACCCACACACATAATCTGAGAGGGAAGGTGAAAAAATGATCATTTAAGCTTACAATTTCACCGGATGACTGACAAAAACTAAACACAACTGAAAGAAGGATAGTTCACATGCCCAAAAATCGGACCGTACCAGAAATCTGCTCGTTCGAGAAAACAGCTCTCAGTTGGCAATGTTTGACGGTTTTTGCAGGTCTACACATATCCAAGGCATGGGGGGTGTAATAAATCTGCTTATCCGCTTTGGTTCTTACAGGTACATATTTCCTACTGTTGGCAGAAGTGGATTCCACAACAAAGTGGGCTCACACCTGGATTAAAAAGAAGCATCAACTTAGTCTCGGAGCTAGAGCGTAGGTCTTGAAGTGATTTGTATTGAGCTGGGCTACACGATGTGGCTGCCCATAAACAATAAAGATTGACTTATGTCAGTTTTGAACGGAAGCCGCGGGGCGCGCTTGTTCGTGATGATGACTACATACCGTGGCTGCCGTACGTTACCAGTTCAACAACTGACCGTATTTGAATGAACACGTCTCATTGAATAATTTCTCAGACGTGGATGTTCAGAGTTATAGAATTCCCTTGTCTTAGGTTGAATAATATCACAAAACACTGAGCTGATCTGGAAACGAATTGGAACGCATTTCTAGATTTCATTTAGAACAGGTTTCGAAAGAAATCAATAACCTGGGAGAACGAAAGAACAGTTTGCGCAAGTCTTCACAGCAAGCGGACAAGATAGATGCGGCTTCAAATTTGTTTATCAAAAACACAAAGCTGCAGTAGAAAGTGCTTTAGACATCAGTTTGTCTTCCAGATTGATTTTTCATGATCCCATGTTAAAAATATAGACGCTGAATAGGAAAATTCAGAACGGCCTATCTGATATCTTGAAATGTTACTCACGGTTGACATGCGGTTCTATACACGCAATTATTTATGGCTGTCTGTAAAAATATCCATGTAAGGTAATCAGTGTGACCCTGGTTTGCTCCTGAGATTCGTTTGAATATATATGAGTAGATTTCGGTAATTGAACACTAGAACGACAAGATAGCTCAAAGGCAAACTGTTTCGTTTTGAAAGCTGATTACCCTTTTCGTTTTTCATAGTGATTTGCCAAATTTTCTTGAATTATCCTAAAGATAAATTTCACAAGTACCCTCATACTGCACTAAAATCAGTCAATCGGTTTGCATTCCAGCAGCAAACAAGATTGCTTTTGAGAGCAGAAAGATGAGGTGTCCATTTGAACACCGATGTATTTTGTGTTATCTCATCCTGTGGCGGCGAATGCTGGAGAATCATAACGATGCGAATATCGAACCGATCGGGCCGACCGGTCGAGAGCCACAGATCAAAGAACATACGGTGAACGTGTTGGATACATCTGGCAACAGATAAAGAGAGGCATTCGGACTAGCAGAGAGGAAACAGCGGGGTCTTTGGCAACCGAGAAAATAGCCCATATGAGGGGCGACCGACCAAGCCGTTAACTGGGGCAAATGGACATGCCAATCGGAAAAAATGCTCAAAAGAATCAAGCTAATAGTTACAGGCAGCCGGCCAGAATGCAGCCAAAATGCTCAAGCAGCCAGAGGACTAACGCTGCTGTATCGTGACTTGGAAAACAGACCATACAAATGATTGTACATGTTTCAAGAACTTGACTTGTTTGGCCGCCCAAGTGCTGGTGTCTTCAACTGTCTTGCTTTCTTTGATACAGTCCGTCCTCACACGGACGGACAACCAAACCTGAAGCCATTTTTAGGTCCCGCGGGTGTAACGATTCATCTTTCTACCCAATCATGTTTCTCGCATGGCATCTGGGCTTACTACCAGTACAACATTTGGACTTCTTGCTCCTCTTGGCACAGTACCTACAACCTGTCATTCTGAGTATGAGAAGTGCATGCTGTACACGTTGTTTAACTTAAGCCATTTTGGGTTTTTCGTCTGATGAACCATCTGAGAATGTATGTAGCTGCACTCGTCCATTCCATGATGATGACGTGAGTTGTGGCTTGACAGGAATCTATGTGGCTTACACTTCTGAGGAAGAAAGACAGGATATGAACAGAAATCCTCGGTTAATTTATTCTGTGAGATGACGAATGCGATATCCTGTATTCGCCAAAAGTGAATGCAGTGAGATAGCGAAGGTGTCAATCTCAGGTGCTTTTGAAACTTTGTGGAAAACGCCTTTAGGGCTCTCCGTGATGATCAGGAGTGCCGAAGTACATTCTTCCCCGAAGAACAGTTAGCTGCATATTTGCTTTACCAGTTGTCACGAATATGACGTGAATATCGCAGACATCATGTCCGGTATGTATTATTCCCACTGTGCTACGTGCCAACGGCAAACGGCTGTGTGGACGAACAGTAGACGTAGCTGTACTGAGACCGTGGATTTGCTACCGTCAGTCCATTTTGTCTAACGTGAGTCGGAAACATTTTATATGAGTTATGCAATGACCTTGTCACTGAGGGAAGATTCATGGCGGAAGAACTCACACTGAAACAGCACGCATTCGAAAGAAAACGGAAGAAGCGTATCACATCGGGATGTCACGATAAATTTAGATGTGTTGTTCGAGTGCCACTTCACCGTAGAGAATATGCTGCGCTATAGTTGTATCGAAAGTACGTGCATCCCCATGCACAAGGTGTTTTCACATCTCGTGGAACTAGTTCACTGTGCTCTGAAAAATCCCACTTCCTCATTTAGAGAACAAACAAATAGCTAACAAGCTCGTTTTCGGTAACATAATTGTTGTGGTTAATAGATATACCTATATAGAGATTAGGAACGCATATATTACAAAAAATGTCTGTGTGTCAAAGAGTGTTTCCCTAGTCATGAAAATTGGTGCTGCTTGGCTAGAAAAGACGAGATCCGAATTATTGTAGTTCCGTGGTTGGAAAAACTACCACAAAAATCAGTGGACATGGGTTTCGGGGATTATTTATTTCCGATTTCGGATAGAGGGTCAGTATCCGATACACACTGAATTGAAATACCGGTTTTTTGTTGTAGTCGGGTTAGTTGGAATGCCTCGACAAAACACTTGAGATCAACGCGATGAATTGGATAATCTGATTGCCACCACTTCTGCCGCTGTTAGATATTGTCTTCGAGTGACTTTCAGTGCGTGTTTAAGGACTACGTAGACTGTTTTGAAAGGGTCGTCGTTTGTGTGATGTCCAGTGTCCGCAAATTGCTCCACAATTCCACTGGTAACGACTTCATTGTTTCCCATCATCACTCAATCTGGCTTGTGCTCTTTGATCCTTTATGGTAGTTGCCATGTTGTTCTATCTATAAAGCTTGTCGAATATGATCAAACGAATGAATAATTTGGGATGGAATCGGTAAGGACTGGTAATTTATCTTTAAGGTTCGTTGAGCTCATCGATCGGCTGGTGAGGCGGGTGCGTTGTGTGACAGCGGCAAAGGTGTGAGTGACTGCCTCAGCATGACACAAACACTGACCCTTCAGTCGAAATAGGATATAGATCATCCCCGACACCCATGTCCACTGATTTCTGTGGTAGTTTTCCCAACCAAGGAACAACAACAATTCCGCCCTCATCTTTTTTAGCTAAGCAACACCAAGTTTCATGACTACGAAAACACTTTTTGACACACAAAATATTTGTAATGTATGTGTTTCTAATTTTTATTCTGACTAAGGTAAGGATTTCGAATAGTTTTTTCCCAGAATTTTGGCGGATAACATATAGTTACGGAAAGGGACAAATTTATCTTTTCAGCTATTGCGGTGGATTCAAAAGCATTGCAATCTTACGCTCCATTTCCCCGCGCTAACTGGAGCATCTTTGAGATGATCTCATTATTATCTCGCGAATGGGCCCAGTTGATTTGTTGGAGATATTTCTGTCCGGAATTGTGAATGAAGATGTCCATATAGATTCGCTGTTGTTATAATGCGAAGTCCATATTGCGACTAATTTCGATTCTTATGAGCTTGAATAGACTATGGTTAACCAATACCCTGTTAAACGATTCGGATCATGCGGTCACGTCCAAGATGACCGGTATCCACAAGTACATACATTAAGGAACAGATAAGAAACAAAGTAATTCCGGGGATAAACGGATTATTTTTCGTCAAATTGAAGGCCAAACGGATACAGAAGACATGGTGACAATGTTACCTTGAAATTAAATCTTATGGGACATGTGCTTAGTACAATCCTTTGCCCGGAAAGATTCAGTCAGAGAAACTCGATGAATGAGCACATGAAACCGGAAATGACAACTGGTTCAGTCACAGGAAAATCTGATTAGACCGTCTCCATCACCTTTTGGGATTACGAACTGTCCACACATTATATCAGCCGACCCACGATCTACATAAACCTGTCCCGTCATCATTTATTCTGCCGCCTATCCATATTTGGCGAGTTGCGTAGGCGGGACCTCAAAGCATTCACGTCAAGAAAGACGTGGACAGAGACAAGCCACATGAATACCGGATAAAGGTGAATGAACCCCAGTGCAGTTGTGAAACATGTATGGGATACAGACCACCTTCGAGTAGATCAACTAGGTCCTCCAAAATCTGTAAAAACTGGCTGATCCTACGACAGCCGAGGCACTAGATATCCGACTTCACAACCGGATGGTTTGATTTTTACAAGCAATCTGTCAAGCACCTCCTTTAGCTCGGTTTTATCATGGCACCTATGCCCTCATCAGGTGCGAAGCAATACAGTGTCTTTCGGTGCGTAGCCTGGAATGATCAGCTTTGAATCGTCCCACTAGCTCCAGTGGGAACTCCACCGCACCCACGAATCGCCTTATTTTATTAACACAAAACACATCGTTTATATTAGGAAAAAACAATCACTGACACCGATCGTTGCAACGCAGACTAACTGGCTCATACTAGAATCGAGTAGCCTATCTTCTGATTGGTTGATTGGTCACATGACCAGTTACCACTTGAAAGGACTCTGTTCACGTCTCATCGATCCGCTGCTTTGTCACTTGCACATCCGCTACCACATGTACTGACCTGGATTCCGGATAGACGCTGACATGCCGATTGCTGAAGGGGCATGGCTGGCTGCCGACCATGAGTCAGCACATACCGTCATAGTCACAGTGCAGTTCTTGCCACTGGCCCCTCCTCTTATCTTCCATCCAATCAGCCCATAAGATTGATTCTACGTTTCATCACTACACTGAGGCTCATTATCCAAACAATCAGAAGGGGACTTATTCTCTACTCTATGATGTTTATTCTAGACAGATGCAAATAACTGTAGAAGCCATAGGAGAAACTTACCAAGAACCGATGAACAGTTTTACCACTAGCAAAAGCAATGCGATTACACCAACAACTGATGAGTATTTCCCCTCTTTCCTGAGTAGAAGTAATTCTTTCAATCACTCGTTTGAAGCGTATTAATGCACAGACTCGAGATGGAATAATTGCTAAGAATTTTTGGTTTCATGTATCTACTCAACGAAGGACAGAAATTCTCACGATTCGTACCGTAAAAAGCCTGTTCGCCACCGTTTATCACTGAATCTCAGGATGTAAGTCTTCCGGCTACTGAAAACACACTGCTTCGCCGGATAATTCGTTTCACCTCTCAAACATGGACAAACTAAACACCATATCAATTCACAAGATATAATTACTGCATATGCATGAGTAGCAAATCAACATACTCTAATTCGATCACACAGTAGACAGTACAAGTTAAGACTAAATCACTCACAGTAGATTAACCCGGCTGTCAGGTTTGCTATTCTCACACGATGGATGTAGAAAGATCGCTGCTCGGAACCCCCGTCAATGAAAACTTCTTGACTTCCAGATTGTTTATTATCCAAACGATCTAAACCGTACTTCACTACTGACTCTCGCGTAGCATTTGTTGTGACCCACGTAACTACGATGGTCGAAGTATCCTCTGAAAATTAAAAGGAAAAATATACAAGGTATAGACTCAAAGTGAGTTGAGACGAAATTGCAACCCTAGATCCGAAGACTGATTTTGAATTGGCATTTCATATTACTTTTGAGCAATGTTTGAGCGCGAATCTTCGGAAGGCTGAGTTATCCGTCCAATGTGTTTCCAAGATTTTTATGATCACCATATGAGAGTCACTCTTCAATTTTTAAATGATTGTGTGTAATTGGGAGCCAAGGACGTTAACTTTTACACCACACGGACTAGCGACACTGTACGCGCATCTCGTCAGTACTACTTGTATGGGCTAGATCAGAGAAAGATCAAAAATACAACGCATTTTTCATTTATGCGACTGATATTTCTGTATGTTTAAACAAAGCTACCGGAGTTCTCGGCCATTCTCACTAGACGTCATAAGTGTGATGAATGGAGGAGCTCTTCCTTATGCGTATGGTTAAAATGGGGCACAGAGAAGCAAAGGCAGTTGTAAATTAAAAAACCGAACGCTTTTATCTTATTTATCTATGTGATACAGGGAAGTGCATGGTTCAAAGTGGAACCGGAATTTCCGCGCAGAATGCACCGAGTCAGTGCTGAGTCACTTCATCCAGGTCGAATTCCTGTTTTTACTACTGGAACGGTTGCCAGTGGCCAAAATTCAAGTAACTAGCCCTATAAACTAGGTGAACAGCGAGAGGAATGTGGTCTCCGTACAAAAAGTGGTCTTGGATTGAAATCAAAGGTTGAAGGATAGTGAGAAAATATTTACCTGACAGATTCAACAAGGTCATTTGGCAGTTTATGGCTAGAATTAACTACAGGTAGGATAAACGAGATATAGCGTCAGTAACACTGCATTGTCGGTGGAAAATTATGAGCTGACTTTTCGGCTACCGTGAGTAACCTCTCTCAAAGCAGTTTTACAATCAGATGACTCTGAGGAATCAGTTACCAGCCGATGGTGTGTGTGTGTGTGTGTTAGATCGTTTGTCGATCAGATTGATCGGATTTTAGTCACACCAACTCCCATTATCCGAGCCCGTGGTACCGAGGTCAAGTGTCGATGTGACCTTTGGGCTGCTTATGTGTTAGTGATGTCAGTACGGTCCAAATTCCGGGAATCTCTGCTCCGTCATTTCGGTTGGCGCATGCAGGGTGGGTGCTAATTACCAGAGCTTCGGTATACAAGCGCGCAGTGCATGTTTCCAGTCCGTTTGTGAGTATT
This sequence comes from Fasciola hepatica, assembly GCA_948099385.1. Classification (NCBI taxonomy): domain Eukaryota; kingdom Metazoa; phylum Platyhelminthes; class Trematoda; order Plagiorchiida; family Fasciolidae; genus Fasciola; species Fasciola hepatica. The sequence goes on from CANUEZ040000016.1 coordinate 3,570,388, forward strand.
TTCGTGTTTTCGTAGTCTATACTGTGTCCCTCGGCTACGGCGCGAGCAGAGATGGCTGAATCCCGCTCTAGTTTCGTTAAGGCTGTCGCGTTGGAGGGCTTGTATTTCTCTTTTCTTTTGTGGTTCATTGTTATAGTCTTAAGTTGTCTGAAGGTTAGTCCAATATATTCAGCTGGACATTCCTTGCAATTGACTTTGTAAACGCGGTTGTTTTGGTCCTGCAAATTGATTGAATCCTTAGCTTTCATGAGGTGGCAAGACAGAGTATTGTCAATCCGAAAGAATGTGCAGGTAATATAATCACAGAACTTTTTGGATTGCCTCAGAAGTGCCTGATCTGTATGGACGGCACTGACATCACTAACACATAAGCAGCCCAAAGGTCACATCGACACTTGACCTCGGTACCACGGGCTCGGATAATGGGAGTTGGTGTGACTAAAATCCGATCAATCTGATCGACAAACGATCTAACACACACACACACACACACACCATCAGCTGGTAACTGATTCCTCAGAGTCATCTGATTGTAAAACTGCTTTGAGAGAGTTTACCCACGGTAACCGAAAAGCCGTGTTACTGACATTATGTCTCGTTTAACGCATCACACGACGTATTGTTTTTCGATACACTCCGAACCTAGTTCGGCCGTGACATACTGTACAGGTAGGATATATCAATTTATTCTATTTGTCTGATATTTCTGTGGTATGCATGTGTTATTTTTCCACTGACGGGAAAATATCGATGATCTGGCGGTTCCATTTTGGAATCCCTCTGATGGCTGTCGAGTAAAACATTACGTACGTACAAAGGATACCACGGGAGAGGTGATCTACTGTCAGAAACTGCGGGAGTAATAACAGAGTCGCTTGGGCAAGATGGTTCACATAGAAAGTTGATCCTGGTTTTCCTTTATTCTACAACGCAGAAACGGAATGACATGATACGGTATTCTCGTCCCACATTACTCAGGCTCACACTGTTGGGTTAATGACTTGAAAGTCACGTTTCGCAAAGTGGAACCACAGAACCAAAAAAGAATTACTAAGTAAAATAAAGGTTAGTCGATGAGGACAGCAGTAGCAACGTCTGGTGCAGCAATCAGTCAAAGTGGAACTCGATTGGTGGAGGATGGTGTAGGAATTTGCCTTACGACGAGTCACTTAGCTCCCGTGTCCAAAATGGTTAGCAACTACTTGCATTAGAGTAGAAAACAAATGCAAAAACATCATTAGTGACCACGACGATAGCGGCATCTCGGCACACTTCTGCATTCGTTTCGAAGACATCCTTAGTAGCAAACATTAGTAACCAGTGCTGTAATTGATCCTATAATCATGAGTGGTGTGTTTCTCCGAAAACATCAGTTGCACCGAAAATAAGCCGCATCATGATTTTCAGGATGGTTTTAATGTAAGCTCTACCCCGGAAAACCAGACCTAGTAAAAAATTTATCCTCTGTTTGTTCCCAAGGATGAGACCTCATATCCCGGGACGACCCATTTTTCTGGAATTTGGCGTAAATAGAGCTCAATTTGCCACAGCTACCAGATTAGCAACATACATCTCTCAGATTCGAGCCATGAAAGGATTATTCGCACGATAGAAGTGAATGAGTGCATTGAACATAGAATGGAGAGATATCAGCATAGAAAGTTTTTCTGACCTCACCTCCAAGAAGTCATGAAAAGGATGAAGAATTCATTGAATAAGACTACTTACAGTTGTTGCCAATGCGCTACAAGCAGAGTACCTGGACAAAAAATGTTTATTTCAGAAAGTTCTGTGGATAAACGTGCCAGGCTGGTGTCAGTGATTCTACAATAAATCAATTTGATGATCTGTCAAGACGTCCCGGAGGAGGACGAAATCATTTTATTTGACTAAATACAAATATCAAACAAATAAAACTTTCATTACTAAACACGGGGTTTCTATTTACAGTTACTTCCTTGTAAACGAAGAGTTAAAACCTTTTTTGTATTTCCCGATGCACCCTTGCTAAATCGTAAAACATCTCCTCAAAAGATTCCCAGTGCTTTTTTACCTACACAGTGAATATGAGATCGATTCTTATTTTTGGGGATACACGGTACTGGATTTTTCCTCTACTTCATGATGGTTGTCTTATTTGTGGCTACTGACCATTATATCAGTAGCAAAAACTGGAGTTCGACCTGAATGAAATGACTTCGAGATGTTTGGGCAGACTGAACACTGAGGACAAACGGTTGTGAGAATAAAATCTAGCTATTACATGAGGAAAGACTTCCATATATAATCAAATCCATTTTATTGGAACGTCCAATGCCGTTGGTATTTGTTATCCTATTATACGCTGACTGCGTGCCCTTCTCTGTATGAACTAAACGAAAAAACTGCAAACGACTGCAAAGGAACGGAGGCAGCCGTGTAAAACTGAAGGCAAACTAACTCTCTAAGGAGAAAATTGTCAGATCTACCAAAAGCATTCTACCCGAATGATAATTAAACAGATGAATGTTTCGAGATCGAACAATGAACACCCTCCGAGCAAAAATTTGGTACCCAGTCCGCGCATTTTAATTTAGACTGCAAAAGCTCTTTATGAATAGGACTGCATCATCAAATCCCGGGTAAAGTTTGCACATAGTTCTTGATCAAAGATAAAATTAGACAATGCTGTAAGTAACTTATGATGGCCAGTTTTCACGATTTATGAGTGCAAAGCAGGAACTTTGGTCACAAAACCGGGCCACATGCTCTTAAAATAAAAATCATTCGCGAATTACTACGGATGACTCCATGGACAAGAGGTCTGTTGTAGTAATTATGCTTTGTGTGGAGTCGACATTCATCTCTACTGCGTTGTCCCTCAAAACAGAAACAGCGGCAATATTCTTCAAATGTTCTTCGAGAAGCATGACACATGGGTGCTTTTAAACGGCTCATAAAATAGGTGAAAACAGTATGCGATAAAATCATTATTACCAACCAAATGAACTTGGAACTGATTATTACTCCCACTTTTCCTAAATCGCAGATCAGCGATGAGCACTTTGTAACCACCGTATGGAATGTTAAAAACCGGAAAGCATGGCTTGTATGATTGATTCTTATGATATTTTGTTCTATAATGCTTTTTCACCAACGGTATTTAAGTTTCCCTTGTTAAGAAGAGTATTACGGAATGTTCTTTATTATCAGAAACTATCGACAAAAATATACTTCAAGATAGTACCAACTTTTCTAGACCCAGTTGACTGATCTCCTACACATATTACGATAATGAATACTGCAGTATGTGTTACGTCTAATGCATATACTCACCTCCAATCGACAGATGTACCTGCTCCGGTGTGATGAAAGCACCAGAAGTAGCCAGCAGAACACAAACAGCCCAGGTGAATGTACGGATGACCAAACCAGGTCGAGCCATGCCACGGAGTTTACACTCGTATAATAAGGTAATTCCAAATGCAACCCCATTTAAATTGGTTGTGGCATTGATTGCCTACTATTGTTTACACTTTTGTGACCTTGAATTGTGATCAGATTTTGTGTTGTTTACGTTCGAATCACATGAATAATTTCATAGTTAGAGAGAAATGGACTGACCATAAATGATTATCAAGCGCGTTTCTCAGACAAACGAGCGCGTACAGAGACAAATGGTCAACGGGAACAGCAGAGTAAATTGGTCTGATGTTTACAGCTTCACTCGCAGGGTTTTCATGATTTTGGATAAAAAACAATTAGTGGAACATGGTGCGTCACATGGTTGTTTTTTTCATCAGTTCAATAGATCATGATCTAATAGAAACAGTTCTCTTTCGTGGGAATAAGTTCAATCACTGCATATGATGTTCAAACCTTTCATCATCTGGTTTCACAGAGTTCATAACTGAACAATCATCCTCCCGAAAGGTTAGTAAGGATGACTGGTTATAAACAGCTTTTTATAACCCTCTAGTAGCAGAGGACTTACATAAATCCTCCTATGTACTCACGCTCCCTCCTTGAAGTGCAGCTGTCTAACAGCTGCAACTTATTCAGTGAAAACTATTCTCAGACAGTAATAAAGAGCCCTTTATTCGGAGCCACCGGTTTTGCGGACCAGCAGCTCAGAAAATCAGGCTGGTAATTGTGACATATTTATCCATTTATCCATTATCTCAGCTTGCAAAACAAGCCCATTATAATACCCAGAACATGAGTTGTAGGCGCACATATGTTTTCGGTGATTTGGCTCCCCGGAAGAATCTCATTCCCCCAGAGCGATGCAGAAACGGAATCAGTTTCTGAGGCATTCCATCAAATGTTCTGAGGCCTAGCTGTGTCGTTGGTTTCAACAAGGAATGCGTCACCCAAAAATTGATGCCAGAATAATCCCATTAGTAAAACCGGAAAACTTTATTTTCTCAGTCTGCTGGATACTACTGGCCCTCTGGTTATTGTGTTTGAAAATAACTTATCTCAATACCAAATGCGCATCAAAATGATTAAAGAAAACGACAGGTTTCTATGTCTGAAATGCGCTCACATAATTGAAAACTACCGCCACGAAAACAAGTAGTCGTCACTAAAGTGTACACGTTTAACTTATACGTCAAGCTCAGTTATCAAACGAACCCTGACGGTACGTGGATAATTTCACCGGCATTAAACTCAACCGTGTTTTGACTGAAGTTTTACCCCCTGGCTCAAACTTTAGTTGTCCACGTCACAAAAAAGCCAGGTTGAACTTCAAAACCTTTCGAGAACTTAGCAAGACGAACCAATAACTTCACACCTAAATCTGAAGAGGAAAGCCTCAAGTGGTCATTAACCAAGTTACGTTACCGACATGAATGAAACCAAGTCTGCTCCCAAGGTCTTCTAACAAGCAAAAGCACTGATTCCAAGCATTGCGCAGAACAATAAACCGATTCAAACACTACTACTGGAGTGTGGATGATATGTTTTGTGTAACTGATGCACAAGTCGACTAAGGAGACTCCTCAGGCTAATTCGATAGTACCAACGAACCTGAATTTCATGCTCATCACTGGAATGGAAGAAGAAAATCACCTACCGTTTCTTGACGTTTGTCCAACCAAATGGCCTGATGCCTCTATTCAGAGGAATGTGTATCGATCAGTGACCTAAAATGGTTGGTCCACGAATTCCCATGATTTCGCGCGACCCGGTCACAAACACAATTCAATACGCCGTGCTGTGCACAGGGTGAAACATATCTGCACCGCAGACACCCGGAGAACCAATTTGTCACATAAGAAAAATACCATTGAGCGACCGTTTGTTTCGGGAAATTCTTCGAAGGAAACTGAACTGAAAGAACCAAGCCAACGAAAATCCTACAGGTAGAAAAGAAAGGGTAATTCACCAGACTCCTTTCCACAGGAGAAATAGTAACCGAAAGTATCAGTTGGACTTTGAGTGCCACAGTGAAGACCATATTCAAAACCAACAAGATCGAATGAATTCGTAACACATCACCATCATCTTGATGCCAAGGTAAAGATGAACTATCGTTACTGACCGTCTACCAATCCAAGCGTACTTTCGGTGCTGCTTACGTTAGCTGAAAGACAAGACTGTTATCAAAATGCATTGACGAGAAACTTCCGTGGTAGCCTGGGCAAGGAGGGAATGGAGAGGTATGAGATACGATCGTTGAGGGTGTGGTAGAAACGGTAAAAACCAAACATACGGACGCGGGAAAACGCTACCTTTGGCACATCTTTCAAACAAGCGCGATAACTGATACCCATTTCGTTGAATTGTGCAGCTGATGGTGACTACACTACCATAAATATAGAAAGAAGTCAAAGTTTCCCTTTGAAAAACCCGAAAATCATTTCCAAGATCTGCAAAACTCTTGTACGCATCGCGAACTAATCGAGAAGATGTTCCAGAACTACCAACCACAGCAGCACCCGTAGTACTGACAGCGATCGCGATCAACGACGGTGACAACCTTGATCACAACGCATATACACCCTAGGGGCAAGCATTCAAACAAAAGTCGCACTATAAAATTTCACGTCAGTCTCATTTTTTACGGGCACCGATTCATCAGTTCCAACAGCTTCACATATTATTGTACCATAGCGTCAGTCGGGCTACATTTAAGCCCGTGTGTTCTGACACTATCATCGACAATATCCGGAGAAAAGTAAACAGTGCGTTCATTGTTCGCAACTGCCTAGATAGAGCAAAGTACTGTTTATACAAAAGGTATTTAGAACTACCGCTACCGGGATCTAAAGCATGCAGTTTATAATAACACGATTTTAGATCAAATCCGTCAACCTCATTTGAACTTCCTAGTATACTGAAAGATGTTGCACTCTATTGCGTGAATTTTGTGAACTCATGCGCTTACACTTCTGCCAGAAATGTTTGCTCGAAATTTATAGCATTCGGATTTTCCCAGGATATATATATATATATATATATATATATATATATATATATATATATATATATATATATATATATATATATATATATATATATATATATATATATAGGGTTATCACCGATAGAAGTGAAGTTTACGGACCAAGATTAACGCACAATCCGGATTATACTCTTTGTTCGTCGCTGGGTGAGTCAGGAACGGGGCACGATAATTCGGATAAATAGTAATAAGCGAGAAGATACTTCGGAATTAGAACGTCTTCTGGGGTGGGAATAACCGGACGACAAGTTAACTCACAAAAAAGGTGTGTTTCGTCTTATGGTACCTTGTGAACAAACGGTAAGCACTACTGAATGTGCCAGTTAATGAGCTTGAAGGTCAGTTCGTCTACAAAGAGAAATTGAAACTCGACTGACTGTACCGTCTAATTATGTCTATCACTGTGTGCTTCCTATCTTACTCCATAGTTTTGTAATACCACCTGCTCCTCTAGAATAACCGGTCAAAGTAGTATAGTGCTACCTGAAGATAATCAGATATTTTTTGCTTATGGACAATACTAAGATTGAATGAAAACCTCATGTTATGGAATATCAGCATATAGCATTCACATCAGGGCAGTAACTTGCATTCAGACGTTCCTGAGCGTTCAATTGCTGGGTACTGATTGCTTGACGGGGAAATACTGATAGGGGTAGCCAATTTACAAGATAGCTCTCTGTAGTGGATGTTATGCGTTAGAGTATTTTGGTTGGGAAATCAGTGTGATGGAAATACAAAACATTCGATGTCCTTTAGCATGAACTTTCGGCTCAGCTGGTGGAGCACACACGATACTAAGAGGTAGGTAGCTTCGTCGGATTGGTTGGAATCTAGCTGGAGTGAACGGCTTTAACCAAGTGTGTCAACTTAATAATGAACTCCGTGTCTATTCAATAACACGAGTTTTCCATCTGACCCTATTTTGGGGAAAATTTATAAACCGCTTCGACGTTAAGCGAAGTGCACATTCGACAGCCTTTAACCCCCCGGGATTCTACACATCTTGTGCTCCTCGGCACAATATAATGCTGATCTTGAGTTTAGCGTTTGCGTGTCAATTATCTAGAGACTGGCCAACCATAGAACAGTACGGTTTGGAGTACGAACACAAACTCGGCAAAGTTAAAATAAGTGATTTATACCAGGAAAGAAGCTAGTGCTACCGAACGAGCAATATTGAATTCGCTTCTTCGACTTTGATGTGAAACTGCCAACGAGTCACACTAATTACGAAGGACGGCGGAACAGAATCGGACGTGAAACCGTATGATGAAGTTAACTGAATTAAATCAAAGCTTAAGTGCTAAGCGAATCTAGCCAACACAATCCTTAGTGTGTCAGAACGGAGATTGATTCTGAGTGTATCGAAGAATAGTTGCACCACGTGAAATATTACGGTTAAATTTTATTGTTCAACAAAACTGCGTAGTCGAAATCCTTGGTAGGTTGTCGAAGTTTCAGTCACCACCGGTGATCTTTTTCAGGACTGGTTTTACCACCGAATAAAATTGTTCCCGGTTTCACTCGGTTGTAAACCCGGTCTTGAAAAAGATCACCGGTGGTGACTGAAACGTCGACAACCTACCAAGGATTTCGACTGCGCTGTGTTACTAAACAATATAATTTTATCACATCATCACAACCCTGACTAAATTTCTTAATACTTAAGACCTGCTTACTAACCTGTTATCAAAACTTTCGGTGGTATTTAGAAACTCGATAGTCTGTTTGTTTTGTGTAATATTTCGCTCTTTTTATAAGTTCACATGGTGTCTACTCTCGAAATCTGGTTTTAACGAACTCTCAGGTTGTCTTTTGTGCTCAATAAAATCTTTTTCAAACCCCAAGCGCAGTGTTTGACCGTCCAGTTTCTGATATTTGCCCCAGCAGCATGAGCATCTCTAAAAGTAGAGCTCCTTCGGCCCCGCCTAACATGTGAAAAAATCGCTGGGAACGGGTGCCTAATTATATTCTATCGAAATTACCTGTTTCGTAGCCTATTCACCTAGTACTTATCCCATCGATCTAAATCATTAGTTTACCAGATTTTAGTGTAGCACTGCTTGCTAAAAAAGTAAGTTTATTATGAATATGATATAATGAAAATATGAACAAATTCGTGATACTGATGGGATTTAATTCTGAATGGTCGGACGGTGTGCATTTTAGTTGTGTGCTTCGTGATCATCAGACCTGAAATATTAATATACAGAAAGGTAAAACAGAAGGGTTTAAGAAAACGTTGGATAAAAACGTTTGCTTGCAGATTTCGAAAAGTTCCATTGGGAACTTCTGTCCGTACAACGGCGAAGTATCTGATAATCTATATCAAAGCAGCTGCATTCAACAAAACAGCAAGAAGTCGAAAAATTGGGAAAGAGTACTCCGGACAGTGTGGATGCTTATTCTTCGAAAAACTGAATTGTGACATACAATTATGTATAAATTATGGACTAAGCCTGAGGAAAACGTAGAGATTTGATTTGTGGTCTATTGTCACTAATCATTAAGAAGGTTCAAAAACAATCCCAAAATAAAGCGGAGCCTTAGATTTGCTTCGAAGTAAATGATAATTTACGTACCTGCGTTTTTGCCTTGCATCGCCGTGATCTCTAGTGTTGACACCCGAAAGCATTATGTCTTCCAATGATAGACACTGGTTCTTCTGCGAACCTAGAGATGGTACAAACCGCGTCTGTGGTTTAGGTAAGGACGAAGAATTTTATTGACTTATTGTAGGCGGCAGCCATAAACCTGTGTTTGTGAAAGGCTTTTCGCTGCGCAGTTCCAAACCATCAGCAAGCTAATACCCGTTCTTCCCCAGTAGACCCTGTCTGTTGTCACACTCGAAGACAAATACGTAATCTAGTAAAGTGGACGTGAAAAATACAAATTTATGCAAACCTATGCTAAACTGGAGCAACAGCGTCACGGGAGTTATTTGATGATGGGTGCAGTAAGTGCTTTCGGCAGTACGCCGTCCACGGAAATATGTACGATAGATTTGATGCGATCCCGTGCGAAAAAGTAGCTCATGGCGTTAAACCATTGGAAATGTACATTATCGTTCAGGATAATTACAGGTTGGAGGAGTCTTTTTTGATAATGATAATTTTATTTGGTTGAATAGCAGAGTAAAAAAATATATACGGAATATAGGATGAATAAGTACGGCACAAACAGGAAATAAAAAAACATCCAGAGTAATATTACCTTCCCTTAACAAAACGGTACCTAATTTATGAACACTTTGGTAAAACATTTTCAGTTGTCTCTTGGGTACCTTGACAAAAGATTCGAATTTTCTCGAACGCTATTCGAAAGAGAAACTGGGGAAGTCGTCCAACCTTCTGTGATCCCATACGTCACCCACCAGAAGCGTTAAACAAAGAACGATGTATGTATCTCCTTCTGTAGTGTATGAATGGAACATTTATTGTACAAAAATCAGTAAAACTGATGTGTAAAATTAACTTCAGTTATGTGTAGCTAAGGATGCGAAAGTCTGTATAACGATAGGAATAAAAGCAAGAAGTGATCATACAGGTCATTAGGCTATAAGCCAGGCAAACAAACTGGACCTAAGTAGAAATGAAATCGGTCATATTCGGTTGCCTTGAACCATTTCATATCACACGTGTGACGGCCTAAACTCTGGAAATCACACGAAACTGATACTTGGTTGTGTTCTGTCCCATAGCTCAGTTCACACTTATAGGGGCCACTCAAGGGGCAGCCATGTAGCCAGGCGTTAAAAAGACTCTCGGTCACCCTGAAACATACCGGATTCATGTACTCTACAGGAAACGTCCTAGTCACCTTAACGAAAGGATTTACAAAGGGGCTTTCATCTGATGTCCATAACTTTTCGCACGAAAACCGGTGTGTTTTGGTCCCTCACCATCAGTGAGCGGTATTGTCATTCTTCTCGTAATATACAAATCACGCTGGATGCTTTTATCCCAACGGAAGTATCCTGCATGACGTACCACTTGACGAAAGTATGCCTCTGCTGGTGTACCACATATAGCCGTAATCTGGCATATTACGGTGGAATTACCATCGCCATCGCGAAAGACATCCATCAATTCGTTTTACGTTCGTTGTAAATATATGTCGACTGGAAAAGGCCCTGTTAAACACAGTATATTCCGATGGTTACCGTAGATAAGCACCTTGGTGGAACTACGAGTGCCAAAATCAGCCATAACTGGAATTTTAGGCCTTTTAAGTGGATATATATATATATATATATATATATATATATATATATATATATATATATATATATATATACCACATCGGCTTAGAACCCAGCAAGTTGCCAACGTAACAGCAACAATTACAAAACATGGGGGACGGAAGTACAGCAGAGAATAAGGAATAGTTAGTAAAAGGCATATTTTCTACCGTAAACCTTTGATGCTTTTTAGTCATTTTATTTGTCTGACTAACAAGCCACTGTCGTGCCGAATCAGACTATCTCGGAGTCCAGTGTGAACACACACTTCATCAGATAGCTGCGTCTTCCCACAAAACAGTGGAGTTTGTGACACTGTCCTTGGGTCACTCGAAATGCCCGGCATGTAGTGGCTCAAAGCGTTTAGCACGTCACAAATTCACCTCATTTTCAGCACGTAGAATATACAACATCAAACAAGGACCCCAAAAGAGCATTCACACTGAGGTCGACACACACAGTTCTCCCAAGCTCTATATCTGGACTGACTCAAAAAACGAACTCATAATTCAAAGATAGACTAACGTGGATTAACGACTGACTTTTGCGCACCGGTATTGGGTAGATCCACTCCCAAGAACCTAGAACCCAACTTGTCTGATGGTTGCAACCATTGTCACATTACTTCAACAGCTTCCACACCAGAAACAACTGTATCTCGTGTGCATTAGGGTAAAGTAAATAACTGATAACAATCGATTTTTCATAGCATAACAATTGATTATAATTTAAGACATTAACTCCGGTGCTCCCACAAGGTGTCCTCGCCACGTACGAGGCACTTTTTTGCTTTAAATGCTTATTTTTCGCCTCCGGGACCTCCTCCAATTTGTTTACTCAGGCGTAGTAATAAGCCTTGAGTTCCATGATCAGAAAATGAATGACCAAAGTGAAATGGTGATTCTTACATAGTAGCACATGTACTTCACAAAAAGCAGCAGTATCAAATGACTATCTTGCTGTCCTATATATATATATATATATATATATATATATATATATATATATATATATATATATATATATATATATATATATATATATATATATATATATATATATATATATAGAAAGAGAGAGAGAGAGAGGCAGACTTCTCGTGTGAAGTTTACAGTTTACTACTGAGTTAAAATAAACGACAAAAATTAGTATCAGTTTTGTCTATAGGTCATGAATTACGGACAGAGCAGCCTAGCAAAAAGAAATGATGCAAACCAGTATGGTACCGCCTGGTTAAAACAATATTCAGTAAAACAAAATGTGCTACTTTTGTACCGCAGGTTGATATCCATGAATCCCGTGATAATTTTAGTATTATATTTCTTGTGGAGTGTCACGAACATCTGTGCAAACTTTTTAGCAAATAAAACATGCCTTTTAACCCCAAGGCTCGTCCCAGAGCATTAGATGTTGTGCTACCTGGATGTAGGTTAAATAATAAAAAACGCTTCATTGGCTTTAACAAAGGGAGTCAATGTAGATGTGATGATTAACTGCATGCTTACAAAATGATTCCGGGCATTCGTTGGACTGGTTTATCTTAATCAATAATTTTTCGATGACTCAGCGCAGACATACACTTCAAGCATCAAAAAACATTTTTTTTACCTGAGTTGCAACATGTGCATTCCAAAGTTCGCGTGAATGTTCCCACTGAAAAAATGACAATAATCTGGCGTCTGACTGTGAGCTGTTCGAGTTTAAGAACTACGTGATTCTGATAAGATAAACCACAAAAGCAATATGCTCAAAATGATTTATTCATTTTTTCTTCCCATCTCTTGTTAAGTTTGAGCAGTTATATTACTACACGATATTATGGTACGTGAGGGTGTAAATTGATCACGGGTACTGTTTATTGACCTTTTCTGGGCCATCCTGACCAACGATTCACATTTCAATCTAATATTTGTGTTTGAAACTCCTAATAGGAAAACCCAGGTTATTTGCATTCGTGACGATTCCTTATCAGAATAATAAAAGATTATGGTTTTTGTCCAAGTTTATGACTGTTTTTGATTCCTACGCGGCTTATGTACAAGATCGCAATATCGCTTTGTCGCGCACTACCCTCACGCGCGGCCCAATGTCATCCTACAAAATAAACAGTCACAGCCCTGCTCGAAAACAGGTATCGATTACAATGACCGTGAGCATCTCCGTTGACTTGGTGATTCAAATTTTCCGTTGACACGCGGCCTCGTGGTCGTCATTTACTGTGTACAATACGAGTACTGTTCAGTAGCGATTGTGCTTACTTTCGACCGAAACAAATAAAAAGCAAATATTCTCATCATAAAGACCATATAATCATCAAGTAGTTCATCAAGAAAACGACACAAAAGTCACCAAATCTGGTTCCGTAACAAAACTCACATGGAAAAATAGATCGTACACTGGTTTGCTCTACGAAAAGATTAGGAAAAAGGATGCACCTTGCTTAAACGAGCATATAAACGAGACGGACAACGGATGATCAGTGGTCACTACTACGGGCAATCTTCCCCTGGATTTTAAGGGATTTGTAATACTTTGGAATTGTAGGATAGGTTATCGAACGTGTCAGAATTGCAGCTATCATTGCTGAAAACAATAAAAAGGATTATCCCAAAACCACTCATTTTAAAATTCTCAGGAGTCTTTAAAGGCAAAACATTGTTATCTTATCAATGCCATGGTACAGAATTCATTTTTTCGCCTCACGTTTTACATCACTGAATGGAATGGTCCACGTACTGGGTTTCATAAGGTAAAAGTAAGTGGATCCTTCGATTGAAATGAACCCAACTCAAGTAGCACAGTGTCCAACGCTTTTGGGTAAACTTTGGGCTAACTTAAAGATAGAACGGCTTGTAACACGTGTAGTGAAAATTTGTAATGCTGTATGTCGAATTTTACACGAAATATGGTAACAAAACTATCACAAGATAGTTGTTATAAGTTTGGGGTAGAAAAGTGGCACATTCTGTTCAACTGAATGCTCCGATGACCAGGTGGGGCCATACTGGTTTGGGTTGTTCTCGGTTGGTAGGTTTTTCTGTCCAGTTGTAGCTATCATGAAATATGATTCACGACATTTAGACCAAACTGGTACGTATCTTTACCGTTCACTTTGAGTTGGTAGTACTTTGTAATCTGTATGTAAAACCTGTGTAATATATATATATATATATATATATATATATATATATATATATATATATATATGTATAGTGGGAGGCATTCACTTGGAGTTAACGGTGCGACGCCTTGTCTCCCTTCGATGCTGTGGGGTACAGCCGGCTTTCATAGAGGGCAACATCTGAACAAGCTTACCAAGGCAATTCGGACCATCCCGGCACGAACGGGGTGGCACGTTAGTAACACTCGTCTACCGAGGTGAAAAGGCCGGGAATCAGACGCTGGGTGAGGTGGAGGGTACGCCTCACTGACAGGCTCTAACAGGAGCGAAACTCAGGTTTTACGCTTCCAAACTTCAGGGTTGACCAAATGACCTGAAGCTTTTGCGTAAAAAGTTGAGTCAGTCAAATGATAGTATCACCAGTCCCATAAACATCTTTCCAGCAATATATATATATATATATATATATATATATATATATATATATATATATATATATATAATATAAATGTCTTCTGGTGATATCTTAGGATAGCAATTCAGTCGTCTTGCAGTACATTTTTGTGAACTGAATTCGGTACTGAGTACGAACAGTTATTTTTCGTTCGTCATTCATCTCTAAATTCTGGGAACCAGAATATATTGTTATGCCCAGAGAAACAAATTACACCGTTTTCCATCAAGCTCTAGCCAAAACCCACTGTTCACTAACCACGACCCACCTCCTTTACCCTTGAAGCGCAACCTTCAGCAATGTCACCACAAGCCAATCAGATCAAAAGTGTTGGAATATTATAACATCAAGGAATGTTAGAACAAGACATCAGTGTTTTTCTCTCACAAAAATTGATGTGGTGAAGCTGGCTGAACAAATGAGAAAGCTTGACGATCACATGCTGCGCAGTTGACCGTGGCATTGGTATGAAAAGCTGCACCCCAAATTAATTTGAGAAGTTTTAAACGATGCGCTCTTATTGTCGGACCATGTAGCACAGCTCGTATGACAGTTGCAATTTCAGTGGATGTATTGGCGTTTAATGTTACAACATTGATGGATGGTACTCATGACAATTATGTTGTAATTTTTACCACTAATACTTTCACTGAAATTGCAACAGTCATACGAGCTGGGCCACATGATCCGACAATAGGAGCGCAGTGTTTAAATCTTCCCCGATCAGTCTGGGGTGCAGCTTTTCATACCAATGCCACGGTCAACCGCGCAGCATGTGATCGTCAAGCCAGCTTCAAAAAATTGATTTTTGTGAGAGAAAAATAATAATACTTTGTTCCAGCACTTACTGATGTTAATATATTTTGACGCTTGATCTGACTGGCTTGTGGTGACATACCTTAAAGTTGTGCATCAAGGCTAAAGGAGAGTAGGTCACGGCAAATCGTGGTGGAAAAATGTGTCGAAGAGATACTGGAGGCGGAATAGGGCCCTCGGTGAAAATAAATTTACCATTTATGGCGAAGTCACCTCCTGAGAACCCCGGTGTTGGTGTCCCAAGTAATAGTTAACGGGTACGCTAGGTAAAACCGAATGATTTCAAGCATTTGTTCCACCTTGATGTATAACGGCTACGGTGTCGAAGATGTTTCAATAGTGACTCAAGTCACATAATTTCATAATCTCACTTCGGCATATGTGCCACTTCAGAAATGATTGAAACACAGCAATGGGTAGCAGGATCATCTGCATTCGCGTGAGCATTTTTGTTTTTTAAAATTTTGCATTGTTATTATTTCAGAAGTGGGTCAGTGATTCAGAGTGAGGCTGCAAGCATCGTCGAACATTGGCAACAACTGGTCTGTAGGCACAATGAGTTCTTTCAAATGTGACACTGGAAATCTGGTGGGAAAGGTAACCACACTGGAAGGTGCAGTAGAGGCAGCCACCGTCGTAGTTGGCCCTAGCAGTGCACCGGTGGTATCTCGACACTCGTGACGGATAAATATACTGGAAGAACTGCAAAAATGTTGAAAACATTCTACACTTGTCATAAGCTTGTGACAACATGGTGGTCACTTTGAAACGTTACGTAAGCAGGTAACCGACCGAAATTGTGCAAGCCATGGTAAGTGCATGGAAGTGCACAATGTGTAGCCAAAGTAAGTTCACAGGCACAGGCTCATGATCACTGTCAGGGGTAAATTATTGAAGTTCACCAACTAACGAATCCCCTGGTACTGTTTTCTCATCTGGAGGTCTGAGGAAGAACCGTTGTCTTTCACTAAAAGACAAATTCAGCTTTGTTTTATCAACGCCAGGGATTGTAACGATCCAGCAAGCACACTTAGATACTGAAGCTTAGTAAATCTCGTTCTTTTTTCGTTTGGAAGTGTTTTTTATAGTTCGGGGGAATCAAAACATTTTAAGGCATTTTGAAGTTTAGCGATGACTTGTCACAAGTAATACCTTTGAATATTCCTCAGGTTACTTTTATAGTTTTTTATGTGGTTGCATATCCTAGCTCTGTTTTGTATACAGAAGAATGATAGGCATAAATTTGTACAATAAACTGTCTCCCAGGTTTCCAGCTGTCAAAAGTATTCATAACTTTAACTGCCACTCTTAACTTCGTACATCTAAATATTTCAAATCGGGTTATCACAAGACACAACCGAAGCAAGAATGGTCCAACGAATTTGAGTGAGGCTGCCACGGCATCACCATTCTGTTCTCAACTTCAGTGAATGGTTTTCATGATAAACATACCGATTTTCAAAGTGTTTTTGGGAAAGAAAAACTCTGGTAGATCAGTGGTTTAGTGGAAAAGAGTAGACAATGTGTAAGCAAACCAAGAAATTCGTTATAAAAATTGCGTAGTTAAAACGCTGTGCCCACTTTCAGCAATTTCTTAAGCAGTTTAAGACACCTTAGGCCACTGCTGAGCTGCGTCACTAGAAATATTAGGCCACACTATAGGCATACATTCAGGATCATGATGAGACCCGCCATGCTTGCGAAAAAAGGGCTAAAAGTGGGTACCTCATGTTTGTTGTTCAATCGTTCTTTCGCGTTTCTTACTTTAAGTACGCATTATCCATCAGTTCAGACTTAACCACTAATTTCCTAATGTTTTTTTGAAAAAAACCATACTGCTATTTTAAATAAATGAATATACAATGGAAACTACGTTAAAAATACTTTAAAGTTCAAAATGCAGTCACTTCGTTAGTCTGATACGTCGGACGATGTCGTTAGCTATCGCGTTTTGTGGTCACCCGTCATTGAATATGAAAATGCACCGAGTAAAGAGTCAGAGTGACATTTGAGAAAACATTCGATGACAAATAAATCTCGTATGCAGATGTGGAAAACGGTTCTTTTGTGAAGTTTTATCGTAGCAACGGAAAAGAGTGCAAATGTAAGCTGTGCTTTTCATATCTAATGAACACTTTCTCATCGGCTACTAACAACTTGTTAGTAGTTAAGATATAAATGTTGAACGTCTCCATCTTTCCCTTTTCGTACTGTTCGGCTTGCCGTTGATCATTTCACTTGATTAAGCAACGCTTCGTGACTGATTATTGAGAACCATATGTTTATAGTGCTCAATTTTGGCTTCGCTTATCTTCTCTTCACTTGGTCGTACGTTTTTGTGTTTGTGAATGTTTTCACTATTGTTCTGCTTTTGGAAATTGATCGACGTTTGCCCAATTGAACATACAACGCTGCCACTTGACTTTGAAGTGAATCTGACTATCCATTGTTGTATTACCCTCGGTCAAAATCTTTGGATATCTTTTGATATTCATTGATCGTTAGTGTTGTTCTGGTTATGAAACTACGTTTCGGAATGATAGTCCATCAATCAAGTTCCCTTAAGTTGTTTTCGGAGCAGAAGAGCAGAAAAGATAACCTAGAAAAACTGAAATCAGCTAGGTAGTACTAATTCATGTGGAATTTAATCGAAAAGGACAAGGCCGACCGTCGAAAGGATTATGTTTACAAACTGTATGAAAAAGAGCAGAAGTCATGAAATTACGAAAAATAGAAAACAAATGGAAAACAGTCCCTGGAACAAAGTGGACGCTTATAACTCGTCATTCCAGAAAATACGACTGAGACAGAAGATTACGTCTGAACTAAGGTCCTTACCTAAGCAGAATGTAGAATTTCGATGTACTGAATTGTCACTCGTGTCCAGAAATGAAGTAGACGTCGATTACGACAGTTTAAAGTATTTCCAAAAGAAAAACATATTAGAGAATTAACTATGGACGCGTACGTGAGAAACACTCCATTAGCCGGAGTTTAGAGTGTTGATGCCCGCCTGTATACTTACTGAGCTCCGGCACAACAAGTTTTCCTTCTTTCTATGTCCTTGCACATCTTTAAGGAAAGGCATCGCCGGATCATTATGGTATTCAGCAATAAAAAAATGTGCAGTTTTTGTGGCGCAGGTGTACATCGATAAATGTCATGATGCTTATGATTACTTTCTTCAAAAATTAGAAGCGAGTGGGGGCATTTTAGGCAAGCTTTGGGCCACTCTGCACGTGCCCGACTTGGATCGCGTTTGGCCCCGCCCGGCGTGTGTGTGGCATGTGCGGGTCATTTGCGCTTAGCTTACAGCTGCTCTCTCCTCTCTCTCTCTCTGCAGTTGGTATGTTGATCACACTGGAAATAAAGTGGCACTGTTGTACACGCAAGTTTCGAATCTTATCGACAGAAGGCGCTTTGTTTGTGATCTGCTTCTAGGCTGATTAGAAAACACACACGAGGAAAACGACCTTTCACCTCCTTGTGATATTCGAGAGTGACCCTTTCTAATTTAATTCATTATATTCTGTTTTGTGCTACGCACTTGTAAAGTACGTGATACCGCTCGTGGAACTACTGCGGCATACTGCAGTACCTTGTGAGCCACTGTAGTCGACTGAACCTAGCTAATTTTTCACCGTCCGTACAAAGCCTTAATGCACCACAGCTCGAACGAGTAGAACAAGCAAAGCAGCTACGGTTAGTCGGAATGCGTGTAATTCCCCAATACTGATTGACTCGACTGCATCGGTAAAACGGTTGGAGGTGGTTGGGTGATTGGAGCAAGGGGATGACTGAACCTGAGTGAGAAAATTGAGGGATGTGACCCCAGTTTTCGATGGAATCTAGAACATGTACCATTACTGAACGGTACATGAATATAGTAGGTTGGAGAAGCATTTGTTCCAGCCGTTTCTTGTTGACAACATAATCTGCAACTGAATGACTGTTTTACAGGTGAAAAGGATTGTAACCTAAGAGGTCAATGACGGTTATAATTGTTAATTTTCCAGGAATATAAAGCCAAGTAGAGCTTGTAGTGTTGAGTTCGTATTCTTGTTAGTCTCTCGTACCGAGTCTACAAGTTCAGAGAGGTGAAGTATATGGCATACATGCTTAAAATATCCAACGACCCAGTGCTTTCACAGCAAGTGAAATCATGAACCAGTTGACAAGAGCTGCTGTTCCTAAGGACCAAGTCCTGAGTAAGAATAACCATTATTATATTTGGCTAATTTTGAAGTCGCGAGATTACGGGAAGTTTATTCGCCAACAGGTTGACTGCCTTAAAAGTTCCACCAAACTCGTATTGGACTAGAATAAAGGCTAGCTCATGAGAGATTGCTAATGAGAGCTTAATTTTCATTTTTGAAAGGACTCTGCCAAAAAACCTCTTCATTGTGTAGCAGAAAATGCGTTTACTACGATAGACACAAGTTCACATTCATCCAACAGTGCAGAGGCTTTCTGGATTTGCAGTTACGTTTCCCTACAAAATAAATAGCATACTCCATGCTTTCACACAGAATTCCTTTATTAGTGATGAATGGCTCTTGGACTACAGCACAAGGCTCTTAAACTACGGATAATACTCTACAGAAAATTTCCACGTAGCTCCTCGGCGACCAAAAGTTTGTTTACAACTAAACCAACAATTTACTAGATCGCAGAATTTTCATACAAGTTTATTCCTAAGGTGATGAGACGGTATGAAGGGTGAGTTCTGGAGCAAGAGCTGCATTTCGAAAGATCCTCATACAGGTAGTGGATTGGATCATTGATAATTTGCACAGACCTTCACGTGTCACTAGCAAACCTTGGTAATTAGTTCACACTAGTTGGAAGGGACATGATGGAATGGAAGAATATCTCGAGAAATACCACTTTAAAATCTTTCCTTAACAATTCTGGAACCATCACGGCGAAACAGTAGCGTAAGATTTGCAAAATGCTTCAGAAAAAAAGAAAGATCTAATAGTAGGCTCATCTGGGGGTCGTCTGAACTTTGAAAATTGAGGACAAAAACATCGCATTTGTGCACGCAGTTGGCAACATCAGACAACCTGTGAAGGTCAGTGTTTATTGTCAGCCCAAGGCAATCATTAGGTTGATCTCTGGGTAATTGAAAAGGGTTACCAGTAGAAGGATCACTGAGGCAAGCTGCGTGATAATCGGTGAGCAATTGGAACACCTAAAGGGTAGGCCACTTCGCTGAGAGAAAAAACAATGTTTTGGAGAATAGAAGATGGATGATCAAAGTCCTCTTCAGTAGGAAGTACGGCTACATCCAAACTCTCAAACCAATAAACTAGGTTAAAATCAAACGAAGATTCTTTGGCCACAGAGCATTCTGATAGAGTGTCACAGTCCCAGTCCAGTGTTTAAGGGAAATATAAAAGGAAATGACAATATTAACTAATTACTCTCGTTATACGTAATAGATCTTCACATCATTAAGTTTTTCTTTAGAAATTCACGCAAATCCACACGGTACGGAGAGTGGAATCTGTGAGTCAATTTGTGGGAAAGAAATTCAATTTCTGCTTTATACTCCAGCAAAAATGTGACTCACTCAATTGCGAATGAGGCACAAAGTGGCCCGTTGACTTCCATTTCGAATGCTATTCGCAATCAATCCGATTAGGATAACAGGCAAATGAACAAGCCCTGTAAATTCCAAAGACGATATGGGCTTCTCCGTGGATATTTTCGTACTTTCGGAGTACGTAGATCATTTTCGTGACAGCCACAATTAGCAATCAACGCTGTAGCTGATCCTCCGTCAGTCAACTTTCAGCAAGATTTCTATCACTAAACTCTAGCACCTCTTGTTTATTTTTCTGGCGAGTAGTATCAGTACATAACCTGGAATTTGACAGTATGTCATGATTTCGAACGAACTGAGATGATCCCTGATTTTTTAGACACACTACACAGCACGTGATTCCACGAATAGATACGCTACGTTCTGTACGCTTGTAGAGTTCTTAACTCCCAGCAGTTCTGCGTTGGGTTCTGTACATGCAATCTTTTCATCATTGAATTCGGCATCGCCTTGAGGAAGTAAACCACGATTGCTTCAGAAATGAAACTACATGACGTAAGTTATACATCCCGCCAGGTTGATGACTGTATGGAACGTGTCGATATTTGGTGTGTGACCCGAAGCCATCTGGATAATGCCAAGAAAACCGCATTTCTTCCCCATCTCATTGGAGAGGATGCATGCAGTCGGGTGAGCAAGTAATCTTCCCCTGCTCTTTCTATCAGTTTGCCGTGCACAAGCTCAGAACCATTATTTTACAGCTTTTCAAGCCAGTAAATTTCGTAGCTGCTGATAGCTTAATTTATCGGCATTTTTTACTGGAAAACCAACCAGTAGGTGAATTCATTCTTCAATTGCAGATGCAGCTGGTGAAGTGTGACTGTCTTCAATTGGAAGATCACCTGCACAATTGCTTGGTTGTCGGGATCAGCCTACCAGATTTGCAACAGAAGCCACTACTTCAAACTGAATAGAATTTTCACCCCATTTGCCACACTAGTGAACAGCATCAGGACGTAAAATCTGTAACTGCTGTATCGGAGTCCGTATTGTTCAATTCCACTAACATCAAGGCTATCGACTCACTCAATAAGGTACATTTTCCCCCGTGGTAAGGTTGGCTACATTGAAAATACTGGTAGAAGTAGTCCATCGTATCGACTGAAGATTCTCTCATCATCTGACACCTCTCCACTTGACACCAGTTTTTCGACACTTGCGTTAGTTGTTTTGCCCACAGAACGTCTCATGTTAACCGGTTATTGTATACTCCAGAGGGTAGCAAACACACTTTCATTGTTGACACTGAGAGTGAGGGATATATAATTTCACGAGAAGCTCTGGATTGTTTTCATCCCACTGCCAAGAATAATCCTATAAATCTGACTATTCGAAACATTACTGAGCACACACTCCCACATGTTTTTTCATGTGTGGTTCCTGTCCAGTTTTGGTTCTGATCCTGTTGACTGTGAGTTTTGGATTCTGATCCAAGACCTTCAGTTCTTGGTTTGAAAATTCTCGATAAATTGCACATAGATATAACTTTCTTAACATCTTCTCCTGATGCATCGGATATTCAACATCTTGTTTTAAATGTTTTCAGGTTCCTGGTGAGATGCGCATCCTTGGAGAGAGGTCAGGGGTAT
The DNA here is from genome assembly GCA_948099385.1 of Fasciola hepatica. NCBI lineage: Eukaryota > Metazoa > Platyhelminthes > Trematoda > Plagiorchiida > Fasciolidae > Fasciola > Fasciola hepatica. The sequence continues at coordinate 3,592,670 of CANUEZ040000016.1, forward strand.
CTGGATGCCCTACTTTTCTCAAGCGTAGAGTAAGTTTTTGGCTTGAGAGAATCTGTTCTTCATGAACTACAGTCAATGCGTGAGAGCAGACTTATTGCCCCCGTGGAGTGCTCTAACTGGGCCACACCGGTTGTCACTCCCTTTAAGGATGATTGAACGACACCACAGATTTGCCATGACCACCGATTGACATTAAATAATTGCTTACAGCAACGTATTTGCACAGCTGAAGAACCCTAAGAAGTGCTCTAATGAACCGCAGGGTCTAGTGTATCCTTGAAAGTCGACTTAAAAGATATGTACTTGCAAATATCTTTGGATACGGAATCTAGTGCGTTAAAGACCATCTGTACTCATTTCGGTCTGCTATTTTCCAATAGTTTTTGAATCATACGGTGTAAGGTCTGGTGGGTGTTCAGCCATACTAAGATGATATTGCTGTAAATGGTTCGACTCGGGCTATACATGATTATCGTCCTTGTTGTTTGTTGAGGTGGTTCATTTGGTTCGACGTTTCCATCAATCCAGACAAGTGTATTTTTGGTGTCTCTGAGTCTTCGTGTCTTGATTTCATTATTATTGCTAAATGTTCCTCTCCGGACCCAGCAGTTTTGGCTCCGCTCATTGACATATCTCCTCCCGCAAACATTCACGAATTATGCTCTATTCTTGGTGGTCTTCAGTTCTATGTTTGTTTGATTCCAGTTGTTTTCTCATCAAGCCAATTTTCTGTTGGATATTCTATTCACTCACTCCTTCTTCTGGAATCAGGCGCATGAAAAGACACTATGTAATCTACTATCCCGCCCACAATCCTGTACTGTCCTTAAATCGTTTTCTCCCAAAGGTAATCCAACTGTTATTGCTGGCATAGGTCCTGTACATTGTAAACACATCACAACAACCGCATACCATCCTTCGTCCAATGGCATGGTAGAGCGCCTACACCGTCAACTTAAAGCAGCACTGATATCACAGCCAAACCCCAATAACTGGAGCGACAACCTGCCACTAGTTCTCTTGGGTCTGCGGTCATCAGTCAAAGACGACCTCCACAGCACGTCGGCTGAGCTCGTTTTCGGTACCACCATATGCCTTCCAGGTGAGTATGTTCAACCTAGCACCGATGCCAGTCCTAACCCATCCCAATTTGTCCAACAACTCAAAGACCGTATGTCACATCTACGTCCAACACCCACTCGCTCGTCATCCACACACGTTTTTGTACACAATGATCTATATACGTCACCTTTCGTTTTTATTCGTAACGATGCTGTTCGCAAACCACTCACACCACCGTATGATGGTCCATTTAAAGTGCTTAGTCGCACAGACAAATATTTCGTGGTTCAAAAAGCCGATAAGCCAGACACAGTTTCCATTGACAGATTAAAACCCGCGCATTTTGATACACCTCCATCACCAACCACACCGACACCATCACCATCCACGGACACACCACCAACAATTCCTGTTGATAATCCAAACTCTATCATCACACCAGACACTACACCACACCCGCCAGCACCACCACAGCAAAAACCCACCCTGGTAACCCGCCGTTCCGGCAGAAACGTTCGACATCCTGTCAGATTTCAAGACTTTGTTAGTTGACGTTTTCCTTCGCTAACCGTTTCCTCTTTCTATTTTTCTATCGAGCGTTTATTTTGTACAACAAACGCTCTGGCGGGGGAGTTGTGTAGGTACCTGTACATTTCCGACTTTTTCCATGATTTTCAACGTCCCTTGGTGCGACACTCCTTTGTTGTACCGACGTTTTAATGTAAAAACACACACCTTTTGGTCGTCACCACCGCGCAATACAAAAAAGGCTGTAAATAAATCTTTCACTCTGGCTCGATCTCATCTTCTGGTTTTGAGTGTCTTGGAATCACATCGGTCGGAACTAACTGTGTGAAACAAAACATTTTAGAAGCTTCAACGGCGTCTCTTGGCACTTCGCTCAATACCATCCTGTTCTGTCCAACGGATGGCTGTCAGACCGAACTGAACTGAAGACATTGTCGGACATTGGCTCTTTGACGCTCATTTCCTGATCACAAGAACACTGAACAACTGTGAGTTTGAGTCACACCTATTGTTTCATTTTTATTCTTGATGTACATACCCTTTTGGCCTTTTTATCACCGCACGCTCCTCCGCCCGTCTTAGTTTGCTAGTGTCGCCTTAGATATTGTTGACAATAATTTAGTGTACCACATAGACAGAGTAGTACGCTACAACATAGACAACGGAAGCGGCCAGTCATTTGCAATCAAAGAAGGCCCATTAAAGCTGAACAGGGATATTCACAAACACAAAAAGGCACAGCTGCTCACTGGGCTGTCGAACGTTTGTATAAATATTTGTTTGGTGTAAAGTTCACCATAGTTACTGACCATGAGGCATTGTATTACATCTAGTAAGCGCATTATTCATTGTCCAAATCATCAACCGTGTAGGTTCAGCCATCGAGTAAAGAACTTAACTCATATTAATATAAAATTGTGCGTCGAAGTGCTAAATACACACCTGTGGTGATTGGTAATGACAGTATTTCTTGTTGTTTTATTGCATCTGCATGTTTAGGTACACTAAGATTGCGCAGAATACAAGTTTTAGTGTACGCCCATCCAGTCGGCGTTTCTGATTCTCAACTGTGCGTAGTTTGGGCAGGAGCTATATTGCGTCCACTGTGAATAGTACGACTACTCTAGTTCGGTTCTTAACTATCACATCTGACGTCGCGGTCATAAAACCTGCCATGGATTCCCGTCTTTGAACCTCTGAATATTCATCGGACTTCACGTGAAGTGGAAGGTTACCTAGAAAGTCTCGAAATTTGGCGTTTGAAGCAAAAAAATGTGGATTACGAAAGAAAAATGCCCATTTCTTATCTTTCATCGGAAAGGATGGGTATTTTCCTGTGAAAAAATTGGCTTTTCCTAATTCATCCATTTCTCAGCCCTGTGAATTCTTCAGAGATTTGTTTCTTCGACATTTGCAGCCAACCAATCTCGAGGTTTAGAAACGAGGAAAATGTTATTCATTGGCTCTTGAGGATCAGCTGCCCATCCGTGATTTCATTTTGCAACTGCAAACCCAGGCTTCTCGGTGCAATTTTGGAGACCAGTTACAAATTCTTTTACGGGATCGACTGATTGCCGTAATTAATAGTGTTGATTTACAAAGACAGTTGCTGTTGATTCCTGATTGCACATTCTAATCTGCTAAATTCTTCTGTGAACGATTTATAGATGTAAAAGCAGTTGTTCTTCAGAGGCCATTCATATTGTTTAATGCTGTCAACACCCAGAAGCCAATAGCCCAAAGCCGCACCGATTCAACGCCCTTATGAATCAGATAGTAAGAGAAATTCGTCCCCACCTCAGAAGGGAAATCAACAACGATGGAATAATTGTCATTCTAGTGGTGCGAAGCATTCTTGTTTGACTTGTCGCTTTCGTAAAGTTACATGTCAGTAAAGCGGTAAAAATGGCCGTATTCAATCCGTGTGCCGAAGTGCTAGGGTTTGTGTAACTGACGGTTCCAGTACTCAATCTCGTTTGTCTCCTGATTTTCAGTCTCTACCCTTAGCCGTTACCAGTTCATTTTCATCTTGTCAAGTTTCTCGCACGTATAATGTTACCCATTCCATTAATCAGTCACTCAAATTGGATACCGGCAGTGTAGAGTCGTTCATTTCGTATTCTGTTATTCGGAGTTTCCAAACCCCTGTAAATAATAAACCTGTTTACACTTCCGTTAAAGGTATCACTGATCATGATTTGCATATATTAGGGACGTGTGAACTATTTCTAACTGACTCCGAATCCAGTACTTATCAGTGCTCATTCCTTGTCACTGACTCACTGTTCTCAAATATTTGTCTTAAATGCATGAAGATACTTCACGTTTATTTATCCTTCTTCGCAGACTGTCATCATTCCTGGCTTCGAAAATTGATTTTCGAGTGTTCCAGGGCTTCAGGTGATGCCAAGATGGCGCCCGTTGTTCTCGAAGTGTCGGAGCAGCCAGAATTTCTTTACTGTCAGGTATTAACTTCGGGATTGTGTAAACCTGCGCAGAAGACAATCGACCATTTGGCGCAAAAGGTTTCCTAACACCCGTGGGGGCGTCACCCTGGGCTACACCAATTGTGACCCCATTGAAGAGAGATAGGAAAACGCTGAGAATTTGTGAAGATTATTGCAATACCGTGAATAAAGTCCTGATAAGCTGTTCTACGGTGGAGCCGCAGGACATTCTGCCTCAGTTTCATGGTTCAGAATTCTATTTCAAGTTGGATTTTAAAGGTGCGTTCCTACAAATACCACTTGACGGAAAATCCCGTGAGCTCACAACAACCACTACACCATTTGGACTATTTCAGTATAACTTTTACCCTTTTGGTCTCAGCGTGTCACCTGGAATTTTCCGAAATGCCATTGATTTTCTCGTAGCTGGTTTGCAAGGTGTAGTCGCCTATCAAGACGATGTCATTAGTCATGCACCAACCAGGAAATTACGTGGCAAAAGTTTGCGTTTGTTGCTTGAATTGTTCCGTGTATATGATGTTGCTATTAATCCCAACAAATGTGTTTTTTAACCACTCGTTTCACGTGTTTAGGATACCTTGTAGACAGACATGGTTTTCGACCAGATATTGACGGTTTTTTATCCTTTATCACATGCACTTTCACCCAAGTCTCTCGAAGAACTTCATTCGTTACTGGGTTTACTGCAGTATTATTACAGATTCATCCCAGATTTTCTTCTAAAGCAGAACCCTTGTCTGACTTCGTTCACAAAACTCATTTACGTAGTGGCCTCTACACGAGTGGGCGCTTCGACAATTGCTCAGTTTTCTTTCTACCAACGACTTCTTTCATGTGTTTTTACCCAAGTTACCACCTACTGTCATCACGGATACTTCTCCCACTGTCATCGGAGCTGTTCTTGAACAGAATGACCATCCGGTGCTGTGCGTTTCGCGAAGACTTGGTCCTGCAGGAAGTGGATATTAAAAAACAACGCGAGGCTCTAGCTGTGGTAGAGACAGTCACTCGACTACACAAATACTTGTTTGGGTCAGACTTCACGGTAGTGACTGATCGTGAAGCCTTGAAGTACATTTATGATCCATACAATTTGTTCAGGAAATCATTCGCAGCCATGGTTCAAAGGTGGAATGTTGACCTTAGCGCATATTCTTATAATATTAAACATCGTAAAGCAGAAACTATTCCCTGTGCGGAGTATTTGACTCGCTACGCCACTTCGGAGGAAACATCCCCTGACTGTTTTTAACCCAGCCACTTCCTCTAAATCGATACGACCTAGTTTGTGGAAGTCGGAAGTATTATCATGTCGTTCTGTTTTACTTCAGGCGTGGATGGAAAGTGGATATCGAAAGTCAATTTCCGGGGTTTTACAATCGTCGTGAAGGTATTTCTGTGACTTGTGATATTGTTTTATGTTCCAATGATCGCATTATTATACGGCCTATATTACGACCAGCCGTCCTGCCTGGTTTACATTCCGGGAATCTTTGTTTTGGAAAGATGAAATCCTTGGCCCGACTTACCTGTTGGTGGCCTGAACTGAACAGTGATTGACGCTGTAAGGTCGCCTAACATTACTTCGCGGTTTCCTTAATAAACGAGTTCTTTGGTCCATAGTACTGCATGGACCACCTGCACGTTACTCCGATGCTCGGAGCTGTAGAAATACGTTAACCGGAACGGTATTCCCCACTACCCGTTAGAACGAGAAGGCGACTGGGAGAGGTAGTAGCTGACGTCTATTTGGGAGTGGGCGTGAGAGCGTGCGCAAGAGTAACGGTCAAATGGCAACCGCGCTTGGCAGTCAGCGTTCGGTTAATCAATAAACGTGGTAAAAGCACGAACCCAGATGGCTGTTCTTACAGGTGCCTCCTCCTAGAAGTCCGATGGAGTTGGGCTTCGATGGTGATGTTAGGCCAGAATTATTTATAGTTCAGGAACTCCCCATAACTTGCTCGTTCTATTGTTGGTGGTGCCAAACGACGGCTGGTAAGTTTGACGGAGCCTGCACTCTCGAGGTCCGACGTGCCTCTGTCCAGCGGTGTTTAGAAGCCCACAGACCTCACAAGCTTGCCAGCCCGAAGATGCCGCGTCAGGTCCATCCAAAGATGCCGTCCATTTGTCGTCTCCAGTTCCGCGCTGACCGATAGTCCCGTTGTCCAGTGAGTAGTGGGCTCCTTGCACGTGCACGAGAGTCAGCTAGGCTACGGACAAAGCCAATGTAACTGTGTGAATCCGTCTGAGATAGGGTAGGCAAACAAAGGGTGCATGAGGGCGCTGGCGGACATTGGACTGTAATAACAACACACGGACGATGTTCGGTGTTGTTGTAGTCCCCAGCAGTCCCAAAAAGTAATTGAAGCTACAGATTATAACCTCTTGAGCCTGTTGGTTGGTAAACCCATGGTGAAATTCCCAACTTATTGCTAACAGCCGGTGTTAAAAATCATCACGAGATCGGCGGAGCGGAAGGGATTTCGTGGTTGGCGACCGCGATGGCTAATTTTCGTTGCGGGCACGGTTGGAGATTCTGACGAGCTAAATTACCGGTTCTCACTAAGCTTAATCGTGTGGGTCCGAGTAATAACTCGCTAGACTTTGGTGAATGAGTTGCTTGAGTAGGTGTATATTGGCCGGGAGGCTCGCACTCTGTGGTGGTAGGTTCGAGGCGCCGATAGGCACGGTGTAGTGTCACCCGCTGATGTCTGTGATAAATGTATTTGCCGTACATTTTATCACCGGAAAGGGGCCGGTGTATAGCGGTTGAAGTGGTGATAGAACACCATCGACTCGAAGGAAAACATGAGTAGCCTTTCTAACGCCGCTGGAATATAATTCGTAAATTGTTGTTTGCGCGGCGGACTGGCCCTGAGCACTCGCATGTGCTACGTAAGTCACTAAGCATTGTTGCCGTGGTCGAAAGTCACGGCTAGTGAGGGGGCTACAAACTCCCCAGGCAGACAAAGTGTACAACCATATACTAGTTCTGCCGATGTTGTGTGTTTTTCTCTCCTAACGGCACTACGCAGGCTTAAGAGTGCAAACGGTAGTGTTTAATTCAAAAGGGGGTTACCGTCTGCTCGAATGGTGGCTTTTAGCTGCCCGCAGAAAAGCTCAACCATACAACTGGCCTGAGGGCAGTGGGCTGTCGTCCTTATGTGTTGGCAACCGAGCGTAGCGAGTAGGCTGCCGAAAGCGCCGTCAAAGTGTGGACCATGATCGATTGTTATTATTGCCGGACAACCGAAGTGACTAACCCGACCGGTCCAGAAGGCTTTCGCTGCCTCCCCCAACGTGAGGCGTGGGATAGAAATAGCCTGTGGCTGGCCAGTAGAACGATCCACACATGTTCTTACGTAAGCCTACCCAGGCAAGGGTGGAAATGGTCCTACAAGGTCGACGTGCACATTATGAAGACGTGCTTTAGGTTCCGGGAACCTAGCTAACGCCGTCATAGTATGACTACGGGCCTCCACATGCTGAAGCTGCAGGCAAGCACGGGCCCGCTGACGGACATCTCGCTTGACGTTATGCCAAAAACACGCTCAGTTATCGGTTTCGTTGAAGCAATCACACCTGGATGAACCAGGTTATGCTGTCAGAAAAGTAGGACAACGGTGGGCAGCCGGAACCGTCGGCCCAGGGCGACCCTGTGACAAAAGCACTCCATGGTATTCTGGGGGGTTGGGTCAGGTACTGTCGTCATGCTCAAAGAACCGCTTTGTCGAAGTTGTTCGATGCCAGAGTCCGTAGTTTGGGCGTGTGTCATTGCGTCTTGGTCGATGTTAGGCTTTGGCGACAGACTAAGTCGATGTACAGGGGTAAGGCATCGGCAACAGGATTGAGTACCCCAGAGATGTGTCCCATGTCCACAGAAAACTGTGAGACAAAGTCTAAGTGGCAAACGCCGCGTGGTGAGCATCTATGGGAGGCTGACTTGAGTGCGTGACCCAAGGGCTTGTGGCAAGTAAACACCACGAACTGAAGGCCTTCGAGTGCAGGTCGAAAATGACGGATCCCCAAGTAGATGGCTAGTAACTCCTTACCATCTGTGCTGTACCTAGATTCGGTGGGTTGTAGATGCTTAGAGAAGAATGCTTAGATTTGCCAAGAATCATCACGAACCGTTGCAGTACTACCCCAACCACTGTGTCCGAGGCATCCGTTACTACCGAAATAGGAGCCGAAGAGTTGGGGTGAGTAAGGAGAGCTATGTTGGCGATAGCCTCCTTGACCGAGGTATATGCGACTTATACCGCCTCGGGAAACTCAAACCTCCGCTTATCTTCGCGCAACAGACCAGGTGATGGGTTGCATCATTTGCGCACACGGAGGAACAAGCCGGCGCAGAAATTCACCAGGCCGACGAATTGGCGAGACTGGCAAAAAGACTAGGGTTCAGGATAGTCGCAAATAGCGGAAACTCTATCTGACAGACGGCGGATATCCGAGGATGAAGTGTGAAGACGATATCAGACCGGCCTAATTTGCATTTCGCTGTATTGAGCGCAACGCCGTGCTGGCTAGGGCGTTTGAAAAGCGTCCGTTTGTGTGCAGTGGGCTGTTGCTTTGTGGAAACAGCCACCAAATTATCACCCAGGTATACGTGAACATTTTCTACATCACGGGTTGTCTCGTGCATGAACGGCTGAATGGTTTGGGCTGCGTTGCTGAGTCCAAGCGGCATGGGTGGATGCTTGAACAGTCCAAAGAGCGTAGTGACGGCGGTTTTGGGGATATCGGCCTCTGCTACAGGGATCTGGTTGTACGCGCGAAATAAACAGATACGGCTGAAGACGGAGAAACCTGATAAAGACGAAGTAAGGGTTTGTATATGGGGAATCCGGTGTCCGTCGGGGACGGTGATATTACCAAGTACTTGGCAGTCACCACAGGGTCGCCAACCGCCACTAGACTTGGGCACCTTGTGAACATAAAAAGCGCGAGGGCTACTAGATGGATGTATTATACCGAGTTCTAGTGTGTTTCAAGTTGGCCTATGCAACATGGAGCTTGTCTGGTGCTGAGCGACGTAGCCTGCTGAACACTGGAGGTCCCTTGGTATCAACGTGGTGAGTGGCATTGGCGGTCACACCTTGGAGAGGCCCAGCATGCTGAAGTGTGGCGGGGTAGGCGGCGAGGAGCCCGCCATAATGTTGGTGTGCCTCGGGTTGAGCGCAAAATGAAGTGACGTCAGTTACCCTCGAATTATAACCAGCAACAGCGAGAGGGGTCGGACGATTCGACACAGGGCGGTGCCGTGCGTCAATTAACAAGTCGGAATAATGCAAGGAGTCAATACCTAGAATTGGGTACGGAAAGCCGGCAATGAGGATTACCCAGGAAAAGTTTCGCTGTAAACCTAAGTTTAAGATGAGCGACCGCTAGCCAAAGGCATGGATGGCAGTGCCGTTAGCGTCTCGTGGTGTTTGAGTCTGCGGTGTTCTATTGTTGCCCTTCGGTCGGGGAGATGACACTCACTTCGGCACCGGCGTTTACATAGAAAAGCTTGTTCGAAATGATGTCCCTTACGTTCGAAAGACGACTGTTGGCCTGCTTCCTGGTTTAGCGGGTTGCCACCACTGTGCGGGGCTTCAGTTCCTTTGATGTGCACCGGGAAACATAAACCCTGGTTCGCATCGCCTGGCTCCCTCACCGAAGAGGTTTTGGTTTTTGCAATACCCTTATTTGAGGGGCCGAAAAGTCGTCGCAGAGGTGGGCTACGGGGTCTAAGTTAGCGTGCGCGGTACCGCTCCCTTGACCCAATCCTACCCACTGCAAGGCGTTGCTGGCTCGCGTCAATTCTGGACAAAACTGGTGCAAGGTCGTTAGATGGTGGCTAGGTCGGTACCGTAGTGAAGGAGGACCTGGTTACTCCATCAACAGCGGGGTTGTGTCGTGATATAACATCATCAGCTATCGCTGCAGTTTCCTGTAGAGAGCATTCACTCGTAGCCCCTAGTAAAACTGGAATGTTGTGCTGCGAACGCTGCAGCCAATGTTCCCTTGAGAGCAGGTCCTCGCCCACTGTCGGTTCTCCAATGGGTCTCGTCGCTTTGAGAGGAGATTAATACATCCCATACTTGCATTTTGACCTCCGCGGATTGCTGCATGCTACCCACCTTAAACGGCTGGGGTCACTGGTTATACGGTAGTTTTCGAATTCCAACTGAAACGGCGGTAGCCAGAGTTTTGGATCAGCGGGCATTAATTCCTTCAGGCTCTGCTTCATTGTCCCAAAGTTGGAGTCTGGGCAAGGGTCCGCTTAGCGTACACCAAGATTACTTAATTTAAAGAAGACGGGAAAGAAATAACGACCAACATGGCGATACAACCTTAAATAAATAATCACAATGAACTAGGCATGCAAACAACTTACGAAAAAACGACTTAGAAAACCGGTCAAAAATGTCAACAGGTAGGGAAATAATAAAGCACTCAAAAAACCGTGCAGACCGGATCTTGAAGGGTGGAAAACAGGGAAGCTCACGTGATCTAATGATCACGTCTGGCCCACCTACTGTAAGGTCGCTTAACATTACTTCGCAGTTTCCTTAATAAACGAGTTCTTTGGTCCATAGTACTGCATGGACCACCTGCACGTTACTCCGATGCTCGGAGCTGTAGAAATACGTTAACCGGAACGGTATTTCCCACTACCCGTTAGAACGAGAAGGCGACTGGGAGAGGTAGTAGCTGACGTCTATTTGGGAGTGGGCGTGAGAGCGTGCGCAAGAGTAACGGTCAAATGGCAACCGCGCTTGGCAGTCAGCGTTCGGTTAATCAATAAACGTGGTAAAAGCATGAAAGCAGATGGCCGCCTCTACAATACCAGTTTTGCTAAACATTGAATCGAACGCACACACAAAATTTATTCCCAACCTTCCAAGTGGACTTCGCGGCCCATATCATGCAAGGTCTGCAGCGTGTTCATGCCGATTTTTGCGGATTTTCTTGAACAATTACTACACCCACCTTATCGTCTACTTTTATCCCAAGTGACCAGTTGTTTATTTCTGTACTTCACCCAGCCCTGGTTTTACTATAATTGCCTTTTTGCAAAACATTTAGCTGAGAATGGGTACTTTAAGCATTGGTTACCGGTAATGGGAGTCGTCTCACTGCTCGAAAGATGACAGACCGGTTAAAGTCCATGGGTTTTCGTCATATGGTAACTCCACCAAATTATCTGCAGTCAAGCGGCATCACTGAGACTTTTGTACGAACAATAAAGAGTGCTATCAAATCCACAGAGGCAGGATCATTCATTGAACTCGGGAGAATTGTGTGCAGTTTCCCAGTGCATTATAGCAATTCTGTCCACTCAGCCACGAGTAGTGGGCCGGCGAGTCTCTCCCAGTTTCGTAAGCTACGCAGTAATTTACTCTAGTTCGAGTCCTCGGACGTTGTTTACCATGTGGGAAATGATTTGAAATCCTCAACAGGCGTTGTAATGAGGCTACTCGGGAAGAGATTTGCAGGGTCTCGGTCTCGATGACAACTCCCTCCATCAAAGACAGGTAGATCAAGTTATCTTTAGTCCTGTTTCCGGTTGTTTTCCGGTTGATACTAATTTTGGTCTTTCTGAATCTTTTCCGGGCGCAAATGATCCCTTTTTAACTAAAACGATCAAAAGATCGGAACCCTTACAGAACACAGAAAGCAGTAGTTACGAAAATCCCGAGCCGCATTCAAGCGGCGGTGGATGTGGCAATTATTATTAGCAGCACCAATTGTTGTTTAATTGAATCTGCATGTTTAGGTACACTACGACTGCGCAGAAAACAAGTTCTAGCGTAGGCCCATCAAGTCAAAGTTCCTGATTCTCAATTGTGCGTAGTTTGGGCAGGAGCTGTATTGTGTTCACTGCGAATAGTACGACTACTTTATTTCGGTTCTTAAATGCCACAATACCGCAAGCCGATCTTCCATCTAGACCGCTGAATTCATCTCATCCCTCGGCTTTCGCTAGATACAGCCACTCTCAGTGCGACGGGAAGATCCTGTGGAGAGTCCAATAATGTATTTCGTTCCTGTGAACTCGACTCTACGTCGTGGTTGGATGCCGGACAAAAAGCGGAGATTCCTTGCTCTTTGCTCTCTCTCTTAGAGAAGGATTTTTAGCGGCTTCGGATGAATTACAGTGCCCTAACTATCGAGTGGTGAGCCTTCCTGCATTTTGTTCTGTCATATGAGCAGATTTCTATTCAGAGCATTCGAGTGTTGATAGAATGAAGTCACTGATGCGGCTCACTTGCAGTTAGCCGAAAATGGATGCTGATATCGCACTTAAGGCCGGAACCTGCAGTCAGAGTTTACGTAAGATGCTGTCAAGTGGTTCAACGTGGCTTCCTTGGACTATACCCTGAAAGCAGTGGCAGCAGGTACATGCTCAAATCTGTGGCTTTTTTTGGTAAATAATGCGCCATTGCGCTCTGCACTCAAGGATAATTTCACGCAGAAACTGCTCGAAAAGACAGTCAGCAGAGGAGGAACTCTGTTTATGCCGCAGCACAATGTAAATATATTTGCCTTTTTTGTTTTTACCGCACGAACACCCTGCATCTAGCTGCTTCACTCTAGTGTCCTACGACTGTACACTTCGCTCGTGGTAGGAATTTGCTAAACGTTTCACTCGTCAATAGAGGTGGCTCGCCTGAGATTTGAGCTCCCGACCGCGGGCCCGTTATCACTGTGCCAAGCCATTAGACTACGGAGCATATTAGTGGCACAAGCTAACCCGCTCCTAAGTTCATCCGTCTAAGTGGACATCTCTAGCGTCGTTTTCTAACGGTTATCATTTGTACTTTGAAAATAGTAACTACTTCTCAAATTCAAACCGTAGATTATTTTCGTATTCTGTGACCGGAGCTATTTTTCCGCGTTAGCTAGGAGGCTTCTTGATTTACCATTTGCGCCGTGACCGTGCTGCGCTACAGCATCGTTAGGCTTTTTGTTGAGCGGACCATTTGTGACCTCTCCGTCCCGATCTACGGGAACATTTTTGTACCATTGTTCTTGGTTGCTCATCCGCCTGTAAAATATTTTATTACATATATTTACGTGTTGTTTTGTATAGAACCTCGAGAGTTGCGTAAACAGGTTTATCCAGTTGAAGTATTTTCTGCTGCCTGTAGCCGCATACAGCCTATATTCTGCGTAAAGCTAGTGAGGCTACGTTTCTGCTACACTGACAGTCCAAGTAATCGGGATGGCTCACCTACCCGAGATGATCAACTCACCAACTAGAAAAAGGTTCAGCGAACTGAGGCTCCAGGGTACAAACTCACCAGGCATATTGGCTCGCCCCAGCGGGGTCATTGGAATCAATTTTCCCAGCTGGGTCGCTGGTCGAACAACCCGGGAGAGAATCAAGGCCCTAGACCTATGTTGGTAGAGTTTGATGACCTATTTTTTCTAGGTAATTTCCAGTAGAACGGGCAGAATTTCTGGACACAGGGAAAAGGTTGACGCGACTGGAAACCGATCACTCAGGGAGGGGCGCCGCAAATACTTCTGGTAGAAACCTCACCTACGGGGGAACCACATCTATCCTGTTGATGAGTACGACTCCAGTAGCAGTGGGAAAATCAGCTGCCTCACCCGGCACTTCCATCGACCGGCAAGCCAGCTGTGGGACAAGAACATCACAGTAAGGATTGAAGGGTCAGCTGCAGTCCGGTGACACTGTCTGAGCGCTCCAGAGGAGATACTGGGACGGTAGTCTGGTGTTCACCCCAGGAGCCATGTAGGGAGAAATGTTACGAATTCCAACAGGAAGGTGGTGCCACACCTCCCACCGGGGAGGCCAGGGTGGAGTACGTCAACGCATGGAGCGTAGGAAACAACGTGGACGGACTCAAACTTTAAAAGGAAGGACCAGGCCACATTGCGCTAACTGAGACATGGATATACCAGAGAGCAGCCCCGGAGCTGATGTCCGCCAGGAAATACTGCGCTTACCAGACGGGCGGGCAGGGTAACCGAGTAACCGGACAGACGATACTGTCAGTCAGCGAAGATCTTGCACAGAAAACCAAAGGAATTCTAGACACTCAAAATAAGCAAGCCTCATGATGCCGCTGGCTTTTCCGGGAGGTTCTTCAAAGCTCTCTGCGTACACCATAGCCAAATGCGACTTAATATGAAGAGCTCGAGTGTCTGAGCATCACTCACGATTGCCCTATGGCATCCGGTACTCAAATAGTGGGGATTTCAACTCCTTGAAGCGAAGTGGAAGAGCATTTTTTCTTGGACTGACACCTAGTGTGGCAGACGAATAATCCATCTGGCGGATCTCATGCCACTCTTTCTGCATGTCAGTCAGCAGACCCGGTTGAGGAAAGAGCAAACCCTAGGTGTGCCTAACCCGGTGATGACCGGACACCCCGGGGAAAGTAATTCAACTACAGTTCACAGCCTCTCTGAGGGGAAGCGACCATAAGGTCATCAGGTTTCTGATCATAGGAACCCTCGAAAGTGCCGAGTAAGGTTTGAAGGGGCCTAAGGATTCGAGACATCATTGCAATCAAAGAAGCAACATTAAGGATTGAATGAGTTGTTCACCATCAGACGAACGAAGGGTGGACTACTGTCAGGGACCGCATGCTTAGGATGACCGAATAGCTTGCCCCACTCGGATGCTCCAGAAAGCTGTCCTAATCACCTCGGTGCACAAGTCGACCCGCCCACGTGTGTTTGACGAAACCCAAAGCTTGACGCAGTTGTCAATCAGCAAGTAGGGAACTGAGTTTGCTGCTATATGTAAAGCAATTGAGCTTGCCATTACGGTGCAGCGGGGTTTTCAGACGAGGTATGAGGCAGCCTTTTTTATGGACTGCTGATCCTTTTAACCGGGGCAAATATCGTTTGAAAATATGAGCCCCGTCCTTCCCCTCCCACCCGTCACTAGGCTTAGTCATCCTAGGGAATCTATATTGAAAATCCTTCCAAATGTTTTACAAACTTCGTGATTGTGAATAGATTTTGCGTAACTTTGCCAAGCTTAGCCTTGGAAACACCCTTAAGTGTTTGTTTGTTTGCGTGATAAATTTCAGTCTGGTCCTGAACAGTTTCTGACTGTCGTGCCAGGACCACCAGGCGCTAAACATTTGGACAATACTGCTTATTCTACTTGGCCGCGTGCTTGTGACTTACAGTCATTCATTCACTCCATCTTTCCTCTGTATAGGGATGAATGGGGTGGGCATTCGGCACTGGGTCCCTGACGCATCACCCCCAAGCCAGGAGAGGCGGGGCAGATATGATAGGTCATGTCATACCTGTGTCTCTTCGGTCATAGCTCGCATCTCCCGTTCCGTATATTGTTCACCACAGGCATTTTCTGTGTGCCTTTAAGTTTGGTCTGCTTTTCCATTTTCCACCGGTTGTAAGAGAAACGTTGCGTCATGATGTTCACTTACAGTTCTACATGGCTTGATTGGACACTACCTGATTCCTCTGGTCCATTACCAAATGTAGCACCTGCAATGATCAGATAATTAGTCACATTATTATCTATTCTCTTCGACCCTGTCCTTCACCTTCCCTCGTTTATGGTCTGCTCTTCACGGCCGGCATCACTTTTGTTCGTCAGTCTTCTCTATCTGTTAGTCGATCATGTTATCCCGTCACGAAAAAATTCGTCTGAATTATCCCAAGTCAGTCCTACACATTTAGATCCAACCCTACCTGCCTCTTCTAATCACTGGTACTTTTCTTCTCCTAGCACTCCATTGTTCTTTGCTCCTGCCTCTAGCACATCTATTTATAAACATAAACATATGTGCACGTATATACATGTGCATATATACATTTGCTCTGCACCCTGCACTTTTTGCCGGCCATTTATCACGCTATCATCTCGCTGACCCTCATGATATGCGTCCACTCTTTTTGCATCTGTGCCTTATATTTGCCATATTCAACCCCCACAGGCATCTTTACCATCTGTACCACCCTTTACTTCTTCCAATACTCACTACCTGTTCTACGATGAGTTTTGGGCCCTGTCCGTTGACCATCTACTGCAGTGTAGTAAGGCTTCGTTACTATCTAACCCCTAGCATTGGATCCTTCATTCTTTTATGCCGTCTCCCGCCACTACCGCTTCTTATTTCAATTTCTAGCCCCTTTCTTATACGCCTCTCAGTTTTCAGTTATCCCCACCTAAGCCACAGGCATTTCTTGTGTGCCTTCCAGTTTGGTCTGCTTTCCTGTTTTCCACTGATTGTAAAGACAACGCTACATCATGGTGTTCACTTACGGTTCCAGATTGTTTGATTTGACACTACCCGATTCCTCTGGTCCATCACCACATGTCGCACCTGCATTGATCAAATAGTTAGACCCATTGTTATATGTTTTCTTCGATCCCATCCTCCATCTTCCCTCTTCTATGAACTGCCGCTCACAGTCGTCATCACTTCTGTGCTTCCGCATTCCTTTTTCTCTCTCTCTGTTAGGCCGCCATGTTCACCTATCATGGAGATAATCCACCACGATGTTCCGAAGCTAATTCCGCAACTATTTGATTTAACCTCACCTGCCACTCCCAATGGCTGATAATTTCTTTCTAGGGCCCCACTGTTATTGGTCCTGTTCCTCTTATATGTATACATATATACATATATGCACACATGTACTTGCACATATATGTATATGTGCGTTCGCTCTGCACCCTGCAGAAACTCACCGGCCATTTCTCTTGCTATCCTCCAGCCGACCGTCATGGCATGCATTCATCCCTTCTACATCTGTGCCTCACCTCTGCCGTATCCAACTCTCCGGAATCATTTTTGTCATCCGATCTACCTTCTACTTCTTGTATTGCTGACCCTCTGTTTTACGATGAGTTCTGTGCCCTGTCCTCCGACCATCTATCGCAGAGTACCGGAGGTTCATTGATATTCAATCCATTGCAGTATATCCCACTTTTTCTCCATCGTCCCTGCTACTGCAGTTGCTTAAACCGATTTCTGTCCTTTCTCGTGTATATCAGTCGGCCCTTAGATGTCTCTACCCGGCCCAGTCATGCTGTCTATCTGACCTTGACTTTCAAACACACCGGGCGTCCATTTAAATCCGCCCCCGGGTTCGTTTAGACTCAGAGCATTCTCTATGGTGTGCGTAGACTTATCATACTTTCATCCCACATTATTCCCCCTTCGGAGCCTTCTGATTCTGCTTTTTCATGCAAATTTCCACATATTCTCGAAATATACCTGTCCATTCCATCACTTGTATAAACCTGCTCATGCTTCTGGCATGCTTCGGGCGCCTCCGAAATGAACCAGTATTACTATTATTATCATCAGTGCTAAGTAACAGTTGGCAGCATTGGAGAAAAATGCAAGGGCTGCGTATGAGACAAACAACATCCGTCGTGCGGCTGTATTGGAAACCTGGCCATAGCACGTGGATGGAGTAACCTTGATAATAACTCGGGGTTTTGGCATCCATCAGACTAATGGCGGGTGGGCGGTAGGGCAGAGTGGTGCTACTCAGCGCGCAGAAGCACGGATAACTAGCGGGCGAAACCCTGGTAACAGAGGACAGTAAACTTGGGTAATGGTTTATTTTCTTAAAATTGAAGAGATGCATGCTATATGCGTGATCGGTTTAAAAAGCAGGGTAAAATGGAAGATTACATTAGATTTGTTACCGGTTCAGGTGAATTCAGTACGATTTATCCGCCAAACTTGAGGGTCAAGGTCATTGTCGGAAAATGCACTGGGTGGAGGTCAGCTGACTGGAACGTCGATGTTAGATGTCAGATATAACCGGATGTCCGAGGGGTTTCGTGCAAAGTGATCGTGGAACTGGCTGTCTGGAACTTGCCGGCATTGAAGATAGTCCATCAGCGAAAAGCTATATGGACACCTTGCTCCTGGATTGTTTGCACAAACCGCCCAGACAGGAAGGGTGGTGATAACCTGGGGTTTAAATTGTCTCGAAATATACCGAAGTAGACCACATCGAATGTTAACAGAAGTATGGGTACGCAATAAATTTTAAAGGAATAACTAGTTTTAATTACAGTACTTTATGAATCAACTTACTAATCTGACTGTTGGCCAAATGTATTTTGAGAGCCAACCTAATTCCAAAGCTCGAAAATGAGCCCAATAGGATGTAGATTAGTGGCACGTTTGCATTATCACAAGTGAAGTAGAACACTTTTTTAGAGTATAAAAATATTATTTTATCTAGGTGCCTTCTCATGGTTCCACGATTAGGGAATCACAGTTAAATTCTCCCCATTCACGATGTATACAAGGACGTTAGTGAACCACGCGAGCATTGCTCATGTACTGAAAACCGCTGCAACCTCTACAGAGACAGCAGATCGAACAAGGGTGCGGTTTTAGTGGCAAAGGAGGGAATAAAATTAGAGTAATACTGAATAGAACCCAGTGGAGAAAGTAATGCAACAAGTGATTTGAAAAAGTGAGTGCTCACTACAAAACCAAATAACCCGAACAAGTAGACTTAGAAACGGTGAAAAAACACTTATCGAGGTTAATGCCTTCATTATGATTCGGAAACTTCCATCATTATTAGAAAACTGTCACCTTACTTTTCTTTGGTGGGAGCATATATAATAGTGGGGATTACCTCACGGGATTAAAATTCAAGTGAAATTCCTATATATGGGTATTTTAGATCAGTTTTAGAGAAAAGCATAGAACCTTGACGAGGACGTCCTGAATTTTACGAAAGGCCCAACGGCACTAGTTCAGAATTTTTTCTGTACTCTAATCAAGATAAAAATGAATGGCTATTGTATGAATGCCCGTAGTTAATCTAAGTTACCGCGGATAGATTGAACAGTTTTCTTCACCTAATAATCAATCTATGATATTTAGATATATATCTTTACATCTTGTTTGGTGTTACACCTGGTAAAGAAATATAATACAGATAAATGGTATAACAGTACTCTTCTGGAAAACGCACTTCGGAGTTTCCTTCGCATTGCTCTTGTTGTGGACAGAGACAAACCAACGGTTAGTGTTACCGAGATCGCGGTTGGCTTAATCTTGTCTCACACGAGCGCTTGCAACTTGATTACCGTCGATAATCAGCCACACCGAGTTTCGGTGATGTTTTTGGAGGGTGCACTCACACGATCATTTCCCCATGAAGGCCCCTCTGGTCGGTGGACCTAGCGATCGTCGGTTTCTCCGGTGGATTTTACCACCGGAACCCATTAGACTCGCGGTTAATGATCCGTCCTGTGGGCATTGCTTGGCCCGTCTACAGCCTATTAGTGGTGTCCTTTCGTGAGTTTCAAACGGGATGCAAGGCGCAATCAGTGTGCGCCGGGGTGACACGAGTCCACTTGAAACCCACTGCGAAGTGATTGGTTGAAATATGTACGTAAGTCTTTCGGATATGCTCATGAAGAAAACGATTGGACATTGAATCCACAAAGAAGGACCATAAAAACGGGTCGTATTATATGACGTTGACCACTGGTTCTTTGTACTCATTTTGATTATGTTGCGAAGAAGGTTCTGCAATTCCCTAAAGAAGCCACGAGGAGTGCTGTTCATCAGCGATGTTGGGGTCAACGTCAACGAATTAAGAGGTTGCTTGGGACTTGCCCCGTGATGCTTTGTAGCGGAAGCGAACCAGAAATAATACCTCATTAGTGGTCAACTTTTGGCGATGCACTTCCATTGGCGTCACTGACTGACAACCACTTGCCTGAGATTTGTCCGAACATATACAAGTACCCACGTTTATTGTTCGGATTAAAAAGTTGATTCATAAAGTAGTGTAATTAAAACTAGTTATTCCTTTACAATGTATTAGCTACCCATACTTCTGTTAACATTCGATGTGGTGGCACGTGGGAACCCAGTGAGCGTGACAGAATATGGGAAAGATGACTTTTTAAACTGAAACTGTTGTTAAGTAAGATAACGCTCATGGTTCCGTATTTCGTTGCTTGAATTTAACGTTTACTCAAACTCGGTTACGT
Organism: Fasciola hepatica; assembly: GCA_948099385.1. Lineage (NCBI taxonomy): Eukaryota > Metazoa > Platyhelminthes > Trematoda > Plagiorchiida > Fasciolidae > Fasciola > Fasciola hepatica. The sequence goes on from CANUEZ040000016.1 coordinate 3,612,722, forward strand.
ATTTCTATTGTTAACGGAACTTCGGGGCCGTGCTAGTGGCGTGCAAGTCAGAATATGTTTACGTGTAGTAAGCTGTTTTTGGGTTGTTCCCTCGAAAATGTCTTGCAGTAGGAACGAGTTTCGTCTTAACGTAGTTCTTCTGTTTTGGGTGCGATTTTGTATTGCAAGCTGAAACACCGATTGTTTCTGGATTATGGACCAGCCGTGCATAAAGGTAAAATGGCTACTACTCCATGAAATTCGTTGACTTTTTCAATCGTCAGTACTCCCTATCCGCGATGTACTGTTCAGAATGGAATAGGCATTCTATTCCTGAAATCTCCATTTAAAGTGATTCTCGAGAATGACTCTTCCTCTAGGTCGTTCTCGGTCACTCACGGGCCATAAGGAGTAACGTAACGTTTCCAAAGGCTCGAATGAGTTGCGCCTAACACCATCCACGGACATAAATATCCCCCACCGCCATCCCATTAGTCTGTTAGACCGTTGAGCAGTCTGGCCTCGCAAACGTTTCCAAGAGGCTCGCACACCATTTAATATCGCACTGCATGGTGAAGAGCATCGCAGTATGTACACGTTTAGGTAGTAACAGTCGGGAGAGTAAAGTATAATCCAAAATGAAACCCATCAGTTAAATGTAAAAGTGTCTGACCTTGAGGTCCGTCAATGAATGAACAGGCTTGAAAAAAACACTTTTCCCGAAAACGTGTGCTAGTTTGGGCTTAAAATAAATGACGAGTAGTGGATACGGTGAATGGGAAAATTAAAATGCTATACCATTGTCGTGAAACAGAGAACGTGTGCCTAGACACAAAGGTTATCACTTGAAACTTTAATACCAAAGAGTGACGAACGTCTAACAGAAATTCAGTAGGGTGGTGGTGTGCCTGTCTGAATTTGTTTACACGTAGTAGGCCCTTAGTAAATTATTCGCTAATGAGTGTCATTTGGTAGGGGGTAGTTTCATCTTGGAGTAGTTCTTGTGCTAGTGAACTGCCAAGTCATTCACTTTTACGGTCCACCGTTTGACCTATTTGTCGATAAACCGTGCTAACGAGTATTACAAGTTACATTCTTATCAGTGAAAAGCGTTCGTTCACGGAACAGCATAAATAAGGTACATTTATTCACTTTTCTTTAATTTTATTGAAATCAACTAGCTTTAAGGAAATCGTATTTCTTTAAGTAGCTTCCACTTCGATGGCTCCTCTTGACTCAGGTATTCTGATAGCTAGGGAAGTACCGTGTTATAACAAGCACGTGAAACAGCTGATTGTTCCTGATGTGCTACTTCAGGTTTGTAATACTGCATTTGACCAAGTATTCTTTTTTGGGGAATTATTATATCGACGGATTAAACCCGTTCCTTTTTGAGAAAGTATTTCACTCAATCATTGGATTTACGGTCAGACATCATTCGTCATAGAGGAAACAGTATTCATCAGGATCAGAACTCATTCACAAACGCTGTTTGAAGCCGTTAACTCCGTACCACTTCAATCTGTCAGACAGCTTGAAACTTGTTGTATATTGTGGGTTGCTATTCTGTCTGGCCTTCCCAGTTTATGAGGTCACTACCTACTGAATGCCCATGCCACGACGAAGGTAAAGATCCATAGCCGTTTCCGGGCCACACACCAAGAGCGGGGTGATCATGAACAAAGGGGTATGTTCGCTGCAACCCCCTAAACGTGAACAGCAATCTGTTAGCCGGCTGGCCATCAAGCATTTCGCAAGTGAAGTGTCAACCTACAATTACGTTCGTGCGAACGAATGGCACTGCCACCCAGGTGGCCCAATACAAACTCACAAATTGTGGGCATTCTCAAGTCATGCTTCTGGTTCCCGGACTGCGACAGCCCAAGGGCGATGCCACTGTGAACATTGTGTTATCCCTATGAAGACTGTATCGTCGGCCAGCCATAGATGAAATTCCATTCCCATCTCAAGTGACTAAGAGCCTTTCAGTTATTCTGCTAATAAGGGCTGAAATTTCAGGTGGAGCGAGGTGGAACCAGGTGGAAAATCACAAGAGACCTGAGCATCTGATACTGGGGATGGGGTAGGCATGGTCCGGCCGATGCTGTGAACGAAATCTGCACCAAACTAATCTGAACACTGAAATAGAATTGGTTCTGTAAGTGATTACTGCCAGCAATGAAATGGTTCTTATTTAATAAAGAGTCTTTTAGTTTTGGTAACGTAGAGGTTTTTAGCGAGCAATTAGGAAACAGTTAACACAGTATTACCAGTGGTAGATTTAATAGGTTCGTCTATAATTATCTAGATAACTGCTGAATCAATGGAAGAGTCTATTAGTCAGTGACAAATTAGATTTCGACCACATGATTCACATTGTAATGTGAACGTTCAAGCCACTGAAAACTATGGGAGCAGCTGACAGGACTTGACTTCGTCATCGTCACTTGCAGGATATTTTGGTATACCAATGTGGTATTGCTTTGTCAGTCCACATTTAGATCATCAGATCTTACCTCCGTTTGACGACTTTCGCATGACCTTCATATCTTTTCCCATTTATGCCAAAGTAAGATGTAAGCTTTATCTTACTAAGGACTATAATTGTTCTAAATAATTAATAACAGCCTGAATTAAGCAATTTTCAGGACAGTTACAACCTTACCATGTGGCAGCGGCGATAAAATCATGCTGTATTTGTGAAATCATGTAAGGTGTTATTCGCATACAGAGGAGTCGTCAGAGATTCATTTTCAATTGTTGACACTGGTATTTATTTATGACCATTTTGTGTCACAAAACTGTCTTTGGTTTACTCACTCGCGAATAACAAATGTGCATCTATTTCCGTATAAATTAGAGACCTGGCCCAATAATTCCCATTGCCTGGCATTATGATGCTTTATCAATCTGCGAATCAGACCCATTGATGTACCTAAAAATCGTACTCAACAGTCTACCTCTCTTCTTGTATTTTTATTGTGGTAAAGGTAATTAGGCAAACTGGCTGGAAAAAGTCAAAGGTCCTACTGTTCCACCTGAACTGAAAGCGAAAGATGGAATGAAAGGTTGAGTACTCGATGATCCACTTGTCCGACTGGGAGCTGCTATTGACGGTGATAAGTTTTAGGTATTGAGGAACTGTAGGGCGAGCCGATGCATGAGGCCGACCACACCTAGCGGTGCACGGGAAAAATCCGGGTCGGATTTTGGGGGCCGGTGTAAAGGAGTTCAGGAAACCCCGTTCCATGCATTAGCATCCATATTACAGACGACATTCACCATTTGCATGAACTATCTTTGCTGGAATTCCGATGGTTTGTTTTATTTCTCTAAATCTTCGTTACAAACCGGACTCCTACCGTTGCCTCGAGCAAGAGCCTCTCGACTTGAATTTCGTTGTGACTGTATTTGGTAATTTCATCTTCTGCATCTAACCTTTTGCTGTAACCCGGCTGCAGTTGTTGATTTGTTGTCCAATTTGGAGCGAAAGACCCCAGAAGGAACACTATTGAGGTTTGATTATTGTAAAATTGATTAATTTGTTGTATATGGTACCGTAGCTATTTGGAATCGACTTTGTTTTGAATTGTGTCGAAATTGGTTGCTACGCGCCGCTCGAACGTTTCGGTGTCTGGACTATACACTACCCCTACAGTCTCTCATTGTTGAAACCGGAACTCATGTCAACTGTAAATTATTCACTTTTTTCCAATAAAAATTTCTCCTCCTAACGTTTTACTACGTGACGATGATAATGATGATAACGGTGTAGTTCTTGACCGTGGTCGGGGCACATGCATGAGACAAGATCAGCCTGGTAACAGTGCAAGTGTTAGGACACATTTGCGCCTAATAATCCAAATTAAAATAAGGAACAAATGAAGACCGTAAGGTAGTTTTCCATTTGCTTCTGTCGGTTAGTATAACGCGCCAGTATATTGACATATAATAATAACTAACACAATACGAGGCTTCGAATTCCGCTGACTCCATTTCATTAGCATTTATTTATCCATTTCTTTCCTTTCGTGACACACGATGAAAAATTCTATGAGTGAAATCTAATGAAAGTGCTATCCGCACGGAAAGAAACAATAAATTCATTGGGAGTCGAATAAATTTAGGCCATACATTCTTGAAATGCAGTCGTATCATTTTTAGTTCCACAATTTCTTTGCGCAAGCTTTTTTAGTTTCATCGATCAGACTTGCCAATTTAGATCGGCCACCCTGTGATCACCAATGCAATAATCCTTTGAGACTTATCGGCAGTAACAAAACAAATCATTCCTTATTGATAAAATGTTTTTTTACTATCATTAAGTTTGCGGCCCGGCATCATTCGTCGCAGTGGGAACAGTATTCATTAAAATCAGACCTCACACAATCTGTCTGAAGCCGGTAATTCAATACCACTTCAATCTGTCAGACCTCGCCTAGGATTCGTTACAGACCGCTAGTAAATATTCTCTCTAACTCCTCGCTGAGTAGGAGTGGCAAAGCCGTTTGCGGGGTTGCAAAACAAAGCCGTGGTAATCACAAAATTAAGTGTATATCGATTGCCGTCCCGTACACTTGAACAGCCATCCGCTGGTGGGCCCTCCATTAACCCCTCGCATGAGGAGAAATGTGAACCCACGAATTAATTCACGCGAACAAACAGCCGTGCCGCTCAGACGCTGACAGGACCAAAGTCCCTGCATTTTGTGGTATTGTCAAGCCATGTCTGGTTCCCCGGACTGCCACAGTAAGTGGCGGTGACACTGTGAAGGCTGTGTTATTGCTATCAAGACTCCCACTTAGCCCAGCCTACATGGAATTCTACTCTCACAGGCGGCGTGAAGACCCTCACGCAAATGTGCAACAGGGGGCAGTACGACTTGCAAGCAAGGAGCTGTGACCGGATGAAATTGATATCGCAAATGGCGTATTTTCCTGACCCGAAATCAACTAATCGCAGACGAACTATAAAACAGAGCGTCAAGCAGGAAAGGAAACCCTATTTTCGGGCCTTTTTTGATCCACGTTGTGCCGGCTGGGAATTCGTGAATGTGACTACAGATCTCGGTGAGTCGTCGCACTAGATTAGACTTGTCGAGAAATAAATTCTCACCAGAGAGGACACATAGGGAGATTTCGTGGAACTCTTGAAACCAACGGAGGGCCTGTTCGGGACGGCAACTCCAAGCACCGGAGAACAAGAGCTGGAGCCAGTTAAGCCAAGGGTCAACAAGAACACCGGAGCCTAGTTTTTTCCAATCAGAGAGATAAACGACTGGAACAAACTAACCGAAGACGTAGTCTCAGTGGATAACGCCATCATTCTAAAATAAAATGTTGGACTGGGCGTGGAGGCCAGTATTCCCGGGCTGCCTGTGAGACAATTGAAAGCACTTGATCTCGCCCATATCCTTAAGCTTCCTAGTCTTTCTGCGATTTTGATTAAAAGACAGATAAATTCGGGTGACCAGACTGTTGCCTCATGAGTGAACCAGCTGACTGACGGGGCCCTGCTCCACTGGGTATTGCTCTTGCTGCAAAAACGGGGCACAAGTGGGTGCCTACCTGGTGTTCACACCATCGGAGGAATTATCCACGCTTGATTGGCCCTGGCCACTATCTGCCATGTGCAAACAGAACAGAACTCAACCGGCCTGATCTGAACTGAAATTAACTCAGGGGGAAGCGTGCGTAAGTACCTGGAGGAGTTAGGCAGCCATAAGTCAGCGGGTCCGGCCATCGTCAAGCCATTGCCATGTATCATAGCTCCATCTGTGTGCAGGCTGTAAAGGTCCACGCTGGATCAGAGTAAGCTGACCCAGGATTGGAAAGTCGCGGCCGTCGTGGATATACATAAGAGTTGACTTAAGTCGGTCATGGATAATTACAGGCCGGCAAGTCTAATTGGCATCTTACATGGAGTCCTTGAGAACGTCATCCGTGCCCACACCTGCCAGCGCTTACTGGAGTAGTCCATGTTAAGTCCGGCCCAGCATGGATTCCTGAAAAATAGATCTTGTCTTACCAATTTCTTGTGCCCCTTAGATGGAGTGACTCGACCACCGGATGAAGGTAAGCAAGTTGGGGTATGCTACCTCGGATTTAGCAAGGCGCTCGACTCCGTTAATCATCGTCTTTTGCCATTCAAGATGGCGTTCGGTATAGGTGGGCTAGCGTACAGGTGGCTGGCGGACTCCCTCTCCCACAGGACGTTTTATGTCAAAGTTGGGGATGTGCGTAAGGTACATGTGCGGAAATCCTCCCTGGCCGTTGTCTCATACTCGTATTGTTGAGACTATGCTCCCTATTTTATTGACCCTGGCACAAGTACAGCATGCATCAATCACTGCACTCCAACATTTGCTTATATTTTGCCCATATAAAATGGCATAATTTTGATTTGAACTTGAACCGCCTTGACGGCGATACCTGACATTGACCTTTGTTGAACTCTGGTCCTCGTTGCTAGACTTTGTGGCCGTACAGTTGAGGTTTGTACATTTTTATATGTGCTTAAATTGTTAATCCAGTACCGTAGAAACTACGAATCAATCTTGTTCTGGTCTTGGGATTCATTTTTGAATTGGCTATGTGTTACTCGCAGTCGGAATAACCGTTACGATACTCAACTTGGAATCCTTAGGAGGAAATCTACCATAAATGCCAAGAAGAGGGCAAAGACAAACCGATCTGGACAGGTTGTACCCCGGCAAGTCCCCGATATATTTTCGTGTAATACTGATTCCTTAGATACCACTAGGTCAGCTAGCTCTGCCAGTGCAATTTCACGTACTTCGGCCAGTTGTATATGATGTAAAAGTAATGATATCTGTCGGTTGAGAATATTTGAATTCGAAACCCAGCTTGAGCAGGCCAGAGAAGAAGCTGAATCTGTCAAGAAAGATCGAATCCGAAGACGGGGGCGAGATGTGACTTTGAAGACCACAGATCATACGGCCATTCAGCCTAGCAGTCCTGTGGAACGATTGAAGTCGACATGTGGCAGCGTAACCCATGCTATTGACTTACCAAAAATGGAATTGTCCCCCTTCGACGGTAGGGCTGAACAATATTATAAGTTTGTTAAACAGTACGAGAACTTTGTGGAAAGGAGAGTTTCCGATCCGGGACAGAGATAGTTGTATCTACTGTATTACTGTCGTGGAAGAGACTGGGACACCATCGACGGGTGCTCGATGCTGGATCCCAAAGAAGGTTACACTCGGGCACGTGAAATCCTGAAAGATCTGTTTGGACAACCATTTAAAGCTGCCCGGAATTTGGTCCGTGCTGTACAATCAGAGGAAAAATTCTCTAAAGAGGAGCTGGCCTGGTGATAAAAATGCAGAACTGAAGCAACACATTAAATCACCTAGATTACCGAACAGACCTGAATGCCTTGCACATATAGGAGGCCAAAGTGCGCAGTTTACCCACAGGACTACAAGGTAGATGAGCCGAGGAAGCCGAAGGGATCAGTAGATTCGGGAGAGGAACCACTTTTGAAGACCTGGGGCAGTTTATAGACCGTCATGGCCGAATAGCAAACAGTCGTTTCGGTCAACTCGTGCGCGAGACGAGCTAGTTACCTAGGATTACGACAACACAAACCTGGACCGGGGACCCAAGTAGAAGTCAGCCATGGGCAAAACACACGCGTTATCCCACAAAGTGGAATACGAGCCGGTGTGTGAAGTTTGTGGGGCGCACCATTTCCTAGCGGAATGCCCTCGCTTCCGCAACGTGGACGTCAACGAATGATGGGAAATGGCTGAGAGACTGGGCGCGTGCTTCGTCTGTCTCAACGATTCACATCGAGCAGCGGTGTGCCGGACGAAACCCAGTTGTAGTGTGGGTGCATGCCATGGGAAGCACCATTACCTACTACACGAATCCCAGAAATTGAATGCCAAAGAAACCCCTAAGCCAAGAGTGGTCTGCTCAGTGTTTCGCTCCGCTAAAAAGCCCTTTCGCCTGGGAGTAATGGCAGTCGGCCTAGAAACCCCAGTTGGGGTTATAAGAGCGTTGGCCTTCGTAGATAATGGCTCGGATACCACGCTAGTAAGGAAGGAGTTCGCAGAGAGAAACGGAATCAGAGGGAATCAATCTTCATTGGCGGTGAGCACGTTGGGTGGCACCCAGGGTCATCCAGTCGACCAAACTGCACATACAACTCGGTTCCTTGGTCAAAATCGATGGAGCAGAAACTCTACAAGCATTCACTATAAATGATCTGCCGATGAAAGCACCTCAATCAGTGAAATCGATTCTGACTCAGTGGTCGCATCTCGATGGGGTTAAGATCGAGGAGTGGCAGAATAACGAAATTGATCTGCTGATCGGTTGTGATGTACCGGAAGCTCATTGGGTCCTGGATCAGAGGATAGGAAGCCGCAAAGCATCCTATGCAGTACGCACTATATTCGGCTGGGCTTTCTATGGTAGTACAGATGGATGATGCAAACAAATCCAAATCATCTGCACTTCGGTGGAAAAGGCGAACACTGAACAAGAATTCCAACAGCTTTATAACACCAAATTTGCCGACCTGGCCATTGATAGAGATGCCCTATCACGAGAAGATAGGTCTGCTTTGAAAATGGTAGCCGAGAATGCCAAGTATGCAATAGATCGTCTCGAGGTTCCTGTCCCGTGGAGACCCAACATGAAACCTATGCCAAATAGCCGAGAAGTGGCCCTAAAAAGGTTAGGCTTTCTCAAAACCAGGCCAATTCGAGAAACACAACTAAAGATAGAATACACGCGAGCCATGCAATATAACGTAGACTTGGGTTATAAGGAATGGATTGATACAGCGGTATTCAGCGCAAATTTGAGGTGGCACTTACCTCATCACCCGGCCGTGAACCCAAAGAAACCGGGGAAGGTCAGGGTTGTTTTCGAATTTTCCGAAAAATCTCAGGGTGTGTCACTGAACAACCATATACTACAGGGCCCAAACTGGACAACACCGCTGGTCTAGGTTTTATGTCGTTTTCGGCTAGGAAAAGTAGCCGTCTCTGCGGACATACGCGAAATGTTTCTACAAGTGAAGATGCCCGTTAAAGATTGGGACGCCTTCCGTCTCCTCTGGTTGCCTGAGAACGACACAAATCGAGCACCTGACGGGTACAGGCTGACCGTGCACCCCTTTGGGACGGTATCATTCCCCCTTCTGTGCTAATTTTGCCTTCCGTGAAACCCTCAAGCGCTTCGACGACACCAGCAGCTTGTTAGGAATAGCAATGGACCATTTTTACGTGGACGATTTTCTGTGCTTCTTTGACGACCCAAATGCTGCTATTCTTTATTTGACCGAATTGATCGCCACTCTAAGTGCCGGAGGATTCAACCTCATTAAATGGACTTCGAACACTCAAGAGGTGCTCAATGATATACCGAGGTCCGAGAAAATGGAGTGTAAGAAAGAGCTTTTAGGATCCAGTTCACGAACGGAGCTCACGCTTGGGCTTCAGTGGAAACCCAGAGGGGACGGATTCATTTTCACTCTAGACCTACCCAAACGACCAGTCACACGGTGAGGAATCCTATCAGCAGTCTCCAGCCTCCATGACCCCCTAGGTTTTGTTTCGCCATGGTTGTTACCGGGAAAGTGCTTGCTGCAATCGCCGTGCCAAAGAGGGACGGGTTGGGACGACCCTCTCCAGGATGACGACGATAAGCGATGGCCCGACTGGCTGCACAGTCTGGAGCAACCTGGTGGGATAAAAATACAAAGAGGCTTAACAGGTATCAAGTGCACAAACGACGCCTAACTCCACCTATTCTCCGATGTATCAGAAATAGGCTACGGGATATTTGCTTAAGGCTGCTGGGTTGAAGCAAATGTTGGGCGGCACAGCCAGATACTATTCGCAAAGGCGAGAGTGGCTCCACTGAAACGCTGTCGATTCCAAGGCTGGAACCGACGGCAGCAGTTTTGGCCGTGAAAGCCGAGGGGCTGGTTAGAAGATGCTTCGACCGGATAGACTGAGAAACAAACTTCTGGACGGACTCAGCCACGATACTTCAATACATAAACAACACTACCACTCGTTTTAACGCTTTCGTGGCGAACAGACTCACTATAATCCACGAGTCGACTAAAACCGATCAATGGCACTGTGTAAAATCCGCCAGTAACCCGGCCGACTTCTGCTCAGGGGGCGTGAAAACACTAGAGAGGTTACGGATGTGGACAATGGGACCGGACTTCCTAACGGCAACTAAAGAGATGTGGCCAACGCTATTAGTACCCAAGGCTGATGATGGTGATATCGAGACTAAAAGACTGATACTGGCTATAAACTTCACGGGAAGCGTAAGCCTGATAGAGAAACTATGCCCATTCCCCAAATGGACAAAAATGTTAAGAGCCGCGGTCTGGTGGACACGGTACAAAGCACTCTTATTTATTATGAGAGGCGCAAGACCACAAAATACATTGAACGTGGGCGCGATACTACCGGGCGAGCTGAATGAAGCCGAACTCGACGTTCTACGCCTACTGCAACTAGACGCTTTCCCGTCAGGGGCCCGCGAGCTAGCCAGGACAGATGATGACACCAAAGGAAGCAGGCTGTTACGCAGTAGTATCCGAGCACTAAACCCCAAGCGAATCAACGGACTACTGAGGGTTGGATGGCGGCTGACGAATTCAAGCCTAGAGTACGAAACATAACACCCCATAATAATCCCCGGTGACCACCATATAACGAGATGCCTGATAGACCATGTACATCGGGAAGAGGGACACGCAGGTTTGAATCACTTATTGAACAATATGCGTCGACGATTTTGGGTGACGAAGGGACCAGTGACAGCTAAGCGAGTCATAGGCAACTGCATTACTTGTCGTCGCCGGAGAGCGGTAGCAGGCCAACAGATGATGGCCCTTCCCAGCCGTAACAGTCCAACCGGGATGGTGCCCGTTCGTGGAAATCGGCGTAGACTGCTTTGGCCCGTTACTCGTACGACATCAGAGGAGCACCCAAAAGAGGTACGGCTGCCTGATAACATGCCTACAATCTATAGCAGTCCACCTCGAAGTAGTGCATAACATGACAACCGATTCATTCCTAATGGCCCTTCAAAGGTTCATCGCGAGGCGGGACGTCCCCAAGAATATATACTCCGACAATGGCTCAAACTTCGTTGGGGCTCATAAGGCTTTAGAGAAATGGTGAAGCCGCTTGGACACCGCCAAAATACAAAACCAGACGGTAGCAAAGGGGATAGATTGGATATTCAGTCCACCTTATGCCAGTCATCGTGGTGGCGTTTGGGAAAGGCTGATACGGTCAAATAGGAAAATACTCACAGCCCTGGCCTCACAACAAACCCTCGATGACGAGACGCTGACTACTTTACTAACAGAAGTAGAACGCATATTGAACAACAGACCCCTGGTGCCGATCGTCCCAGACCCGGAAGGCGAACCAGCACTCACCCCCAACGACCTATTTTTTACTCCGGTCAAAAGCATGAGTAACCACCCGAAAACCCTGCTCGGAACGTACGTTGTTGGATGGAAACAAGCGAACCACCTAGCACAGGCCTTCTGGAAACGATGGACGAGGGAGTATCTACCGACACTGCAGCTTCGGCAAGAGTGGATCTCCAAACAGAGGTCGTTCAGACGTGGCGAGCCATTTACATAAAGACGATTGGCCGGTTGGAGTGATCAAGGATTGTCGTACAGAAATCGATGGTCTCGTGCGCACGGTGGTGGTGAGGACGAACAAAGGAGACGTATTGCGAGATATACGTAAAATATGTCTACTTGAAGGTGACAGTGACGCGGGCGAGGCCGACGCTACCGACCAAGCTATATCCACGTCTGCTGATACCAGATGAAGCCGAATTCATTTATTTACCCCTCATGTATTCCCCTGTGGGACCCAACCCCCCACAACATCTTTGAAGTATATTGTGTTTAGTTTCATCCAGCACTTACGATGTACTATGGAGCTAATTGTCCGAACCTTAGCTCACCACACAATACTGCGTTTAGAAGTAAGGGGGCTCAGGTCACGCACATATGTCTACATTTCACTAGTTTTTCGCCGCACAGCCTTTTGTTGACCTTGCAGAAAGTCCTCCTTCGATGTGCAGTCACACCTGTGATTTCATTGTACACCCCGGCACGTACACACATACACACACACCCAATCAAGCACAAACATTCAGGACAGGACGGCCTTTTACAAGGACAGCATCTATGTGCCCCATTCACGCCTGCCATCGGTCATTTGGTCTTGTGGAAGATGTAGACCAGCCTCACGTCTATGTAATAATAATAATAATAACACTGGTATATTTCTCGGCCATAGTCGAGATGCACGCCCTAGCGCATGATCATAGTGTAACACGTTACTCAAGAAGATGGAATATTCACAAATTCAGAATATGAAAGTCGAGAGTATCAAAGATGGAAAAACAAAGCCAGCCACAGTTTGAATGGATCATTCTGATAATTTTTACGCGCGGCACTTTTGAACCGGTTTCGATTCCGGCCTGGGCACTGGTTCGCGGTGGAGATATCGAAAAATCATTAACGCAGTGCTAAGGACGCATTACGAACGAGAATGATGCAAGCCAAGGGAACCGGAGGCTTACCGAGGTTATGCAGATGGAGTAAATTTTTGATCAAGAGGAAAAAGAGGGGGGAAAATTTTAAAGAAGTATGTTCGGGAAAATCAACGCATGCGAACAGGATAGCGATCATGAAGACAATGCACACCCTGAATGACGGATTTACCGGAGTTCAATAAACGGAATGAGTTTTGAAGAAGGGGGGCATGAGACCAATTTTGCGAGAGTGAACACTGGTGGATATGGGAGAAACAGCAGACCATAAAAAGGTGAGTTTAGATTCAGGATCAGTAACATGTACCATTCTGAAATAAGAAAGCGCAACTGGAAGGTCTTCGGGAAGTGGAGAGTCAATTTCCAGCCGGCTACGGGTCGTAGAAAAGATAAACAGTGGTAACGGATGATAAAGTGGGAAATCTCCGCATGGACTTCAGAGTTATTATGCTGTTTCACTGAAAAATATATATGTATGTGTTGACACATTTGCCTTCAGTGTTATTCAGCGTCGTTTCTGGTAGCGTACGGCATCGAGTGCTTAAGGTTCGTCTGGCAGGCCAATGTATGTGTCGGTCGATCAGTCGAGTGTGGCTGTATAGTAGCGGCATGCGCGTGAACTAGAACCCGAGTTGGTTGCGTTTAAAAACGTTGAACGATCTGATAAGCAATTAGGGGTATTTCCTGTTGTATGGTTTGATTTCGGTCCCAATAGCTATGGTAGGTTCCACTTGAGTCTCTGTCCGTACGAGTCAGAGTGGCATCCTTGGTTAGCCAGTTTTGCGACTGAGATGGTGGGAGAAAGCAAACCTGAAATAAAGGGGTACTGCAGTCTGGACGTGTTTCCAGCTGTGGGTTATGATAATGTAACAATGAATAATAATGGTTTATTTCGGAGACGTCCGAGGCATGCCAAGTGCATAATCAGCCATGTATCCAATGGGTTAGGTGCGACCAGTAGTAGAACGTTGACGACGAGCACTAGGCGCGCGCGCTGACAGCAGGGCCTAGGTAGGTAGAAAGAATCAGTACCTTTATACCGAACCTTTGACTCTGCTAAGGATCCAGGAGGATTTTGGTGGGCGGTGTAACAGCCGGTCATGGAAGGTCCCCCTATTTCCCTCGCGATTCAGTGTTTTTCCTAACATGCCTCATTTGCCTACACTATCGACTTGTCTTTACGAACTGGTTGTTTTTCTGGACCAATTGATGTTTGTTCGCGCCCAGAGCGCTAACTTGGCACATCCTTGTTCAGGACCTGCGTGACGCACGTGCTGTTTGCTCACATGCTGCTATTCGGTTTCTCGTAGTTGAGTCCTTGTGATCGTATTATTGAGGTTCGTATTCTTTTTGATGTCATTGTTCATGTAATAACCTAGTATCGTAGAATATCGCGAATAATCGCCTTTGGATTTCGGGATCCGTTGCGAATTTGGCTACGCATTGCTGAAACGCTAGTTACATGCATTCTAGGTAACACTTTCAAAAAAGGACGCCGCCTGCCTCGAGAAAGTCCAACGTCTCGCCACGCGAATGGTTGAAGGGCAGAGGGGTAAGACTTACGAGCAGAGACTCTGTGACCTGAATATTTTCTCGTTGGAAAGTAGGAGAATTCGTGGGGCTGTCATAGAAACGTTCAACGTAATGAAGGGCTTCTCTGGCCTTAGACCGGATAGTCTGTTCCAAGTGGCTTTAGATTCCAGAAAAAGGGGACACGAAAAGAAGCTGACAAAAGTCCGAACTAGGTTGATGGCCAGATCGCACTTCTTCAGCAAAGGGTAGTAAACAGTTGGAACAGTGTGTCTGGTTGAATGATAGACCTACAGACCGTCCAATCCTTCAAAGGTGTCCTAGATCGCAGGTGGCACGAGATATTTCCTCGTAGTGAGCCTTGAGTATATCAACTAGATGGATGACGGGTAGCACCGTGGTCCTTCTGGAGTATGTTTTAACAGACTTTTTCCCTCATTGCATATTGTCTCAATGAGAGCTCACGATGCATAATGTCTTTTGCAGTTGATGTGCGATGAGGTTTTCCATTTCCCTCTTCTTTCTAGTGGGGATTCGAAGAGATAAACGGCGCAGTGTTGGGTGCCTACCTAGTGTCCCGACAGTAGTAAAGAAGCCACGTGCGGGGTCGCTAATAATTGTAATTGAAGATGCCCTGGAAGATGAGAATTGGCAGTACTGTCCGAAGATAGATGACTGCGCGACCCCTGCCAGTCTGGATGTTGTGGCAACTCCTATAGAGATGGATTCGGAGTCGTCGGAAATTCTGGACCATCAGCCGGCTTCATGCACCCCAGTGGGGACATCCGAAGCAAAAAACGTGTCATCATCTCAGGCGTTGCGCCTGAGAAACAGTCAGGAGTGAATAATAATAGACACCTAGGCGACGGAGCAAACGCGGTGGTGTTATATACTAACGCGTGTAGTATTAGAAACAAATGGGCGGAACTCACCAAAACCGCTGACGAGCAGAAAGCATCAGTAGTTGCCGTAACGGAAAAGTGGCTTTCTGAAGAAGACCATGTGCCAGGCCTTATAAGTAACGATTTTGCAGTCTACAGGCAGGATCGGGAACAGGATCGCCTTGGTGGTGGAGTAGCCATCCTCGTTAGGTCAGGTGCAAACTGTTACGAACGTTTGAGCAATGCGTAGCCAAATTCGCAACGGATCCCGAAATCAGAAGGCGATTATCCGTGATAATTCTACGATACTAGATTATTAAAATAAACAATGACATAAACAATATACAAACCTCAATAATACGATCACAAAGACTCAACAACGAGAAACCGAATAGCAGCGTGTGAGCAGACAGCACGTGCGTCACGCAGGTCCTGAGCAAGGATGTGCCAAAATAGCGCTCTGGGCGCGAACAAACAACAATTGGTCCAGAAAAACAACCAGTTCGTAAAGACAAGTCAATAGTGTATGGAAATGAGTGATGTTGGGAAAAAACACTGAATCGCGAGGGAAAAAGGGGGATTTTCCACGACCGGCTGTTACACCGCCCACCAAAATCCTCCTTGATCCTTAGCAAAGTCAAAGGTTCGGTATAAAGGTACTGATTCTTCCTACCTGCCTAGGCCCTGCTGTCAGTGCGCGCGTCTAATGCTCGTCGTCGACGTTCTACTACTGGTCGCACCTAACCCATTGGCTACATAGACGTGAGGCTAGTCTACATCTTCCACAGGACCAAATGACCGATGGCGGGCGTGAATGGTCACATAGACGTTGTCCTCGTAAGGGTCCGTCCGGTCCTGGATGTACGCGCTTGAGTGTGTGTGTGTGTGTGTGTGTGTGTGTGTGCGTGCGTGTGCGTGTGTGCCGGGGTTACAATGAAATCACAGTTATGACTACACATCAAAGGAGGACTTTCTGCAATGTCAACAAAAGACCGCGTGGCAAGAAAACGAGTAAATGTAGCATGCATGTGTGACCTGAGCTCCACTACTTCCACATGTGCAAGGGGCATTCGGTAGCGTCAACAAAAGGCGAACAAAGAACACTGTCACATGTATGATGGGTTTACGGGATGTAGAGTGCGTCGTGCATGCGCGTATGTATCGGGATGTATAATGGAATCGCACTCATCACCACATATCGGAAAGAACCTTCTGTAATGTCAACAAAGGGACCGCGAGCACCTTAACGTGTTTGACGGAGATTGTGTGGTATATATGGTGTTTCTTTATCCACCTCGATTACTGGTGTGAAAAAGGTTTACTAGGCCACAGGGTTATCAGCTCCCCCGTCTTCGCTCTCGAGTAGGTTAATACTGCGTATGTCACGAATGAGCACTCCGTTAGCTGTCTTCACCTTCACCGTTCTTATCATTTCGTCGGTGCTTTTGATGGTTTCCGTAACTACTCCCAAAGACCAAGCGCTGAAATGTGCGCGTTCGTCGGCGATCATAACCACGTCCCCAACTTTGAATGGTCTTGTTTTGGCCATCCACTTCTGTCGAGTCTGCAAAGCCGGTAGGTACTCCCGTAGCCATCGCCTCCAGAAGACCTTGGCCAGATAGTTCGCTTGCTTCCACCCATGGAGGTAGCTCCCACGAAGGTTTACCGGCCCTTGGAAACCCTCGTTCGACCTTAGCGTCAATAAGTCGTTTGGGGTGAGCGCCAGGTGGGTGGGGTCGCCGTTCAATACTGGAACCAGGGGGCGGTTGTTCAGGATTCGCTCCACCTCAGTCATGACGGTGTTCAGGGTCTCGTCGTCGGGCGGCTGCTGCTCCATGATTGACAGCAATATCCGTCTGGCGGACCGGATCATGCGTTCCCATATGCCGCCTCGGTGACTGGCCTGTGGGGGGTTGAAATGCCAGCGTATGCCGTAGGCCACGGTTCGATTCTGCAGTTCGTCCCTGTTTATGTTCTTGTGCCAACGCTGCAATTCCCGTTGAGCGCCCACAAAAGTTCGATCCATTATCTGAGTATATGTCTGCCGGTACGCCTCTTCGGTTGATAAATCTTTGCAAGGCCCGTAGAAACGAATCGGTCGTCATCGATTGTGCGACTTCTAGGTGCACCGCACGTGATTTCATGCACGTCATGATACATCCGTATCGCTTTTCTAATCTTTTCCCGCACTTGATCCACAAGGGCCCGAAATAGTCCAACCCGGTGTCACTGAACGGCCACCAGCCCGTAGTTACCCTGCATTCTGGTAGCGGGGCCATGAGTTGTTTGCCTGCTGTGGCATTGCGTCTCCTGCATTGCACACACCGTCGGATCACGCGTTTTACAGTCTCTCGTCCTCTCAACAACCAAAGACGCTTTCGGATGACGCTCGTCACGTGACTTTCCCCGGCATGTCCCTCTACGGCGTGGACGTGTTGAATCATTAGCTCTACTACGGGTTGTCTCGCAGGCAGCAGTATAGGATACTTTGTGTCGAAGTTCAGGTGGGCGTTGGTCAGCCTACCATCCACCCGCAGCAGTCCGTTGATGATTTTGGGGTTTAAACGCTTCAGCTCGCCTCTTGGAGATGGCATGTCTTCATTGGTCAGCCCCACTTCTTCCGCCCTCTTGAGTTCTCGGGCGAAAGCCTCGCGTTGTATCATTCTGAAAATATCGTACTCTGCCGCTTGTAGCTCATCGGGACCTATCGGGCCGACCGGTATCCGACCTGAGGGCCGTAGCCCTTTCATGACTAGTAAACTTATCTTGAACCTGGTTAACCAAACTAGCGAACGAAGCGTCTTCATCCAGGAAGAAAACCTGACCAGTCGCGGTAAAATGGGCGACGCTTCGACGACGTTGGTTGCTATCACTACGCCTTTGATCTCCAGTTCCAATTCCGTAGGGGGTTTTAATTCGAACACGGGCCAGTCCTGTTTGGGCAATTGCAGGAAGTTCGGCCCTCTCGTCCACGTGTCCAGTTGCCTGAAGTTGTTCGCACCTCGAGAGCACAGGTCGGCCGGGTTATCGCCAGACCTGACATGACTCCACTGGTGCGTGGCCGATTCATCGTGGATAATCGTGAGCCGGTTAGCAACGAAAGTACTAAACCGGCTCCGTACGTTGTTAATGTAGTAAAGTACTATCGTTGAATCCGTCCAGAAGCTCACCGACCAAATGTAGAGATCGAAACATCTCTTCACAGCTTGCACCACCCTGACTGCCAACACGGCTGCGCTGAGTTCGAGGCGTGGGATTGAGACCGACTTCAGTGGAGCAACGCGGGCTTTGGCGAACAGGATCCTCGTGGTATATTGTCCATCTCCTGCGCACCATCGTCCGTACACCACAGCTCCATAACCGACTTCGGATGCATCGGAAAAGGCATGTAGTTCTCCAGTCCGTGTCGTATGGCCAGGGGTCAAACATCGTGGTATTCTTATGTCCCCTAATTTCTTCAAGGTGTTCAAAAATTCCTCCCAGTCCAGCCGGTCCCCTCGGTCCAGTGACTGGTCCCAATCAACTTTCTTACGGCACAGCCGCTGCAGCAAGATCTTTCCGGGTAGCAGCCATGGAGAGACGAAACCGAGCGGGTCGAACAAACTTGAGACGGCAGATAGTATGCCACGGCGGGTTATTGGCAGCTCGGGAACGTTCAGTTCGAAAACAAAATCGTCCGTTTCCGCGTCCCATTGTATCCCTAAAGTGCGCTCGATAGGAAGTGGGGAGCCGTCCAAATCTCTTACCCTTTCGGCCTTTTCGTGATACGGGATGACCTTCAGCACTTCCGAAGCGTTCGACATCCATTTAGTTAGATGGAAGCCACCCTCTTCCAGCAATCTCGTCAGACCCCTGAACTGCTCTAGAGCTGATTCCACATCATCGAATGACCCAAGGTAGTCGTCGACGTAGAAGTTCCTGCTGACGCTTTCTACCACCGTCCGATGTACCAGATCGCCATGTTTGTTCGCTGATTCTCGGAGGGCGT
Source organism: Fasciola hepatica (assembly GCA_948099385.1). Lineage (NCBI taxonomy): Eukaryota > Metazoa > Platyhelminthes > Trematoda > Plagiorchiida > Fasciolidae > Fasciola > Fasciola hepatica. The sequence goes on from CANUEZ040000016.1 coordinate 3,631,690, forward strand.
AGTTGGCACAAAATGGTGACGATATGGCTCCGAAGGGATGGACGGTCATTCTATAATTCACCACTGCGTTGTCCCGGTCGCTCCCTTCCCACCACAGGAAACGCAAAGCATCTCGTTCTCCTACCGGAATCTTCACCTGATGGAACATTTCCCTAATGTCAGCAGACAAAGCCACTTTACCCACTCTGAAACGGCACAGAACATCGATCAGTGGTGTGGTCCAGTCAGGCCCCTGTAGTAGGCGATCGTTTAACGACTTGCCCTGGAACTTGGCCGCACAGTCGAAAACCACGCGCAGTTTATTGGGTTTTTTGGGGTTGATAACCGGATGGTGAGGCAGATACCAGATACCCCTTTTGCTGTCGGTGTTAACAGGCACCCTTTCAACGTAACCGAGGGTCTCGTTTCGCTTCATCAAATCCGCGTATCGTTCCCACAGATTCTGGTCTCGAATGAAGCGTTCTTTTAGTCGTAGTAATCGTTGGAGAACATAATTTCTGTTGTCAGTCCACGGGTCGACCGGTGTGCGCCATGGGAGGGGAACCTCGAACTGTTTTTTGAGGCCTCTAGAGCCTTGCCGCACCGTTTGTAGAGCGAAGTGATCCTCTTGAGACAACGTCGGTCTTTCGTCCCCAATGTCATGAAACTCCTTTTCATAAAGCCGTTGCAGATGATACTCTATGCGGTCCGTTTCGGCGGATAAGTAATTCACGGAACCGCGTACCCCTACTGGACCGTATAACATCCATCCCAGAGCCGTGCGTACGGCATAAGGTGCCTGGCGGTCGCCCACTCTTTGGTCAAGCACCCAATGCGCCTCTGGCACGTCGCATCCGATGAGGAGATCCACCTCATCATCTTCCCAGTCTACGACGGTTACATCCTGCAGGTGGGGCCATCGAGTCAAGATTGCGTTCACCGACCTTGGTGCTCGCATGGGAAGATCCGCTAACGTGAATGCCTCCGTTGGTTCAATTTCCTCGTTAGTGTCTAGAGAGATGAGTTGCAGCCTTAACCTACCGGCAGTCATTACCTGTGTTCCGCCCACCGTGCTCACTGCTAACGACGTCGCACCTTTAGCCAGTTGGTGTTTGTCGGCAAACCGCTCTTTCACTAAAGTGGTGTCGGATCCACTATCAACGAAAGCCAACGCCTTGACTATCCCAGTCGGAGTCACTACTCCCACGGCCACTACGCCTAAACGTACCGGTTTACTGGCAGATTGTGAAGTTGAACAGATCACGCTGGGCTTGGCACTCGCCTCGGATATGGTTATTCTCGCCTGATGCAGCAGCCGATGGTGTCTGCCCGTGCAGCCCTCGTAACCACATCGATTCCTTGTTCTACAGGCTGCTGCCCGGTGCGTGGTGTTGAGACAGATGAAACATGCTCCTGCCATCCTCGCCATTCCCCACCGTTCGTCTATTGTGGCATTGCCGAACTTGGGGCATTCTGGTAGGCCATGGCTAGTACCACAGGATCTGCAATTTGGTTTCGCCGTAGCATCTCGTGAAATGACGTGTGTGTTGGTCGAAGGCTGGTACTTTGGATGTTCCCGTACAGGGGTTTGGACTTGGCTAGTACCGGGCTTGTTTGCTCGGTTGCTGTCCCGGATGAGTCGGCCGAATCTGCTGTCAGCTATCTTCGTTTGCTTGTCTAAGTATTCAGTCAGGTCTTCGAAGTTGGCTTCTCTGTCGCCTCGGCTTATCCGTTCAGCTTCTTCCGCCCACCGACCCTGTAGTTCGGGAGAGAGGTGACGGACTATGCCTTCCAAAGTGTGCATGGCGTCTAGATCAGCTCTGTAACCTAAATGGTCGAGGGCTATTGAGCAGTTCTGCATCTTGATCACCAGGTCGGCCATGGTGTAGACGTCGCCCTTGGTTTTCTTTGCCTCTGCCATCACGCCCTCTATTAGGTTACGGGCTACTTTGAAAGGTTGGCCAAACAAGTCCCTCAGAATCTTTCTTGCCCTTGTGTAGCCTTGTTCTGGATCGAGCATGGTGCATCCGTCGATAGCTTCTCGCGCTCGGCCTCGGCAGTAGTGAGTAAGGTAGAGCAGCCTTTGCCCAGGGTCGGTCACCTTGTTTTCGACGAACGTCTCGAACTGTTTGACAAACTTGCAATATTGCTCAGCTCGCCCGTCGAAAACCGTTAACTCCACTCTAGGCAGATCGATCGATGGTGGTTTGTAGTCGGCGACCTGCGTGGGGTTCCCTACCTTATTGCACTCTAACCTATCGGAAGTGTCGAATTCACTGGTCCTACACTCTCGCTGTTTCTGTGTACACTTCTCTGCTTCATGCGCCTGTAGTCTAGCCGAAAGTAACTGTTGCTCTAGTTCTATTATTCTCAGCTTATATAAATCAACGTCCTTACGATCAATATTGCTTTCAATAACACATGAGCTAGCACTGACAGGACTAGGCGATCTAGCGTTAACTAAAGAATCATAAGTACCCAAAACCTCCCCAGAGACTTGCCGTATTACTTCCTGTCCGGGTTCGACTGCCTTTGATCCTTTCCTTGGCATTTTGCGTGAATTTTCCTCGTTCCAAATAGATCTATTGAGTATTGTTACGAACGTTTGAGCAATGCGTAGCCAAATTCGCAACGGATCCCGAAATCAGAAGGCGATTATCCGTGATAATTCTACGATACTAGATTATTAAAATAAACAATGACATAAACAATATACAAACCTCAATAATACGATCACAAAGACTCAACAACGAGAAACCGAATAGCAGCGTGTGAGCAGACAGCACGTGCGTCACGCAGGTCCTGAGCAAGGATGTGCCAAAATAGCGCTCTGGGCGCGAACAAACAACAATTGGTCCAGAAAAACAACCAGTTCGTAAAGACAAGTCAATAGTGTATGGAAATGAGTGATGTTGGGAAAAAACACTGAATCGCGAGGGAAAAAGGGGGATTTTCCACGACCGGCTGTTACACAAACTACCTTGAGTCCCAGAGCAAGATGTGTACTCGCAATATCCAGCTATGCGCCGTTACGATCATCCTTCCATGCAGAAGGGTTAACGTCGTCTGTGTCTACAGGGCATCAAGCACTAACCACAAAGAGGACGTTTGTTTGCTGCGGATTTTGACTGAACTAGTTAAGGACGCACAAAAGACCCTCATAGTAAGTGACTTCAATCTCCCGCACATCGACTGGGTGGCTGAGGTCTGCGTGCCGGGATCGGAGGAGCAAACCTACTTAGAATGGTTGCATGATGATGCGTTGTATCAGCATATTAGGGAGAATACCAGATATAGGACTGGATGCGCTCCATCCTTGCTGGATCTAGCTATAACAAACTTCCCCAACGATGTGGCTCGTGGTGAGCTCCTTAGACTGCGATCAGCATTGTCTTGCCGGAAGCCGGAGGTATTCGTACCTATTTACATGGCTATAGTACGACCTCACTTAGAAGGTAGCGTGCAGGCTTGGTCAACCTTCTACACCGCTGCGCTACACCGGCCGGCCGGTTTTTGTGGTGCTTCGCTTCGGGTTGTTCTGTAGGTTCTTGAAGTGGTACACGGGTTCGGGACTAAAGACCAATGGATCTCGGATTCGGTGTAATTACTTTTGTCCCAAAAAGCTGCCGGGACAGTAGACGTACTAGACTTGTTATAGAGAGAGTGTGCTGGGTGTCATGTAAACTCGCAGACTTTCTTCAGTCAGTCTTCAGTCTTCAGGTAAAGGGTAATGGGAAGTCATCCCGTATGAGCCCCATCACATCGTACTCTATTGATTCGGCTGGATGTCGGTGTTCCGCCAATAAACCTTCAGGGTCTGGTCCAATTTCCTCTTGAATAGTGTCTCGGTTTCCTCTTCCACCACTTCGGTCGGTAGAGCGTTCCAGAGATTGGTCACCCTCCTTGACAATCGATAGATGGCCGGTAAGCCGCTGGAATGCACCTTACGAAGCGTCAGGGTGTGTCCTCTGGTACGATCATTATTCCTGAGCGGGAATTCCGCCTGTAGTTCCCGGCCCAACTCACCGCGGATTATGCGCCTGGCATAGATGAGGTCGCCTCGAAGCCGTCGATAGGCAATGGGAAACAACTCAGTGACTTCTAGGCGTTCCTCATAGCTGAACCCACGCAGTCCGGCCACGAGGCGTGTGGCAGCACGTTGCACCCGTTCCAATTTGGCTACTTCCGCCGCCGTGCACGGGTAGACAGCCGGACCGCCATATTCCAAACGAGGACGTACATGTGAGACATAAAGCAGTTGGAAAGTGTCCCGGGGTAGAGGCCCAAATGAACGGTGAATGGGACCAAGTATCTTCCACGCTGAGGCGCAGGCTCTCTCTCAGTGTGTGCTCTTGTCTTCAGATTGCTGGTGACAACAACTCCGAGATCCTTTTCCTCCTGCGTGTGACGGAGTACGATACTCCCAAGGCAGTAGCCGGAAGTATCGTTGGGGCCACCAATCCTCATGCTCGCGCACTTGTCCACGTTTATCGGTGGACCCCAGGTGGTCGACCAATTGACGAGGGCCTGCAGATCCTCCTGTAGTATCTCGCGATCCTCTGCCGATCGAATGGTCCGCCAGATCTTGAGATCATCGGCGTAGATAAGGCATTGGGATCGAATAGTCTGTGGTAGGTCGTTTACAAACACTAGAAACAACAGGGGTCCTAGCACGGAGCCTTGCGGCACGCCACTGCCAATGGAGGTCATTTCGCCTTCAGAAGCTTGGAAAATAATGTCCCAAACTTAGATCAACTTTCACTTTCAAACTTCACGCTGTTATTGAATCAAATTTTTTTAGTTCACAGTATCACAATAATATGATAAACCACCTGATTCAAATCGATTCATGTGTACATATATTTCTTATTTTTAGTCTGTTCTGTGTCTGCGCTTATGTCCAGAGAAATTCGACCAAGTGTACAAGTGCGTTACCATCCTTTGTAGCACCCACTCCGTTCGTAACATAGGTTTCCGATCGGTTTTCGGTCGGTTTCTTTATTAGCCGTCCTACACGGATCAGAATTGAATTCATACAAAGAAAATTGACGACCGAAGTAATTCGCAATGCTTGGTAGGCGTTTTATTTAAACGTATTGGTTTGGTTTGTCGACATATCCTGAGAACCTCGGTATAGATTGCTCGGTTTTATTCTTTCGAAATGAGTAAATTAAGGGCAATTATTAGAAAATCACAAATTCCGAGATTGAAATGAGAATGGTGGTACGTAATTTGGGTCAGTGAAAGAAATTCACGAAGCATATCACGTATTTCAAACGATTGGTACAAACCGCTGAGAAACCAGCCAACAGCCGCTCCGAAACCGATCGGTCTTTACTAATGTGCCGATCGGCTTACGAGCGGTTTCTGAATGGTTTCAGAGCGGTTTCTGAACGGTTTCCGAGCGGTTTGTGCCAATCGTTTGAAATACGTGATATGCCTTGGTAATTTTTGTCACTTTTCCCGAATAAGGCTCCACAGTGCTCATTTCTATCTCCTAATTTATGATTTTCCAACTAATTTTCTTTATTTTGCCCATTTTGAGGGGGAAAACAAAGCTATCAATGCCGGGGTATTCCAGGGCATTTCGACGAAATAAACCAATATATTTAAATAAAACGCCAACTTAGCATTGCACATTATTCCGATAGTCGATTTCCTTCGTACCAATCTGTTGTTGCTTCTTGTAAAATGGCTAAGAAACAAACCGACAGAAAACCAATCGGTTTCGGAGCGATTTCGAACCGGTTTTGCTGCAAGGGATAGTGCTATATGGTACCCATGCAGCACGAGCGTCTCTTTGACCGTACCACTGAGTGACCCCCAATGAAACGAGGAGGGAGACACTCGGGGGACGGTCAGAACGGACCCGGAAAACGCCCACGGAGCGTATTCCAGTTACATTCTCACCTAATAACTGATAGTAACTGTTATTCAACGAAATCCCATCGTCTTATAGGACTGGTATAGGTCCAGGAGTAACAACAGTAGGGAATATACATGTCCAGTACTACTACTACTACTAAACCGCGTAGACTCAAACTGCAACAATAACGGTACAAACGATTTTAGTAACGGGTACAGTGAAATTCCGGTTAAGAGTTTGGCGAGTGAAAGTCCCATGTGTATGTCTAGCTTTTGCTTGGAGGCATTCTTTGTTGGGGCGTCCACTATCTCTTGTGGGAGTTTATTCCGAATAGGAGTCACCGTTGATGTGGGAAATTTTTGCCGTAAGAATGTCCGTGGGCGATGTTTAAGTAGTTTCTTAGTATGTCCTCTAAAACTCTCTAAATGTGGTCTCGTGAAGGATCGACCAACCTGTCCAGAAGAGAAGTGGTGGAAAATTGAGAATATTTCTAATGCGCCTCAAGTCCAGTTGGCAGAGGTTAAATGCAGACAGTCTCAAAGGGTAAGAAAGGTTGGTCAGTCCCTGTACAGCTCTTGTGGCATTCCTCTAATCCCGCTCGAGATAATTAGACGTATGCGGTCACCGACGAGACCCGTGTGTGCAATTTGGCCGCCGTATTCTGGGGTGAATTGGACGTAAATGCCGTAAAGAATCCGAAAATCTTCCTTGGATATACCGGGAATTTCCTCTCAATATGGTTTAAAATTCGGAGGCCAGTCCTGCTAGTCTTCAGTTGGTATGGTGAGAAAGAGAGATTGCTGGTCAGCCAGAAACCTATTTTCTGATGTTTGCCTACCGTTTCATTTGGCCATGTTCCGTTAGTTCGAAAGGGTTGATCCATGGATGTACCAAAGGGCAAATTGACGTATTTGTCGTCATTTATCGGTAGGCTCCAGTCCGTTGACCAGCTCTTGGTTGGGCAGATCACTTTGTTGTTTTTATTGGTAAAAAAATTCCTTAAATTTCCTAATTATTGCAAATACATACATTTCCTAGTAATATAAGTCAAGTTATTGCTAAAACTCCAATGTTCCTAATAAATTTGACATTTATCGTTATTGGCGGACTCTGTTCACGTTTATCGTTGGTACAATATATGGTCAGATTAAATGAAGGTGGTGGTACCACAATTGAGTTAAAAAATATAAAACTGGAAGTGGGCAAGTGAAAATAAAAAAAGGGAAACCAATTTACAAAAAAAATCGGGTGATGGCCAGAGCTCATCTAGGGCCTTGGCAGCGGTGCCCATCGTTTTCAATGGAACTGCTCATCATATTATAACAAAAAGGCAAGACGGGTGAGGACACCTGTATTTGGGCGGAAATAGGAAATAGTAAAAAGCTATGTGACCTAGATTACGCAGACGACGTTGTCTGCTTGTTCGAATGCACGGAACATGCTCAGCGTGCACTAGATAATCTCGCAAGAGCTGTAGCTCCATTCGGCATGCGCTTTGCACCTTCAAAGTGCAAGGTGATGTTACAAGACTGGATGTCAACAATTCCGAGCTTGATGCTCGATGGGGAGGTGCTGGCAGTTGTCGACCACTTCACCTACCTCGGTAGCTGCGTGACGACGGATGGGAGCACAGTAGTAGAGGTGAGTACGCGGATATCCAAGGCTCGAGCGGCGTACGCTGGACTGAAGCACTTGTGGCGCCGACCTGATATTTCACTGAAGTTGAAAGGTCGTGTTTACTGTGCTGCGGTGCCTTCAGTTTTGTTGTATGGTTGCGAAACTTGGAGTCTGCGTGCTGAAGATATTCGAAGTCTTGAGGTTTTCGACCATCGATGTTTACGTAGTATTGCTAGGATTGGGTGAAATAGCCGAGTAAGCAACGATGAGGTGAGAAAGCGAGTATTGGATACTAATTCAGAGAACGTTCTGTCACAGCGTTTCCAACTTAGTAGACTTCGTTGGTTGGGACACGTGTTACGTATGTCAAACACACGTCTACCGTACCGTGTCCTATTCTCCGTTGCTCCTAGGGAGTGGAAGAGACCACGTGGAGGTCAACAGATGACGAAGAATGAGGAAATGTACAACAGACTTAAGAAAAGTAGGTGCTTCACGTCTTCGTGGTTGGGGTCCAAAAGATCCGTCTACCAGTTGGCTGGAGACACTGAAGGATATGGCAGCGAACCGCGAACAGTGACGATCGTGTTGTCACTTTCTGTCGAATAAGAACGACTGATCGATGTGCGTTTGTACAGTTAGACTGTGTATTCCGTGTGTTGGCTACTAGGGCATTCTTTCCTTTTCCCACCCATGTAGGTCCAGTCCCTGTCCATCTTGTATATTCATACTTTGTAATTCTTTGTGCAACATGGTGAGAAAGGCAGTGGTCAGTGGGGCTTGCCCTACTGTTTAATGCTGTACGATGACGATGATCTGGGCGGCCAAAGAAGTCAAGTCTGTGGAACATGTACAATCGTTTAAATAGCCCGTTTTCCAAACTGCGCTGCAACAACATTTATCCTCTGGCTGCCTGAGCATTTTGACTGCTTCCTTGTCAGTTGCCTGTGACCATTGGCTTGAGTCTTTTATGCATTATTTCTGTTTGGCTGGCCCGATTGCTCCAGTTGACGGCTTGGTCGATAGCCCCTCATCTGAGATATATTCTTGGGTGCCAAAGATCCCGCTGTTTCCTCTCTGCCAGTCCGAATGCCTCTTTTTCTCTTTTGCGGGATACTTCCAACGTGTTCACTGTCTGTTCTTTGGTCTGTGGCCCTCGACTGGTTGGCCCGATCGGTTTGGTATTCGCATCATTCTGTTGTTCCACTATTCGCCGCTACACTATACCCAGCGTTTGCGCATCTGGGAGTGGTGCTTGGGATGCTTTTGCAGTAAATGTAAGTAAGCTTTTAATTTCACAAAAATCGCCTTTCTTTTTCCATGAGAAGTTCCGCAGGAAGTTGCATGTGTAGGATGAGTAGGCAAACAGTTTAATTAGGATCAGTCTAGTAGAAATCTACGGGATGACAGTTAAAATTAACTTCGTTTAGCGTTTTAAAATGCTAGGGCCAACTGCAAATTTACCTCAGGGTGTTACCGAGGCTTGAGGCGTGTTGTTGTGTCGGTGCGCAAACTCCTGTATCATCTTCGGTCAGTGATTTCTCGTACGTCCAGTCCCAGCGGAAAAGTAACCGCGAACAAAGTGCGGAGACTGTATTCAATTGTAACCAAAAATGAATACTTTACACAACATAAGGCAAGGGACGCATGGACACAAGGCGTTGTTATTTATTGTCCAGCGTGGTGCACAGATGTGATTGGTTAAGTCGGATCACAGTACATCAGAGTCTAATTGGCTGGCGGGTTGATGAGAAGGGTAGGCAGTAAGTTATCTGTCAGTGGTCGATGTGAACGGTGACGTGTGATAGGCTGATTGGCTCATGGGCACACGCGTTCACAGCTACACTGCCATGTGGGATATGCGGGCCTTGTGATTGGCTTATGTTCGCCAAACACCTTGTCCGTGGGTTGGAAGAAAGCGAACTGCAGCGTCGCTGATGACGTGTTTTCAGGGAGATTTCCGACTCCCTGACACGTGCTACTTGGTTTTGGCCCCTCCCTGAGCTGTATAAGTACCCCCAGTGGACGTCGGTCTGTCTTACACTGTGCGTTCTGTGTTTATGCATTCTCGTTCATTAACGTACTTCGATTTCTGTTTCGACCGACCCCCTGTCATGACTGATTGTGCACGTCCGTGTGACTTTTTCTGACCCACGGACCACCCTGTGCATTGCAAAGTTGGTGACAGTGGTTGGATATCAATCACTAGAAGATTAAGAAAACTCTGAGAAATCAGAGGTTAATATTTCCGCTAATGCGACCGATTTGTTGGTCGATGCCCTGTTGCGACTTGGGCAGTCTGTGAATAAGGTTACTGATGTGTCCGTGCCCACATCTAACAAGTTCCACATTTTTGTTGTTGATCTTGATGCGTGGGAGAGTCGGACTATGCATTAGTTTTAATGCGATTATCTTTCCATCTCCATGGTCATCGTCGCAAACCGCAAACCCGATTAGCCGTGCAACGTTTGTGTGATCCAGAAGTATGCACCCGTTACGTGCATAAGTTAGCACATGAGCTAGGATCTACGATGAACAGTAATGTAGATGAGCATTGGGCTCATATCAAACAGGCGATGCACTTTGCATCAGGATTTGCCTGTAGTCCTAGATCCGTTGTCCATCAAAGACACTGGATCTCGCAAGAGTCGCTGAGTATAATGGAGCACGAGCGTCAGCTCTCGAACCGTAAGGAGATGGATAAGATGCGGAGAAAGCTGCAAAGGCAAGTTACGAGAAGCCTTAAGAAGGATCGCGAAAATTGGTGGGTCAAGGTAGCCGAAGAAATGGAAATAGCAGCTGCTTCAGGTAACAGTCAGTGACTGTTCAAACTTATTCGTGACACCGGTGGACGGCACACCCAGGTCAGTGAAACGATTTACGATGGGAATGGAGAACCCATCCATGGCAAACAGCAAAGGCTTGACCGTCAGAAATCGAGTATTGTGTATAATTCGGAGAACGTTTTGTCACAGCGTATCCAGCTTAGTAGACTTCGTTGGTTACGTATGTGTTACGTATGGCAAACACACGTCTACCGTATCGCGTCCTATTCTCCGTTGCTCCTAGGGAGTGGAAGAGACCACGTGGAGGTCAACAGATGACGAGGAATGAGGAAATGTACAACAGACTTAAGAAAAGTAGGTGCTTCACGTCTTCGTGGTTGGGGTCCAAAAGATCCGTCTACCAGTTGGCTGGAGACACTGAAGGATATGGCAGCGAACCGCGAACAGTGACGATCGTGTTGTCACTTTCTGTCGAATAAGAACGACTGATCGATGTGCGTTTGTACAGTTAGACTGTGTATTCCGTGTGTTGGCTACTAGGGCATTCTTTCCCTTTCCCACCCATGTAGGTCCAGTCCCTGTCCATCTTGTATATTCATACTTTGTAATTCTTTGTGCAACATGGTGAGAAAGGCAGTGGTCAGTGGGGCTTGCCCTACTGTTTAATGCTGTACGATGATGATGATGATCTGGGCGGCCAAAGAAGTCAAGTCTGTGGAACATGTACAATCGTTTAAATAGCCCGTTTTCCAAACTGCGCTGCAACAACATTTATCCTCTGGCTGCCTGAGCATTTTGACTGCTTCCTTGTCAGTTGCCTGTGACCATTGGCTTGAGTCTTTTATGCATTATTTCTGTTTGGCTGGCCCGATTGCTCCAGTTGACGGCTTGGTCGATAGCCCCTCATCTGAGATATATTCTTGGGTGCCAAAGATCCCGCTGTTTCCTCTCTGCCAGTCCGAATGCCTCTTTTTCTCTTTTGCGGGATACTTCCAACGTGTTCACTGTCTGTTCTTTGGTCTGTGGCCCTCGACTGGTTGGCCCGATCGGTTTGGTATTCGCATCATTCTGTTGTTCCACTATTCGCCGCTACACTATACCCAGCGTTTGCGCATCTGGGAGTGGTGCTTGGGATGCTTTTGCAGTAAATGTAAGTAAGCTTTTAATTTCACAAAAATCGCCTTTCTTTTTCCATGAGAAGTTCCGCAGGAAGTTGCATGTGTAGGATGAGTAGGCAAACAGTTTAATTAGGATCAGTCTAGTAGAAATCTACGGGATGACAGTTAAAATTAACTTCGTTTAGCGTTTTAAAATGCTAGGGCCAACTGCAAATTTACCTCAGGGTGTTACCGAGGCTTGAGGCGTGTTGTTGTGTCGGTGCGCAAACTCCTGTATCATCTTCGGTCAGTGATTTCTCGTACGTCCAGTCCCAGCGGAAAAGTAACCGCGAACAAAGTGCGGAGACTGTATTCAATTGTAACCAAAAATGAATACTTTACACAACATAAGGCAAGGGACGCATGGACACAAGGCGTTGTTATTTATTGTCCAGCGTGGTGCACAGATGTGATTGGTTAAGTCGGATCACAGTACATCAGAGTCTAATTGGCTGGCGGGTTGATGAGAAGGGTAGGCAGTAAGTTATCTGTCAGTGGTCGATGTGAACGGTGACGTGTGATAGGCTGATTGGCTCATGGGCACACGCGTTCACAGCTACACTGCCATGTGGGATATGCGGGCCTTGTGATTGGCTTATGTTCGCCAAACACCTTGTCCGTGGGTTGGAAGAAAGCGAACTGCAGCGTCGCTGATGACGTGTTTTCAGGGAGATTTCCGACTCCCTGACACGTGCTACTTGGTTTTGGCCCCTCCCTGAGCTGTATAAGTACCCCCAGTGGACGTCGGTCTGTCTTACACTGTGCGTTCTGTGTTTATGCATTCTCGTTCATTAACGTACTTCGATTTCTGTTTCGACCGACCCCCTGTCATGACTGATTGTGCACGTCCGTGTGACTTTTTCTGACCCACGGACCACCCTGTGCATTGCAAAGTTGGTGACAGTGGTTGGATATCAATCACTAGAAGATTAAGAAAACTCTGAGAAATCAGAGGTTAATATTTCCGCTAATGCGACCAATTTGTTGGTCGATGCCCTGTTGCGACTTGGGCAGTCTGTGAATAAGGTTACTGATGTGTCCGTGCCCACACCTAACAAGTTCCACATTTTTGTTGTTGATCTTGATGCGTGGGAGAGTCGGACTATGCATTAGTTTTAATGCGATTATCTTTCCATCTCCATGGTCATCGTCGCAAACCGCAAACCCGATTAGCCGTGCAACGTTTGTGTGATCCAGAAGTATGCACCCGTTACGTGCATAAGTTAGCACATGAGCTAGGATCTACGATGAACAGTAATGTAGATGAGCATTGGGCTCATATCAAACAGGCGATGCACTTTGCATCAGGATTTGCCTGTAGTCCTAGATCCGTTGTCCATCAAAGACACTGGATCTCGCAAGAGTCGCTGAGTATAATGGAGCACGAGCGTCAGCTCTCGAACCGTAAGGAGATGGATAAGATGCGGAGAAAGCTGCAAAGGCAAGTTACGAGAAGCCTTAAGAAGGATCGCGAAAATTGGTGGGTCAAGGTAGCCGAAGAAATGGAAATAGCAGCTGCTTCAGGTAACAGTCAGTGACTGTTCAAACTTATTCGTGACACCGGTGGACGGCACACCCAGGTCAGTGAAACGATTTACGATGGGAATGGAGAACCCATCCATGGCAAACAGCAAAGGCTTGACCGTCAGAAATCGAGTATTGTGTATAATTCGGAGAACGTTTTGTCACAGCGTATCCAGCTTAGTAGACTTCGTTGGTTACGTATGTGTTACGTATGGCAAACACACGTCTACCGTATCGCGTCCTATTCTCCGTTGCTCCTAGGGAGTGGAAGAGACCACGTGGAGGTCAACAGATGACGAGGAATGAGGAAATGTACAACAGACTTAAGAAAAGTAGGTGCTTCACGTCTTCGTGGTTGGGGTCCAAAAGATCCGTCTACCAGTTGGCTGGAGACACTGAAGGATATGGCAGCGAACCGCGAACAGTGACGATCGTGTTGTCACTTTCTGTCGAATAAGAACGACTGATCGATGTGCGTTTGTACAGTTAGACTGTGTATTCCGTGTGTTGGCTACTAGGGCATTCTTTCCTTTTCCCACCCATGTAGGTCCAGTCCCTGTCCATCTTGTATATTCATACTTTGTAATTCTTTGTGCAACATGGTGAGAAAGGCAGTGGTCAGTGGGGCTTGCCCTACTGTTTAATGCTGTACGATGACGATGATCTGGGCGGCCAAAGAAGTCAAGTCTGTGGAACATGTACAATCGTTTAAATAGCCCGTTTTCCAAACTGCGCTGCAACAACATTTATCCTCTGGCTGCCTGAGCATTTTGACTGCTTCCTTGTCAGTTGCCTGTGACCATTGGCTTGAGTCTTTTATGCATTATTTCTGTTTGGCTGGCCCGATTGCTCCAGTTGACGGCTTGGTCGATAGCCCCTCATCTGAGATATATTCTTGGGTGCCAAAGATCCCGCTGTTTCCTCTCTGCCAGTCCGAATGCCTCTTTTTCTCTTTTGCGGGATACTTCCAACGTGTTCACTGTCTGTTCTTTGGTCTGTGGCCCTCGACTGGTTGGCCCGATCGGTTTGGTATTCGCATCATTCTGTTGTTCCACTATTCGCCGCTACACTATACCCAGCGTTTGCGCATCTGGGAGTGGTGCTTGGGATGCTTTTGCAGTAAATGTAAGTAAGCTTTTAATTTCACAAAAATCGCCTTTCTTTTTCCATGAGAAGTTCCGCAGGAAGTTGCATGTGTAGGATGAGTAGGCAAACAGTTTAATTAGGATCAGTCTAGTAGAAATCTACGGGATGACAGTTAAAATTAACTTCGTTTAGCGTTTTAAAATGCTAGGGCCAACTGCAAATTTACCTCAGGGTGTTACCGAGGCTTGAGGCGTGTTGTTGTGTCGGTGCGCAAACTCCTGTATCATCTTCGGTCAGTGATTTCTCGTACGTCCAGTCCCAGCGGAAAAGTAACCGCGAACAAAGTGCGGAGACTGTATTCAATTGTAACCAAAAATGAATACTTTACACAACATAAGGCAAGGGACGCATGGACACAAGGCGTTGTTATTTATTGTCCAGCGTGGTGCACAGATGTGATTGGTTAAGTCGGATCACAGTACATCAGAGTCTAATTGGCTGGCGGGTTGATGAGAAGGGTAGGCAGTAAGTTATCTGTCAGTGGTCGATGTGAACGGTGACGTGTGATAGGCTGATTGGCTCATGGGCACACGCGTTCACAGCTACACTGCCATGTGGGATATGCGGGCCTTGTGATTGGCTTATGTTCGCCAAACACCTTGTCCGTGGGTTGGAAGAAAGCGAACTGCAGCGTCGCTGATGACGTGTTTTCAGGGAGATTTCCGACTCCCTGACACGTGCTACTTGGTTTTGGCCCCTCCCTGAGCTGTATAAGTACCCCCAGTGGACGTCGGTCTGTCTTACACTGTGCGTTCTGTGTTTATGCATTCTCGTTCATTAACGTACTTCGATTTCTGTTTCGACCGACCCCCTGTCATGACTGATTGTGCACGTCCGTGTGACTTTTTCTGACCCACGGACCACCCTGTGCATTGCAAAGTTGGTGACAGTGGTTGGATATCAATCACTAGAAGATTAAGAAAACTCTGAGAAATCAGAGGTTAATATTTCCGCTAATGCGACCAATTTGTTGGTCGATGCCCTGTTGCGACTTGGGCAGTCTGTGAATAAGGTTACTGATGTGTCCGTGCCCACACCTAACAAGTTCCACATTTTTGTTGTTGATCTTGATGCGTGGGAGAGTCGGACTATGCATTAGTTTTAATGCGATTATCTTTCCATCTCCATGGTCATCGTCGCAAACCGCAAACCCGATTAGCCGTGCAACGTTTGTGTGATCCAGAAGTATGCACCCGTTACGTGCATAAGTTAGCACATGAGCTAGGATCTACGATGAACAGTAATGTAGATGAGCATTGGGCTCATATCAAACAGGCGATGCACTTTGCATCAGGATTTGCCTGTAGTCCTAGATCCGTTGTCCATCAAAGACACTGGATCTCGCAAGAGTCGCTGAGTATAATGGAGCACGAGCGTCAGCTCTCGAACCGTAAGGAGATGGATAAGATGCGGAGAAAACTGCAAAGGCAAGTTACGAGAAGCCTTAAGAAGGATCGCGAAAATTGGTGGGTCAAGGTAGCCGAAGAAATGGAAATAGCAGCTGCTTCAGGTAACAGTCAGTGACTGTTCAAACTTATTCGTGACACCGGTGGACGGCACACCCAGGTCAGTGAAACGATTTACGATGGGAATGGAGAACCCATCCATGGCAAACAGCAAAGGCTTGACCGTCAGAAATCGAGTATTGTATATAATTCGGAGAACGTTTTGTCACAGCGTATCCAGCTTAGTAGACTTCGTTGGTTACGTATGTGTTACGTATGTTTAGGATTTATGTCAGTTAAGTCAGGACCTGCTCCCGTATAGAGTCTATAGCCCGTGGTCCTCGGTATGTGACACGATAGTGAATATACTCGGCAGCGCGCAAAGCAGAACTCAAAACGCTGGAGCGGGACAACGTGTGTATTGGAGGAGCGCAACGGCGTGCAGACGACGTACACAGGCGGAGCAAGTGGCGCCACCAAAAACGGTCATTGTTCAAATAAACAAATTTGATAGTCTTCGTCATCGAGTGCTTTATTGGTAGCACTACAGGGGTCTCCCCCTAGAAGGCCGACGCAGTTGGGCTTCGACCCGTGATGGGTACGTCGGATTTGGTGGCGAGAGACGTTTTCCATGCCTCCCGCCGCGGTCAAACACAACAGCGAAGCCAGCACAAGCCGTTCTCCATGACTCACACTGGTCGCTGTGCGTTGATCGCAAAATTGCGTCCTCCTCAAAATGTTCCGACCGGGGTAGATCCTGTTCGTGACCTGGCGGTGGTGGTTGTGTTGTAGGGTTTGTCGTTGTCGGCATATCCCAAAGTTCCGTGTCCCTGTGGTTGTCATTGCCTTCGTAAGCGAGCCAGCGTCCGGCGTCAAATGGGTCCAGTCGCGATCCAGTGAGCCTTGTGTTGGAGCCATGCGAGATCCTGGATATCCATCTGGTTCTGTCTGACGGGACGAGCTGGAAGGAAAGAAACACAAGGAAGCTGCGCCTCGAGGCGCGATCGGATATTCGACTGAGGGGGACATACCGGCGCAATACAGGCTGCCGCCACTCTTGTCGTGATCACCACGTGGTCGTGCATTCATATATAATAGGACTATGTACAAGTTGAATATGAAGAGTAAACTTAAATATATACAACTGTTACATATTCAGAAAACCTCGTTGGCTGTCGCAGCTCGCGGCCGCGTCGATTTCTCCTGTTGATCGGTGCAGCTGTGTCTTTCGTGGAGTTTGGTGTTGCAACAGGTAACGAGGGGTCGTTAGTGGGAGTAACAGGGGCCGACTCGTGACGACTAACCGAAGGTTGTGAGCAGGTAGGGACACTGAGAGGGTTGTTCGAGGTGGGTTCTGCCTCGATGAAGGCTGGTTTGAGGCGGTCTATGCTGATGGTCTCCTTCCTGCCCTCGACGTCCACCACGTATTTCTTTTCCTTTCGCTGGACGACGCGGAACGGGCCAGAGTAAGCCGCCTGCAGTGGTGATCGCACTGCATCTACTCGAATAAAAACATGGCTGGTGGTAGCTAGAGCGGTAGGTATGTAGTTGCTCAGGGTTTGTTCTCGTGGTGGGGTGGGCTTTATCACCCGCATTTGGTGCGACAGCCGTTTTGCGTAATCCCCGTAATTAAAACTCATAGGTGGTAATGGAGAAACCAACTCACCTGGAAGTCGTAGTGTGCAACCATAAACCAGTTCAGCCGCCGTAACACCCATATCGGCTTTAACGGTGTTACGCAGTCCTAAGAGAACGATCGGCAAAACTTCACTCCATAATGGATTATCACGAGCACGAAGGGCAGCTTTCAGCTGGCGATGGAATCGCTCCACCATGCCATTGGCCTGAGGATGATAGGCTGTCGTCTTGTTGTGTCGACAACCGAATGCGTTTAGTAGCTCGTGGAAGGCGCCGTCGAAATGAGAACCGCGATCAGTGGTCACGATAGCAGGGCAACCGAACTGACTCACCCAACCGGTTAGGAATGCTTTTGCAGCTTCCTCTGAGGTTGGGCGAGGAATAGGTATGGCCTGTGGCCAGCGAGTGAAACGATCTACGCAAGTGAGGATGTAGACGCAGCCATTGGATGGCGGAAGTGGCCCCACGAGATCCACATGCACATGATGAAAGCGTGCGTTCGGTTCGCAGAATGTGCCTAAAGTAGATTTGGTGTGACGATGTATCTTAACTCGTTGGCACTGGAGACAAGCACGAGCCCAAAGACGTACGTCACGTTTGACGCAAGGCCAGACGAATCGCTCGGTGACTAGTTTCACTGAGGCGGTTACCCCAGGGTGCGATAAGTTGTGGAGGCTGGTAAAAACTCGTCGGCGAAAACTGGCAGGAACCAGTGGTCGGGGTCGACCTTGTGACACATCGCAAATGATAGTTACGTCCGAAGTTGGAAGGGCCACTGCCACTAGGTGCAGGGAGCTGTTGTGTCTGAGTTGCTCTACCTCAGGATCTGTCGTTTGGGCTGCGGCGATTGCTTCTAGGTCTATGCCCATGGGTAGTGGGTAGTCGATATTGTGGACGCGTGAGAGTGCGTCTGCCACGGGATTGTGTGCCCCAGAGACGTGTCGAATGTCCGTAGTAAACTGCGAAACATAGTCTAAGTGGCGAATCTCGCGTGGCGAATATCGGTCAGAAGCTGACTGGAGGGCGTACACTAGTGGTTTATGATCTGTAAACACTGTGAACAATTGGCCCTCGAGTGTGTGCCGGAAGTGTCGGATACCCAAATAGATTGCCAGAAGTTCTCTGCTGAACGTACTATATCGGGATTCCGCAGGCTGGAGACGCTTGGAGAAGAAAGCTATTGGTTGCCATGAATTGTTGACGAATTGCTGCAACACTGCGCCAACAGCCGTGTCCGAAGCATCTGTTCCTAATGCCAGGGGAGCAGAAGGATCGGGATGTGCAAGGAGTGCTATGTTGGCGATAGCATCCTTGATCAAAGTAAACGCTGCTTGCGCCGTGTCGGGAAAAATGAATTTCCGCTTACCTCCACGTAAAAGGTCTGTTAGAGGCTGCATTATTTCGGCGCAGTGTGGGATAAAGCGGCGATAAAAGTTAACCAGGCCAGAAAATTGGCGCAACTGTCGGTAAGAGTGAGGCTCAGGATAGTCGCGAATTGCCGCCACCTTGTCAGGCAGGGGCTGTATGCCTGAGGCTGAGATTTCGTGACCTAGGAACGTGATGGTCGTCTTACCTAATTCGCACTTAGCAGAGTTAATGGTTACACCGTGTTGGCTAAGGCGCTCAAAAAGAGCACGCAGGTGTGTCATATGCTCTTCTTTTGAAGAACTTGCCACCAAAATATCGTCTAAGTACACGTAGACGTTCTTCAAACCGCGTGTTGCCTCATGCATAAACCTTTGAAAGGTTTGGGCTGCATTGCTGAGCCCAAAAGGCATGCGCAAAAACTCGAATAGTCCGAATGGAGTTGTGACAGCGGTTTTAGGGATGTCAGCCTCTGCTACTGGGATTTGGTGGTATGCTCTGACGAGGTCGATTCTGCTGAAAACAGAACAACCAGACAGGGTAGAAGTAAGATCTTGAATATGTGGAATGGGGTATCTGTCCGGGACAGTAGCCTGGTTGAGGGCCCTGTAGTCACCGCAGGGGCGCCAATCGCCATTAGGTTTAGGAACCATGTGAAGGGGCGAGGCCCAAGGGCTACTGGACGGGCGTATTATGCCTAGTTCTAGCATGTGTTCAAACTCAGCCTGTGCTACGCGTAGCTTGTCTAAGGTCAAGCGACGTGGTCGGCTAAATGCTGGGGGTCCTTTAGTGACAATATGGTGGGTAACGTTAGTGGTCACCGCGGGAAGGGGGCCAGATTGTCTTAGCATTGCCGGGTAAGCTGAAAGTAGGTCTGCGTACGGGTGTTCGGCCTGCGGTTCGATGTATAGGGGCGTGATGTGATTCATGGAGGAATACGACCCGGTTACGGAAAGAGAAGTCTGCCGGTCGACAACTCTCCGGCCTCGTGCATCGATCAGGAGGTCGAAATGGTCTAGGAAATCGATGCCTAGTATGGGATAAGGGACGTCCGCTACTATGAACACCCAGCGGAAGGTGCGGCGTAGTCCTAAGTTGAGTGTGAGTGACTTACGGCCGTAAGTAGCAATGGGAGTGCCATTGGCAGCACGGAGTTGTTGGACTGACGGGTTCGTTGCATCACCTGCCTCCTTTGGAATGACACTTACTGCTGCACCGGTGTCAATTAGGAACAGGCTATTGGAAACTAAATCTCGGACATGCAACAGACGACTGCTATTATGGCTGCCGACCGCGTTAGTCGCCGGAACGCGTCGGGATATTAGTTTCCCTGTTTGGCACCTGGGAAGGTGCAACCGGCTTCGCAGCGCCGAGCCTTCTCCCCAAACCGTTTGTGGTATCGACAATACGTTGATCGAGATGGGTTACCCAGGCGGTTAGGGGAAGGGCTTCTTCTTCTGAGACGTTCACGTCGGTCAGAGTTGTGATAAGATATATGGTTTCTACAGTGAGAACAACCAGGAGAGGAAGAACGTCTGAAAGCCCGCTCGAAAGCAGCTATCAGAGTATCCTCGGGGTGTGTTTCTACGGTGGGAGCTGTGGTCTGGGGGCTGCTCGAGTTTGTTACGGCGGTAATTTGTGGATGGTACCGGTCCATAATACCGTCCGCTAGTTTAGCCGCTTCTGTGAGCTTAAGGTGGCTGGAAACCTCGAGCAGTGCTTGAATGTTGGGTGGTAGTCGCTGTACCCACAACTCTTTAAGGACGTTTTCCTCTAAAAGTTGCCCTGCCAGCTGCTGCATTTCTCTCAGTAATGCAGAGGGCTTCTTGCTACCTAACTCTGTCCCTTGGGTCAGCCGTTTTAGTCTGGACGATTCTGACGGTAAAAGACAAGAGATTACCGCGTCTTTCACGGCTGTGTAAGAACTGTTATTAAATATTACGTCGCGTATCTGAGTAGCAACGTCACGGGGAAGGCGACCGATAGTCCACAAGTAACGGGTTCGTTCGCTTGTAATTCTATGTGATTCGAACTCTGCCTCCAACATATGAAACCAGAGCTGAGGGTCATCAATAAAAAACTGAGGGACGGCTAGGGAGACTGTCGAAACGGACGGTTCCGGGTCAGGTTTACGGTCGTTGCTAGCCATAGTTGCAATGGTATATCAAATGTAAAATGATATAAAGAGGACAGTGCAGCAAAAGTGAAACACTTATAATATGGATATGAGAAAATATATATAAGGGATATGGTAACTGATATCCGGAATTTACCGTTTATATATCGGAAAAGTGTATATGTAAACGAATAAATGTGATTGAGGGACTTACGAATGTACTTCGAGAATTAATTTGTTCTTCGGGCTCACCAGTTTAGGATTTATGTCAGTTAAGTCAGGACCTGCTCCCGTATAGAGTCTATAGCCCGTGGTCCTCGGTATGTGACACGATAGTGAATATACTCGGCAGCGCGCAAAGCAGAACTCAAAACGCTGGAGCGGGACAACGTGTGTATTGGAGGAGCGCAACGGCGTGCAGACGACGTACACAGGCGGAGCAAGTGGCGCCACCAAAAACGGTCATTGTTCAAATAAACAAATTTGATAGTCTTCGTCATCGAGTGCTTTATTGGTAGCACTACATATGGCAAACACACGTCTACCGTATCGCGTCCTATTCTCCGTTGCTCCTAGGGAGTGGAAGAGACCACATTGAGGTCAACAGATGACGTGGCAGCGAGGAATGAGGAAATGTACAACAGACTTAAGAAAAGTAGGTGCTTCACGTCTTCGTGGTTGGGGTCCAAAAGATCCGTCTACCAGTTGGCTGGAGACACTGAAGGATATGGCAGCGAACCGCGAACAGTGACGATCGTGTTGTCACTTTCTGTCGAATAAGAACGACTGATCGATGTGCGTTTGTACAGTTAGACTGTGTATTCCGTGTGTTGGCTACTAGGGCATTCTTTCCTTTTCCCACCCATGTAGGTCCAGTCCCTGTCCATCTTGTATATTCATACTTTGTAATTCTTTGTGCAACATGGTGAGAAAGGCAGTGGTCAGTGGGGCTTGCCCTACTGTTTAATGCTGTACGATGATGATGATGATGATGATGATGATGATCTGGGCGGCCAAAGAAGTCAAGTCTGTGGAACATGTACAATCGTTTAAATAGCCCGTTTTCCAAACTGCGCTGCAACAACATTTATCCTCTGGCTGCCTGAGCATTTTGACTGCTTCCTTGTCAGTTGCCTGTGACCATTGGCTTGAGTCTTTTATGCATTATTTCTGTTTGGCTGGCCCGATTGCTCCAGTTGACGGCTTGGTCGATAGCCCCTCATCTGAGATATATTCTTGGGTGCCAAAGATCCCGCTGTTTCCTCTCTGCCAGTCCGAATGCCTCTTTTTCTCTTTTGCGGGATACTTCCAACGTGTTCACTGTCTGTTCTTTGGTCTGTGGCCCTCGACTGGTTGGCCCGATCGGTTTGGTATTCGCATCATTCTGTTGTTCCACTATTCGCCGCTACACTATACCCAGCGTTTGCGCATCTGGGAGTGGTGCTTGGGATGCTTTTGCAGTAAATGTAAGTAAGCTTTTAATTTCACAAAAATCGCCTTTCTTTTTCCATGAGAAGTTCCGCAGGAAGTTGCATGTGTAGGATGAGTAGGCAAACAGTTTAATTAGGATCAGTCTAGTAGAAATCTACGGGATGACAGTTAAAATTAACTTCGTTTAGCGTTTTAAAATGCTAGGGCCAACTGCAAATTTACCTCAGGGTGTTACCGAGGCTTGAGGCGTGTTGTTGTGTCGGTGCGCAAACTCCTGTATCATCTTCGGTCAGTGATTTCTCGTACGTCCAGTCCCAGCGGAAAAGTAACCGCGAACAAAGTGCGGAGACTGTATTCAATTGTAACCAAAAATGAATACTTTACACAACATAAGGCAAGGGACGCATGGACACAAGGCGTTGTTATTTATTGTCCAGCGTGGTGCACAGATGTGATTGGTTAAGTCGGATCACAGTACATCAGAGTCTAATTGGCTGGCGGGTTGATGAGAAGGGTAGGCAGTAAGTTATCTGTCAGTGGTCGATGTGAACGGTGACGTGTGATAGGCTGATTGGCTCATGGGCACACGCGTTCACAGCTACACTGCCATGTGGGATATGCGGGCCTTGTGATTGGCTTATGTTCGCCAAACACCTTGTCCGTGGGTTGGAAGAAAGCGAACTGCAGCGTCGCTGATGACGTGTTTTCAGGGAGATTTCCGACTCCCTGATACGTGCTACTTGGTTTTGGCCCCTCCCTGAGCTGTATAAGTACCCCCAGTGGACGTCGGTCTGTCTTACACTGTGCGTTCTGTGTTTATGCATTCTCGTTCATTAACGTACTTCGATTTCTGTTTCGACCGACCCCCTGTCATGACTGATTGTGCACGTCCGTGTGACTTTTTCTGACCCACGGACCACCCTGTGCATTGCAAAGTTGGTGACAGTGGTTGGATATCAATCACTAGAAGATTAAGAAAACTCTGAGAAATCAGAGGTTAATATTTCCGCTAATGCGACCAATTTGTTGGTCGATGCCCTGTTGCGACTTGGGCAGTCTGTGAATAAGGTTACTGATGTGTCCGTGCCCACACCTAACAAGTTCCACATTTTTGTTGTTGATCTTGATGCGTGGGAGAGTCGGACTATGCATTAGTTTTAATGCGATTATCTTTCCATCTCCATGGTCATCGTCGCAAACCGCAAACCCGATTAGCCGTGCAACGTTTGTGTGATCCAGAAGTATGCACCCGTTACGTGCATAAGTTAGCACATGAGCTAGGATCTACGATGAACAGTAATGTAGATGAGCATTGGGCTCATATCAAACAGGCGATGCACTTTGCATCAGGATTTGCCTGTAGTCCTAGATCCGTTGTCCATCAAAGACACTGGATCTCGCAAGAGTCGCTGAGTATAATGGAGCACGAGCGTCAGCTCTCGAACCGTAAGGAGATGGATAAGATGCGGAGAAAACTGCAAAGGCAAGTTACGAGAAGCCTTAAGAAGGATCGCGAAAATTGGTGGGTCAAGGTAGCCGAAGAAATGGAAATAGCAGCTGCTTCAGGTAACAGTCAGTGACTGTTCAAACTTATTCGTGACACCGGTGGACGGCACACCCAGGTCAGTGAAACGATTTACGATGGGAATGGAGAACCCATCCATGGCAAACAGCAAAGGCTTGACCGTCAGAAATCGAGTATTGTATATAATTCGGAGAACGTTTTGTCACAGCGTATCCAGCTTAGTAGACTTCGTTGGTTACGTATGTGTTACGTATGGCAAACACACGTCTACCGTATCGCGTCCTATTCTCCGTTGCTCCTAGGGAGTGGAAGAGACCACATTGAGGTCAACAGATGACGTGGCAGCGAGGAATGAGGAAATGTACAACAGACTTAAGAAAAGTAGGTGCTTCACGTCTTCGTGGTTGGGGTCCAAAAGATCCGTCTACCAGTTGGCTGGAGACACTGAAGGATATGGCAGCGAACCGCGAACAGTGACGATCGTGTTGTCACTTTCTGTCGAATAAGAACGACTGATCGATGTGCGTTTGTACAGTTAGACTGTGTATTCCGTGTGTTGGCTACTAGGGCATTCTTTCCTTTTCCCACCCATGTAGGTCCAGTCCCTGTCCATCTTGTATATTCATACTTTGTAATTCTTTGTGCAACATGGTGAGAAAGGCAGTGGTCAGTGGGGCTTGCCCTACTGTTTAATGCTGTACGATGATGATGATGATGATGATGATGATGATGATCTGGGCGGCCAAAGAAGTCAAGTCTGTGGAACATGTACAATCGTTTAAATAGCCCGTTTTCCAAACTGCGCTGCAACAACATTTATCCTCTGGCTGCCTGAGCATTTTGACTGCTTCCTTGTCAGTTGCCTGTGACCATTGGCTTGAGTCTTTTATGCATTATTTCTGTTTGGCTGGCCCGATTGCTCCAGTTGACGGCTTGGTCGATAGCCCCTCATCTGAGATATATTCTTGGGTGCCAAAGATCCCGCTGTTTCCTCTCTGCCAGTCCGAATGCCTCTTTTTCTCTTTTGCGGGATACTTCCAACGTGTTCACTGTCTGTTCTTTGGTCTGTGGCCCTCGACTGGTTGGCCCGATCGGTTTGGTATTCGCATCATTCTGTTGTTCCACTATTCGCCGCTACACTATACCCAGCGTTTGCGCATCTGGGAGTGGTGCTTGGGATGCTTTTGCAGTAAATGTAAGTAAGCTTTTAATTTCACAAAAATCGCCTTTCTTTTTCCATGAGAAGTTCCGCAGGAAGTTGCATGTGTAGGATGAGTAGGCAAACAGTTTAATTAGGATCAGTCTAGTAGAAATCTACGGGATGACAGTTAAAATTAACTTCGTTTAGCGTTTTAAAATGCTAGGGCCAACTGCAAATTTACCTCAGGGTGTTACCGAGGCTTGAGGCGTGTTGTTGTGTCGGTGCGCAAACTCCTGTATCATCTTCGGTCAGTGATTTCTCGTACGTCCAGTCCCAGCGGAAAAGTAACCGCGAACAAAGTGCGGAGACTGTATTCAATTGTAACCAAAAATGAATACTTTACACAACATAAGGCAAGGGACGCATGGACACAAGGCGTTGTTATTTATTGTCCAGCGTGGTGCACAGATGTGATTGGTTAAGTCGGATCACAGTACATCAGAGTCTAATTGGCTGGCGGGTTGATGAGAAGGGTAGGCAGTAAGTTATCTGTCAGTGGTCGATGTGAACGGTGACGTGTGATAGGCTGATTGGCTCATGGGCACACGCGTTCACAGCTACACTGCCATGTGGGATATGCGGGCCTTGTGATTGGCTTATGTTCGCCAAACACCTTGTCCGTGGGTTGGAAGAAAGCGAACTGCAGCGTCGCTGATGACGTGTTTTCAGGGAGATTTCCGACTCCCTGATACGTGCTACTTGGTTTTGGCCCCTCCCTGAGCTGTATAAGTACCCCCAGTGGACGTCGGTCTGTCTTACACTGTGCGTTCTGTGTTTATGCATTCTCGTTCATTAACGTACTTCGATTTCTGTTTCGACCGACCCCCTGTCATGACTGATTGTGCACGTCCGTGTGACTTTTTCTGACCCACGGACCACCCTGTGCATTGCAAAGTTGGTGACAGTGGTTGGATATCAATCACTAGAAGATTAAGAAAACTCTGAGAAATCAGAGGTTAATATTTCCGCTAATGCGACCAATTTGTTGGTCGATGCCCTGTTGCGACTTGGGCAGTCTGTGAATAAGGTTACTGATGTGTCCGTGCCCACACCTAACAAGTTCCACATTTTTGTTGTTGATCTTGATGCGTGGGAGAGTCGGACTATGCATTAGTTTTAATGCGATTATCTTTCCATCTCCATGGTCATCGTCGCAAACCGCAAACCCGATTAGCCGTGCAACGTTTGTGTGATCCAGAAGTATGCACCCGTTACGTGCATAAGTTAGCACATGAGCTAGGATCTACGATGAACAGTAATGTAGATGAGCATTGGGCTCATATCAAACAGGCGATGCACTTTGCATCAGGATTTGCCTGTAGTCCTAGATCCGTTGTCCATCAAAGACACTGGATCTCGCAAGAGTCGCTGAGTATAATGGAGCACGAGCGTCAGCTCTCGAACCGTAAGGAGATGGATAAGATGCGGAGAAAACTGCAAAGGCAAGTTACGAGAAGCCTTAAGAAGGATCGCGAAAATTGGTGGGTCAAGGTAGCCGAAGAAATGGAAATAGCAGCTGCTTCAGGTAACAGTCAGTGACTGTTCAAACTTATTCGTGACACCGGTGGACGGCACACCCAGGTCAGTGAAACGATTTACGATGGGAATGGAGAACCCATCCATGGCAAACAGCAAAGGCTTGACCGTCAGAAATCGAGTATTGTATATAATTCGGAGAACGTTTTGTCACAGCGTATCCAGCTTAGTAGACTTCGTTGGTTACGTATGTGTTACGTATGGCAAACACACGTCTACCGTATCGCGTCCTATTCTCCGTTGCTCCTAGGGAGTGGAAGAGACCACATTGAGGTCAACAGATGACGTGGCAGCGAGGAATGAGGAAATGTACAACAGACTTAAGAAAAGTAGGTGCTTCACGTCTTCGTGGTTGGGGTCCAAAAGATCCGTCTACCAGTTGGCTGGAGACACTGAAGGATATGGCAGCGAACCGCGAACAGTGACGATCGTGTTGTCACTTTCTGTCGAATAAGAACGACTGATCGATGTGCGTTTGTACAGTTAGACTGTGTATTCCGTGTGTTGGCTACTAGGGCATTCTTTCCTTTTCCCACCCATGTAGGTCCAGTCCCTGTCCATCTTGTATATTCATACTTTGTAATTCTTTGTGCAACATGGTGAGAAAGGCAGTGGTCAGTGGGGCTTGCCCTACTGTTTAATGCTGTACGATGATGATGATGATGATGATGATGATGATGATGATCTGGGCGGCCAAAGAAGTCAAGTCTGTGGAACATGTACAATCGTTTAAATAGCCCGTTTTCCAAACTGCGCTGCAACAACATTTATCCTCTGGCTGCCTGAGCATTTTGACTGCTTCCTTGTCAGTTGCCTGTGACCATTGGCTTGAGTCTTTTATGCATTATTTCTGTTTGGCTGGCCCGATTGCTCCAGTTGACGGCTTGGTCGATAGCCCCTCATCTGAGATATATTCTTGGGTGCCAAAGATCCCGCTGTTTCCTCTCTGCCAGTCCGAATGCCTCTTTTTCTCTTTTGCGGGATACTTCCAACGTGTTCACTGTCTGTTCTTTGGTCTGTGGCCCTCGACTGGTTGGCCCGATCGGTTTGGTATTCGCATCATTCTGTTGTTCCACTATTCGCCGCTACACTATACCCAGCGTTTGCGCATCTGGGAGTGGTGCTTGGGATGCTTTTGCAGTAAATGTAAGTAAGCTTTTAATTTCACAAAAATCGCCTTTCTTTTTCCATGAGAAGTTCCGCAGGAAGTTGCATGTGTAGGATGAGTAGGCAAACAGTTTAATTAGGATCAGTCTAGTAGAAATCTACGGGATGACAGTTAAAATTAACTTCGTTTAGCGTTTTAAAATGCTAGGGCCAACTGCAAATTTACCTCAGGGTGTTACCGAGGCTTGAGGCGTGTTGTTGTGTCGGTGCGCAAACTCCTGTATCATCTTCGGTCAGTGATTTCTCGTACGTCCAGTCCCAGCGGAAAAGTAACCGCGAACAAAGTGCGGAGACTGTATTCAATTGTAACCAAAAATGAATACTTTACACAACATAAGGCAAGGGACGCATGGACACAAGGCGTTGTTATTTATTGTCCAGCGTGGTGCACAGATGTGATTGGTTAAGTCGGATCACAGTACATCAGAGTCTAATTGGCTGGCGGGTTGATGAGAAGGGTAGGCAGTAAGTTATCTGTCAGTGGTCGATGTGAACGGTGACGTGTGATAGGCTGATTGGCTCATGGGCACACGCGTTCACAGCTACACTGCCATGTGGGATATGCGGGCCTTGTGATTGGCTTATGTTCGCCAAACACCTTGTCCGTGGGTTGGAAGAAAGCGAACTGCAGCGTCGCTGATGACGTGTTTTCAGGGAGATTTCCGACTCCCTGACACGTGCTACTTGGTTTTGGCCCCTCCCTGAGCTGTATAAGTACCCCCAGTGGACGTCGGTCTGTCTTACACTGTGCGTTCTGTGTTTATGCATTCTCGTTCATTAACGTACTTCGATTTCTGTTTCGACCGACCCCCTGTCATGACTGATTGTGCACGTCCGTGTGACTTTTTCTGACCCACGGACCACCCTGTGCATTGCAAAGTTGGTGACAGTGGTTGGATATCAATCACTAGAAGATTAAGAAAACTCTGAGAAATCAGAGGTTAATATTTCCGCTAATGCGACCAATTTGTTGGTCGATGCCCTGTTGCGACTTGGGCAGTCTGTGAATAAGGTTACTGATGTGTCCGTGCCCACACCTAACAAGTTCCACATTTTTGTTGTTGATCTTGATGCGTGGGAGAGTCGGACTATGCATTAGTTTTAATGCGATTATCTTTCCATCTCCATGGTCATCGTCGCAAACCGCAAACCCGATTAGCCGTGCAACGTTTGTGTGATCCAGAAGTATGCACCCGTTACGTGCATAAGTTAGCACATGAGCTAGGATCTACGATGAACAGTAATGTAGATGAGCATTGGGCTCATATCAAACAGGCGATGCACTTTGCATCAGGATTTGCCTGTAGTCCTAGATCCGTTGTCCATCAAAGACACTGGATCTCGCAAGAGTCGCTGAGTATAATGGAGCACGAGCGTCAGCTCTCGAACCGTAAGGAGATGGATAAGATGCGGAGAAAACTGCAAAGGCAAGTTACGAGAAGCCTTAAGAAGGATCGCGAAAATTGGTGGGTCAAGGTAGCCGAAGAAATGGAAATAGCAGCTGCTTCAGGTAACAGTCAGTGACTGTTCAAACTTATTCGTGACACCGGTGGACGGCACACCCAGGTCAGTGAAACGATTTACGATGGGAATGGAGAACCCATCCATGGCAAACAGCAAAGGCTTGACCGTCAGAAATCGAGTATTGTATATAATTCGGAGAACGTTTTGTCACAGCGTATCCAGCTTAGTAGACTTCGTTGGTTACGTATGTGTTACGTATGGCAAACACACGTCTACCGTATCGCGTCCTATTCTCCGTTGCTCCTAGGGAGTGGAAGAGACCACATTGAGGTCAACAGATGACGTGGCAGCGAGGAATGAGGAAATGTACAACAGACTTAAGAAAAGTAGGTGCTTCACGTCTTCGTGGTTGGGGTCCAAAAGATCCGTCTACCAGTTGGCTGGAGACACTGAAGGATATGGCAGCGAACCGCGAACAGTGACGATCGTGTTGTCACTTTCTGTCGAATAAGAACGACTGATCGATGTGCGTTTGTACAGTTAGACTGTGTATTCCGTGTGTTGGCTACTAGGGCATTCTTTCCTTTTCCCACCCATGTAGGTCCAGTCCCTGTCCATCTTGTATATTCATACTTTGTAATTCTTTGTGCAACATGGTGAGAAAGGCAGTGGTCAGTGGGGCTTGCCCTACTGTTTAATGCTGTACGATGATGATGATGATGATGATGATGATGATGATGATCTGGGCGGCCAAAGAAGTCAAGTCTGTGGAACATGTACAATCGTTTAAATAGCCCGTTTTCCAAACTGCGCTGCAACAACATTTATCCTCTGGCTGCCTGAGCATTTTGACTGCTTCCTTGTCAGTTGCCTGTGACCATTGGCTTGAGTCTTTTATGCATTATTTCTGTTTGGCTGGCCCGATTGCTCCAGTTGACGGCTTGGTCGATAGCCCCTCATCTGAGATATATTCTTGGGTGCCAAAGATCCCGCTGTTTCCTCTCTGCCAGTCCGAATGCCTCTTTTTCTCTTTTGCGGGATACTTCCAACGTGTTCACTGTCTGTTCTTTGGTCTGTGGCCCTCGACTGGTTGGCCCGATCGGTTTGGTATTCGCATCATTCTGTTGTTCCACTATTCGCCGCTACACTATACCCAGCGTTTGCGCATCTGGGAGTGGTGCTTGGGATGCTTTTGCAGTAAATGTAAGTAAGCTTTTAATTTCACAAAAATCGCCTTTCTTTTTCCATGAGAAGTTCCGCAGGAAGTTGCATGTGTAGGATGAGTAGGCAAACAGTTTAATTAGGATCAGTCTAGTAGAAATCTACGGGATGACAGTTAAAATTAACTTCGTTTAGCGTTTTAAAATGCTAGGGCCAACTGCAAATTTACCTCAGGGTGTTACCGAGGCTTGAGGCGTGTTGTTGTGTCGGTGCGCAAACTCCTGTATCATCTTCGGTCAGTGATTTCTCGTACGTCCAGTCCCAGCGGAAAAGTAACCGCGAACAAAGTGCGGAGACTGTATTCAATTGTAACCAAAAATGAATACTTTACACAACATAAGGCAAGGGACGCATGGACACAAGGCGTTGTTATTTATTGTCCAGCGTGGTGCACAGATGTGATTGGTTAAGTCGGATCACAGTACATCAGAGTCTAATTGGCTGGCGGGTTGATGAGAAGGGTAGGCAGTAAGTTATCTGTCAGTGGTCGATGTGAACGGTGACGTGTGATAGGCTGATTGGCTCATGGGCACACGCGTTCACAGCTACACTGCCATGTGGGATATGCGGGCCTTGTGATTGGCTTATGTTCGCCAAACACCTTGTCCGTGGGTTGGAAGAAAGCGAACTGCAGCGTCGCTGATGACGTGTTTTCAGGGAGATTTCCGACTCCCTGACACGTGCTACTTGGTTTTGGCCCCTCCCTGAGCTGTATAAGTACCCCCAGTGGACGTCGGTCTGTCTTACACTGTGCGTTCTGTGTTTATGCATTCTCGTTCATTAACGTACTTCGATTTCTGTTTCGACCGACCCCCTGTCATGACTGATTGTGCACGTCCGTGTGACTTTTTCTGACCCACGGACCACCCTGTGCATTGCAAAGTTGGTGACAGTGGTTGGATATCAATCACTAGAAGATTAAGAAAACTCTGAGAAATCAGAGGTTAATATTTCCGCTAATGCGACCAATTTGTTGGTCGATGCCCTGTTGCGACTTGGGCAGTCTGTGAATAAGGTTACTGATGTGTCCGTGCCCACACCTAACAAGTTCCACATTTTTGTTGTTGATCTTGATGCGTGGGAGAGTCGGACTATGCATTAGTTTTAATGCGATTATCTTTCCATCTCCATGGTCATCGTCGCAAACCGCAAACCCGATTAGCCGTGCAACGTTTGTGTGATCCAGAAGTATGCACCCGTTACGTGCATAAGTTAGCACATGAGCTAGGATCTACGATGAACAGTAATGTAGATGAGCATTGGGCTCATATCAAACAGGCGATGCACTTTGCATCAGGATTTGCCTGTAGTTCTAGATCCGTTGTCCATCAAAGACACTGGATCTCGCAAGAGTCGCTGAGTATAATGGAGCACGAGCGTCAGCTCTCGAACCGTAAGGAGATGGATAAGATGCGGAGAAAACTGCAAAGGCAAGTTACGAGAAGCCTTAAGAAGGATCGCGAAAATTGGTGGGTCAAGGTAGCCGAAGAAATGGAAATAGCAGCTGCTTCAGGTAACAGTCAGTGACTGTTCAAACTTATTCGTGACACCGGTGGACGGCACACCCAGGTCAGTGAAACGATTTACGATGGGAATGGAGAACCCATCCATGGCAAACAGCAAAGGCTTGACCGTCAGAAATCGAGTATTGTATATAATTCGGAGAACGTTTTGTCACAGCGTATCCAGCTTAGTAGACTTCGTTGGTTACGTATGTGTTACGTATGGCAAACACACGTCTACCGTATCGCGTCCTATTCTCCGTTGCTCCTAGGGAGTGGAAGAGACCACATTGAGGTCAACAGATGACGTGGCAGCGAGGAATGAGGAAATGTACAACAGACTTAAGAAAAGTAGGTGCTTCACGTCTTCGTGGTTGGGGTCCAAAAGATCCGTCTACCAGTTGGCTGGAGACACTGAAGGATATGGCAGCGAACCGCGAACAGTGACGATCGTGTTGTCACTTTCTGTCGAATAAGAACGACTGATCGATGTGCGTTTGTACAGTTAGACTGTGTATTCCGTGTGTTGGCTACTAGGGCATTCTTTCCTTTTCCCACCCATGTAGGTCCAGTCCCTGTCCATCTTGTATATTCATACTTTGTAATTCTTTGTGCAACATGGTGAGAAAGGCAGTGGTCAGTGGGGCTTGCCCTACTGTTTAATGCTGTACGATGATGATGATGATGATGATGATGATGATGATCTGGGCGGCCAAAGAAGTCAAGTCTGTGGAACATGTACAATCGTTTAAATAGCCCGTTTTCCAAACTGCGCTGCAACAACATTTATCCTCTGGCTGCCTGAGCATTTTGACTGCTTCCTTGTCAGTTGCCTGTGACCATTGGCTTGAGTCTTTTATGCATTATTTCTGTTTGGCTGGCCCGATTGCTCCAGTTGACGGCTTGGTCGATAGCCCCTCATCTGAGATATATTCTTGGGTGCCAAAGATCCCGCTGTTTCCTCTCTGCCAGTCCGAATGCCTCTTTTTCTCTTTTGCGGGATACTTCCAACGTGTTCACTGTCTGTTCTTTGGTCTGTGGCCCTCGACTGGTTGGCCCGATCGGTTTGGTATTCGCATCATTCTGTTGTTCCACTATTCGCCGCTACACTATACCCAGCGTTTGCGCATCTGGGAGTGGTGCTTGGGATGCTTTTGCAGTAAATGTAAGTAAGCTTTTAATTTCACAAAAATCGCCTTTCTTTTTCCATGAGAAGTTCCGCAGGAAGTTGCATGTGTAGGATGAGTAGGCAAACAGTTTAATTAGGATCAGTCTAGTAGAAATCTACGGGATGACAGTTAAAATTAACTTCGTTTAGCGTTTTAAAATGCTAGGGCCAACTGCAAATTTACCTCAGGGTGTTACCGAGGCTTGAGGCGTGTTGTTGTGTCGGTGCGCAAACTCCTGTATCATCTTCGGTCAGTGATTTCTCGTACGTCCAGTCCCAGCGGAAAAGTAACCGCGAACAAAGTGCGGAGACTGTATTCAATTGTAACCAAAAATGAATACTTTACACAACATAAGGCAAGGGACGCATGGACACAAGGCGTTGTTATTTATTGTCCAGCGTGGTGCACAGATGTGATTGGTTAAGTCGGATCACAGTACATCAGAGTCTAATTGGCTGGCGGGTTGATGAGAAGGGTAGGCAGTAAGTTATCTGTCAGTGGTCGATGTGAACGGTGACGTGTGATAGGCTGATTGGCTCATGGGCACACGCGTTCACAGCTACACTGCCATGTGGGATATGCGGGCCTTGTGATTGGCTTATGTTCGCCAAACACCTTGTCCGTGGGTTGGAAGAAAGCGAACTGCAGCGTCGCTGATGACGTGTTTTCAGGGAGATTTCCGACTCCCTGACACGTGCTACTTGGTTTTGGCCCCTCCCTGAGCTGTATAAGTACCCCCAGTGGACGTCGGTCTGTCTTACACTGTGCGTTCTGTGTTTATGCATTCTCGTTCATTAACGTACTTCGATTTCTGTTTCGACCGACCCCCTGTCATGACTGATTGTGCACGTCCGTGTGACTTTTTCTGACCCACGGACCACCCTGTGCATTGCAAAGTTGGTGACAGTGGTTGGATATCAATCACTAGAAGATTAAGAAAACTCTGAGAAATCAGAGGTTAATATTTCCGCTAATGCGACCAATTTGTTGGTCGATGCCCTGTTGCGACTTGGGCAGTCTGTGAATAAGGTTACTGATGTGTCCGTGCCCACACCTAACAAGTTCCACATTTTTGTTGTTGATCTTGATGCGTGGGAGAGTCGGACTATGCATTAGTTTTAATGCGATTATCTTTCCATCTCCATGGTCATCGTCGCAAACCGCAAACCCGATTAGCCGTGCAACGTTTGTGTGATCCAGAAGTATGCACCCGTTACGTGCATAAGTTAGCACATGAGCTAGGATCTACGATGAACAGTAATGTAGATGAGCATTGGGCTCATATCAAACAGGCGATGCACTTTGCATCAGGATTTGCCTGTAGTCCTAGATCCGTTGTCCATCAAAGACACTGGATCTCGCAAGAGTCGCTGAGTATAATGGAGCACGAGCGTCAGCTCTCGAACCGTAAGGAGATGGATAAGATGCGGAGAAAGCTGCAAAGGCAAGTTACGAGAAGCCTTAAGAAGGATCGCGAAAATTGGTGGGTCAAGGTAGCCGAAGAAATGGAAATAGCAGCTGCTTCAGGTAACAGTCAGTGACTGTTCAAACTTATTCGTGACACCGGTGGACGGCACACCCAGGTCAGTGAAACGATTTACGATGGGAATGGAGAACCCATCCATGGCAAACAGCAAAGGCTTGACCGTCAGAAATCGAGTATTGTATATAATTCGGAGAACGTTTTGTCACAGCGTATCCAGCTTAGTAGACTTCGTTGGTTACGTATGTGTTACGTATGGCAAACACACGTCTACCGTATCGCGTCCTATTCTCCGTTGCTCCTAGGGAGTGGAAGAGACCACATTGAGGTCAACAGATGACGTGGCAGCGAGGAATGAGGAAATGTACAACAGACTTAAGAAAAGTAGGTGCTTCACGTCTTCGTGGTTGGGGTCCAAAAGATCCGTCTACCAGTTGGCTGGAGACACTGAAGGATATGGCAGCGAACCGCGAACAGTGACGATCGTGTTGTCACTTTCTGTCGAATAAGAACGACTGATCGATGTGCGTTTGTACAGTTAGACTGTGTATTCCGTGTGTTGGCTACTAGGGCATTCTTTCCTTTTCCCACCCATGTAGGTCCAGTCCCTGTCCATCTTGTATATTCATACTTTGTAATTCTTTGTGCAACATGGTGAGAAAGGCAGTGGTCAGTGGGGCTTGCCCTACTGTTTAATGCTGTACGATGATGATGATCTGGGCGGCCAAAGAAGTCAAGTCTGTGGAACATGTACAATCGTTTAAATAGCCCGTTTTCCAAACTGCGCTGCAACAACATTTATCCTCTGGCTGCCTGAGCATTTTGACTGCTTCCTTGTCAGTTGCCTGTGACCATTGGCTTGAGTCTTTTATGCATTATTTCTGTTTGGCTGGCCCGATTGCTCCAGTTGACGGCTTGGTCGATAGCCCCTCATCTGAGATATATTCTTGGGTGCCAAAGATCCCGCTGTTTCCTCTCTGCCAGTCCGAATGCCTCTTTTTCTCTTTTGCGGGATACTTCCAACGTGTTCACTGTCTGTTCTTTGGTCTGTGGCCCTCGACTGGTTGGCCCGATCGGTTTGGTATTCGCATCATTCTGTTGTTCCACTATTCGCCGCTACACTATACCCAGCGTTTGCGCATCTGGGAGTGGTGCTTGGGATGCTTTTGCAGTAAATGTAAGTAAGCTTTTAATTTCACAAAAATCGCCTTTCTTTTTCCATGAGAAGTTCCGCAGGAAGTTGCATGTGTAGGATGAGTAGGCAAACAGTTTAATTAGGATCAGTCTAGTAGAAATCTACGGGATGACAGTTAAAATTAACTTCGTTTAGCGTTTTAAAATGCTAGGGCCAACTGCAAATTTACCTCAGGGTGTTACCGAGGCTTGAGGCGTGTTGTTGTGTCGGTGCGCAAACTCCTGTATCATCTTCGGTCAGTGATTTCTCGTACGTCCAGTCCCAGCGGAAAAGTAACCGCGAACAAAGTGCGGAGACTGTATTCAATTGTAACCAAAAATGAATACTTTACACAACATAAGGCAAGGGACGCATGGACACAAGGCGTTGTTATTTATTGTCCAGCGTGGTGCACAGATGTGATTGGTTAAGTCGGATCACAGTACATCAGAGTCTAATTGGCTGGCGGGTTGATGAGAAGGGTAGGCAGTAAGTTATCTGTCAGTGGTCGATGTGAACGGTGACGTGTGATAGGCTGATTGGCTCATGGGCACACGCGTTCACAGCTACACTGCCATGTGGGATATGCGGGCCTTGTGATTGGCTTATGTTCGCCAAACACCTTGTCCGTGGGTTGGAAGAAAGCGAACTGCAGCGTCGCTGATGACGTGTTTTCAGGGAGATTTCCGACTCCCTGACACGTGCTACTTGGTTTTGGCCCCTCCCTGAGCTGTATAAGTACCCCCAGTGGACGTCGGTCTGTCTTACACTGTGCGTTCTGTGTTTATGCATTCTCGTTCATTAACGTACTTCGATTTCTGTTTCGACCGACCCCCTGTCATGACTGATTGTGCACGTCCGTGTGACTTTTTCTGACCCACGGACCACCCTGTGCATTGCAAAGTTGGTGACAGTGGTTGGATATCAATCACTAGAAGATTAAGAAAACTCTGAGAAATCAGAGGTTAATATTTCCGCTAATGCGACCAATTTGTTGGTCGATGCCCTGTTGCGACTTGGGCAGTCTGTGAATAAGGTTACTGATGTGTCCGTGCCCACACCTAACAAGTTCCACATTTTTGTTGTTGATCTTGATGCGTGGGAGAGTCGGACTATGCATTAGTTTTAATGCGATTATCTTTCCATCTCCATGGTCATCGTCGCAAACCGCAAACCCGATTAGCCGTGCAACGTTTGTGTGATCCAGAAGTATGCACCCGTTACGTGCATAAGTTAGCACATGAGCTAGGATCTACGATGAACAGTAATGTAGATGAGCATTGGGCTCATATCAAACAGGCGATGCACTTTGCATCAGGATTTGCCTGTAGTTCTAGATCCGTTGTCCATCAAAGACACTGGATCTCGCAAGAGTCGCTGAGTATAATGGAGCACGAGCGTCAGCTCTCGAACCGTAAGGAGATGGATAAGATGCGGAGAAAACTGCAAAGGCAAGTTACGAGAAGCCTTAAGAAGGATCGCGAAAATTGGTGGGTCAAGGTAGCCGAAGAAATGGAAATAGCAGCTGCTTCAGGTAACAGTCAGTGACTGTTCAAACTTATTCGTGACACCGGTGGACGGCACACCCAGGTCAGTGAAACGATTTACGATGGGAATGGAGAACCCATCCATGGCAAACAGCAAAGGCTTGACCGTCAGAAATCGAGTATTGTGTATAATTCGGAGAACGTTTTGTCACAGCGTATCCAGCTTAGTAGACTTCGTTGGTTACGTATGTGTTACGTATGGCAAACACACGTCTACCGTATCGCGTCCTATTCTCCGTTGCTCCTAGGGAGTGGAAGAGACCACATTGAGGTCAACAGATGACGTGGCAGCGAGGAATGAGGAAATGTACAACAGACTTAAGAAAAGTAGGTGCTTCACGTCTTCGTGGTTGGGGTCCAAAAGATCCGTCTACCAGTTGGCTGGAGACACTGAAGGATATGGCAGCGAACCGCGAACAGTGACGATCGTGTTGTCACTTTCTGTCGAATAAGAACGACTGATCGATGTGCGTTTGTACAGTTAGACTGTGTATTCCGTGTGTTGGCTACTAGGGCATTCTTTCCTTTTCCCACCCATGTAGGTCCAGTCCCTGTCCATCTTGTATATTCATACTTTGTAATTCTTTGTGCAACATGGTGAGAAAGGCAGTGGTCAGTGGGGCTTGCCCTACTGTTTAATGCTGTACGATGATGATGATGATGATGATGATGATGATGATGATGATCTGGGCGGCCAAAGAAGTCAAGTCTGTGGAACATGTACAATCGTTTAAATAGCCCGTTTTCCAAACTGCGCTGCAACAACATTTATCCTCTGGCTGCC
The DNA here is from genome assembly GCA_948099385.1 of Fasciola hepatica. NCBI lineage: Eukaryota > Metazoa > Platyhelminthes > Trematoda > Plagiorchiida > Fasciolidae > Fasciola > Fasciola hepatica. The sequence continues at coordinate 3,669,533 of CANUEZ040000016.1, forward strand.
TGAGCATTTTGACTGCTTCCTTGTCAGTTGCCTGTGACCATTGGCTTGAGTCTTTTATGCATTATTTCTGTTTGGCTGGCCCGATTGCTCCAGTTGACGGCTTGGTCGATAGCCCCTCATCTGAGATATATTCTTGGGTGCCAAAGATCCCGCTGTTTCCTCTCTGCCAGTCCGAATGCCTCTTTTTCTCTTTTGCGGGATACTTCCAACGTGTTCACTGTCTGTTCTTTGGTCTGTGGCCCTCGACTGGTTGGCCCGATCGGTTTGGTATTCGCATCATTCTGTTGTTCCACTATTCGCCGCTACACTATACCCAGCGTTTGCGCATCTGGGAGTGGTGCTTGGGATGCTTTTGCAGTAAATGTAAGTAAGCTTTTAATTTCACAAAAATCGCCTTTCTTTTTCCATGAGAAGTTCCGCAGGAAGTTGCATGTGTAGGATGAGTAGGCAAACAGTTTAATTAGGATCAGTCTAGTAGAAATCTACGGGATGACAGTTAAAATTAACTTCGTTTAGCGTTTTAAAATGCTAGGGCCAACTGCAAATTTACCTCAGGGTGTTACCGAGGCGACTTGGGCAGTCTGTGAATAAGGTTACTGATGTGTCCGTGCCCACACCTAACAAGTTCCACATTTTTGTTGTTGATCTTGATGCGTGGGAGAGTCGGACTATGCATGAGTTTTAATGCGATTATCTTTCCATCTCCATGGTCATCGTCGCAAACCGCAAACCCGATTAGCCGTGCAACGTTTGTGTGATCCAGAAGTATGCACCCGTTACGTGCATAAGTTAGCACATGAGCTAGGATCTACGATGAACAGTAATGTAGATGAGCATTGGGCTCATATCAAACAGGCGATGCACTTTGCATCAGGATTTGCCTGTAGTCCTAGATCCGTTGTCCATCAAAGACACTGGATCTCGCAAGAGTCGCTGAGTATAATGGAGCACGAGCGTCAGCTCTCGAACCGTAAGGAGATGGATAAGATGCGGAGAAAACTGCAAAGGCAAGTTACGAGAAGCCTTAAGAAGGATCGCGAAAATTGGTGGGTCAAGGTAGCCGAAGAAATGGAAATAGCAGCTGCTTCAGGTAACAGTCAGTGACTGTTCAAACTTATTCGTGACACCGGTGGACGGCACACCCAGGTCAGTGAAACGATTTACGATGGGAATGGAGAACCCATCCATGGCAAACAGCAAAGGCTTGACCGTCAGAAATCGAGTATTGTGTATAATTCGGAGAACGTTTTGTCACAGCGTATCCAGACGCGATCATTCGGGAGCATTTCGAGGGGCGTTCAGGACGTGAAGCCAACTTGGATCCTGGGATACCCACCCTCGACCATAGTGATGCATTTATGGCAGAAGTTCGCACTCGCCAGAAACAATCTGTGGCCAGAGCACAGCTGGGTGAAACGATTGCCGTAGTTAGGGCGATCGGCTGGGATAGCAAATGAGATTCCGGTGTGCCTTTCCAAATCCCACAAACAGCCAAATTGGGTGTTGAAATTCCCAGCAGTGACCATCACGTCCTTTGAACGTGCGCTTTGAAGCAGCTGAGACAAATTCTGATAGAATTCGTCCTTGGCATCAGAGGAGCTGCAGTCAGTGGACGCATACACAGACATGACGAACAAACGTCGGCACTTCATTTTGTTGTTGTTGTTGACACGAACAGAACCGTCCAATCGAATTGCACACAAACAACTGCTGACTGATATCCAGTCTAGCAGTGCACTCTCAGCCTTCATGCTCAAAGCAATCCCAACGCCAGCCTGACCACGAGCTCTAGGCACCGAATCACTCGACACGCGAAGAGTGAAGTGAGAGACTGAGGTTGTATCCGGGGTGCAGAGAGTTATCACATAAGTGGGGTCTTGTATGCGTGTTTCGGAGACACAGCATAGATCCATGTTAAACGTTTCAAGAGTTCTATCTAGGGCAGCCTGTTGCCCTGTCTGACAGTGTGGGGACGTTGAAAGTAGCCAAGTGAAGCAAACATGTAGGCTTAAGAAGTGCATTCGGTTTATACCTAATTCCTGAACTACTGGTTTCTTCAGAGCCGTAGTTACCCGTAGCGTTTCTTATTGATCTTAAATGAAAGGAGAGAAAATTAGTAAGGCCCTTTGCAAGAAAGATGGTGGAGGTTTTTGGGTGAATCATACTTCACGGCTGCCCACACCGCAGATGGTGTTTTTCTTTGGAAACCCTAACCGGAGCCTTTGACTCAAAAGTCTCATCCACAAGGTAGTGGAACGTTCATCCAGTACAGGAACGTGACTGAAGCACCCGTGAACGAACTGCTTCTGGTCTGTCACGTGAGACCCGATCAATGCATGCGTTTTGTTTTGTCTTTGCTGGTGCTTTCTTATAGATCCGCTTTTTGGAATCAGTCCTTGGCCCCATGCATCCACTGGAACAAGCGGAATGTGGACGGGGCAGCATCCATTGGGCCGGGGGCTGCCCAGCTTAGGCGGGCGATAGCTGCGCAATCCAGTGCGATGACTTATCCCATCGTCTAGAGAAACCTTAGGTACTCCACTCCTACCTCCATCTAGTGGAGGTTTTTAGATCGGTAATTTGTTTCTCTCCATGTTTATTCGCAGGATTGTCCTCTCCAGGGGCATAGTGGTTAAAACCAGATGTTGCCCCTCAACTGGTTCTGAGACTGAACTTCGTCTGGCCTCTACCCATTGACCTGTCAGGCATGATTGCATCTCTGGCTTCAGAAAGCCGTCCTGCATAGTTCTTTGGGTTATGGAGGCACACAAGCCATCACAGAATGCCAAGGTGCATTCTCGTCGTATCAGTATCAACATACTCTGTTGGTTTGCGTGAGAAGGTTAAAGATCCAAAGCGTAGGCTTGATGCACTTTAACAGCATAGAGAAGTTTGCCGGAATGTATTGGCTGAGACATTGGGGGAGGTGGGATTCGCGTGATATTAAAAGTGAAACACCATGATGTTTAGCCTCAACAAAATATAAGGTTCTTCCTCCTTATTCGGACAACACTGCGGAAAAACTGATGATCAAGCACCGATAGCCTGTGTTTCTTCTACCCATAACTTCCCTGCTTTTGTGCCGTACAAAAGAAGGAACCCAACTACCTCAATGTACACGCGACCCTTGATACACAGATGGCACACCGCCTCCACAGATGTTTCAAATTGGAAAAAAAACAAAAGCGCCTTTTTGTCTACACGACGATACCTTATCCGATGTCCAGCCACTTAACGTGGTGTAACTGCTCGAGATTAAAATACTTATCTCCTTCATAAGAGTTTCCGTTGTTTGCTTAGGGTCAACCCAGCATTTTACTCTTCGAATGAACAAAACGCATCTCAATTATTTCTGTACTGAGGACAGGGCCAATTCCGTCATCATTTAAACTTCAAAGTCGAAAAGGAAATATGATAGTGGTTAACCCTGGTGTACATCACTTCCCGTGGTAAACTCGAGTGAAAGACTGCCATAAGCACGAACTCTGTTTCGGCTGTTTGCACACAAGTATAAGGTGCAGTACAGATGAACTGTACGATTGCCTGACTCAATGACCGGTCGGAGCATGACGTGACACTCAGCTTCTCACTGAGTGCTGTGTCAGAAAGATGCATCCCATTTTCACTCATCAGCAACCGGAGCCAAATTTGTTTAATTGCCAACGCGAACATTTTTTCAGGATTATTCATGTCAGCATTTGTAGCTGATAACAAATATGGTTGTAGAAATCATTCTGAATATCAGTCAGAAAGGTGTCAGATTTCTTCAGACCATTTCGTACTCCAAAATAAAATTTCAAAGTTTTAAATATTCGTTGCACCGTCAACATGTAAGACTTGCGTTACCAGGTTGGCCGGACATCAATTTGTAAAAGAGAAGGTGGTATATTCGGTTCGGCTAGATTTATCTTGGCAACGAAAGTATCAAAATTCAGAAATCTGAAAATAGATCAGTGTTGAACCGGAATCGAGCAGGCATTAGATGCCTATCCGGTGTTGAACCCTGTAGAGAATTCGATACAATCAAGAATAGATATATGCGGCTCATAAACACACCTGGAGCGCTTCATGCGGGGTAGGATACGAGTCTCAGCGTAACCAAGTTTTTTGGTTTATTTCGGCAGTAGTGCTGCGGACATAACCGATCCTCTTGTACGTATATTTGGCTGTCCACAGAGAAGTATGTACAACACAGCTTGGGCTTGCGAGCCAAGTTGCATACATTTAGGGATAACTGTCTCTCAATCCATGGTACTCTTATGTACATAATTTCCTCACTTATTATTGGTACCGTTTTTAATTTTCTCATTAGTCCGCGCTATTCATCGTTAAGTAAAAAACTTATTCCACTTTGAGGGTATTTTAATCCAACACATTGCTGTTCGACCCCCGCAGTTCATGCGTACCTGTCACATCTGTTCTGACAGCCACTGGTCAGACGTGCTACGTTTATGGGTACAACAGACACCCCCATTCTAAATGTTCAGCCCGAGAAGCAACTTGTAGAATCTGTGGCAAACTGGGCCATTTCTAACGTGTTTGTAAATCTGGGCCCAAGAAACACTACGTGAATTCTGCACTCGGCCCCTTGCTGTCCAGCATATTTGTTGCCGCAGCCCCAAACTGTTTACCACGCACAGTCACCAGTATTATTGGTAATGGGACACCTCGAAGCACTAATTGGTACTGGTAGTTCTGACAGCTACATTTCCCCCTACAGTTGTACGCATTCACAGTTGGGTACCTCAGCCTAAGGACTCGAAGATTACTATGGTGTCAACCACAATGTCCTGCTCTACCACGGGTTACTGCTATGTGTCTATCCAACATAAATATATGATGTAAAAACATTGTAAACTTCTATTATTACCAAACTTGTGTGCCGGTATAAGACTTGAACATAATTTCCTTAGTCTCCACGGGAAATTCGGGGTACCTTTCGGATAACGGATCAATCGCAATCAAGTCACGCCACCATACTCCAAAAGACGAACCGCTTATAGGCCTCGACGTCGATCACCCATTGAGAAGTGGTATCATCGAACCCTTGATTTCCCCATGGTGAGCCCAAGTGCTCGTAACAAAGAGCGCTAACCATAAGCAATGAATGATGATTGACTATAGACAAACCGTTAACCACTTTACCTACTTGGATGCGTACCATTTACCACGACTGGGTAAAATGGTCCGGAATATTTCACGTTACAAACTATACAGCACTCTCGACCTCAAAAGCACCCACCACCAAATCCCAATAGTCGAGGCAGAGAAACCGTACACAGCGTTTGAAGCTTGCGGCAATCTCTTCCAATTCCAACGCATCCGTTTCGGTGTGACGAACGACGTCACCTGTTCCCAATGTATAATCGACCAAATAATCAAAAACAAAGGTATCCGTGACACTTTTGCGTACATCACTAACGTTACCATCTGCGGACAAACCCAGGAAAAACACGACCATGATCCTAATACTTTTATCCAAAGGGTCAAACGGTATGGAATTACGCTCAACAAAGGCAAAACCACTACTTCATCCAAATAGATCCGTCTTCTAGGTTTCCTAGTCCGTAGAAGGGTGATTAAATCGGACCCCGAAAGAACACGGCCTATACAGTTGTCACCTCCAGGGGATGCAAAAGCCCAACAACGAGTGGTGGGAATGTTCGCTCACTGCTGACAATGGATTTCATCCTTTTCCGACAAGATTAATCCACTGGTGGAAAGCAATACATTCCTTATCCCAGAATATGTCCGATACGCTTTCGAAACGTCCAGAACGCTATAGTTGTCACAGTGGACTATGACACACAACTACTAGGTGACACCGCCGCCTCTGACACTGCTATTGCCACATCACTGACCCGAAACAAGCGACCCGTTTATTTCTTCTCCCGTACATTGACGCCTAGCGAGAAGCATCATTCGGTAGTTGAAAAAGAGGCGTGCGCTATCGTGGAAGCAGTGTGAAGGTGGCGACACTATCTATTCGGTCGACAGTTTAGACTAATTATAGGCCAAAGACCAGTCGCCTTTATGTTAAGGTAAGGTAAAATCGAGAACCACAAAATCCAGCGATGAAGAACCGAACTATCTGAATTCAGCCATTACGCAGTCTACAGCTCCGGTGAAAATGACTGGCTGACAACTTTTCCCGCAAGGTTCGTGCAACAATCGCAGACCCAGGGAAGCTGCGACAAATTTATAGTTCGTTGTGTCACTGAGGTATCATGAGGATGGTTCATTTCGTTCGGTCGGAAAATCTACCATTCTCAGATGAGGATGTCCGACGCGGTACATCTTCCTGTCAGATCTGTTTTGAGCTCAAACTAAAATTTTGTAACCATGCCCCAGGTCAACTAATGAAAGCCACGTAACCGTTTGAGAGATTGACAATCGACTTTAAGGGCCCCTTACCTTCATTCACTCACAACCGGTATCTGTTAACAATTGTGGAAGAATATCTCCGTTTTTTTCTTTTGCATTTCCCCGTTCAAATATGTCCACATCCACCGTTATAAAATGTTTCTTTCAACTGTTTTCCATTTTTGGTACTCCTACATTCATCCATTCCAATCACGGCACAGCATTCATGTCCACCGAACCCACGATCTTTTACACGACAAAAAATAGCGGTAAACCACACAACAACTTATAAACCGCAATCTAATGGACAAGTTCAACGCCTCAACAGCACCTTGTGGAAAACCACATGCATTGCCCTAAAAACCAGAGGTTTTCCACCTACACACTGGGAATCGGTACTACTGGACTCCCTCCATTCGCTGCGATCACTCCTGTGCACCTCGACCAATAACACCCCACACGAACGACTGTTTCGGTACGCCCGTCGTTCAACCACCGGAATATCACTGCTATTCTGGTTGACTGTCCCGAGCCCTGTCTTTCCGAAACGACACGATAAGTCTTCAAAATACGATCTCCTGGTAGAAGTAGAGCTGGTCATGTGCAATCCACAGTACGTCCACATTGTGCATGCAGATGACGAAGAGGAGGCAGTGTCACTTCGCCGGCTAGCACACAAAGGGACCGAGTAATCGACGGAAACCAGGCCGAAACAACCACAAGACCCACCACCACGCTATTCCGGAGCATCCAAAGACCGCTAGGAAAATAAACGAATTTATGAATGGGCGTAATACCACTGTCAAGGAACCAACTTCACCCGCTTCCAATCATTCGAGGCTGCTAGGACAACAACAAAGGGTACATCCCTACAACCTACGGAACAGAGAAGCGTAGTTAAACGCAGACGCTGTCACACTTAACACAATCGGTTTTGTTGTCACAACTCCGAACGAATCACCTTGGATTACAGCCGGGGTGAATGTCATGATATCATCGTTTGCTGTATTTCGTGTAACCCATCATTAAGTTTCTCCATTTACATTTTGGCCACTATACGCTTGTTATTAGTAAAGATTGCCGCTAGGAGATAACCAGAGCCACCGCACCCACTGCATGGTTAGTGGTTGTCTGAACTTGAACTTGAAGTAAAGCGCTCATCACCACTCTTTGATTCTGCTATTCGAAACTCTCAACCTGCCGCTGTCACATTCACAACGTATTCAAACTGCAAATAAAAGTTGAACAACTCAAAGACCAGGTTATCACATCTTATGTTTGAATGCATGTATTTTCACTCAGTTGAATGGTCGCTTACTCGTTGGTTTTACCATCCTCTTAGTTCTTTGGCGATAATAAAAAAAATTTGGTACACTCTGGATCCCGTCTTCTTCACAACATACTCATAATGACCTCTTATATTTGAATACTGACCGAAAATTCCTATTTATTTATAGCGGAAGAGATTCTCCCACCATGAAATCCGTTTGCACTTAATTTAGACCTCTAGTTGCAAAACTCAAAATGTCTCTGCGACTGGGTCGATTTCTCTCCCTCGCTAGACGGCCGTCCGCAGTCGTTGGATTTTGTTCCACAGCGAACAGCATGAATATACTTTTGACCGGTTTTCAACCTACTGGCGTACCACATCTTGGCAATTATCTTGGAGTTATTCGACCCCTTTGCCGGATTCACTCGTCTTTGGATATTTCATCCATGCTGATAATGATCGCTGACTTGCATGCATTAACATCTACTGGAGAGATGGATTTATCGCACAGTATTCTTGAGTTATCGGCTGCGCTGATTGCTTGTTTCGAACTGCATGACGGTGAAAAGTCCCGCAAAGTCGAACCCTTAATATTTCAACAATCTGCGGTACGGGGTCATACGGAGCTAGCCTGGATCCTTGCATCTTGCTGCTCGCTACCGGTGAGTGACAAATTGTGTGAAAATATCAATTTTGCTGTTGTGACTGACTAGCGAATTCCGATGAATCCCCGGTAAACCTTCCCCAGATTCGTTAGGTAGCTGAAGGATATCATTACACCCGTGTGGATTGTACAGATGATTTGTGGTGAATGTTCAGCGCCCCTTCTGTTTTCTCAGTTGACATGTTTTTCCCGGTTCTGTGTAATTGAGGGTTAGGGTTCCACCAGGGTGTTAACTCTTGATGTTTAAATTGTTTAACTGATCGTTGGTGGAACTAAGTTATTTAAGCAATACAGAAACGCGGTCCCCGTTTCAGTAGAGCTCATAGATTTAGCTCAAACTGTTGTCGAAAACAGGTGAGTGACTCATGGAACAAAGAATTAATATGAAAGAGTGCTGATTGTATGTAAGCAAAGCTGCTGACTTGCAGTTTGTGATAGTTTTTGAAGCATCGGGCCCCAAATCCCGTTCTTATCTACATCATTTTCCACATTGTTCCGGAATTAGATCAAAATTATTCGGAAGCGCCAGCCCATTGACTGTCTGAGATTTCCTCCTGATTGGTCTGAGGACCGGCGCATCAATCACTCTCACACATTTCGCGTAGGTGGTCACACCGTGTTTTCATCGTCTGTGCATCGCATCATGTGCGTCCACAACTACGCACGTGGACTCGATCTTGTAGTGACCAAAGCCAAGAGGCTTGGTAACTATCATGTGAATGAAGCAGGTGTTCGAGAACGGATCATTTACAAGACCAGTGGACAGAGGCAGTCCTCTCATTCGGACTTACGCGTTCCAAGTGGGCGAAGTGGAGAAAGTAGGTGAAATCACACTGCGGTCAAAGACTAGCCCCGTGTGTAACAATGGGAAACAAGAACGGCAGTGCAGTTACAATAGAACAAATGTACCCGAATATCAACCCGTCTTCACCGATGCCACCTTGTCCACTTCGTCCACTTCGCCCACTTGGAACGCGTAAGTCCGAATGAGAGGACTGCCTCTGTCCACTGGTCTTGTAAATGATCCGTTCTCGAACACCTGCTTCATTCACATGATAGTTACCAAGCCTCTTGGCTTTGGTCACTACAAGATCGAGTCCACGTGCGTAGTTGTGGACGCACATGATGCGATGCACAGACGATGAAAACACGGTGTGACCACCTACGCGAAATGTGTGAGGGTGATTGATACGCCGGTCCTCAGACCAATCAGGAGGAAATCTCAGACAGTCAATGGGTTGGCGCTCCCGAATAATTTTGATCTAATTCCGGAACAGTGCGGAGGGTGGTATAGTATAGGTGGTAAATTCCGTGCTGTGGTTTCTTTAGAGCGATAAAGCCATTCTCGTCATAATGCGTGTCTTCTCTCCGAGCGTAGAATCGGTTGATCTACAATAGCTGGCAGTCACCTATTATCTCCCACTTTTCATTTGTCTTCCTCTTACTCCTTCTGCTGGATAGTTCCACCAACAAGTCTGTCGCAGCCGTTCGAATATTCTTTGCCGACTGATATGTTCGCAATTGAGGACGGAATAAAGTTAACGACTTGTTTGCCTCGTATAGTCCACCTCCTCTCCTTCGAAACCAAACCAATCTGTCGTATTTGCCACAAACTACCAGCATTTACAGGTTCGCGATGGGATTTCACATCTCCAATAGGTTTTTACTTCACGCAGCATCAGTGATATGTTGAATATGTTGAGCTGGACTGATGGTGGTCGAGTGATTTAGAGGTCAGAGGTTCAAATCCCTGACCTCACCGGTAACTTTTCTGGTAGGCAGCAATCCGCTGTCGTCCGGCTCATTAGCACACCTGATCTATTGAGACCTTGTATAGATCTCAATCGAAAGTCTCGGGATCTCCAGTTCAAATCGTTCAACCACTAGCTCGCACTTTTGGGCTCTCGTTCCGGTTGCCACCTCCCAACATCGTCAAGTCAAGAACAAAAAGAATAGAAGCATAAAGTGAAAAAGAGCCGAAAACAAAGTAGGGGGTGAAAATCATGAAGAAAAATAGAGTTCAAATGCAATTATGCCACTGACTGCGACGACTAGCCATGTCACTTAATGTCTCTAACCATCTGGTCGGTGGGTCGCGTGGACCCCAACCCGGAAGTCTTACACGTCATACTTGATCAAGTCCACTGGTCGAGGTTTTCATACTTTCCTGCCATGTCGTGGACTGACCACCTTGACCTACCTCCAACCACTACCAGCCTCAGAAAACAGCGTGCGTCGAGTGGGCATGCGTAAGACATGTTCCAGCCAACTTAACCTGTTTAGATTCAGTACTTGATCCACAGACTGACCTCTGGACCCCAATGTCCTACGCCTAACCGGCTATTTGCATACACTCCTCGGAGATCGAATACTCAGATCGTCCGTAGAAAAATCTCCGACTAGAAACGCGAGGGACCACAACAAGCTTGTTGGCGAATGTGTTCAAGCTTAAGCACTGCAGGCTGAAGGGTTTCATCGACTTGGTTGAGGTTCTCGATTACGTCGGTATTTGGGACCGAAACTTACATAACACGAATGTCCTTTCTGTATCCATTTTTGAACCAAACCCCTATGGAGTTACATCTGTAATTAACTTAGTGCTTACTGGGTAAGCTATGCCAAATGACTTTAAGCACTTGAGTTTTTCGTCCCATAGGAATTCAGTGTGAACAAAAGCATATACTCTCAACGCATGTTACATAATCCACATTTGGTAGAATCGAGTTCAGTCGCGTATGTTCACACAAGATGTGTACGGAAGTTCAAACACTGGTATGCTTCAAGCGAACGTCTGAACTGTTTTTTTTTGGGTACGGCCGTTGCAAAGCTAGGCGGATTCAAATATACCAGTCTAAAAGGTTCTGTCAGAGACGAAAAGTCAATACATAAAAAAGGACAGTTTGACAGTCAGGGAATAGATAGAAAATCAAACCAGCGGATAAGTGCCATTTAATATGCACGAGAGACCAAGAGTTTTCACAGATTCACGATCCAGTTGCAGTTTTTTCGGATTATCATCTACTAGTAATGTCCTGTGTAGTGTGCTGCGTGGTCGGATTGCATTTAATTGGTCTTCGATACCCGTGCGGATAATTGCTGTTCTTAATATCGTCGTATGTACTGGGCGACAAAGGTACAGGGTCCTTCTCATATTTCCACTTTTGTATTCTCTACCGGAACCATATTTGGTCAGACTGACCAAAAGTACAATACTATACGGCATACAAAATTTCAGAATGAAACTGCACCATGCGCAATTTAGAGCAGACAACTTTAAAATCGAGTTTGACAAAGGTGTGGGATTCCTGATTCCGGTGCGCTTTTCCATGGGTAATTTTGCAAAACCAGACAGACCATTGAGCCTGGCGACGAGCTGATTAGTTCGGTTTGTGGTTTTGGCCACTGACAATTCCATGAGAACCAGAATCGTGTGAATCTTGTGCATTTGGACACGTGATAAATCCTAGTGACCTGGGTGATTTTTCTTGGTGCATACTTGGAATTATTGCCGGTATAATATTAGAAAAGAAGGAATTTCCAATCAAGAAAACGACGACAAGGGTTCAGTGATGATTTGGGAGTTTTCTCAGTCAACGGCAAAATTGATCTAGTTTCATACGAGGGTGTACAATGTCCCGTTGCGCATATTTAAAAGTGGAAACAGCTTTGCTTCCGAAAGTGACCGAAAGATTACAAGATGTCGCCATATTCCAACATCATAATGCTTCTGTCCACTGATCATATCCTACAAAATGTTGACTGATGTTCCGTGAGATCAAGGTCATGTAGTTGCTAGCCTGCATCTCAGATCTAAACTCGACTGGGAACCTATGGCCCATACTTGCTCGCCAGGTGTTTAAGGATTCCATTTTTTACCGGTCAGGTAGTGAATTGGTACCCGCCCTTAGGTGAGAATGGGCGAAAATTGACTAAAGGACAGTCAGAAGTCTTTTATGAAGTAGGCCAAGAAGGAGTATCGAGTTCTTCAAGTAGAATGGCGGTTCCACATGATTTCAAGTAGTACCTATTGAGAGCCAGCTAGGGATGGGGTTTTCCCATACTTTTGTCGTATCCTTTTTTGCATATTCTGATTTAATTAGCTCGAAGTAATTTTTTGTTTCGAAGGTGTGTATTCTATGACGCAATGGGTATTCGGTCGTTCTGACGAGATATAATATCACTAGTTGATACAGAAGCGGAAAAATACGGGGGTGAGGGGGGTGGTTACCCACACGATTGTCGTGCAGTGTATAACTGTTTGGGTAGCCTGGTATGAAGCATGTTTATTCCACTGTTTTCAACTCGCGATTTATGGCATGATTACTAAATTATGGCATTATACCTTAATATTCCTTGGGTTACAGCTGGAAAAGATTATAAAAATGTGGATATTCGCTTTAGAACTTTGATGATCAGAAAACTGAAGGGGTTTTACAGCTGTGTAAATTTGACATATTTAGTAACACAGCCTTGTCATAGATGAATCTACTCAGGCGAAACTTTTGTTATCGTTATTAAGGCATAGTTACAATCGAATGTACGGATAGACCAGGAATTGATCTAAGCTTATCTAGATTATCGGGGGTGCAAGCGGGCATGCATACAGTGCGCAAGGGGTGCATTGAGTTCTCTTTAGACTTAACTTCAGGACAAAGAAACACAGCTTACTACGATTTGAAGTGTTAATTGAGGACATGTTCACGTAATACAATTGCAAAGATTGGTTTGAGAAACTGTCACAAGATTTGGGGGGGCCATGAGTTTAATTTGAGAACCGAATGCAATGGTTGGTTTTCACATCAGTGATGAGCATTTCATTGGTCAACTGGTCACAAGCCTATCCTGAGTTGTTACTGGGATCGAAATTGGACTCAGCCTTGAATAGTACAGTTGACCAGTCCATTGGATAGCGGCGTTCACACGATGTATTCGGGTCGAACGAGTGAGTGGAAATGTCATCTGTGACAATGCACCTTGTCACACCAAGCTGGAGGATGTAATCATGGGGAGTGAATATTCTGCGCAAAGCTTTTAGGGATACTACCACAGTTACAGATGTTGAATCCAGTTGAAAACCCACGGAGTATGGTGAAAAACAAAGTCAAGCGAGACTTGAGTTTCAAGTATAACAGCTTCCTTGAAGGGGGTCCCGAAGGACTTCTGAGTCAAACGGACTGGCGAATGCAGTTCTTGGAAAGCTCAGTGTCATCAGCAAAATCCTCCATCAGAAAGGATGTTTGTTAGAGTTTCGTGAGACATTCACGGGCAGTTTTCTTACCGGCTTTTGATGGAGGAGACATCGGAAGCTGAGGAGTTTACTTCCGAAAGAGAACGATACAACTGCTATATTCAGCGCAACCAATTTTTGATTTTATTAATATTACTTGTCTTCATTAGTATTACAAGACGGTGTACTCGACTCGATTACCATAGGAATAACGGTAGTTCTTCATTGTAAATACCGTGTTTCTTCGAAAATAAGCCCCATCATGATATTTCAGGACAATTGTAATTTAAGCCGTATTCAGGAAACGAGACTGAGTCAAAGGTGCATCTGCTGAATGTGATCGAGAATGAGGTGTCATGTCCCATTTCTCCGAAGTTCGTAGTAACGAGAACTCAATTTGCCGTGCTTGTCAACAGCACTAGACTGAAGCGCTGATGTATGTTTGTCGTTTCTGTGTATGCCCCGACTGACTGTAGCTCTCCTCAGGCTAAAGACGAATCCTATCAAGGTTTTTCTCAACTGCTGCGCAGCGTGCGCTCTACGGACATCATGGTTGTTGCTGGTGATTTCAGTGCTCAAGTCGGAAGTCCAGACGAGACGGAGAGAAATATGGGAGACCGATATTGCGTTCGAGCCGATCGATTTGATAACGATGATCGACTCATTCAACTATGTTCCGACCATGGACTATTCCTAAGGAGTACAAATTTCTGGCACAAAATGCGACACCGACTAGTCCGGCGTCCTCCTGCGCCTTCACAGTATTGGACTCAGATCGACCATATTGCTATCGGTTACCGCTGGTGCGGATCAACTCCAAAACTGTCGACCATTTTGGTCTGCGTCTGTAGGCACTGATCACGCTCTTGTCTGCGCGCGCTTCAGCTTGCGCCTTGTTGGTGGCCGAAGCAATGCCAAAGCGAACCGTTCTCCACAGCTGATTCTGGACGATAACCAACGATCTGCTTTCCGAACAGAATTATCCACCAGGTTATCGATGAAGTCAAATGCTCAGGATCCAGAAGAGCGATGGACAGAGATCAAACAGGCTCTACGTGAGGCTGCTGATGCTACCCAAGGTCCAACAACTAGATACACACGGAAACGATGGATATCTGCATCCTCAGTTGCGCTGTTAGATGTGCGCAGATCGATTTCTCCGGATTCCAGATACGATGAGGCACGGAGATGCCTTAAACGCCAACTGATTCGGAGCCTTGGAAATGACCGTGAGTGGTGGTGGATTGCGAAGTGTAGATAGATGGAAAAAGCTGCGATGATTGACAACAGCCGCAGCCTTTTCCGTCTGATTAGACAAACCAGTTCACGTAAACCAGGCGTTAGCGAATTGATCAAAGAAGCGAACGGCTCACTGATTCAAACTCAAGAGCGTCGTCTAATTCGCTGGGCGGAACAGTTCGAGATGCAGTTTAATTGGCCTTTATACTTTTCAGGTTTGCTCATTAATATTCCATGTTGGACACTACTGCCTGAGCAAAGATCGACGCCGCTATTCTCACACGAGGATAGGGTTGTCTCAAGAACCAATACAACTTCAAATCTGAAGAGGAAGGGTGGAAGGGGACAACCCTGACGAACACCACTTTCCGTGGTGAACTCGGGGGAAAGATTGCCTTAAACACGAACTTGGCTTCGGGTTTTCGCATATAAGCATTGGAAAAGTGAAATAAACTTCTCTGGCACACCCTTCAGTGAGGGGCAGCGCCAGAGGACTGTGCAGTCGACTGAGTTGAACGCCGCTTTCAGATCGAGAAAGACACGGATTGCGAACCTGCGGAAGATGTGTCCGTGCTCTAAGGTTTGCCGAAGAGTAATGATGTGGTCGATATAACTCCGACTGTGTCTGAAACCGACTTGATTCTCACGCGTTCACATTTCGAGGGCATTGGATAATCGGTGGAGAATAAGACCGGTGAACAGTTTAGACACGATACTTAGCAAGTTAATTGCTCCGTGGTTTTCACGAGAGGACCTGTCTCCTTTCTTATAAATCGGCACAATCACCGATTCACACCATTCCGTGGGAATTTGCTCACTATCCCAAATAATCTGGAGGAGTTTTGTTAACTCGGAAACCAAAGCTTCACCTCCATCCTTGAAAAAAGATGGAGACAACCCCTCCAGTTCAGCGGCTTTGTACCTTTTCGAGTAACCGATGTCCCGCATAACCTCCGTTTCTGATGGAGAAGTGATGAATAAAAAGTGTGCAGACAATATCTGTGTATCAAGATGTGACTCTAGGACCATGAAAATGGGTGTTATTTGAATAAAATGGAAGAATATAAATATATATATATATATTATATATATATATATATATATATATATATATATATATATATATATATATATATATATATATATATATAGAATACATCGGCTTGAAATCAAGTACGGTTCCAACGCAGTAACAAAAATCACAAAAATAGGAGACTGGGAGTGGAGCACAATAGAACTAGCATTTAAAAATTTTAATGCTGTGATTTTTTTCATTTTCCCACCAAGCACATTTCGATGTTTGTCAGCTTGTTTGTCGGAATGACATTTTTTGTGATTATGGTGGGCGACAGTTCGGCAGACAGGCAGATGGCACAGCATTCATGCCACTGACTTCCATTCTGAGCCATGTCCCTCTGCGTCTCTAACCACCGGTAATTCTCGTCCATTCGGTCCCAACGAGTGAGGCAGCGAGCATCAACCAAAGCCATTGCTGATGCTAGCTTCTTCATACCCCTACGCAAAGTTATGGCCTAGCCACCGCGTCGCTTCTTCTAATCTTGCGCAGTAGGTGCGAATAATGCACGGGAGTGTTAACTGATAGACAGGCATTTGCAAAACACGACCGAGCCACCGGAGGCGGTGTAGAGCGATCACTTCGTTAAGAGGGTGACTATTCGTGCAGACACATGACGGCGCACCTCGTTGTTGCTCACTCGATGTTCCCACCAGACGCGAGCAATGGTTCCATCACGACCAGATTGCACCTTGGCGTGGTGTGATGGCTTGCGTGCCTCCATGACCCAAAGAACTATGCAGGACGGCTTTCTGAAGCCAGAGATGCAATCATGCCTGACAGGTCAATGGGTAGAGGCCAGACGAAGTTCAGTCTCAGAACCAGTTGAGGGGCAACATCTGGTTTTAACCACTATGCCCCTGGAGAGGACACTCCTGCGAATAAACATGGAGAGAAACAGTTTACCGATCCAAAAGCCTCCACTAGATGGAGGTAGGAGTGGAGTACCTGGGGTTTGTATCCGTTGGTGATCGCTGAGCTTGGCGTTTAGGTCGCAAACGTTTCATCACCAGTCGAGGTGGAATCATCAGTGCGCAGGTGAGGTTGCCCGTGCTCCTCTGTACATATATAAGAGCTCTGGATGTGAACCTGACCTATCAGATGACCTTGACCTTAGGGAGCTACTAATTATATAAACTTGACCTTTTGACCTGTAGGCGCAAACTTCTGAATTTAGTAACTTGGATTTTGACATGCTACGCCGGGTGTTTTCGGAAACCTGAACTCTGGAATGTTTGGCTGTTCGGTTTTTTGTCCTTTTTGTCTTTAGCGCGTATTTTGTGTTCGTTTTTGTTTTTTTTTTGCCTTTTTCTGTTTCATGTTTTTTGGTTTTGTTTTTGCTTTATTGTTATTTTTGGTTCTGTTCCGTTTTTTGTTTTCTTGTCCGACGTGTGCACGCGAAGAACTGGGTTTGATGGTTATGGGTCGGTAGTATCAAGGTCCCGTGGTTTTCCACTTTTGCTAATTGGGTTTCTTGCGCATCAGGAGATGGTAAATCTAGTCCAGTTGAATATGCTTATTAATTACGCTCGTTGAAAAATGCCAGGCTCTCAAGAACTCCCTTGCGTGTCTCGTCATTGTTTGGTCCAGAATGAGAACTTCATCTAAATTGAACGTGTGTCCTTCTTGATCATCGTGAGCGGATATTAGGGAGAACGGGTCATTTCTTCTTGTAGCTAGTTTGTGTTCATGCATTCGTGTTCCAACCTTTCTCCCAGTTGGATCGACGTAATATTTGTCACAGCCCTTGCAGTTCACCTTATGTATAATGTTTCTTCTTCGGTTCTTAGTCGCTCTTTCGGTCTTGATATGATTCTTCTTGAGCGTTTCTCTCGACGGATGGAGGTAGGAGTGGAGTACCTAAGGTTTCTCTAGACGATGGGATAAGTCATCGCACTGGATTGCGCAGCTATCGCCCGCCTAAGCTGGGCAGCCCCCGGCCCAATGGATGCTGCCCCGTCCACATTCCGCTTGTTCCAGTGGATGCATGGGGCCAAGGACTGATTCCAAAAAGCGGATCTATAAGAAGGCACCAGCAAAGACAAAACAAAACGCATGCATTGATCGGGTCTCACGTGACAGACCAGAAGCAGTTCGTTCACGGGTGCTTCAGTCACGTTCCTGTACTGGATGAACGTTCCACTGCCTTGTGGGTGAGACTTTTGAGTCAAAGGCTCCGGTTAGGGTTTCCAAAGAAAAACACCATCTGCGGTGTGGGCAGCCGTGAAGTATGATTCACCCAAAAACCTCCACCATCTTTCTTGCAAAGGGCCTTACTAATTTTCTCTCCTTTCATTTAAGATCAATAAGAAACGCTACGGGTAACTACGGCTCTGAAGAAACCAGTAGTTCAGGAATTAGGTATAAACCGAATGCACTTCTTAAGCCTACATGTTTGCTTCACTTGGCTACTTTCAACGTCCCCACACTGTCAGACAGGGCAACAGGCTGCCCTAGATAGAACTCTTGAAACACTCAGTCCATGAAATGGCAAAAAGGTTTGAAATCTTTGACCAGTGGACATGGCCGAGTAGTACGTGTTAGACTGTCAGGTTGGGGTTTATGTGATCCGCCTACTAAATGGCTGAAGACATTAAGTGATATGGCTAGGTGTCGCTTCCAATAGCATAGTTGCATTCGGACTCTTTCCTTGTCGTCTGGATTGCCCCTTGATACTTTGACTTTTTGGATCTTCATTACTATGCTTCTATTCTTTTTGCCTTTTACTAGACGATGCCGGAAGGTAGCAACCGAAACCAGAGCACAGAAATGTGAGGTTAATGGTTGAATAAACGGAGACTGAAACTGGAGGAACGGTTACAGCTTTGTGATATCAATGCAGCGGGTTCTGGTTATGCTATTTGAGTGAAAGTCGTGGCAAGCCACTTTCGGGATCCGTTGCAGACACCAGTGGTCAAATTCTTCCAGCTTCACGACGTATTAGGAGTGTAGTGGCTACGTTTCTCAGCCTTCTGTCAGTACTGCGCGGATGGCAACCAAAAAGACGCAGACTTTGCTTCGTATACTTATCTTATCGCTCCTGGAGTGCATTCCAAAGTCTGATAAATGCTATCCGGGTGTTTTCAATGTCCAGTCTGACTTCGTCTTTCTCTTGACTTTTTTGGAGGGTCGTGGAGCCTAGATATTTGAACGCCGGGATGGGCTTTATTTGTTCGCCTTTTACTTGGCACAGGTCAAAGGATCTTGGTCCTAGACGTCTTTTTTCTTCTAGCTAATGACTTTCGCGAATGATTCTGCGCATTTTTAACCGGCGGTAAGCCCGTCGAACTGTTCCCAAAAATGACGATGTCGTCAGCGGATTCTAAATAGACGAGGAAAACATCGGTGAACCCCTGATGCATTATCCACTCGATAATGCAGTTGAACAGCACTGGCAACAAGGGTTGGGGTCCACGTGAACCGCCTACCAGGTAGTTGGAAACATTGAGCGATATGGCTAGGTGTGGCGGCCAGTGGCGTAGTTGTATTCAGACTCTCTCTCTGTATCTTCGTGAATTCCGCTTATTACCTTGAATTTCGGGATCCTTTTAAATTTATGCTACTGTTCTTTCTGCTCTTTACTGGACGATGCTGGAAGGTAGCAGCCGAAACCAGAGCACAGAAAGGCGAGGTTAATGGTTGTGTAAACTGAACTGAACTGAACGGGCAACGGTTCGGGGACATCGGTTTTAGAATACGGAAGACACCGAGCATCCTCAGCGCGAAGTGACCAGGTCCCGCAGACGTAGAGTAAAACAGTGCGAACCGCAGCGACGTACACCCGTCCCTTAAGAGAAAGCCGGAATTCACTGGTGTCGCAGACTTCCAATAACTTCCCTAACTCTCGCTATTCGCCAATTGGATCTCCTTCCCAACACCACCTGTAGCTGCGATCAAGCTCTCAAGGTACCTAAAGTTGTCGACTAACTGTAGCTGATCACCACAAAAGGTGAGTGTGGGCACAGACTCCTGCCGATGTTGCAAAGGCACTTTGCACTTGGAAGGCGCAGAGTGCATTCCATATCTGGGTACCTCAATCGCCAAGCTGTTCGAAGCCTGTTGTATTGCTTGTTCATTATCGCTCAATAAGGCGATTTTGTTGGCATATGCTAAGTTAAAACTCTGCTCCTTGGGTGGAGTTCAACTCCACCCTTTGGAAGAGCAGATGAGGCATTCCGCAGAACATCCTCTATGTCGATGTTGAAGTGAAATGGGGGTATAGAGCAGCCTTGTCGTACTCCACTAGAGACGAAACAAAGAGACAAAAGCTGGCGGTAGACTCTTACCCGACCGGAGGTATAGCGATACAACTCTTTGAGGACTGATACATACTTCTCAGGTACCCCATTTCTTAACAGACGGTTCCACAGTGCAGTCCTATCGATGGCGTCGAAAGCCGCGTCTCGTTTCGAGACATGCTGCGTTATACTCGCATCCAGTTGGAATCGACTGATGTGCGTCCAGGAGGTGCAGAGATTCAGCGGGAATGCAGGATTTTGCGGCACAACGAGACAGGTCTCAAGTTACTAGGCCAGCAGAATGCAAGGCATTCTCAGTAAGCGACTAGTGCTGGTTTATGTCATCAGAAGGAGTTATAGCAAGCTTTTCAGCCAGCGTGTTCGGAAGACGGGTAAGTGAGATGAATC
Source organism: Fasciola hepatica (assembly GCA_948099385.1). Classification (NCBI taxonomy): domain Eukaryota; kingdom Metazoa; phylum Platyhelminthes; class Trematoda; order Plagiorchiida; family Fasciolidae; genus Fasciola; species Fasciola hepatica. The sequence continues at coordinate 3,690,017 of CANUEZ040000016.1, forward strand.
GGAGAGCTTATCGCAATCTAACCGTCATTGCAGCATGCGTTTTTAGAGCCCACCGAAGCACATGGGCAGCTTGGTGTAAACTAATACGTGCTCGGAATCAAGAATAGTGCTCCAGTACGAGCGACAATCTTGTATGCCGCCCCGCCATTTGTGATTTATAGCGATGTGGTCGATCTGGGTCCTCTGTTGACTCAGAAAGGATGGACGCCACGTGGCGTACCGGTGATTAAAACGTCTGAAATTCGTACTGACGAGGAACAGGCGATGGTCTGAGCAAGGAGTCAACATCCGTTCGGCGTTTTTCGAACGACAGGAATGCAGTTCAAAAAGGCCTCCCAGATGCGCCTCATTCGATGACAGCCGATCGACTCTAGCATTCAGATCTCCTGTCAGAATCACGGTATCAGCCCGGTTTACTCTGTGTAAGAGGTCGTGAACCTTTAGGTATAAGGTGTTTTTGATTTTATCTGGGCTGCAATCAGTGGGTGCATACGCCGAAGCCACAAACAGAGTTCGTCTGTGGGAGCGGCGACTGTTCACCTTGCACGAACCCCTGAGTCTCACTGAGCATAAAAGACTGTCGACTGGGATCCAGTCTAACAGCGCCGATTCAGCCCTTTCACTGAGAGCAATGCTAACGCCAGCAACACCAGAAGTCGCAGCCTCAGCGTCTTCGGAAACGCGTAAGTGAAACTTCACAGAAGGATTAGATGGTGACCTCAGTCGAATTAAGGGACTGGAGTCTTGAATGCGAGTAACCTGAACGCAACACAGATCGATGACAAGGGATTCAGGTGCACGAGCTAAACCCACCTGTTGTCCTATACGCATCAGTGTTCACATTAAAGTGGCTAGTTTGAATGAGCATCGAGGACAAAGCAGGGCGTGGGCTGGTGGTAGCGGTTTCGGCGGGGCTCGGAAGCTAGTCAAAGAAGAACCAGAGAGGATATAGCCAAGATTCCCATCAGTGGCACTGCAGCAGGCACGATCGACCGAAGAACCCGTGAGATGTGAAAATAGAACAGAAAGTTGGAATGGAGTGGAAATGGGAGAACAATTTGTGTACAGTGTAAAAGAATGTTCTTTCATGCGCATGGAAGAGCAGTTAACCACACTGGTAGAGTCTGTCATGGTTGTTTGCGTTGCGGGCTATCGTACTACTCGGTCTCTCAGTCCAGAGTAGGCATTTTTGTTCGAGAATGCACCTCTAGCTTTCGCACAACCAAGCGCGACTAACAAGGCAGCAGGGTTGGTTCATATGAGCCGGTGGCCCATTGCATGGTTCATTCGCCTCTGGAAACCATTGGGAGCCGGTGACTGAATGCTCAGTTCATTCGTCCTTCGGATGAAGCCAGACATCCTGGGTGATCAGTAGTCCCTTCGACACAGATGCCGGTGTGCGTAGTGTTGTACGTCTCATACGCCACCCATGATTAGTTTGGAATCAGGGTTTAGCCATCTCCCAGAGATAAACTTTCAGTCAGCCAACCCGGTGGAAAGCGCCAGGCGTTTGCTTTCGTCCTCTCACTTTAGTGGGAACACCACCACCACGAGAAAGTTTATAAGGGCTTCATTAGCAGAGGCTGTGACAGACGCGATCATTCGGGAGCATTTCGAGGGGCGTTCAGGACGTGAAGCCAACTTGGATCCTGGGATACCCACCCTCGACCATAGTGATGCATTTATGGCAGAAGTTCGCACTCGCCAGAAACAATCTGTGGCCAGAGCACAGCTGGGTGAAACGATTGCCGTAGTTAGGGCGATCGGCTGGGATAGCAAATGAGATTCCGGTGTGCCTTTCCAAATCCCACAAACAGCCAAATTGGGTGTTGAAATTCCCAGCAGTGACCATCACGTCCTTTGAACGTGCGCTTTGAAGCAGCTGAGACAAATTCTGATAGAATTCGTCCTTGGCATCAGAGGAGCTGCAGTCAGTGGACGCATACACAGACATGACGAACAAACGTCGGCACTTCATTTTGTTGTTGTTGTTGACACGAACAGAACCGTCCAATCGAATTGCACACAAACAACTGCTGACTGATATCCAGTCTAGCAGTGCACTCTCAGCCTTCATGCTCAAAGCAATCCCAACGCCAGCCTGACCACGAGCTCTAGGCACCGAATCACTCGACACGCGAAGAGTGAAGTGAGAGACTGAGGTTGTATCCGGGGTGCAGAGAGTTATCACATAAGTGGGGTCTTGTATGCGTGTTTCGGAGACACAGCATAGATCCATGTTAAACGTTTCAAGAGTTCTATCTAGGGCAGCCTGTTGCCCTGTCTGACAGTGTGGGGACGTTGAAAGTAGCCAAGTGAAGCAAACATGTAGGCTTAAGAAGTGCATTCGGTTTATACCTAATTCCTGAACTACTGGTTTCTTCAGAGCCGTAGTTACCCGTAGCGTTTCTTATTGATCTTAAATGAAAGGAGAGAAAATTAGTAAGGCCCTTTGCAAGAAAGATGGTGGAGGTTTTTGGGTGAATCATACTTCACGGCTGCCCACACCGCAGATGGTGTTTTTCTTTGGAAACCCTAACCGGAGCCTTTGACTCAAAAGTCTCACCCACAAGGCAGTGGAACGTTCATCCAGTACAGGAACGTGACTGAAGCACCCGTGAACGAACTGCTTCTGGTCTCAGTGGCTTTGAGTATTTGTGTTTGTGTTGGTTATAGCTCAGGTTGTTGGTTGCCAAGATGCTGGTGCACTGACGATGTCACCTCGACTGGTGATGAAACGTTTGCGATCTAAACGCTAAGTTCGGCGAACTTGTTCTGGGCTGTCTCGTGAGACCTGATCGTTGCATGCGTACTGTCATTTCGTCGTTCGTGCTTTGTTATCGATCCACTATGTGGATTCAGTCCTCAGCCCCACACAACCAGTGGAGCAAACGGAACGTGGACATGGCAGCATCCTTTGGGCGGTCTAGAGAAACCCCAGGCACTCCACTCCTACATCCATCTTGTTTAGGTTTTTAGATCGGTAAACTGCTTCCCTCCGTGTTTACTAGCTGGCAAGTTCCGTCTAGGGGCATAGTGGTTAGAACCAGATGTTGCCCATCAACTGGTTAAGAGAGTGGACTTCGTCGGCCCTCTACCCATCGACTTGTTAAGCATGATCGCATTTCCGGCTTAAGGAAGCCATCTTGCATAGTTCTTTGGATCATGGAAGCACACAAGCCATCACAGCTCGCCAAGATGCGGTCTCTTCGGGGTTGGTCTCAATATCTTGTTGTCTGTCGTCCTTAATAGTGCAGTGGGCCTTTGTGGCTATGTGCTTTGCTCCTTGCGTTGCAGTCATGCGCGAGCATGTAATAATAAACATTTGGTGCCCCGAAGGCAAGTTGTCGCGGCGCACCACTCAGTAAGGTACCGTATTAGTGAGAGCAGAAATAAGAAGAATTTTGGAACCGGTTTACTGACGTAGTGAATGAAAGGAGTACGAGAACAGCATTTGACAGGACATAATATCATATCTCCGGATGCCATTTAATTAGCTGATTTCGTGGATTCCAGTCACGAAGCCCAAGAAATTAACTGATTCCCCTAAACCAACTTTTAGTAGTCCATCAAGTTAGTTATACCACTGAACGTTAGGATCTCTCCGTGTCGGTTCATTGGCAATATTTTCGCTACGGAAGGACAGTAAATTGGACTTTCCCATAGGGCCGATCTTGGAGAAAATTCCTTTGGATGCACTCCGCGAGATATGATTGAACCTTGTCCACTCTGGAAGGAACTGGAACCATTGTGGTTGATCTCTTTCCCTTTTTCCTTTTATTGTGTATGCTAGATGAACACTCAGTCTCTTATTTTATCATAATGGATAAATAATCCTGTCACACGAATAAAAGCACGTCCATTTTTTTCTTCTGCGTGTTGTTTTGGTCCCGCAGTATCTAGTGCTCCCCACATTTCTTACTCCTAGGTACTCCCCAAATAAACAGTCCACTCTATTCTATTTATGGCATTTGACCTACCCCAGAGATTGGCCCACCTACCACAATGGAGAGATAAGTCACACTCGTCATCCCTGAAAACTTATCTGGAAACAACGGATGCAGATGTCCCAGACTCTAATGATCCTTTTGAACGTGCCTCTGTGGGATTGTTCACTTATCCCGTGTTGCAGGCCTCGGACATCATGTTGTACAATGCAAACTTGGTCCCAGTGGGGGCGGATCAAACAGCACATATTGAATTGGCTCGAGATCTCGTGCGTGTGGCCACATATCGTTGGTTAACATTGAAACCACTTCTGAACATGCCCACTTGCGTCAATCTAGGAGTATCCAAAGTAAGTTATATCTCTCCCTGAAACTGTCGTCAGCATTGCCACTAAACACAACACACTTTCATTTGTCCCTCATGCTGTTCGTGGATCTTTGGTACGGTGAATATTGAGGCGATTATGAATAACCTGTTCGTTTTGCTTTCTCATTACTACTCATTTCCCCATTTTGATGAGACTTCACTTTGTGACAGTTTGCACTCCTCCAGGACCCAACGGGTTGTGTGTAGGAGTGCCCTGAGGCATGGGATATACAGCGATGCCAAAAGGATTGATAGGTAATGGTCAGATGAAGTTCAATATTGTAAAATCAGTTCATAAAAATATCCGATTCTTTATGATCGCTAGTATGTGTCTGGGAAGGTGATCACAACGACTAAACAGACAGAAGCAGTTTATCGATCGAAGTACCTTCCGGTGATGGAAGCAAGATTGGAATACATTGTTTTTCTCGACGGCGGAAGAAGTCATGTCACTTCATTGGAAAACTATTCCCAGCTCAAGCCAGACAGTCCTTAGCTGAAAGGGTGCTGCCCTTCTGCGTTCTCCTTGTTTCTTCAGGTGCGGGAGTCTAAGTACTGAGTCCTAAGGCGAATACGCAGTTAGTACATCAGCGAACAGAAAGCAAAATATCGGGAGCACCACGGCATCCTTTCTCAAGCTCTTATATTTACTTCACTCAGCTATCTTCACTGACGGTACACTGTCAAATTACGCAACGGACTGTCCAGCTAGGAATCTTGAAACTGTCGAAGCGCGAATACAAGACCTCATTTCAGCAATCAAACCTCATTCCCCACGTACAACGCGAGTCTGTCGCTTCACTGTGCGCTTATTGGGTGACACGGTTTCCATAAACTGCGTTCAGGCTAACGTCGGGATCGCTTTAAGCATGATAGTTGACTGCGTTTTGTCAAGCTGAATCTCAGAATTCAGTTGTTTGTATGCATATTAATTAGAAGTCTGTATGTCAGCGGCAATATAATAATACGTCCTTATATCTGAACACTGGGTGACTGAAGTTTTTTTAAAGCTAAAGACGAACTGTACCGTGGTTTGTATTCGAAGTGTGCATGTAATGAACGTTGTGCTTAATGGTTTGAATATTTGGGTGAGATAGAATGACATGTGACAGACTCTTTTCGTTCTAGCTAATGTAACCGAGTGGCTGTATCGTCTCACTCGGAAGTGTTTTGGTCATGAACCGTTCCCGACAGATATAAACTGTCATTATGAGTGGCGTTCTACACATTCACAGCGTCCAGCTGAGGTTGACTACATTGATCCTAGATTTCGCTGGTATAAGTCAGCTATATCTCAGTCTGATCCACGCCTTGGTAAATAACTACTTTCGTTTGTTTCACTTATGGTTGCACTAATGCTAAAGCCACCCCGCACGGCTGCTTCTCAATGATGATCACGTGGCTATCAAAGAAACCAGATATCCAGGACCCCAGAGCCGGAAACATACCAGAAATTTTATCGGCTGCTGATGCCAGCGCAACATGAGACTGCGATTTCAGTAGGTATCACAAACGACGTTTGTCTCAGACGTCAGCTGTTTCGTTTGCTAATCACATATCCGTCCACTGTAGTCCGTGGACATCCGCTCGAAATAGGCACTGCGACGGAAAGTTCATCACAATGCTGCTAACTTCTCATCGCACATATCTTCCCTTGGGCATCACTGACTCGGTCATAGTGTGAACGTTGGTCACGGAAAACTAGCGGGCAGCTGGATGAACGGATGTGCCTGGAACAATATCAAGTTATAAACGCCCCTCCCCACTGTATCCGGTCAGGTCAGCGCAACGACACGGAAAATTCAGACACCTGGTTGTGGGCGCAAATTGTGGTCTACCTGGGGCTTGTTGTTGGAGCATTCCATTCAAGAACTTTACATCATGACTGGTGAACTTGACCGAAAGAAAGTTTTACATCTTTTGAAACACCAAGTGACGTGGTTAGTGGAGTACGTGCATTCCAACTGTTTCATCGTTTAAACTTGGTAGCACACAATTGACGCTGAATGTCTCAGTTCACTGAGACTGAGAAACACAACTTGTACTGGCGCGAGTACGCCACATACTCAGAAAACAAAGCACTGATCCACGAAGCTTTAGACCTCGCAGGGATATGACGCAGTTCATCTATTTGACCGACCCCCACAGACCCGTAATTGCGTCACGAAATGGCCCTCGGCTGGACAATGACTCGTGCACCGCGGGAACTTCCATAAGACTAGCTCACCCGCTAGCAAGAGGGAAAAGTCGAATAGAACAAAATATCGCGCGTCCCTTGCTGTCTACCAGCGCAAGTCAAAGTGAATCATCAGTTCTATCACTCATAGAGTCTGTTCAGAAGACCTTGTGGAAGCCGTAGAAATGCAAAACTATAAGGAGAAAAGCTACAGTTGAGAGAAGCACGAAAGTACACAGCGACGGGAAGAAAATCAATTCGGTGCAAAAATAAAAAGTCGTATTACTGTGTAATTGAACGGTGTTGGATATGCTATATCTACTTACTGAACCCCTTTGAACATCTTCACCCGACTAACATTCAGCTGAGTATGATCCATGTGTTTGTGACTCATCGATGAGATCAGCAGTTATTTCACACGCACACTTCATACAACTCGTGACTTTGGGTCAGACGTGACCTCGATTCGGCCCATCACGGATCCCGTGTAACTATGTGCACTCTATGTAATTCCCTACCCACTTCTCTAATTGAGCAGAATTCCCAACCGGAGTGTGATTCTCAAATGTATGTTCACGTCCCGGCTAACCAGTTTACATTATTCGGTGGCCGGAGTTGACGTCTGTGTTCTGGACACTTTGCCCTGGTTTGTCGCTGCCACTCCTCGAATCTTCTGTGGAACAGAGTGAATTGTGAATTCCCCCGAGGATTCCATGATTTGAGTACCACACTTCTTTTCTGGAGTCTGTGCGTCACCACGTCGGCCTAGATTCGCTTCATATTTAACAAACGGTTTTGTGGAAAAGTAATATTTTGATTGAAATCTATGGGTACTGTTGCGACTATCCCGATGTCTAGGGCTGTGAATCTAGCAGTAACTTAGTTTCACTAGCTACACGCACGATATGGGAAGAACACGATTACGGGCAGCAGAACAAATTCCAATCGAATAACCGTGTTTATCGATGATTCGTGGTTCTAAATAATACAATAAACATAAATAGACAGCAAATAAAGGACTTACAGCCAGGTGAGAAACCAAGAACAATGGGCAGTAAGCTTCCGAAAATCGGGACAGCGCAGAAAATAAAAACGGTCCACTTAGCAAGCAGCTGAACGAAACTGTAGCGCAGTTCGGTTGCGGTACAGTCAATAAATCAAGAGCGTTTATCGTCAAAGATCAATAAATCGATTACAAATGCGTGAATTGGACTGTGGTTGCAATGGTAAAAAGTGTCATTAACAAATAAGTACAAATAAGCTAAGTCTGTGGAGTAAACAAAGGCACGTGTCAACATGAATAGGCGAATCCGGCACTAGATCTGTTAATGCCGTTGACGTATGACAGCCAATAGTGGAGTGCACTGACAGAAACGATAAGACTGGGAGTTCGAGCCTCCGCTCGGCAGTACAAATGAAACACTCAGAAAGATTATATAACAGTAAAAGTGTAGACCTTCGGGAAAACAAGGTTATGAACAAATACGTGAACTGTTCATGTAATAAGTACCATGAAACTCAAGTATAAACTGATGTGATACCTTAGAAACAGGGAAAATACATTACGAATGTCCGGGGTTCACGATGCATGTACTCATTACTAATAAGTAACTAAACAGAAGACAAAAGGACAAACTCTAATTACAATTCGTAATTAACAGGTACAAATATATGGAAAAAATGTCTTTATCAAACAGGAATTTACTCGAGCACCTCGCATTTGAAATCGTCACGTGTACTTTTGAGACCGTGGATTCAGCTTCAGTCGTTGGGCTTCCGTTCGAGCAGCTCCTTTTCTGTTTCTTCCGTTGGCACTGACGAGTTTGGTATTCTGAACGTGTCCATCAGTATGTCCAATGCTATGGATTTTGTTATGGTCCCTCACGCTTCTATTGTTATTTTTCTACGGACGGCCTGAGCGATGGATCTCTGTTTGCAATTCCTACCGCATCAGCCCGCAAACTTAAATCAAAAGGGAGGGACACAGCACGTCAGATGACATCTGCAAGAACCTTGCTGCCAACCGTCCAGCATGGATAGCTGCAGTCAGAGACATTCATGAAGCCGGCTTATTTTCTCCAAGGAGCTAGCAGCAGTAAAGTAAAGTATGTGAGCAAGATACCCAGGATCAGTTTTCGTACAGCATGCACGTTACTTCGGTCACCGTGGAAGATGTACAAGAGGAGGTATCAACTTTATTGTAAATCGGCACAATCACCGAATAACACCATTTCCTGGGAATCTGTTCACTATCCCAGATTTCCCGGAGGAGTTCAGTTAACTCTGAAACTAAAGCTTCACCTCCATCCTTGAAAAAAGAAGGAGACAACACCCCGGTCCAGCGGTTTTGTACCTTTTCGAGTAACCGATGTCCCGCATAATCTCCATCTCTAATGGAGGATTGATATCGGCCTGCATGTTTTCGATGGCAGGTATATTTGGAAGGTCCAGAGTTGAAGTGGACCAACTGAATTAGTCCCTGAAGTGCTCCGCCAAACGCTCCAGATGACGTCCTTGAGAGTGAATCAGTGAGCCGTTGGATTCCTTAATTAACTCACTTACACCAGGCTTCCGCGGACCGGTACCTCTAATCAAACGGAAAAGGTTGCAAGTAATTGACAATGGACGCATCCCTTTCCATTTCCTTACATTTTGCAATCCACCACTGCTCCTGGTCATTTCTCAGGCTCCCAGTCAGTTTGGGCCTCAGGGATTTCCGCACTTCATTGAATGTGGCCTCCGGAGGGACGGATCTGCGAGCATCCAACAGAGCGGCTGGTGTCGACGATATCCATTGTTTGTGAAACCCACTTGAACTAGAGTCCTGGGTGTCGTTCGAAGCGACATACAAGGCTCCCTTGACCTGTTTCCAGCGTTCATTTGGGTCCTGAACAACTGGCTGCATCGATAACTGCGTAGCTAGCTCCAGCTGGAAACTGTGTCGCTGGTTATCGTCTAAGAGTAAATGCGCGGGACGCGTGGCACTTACTTTGGTGCGACCACGTACAAGACGTAAACGGAAGCGACCACGTACCAAGGCATGATCGGAGTCCACAAGCGTGGACCAAAATGAACGAAAATCTTCAACTGATCCACGCCAGCGGTGACCAATGATAATATTTTCAGTCGCAGTCCAATGTTATGAAGACGAAGGAGGATGCCATGTGAGTCTATGCCGCTCGTTATGGCAGAAGTTTGTACTCGCGAGAAACAATCTGTGGGTAGAACACAGCTGAATGACACGATCGCCGTTATCGATACGATCGGCTGGGATAGCAAATGGGATTCCGGTGTGCCTTTCCAAATCCCACAAACGGCCAAATTGGACGTTGAAATTCCCAGCAATGACCATCACGTCCTTTGAACGTGCGCTTCAAAGCAGCTGAGACAAATTGTGATAGAAATCGTCCTTAGTTTCGACGCAACGGCAGTCTGTGTATCCGTCCACTAACTTCAGTTAGGTTGTGCATTTGTCTTGACCACGTCTTTAGTGTTCAATACATCCAAGAGCACGGACGTACCTTTTGTAGGCCCACAATTTATGTCTTTTCGATGTGCAAACGGCGTTCTACTCAGTTCTCTGGCGCTGCCCCTCATTGAGGAATGTGCCCGGGAGTTTTCTCTCTTTTTCCGATGTTCGTTCGCGAACAGCCGAACCGAGTTCGTGCTCACGGCGATCTGCGACTGGAGTTCACCACGAAGAGTGGTGCTAGTCAGGAGTACGCTCTTTTCCTCTTCTTCAATTTTCTTACTGAACTGATTCTTTAGAAAGCTCTATCCTCGCGTGAGAATAGCGGCATTGATCTTTGCTCAAGCAGTAAACTGCTTCACTTGGAATATGCGGACAATATTGTTCCTTTGAATGAAGATCCAGGTAAGTCACACGCTTTCCTAGATAGCCTTTACAACAGTGTAGGAATGTGTGGGATGCGTTTTGTACGTCCAGAGTGTAAAATGCTGCTGCAGGTCTGGGTTGGCACTATGCCAAACATTATGTTGGCGCTGGAATCTCTAGCCGAAGCAGATAAGTTTCGATACCTGGACAGTCACATCTCACCAGGTGGGTAGATGTCGGATGAACTGTGATCGCGTATACAGAGAGCGCGTTTGGTTTTTGCCAATCTAGGCCATTTGTAGTGCTGATGTGACGTACGATCGTTTGTCATGGATCGAGTGCACACTGCGCCGATTAGGTCCGTTTTTCTTTGTGGCTCAGAAACATCGCCGTTCAGGGCAGAAGATAAGCAAATGCTGTCCGTGTTTGAGCATCGATGTCTCCGTAGTATTGCCCGAGTGTAGTGGGAACACCGTATGGGCAATGCTGAGATCAGGTGTAAGGTGTTGGGAACCAGAGGTCAGTCTCTGGATCAAGTAATGACTCTAAACAGGTTAAGGTGGTAAGGGCACGTGTTGCGCATGCCCATTGATAGACTTCCCTGGTGTATGCTGTTCTTCGAGGCAAGTAATGGTTGGAATGTAAGTCGAGGTGGCCAGTCCATGACATGTCAGGATGGTTTGGAATCATCGACCAGTGGACCAGTGGCCATGTAGGATGTGTTTGACTTCCAGGTTAGGATCCTCGTCACCCTCCCACCAAATAGTTGAAAACATTAATTAATATGGCTAGGTGTTGCTGTCAGTGGCGTTGTTGCATTCGGACGTTTTCCCTGTCTACGTGATTTCCACTTATCACTTTGATTTTTGGGTCATTTTCATTTCTGCCTCTTTCTCCACCTTACTGTACGATGCTGGGGAATAGCAATCGAAACCAGAAGGTATAAGTGCGAATTTAGTGGTTGTATAAACCGAACTAAGCTGATCTTAAAGCGACTCGGTGCTGTCACAGAAGCTCAGGCTCCTTCGACCATCCTGGCATAAAAGTAAACGTGAGAACGCCGATCAGTGAAAAAATATGCGACAAAAATGGAGGGCATATTCATGGCTAACAGAAAAGGCTTGATTGTTAAGTTGAATACTCCAAGGAGCAGTTTTACTGGCTGCGCGCTAATGTACAGTTTTTTCACATCGTGAAAAATATTTTTAGACTTGTCCTAGGCCATGTGAACTGCATTCTGCACAGGACTACTTTTAAATCTCAGCAGGCAAATGATCGAAAAATTCACTTTCGATCTGAGAATTCGGCCCCGTTGCTTAGACCGCACACTTTGTATTCCGACAAAATTTCCGGTGGTAAAAGCTGCCTTGAAATCGAGATTATCGACGGACAGATATATCAGCATGTAGTCGATTCGTCGGTCCTCTGCATGGCATTAATCTAGTTTAAGTGTTATGAAGCTAGGGGTGCAGATTGCTTTGCGACAACCGCATTGCAAGCGGTAAAAAATTTACGTTACCAATACCAATTCCGTCTGAATATATCGAATAATTTAAAACGAATTTGTCCTGCTTGCGGAAGAATGAAAAATACGACCCATATGGTGCGTATAAAATACGTTGAAGGCATGTAAAATCCTAATATAAAAAAATCATTTATGCGAACCATATTTTGTGTTATCACTGATTCAGCAAATCAGATGCTGTAACCTCTAATAGGATACGCTTTTTGTGTCAATCGTCGGAAACAGTAGATGCCTAATAATGTGTTGAGCAATAGACTAATGAATTCAATTAGCGGGAAAACTTGCCACATACTTCAGCGACAAGCGGTATCCCAATCCCAACCAGAGATCAGGTAACGAACTTCATTACAACACGTCTTTGCAATTCAAACTACCGCTTATCCTACGGGGTACCGGATTATACATTCCTTCTTACACGCTTTTGTTCCACTACGGATTACTGGACACATGTTCAAGTTCAGACAACCATTAACCATGCACTGGGTGCGGTGGTTTTAGTTGTTATCTCCTAGCGGCAACCTCAAAAGGAAATAATAAAGGAAAAATGAGTATGACGGGACTAAGAGGAGAACTAAATTAATGGAATTAGGTCGATGAAGAAAGTTTGTGAATGTAACAGCGAAACTGATCGCGGCATCTAGCCATATCCCCCAACGTATCTAACCATTGAGTGGAAGGGTCTCTTAGACCCCACCCAGGAAGTCTAACACATCCTACATGGCCAAGTCCACTAGTGAGGCTTTTCTCATTTTTCTTCCATGTCATAGACTATCCACCCTTACTGATCTTCCAACCGGTAACCGCCCCAGTAAACATAGCACGTCGAAGGATCCTGTCAGGGGACATGCGTAACACATGTCCCAACCATCTTAGCCCGGTCGGCTTAAGTGTTTCATCTAATGATTTGATCCTTGAACCTGACTTTCTACCAATCCTCAGCATTGCTCACACGGTGTTCCCACTAGATTCGAGCAATACTATGAAGACATCGGTGCACAAATACCGACAACCTTCGTATTTCCTCCACCCGTAGTGCCCGTCTCCGAACCATACAGAAGCACGGGCTTCACTGCTGCAGCGCACACTCGACCCTTGATGGGTAAACGGATGTCATGTCGACGCCACGGATGACTCAGGTTGGAAAATGCCAAGCGAGCCTTTTGTATACGGAGAGACACTTCATCCGGTATCCGACCTCCGGGGGAGATGCAGCTCTCCAGATAACAGAACTTGTTTACCACGTTTATAGTCTCCTCAGACACTGAAAGCTTTGGCGTTGGACCAACCCAGTCCTACCACAGCACCTTGCACTTTGAAGGTGCAAAACGCATACCGAACATTGCTACGCAATCCGTCAAGCTATATAGAGGAGCTTGCATATTACCTGGATCCTCATTTAGAAAAACTATGTTGTCCGCATACTCAAGGTCTGATACCTTTCCACCCGGGAAACGTTCAACGCCGCTATCTTCATGTGACAAAAGTGCTGTCTCTATGACCATATCAATCACAAAGTTAAAGAAAAAAGCAGAGAGGCGGCAGCCCTCGTGGTGAACTCGGGTGAAAGGTCGCGGTAAGCTCGAACTCGGCTTTGGCTATTAATATAAGGGGATTTTACGATGGAGATGAATTTCTTTGGTGCACCCTTTAACAAGAGGCAGAGTCAGAGAACTGTCCGGTCAACTGAGTAGAAGGCCGCTTTAAGATCAAGAAAAACGGAGATAGTGAGCCTATGTTCTAAAATTTGTCGAAGAGTGAAGATGTTATCAATACAACTTCAACCAGATCTAGACCCTGCTTGATTCTCGTGCGAGCACTGTTCGCGAGCGTTAGATAAGCGGTGGAGAATAATACCAGCGAGCCGTTTGGATGCGATGCTAAACAGACTTATTCCCCTTTGGTTTTCAAAGGAGGATCTGTTGCCTTTCTTATAAATCGGTACGATCACCGATTCGCGCCAATTCTTTGGAACTTGTTCATTCTCCCATATAAAACCGAGGAGTTTCGTCAACTCCAGTAAAAGTGCTGGGCCACCATCTTTGAAAATAGATGGAGGCAACCCATCCAGTCCGGCAGCCTTATGTCGTTTAGGATAGCTTATCTCACGAAGAACCTCCGTTTCTGACGGAGGACTGGTATCTACAACAAAAACTGTACCCATTGCGCTAGTGAGCAAACGTGAAAAGTATAAAGGCCAATTAAACTGCATCTCGAACTGTTCCGTCCAGCGAATTAGACGACGCTCTTGAGTTTGAATCAGCGAGCCGTTCGCTTCTTTGATCAATTCGCTAACGCCTGGTTTACGTGAACTGGTTTGTCTAATCAGACGGAAAAGGCTGCGGCTGTTGTCAATCATCGCAGCTTTTTCCACCTATCTACACTTCGCAATCCACCACCACTCACGGTCATTTCCAAGGCTCCGAATCAGTTGGCGTTTAAGGCATCTCCGTGCCTCATCGTATCTGGAATCCGGAGAAATCGATCTGCGCACATCTAACAGCGCAACTGAGGATGCAGATATCCATCGTTTCCGTGTGTGTCTAGTTGTTGGACCTTGGGTAGCATCGGCAGCCTCACGTAGAGCCTGTTTGATCTCTGTCCATCGCTCTTCTGGATCCTGAGCATTTGACTTCATCGATAACCTGGTGGATAATTCTGTTCAAAAAGCAGAACGCTGCGTATAATGGTTCTCCCTTCGAACTTCCGTAGTGAGTACTTTGGAAAACATATTTTTCTGGTAGGATACACAAGAACTGCGGTTATTGTGGGCGTACGAAGTAACTTTTGAAGTTCTTTGTGTGGCTTCCTAATCAGCTCTAGAACGCAGAAAGTGTCCAAGTAGACACTGGCTGGTAGTAAAAATTGACTAATATTATTCATATATCAGTTGGTTGAAATTTCGTCACTTTTTCCGATGATTCATTTTGCGCTTTTCCTCAAAATTTCGCTGAAATCTGTTAATCGATTTTTTTTAGGAAGACCCTAATCGCTTTCCAGGACACAAAACTTAAATGTTCACTTGGTCACTGGCGACGGTCTGTTTCATCTGATACCTCCTCATGCAGGCTGATAACCATATCCCAAACCTTTCTAGGTTGTTTGATTGTACTGATCCAAATCATGTTGCAGCTAAACTTTGATGGATCAAAGTGTTTGCGAATGTTGCCGTAGTATCTTGTTCCAAGCAATAATAAGATCGAATTAGATTGGAGTATCATAGTTACACACCGTTCCTGTCGAATTCTATTTGACTTTTTTGTTCTATCATTTTCGACGGTCTCCTAGAGAAAGATTTTGTCATTTTGCGAAAGTCCATTAAAGTTTTATAACGATCCGGTGATATCCCTCGCTTTAATTTAATCAGTTTCCTATCAGAGGAGCACTTCGCTTCGTGTGATGAACCTTGCAGCAATACCACAAGTTGAATTAACTTGAAAAAACTTAAGAATGTTGCAATTTACTTGTGTTGAACGCAAGCAGTTCTAGTGACCCGCGTAGTAGCCTAGCTCTCTGAAGAGTAGAGTTATTTATTTATTTTAATTCGACGATATCAGTGTTTGGTGGTGACAGATCGGGAGGTATCAGACATTGTCGAATAAGCTACTGCCCGCACCAATCATCTTATTATATTCATGGTAAAGATTAGTATTCCTGCGATTATCGGTCTTGATCATTCACCGTAGTGATGAACTACATCACTACGTGTTCACAAACTTGGAGCTACACATAAACGGTCAACACCGGATGCACCCATATGTTCACCATAACCTCCTCAGACAGTCGTTCTGAACACGGAGAGAAACGTCAAAGTAGCCAAACCAAGGTTGAGTTATCATGAAATGCACTCGTTTATCATCCTGCTATCGGAACTGCCTTAATTAAATAACGATGTATTGGGTAAACAACCATCCCCAGTTAGATATGATCTAACCACAGGATCAGCACGCGTTCACACCACTGCTATCTCAATTTGTCCCGCCGATATCGATGCTTCTACAAAACCACGAACTTCTCCCAGTGCTTTTCAAACCGGGTGAAAATGCCTTGATAAAATCACGTACCACCGTGTTCCGTAACATTCGAAACAAGAAGCGTACTCCTTTATCATGGAGCAAGTCGTTGATTATACCCATTTTCAAGGAGGAAGTACTCAGTGACTGTGGTAATCATCGTGGGATCAGTTTAATTCCGATGGTCACCAAGGTACTAGCCTCGATTTTGCTGCGCGTCTGACACCGTCTCGCGAGAGGAACGCCCGCGAAAAGCAGGCCGGATTCCGCGCAGGCCGAGGGTGCATAGACTAGATTTTTACTCTTCGCCAAGTACTTGAAAAGCGTCACACATACCGTCGGTCGACAATAATGGTTTTCCTCGACTTGAAAAGCACCTTCGATTCAGTTGACCGAACAGCGCTATTCAGTGATCATTGTACTCTCCTACTTCCGGCGGTGTAAGGGTTTACGGTGAACTCTCCGGTTCATTCGAAAGGACCAGGGGTGTTCGACAAGAGTGTCCCATTTCACCTTTTCTGGAGAATGTCTTGCGAGACCTTCAGGATGTGGGCCTCAAACTGGCAAATAGTGAAAAACTGTGACCTAGATTGAGCCGACGAATTTCTTTGCTTGCTCGAATGCACGGAACATGCGCAGCGTGAACACGACAGACTCATCAGAGCCGTGGCTCCATTCGGCATGCGCTTTGCACCATCTAAGTTTCAAGTAATGTTGCAAGACTGGACATGAACGGTTCCGAACTTTATGCTCAATGAGGAGCTAACGGTTGTCGACCGCTTCAGTTACCTCGGCAGCAACGTGACGACGGGTGGATGCACGATAATAGAAGTGAGTGGTTATAAAAATCCGTAGCGATCGACGTTTGTGTTCATACGGGATCTGAAAGGTTTATCCAAGGGCGTGTTCGAGAGTTTTATTTTCCAGGTGGAGTGCGCCAAATAGGCGCCAGCCTTCTCTACCAACGTGTATGCGTAGCAGTTTGACATTGGCAGCGTCAGTGATTTTCGCAGTTGCGTTTAATATTGGAAGGACCGAAATTGAATACAAAAAAGTAGTTTTTCCATGAATTCCACATAACGGGAGATGGTTTTTCAGCAGAGTCGTCCCAGAATGGGGCAAGAGAATGTAGCAGATCCGACGATGTGCAATTTCGAACTCGTGACACTGAATACTGTATCCGGAGATCAGTAAACAAAACGTAAACTCGTATGCACGGAGGAACGTTTATTCAGTTCCAACGTTCGGCAAGCACAGGTGTGAGCATGTGTGAAGCAGACGAAAGCGGGGAACTGATATCAGTTTGGCGCTTACCTAGCTGCATGTGGTTGCTAGAGTAGAACAAACCAGAATGTGATACAGACACTCATCGCACGCGCGTGTGCAAGGCGAACGGGATCGGGATGAATTAAGTGGGAATGCTGATGACACATGAATTCGTCTCACAACACAACCTATCAGGATCTCTTGGATGCGGCCATGTTGCGTGTCGTGCGGTACATCGGCAAAATCTGTTGTATGATTTCCGTTGTTCCGTCCCCCTTTAATTCGAGCAACGCTCGTTTAAATGTGTCCATTAAGCGTCCAGCCTGACCATGTGATTCAGGGTGGTGTGCAGATAAAAAGGTCTGTCAAGTCGCGTTGTCAGAAGAACTCTCGGAAGATAGCGAATGTGAATTTTGATTCATTATGGGATGCTATCTGATCCAGCAGTTCTTGTTGAGCGCACATCGTCGAAGCGCCAAAATTGTACCACACGATGTTGGAAGAATAATGACAACAAATTCGGACCATTTCCATAAAGAGCTATAACTACGAGATACGACGTACCCTCAATAGGTCCTGCCAATTCGTTGTGTATTCCGGACCATGGGACAGAACTCTGATGAGGTTTCAGCTTTGTGGTTTGTTGGTATCGTTAACATTGTTGGCCGATAGCCTCGATATCTTGGTGTCCATGTCTGATTAGCGTGCATAACTTTGTGCGATTGCCCTCATTCAACTGAATTCTTTGTCCATTGTGAAGTCTTCGTAATATAGCATGCCGTCGGAGTATATGCTGACATGAGACACTTATTAACAATCGAAACAGCAACGACGATAGCGTAAGTGCAGTGATTCATCGGATAATGTTCATGTTTACCAAGAAGATGAAACGAATCTGAGCGCCTGTGACCGTATTAAGTTGAAAAGAGGACACAACAGAGTTACGCTGCACAATTTGTATCCGGATAGATTTCGCTGTATCTCATGAGATGTATACTACAGATAATATAATAATGAACATTACAATAGTAAGACAACATAACCGGTGATAGGCCCAAGAACGTCATGTTTTTTACCAAGGTAACGCCAGAGTAACGAATGAATCTTTTTGCTAGCACAAACTAGGATATTGGATATTTCTTCGATCAACTGTAATCCTTGAAGCCGAGCTTGACGGACGCAAAAACTTGGCTTAAAAAAAGACTAGTTGATCTCCAAAGTTAGTATAGCTGCACTCCATCTCGACAGAGGAGCCTTTCGAATGAAAATCATCTGAAGGCAATATACGAATTGAGATGCAACAAAAATATCATCATAACACGACCTGATAAAGGATCTGGGGTGATCATCATGAATAAGACAGATTACACGAGAAAAAATAGAGACTGTTCTCACACACGTGACCAAATTTCAAGCGTGCACCAAAGAGGTCAACATAACAAGTCTAGAATGAATCACCTCATTTGATCTACATCTGCAACTCCAGGCCGGGTCTATTGATGAATTCACTGCGAAAAAAAGTAAACCTCGTGGCAGTTATCTACCTCAGCTCTATGGCCTACCTGGGCTACACAAGCCCGATATGCCTTTAAGACCCGTCCTATCAATGGCAAATTCACCGCAACACAAGTCAACAAAGTGGTTAGTTAAAATACTGAAGCCAGCCACAAACAAGTTGACGCAATACAATCTTAAAGGTAGCTTCGAACTAGTTGAAGCTCTGAACAACATCAATGTCAGAAATCAATATTCATCCAGCATGGACATTTCGTCACTATTCACCAACGTACGACTGCACGAAACAGTTGATTTCATTTGCGATTACGTTCAAAAAGAGAACATCAACATCAAAATTTCGGTAACGGAACTGAAACGTCCAATATTACGGTGCACTGTAAACATTTCTTTCATTTTTTGGCAGTTATTTTCGCTAAATAATGGCGTCGCAATGGGGAGTCTACTAGGCCCCATCCTGGCCGACATATTCATGGCGAGTCTTAAAAATAGATTAAAAAACACCATCGGTGATACGCATCTATACAAGAGATATGTCGATGATATCTTAGTTATCAGCAACTCAGAGGAGAACTCCATCGACCTCTTCCGTAAACTCGGTGCAGCTCATCCGAACACAGCTTTTCGTGGAGTACGAGTCTGATAACAGGTTCGCATCTCTCGACATTATGATAATCAGACGCCCAGCCGGTAGTGTCAGCTGGTCCGTATACCGAAAGCACACATGATAAGGACAGTAACTTCATTTTACGAGGCTTGTGCTGCTGAGTTATAAACGTGGGCTAGCGAGACCATGTATGACAGGGCCCGCAAACTCTATGCGCCAGGTATGCTCATCTCCGAAACGGAACTGCTGAATAACGTGTTCCAGTCGAATGGCTACCTGCGAAATTTTATCAAGGGGCATTGTACAGCACGTAGTCAAAGTGAACGGCCACCGTCAGTCCCTAAATGTGAGGTTTTCTTGCAGCTGTCATTCAAGGGCGATGTCACAGCTAGACTGTTCGCACGCCACTTCAAATCGGCAATCAAGCGGTCATACAATGCCGCTGAACCTGTCCTACTCTACAAATGCCGACAGAAATCGGTCCCACACCTCCTACACATGTTCACATGTGGGTGCTCGGCCACCCACCTAGACCTAACTGAACGGCAACTTCGACTGACAGTGACTGAACATGTCCCACGGTGGGTGGACACCTATGTTAACCAATGGGAGCACACAGTCAAAGGTCACCGGTCAGGCAGCCGCCAGCCTCTTTCATCGCACGTCATTTGCTTGACACAAAATACCAGATGGACCGCACAACTGCGTTCTCCGTGATCTTCTCTGCCACCAAATCACGTCTACTACAGTTTACCGAAGCGATTGCGACCCAAAGATGGAAACCTAGTTTGTGCTAGCAAAAGGATTCATTCGTTACTCTGGCGTTACCTTGGTAAAAAAACATGACGTTCTTGGGCCTATCACCGGTTATGTTGTCTTACTATTGTAATGTTTATTATCATATTATCTGTAGTAAGCATCTCATGAGATACAGCGAAATCTATCCGGAAACAAATTGTGCAGCGTAACTCTGTTGTGTTCTCATTTCAAGTTCATATCGAGAAAAGGTTGTTCCAAATTTCTCATACAGTATTAGGTTGCTTTTAGTGGCTCGGTGTACTTCTTCCCCGGTGACCGGAACAGCGTGGATGCCGTAAAAAAGTTGATCCTGGATATCTTGCTCAACCGATACTTAAACGAAAACAATCTCGGACATGGAGGATAAATCTGCGAGGGATTTGCGGAAACCTACATGAGGCCGAACTACTAATCAAGTGAATGCGTCAAGCCCGTTCAGTCGGACAACTCTTCGATATTTTTCGTGACAAATGATCCTTGTTCAGTGTACGCCATCACGACGAGACTGCATCTTGACGTGGTGTGATGGCTTGCGCACCTCTATGACCCAAAGAGCTATACAGGATGGCTTCTTCAAGCCGGAGATGCGATCATGCCTGATGGGTCAGTGGGTAGAGGCCAGACAAAGTCCAGTCTCTTGGTCCTCCCAGTTGGGGTTCGATTTGAACTGGCAACTTAGTCGGTAAAATCAGTGGAAGAATAATTGATCCAAGCAAATGGGCTTCCACTAAGCCATCCCGCTGCCTTGTGGATAGGTTCTTGTTAGAACTAAAGGCTGTGGATGGGAACCCTAATCGATCTGCTTTGCGGCTGGACACCCTGACAATACCGGTTCAACATCTTTCATGAACTGCACGACTACAAAGAATTCCATACTGCATCGGTCGTTGAGCAAGATAATCAGGACCGCGCTGCCCATTGCATCGAGCAGGGTGGGTAGTGATAAGTGGGCTACTGCTGTGAGTTCCCTCTCTTTTATTCAACCTTTTTCTTTTATTTTTTTATTACATAAACCGAATTATAGTATAAGGGATAAACCCCATAATCAGAAGACACTGTAAAAGTGGGTTGAGGGGAAACACTCACGTTGTAAGTGGGTGGGACGACAGGAAGAAGAAGTGTTCCATAACTTAACGGTCCGGCGAAAGAAAGAGGATTGAATGATAGAAGCGCAACATTTAGTGACAGAAACTTGATAGGGATGACTAGTCGCCTGGGTACGTGATGGTCGGCAAAACGTCTTAGGAAGAGGAACTGCTGAAGCAAGCTCAGAAGAACAAAATCCAAAATAGTATCGGTAGAAGAGAGACAACGAAGCAGCAGCCCGATGATAAGCTAGTGACTGCATATTGGAGGTTAAAGAAGGGTCGTAGATCAGCCGGATGACCTTTCGTTGAACCCTATCGAGAAGAGAAAGAAAGGTAGACGAAGCTGCACCCCACGCTTGACTGCAGTATTTAAGTGCGGGGCGGATTTGAGCTTTGTGCAGCAGAAGAAGCGTCTGGCACGAAACAGAAAACCAACTTTGTGCGCAGCACCAGAGGCGAGCTGAGATATGAAAGCGGACCAACATAGAGAGGAAGGTACCGATAGGCCAAGAAGTGAAACAGAATCTGTGGCAGATAGCACAGTTGAATCAAAGGATAAATGAGGGGAGAATGAATGATGTTTCAATGAAATTAAAACGAGAGGAGTTTTGGAAGCAATAAATGCAACATGATTATGGGATCGCCGGGAGAAGATGTGTTCGAGATCGGAATCTGAAGATGCACTGATTGCACTGCGGTCAGGGTCGATGTTGGTGCTGGCGTGGCGGGGAGTGCGGTAAGAAAGGGAAGAATGAAGGGTGGCGCAGTCGGCAAAGGAATGGATTGGGTTGGAAGTAGTGCATAAAAGATCACTAATGAATAAAATAAACAGGGTGGGCGCAAGTACTGAACCCTGGGTAACACCAGCATTCACAGGAGGTGGCTGGGGCAGAACCCCATCAACTCAGACGGAGATGGTTCGCTTACTGAGGAAACTTGATATCCGCGATACGAAAGCGGAGGAGAACCCGAAAATGGCAGTTTCATCAGAAGAAATTCGTACCAAACTCGGTCAAAGGCCTTAGAGATGTCGGGCGAGAACATGTGTGTGTTCTCTATGGTTGTCGAGTGTAGCCGACCAGGAGTGTGAGACGAGAGCCAGGATTTCACCGGTGGAACGGTGAGGTCGGAATCCGTATTAGCGGTCGCTCAGTAGTCCTTCGCATTCGAGAAACGTACGCAGTTGGTCGGAGATGAAAGTTTCAACTACTTTCGAAAAAACAGGTGTGATAGATAAAGGACGATAGTTATTCGGGTCAAAAGGATCGCCACGTTTGGGAATGAGAGAAATCACGGAGTGTTTCCAGGGTATCGGAAAAGTAGAAAGCTGCAGAGAGAGACAGAAAAGAGGACGTAAGAGAGGGGCCAATTCAGGGGCACACATTTTAAGGACGATGAGTGGTATACAGTACGGACCGGGTGGTTTGCATACGTGCAGAAAACACAGCGCCTGGCGGATCTTCCTAGTGCTAATATGAGGTTGAAAGTGAGAG
Organism: Fasciola hepatica; assembly: GCA_948099385.1. NCBI lineage: Eukaryota > Metazoa > Platyhelminthes > Trematoda > Plagiorchiida > Fasciolidae > Fasciola > Fasciola hepatica. The sequence goes on from CANUEZ040000016.1 coordinate 3,712,644, forward strand.
ACAGAGGGAAGAGAAGGAACCGGAGGAGTAGGATAAGTGGGTAAGGTGGAGTTAAAGACAAACTGGGATGCAAAAAATTCGGCTTTCTTGTGTGGTTCACAAACAAGAACACCAGAGGAATTACAGATGGGAGGGAAATTGGAAGGGAGAAAGTTGCGGGAGACTACTTTCACAAGGGACCAAAATTTTCGGCTACCGGTGGTAGATGAGGGTAGGCGTTCGGCTTTCCAGCAGGCGAAGCGTTCTTTGGCTCTCTGTATGGTTGACGAGCATCTGTTCCTGGCTTGCACGAAGCGGCGATGGGAGTCGAGACTGGGCGAGCGGGGCCAGTGATGAAGTGTTGCACGCTTCAAACGTACAGCACGATCCCATGCGTGGTTGAACCACTCGGGGGATTCGGGTTTGCCGAGGTTGGGAAAATGAGGAATTAAAATTTGTATACCTTGAAGAACAATGCCAGTAAAATTAAAACCAGAAACGGAAACGTCGGAAGTAAAGCAGCAATCATTCCAAGGATAGGAGGCTAGAAAGTCGCGAAAACCATCCCAGTTAGCTGAACTAAAACGCCAAAGTGTGTGTCTCGAGGTGGGTGGAGGATCGGAGTGAGTAAAATTAATGGAACAGGAAATAATCCAGTGGTGAGATGAGTCAAGTGGAGGAAGAGCAGAGATGCCTGAAAACAGAGAGAGAACAAAAGTGAGAATAAGATCAAAGTTATGGGCACGATCACCAGCCCGATCGGAAATACGTGTGGAGAGGTGAACACGTTGGCACAGGTTGTTGACCACGGCGAAATGATCGACTTCGCGCCCCAGAGCCGCAGTGTCCGATGAGTGAATCAGCCAACCTCGATTGTGAACTTTAAAATCTCCTAGGATGGTGATATGGCAGTTGGGATCCGTAACAAACGAGTGCTCAATGTTCGAAGATAAGAAATCAAAGATCGATGGGTCGCTGCTGTCGGATGAATGGTAAACAACACAAGGGTAGTGATTAAAATAAGAAAGTCGGAGTTTCAGCCACATCAACTGAAATTCTCGACTGGAAAAGTCAAGATTCTGGCAATCGACAGATGGACAAAGGCACAGACGTCACCTTTGGGTGAAAAAGAGGAGTGAAAGGTATAGTTGGGAGACTGGAGGCGGGTGGTGTCTGATGAGGAAGAGATTTGAGATTCGGTCAGAAATAGGGCAAGAGGAGAGAAAGATCGGAGAAAATGGTGCACAGAATCGATATTATGGTTCATTCCGCGAATGTTAGTGAGGGTGATGAGTTCGTGCTTGTTTTTCGAGTGAGCAGAGGGAACAAAACAGCGAGTGCGTGTATCGTTGTGTATTTTCATGATTTGTAGTGCGAAAGAATCGTGCAACCACGATCCTGCGACTTAAAGTGCTAACCACAGAAGGCCTCAGTAGTTCAGGCGTGGTAGTGAGCCGGGCGACAGCAGAGCCGTCTACTACCATCATTTTTTTCTATCCCCGACCACGTCTCTTTTCCCGCTCTGTCCACTCATAATGCTCCCACTGACAACACGGTCGATACTCGCAACGATTCACTGTCAAATAGTGTCGGGAATAATCCTCTGTCTGGTAACTCACATTTTCTCAAGCCTCGTCAGCCTGTGAATCTCGGCTCCTTCAACGTGCGTACACTCATGCAGGCCAGTCAGCAGACGTGCCTAGCCCTCACAATGAACTCTCTGAAGATTGGTGTCTGCCGCGAAAGTGAAACGCGTATCCAGTATTCGAGCAGTGTGATTCAACTAACTGCTCCTGGTATCTCATCGAGGTATTTTATGCGCACTTCAGGACACGAAGCAACTAGAGCTGTAGATCAACGTGGTGTAGGAATAGTCTTGACTGACAAGGCTGAGGCTGCCCTCTTAGACTAGATCCCCGTTAACAGTCGTTTATGTGATGCGAGATTCCAGGGGGCAGTCGGCGTTCGAAAGGATAGTTGTGTTAAGCGTGATTTGTTTGTGATCTCGATGAACGCCCCAACAGACTGCAGCTCAGACTTGCAGAAAGATGAGTTCTATGATGAACTCGCCACCCCCGTTTGCAGCAGTAAAGGTTCTGGCGTTGTAGTGTTAGCTGGTGACTTCAGTACACAAGTTGGCAAACCTAAAACGGCAGAAGCTTGTTTACGTGGGCGTTGTGCTTCACCCACTGAGCGTACAGATAACGGGGATAGACTTCTCCAGTTTTGTGCAGACAATTGATTGTTCTTGTCTAGCACCAGTTTCCGACACAGCTTGCTTTGCACAGCGACATGGCACTGTAACTCAACAGGTACCATCATACCGCCGTAATCTACCAGTGGTGCAGTTCTGTTCAGAACTGCAGATCTTACCGGTTGACGTACTTAGAGTCGGACCATGCATTAATTTTAATGCGACTATCTTTCCATCTCCATGGCAATCGTCGCAAACCCGATTAGCCGTGCAACGTATGTGTGGTCCAGAAGTCGCATCCTTTATGAGAAGAAGTTAGGGCATGAGCTAGGATCTACAATGAACAGTAATGTAGATGAGCATTGGGCTCATATCCAGCAGACGATGCACTTTGAAGCAGGTTTTGCCTGTGGTCCTAGATTCGATGTCCATCAAAGACACTGGATTTCGCAAGAGTCCTTGAGTATAATGGAGCAAAAGTTTCAGCTTCCGAACTGTTAGGAGATGAGTAAGATACGAAGACATCTACAGAAGGAAGCTAAAAAAAGCCTCAGGAAGGATGGGGAAAATTGGTGAGTCAAAAGAGCCGAAGAAACGGAAAAAGCAGCTGCTTCAGGTAACAGTCAAAGACCGTTCAAACTTATTCGTGACACCGGTAGACGACGCACCCAGGTCAGTGAAACGATTTGCGATAGAAATGGAGAACCCATCCATGGTAAATAGCAAAGGCTTGACCGTTGGGCCAAATATTTCAAAGAACAGTTTAGCTGGCCGCTCGGTAATATAGTTACTCCTGTGTCAATTACTGCGACTCCTTGGGTGATATCACTTGAGCCCCCATCGGAAATGAAAGTGGAGTCATGTATGCGATTACTAAAGCGTGGGAAAGCGGCAGGTCCCAACGAACGTCCCCCATTTCTTTTCAAACTGGGTGGAGATGCTTTGATAAAATCACTCACCAGTTTGCTTTGTTACATTTGGAACGTGGAGCGTATTCCGTTAAGTCATTGATTGTTCCTATCTTCAACAAGGAAATACGCAATGACTGCAGTAATCATCGTGGGATTAGCTTGATTCCTATAGTCATTGAAGTTTTGGCCTCGATTCTGCTGCACCGTCTTACGCCCACTCGCGAGAGGAACACTCGCGAACAGCAGGCTGGATTCCGCCCAGGTCGAGGATGCATCGACCAGATTTTTGCTCTTCGCCGACTACTTGAAACGCGTCACACGCACCGACGACCGACAATAATGGTTTTCTTAGGCTTCAAAGGCGCCCCCCGGAATACTTTATTCGAGACTGCATACGATACCGAACAGTTGCAGAACTGGACGTCAACGATTCCGAGCTTGGTGCACGACGGGGAGGTGCTAGGAATTGTTGACCGCTTGACCTACCTCGGCAGCAGCATGACGACGGATGGGAGCACAGTAGTAGAGACGGTCACGCACATATCCAAGGCTCGAGCGGCGTACGCTGGACTGAAGCACTCATGGCGCCGACCTGCTATTTCACTGAAGTTGAGAGGTCGTGTTTACTGTGCTGCGGTGCATTCAGTTTTGTTGTATGGTTGTGAGACTTGGGGTCTGCGTGCAGAAGATATTCGTCATCTTGAGGTTTTCGACCACCGATGTTTGCGTAGTATCGCTAGGATTGGGTGGAATAGCCGAGTAAGCAACGATGAGGTGAGAAAGCGAGTATTGGATACTAATTCAGAGAACGTTCTGTCACAGCGTTTCCAACTTAGTAGACTTCGTTGGTTGGGACACGTGTTACGTATGGCAAACACACGTCTTTCGTACCGTGTCCTATTCTCCGTTCCTCCTTAGGAGTGGAAGAAGCCACGTGGAGGTCAACAGATGACGTGGCAGCGAGAAACGAGAAAATGTACAGCAAAATTAGGAAAAGTAGGTGCTTCACTTTATCGTGGTTGGGGTCCAAAAGATCCGTCTACCAGTTGGCTGGAGACACTGAAGGATATGGCTGCGAACCGTGAACAGTGGCGATCGTGTTGTCACTTTCTGTCTAATCAGAATGATTGATCAATGTTTGTTTGCACAGTTAGACTGTGCATTCCGTGTGTTGGCTACTAGGGCATTCTTTCCTTTTCCCACCTGTGTAGGTCCAGTCCCTGTCCAACTTGTATATTCATACTTTGTAATTCTTTGTGCAACATGGTGAGAAAGGCAGTGGTCAGTGGGGCTTGCCCTACTGTTTACCGCTGCACGATGATGATGAAGATGATGGAAAATGATTCAGATGGTTTTATCAATCCGGCCAATAAAGTCAATCGTCAATACGAAGGGTTCAGCCTGAGTGCCATGACGAAAGACCAGTTCAAGCGGCTCATTTTTGTTTGTGCTCTTCAGTTGCCTCACGATGCCGAAATTAGGACTCATTCTCTCAACCGAATTGAACAAGATCCAAGTGCAACTCTACGGACATTGGCCGCCGAGTGTCAGCGACTGAAGAAACTAATGCATGATTTAGTAATCGTGGAGAAACCCAGACAACCTTATGTCTCCACCAATGTTCACGCAATGTCGAAGCCCGTTCCAGCAACCCAGTACCGCAAGTCAGGTTCCAAAAAACCGCCAACCGCATGCCGGAATTGTGATGATCGGCATTTTGTGCGAATCTGTCCGTTTGAAAAGTGTATCTGCCATCAGCAGGGACACAAGGATTGTCGCTACCGATCCGATGTTTGCCAAAAGAAGCCCAGACGGATTTCGAGGCTTGGAGGAAGTACAATACAATGGCTATCAACGGCACCCCCGTACGATTACAGTCTGACACAATTTCCGACATCAGTGTCACATATCCAAACATACTTGGAACAGGATCGGAAGGCCTACGATTACCAGACCAACATAATCTGCACAGAACGTATCTGGTGCACCAATTTTGCTCACAGATGAAATCAAGTACACTGTTACTTCCAATAACGCGCATTTAGAAGGTACATGCTATCTGAAAGTTCATCCTAACCTCACTCTAATTGTACTGGACTGAATCGAGAAACTAGGCCTCTGCGACGCACCACTCACTGAATCATCATCGGCACGCATCGAGGCTTGTACCATTTCACGAAGCTACCCCTCGGTGTTAAAATGGCTCCCGCTGTGTTACAGTGTGTGATAAATGTCATAATAGCTGGACTGCCGGGAACTGCTGCATACCTGGATGACATTATAGTAACTGACCAGTCTCGGGAGAAACTCAACATCCCCTCTGATGTCTCACAACCCGTACAGTATTTTGGCCTACTCCTCAGAGCAGAAAAATTCCAGCTCTTCCCAATGTTCATCAAAAACCTGGCACTCATATTACATGTCAGTGGCCAACATCCCGACCTCGTCAACATTCGAACAATTTTACATATCCTTGCACCAGCTGATGTGTTTCGTCGCTGAGATCGTTTAAGTCTTTTTAGCTAGTACGGTCACTTAACCCAACGAACAGCGAGGCTGTGTGTGCATGCGCTCAAATTGATAGTAAGTTGTATGTAAATGAGTAAACGGAGTGTATAAATATAAAGATGAGTAGGCAGGGGAGTACCGGGTGCACACACCTGATGAGTGGCAACAGCCGCGAGACCGGTCTTGTACTTCCGGGGAAACGTTGTCCACCGTTTTACGTACTACTTACTAATATATATATATATATATATATATATATATATATATATATATATATATATATATATATATATATATATATATATGTTACGACTCAGCTGCTAGGAGGCACAGAACACCCGATCACTGAGTAGGTCTTTTTTTTTGAATGCATCTGAACGCGACATACAGGCACGTCTAACAAATAGATCGATAAAAGTAAATCGATACAAAATGAGCGATTGCGGCTTCGCGAATAACCGGACAGTTCAAACACTGTTGCGTGTGAGCGTACGCGTACGCGGGCTTGTGCGTGTGTATGTGTGTGTATGCATGCGCATAGCGTCAGCTGACAGTCCGCTCACCTTCCCCCGCAAATAGAAGTCGACTCGTAAGACTTTTTATGGGGATCAATAGAAAGTCTTTTAATAGCGGACCGGGACCGCGTTGAGTATCGCCGCTCGGTAAAATAGTCAGAACTTGTTGACCCAGCTGATGCCGTTTTTTTCTCTGTCACTGGTAATGCAAAGGTATCCAAAAGTACATGTAATGGTAGTTCTACCTCGTTCTTCTCATCTACCGCTGCAGCACTGTAACGCCTCCTGATGTGGTTGACATGTCGTTTGGCTGTTCCACTGTCTAACCGAACACCATATATCACATTACCCAGTCGGTTAACAATTACTCCTGGAATCCATTGTCTTGAAGGGTGACGAAAATCGAGAACATAAACACGATCCCCTTTGCTGAAGCTGCGTGGCCTTGCACCGTGAAATCTGTTGAAGCGCCTTTCCATGTGTTCGTTTCGAAAACTTGGTGTGACCGTAGGGTACATAGCATCTAACTGTATTCGCATGCGTCTGCCAAGGAAGGCTTCTGCTGGTGAGGCATTGTTTGGGACTGATGCGTTAGGAGTTGAGCGATACGTCATCAGGAAGTTGTCAAGTATCTTTTGTATGCTTCCTTCCCCTTGCAACTTTTTGAAAGCCCGTTTCAGTGTGTCTACAAAGCGTTCCGCTTGACCGTTTGATTGAGGGTGATAAACTGGACTCCGTACGTGCTCAATTGTCATGGATTGGCAGAAGTTAGTGAACTCAATGGAGGTAAACTGGGCCCCGTTATCCGTGACTAGGGTTTCAGGAATCCCAAATTGAGCGAAAAGGCGTCTCAAGATGACAATGGTGCTTGAAGAAGAGATAGTTTTCATAGGAAATATTTCCGGCCATTTCGAGTAAGAATCAACTATTACTATGAAATACTGTTGATTCATTGGACCTGCAAAGTCGACATGAACCCGTTTCCAAGGTCCTGTGGGTAACGGCCAAGAGTGTAGCGGAACCTTGATGGGCGCCTTAGCAGCAATTGAACAATCTTCACAACATCTAACGTACTCTTCAATCTGCTTGTCAATGTTGGGCCAGTAAGCATAACTTCGAGCTAGTGCTTTCATACGTGTGATACCCGGATGACCACTATGCAATTGCCTCAGAACTCTGGTTTGCAGCGTCTTAGGAATCACTATGCGTCCAGACAACATTAGGCACCCGTCTACTATCGTGAGTGCATCTTTCCGACGATAAAATTGCATGATGTAATGATCGGTGATATTTTGAGGCCAGCCAGTTTTCAGAAAATGCATTATTCGCTGAAGATCAAGGTCTGATTCAGTTTCGCTTTGTATCGTAGTGAACGTGACAGGCAGATTACGGATTGACTCGCGAAACACCTGCTTGACTTCAAAATCAACTTCAACTGAGGATATAACCAAGTCTTCATCAGGTTGATTAGCTGAATTCCTTTGTATTAGGCGAGATAATGCGTCAGCATGTCCGAAACTGTCTGTGCGGATGTACTTAATCACAAAGTCATAACCAAGTAGTACCGTTGCCCATCGTTGTAGTCGGTTTGCGGTATGAAGAGGAATGTCTTTTTTGTACCAAAAATGGCTAATAGTGGTTTGTGATCAGTACACAGGGTAAAACGTCTACCATGAAGAAATTTATGGAATTTTTGGACTGCGAATACCAACGCCAGGCCTTCTTTCTCTATCTGACTGTAATTTCGTTCAGCGTTTAAGAGCGCCCGAGAGGCGTGGGACACCGCCTCCTGTGAGCCATCTGGAAATTTATGGAGGAGCACTGCCCCAATGCCGTATTCAGAGGCGTCTGCAGCGACGATTGTGGATAAACATGGATCATAGTGGGTCAGCATCAGGGTGGATGTCAACATCCGCTTCAATGCGTCAAAGGATGATTGACAGTCTTTTGACCATCGCCATTCGGAATCCCGTTTCAATAAGGCGTTCAATGGGGCTCAAATATTGTGCATGTTTGGGATGAAATTATTGTAATAGTTTACAAGACCGAGGAGAGATTGCAATTCCACTTTGTTTTTGGGTGCAGGCATTTGATTAATAGGTGCCACCTTGGAGGGGTCTGGGCGTCGTCCGTTTTTATCAATGATAAAGCCGAGAAACTGTATGCTTGGGAGGAAAAATGAGCATTTCGCGGTACGTAACTTGAATCCGAAAAGTCGGATTTTATGTAATACTTCGTTCAAATGTTGCACATGTTCAGCTCTAGACTCACTAACAATGACAATATCATCCATGTAGGCCAGTGCGAATGGAAGGTCAGTCAGCATTGTGTCAATGATCTGCTGGAATATGGCCGGAGCGCACTTTACTCCGAATGGCAATCTATTGTATTGATACAAACCGCAATGGGTATTGATAGTCAGCAACTCTTTACATGCATTATCCACTTCAACCTGAAGGTAGGCATCAGATAAATCGATTTTTGTGAATATTTTACCTCCGTTAGGTTTGGAAAACAAATCTTCCGGGGTCGGTAGTGGATACTGATGTGTTTCTAGGCAATCATTTAGTCCAGTGGAGAAATCGGCACATATGCGAACCGAACCATCTGCCTTCTTAACCACCACAATTGGTGCGGCCCAAGCGGAATAATTAACTTGTGTAAGTACTCCTGCTGTCTGGAGTCTTTCGAGTTCCTGATCTATTGATTTTAAAGCGGCATATGGAACAGGCCGTTTTGGGCGAAAGACTGGTTTAGACCCGGGTTTTAGATAAAGGATGGCTTTAGCCTTGGTGCACAACACCAAGCCTGGCTGAAATATTTCGGCGTGCTTCTTCCGAATATCCTCAACTGTTGGAGTGTTGGTAATGTTCGCAACGTCGTATACGTCTGGTGAGTGCGAGCGTGACAGTGAAGTCGGGTTATTTGAGTCACAAATGGAACTGAACGGTACATCCCATAACTGAAGCTTATTAATCCAGTCAATACCGAGAATATTTAAATTATCAGCGGTTGATATATAACAGATGCCATTACCATAGCGGTCACGAAAATGAAACTCACATTCTAACTCTCCAAGGAATGGTATTCGTTGACCCGTGGCATTTCGAGCAACCCGGTTTGTAGCATTGTACGAGGGCTCCCCAAGAGCAACCCAAGTTGAGCGTGAAATGATTGTTATATCCGATGCCGTGTCCAGCTGCAGAGTTACTGGATGGCCATTCACAGTTAATGTCACGTATTTCCGCAATTGGTTCAGTGAAGGGCTCGTGGCTGCGAATACGGCGTTTGACTGGTGCCTGATGCGACGAAATGCACAGAAGTTATTTACTGGTCTTCTGTTTTGTGAGCGCCCACAAAATCCTTCTTTGTGCCCCACACGTCCACACTCCTGACAAAAATGTGTCCGGTAACGACAAAATCGAACAAAATGCCATTCTCCACAGTTCCAGCAGATAGAAGGCGGTCTTTGGAATGGTGTCATTGCACGCGTTTCGCGATGTTGTGAAACTGTGTTTCCAGTTATTTTGTCTACAATCGTATTTTCAGTAGACGATGATACGTGCTGGACCATTTTGGAATCTTGTTTTAAGTTCATGAGTCTGATGTATTCAGCAGTTAGATCTTGCACGGACTGTTTTTCTGAAGAGTCCAGCTTTGCCAGCAACGTCGTACGCAGTTCGGCATCATCTGGAGATGTCAATCCAGCGACAAAAATCAGTGCTTTGAATTGATCATTTGTGATTTCTTTAAGTTTAAAACGTTCACACTCTTTGTTGACCCGACCAGCGTAGGAGACTATTTCTTCGGCTGAGTTTCTGACTATTTTGAGGCAGTTGTATCGTATATTGAATAATGACGACCTTTCGCCGAAGATTGAGCTCAGCTTAGACACTGTTTCCTTCAGCGGAAAATCTCGAGGATGCTGTGGCAGGATGTAATTGCAATACTGGGTGTGTTCTGTAGGTCCCAGCTTCTGCATAAGTAAACGCACTTTCGATTGCTCGTCCAAAGATCCACCGTCAACCAAAAAAACATCTTCGTATCGTCTGTACCACGAAGTGAAAGTTATCCCATTTTCTGCGTCGTAAATGAATTCCTGAATGCTGGCCGCGAGTGATTCTTTCAGTTTCGTTACCGACGATTGATCATCGCTTGTGACATTACCAGAACCGAAGTGTGATGTTAATAATTCTATCATCTTCGTCTGTTGCCGTTGTTGTTCCAAAATTGCCTTTTGCTGTTGCTGTAACATTTTGATGAGTTCAAATTGATCTGCCATTTCCCGTCGCCAAATAACTGTTATGACTCAGCTGCTAGGAGGCACAGAACACCCGATCACTGAGTAGGTCTTTTTTTTGAATGCATCTGAACGCGACATACAGGCACGTCTAACAAATAGATCGATAAAAGTAAATCGATACAAAATGAGCGATTGCGGCTTCGCGAATAACCGGACAGTTCAAACACTGTTGCGTGTGAGCGTACGCGGGCTTGTGCGTGTGTATGTGTGTGTATGCATGCGCATAGCGTCAGCTGACAGTCCGCTCAATTTATATATATATATATATATATATACATTACGTATATATTATATATAATATATCTGCGTCGAGTTTTCTTTTCTTGTTCTCAGATGTTTTACCTCATCAATACTATCTCGTGGTTACCCGAGGAATGACTTTTTGTTTAGTGCATCAATAAGCGACCGGTTTGATTTACACAAGCGGATTTGCAAATTAGCTTATGCCCGAGATCAGACGAGATCTTGATATCCTCTTCACATTGCCTAATTTTCCGAAAGAACCGATTTTGAGACCCTTAGGTGCGCTTTTTGCTCTTTGTGCTTCCACTTATTCTATTTTTGACAGCACAAAAAACCAAACCAGTCAAGTACAAGTTTCGTGGTTCAGTGATTTAAACCAAAATGAACTGATTTTTTCCCCCCAATTCTGATTTCGTTATAGCGACCTACTACACTGTATGCGTACTTTACTGTCAGCCTGGGCAGTGCGGAATCTCGTATCCGGTTGGTCTGGTTGTCTTCGCGATATTGGCGTAATCCGGTTGGTTGTGAATAACACACGAGAATGAAGGGGGCACACCGAACACAGAACGTTGTAAATATGATGCTTAAGGAAAGGCATTGAAGATTAATAACATCTGAGCGCTGTGTTTTTACTGCCTGGTGCTTCGGGCCGTCTCCATTGGGTGCATGGGGCTAAGGACTAAATCCGAAAAGCGGATCGATTACGGAGCAACAGCGAAGATAAGACAAAAAGCATGCGGTAATCAGGTCTCACGTGACAGACCAGAAGAAGTTCCTTCACGGGTTCTTCGGTAGCGTTCCTGTACTGGGTTCACGCCCCACTGCCTTGTGGGTGAGACTTTTGAGTCAAAGGCTCCGGTTAGGGTTCCCAAAGAAAAAACCCCTCTGCGGTGTGGCAGCCGCGAAGTACGATTTGCCCAGAAATCTCCAGCGGTCAATCGGAAAACAGTCCTTATCTCTCTGCTCTTGATCCTTTACGTTACAACTCCATATACGTACGAGAAGCCCAGTGAGCCGTGATTGTGAACTTGTAGCTCTCGGAAAAGGTAGCGAATTGAAGACAGAGCAAGAAAGAGAATCCATTCTCCGAACTAAGCATCCTCTTCACTTGGCTGCTTTCAACGTCCGCACACTTTGCCAAACGGGGCAACAGGCTGCCCTAGTTAGGACTCTTGAAACCTTTACCATAGACATGTGTTTTTTCTCCGAACCACGCATACAAGACCCCACTTCAGTGTTATTACTTCGCTCCTCTGATACAAGCTCGGCTTCTCGTTCCACTCCTTGCGCGTCGGGTGATTCGGTGTCTAGAGCTCGTCGTCAGGCTGGCGTTGGCATCGCTCTGAGCGTGAAGGCTGAACGTGCACTGCTAGACTGGATCCCAGTCAGCAGCCGTCTGTGTGCAGTTCGGTTCAATGGTTCCGGGCATGTCAACAGCACTAAACTGAAGCGCTGATGCCTGTTTGTCGTTCCTGTGTATGCCCCAACTGACTGTAGCTCTCCTTAGGTTAAAGATGAATTCTATCAGGATTTTTCTCAACTGCTGCGCAGCGTGCGCTCTACGGACATCATGGTTGTTGCTGGTGATTTCAATGCTCAAGTTGGAAGTCCAGACGAGACTGAGAGAAATATGGGAGACCGATATTGCGTTCGAGCCAATCGATTTGATAACGATGATCGACTCATTCAACTAGCTTCCGACCATGGACTATTCCTATTTCTGGCACAAAATGCGGCCCCGACTAATCCGGCCTCCTGCGCCTTCACAGTATTTGACTCACATCGACCATATTGCTATCCGTTACCGCTGGTGCGGATCAACTCAAAACTGTCGACCATTTTGGTCTGCGTCTGTAGGCACTGATCACGCTCTTGTCTGCGCGCGCTTCAGCCTGCGCCTTGTTGGTGGCCGAAGCAATGCCAAAGCGAACCGTGCTCCACAGCTGATGCTGGACGATAACCAACGATCTGCTTTCCGAACAGAATTATCCACCAGGTTATCGATGAAGTCAAATGCTCAGGATCCAGAAGAGCGATGGACAGAGATCAAACAGGCTCTACGTGAGGCTGCTGATGCTACCCAAGGTCTAACAACTAGACACACACGGAAACGATGGATATCTGCATCCTCAGTTGCGCTGTTAGATGTGCGCAGATCGATTTCTCCGGATTCCAGATACGATGAGGCACGGAGATGCCTTAAACGCCAATTGATTCGGAGCCTGGGAAATGACCGTGAGTGGTGGTGGATTGCGAAGTGTAGATAGGTGGAAAAAGCTGCGATGATTGACAACAGCCGCAGCCTTTTCCGTCTGATTATACAAACCAGTTCACGTAAACCAGGCGTTAGCGAATTGATCAAAGAAGCGAACGGCTCACTGATTCAAACTCAAGAGCGTCGTCTAATTCGCTGGGCGGAACAGTTCGAGATGCAGTTTAATTGGCCTTTATACTTTTCACGTTTGCTCACTAGCGCAATGGGTACAGTTTTTGTTGTAGATACCAGTCCTCCGTCAGAAACGGAGGTTCTTCGTGAGATAAGCTATCCTAAACGACATAAGGCTGCCGGACTGGATGGGTTGCCTCCATCTATTTTCAAAGATGGTGGCCCAGCACTTTTACTGGAGTTGACGAAACTCCTCGGTTTTATATGGGAGAATGAACAAGTTCCAAAGAATTGGCGCGAATCGGTGATCGTACCGATTTATAAGAAAGGCAACAGATCCTCCTTTGAAAACCAAAGGGGAATAAGTCTGTTTAGCATCGCATCCAAACGGCTCGCTGGTATTATTCTCCACCGCTTATCTAACGCTCGCGAACAGTGCTCGCACGAGAATCAAGCAGGGTCTAGATCTGGTTGAAGTTGTATTGATAACATCTTCACTCTTCGACAAATTTTAGAACATAGGCTCACTATCTCCGTTTTTCTTGATCTTAAAGCGGCCTTCAACTCAGTTGACCGGACAGTTCTCTGACTCTGCCTCTTGTTAAAGGGTGCACCAAAGAAATTCATCTCCATCGTAAAATCCCCTTATATTAATAGCCGAAGCCGAGTTCGAGCTTACCGCGATCTTTCACCCGAGTTCACCACGAGGGCTGCCGCCTCTCTGCTTTTCTCTTTAACTTTGTGATTGATATGGTCATAGAGACAGCACTTTTGTCACATGAAGATAGCGGCGTTGAAAGTTTCCCGGGTGGAAAGGTATCAGACCTTGAGTATGCGGACAACATAGTTTTTCTAAATGAGGATCCAGGTAATATGCAAGCTCCTCTAGATAGCTTGACGGATTGCGTAGCAATGTTCGGTATGCGTTTTGCACCTTCAAAGTGCAAGGTGCTGTGGTAGGACTGGGTTGGTCCAACGCCAAAGCTTTCAGTGTCTGAGGAGACTATAAACGTGGTAAACAAGTTCTGTTATCTGGGGAGCTGCATCTCCCCCGGAGGTCGGATACCGGATGAAGTGTCTCTCCGTATACAAAAGGCTCGCTTGGCATTTTCCAACCTGAGTCATCCGTGGCGTCGACATGACATCCGTTTACCCATCAAGGGTCGAGTGTGCGCTGCAGCAGTGAAGCCCGTGCTTCTGTATGGTTCGGAGACGGGCACTACGGGTGGAGGAAATACGAAGGTTGTCGGTATTTGTGCACCGATGTCTTCGTAGTATTGCTCGAATCTAGTGGGAACACCGTGTGAGCAATGCTGAGGATTGGTAGAAAGTCAGATTCAAGGATCAAATCATTAGATGAAACACTTAAGCTGACCGGGCTAAGATGGTTGGGACATTCGGTTACTGGCTGGAAGATCAGTAAGGGTGGATAGTCTATGACATGGAAGAAAAATGAGAAAAGCCTCACTAGTGGACTTGGCCATGTAGGATGTGTTAGACTTCCTGGGTGGGGTCTAAGGGACCCTTCCACTCAATGGTTAGATACGTTGGGGGATATGGCTAGATGCCGCGATCAGTTTCGCTCTTACATTCACAAACTTTCTTCATAGGCTAAGTTCCTCTTACTCCTTTCATACTCGTTTTTCCTTTATTATTTCCTTTTGAGGTTGCCGCTAGGAGATAACAACCAAAACCACCGCACCCAGTGCATGGTTAATGGTTATCTGAACTGAACTGATGTGTTGAAAACGTTTCGGGAGCTGGACGCTTTTGACACAGTCGGCACTTTTTACGGGTCAATCATGTGATTTTCTAGCAACCAATCGTCATCTTTCATCGACTACCAAAGTCAGACATGTCCAGATATCGCGGCTTCCAGTTTTCAATGTTTCAACTGATTTCACGAAATTTTACTCCACGCTTGCACAGGAGTACAATGTTTGTGTTAGACTTCATAGTCACAAGAGTCCACCCTAAACGTTGACTTTAAGACTTGGAGTGATGAGACAGTGTCATGATAGACGAGAATTTAATGTCAACCGGGATACTTTACGTCCAACTGAATCACGCCCAGTATATGAAACCGTTGATTGGCGGGTAAAATTTCCCATACATGTATAGGCTGTAGTTTTGGTTCTTCCGTTGTGTGCAGTACACCAGAAACTACCAAAATGTAATTATCTCCCGCTGAGCCACCTCGTCGTGTCTATCGGTAATGCTTTTTTACTACTTTGTATACTGGTAAATAATAGCCAAAATTTATGCTTTTTCAGTCGAGGATTGTTCATGTAGGTATATATGGACTGTAATCCTCGCGGGCATCCTGAAAATCATCACAATACTAATGTGAAAGTTACGAAAAGCTTATGCATTTCCCAAAAATCTTTGTTTCCTCCAAAAATCAGATTCACAGTCTTCGGGAACCCACGAAAAAAATGAGTAAATCAGATTCCTCTCCAGGCAGTGCCATTCTGCTAACTGACAATCCAGATACAATACGCACGAAAATTCGACGTTCTCAAACCGACTCATTGCCCGGAGTCAGTTATGACGAAGTAGAACGACCAGGCCTCTCGAACCTGATTCGTATTCTTGCTGCGGTCGAGGTAAGTCCAATTTATAGATGATGGTATTGTCGTGGCTTTACGTTCTTTATGAAGTTCTGTTCGGCGAAATATTCCCTCGCTGTGGTATTTAGGATGATTATAGAAAGGAACAAAGACCCACTGAGTAGGCAAGCGCCTTCATATAAAGCAAAAGTAATGCGTGTCGTTTTCTTGTATCTTTCACAAAATCTCGCATAAAGTTAGAGTCGCATAGCTTTGAATATATATATATATATATATATATATATATATATATATATATATATATATATATATGTGCACGTGCACAGACAGATTTGGATTGTCATTCTCCGTTCTTATTTTGTGAGTCATATATATTGTTATGTATTGGTATGAGTACGAATAACTGAAAACGAGTTTGTTTGCCACGTTGTTTATTCACAACAAAATAAGACTAAGGACAAAGAAAAAGGTGCAGTGGGTTTGTATTGTCGTGCAAAAAGTTTCAAGTAATTTGTCAGCCCGTGATATAGTCGATTGAATGCCTATTGTCTAACTGTACTTGATGATTCACTCATTTTATTGGGTCTGTTTTATATTCTTGCATCATACTCCCCCATGTCTGCCAATTGACGTAGCATAGCACTTGTTGGATGGCCATTAAGGCATTCGTTAGGAAGTAGTCCAAAATACAGCTTTGAATTAGGCTTACAAAATACCCATTAACCTGATATACTTTGAATCAAAATTTGCTCTCGCAGCATTCATTCACCTTCCTAGTTGGTCATTTGAATATTGCCATCGATTGTTCAGGGTAATCGTCAGCGTTACGTTTTCAGTCGTTCACAGATTGGTGTACACTTTTGGTTTGTGAAAATTTGAGCGAACCCAGGGCCATCTAACCCCAACTTTGCACTCAGTAGCCCATCTCCGGAAAGTTACTTCACTCTTTCTTTTCTTCCGTCATTACCATGAATTTTATGCATAGTAACTGACTTCTAGGGTCCCCATTCCTGTTGTTTTCAATCGTCTTTCTCTTGCGCAGGCAACAAGCCAGAATAATTGTCCCATTGCCGCACTGTTAGTTTTACTTCTTCGTTTTTTCCCATTACCGGTGAATTGTGGAACGCCTTACCCGTTTTTCTATTCCCTCTTTTTTTATAACCTTTACACTTTCAAACACAGAACCAGCAAGCTGACTTTTACTTGATTGTTCCCCATTGTACAGTAGGTGTTTAGACAGGGTCTTATCCCTTTTTCTGTAACCTATGTTTATCATGTAAAAACTAAATAACTGGCGTAGTAAAGTGAACCGATACAATCGGTGTTTATTGGACAGTGCATTGATGTTGGAAACGATTGAGATTAGCTTTTAACTACCAAACCAAAACTCATCATCTTGATAGCTTCAAAGGTATGTTTTTTTTTCTTCCTTCACAGCGTAGATGAAGAGAAAGGTCTCAATTACAGTGATTGTATGATCTGACTCAGTCGAATGTATGGCGTGTGTCGTTTGATCACTGTTCACTGGTGCTTGGATCAGTCAACCCGAATGATGTTCCTTTCTGTCCTCGGGGTATAACCAACCAGCAGTGGGCGATTGAGAAAGGCACAAGGAACGCATGCGTACTTCGCCGCTCCTATATGTGCGGACAATGAGAGATGATAGATCAGACTGTCCTCTATATTTGCGGAATTCTGTAAAATCCCCATAACCTTTTTTCTGTACTGAAAGCGGACATTTATTCGCCAAATTCATGAGAGCATCTGTGGTGCAATGGGCATTTTGAGGCACTTCAGTGGAATACCAACTTCTATTCTTTACTTGAACATGGCAAAAACTTACAGACAGCACATTCCACTCACCAAGGTGCCAGCAATGTATTGAAGGGACCCTTCGGTTGTTTATAAAATTGGATAGAAAACTGGAAGTTAAACGTTTCTCAAAAAAAGTAATCACCGTGGCTTTTGACAGTAAACATATATAAACGTTGGGAATCCAATCTCCGTTTGATTTCGTATCATTTAGTGTTGTCATTTTGTTGTCCAGATGAAAAAGGTTTGTCTCACTGAGGCTAATCTCAATCGTTTAAATAATATACTCCTGTCTTCTACTAAATCTTACCGGCAAATCGGGTTTATGAGAGTTGAGTTGCAGTGAGTTTATCATTTCGCAACCATTATCACATTGTGAGTCTCAAGTCCAGTTTCCGTCACTGCCTCTGAATGATCCATAGTCGTGATCGTTGATCACTTCCCTCTGTGGAAGGGAAAAGTTGATGGACTATCCCTAAGCCACCGGAATTGGGAGTTTTGGGCGTACCGCACGTGATCCTTATTGACCGAAATCCCGGCATATTGTTTGCCTGTCCTCCGTACAAATGCGAAAAATGTTACAAATTCCGGTAATATCTGCTTGGGAAATTTGGGAATACCTTTCGGATCAATACCGGACGCTGTTTTACACGATATAGTCACCACCCAAAATCCGTCCCTTTTGTTTATGTCAATATTGTCTTTTCCGACCGGTCATATATTTCTCAGATATTTTCGAATTTCACCAAGCTCCTTTTGTACGACTTGCTGTGGTTGTGAGCTTAATTTCATTTTTATCTTGTTTCTTTACACCTGGCAAGCTGAATTCTTTCGGTCGAAGTGGTTGTTTGACAAGGATTTGTCGTTCGCTGCTTTATTTTCATGTCTTCAGTTGGTCATATAGTGTTATTTTTTCTCATTATTTTACCTATCCTTAGAATCGTAAATTGGAAGACGTGATCGTTCAAGCCAGCACATGGACCAAGGAATCATTGAAGTCTCATTTGACGGATGCTCTTGTCAAAGAACTTGGTCCTATAACCCAACGAATAACGAGATTGAAAGAATCTTCTCACGGACGCTCCGAAATTGAAAGGCATTTACAACAAGGGACGGCCGAAGCCCAGAAGATCGCTCATGAACGTCTAGAACTCATATACTCCGTAGTTGGTTGCTGCCTTCCACGATCTAGGTTTCCATCAGCGATTAGTGGTGAATCAAAAGTTGCTTTTACAAAAACCTAATTCTGACAAGTTATTCTTCGCAGTTTTCGACAGACTTTAAAGAAACCGAAAGTTGGGTTGCTCATTGTGGAGTTTCACAGTTTGTTCTTAGCCAAAAACTACGTGAGGAAGGTGATTTCGTCCCGCCATTGCCTCCTTTTGAGTGACGTAGGCGTTCACGCCTAGTGTGAAATATTCCGTGATTTTCTGCAGCCGAAGATACTGTTCAGTTCGGTCTAGGTTGGTATCGGAACTCTCACGCAAAAATAGGTACAAATGATTAGACAGAACACCCACTAGTACCAATTGTCTGACTGAACGAACTGGAATCTATCGATGCGTGTAGGGAAAAACAGGTTTACCTATGTTGTTGTTTTTGTGTTCGAAAAGTCCACTCTCCATCTGTCTTGCGTTGCACTGAAAAGTAAACCTTGCGTTTAGGAACCGACGAAGACCGTCCGCTTCATATCCAAATGGGACCTTCTTTTGTTGAATGTTTCCGATATTTTCACGCATATAATTCTGCCCAGTCTATTTTTACGCGTCTCAGATAGAGCCCTTGAAATACAGCTACTGTCCCAATGCTGTATGTTGTCTATGCAGATACCTGCTCACACTCCTGTCGGTTCATCGGGTTATCACAATATGCCGCAGTGTTCCCACATTTAAGCACGATACAACGCTGAATGGTCCAACAGGTTGTATCAGATCGATGCAGTCTTGTTCAGAGTTGTTGATGACTAGGATATCATCAATGTATCTTCTCATCCAAATATCCCAAAAAGCTTTTGCCGGCGACTTTCGACCTGCCAAGAAGAGCCTCAGATTTCAAGTTGAATTTCATCCATGTAATTGTGCCAAATGACGGTGAAACGCATAACTTGTCGGGGATAAATAACGAAGTTTCGTATCGAGCATCTTTCGTGTAACATTTGTTCATCAGCTGCGTTGACTCGGAAAAAATTACGGTTGATTCCCCTCGGAAGCGCAACATCCCAACAAAACAAACGTTTCTACTTAACCAAAAGAGAAGTAAATCCTGCGTTGTGCCGTGCTTATATCATTTTATAGCTCTTAGGGTAAGAAGAATCGCATTTCATTCACAATTGCGGAATCGAGGGGCCGATTTGGGCATCTTTTTGACCCGCGAAGCCGTATTCGGCAGAATCGAAATCTTGTCTAAAGGTAAAACCTGGTGATCTCATATACCGATACTGATGCACCCCAGTTTGACACGAGAGCCCGTTAACGGTAATTACCTCGAGGCTCTGCATGAGATGAAACGTTAAGATTTTACCGTTATATTGCAACTCGAATAGATTTTTTGGAGAATAAGATGTGCCATTCGTTAAAAATGGAGATTGTTTTACCAGCTGAGACCGAATTTCAAGCCTAAAGGAAGAAGGAGCACGCAACGAATCGAGATTCATTGTGAAACACCCGATACCAAGCTGTGTAAATCGTATTAGTCTGGTATGCTTATACAGTTTTTGTTATCCACCACCAACTCGGTTTGACATGATTTGGTAAACTGTGTCAGGGAATCACGAAAACCTCCCTTAGGCCAAGCTACGTATCGGGTTGAACGTGCAGAGCCGAGCTAACCAAACAGACGCACCTCCGCTCACGCGTGTGTTTGAATCAGCCATCTGAACATTGGGAAAATGGTCCAACCTAGCCAGAGAAAAAACTCGATCAGTCATGCCCCACGAGACAACAATTCTACTAGAGGGACACGTTCAAGATTGTTCTATTTTCGCTGCGAGTGGCCTTTCTTTTTGCATACCAATACACACTGTCATCCAACGTGCTGTCTTGGCCTTCTGATTTATTTTAGCGGTATGATGCCATAGCAGTTGCAGTCAGTTAAGTTCATTCAACTATTAACCTTGGACTTTTGTGCTCTGGTTTTGGTTGCTACCTTCCAGCATCGTCGAGTCAAGAACAAATGAAATAGAAGCATAATGTGAGAAAGAATGGGAAACAAACTTGGAAGTATAAATCACGGAGAAAAATAGAGTTAAAATGCAACTATGCCACTGACTGTGACACCTAGCCATATCACTTAATGTCTCAAACCATCTGGTCGGTAGATCGCGTTGACCCCAACCCGGAAGTCTTACACGTCATACTTGACCAAGTCCACTAGTCAAGGTTTTCACACCTTCCTGCCGCGTCGTGAGCTGACCACTTCGACCTACCTTCCAGCCACTACCATCCTCAGAAAACAGCGCGCGCCAAGTGGGCATGTGTAACACATGTTCCAGCCGCCTTAACCTATTTAGATTCAGTACTTGGTCCACAGACTGACCTCTGGATCCAACACCCTACACCTGATCTCAGCATTGCCCATACGGTGTTCCCACCACACTTGGGCAATGGTACGGCGACATCGATGCTTAAACACGCACAGCTTCGCCTATCTTCTGTCCTTATCGGTCATGTTTCTGAGCCACGAAGAAAAACGGACCTAATCGGCGCAGTGTACACTCAATCTATTGACAAACGGTGGTACGTCACATCAGCACTACAAATGAATGAGACTGGCAAAAGCCAAACGCGTCCTCTGTATACACGATCACACTTTATCCGAGATCTACCCACCTGGTGAGATGTAACTGTCCAGGTAACAAAACTTACCTGCTTCAGCTAGAGCTTCCCGCGCCAACACAATGTTTGGCATAGTGCCAACCCAGGCCTGCAGCAGTATTTCACACTTTGAAGGTACAAAATGCATCCCAAACAGTGCTGCACTGTTCCTCAGGATATCTAGGGGAGCGTGCAACTTGCCCGGATCTTCACTCAGTGGAACAATGTCGTTCGCGTATTCCAAGTCAGACAGTTTACTGCCTGAGCAGAGTCCGATATTTTTACACGAAGACAGGACTTCCTCAAGAATCAATTCAGTTACAAAATTGAAAAGTAGGGGTAAAAAGGGGGTAATCCTGACGAACACCACACTTCTCGTGGTGAATTCTGATCGAAGATCGCCGTGGACACGACCTAGGCTTCGACCGTTTGCATACACTCCTCGGAGATCGAATGCTCAGGTCGTCCGTAGAAAAATCGCCGACTAGAAACGCGAGGTTGGTGAATGTGTTCAAGCTTAAGCACTGCAGGTTGAAGGATTTCTTTGACTTTGTTGAGGTTCTCGATTACGTCGGTATTTGGGGCCGAAACTTACATAACACGAATGTTCCTTCTGTATCCACTTTTGTGCCAAACCCCTATGGAGTTACATCTGTAATTAACTTAGTGCTTACTGGGTAAGCTATGCCAAATGACTTTAAGCACTTGAGTTTTTCGTCCCATGGGAATTCAGTGTGAACAAAAGCATATACTCTCAACGCATGTTACATAATCCACATTTGGTAGGATCGAGTTCAGTCGCGTATGTTCACACAAGATGTGTACGGAAGTTCAAACACTGGTATGCTTCAAGCGAACGTCTGAACTGTTTTTTTTTGGGTACGGCCGTTGCAAAGCTAGGCGGATTCAAATATACCAGTCTAAAAGGTTCTGTCAGAGACGAAAAGTCAATACATAAAAAGGGCAGTTTGACAGTCAGGGAAGAGATAGAAAATCAAACCAGCGTATAAGTGCCATTTAATATGCACGAGAGACCAAGAGTTTCCAAAGAGTCACGATCCAGTTGCAGTTTTTCCGGATTATCATCTACTAGTAATGTCCTGTGTAGTGTGCTGCGTGGTCGGATTGCATTTAATTGGTCTTCGATACCCTGGTAAAAAGGTTCTGAGGTTCCAGACAGCTGGGGATATACCTCGGTCCCAATAATCCGAGCGGAAGATAAAAAGCAGAACTGATGATTTGAGCATTTATTCCACAGGTTGCATGTGGTGACCGGTTAAACGAAAATAGTGCTTTCGGTTCAACGGCTCACGTGCATAAACGGACCCGGACGCACACACATGCTCCACGGACAATGAGACCATATCGTTCACATACATGGATACACTTGCAATTGTAGATGTGCGGTGTTATTCACGCTTCAGATCTAGCTACGAATCGATCGTCCTTGCTTGGCATAAGCCAAAACCATGTGTGGTTTGTGCTTGTACGCGCATGCAATTCTGACCCACTTTCCTGCTTGCTTGATTTCGGTTTGCGGATTGGGCACGTGTGTATTTGCCTACCAGTAACCTTAACATGTACGTTGCCTTTGTGATTACCTACTTAACGCAGAACAATTAATACATAAGAACAGGTGGTTTCCTGTATCGAAAACCATGAGCAATTGAGAGAAGACTACAGTTGCAGAAATATACGAATGAATCTTTTTCATTTCATGCAATGCGCATGAGTGCAATGGAGGGGGTTTATACTCCATAGCCACAAAGGACCACTGTACTATTAGGGGTAACCGGCTTGGAGTGAATAACCACGTAAGGGCGTAATGGGTCGGGTATGGTAACGATTCGGACGACAGTGGATTACTGTCCATCCCAAAGTAAGCGGGGATGGTGAGGATTCAAACTGTGACTTCCGAGATGGTAGTCAAACACTCTAAGCTACTCGGTTTAGGATCCTCCTAAGTTAAGTCAGGACCTGCTCCCGTATAGAGTCTATAGCCCCTGGTCCTCGGTTCTTGACACGATAACGATTATACTCGGCAGCGCGGAAAGGAGCACAACTCGAAGCGCTGGAGCGGGATAACGTGTGTATTAGAGAAACGCAACGGCGTGCTGCCAATGTACACAGGTGGAGCAAGTGGCGCCACCAGATTCGGTAATTGTTCAGATAAACAAATTTGGTAGTCTTTATAACTGTGTATCATATAGGTAGCATTACATCGGTCACCACCGATACGAACCTTGCCGTCTGGCGATCAGTCGTGAATCAAATAGTATCATGGATATAACTGTGTGACAACAAGTACAGCCCGTGAGTTAGTCCATGCGACTGTCATCCACGATAGCAATGTCCCATTTTAGTTTTTCCTTTCGTAAATCTTTCATACCGCTTTTGGAATGAGATAGTACGGAAAGCCGTCCTTTAATGAGCGCGTTGCATGTTTCATTTTTTTCCGGCTGATTTCTGACGACACCTCGTTGTCAACATGTATGCCTGAATCCTTGTCCACAAATTCGAATTTTGTGTGGTTATTCATTCATGCTGTCTGGAATGCACCGATCGATAAACAGTCTGAATCATGATGTTGATGCCACCATAATTGCACTATTGGTCATTGTTTAGAGGAAAACCATTTTCCGTGCGGATAATTGCTGTTATTAATTTCGACGTATGTACTGGGCGACAAAGGTACAGGGTCCTTCTCATATTTCCACTTTTGTATTCTCTACCGGAACCATATTTGGTCAGACTGACCAAAAGTACAATACTATACGGCATACAAAATTTCAGAATGAAACTGCACCATGCGCAAGTTAGAGCAGACAACTTTAAAATCGAGTTTGACAAAGGTGTGGGATTCCTGATTCCGGTGCGCTGTTCCATGGGTAATTTTGCAAAATCAGACAGACCATTGAGCCTGGCGACGAGCTGATTAGTTCGGTTTGTGGTTTTGGCCACTGACAATTCCATGGGAACCAGAATCGTGTGAATCTTGTGCATTTGGACACGTGATACATCCCAGTGACCTGGATGATTTTCCTTCGTGCATACTTGGAATTATTGCTGGTATAATATTAGAAAAGAAGAAGTTTCCAATCAAGAAAACAACGACAAGGGTTCAGTGATGATTTGGAAGTTTTCTCAGTCAACGGCAAAATTGATCTAGTTTCATACGAGGGTGTACAATGTCCCGTTGCGCATATTTAAAAGTGGAAACAGCGTTGCTTCTGAAAGTGACTATAAGATTACAAGATGTCGCCATATTCCAGCATCATAACGCTTCTGCCCACTGATCATATCCTACAAAATGTTGACTGATATTCCGTGAGATCAAGTTCATGTAGTTGCTAGCCTGCAACTCAGATCTAAACTCGACTGGGAACCTATGGCCCATACTTGCTCGCCAGGTGTTTAAGGATTCCATTTTTTACCGGTCAGGTAGTGAATTGGTACCCGCCCTTAGGTGAGAATGGGCGAAAATTGACTAAAGGACAGTCAGAAGTCTTTTATGAAGTAGGCCAAGAAGGCGTATCGAGTTCCTCAAGTAGAATGGCGGTTCCACATGATTTCAAGTAGTACCTATTGAGAGCCAGCTAGGGATGGGGTTTTCCCATACTTTTGTCGTATCCTTTTTTGCATATTCTGATTTAATTAGCTCGAAGTAATTTTTTGTTTCGAAGGTGTGTATTCTATGACGCAATGGGTATTCGGTCGTTCTGACGAGATATAGTATCATTCGTGGATACAGAAGCGGAAAAATACGGGGGTGAGGGGGGTGGTTACCCACACGATTGTCGTGCAGTTTATAACTGTTTGGGTAGCCTGGTATGAAGCATGTTTATTCCACTGTTTTCAACTCGCGATTTATGACATGATTACTAAACTATGGCATTATACCTTAATATTCCTTGGGTTACAGCTGGAAAAGATTATAAAAATGTGGATATTCGCTTTAGAACTTTGATGATCAGAAAACTGAAGGGGTTTTACAGCTGTGTAAATTTGACATATTTAGTAACACAACCTTGTCATAGATGAATCTACTCAGGCGAAACTTCTGATGTCGTGACCAACCTCTATTAGGGCATAGTTACAATCGAATGTACGGATAGACCAGGAAGTGATCTAAGATTATCTAAATTATCGGGGATGCAAGCGGGCATGCACAGTGCGCAAGGGGTGCATTGAGTTCCCTTTAGACTTAACTTTAGGACAAAGAAACACAGCTCACTACGATTTGAAGTGTTAATTGAGGACATGTTCACGTAATACAATTGCAAAGATTGGTTTGAGAAACTATCACATAGATTTGGGGGGCCACAATCACAGCATTCGGGAATTACCAAAAAATTCACCACACAGTATCAAGGCCTCATTTACCATTGAAGTACTGTTGTAGCGGTGGCCACCTTCGTTCATACTTTTACCACGTTTATTGTTTAACTGAACGCTGACTGCCAAGCGCGGTTGCCATTTGACCGTTGCTCTTGCGCACGCTGTCATACACACTCCTAAATGTACGCTAACCACTATCTCTCCCAATCGCCTTCTCGTTCTCACGGGTCGTGGAGAATACTGTTCTGGTAAACATATTTGTGCAGTGCCGCACATTAGAGTAACATGCAGGTGGTCCACGCAGTACAAAGGACCGAAGCACGCGTTTACTAAGGAAACCGCGAAGTAAGGTCTAATTAACCTTACACTGTTAAGCTTTGTTGTTCCCTGATGAAGTGTTAGTTGGTCGAATCCAATCTATCATTGAAATTCGTCCCACGAATATTTGAGGATGGAAGTGAATAAGTATGTCGAATATAGAATGGAGAGATGTCAGCGTGAAAAGTTTACGAAACCTAGTCCTCAAGAAGTCGTGAATTCAGTGAAGAATTCATGGAGTAACTGTACCGACGGTTGCGATGCCAAGACCGGTGCTACTACAGCCTGGTTCCCAACCGTTATATGTACTTGGTTTCATAATTCACGACGAGATTATATAAGAGAACAAAATAATTGCACCTGACCGAATAAAATTAGGAAGTTATCAGAAATTGCCTTACCATGAACGGATTCCTGTCGGAAATTATTCCATTTCACACAAGGAAATGACACTTCGATTTGTTCTCCTGGATTTTTATCCGCAAAAATAAGCCCAGTGCACTTTTTGGATAAGAAATAGTGTAAGACTGGGTCCTATTTTTGGGGAAACACGTTAGTTGTTACTTCATTTATCTTCACTGTAGTTGCAAGCACCGTTCTGTATCAATTTCAGATTGATGGTGATTGAGAAAAGTACGCAAAATGGTAATAGCTTGCAACATTCAGCTTCTTTGAGTGCTGATCGACTGAATGAAGGATATTCTGTCTTAAATATGAGAAAAATCTTGAAAAGAAAAGCCATAGTTGTAATATAGCACGATTTATGTCCGGGACGATTTCGCTGCATCTCAAAATGGTGCATACTGCAGAACCTCCGCATCATGTCGATGAACCGAATGCTGATGTTTTTCAGAGACCAGTATCATATCTCCGTCTAACGGATAATCGAAATGTTCTCGCTAGCCCAAAGGCGTCTAGCGCAATGCGCCATCGTTTCCGTTGATATATTGAAAACAGTTGCGTTCTCTGACTCAGGTCACATTACCCCACTGATCAATCGGATCGACATCCGTTCGTGAACACGACAAGTCGCACGACTAAGATCTGTTCCATTTTTGCACGGGAAGAAGGTAATAAGACAGCCAATCACAGCAGACAATGGTCGGCCTAAGAAGCTTGGGACCAGTTGACCGATGAAATGCACATCACTGATGTGAAAACCAACCATTGCGTGCGGTTCTCAAAATAAAATTGTAGCCCTCCAAATCTGTGTGATAGATTCTTAATTCAATCTTGAACTGGAATGGTGCTGTGTCCACACGGTCACAAAGACCAGTTAAGACAGTCGCGAAAACCGTCAATAAACTGTCCGATGTACCCAAGTCAAGTTCAGTGTGAGTATCAAGTGCAGCATATGTATCGACGAGGAAAACTTATCGAAAAGAGCTACGATAAAGTGAAAACAGCAATTCATGATCACAACAGACGCATAGTCCGCCGGGGATGATTCTTGGGTTTTCTGTTTCAACTGGTGGAATTCACATACACTTCCGGATATTCCCTTTACACCTCTAACAGCCAGAAATCCAGACAATACCTTCTGTTATTTGCAGGTGTTCGGTATTCATCGAGTCGACGTTGTACATGCGTGTCGGTAAATTGTCGGTTTGTACCCATTTTGTGATGGCAGGATCAGGCAAAACTTCATTTATCGCGGATAAGGTGGGTTTACAATCGAATACAAAGACTGAATCGGGTGATCCAGCCTAATTACATTTAGCGAGCACATATCCGTAGAAGTCCAACTAACAGGACTGTCGGAATGCGTCAGCATTTTCAATCAATCACCTCGCGGTGAAAAGTTTCACTTTTGAATCCATGGCTTGTAAATAACGATTGTAACGGACTCCTACCATTCGTTGAGATACGCGTAACACAATCCAAAATACGCCAAGCGTCCAATTGTGGTTTTCAATACGGTTATTTATAAAACAATCATGAATATGACAAAAACTGTACAAACCTCAACGGTAACCACTCTGTGAATCAGAGTCAGCCAAATGCGGGCAAATTCAGGATCGCTTGAGGTTCAAGCGGTCAAATCAACAAAATGTCTGTGGAAAATGTGGGTCACAAAACAAATCAACGCACGCTCCAGTCAGCAGTCACTTAGGGTCAATGTCCGGTGTGTGGTTCAGCGAATGAGCAAATGTGGCGCAAAAAGTTGATGGAAAGTATAAACTTGGAGTGAGGGTAGGGTTGTCAGATCGACCCTGAGTTAGAGCTTCCAGTTTGGTTGTTCAGTTGAATACACCGACGTCGTTGATCTCCATTTCAAGGAAACAATCTGACGGCTTCTCTCAGCTGACACAATAGAGAATAAAAAATGAATACTGCCGTCGCTTACAGTAGCCCTGTTTCGCTATACATTAGAGACAGGCTACGGTGCAGCAGGGCATCTGAGGTTTGAGAATGTTAACAACCGTCGTTCCTGCTTCGTGTTGGGTAAGTTGCGTACGGCGCCTCGAAAGGTTACTCCTCCTACTCGTGGCAGCCGTTTTTGCCTGACAATCCATTAAGCATATCGTAGTGGAGCTGCAAAGCAAGACAGATCGCGCGTTCCCATGGACAGATTCGACTGTGTCGCGGTATATCAGAAACACGTCTGCTCGCTTTGCTACTTTTGCCGCTAATCGTGTTCGGATGGTTTTAGACTCACACGAGATATGACAATGGAAACATGTTCCTCCCAACAAGAACCCTGCCGATGTAGCCTCCAGGGGAGCCGTTGATGTATCCATCATAGGGACTAGCATGTGGTTGACCAGTCCATCATTCTCATGCGAATCCGAGGAAAGCTGACTGATGAACCCTAGAGTGTCACCCTCGATCAGGCAAGATGATACATAAGCTAAGCAGATCTGTTCATAAACAATAAATGAAGCACAATCCCAACTGAAAACTCGACTTTCTGATCGTTTTCCACAGTGGTGGAAACTAATATAGACCGTAACGTGGGTGAGGAGATTCATTCTGCTTTTGCGTGCCATGAAATTGTGATACCACAATTATGGTCAGGCGGGGACTGTTGTCTATGATTGAAATGTGAGAAGCCACGCGAATAGTCGCTATGTTGGCTCGGCTTGCTGCTACAGAGATGAAATCAAATTGTTGGAAACAACCTGATAGTAGGAGGATGGAGGCATGCAAGCTGCTACGTTTTGGAAAGGATGGCGTCGTGAATGTTTGCCCACAGTGCAAGTCTGCCATGAGTGGCCTAAAACTAAATGGAAATGAAATTGGGCGAGCTAGTTCTGCTAATTGATTTGAGCGCAACCTGCCGCTCATGGCCCAAGGGACTGGTTACTAAACTGTTTCCAGGTAATGATGCACATTTTAAACAGCCCTCCGTGAGGACCACATCGGGTATTATTCTTAGGCATATTCAATCATCAGGTCTTTTGGAAGACGTTGATTTTGTATACTGATATGTTGCCAGAAGATGATTTCTATGTGTGATTTCGAATTTCAACATTTTGTCAACAAAGCACTTCAGATAAATTCTCTCAGGATAAAGGTCTCGATACTTTTATATTAGTTGCTAGGTTGAGGAGATCCGTGCTGGTTTTGGGGACCAGTCTTGGAATAGTTTGTCTCCGTATGTTGTGGAGTCCGTTTGACATCAAAAGTTGCTTGCCATGGCAAACGCTGTCTCTGTTTTCTTTTACGACTGACCGCAGTTTGTTATTCTTCAAGCCGTGAGCAGACGTGACAGGGTGTTTCTCTCGTGTTTTACAAACGTTTAGCTTTTGACACTGTTGTAGTTTGGGCTCACATTCTAGATTAGCTCCCGTGTATTGATCGCTGATTGGTTTTGATAACATCGAGCAATTTTTGAGACTACTAAGTTTTGACTTTTGTTCAATTACGTGGGACTTTATTGCGGTTCGGTTGACAAGTTGAGGTCACGTTTATTGACGTCCTAGCGAGTTTATCTGGGTAGTGATCAGGCTGTTGGCAGCCAAAATATTGTTCAGTTAGTGTAAGTGTGGGCCCCTCTTGAGACACCTACTCAGCTTGGGGTTCATGAAGTTTTCTGTACTTTTGTACTTTGCTGCTCAAACTCGAGGAACAACGGTCCTTGCAGATGCAGTGTTTGCCTTGCATATACTGAAGCGTATGTAACCCGTACGCAGACTGTGCAGAATCAGTAGTCAATATCTGCACTTGAAATGTCCAGCTATGCACATTTATGATCGTCCTTCCGAGCAGAACCTACAGTTCTGTCTGTGTGTGCATTGCCACGGGTTCAAAATGTGACGAAGATATTCGACTGCTGCGAATCCTGACTGAACTAATTAGGGACCTCAATAAAACTATCATAGGTGGTGACTTGGAACTGGAAAATATCAACTGAGCCTCTGAAGCGTGCACACCGGAATCGCATAAGGAAAGCCAATTGGGGAGCTTCGTGTTTATACCTTGCCACAGCATACTATAGATACTAGATATTGATCATGTGGCACCATCCTTACTAGATCTCTCCATAACGAACCTCCAAAAGGATTTATGAAAGCTCAACTATTGCACCCTCTTTTAGAACAGTGATCACGTGCGTCAAAGTTACTGTATGCAAGCAGCAGCTCAACAAAACGCTAATACTGCCCAGAAATTTCGGGGCTTTAGGCATATAGCAACATGGAGACTACTGAGTTTGAATGTGTAAATTCACGAATGGAAATTATTGCAGATGAACACGACTAATTAGTACATAGCTCTAGGCAGTCGGTATGTTGTTCAATGCCGCAGGGCTGTTCCCTGCTTGTTTGCTTGCTGTAAGGACAATTGACTGGTGGTGGTCGAGTGGTTTCGAGTGTTGACTAGCATCTTGGAGGTCGGGGGTTCGAATCCTCGGCATCACTGGTTAGTTAGGTGATAGACAGCAATCCACTGTCGTCCGTATCGGTGCCAAACCTGACCCGTTAGTCCCTTTACAGTTCCCCACTCCAATTATCTGGGTCTCGTTGTCGGTTATCTCTAACAGTGCAGCTGGTCTTTGTGGTTGTGGGGATCACACAACTCTTCTACACGCGCACGCATGTAATAAAAAAAATTGAAAAACGCCTTTCACTACTCTGCTTGCGGACGGTTGAACCTTGGCTCCCTTAGTTAGCGCAGCGTCCGGTGTCGCTCGAATACTTAAACGTGCTCGACATTGCTTCAACACAAACCGTTCTTCACCTATCCCACTGACTTTCGCCGTCTTTCGCAACCGTTGGAACGTTTTGCTTGTTGCCCGTTCCCCAGGCAATTCTCGGGACCTAGTTGGTACCTGGTAATCCGGAGTAATAAAGACATCTAGGCTCCGCGTTAGAGCTACGGAGTTAATTTGGGATACAGTAGAAGTGACTAGTACAGAGTGACGACGCCAACAACAAATGAAGGTCTTACTACTCTCCAAAATGATTTTGCATCTATACATCGCAGGAGCGGATTGTTTTATCCAGTATTCAGTAACAAAACGAAAGCACGCGCGTGCGAACGGACGTGTATTCAGGTGTGGCGTACAGAAAGCGCGACCATGAGGTAGTAACAAGCGGGCAAAAATCGTCAATCAATATTGGCCTCTCGCGCAATTAGCCGGATGTAATTGGTAGGGTCGGACAATGCAGAGCGTAGTACAGACTGGCATCGCGTGCGCGACAATAATGAATCACTGGTGAATTCCAATGATACATGGACTGGCCTGACAACATGGAGATGGCAAGCCGTTGTGGTGGTGGGCGGTGACAGGCAGGAACATCAAGCGTAGAAACCATAGCTAAAACCTTCATGAAGCTCCGAGAATCATCATACTCAAAAATAAGATAGTAAAATTCCTACGAAATGTTAAGCACGAGTGTCAGGTTAAATTGGCCCGATGCTCGGAAAAAAGTCGCAGAAATATCACACTTACGTGGCCAACTTGGTAGTATTTATCGAGCGGATTGTGGGGTAATTATCAATTCTGAGCCGATTACTTCTCCACCTGGGATAAGCTAACCACTATATATATATATATATATATATATATATATATATATATATATATATATATATATATATATATATATATATATATATATATATATATATATATATATATATATATATATATATATATATATATATATATATATATATATATATATATATATATATATATATATATATATATATATAATAAACGTTGGTTCGCGGACTCCGTGGTACTGAACTGTGAAAATAACAAACAAGCAACGCTTACAAACCTCAAATATGTAGTCCGTACAACTCCGAGCGGAGGACCGAACTCAACAATGCGAAACATATACGTCAACTGAGTGAACCACGATTTGATTCAAGATTAGTGGGCTATTATATAAACTCGTATGTGACCATAACAGTAACCGACTGCGGACGGACATTCCCCTGCTGTGTGGGAAGAAAACGAAACGAGTGAACTTTACGGTGGACGTTGACAGTATCAACAGCACTTTCATCCACTCACTAACCGGCTCTCCGATTTCATTCATTCCAGAAGATGGCGCGCATATAACCCCATTCTCTACGGAAGAAGTATTTAAGCTTCTCTATACTTCCAAAATAACCTCAGGTGACGGTCCTGATGGTCTATCATCATCACATTTGAGACTTGGCGCTATTGCCCTGACTGATATATTTACTTCTCTCTTAAACAAAGCTTTGTGCTCATATTCTATTCCAGACCAGTCACCATTGCTCATACTCCCAAACCTTGTAACTCTGGTGTCACAGTTGAACGCTTTCGTCCCATTGCTCTAAATTTATCTGGTCTTAGACTTACATAACGTGCTATTCCTAAACGTTTGATTTCTCCTATAAACTCTCTCGACGACCCCATAAAGTTCGCCCAGAAATCGAACAGGTCCACTGTGGCTGCTATCGCTTCCTTAATCCACCATGTAACACAATCCTTGGATAGTTCAGCGAAATCTGTTCGATGCACTTATCTAGACCACTCATCCGCTTTTGATTCTATTCCGCAGCCTCTCCTCCCCAGTAAACTGGAAGCTTTCGGCTGTCCCATAAATTTACTAGCGTGGTTGCCTGAATATCTCACGAACAGAACACAGTGCACACGAATAAGTTTTAAAATATCCAAACCCTTTGTGAACAACTCGGGAGAACTTCAGGAAGCTGTGCTTTCCCTCTATTTATTTTTCACCTATATTAGTGCTCTTCCATTCAGCTCTGCGCACTTATTAATATATGGCGATGATGAGGCTCTTTGTCAGGATGTTTCTGTAACCGAGAAACTCAATGACTTTTCCAGTAATCTGTCCCATATTTATCATTTTTTTGTTCAATCTGGTTTACCTCAAATTTGCCAACATGCCTTGAATGCACATTTCCTCCTTCTCAATCGGCTTACCCTTCTGATCCATCTGCCATTTCCAGAGCACCACCAATAAGAATGGGTCCTGTCAAATACCAAGGAATCACTATCGATGCGAATTTGAAGGGGTCCTCTCACATTTCAAAATGTGTGAAGAAACTACGCCGGCTATCTTACCAAATCCAAACGCTTAGGCACTTCAATTTTAAAGTGTTATTTCCCTTCTTGTTTATCAACATGTTTTTCCTGCTCCACTTTACTGCTCCCCTGTTATGTTGCTGGTCAACTGAAGAAACATTTTACAATTCTTCGTCAAGTTTTATCTATTATCAATCGCGTATCTTTCGTACCCTTAACTGAACTATCCGCTAAGCTGTGCGAACTACACCTGGCTGCATGTGAAAAAATCGCTAAGAAAAGCCTTGGAGACAGCACTTACTCTTTACATAGTGATCTATTCAAATGTAACTCTCTTATTTCTGCACATTACTCCTTTCGATCCACACCCTTTCATATTAACATCTAAGAAAACACTACGGTTCCATATCTGGTCCGAATCCTCAGAGGGGTACCGGAAGAATTTCTCAGCAGTTCTGATATGTAAACGTTTTTTCCTTTTTCATCTCATTGATCCGTTGACATGCCAAGTGTAAATCTTTTTGACTGAAATGCGGACGTCTGTCTACGCAAAGGTTTGACCGAATACAAATACGGTACAAGTGTTATAGTAATAATGATAATAATAACTGTTTATTGTACAGAATTTTAGGGAACAGAACTAACAATACGAATGGTTCACTTCAGTTCAGTTCAATTCAGTTTTCACAGGACGGGTAATGGGCACGGCCAATCGACCGTCCAGAATTCCTTCGATGGTATGCACACCAGTTCTGCACCCATCACTGCCGAGTGTATTTCGTCGAATCCCCGCTGAAAAAGAGAGGGAAACGGAAAACCTCATCGCACATCAACTGCGAGAGACATTATGCATCGTGAGCTTTCACTGAGACAGTATGCAATGAGGGGAAAAGTCTGTTAAAACATACTCCAGAAGGACCACAGTGCTACCCGTCATCCATCTAGTTGATATACTCAAGGCTCACTACAAGGAAAGATCTCGTACCACTTGTGATCTAGGGCACCTTTGAAGGATTGGACGGTCTGCAGATCTACCATTCCACCAGGCAGACAGTTCCAACTGTTCACAACCCTGTTGCTGAAGAAGTGCGATCTAGCCATCAACCTAGATCGGGCTTTTATCAGCTTCTTTTCATGTCCCCTTGTTCTGGAGTCTACGGCCACCTGGAATAGACTATCTGGTCTAGGGCCAGAAAAGCCCTTCATTACCTTGAACGTTTCTATGAGATCTCCTCGACGTCTCTTCCTTTCCAACGAGAAAAGATTCAGGTCACAGAGTCTCTGCTCGTAAGTCTTACCCCTCTGCTCTTCAACCATTCGCGTGGCGAGACGTTGGACTTTCTCGAGGCAGGCGGCGTCTTTTTTGTAGAAGGGTGACCAAGCCTGCACGCTACCTTCTATGTGAGGTCGTACTATAGCCATGTAAATAGGTACGAATATCTCCGGCTTCCGGCAAGACAAAGCTGATCGCAGTCCAAAGAGCTCCCCACGAGCCTTATGCGCAGCAACGTTGCACTGCTCCGACCGTTTGAAGTCACTGTTCATGATGACCCCCAGGTCTTTAACCCTACTGACTGCCTCTACTGTGAACAGCCCTTGATCATGAGCGACAGTTAGGCTCTCTGTTGCCCTTGACAACAAATGGCTATTTTGAGCGTTCAGAGGTAAGTCCCATTTGTATGCCCAGTTCAGGACGGTACCTATTTCCCTGTCCAAGTCCGCCCTACCCTTAGATCCAACAATCTTCACATCATCCGCAAAAATAAAGCTGGGCGATTGAAGAGTGGATGCTAGGTCATTAATAAATAACAAGAATAGGACCGGGCCTAGGACGGATCCCGGAGGTACACCACTAGTGACGTTCACCAAACTGGAGCACCTGTCCCCCACTTTGACGTAAAACGTCCTGCGGGGGAGGAAGTCCTCCAGCCACCTATATACTGGCCCACCTACACCGAAAGTCTCCATCTTGCATAGCAAAAGACGATGAGTAACGGAGTCGAACGCCTTGCTAAAGTCGAGGTAGCATACCTCAACTTGCTTACCTTCGTCCAGTCGTCGAGTTACTTCATCTAAAAAGCACAGAAGATTGGTCAGGCAAGATCTGTTTTTCATGCCGGAATTAGCATGGAGTGCTGCAGTAAATGCTGGCAGATATGGACACGGATGATCTTCTCCAGGACTTTACATAGAATGCTAGTTAGGCTTACCGGCCTGTAGTTCTGCACATCCGACTTGGGCCCACTCTTATGTATTGCCACGACTGCCGCGACTTTCCAGTCCTGAGGCAGCTTACCCTGGTCCAACGTGGATCTGTACAGTCTGCATACCGATTGAGCTATGATATCCGCCAACGGCTTGATGATAGCTGGATGAATGCCATCTGGGCCCGCTGACTTGTGGCTGTTTAACTCCCGCAGGTACTTACGCACGCATTCCTCTGAGAGGTCTAGCTCGTTTTACTGAGGAGGATGCACCAGAGCCAGATCTACTCGTGCCCCACTATCCATCCTATGTACACTACCATAGTATTCCCCCAGGGCGTCTGCTTTGCCCTGGTCATCAGTGACAATACCATAGTCTCTAGTGAATAGCGGACCTACAGCATTTCTTGTTGAGCCTTTAGACTGTACATAGCTGTAGAACTTCTTCGGCTGTTGTCTTACAGACTGGGCCAATTCGAGCTCAAATTCCCGCTTGGAAGTTCTCAAAAGGCTTACAGTCTCGTTTCTCAGCCTCGTTTAGCGGTTCCAGGCTAGCTGACTGCCGGAAGCTTGTACTGGTTCCAAGAGCGGTTTCTACGTCTGGTGGCCTTGGTTATTGCGGCCTTTAATCACCATGGTGTACGGATGCGGTCGTTAACTGCAGCTACGAATCGAATAATGGTTTACTAGTAGTCAGAAAATCAAAACCACTGTTCTCAAAGTGTTTATGTGAACCTTCAGAGCAAAGAGTACTGGGCAAGAAACGATCAGGGAGGACACGCAAAGACATGTATCGTCTTGGCGGTCGAACTAGGGACCGTTTGGTTCAGAGTGATAAAACAAAGTTTACACATGGGTTGGCAACAAAGTTGACGGCCAGGAATGGAAGTGTTTGTCACATAGGAATTCTCCGAGGTAAATGCGATATAGTACAGAACTACACCACGCACCGCCACAGGTAAGACACTTGTGGAGTTGATGTTCGGCTGAGCAATCCAGACATGGCTGAATGCCACCACTCTGTTGCCCCTTACGAGTGACGAGCCACACAAACAGGTGCTATCATCCTATCATAGAACGTACGAAAGGGAGGTACCGGTGTTGACTTCAGGCAGCTACTTACACATTTAAAACTATACCACTAGAAAAGATATACCTACTAATAGTGATTAATCGGACATCACACATGATACCGCCAGGGACAGGTTCACAGCTACGCAAGTTGAGAAGCTTCAGCGAATCAGCACCATCGTAGACAGACACTGCAAATTCTCACAGTGTCTGGTCAGCTTTTACTCTGGAAATTCAAATTTTCCGGGATTTGAGGCAGTGGGAAGCCTACCATATGATCTTCATCACCATGTTTATAAAAACCAGTTCAGCAGTGTAATTACCGTTACACCGAGCACTTTCGGTCTTCTTGCGACTTTAGCTGGCATGGTTCCGGGTGGGAGCTATTTCAGTACGTTATATCAGTTCGGGTATTGCGAACATTTCACGTTCCCAGCGCCGTTCGGGACCGTTTCACCGCTCGATCGCCCAGTCCGGAGTAGGAACTAAGTTGACGGTACCTCAGCCGGCCTTTTTGTTCGAGGAAGCACTTTTAGCCTTTGCACAACCAATTGCAGCCTACAAGGCAGCAAGATTGTTCTAGATGAGCCGGTAGTCGGTTGTCCGGCTCATTCGACTCTTCCGAAATACCGGTTTCCGTAGGTTGGACAGTTTTCTTTTGCAGCCGTTGGATAAGTAGCTCTCATCTGCCTACTCAGGAGTGTTTTCGCACTCCAAACACAGTCTCGCAGAGGTATTTAGACGTTGGTTAACTTCATCCTGGTTATGCCAGCCTGATACGCGATTCAACTTCTTGGAGCCACAGGAGAGTGCTAGGTAAATGATGAAGACCAAGGAGATGGACGAAGCCCTAAGGGTGCAAAACATTATACCACCTCAGAGGTGCCATTCCTGCTAAACGCTAAATCCTCGAATACAAGAACACCAGCACATGTTTCCAAGCTGAAAGCCCAACTCACTTCAATCTTTCACATAAAGCAGCAACTCAACATCCATAATAAAACGAACAGCAATCATCAAAATGATGAGTTTACAACTGAAATATATGAATACGGTCTCACTGACTGATAATGCAAAGCCACAAAAGAAAAACATCACAATATACACACTCATGCAATAAAACACAAATTGAGTGACCTCGTGTGACATTTTGCTCGAGCAGACACGTTGGCCATCTAACTGACGGCTCTTTCAGTAAGCACAGGTATCAAACGCTTCGTTCTAAAAACTCCCACAATTTGCACGTTGTAATCCATAATACTGCAGAACATAGAATGCAGAAAATTCGCTTATGAAAGCATAAGCAATCAAGTAAGGAAAACTGATCAAACGCAAGCTGTAAATGCCATCGACAGAGCCCAAAGCGGGCGTTCGGGAGGCTATAAAACGTGATCGGATGAATGGTGTAGTCAAATGCAATATAAGTGAGTGTAATTAATCGTGGCAGCGAACAAGCATGAATCAAAAAGCAATCAGGTTGGAGTCTTTCTGTTATCGATCCAAATACCCACGAAGCAGCACAACAGTGAGTAGCAACACTTCTCTTACCAACTGGTCATCAGTGGGAAAAACTTCTCTCACAACACCAAATGAAACATTGGTTTGTGACTGCCTTTCACAATCATTATTACCAGTTCATCTGGTTTTGTGTTTTGTCTGACCTCGGGCCTTCTGTGCCTTCCTTCACAGCCTATATGTATTCCGCTGTCTATCGCTTTCAAAAGTATCGGCCAACTTTCTAACCCTCCTTCGAATTCTAACGCACGATTGCAGGAAGTCCACACGACCTACTATCATTTCGTTATATTTGAGCCATAACAATTTGTTTGGATTTATTACCTCAGCTAAATCCATTTCAAAGTGGCAAACAACGCGGTGGCCGATCAAACGGCTGATACGATCGAGGATCCAGATGGTGACTGTGGCAATGACAGCACTCCATCTATTCCGCCAATCGAAAAGACTGCCACAGCGTCCGAGCCACATCCACCAGCCTTATTTCAAAGATCAGTAACACAGGCGAGCCAAACTGACCGGGAGCTGTTGAGGGAGGAAAACTGTGATGATTCTTTGGACATCACACATGACACGACTAGGTAGAGCTTCGTAGCTACGCACGCATCAGGCCGGCATGACCAGTTGAAGGTACCCAATGTCTAAATACCTCTGCGAGACTGTGTTTGGAGTGCGAAAACACTCCTGAGTAGGCAGATGAGAGCTACTTATCCAACGGCTGCAAAAGAAAATTGTCCAACCTACGGAAACCGGTATTTCGGAAGAGTCGAATGAGCCGGACAACCGACTACCGGCTCATCTAGAACAATCTTGCTGCCTTGTAGGCTGCAATTGGTTGTGCAAAGGCTAAAAGTGCTTCCTCGAACAAAAAGGCCGGCTGAGGTACCGTCAACTTAGTTCCTACTCCTGACTGGGCGATCGAGCGGTGAAACGGTCCCGAACGGCGCTGGGGACATGAAATGTTTTCAATATCTGCATTACCTTTTCCATTATAGGACCAAGTTGCTAGCCCCATCCAGGTGGATCTAAATAGCCGCCAAATGAGATAAAATTATTCTTTGCGATGTACGTTTCTGGAGCGGAAATTGTTCCACAAAGAAGAGCAAGTCAATGTTCCATCTCAACTCCTCGACGGAACTGTCCTTCTCTGTAGAAGGAATCTCATGTGGAATTTAATGATCATTACTTCACCACCTTGTTAACCAAGAGCCACTGTTTTATTAAACAAAGTAAACCAACGGGTATAGAAAAAGCTTGCGTTTAGCCATTCACTGACATCAACGGATCATCGTCATAAACATTATTCATGAAAGCTCAGAACATAGCAATGGGATATTCACGAGCGAATATACTAGCAGTCTTTTCAAAACAAAGCTCGCACAGAACGGGAAAGGAACTGCTCCAAACAAGAGCACCGTCAGCAGGACTTCTTCAAGGTTTTTATACGATTCATTATTTGGATGCCACAAAAAGTGAAGCACACCCTTTTCCTTTGTAACCACTTATACCTGCGAAATGTCTTCAATGTCCACCACTTTTGCTATGTGCCTTTGACGAAAGCTTGAGGTGGGTTAAAACTCACCACGCTGTTTCCTGGTGACACGCATCCTCTAGCCTCTTCGGTTATGCTTGGATCATCTGTGCGTCACTGTGGTGCTTCGCACTACGCCAACAGGACAACGAAATCAATGCTTCCCGCGAGGCATGATATGGAGAACACCGTCAACAGAGAGAGTTATTAGCGTGTACTGCGAGCTCATGCGCGTCACGCTTACGTTCAACGGTCAAGTAGCCACCGCAGTTATCAGCGAGAGTTTAGTTAAACACTATAGTGTTAAACAAACGGACGAGGTTCACTCTCTTTGCAGAGGTGCGGCAGAGTGCCGACCAGACTTGAAACCAAGCTGGGTCCCTGTAGCAGGTGAACATTGCGTGATTCGCCCTGGAAAGTAGCTGCACAATCGAAGAGAACTGTGGTGATTCAGCAGCTGTCACACGTGATACGGCAGGGTACAGCTTCGTAACCACGTGCACGTATGAGCCTCGACCAATGAGGATCGCCGCGGACAAGTCCGACAAAAGCTCTCTGTGATTGATCATCTTTGAGTCTACCAATTATATTCTCTAAGTAAACATTTATACGAACCCACACTGCAAAACAATTGCCGTGCTGTTTCGCGGCCTTGGTCTTCTTGCTACTTCCTTTTATATGTGCGAAAAAAATGTATTTTCCCCTTCCAAGAATATCAATCAATATCATTTATACATCTAAAATACAACAGCAACGAAGACTTGTACTGATGTACTGGTATATACATATTCACATAAGAGGACTCATATACAAAATCCGAAACGTTTATTTTTTAACTACTGTCCAAATTGCATAAATGGTTTCTCTCTTATCGCTGAGCTTCCCATTTCAGCCCGGCCGCAAAGTAGAATGGCGGATACACACAAGAACCGGGAACATTTGGGGTCAGGCCCCTAACCCGTGAACTACCTCCAAGGTAGTGTGAGAGCTCGCGGCTCGAAGACCTGTCGCGGGATTTCCGGCAAGTTTTCCAAGACGAAATAACTCCCAATAAGCCAGAAAAACGGAGAGCGACAAAATTTAACCCTGTTTCAGCAAGATAAACAGGTAAATAAGTTCAGACATACACCGCCAGTTTTTTACTGAGCGATTACGAGGGTTCTGAAAGGTCCAGAAGAGCTTGATGTGGTGAATCCAGTTCGCAAGAGCTATCATGGCCTTCTGAGAATAACAGTGGGCCTCATAGGAGTAAACGCATCAGATATGTAAGAAGAATGTTTCCAGGGTAGACTACGAAAGGCCGTGGGAACTTGCTCTGCAGGTCAAGGGGCCGGTGCGCGGGAGCAATGCTTAAGTTATGGCAGTGACAGTGCATCGTGAATCAGCTAACAGAAATCACCGATAGCTTAGCTGTCTTCAAGAGGGTAAAAAGGAAAGGCATCTCGCCACGGTGATCAGTCGCGTGAAAATTGCCGTCAAGCGAAATCACGCAGCCTGGGAGAGGTAAACTAACGCTAGTGGATGTAAAGGCTGCTTGCCGTACAGGAAAACCTGAAGAAATGTCTTAAGAAGTCAACTAGATTGCAGATGGAGCCACGAAAACAAGATCCCTGTGGACTTCAGAGTGAACCTTAATTACTCGCAATCAATTACTACCCTGAGAAGAGAAGTGGAGGGCTTTAAGGATAAAAGTGGGGCGGGAGCTCGCAGGGAGCAAAAACAGGTGGGCAATCTAGTACGACCCACTCAAGGGTATACAAAACGGACCAGGGAACCTTGGGAAAGTCATAAGGCAAAGTAAGCAGTTAGCTGGAAACGTACATGAGGATGCCTGTGAAAAGGAAGTTTACAAGAACCTTAGGCCTTTGTCATAGTGTGGGGCAGCAAGACCGATGGAATGCATCTAGCGGTTGTGAAACCGAGCTCATCTC
This sequence comes from Fasciola hepatica, assembly GCA_948099385.1. Classification (NCBI taxonomy): domain Eukaryota; kingdom Metazoa; phylum Platyhelminthes; class Trematoda; order Plagiorchiida; family Fasciolidae; genus Fasciola; species Fasciola hepatica. The sequence goes on from CANUEZ040000016.1 coordinate 3,754,262, forward strand.
ATGGCCAAGCCACAAATGTTTTAATTCAATGCCTACTTGAAAGAAGGTGAAGTACCGCAAGACGGGCTCGCTTCCGCCTACCCTCCAGTCCACGGAGGGGCTTCCGGGGGGTGTGCGGGAATTAAAGACCGATAAGCCTTTCTTCGGTGTAACCGAAATTTGTGTAGTGGTTAATCCCGGTGACAGTATTAGGCAATCGAAAAACCTCCTTTTGATACGGCCCCGCCAACACGGATTCTCTCGCCCAAAGTCATGCTCGGCCAACTAAACACAATATTTGGAAGAATTAATCAGGGGACTACACAGAAGGGAGGGAGTTGAATTTTGCCCCTCGGATTTTCAGATGGCACTTGCTTGAGCAAATCATAGGCTACTGGCGAGTAAGCTGACAGGCTTCAGTTTGAGTCCGGTAGTATGGAAAGGCATCATCGGAAGGCTCCCTGGAAGGCAGTTCCAGGGGGGGGGGATAGAGAGCTTCCCCAGCAGAAACAGATCATATAATGACGCCCAGCAGCTTCTGTCTTGGGCTCCACCCTTTTCGTCTCGATCAGCAGTGATCTAGTAAAAGAACCGGAGGGCTACTGCCACAAACGTGCAGAAAGATGTCAGGCTGCTTGGAGTGGTTAAAGACACCTCAGTACAGGACGATCTGGACGGTACGTGTGCATGGTCGATGGAATCGGATCACCCTCCCAAGGTGAGCGAAAGCCAACTCCAAAAAGATGAGAGCGAACCACATCCCTGCCTCTGTATCAGCCCATCAAACAAACAAATGGGGCTCGCTTAAGCAGCGGGGGTCGAAGATCTGGAAGAGGTTAATATAACTGACTTGAAACCGGGTGTACCAAGCCTTAGGGCTATAAGTAGACAAACTGGCTCAAATCCCAAAGTCGGAACAAGGTGGTCTCAGTGTTTCTACAATAGGTAACTATTAATTGACTAACCTCGTAAGATATATAATAATAATAATGTTAAAAAATAATGTTAATATTAATAACGGTGTTTTTGGACGCTCCCAAAGCATGCTGGAGTGCATGATCAGATGGTAATAGTGGTATCAAAATATGAATTTTCATAAGAGTACAGCATACGAGTACAAAGTATTACTGATGGCATTGAAGTAAAATAAAACGATCATAATGCCGGGCAAACTTGAAGGTCAAGGTTAGATGGACGATTTGGCCAATGGTGGTTGGGTGAGTTAAAAGGGGGTTGTTTGAAAAAATGGTACCAAAAATAACCACAACACTGAAAATTTCAGCAAAACAAAGGAATATTTGTTGGAAATGAAGAGGGAGGAAGAAAAACCGAAGAGTTCATCGAGGGGAACTCAAAGAGTCCTTTGCGCTCTGCAGGGTGTGAAAAGTATATGGATAAAAAACTACAAAGTACAAGACTATATCATCAGAGACAAAGCGCTATAAATCGACGGCCAGCGTGGTGGTAAAATTTGATGGTGAGTTGCCCGACGTAGTCAACCAAAGGAAGAGACCAACAACTTCAATGGATAGAGGGCGAGGCTTCAAAAGCGGTGAACGGAGAAAATAGCCAGAGGTGGGCCGGCGAGTGTTCATCGCTTTATTTTCAATAATATAGGTGTGTCACGAAGCGGCAGAAAAGATATGGAATAATGGAGGTAAATCGGCCTGACGTGCTATATGTGACAACTGCAGAGGCGAATAGCGTGCAGAAGCCATAATGGAGTAGAGGGTGGATAAGTGACCTGATGGCCATTTCGACAGGCAGATCTCACGGCGACGGCAGAGCAGTAGCTATTGGATCAATGAGTCTGATACGAGAGACGAGAACGGGACATCGGATTCAGAATAAAATGAAACAGTCGGCTGAGGTGGCAGCAGAAACTGGTAGTCAGACACCGAGGGAGGGGCAGTTGTGAGGCGAGCGAGTGACACCTCTGGAGGGATAGGGATACCACCAAATTGATGATGAGGGGATGACCGGGTGAAGGCGAGTGGTGTGAAGCGAATTGTTTGCTTATATTGTGTTGGTAGAGAAACGTCAGTGTAAAATGGAAGCTAAATCAATATGGGTGCACATATCTGCGGCAACGACAAAGGCGATTAGTTCGCAGACAAGACAGCAGAGGGGATGACAGGTACATGCACTTCAGTTACTGAACTTTGTATCAGATGCACCATGCGATATGACAGGCGAACGAAGCTGCGCGACGTAGCGGAGAAGGCCGGAGAGTAACAACAGCTGCAGATTTAAGTAATTCAAGCATCTAAGACAGTGGTGGAATATGGACGATGGATATTTACGGATTTATTTATATAATAAATAGGTCAAGCGAATGGCACAACTTGATGGAGAGAGACTGCCAAAGTGGTGAGAGAACGGCCGATGGAGGCCAAGTAAGCGATCAGCTGGTTTTTCTACTGTAGGATGGATGGATAGTGGTACATCAACACCAGCTTGAAGGTGATAGCTGGGTGACAGATCCACCTACGATGCGTTGAAAAGTGATGGCATGGGCAACAGCACGCAAAGATGATGTGATGGGTGGACGGTAGGTGAGTGACTTTGGCTGGCCATTTTAACGGGTGCTTTGAGGTAGTGACAACGACGGAGCTGCTTGATGAATACATCTGAGATGCACAAACGTGATGGAGTCTTGGTGCACTGCAAGGTCAGGACAAAACAGCGAAAGGACATTGTGTGGACGAAGAGTTCGATGGATGGAGAGGAGGAATAGTCAGTAATCATACTGCTGACTGAAGGATGACTGCGGAATACATCTCAGAGGAGAACATCTTTTGGTGGAAGTGGTGGGGAAACGAACAGTGACAATAAATGTGTCAGTGAATAGGCAGTAGCAGCGGGTTCTGACATGGGGAACGGACAAGTTAACTGAGGGGAAAGGAGAGGAATCAGAAGTGAAAAGCAAGGAGCGCAGGCATTCGGGGGCCCGTGAGTATTTATATAGGCAAGGGACAGAGGTACTGGTAGATGGGGGCGAAAGCTACAAGCTGTTTAGAGCCTTAATAGAATGATAAATTTTTCCGGGCATGAGAACGTAGGTTTAAATTCAATTTCTAGAGAGAGGTCAACAGAGAAAAAGCAGTCATTGTAGAGCACAGAGCGAGTGGCATGTAAGCGGCAGCATTACGGGCCCAATAATGGTGTCCCGCAATGAGCAAACGGTGCTGGTGCATTGGGCTGGCCGTTTGCTGGACTTCCAACCTGAAAACCGTTTTTGGTGACAGGGGATGTGATCCGCCAAACATGTTGCCCCAGCACATTGCTGCAGGCGGCCTGCAAGCACGACGAGTACCAGTCAAGGCGGTGGATCTGACGGCACCCAGCACAGTTTGCATTGGCACGAGCGATCAGTGATGGTTAGACATCTGGACAGAGTAGCCACGATGGCTACGACCGGTCGTGGAAAATCCCCCAAAACCACTGCAGTTCCATGTTTCCTTAACATTACCCACTTATTTACATTATTGACTTGTTTATTGCACTGTTTGTTTTTACGGACCAACGCTTGTTTGTTCGCGCCCAGCGAGCTGCTCAGTCATATCCTAGTTCCGAAACTGCATGACGCACGTGCTCCCTTCTCGCACGCTGCAATTCGGTTCTCGTCTTTTAAGTACTTTTGATTGCATAATTCAGGTTTGTATCTGTTTCGTGTCATTGTTCATTCACTAATCTATTGTCGTAGAATTTCACAAATAATCGCCTTCTAACTTCTGGATTCGTCGCAAGTTTGGCTACGCATTGCTCAAACGTGTCTTACAACGATAACGCCGAATGATTCAGGATTGATTGGCCGATTTGTGGGAGCCAACGGGCCGCATACCATTGTTGACCAGATGCATCTGCCGGAGAAGCTATTAGTACAGCGCCCGACGCGACTGTCCTCTATTGAGGATAACTGGTCAGGTAAATGAGAGAGAAGAACACCGTCTGGGAATGTCCCAGGCGAGGGTCAGCGGTCATCGGAAATAAAAAGGTTAAAAAATGGCGGAACAAGGGCTCACCGATGTATCGGGTCCCTAGGTTTTGTCTTCGCATCTTTTACAGTCGTATTTATTATCTAATCACACCACCATATCTTCCTCACTTGGCCCCGCGATTCTTCTGCGGTTCTTTCCAGTGTCCTGACTAGTATCCACCTGTTCAATTGTCTGCCGGCACACAACTCTCCAGCTCCATTGCCCCAACTCCTTTGCGCATTCATTTTTTTGTGGCCTTTTTGCTGTATTACTGGTCCACTTATCTCGGGGCTTCCCGCTTCCTTGTCCGCCTCCTTCGTGTTTCATCTGCAGTAAAATGATCTGATTGGTGATTTCTTACCTGTGTCTCCTCGGTCATTGCTTTCGTCCTTTGATCCGTTTATTGCTCGCTACAGGCATTTCTCTGTACCTTCCAGTGTGGTCCGCTTTTCCATGTTCCACCATTGTAATGACAACGTTACGTCGTGACGTTCTTTTACAGTTCCAAATTGTTTGACCTGTCACTACCCGATTCCTCTGGTCCGTCACTACATCTCGCACCTGCATTGATCAAATAATTAGACCCATTCTTACCTGTTTTCCTTGATCCTGTCTTTCATCTTCACTCTTCCATGAACTGCTCCTAACAGTTTTCATCACTTCTGTGCTTCCACATTCTATTTTTCTCTCCGTTGGGCTGCCACGTGCACTTGTCATGAAGTTAATCCACCACGAAATTCCAAAGTTAATCCTATAACCAACTGATCTAACATTACCTACTCTTCCTATTGACTGATAATTTCTTTCTAGGACCCCATTGTTATTGCTCCTGCTTCTCTTAAACCTATACATATATATATATATAATAAATCTATATATATATATAAACTTCAGCATATATATCTATGTGCACGCGCTCTGCATCTCGCAGTTCCTCACCGGGCATTTCTCTTGCTATCATCCCAACGACCGTCATCATAGGCATCCATCAACTCTACATCTGTGCCTCACATCTACCGTATCCAATCCTTCTAAATTGTTTTTGTCATCTGATCATCCCTCTACGTCTTGCATTGCTCGCTGCCTGTTTTACGGTGAGTTTTGTGTCCTGTCCGCCGAAAATTCACTGCAAAGTACCAATGCTTCATTGTCATCTAATCCACTGCAGTGCACCTCACCTTTTTCTCCATCGTTCCTCGCTACTGCAGTTCCTTATACCGATTTCCAGCCTTTCTCATGTTTAACAGTCGGCCTCCATATGTAATTGCCCGGGACCAGCCATTCGGTCCACCTGACCTTGAATTTCAAACTCACCGGGCGTCCATTCAAATCCGCTCTTGAGCTCATTTAAACTCCACGCAATCTCTATGGTGTGCATACGTTTATACTATTTTCATCCTACCTTATTCCCCCTTCCGAGCCTTTTTACCCAATATTTCCATGAGAGTCTCCATATTTCCATGAATTATATCTGTCCATTCCATCACCTGTATCTACATGATCATGCACATGGCATGCTTCGGGCGCTTCCGAGATAAACCACTATTATTATTTTTAAGTGATATCATTCGACCCTGACCTTCAAATTTGCCGGGCATTACCACAGTTTTAGTTCAGTGTAACACTCTCTTTGATACTCTGCATGCACGTGTTGTACCCTTTTGTTAATTGTCATTCCAGCATCACTGTAATCATCTGCTCATGCATTCTAGCATGCTTCGGGCGCATCCGAAATATACAATTATTATTATTATTATAGTCGAAACATGACAGGGCGTGTGAATGGCTAAAACTTATTGCATTAGAGCTGGTTTAGGCGGTGGGGGACTGTGACGGGGTTCAATAAATAACGCACGATAGAGGGAGAGGTGGAGTTAGGACGGGTACGCAGACAAACGTGAGCTAGGAGTTGGGTTATAGCGCCGAATGTAGGAGATGAATACACCGCCGATCAGGGGTGGCGATGATCGTAGACAGTAGTACAGAGTACAGGAAAAGGTCCAGGCATGAAACCTGAGTATTGGCTTGGGGCGCAGAGACAATTAGGTTACAGTGTGAGGTCTCTTTCAAAGGCCAGGCCGTTGGAGACACTCATTGGCTGGAAATATAGCGTTGTGGGCAGTCAAGTATGTAAGAAGTGCAAGCTCAAAAGCATACGGTGAAGAGGCACTGGGTATGCTGGGGGGAAGCTCGGTCCAGGTTTTGGAATAGGCTGAAAGGAAGAACCTGGACCTCGGACTGAGATTAGATTTAGGGACAGGGAGAGGAGAGGCACGGTGACGGAGGGGAAGGGAGCAGTGGGCAGCGAATAAAGTATGATTGGAAGTGTAGACTTGGTTGTTGATTAACTTAAAGAGGAAGACTAAGCTGAGCCTCATGCGACGAATCCGTAGAGGCTCAATGTGTAAGGGCTCACAGCGTTGGTGATACATTAGAGTTACGGATACTCCAAAGAGCTTTTCGGTGAAGGTACGCCGAACATTCTCAAGCGATAAAATGGAAGAACGCGGCCAGTGGCTGGAGGTAATCGGGTAGTATTCAAGAAGTGGTCCTACATATGAAAGGTATGTGGAGGGGCGACTGGCGGATAGTAAGAGGCATCTATGTGTCCGGCCTAGGGTTTACTTAAAGTTGGCGGCTTGGAACGGTGCGTGTTCCAAGAAGTTAAGGAAACAGAAGTTTTGCGTGCCAAGATCAATAGCAGCAGAGTTTATGCGGATGGGAATGCCGTCAAGAATAATTTGACCGGGAGGTACGGTGCTCTTGTAAAGTAGGAGGAAGATTTCCTCTCCCGAGAATTTCGTGAACTACGAGGTGCATCAGGTTTCAAGAGGGGGTGAGTCTCCCATTACGTTGCGTAGGGTAGCAGATAGGCCATTAGGGCGGGGGGAGATAACTATTTTTATATCATCGACAAAGAGGAGAGGGGTACCGTGGCAAATGGAGGAGAAAATTTCGTTGATACGAACGAGGAATAGTAGTAGGACTAAGACGCTGCCTTGGGTGACTCCGCTAGTAGATAGTTCGGCAGAAGACAACTGGCCATCAACCAACGCAGCCTGTGATCTGTGAGAGAAGTATGAGGGAAGTCAAGGGGGGAGAGGATCCGTTATACCAAGAGATCGGGTAGTGGCTATCAGTTGCATATGAAGAACGCGGTCGAAAGCCCAAGACATGTCAAGGTACAGGACAAGTGCAGGGTTGTCAGCATCAGCTGCAGACGATAGAACATTGAGCAGGTCCAGCTGACAGGAACAGTAAGAACGGGAGTTCGTAAAATTATGCCGAACAGGGTGCAATAAGTCGTTGGATAAGAGATACCGGACAAAGTGTTTTTCGATGATTCTTTCCGTGATGTTTGAGGCTACTGGGGTGTGGGTAATGGGTCAGTAGTCATCCCGGTCATGTCGCGCGCCCTTTTTGAGGCATGGAGTGAGGACGGAGGTTTTCCGTTGAAGGGAGGCTAATGCAGTGATGCATTGCGGTTGTGTACACATCAGGTGACAGCAAAGGGAGATCGGGACCACCAAAGTAGAGAGGGGCCGGTGAGAGGCAATCTGGGTCCGGTTTCGGGGAAGGTTTAGTAGAGGAGACTATTTTATCAACTTCTAGGTGAGTAAACGGAACCAATGAAAGAGAGTCTGAGGTGCTGGAATGGATGGCAGGAGGAGAGACACAGGGCAGGTGATAAGAGAGGAAGAGGAGTGATTATTGAAAGCCTCAGGAATAGGCGCTAGTATTTTGGCGGTGGATGAGCCGCAGATGAGGAATTTGGGCGAGGCAAGAGTGGAGTGGTTGGACTCCTTACTAAGCAGGTAGGACAGACGGCCAGTTTTGTTGAGGTGTGCCAAAGCGATGGCCTTTTGTCTTCTTAGATGCTATTCGGTCATACGACATAGCTTCAGTAGCAAATGGTGGATGCGCAGAAGAACTGTGAATTCGCGTGACCTGGCGAATGTAATTTGCAGCCTAACCAGCTTAAGCTCATAAGTTGACAGTCAAACTGCAGGGAATGGGGAGCCGGGCGGCACATGGGTTAGCGGCCTTTGGGCACTGTAAAAAGTTGGAGTGAAGAGGGTTTACGACACTGAGAGGATCAGGGGAAAGGAAAAGTGCCCCAATTAAGGGAGCGGATTATCGTTGGTACTAGATGCCAGTTATATGGACTGTATGAAGTCGGGACAAGATAAAAGGGGTTAACTTGGATGGGAAAAGTTGAAGTAACTGAATTTACACGAGAAAACACGGTGGTCACTACCCGGGAAGCGGTCAGCAACCTCAGTGGTGATACCAGGAATACCGATGGAGAATACAGGGTCCAAGATGTTGTTCCCCTTGCAGGGCTGGCGACCTGTTGGGCCCACCCACCAAGGCGGACACAGGAGAGGAAGGTGGAGTGGGCAGGTGGGCTAGTATGAAAGGATCCGCAGATCAGAGGAAGAATAATGTCGTCCTAAATAATTTTTGCACTGACGGGATAGTCAAGTGTAGCGTCAAAGACCCCCACGACACAGTCAACTTTAGAGAGCTCCAGACCAGAGCGGAAGTAGATGCAGCCAATGTGGAGGTTCTGGCCATACGCATGAATGGATAGCCACAGCGAACCTTCAGTAAGCAGGAGAGGGCGCAGGTTATTGTTGCTAGGGTGGACAGTGCATTTGAAGAAGACCAAGTAATCAACACCACCCCAAATTCGGAGGGTGTCTGAAAAGCATCGACTCTCAGCTAAGCGAACAAGGCCAAGTGAGGTATCTTCGGAGAGCCAGGGTTCAGTTACCAGTATTATTTCAGGGTTGGAGGCAAGTGCCTGAGATGGCAGATGAGACATTTTTCTAATTGGTGATCGAGCGTTTATAAGGACTAATAAGATGGCACTCGTTGTCGCGGTGCGCAACACTCTAATGCCGGATGAACGTCTGTTGGGATAAATATAGCGATAGGTACTGGGTCTCACTGGGAAAGAAGAGCCATCAGAAGTGGGAGGGTAAACGATGTTGGGAGGGAGACAAAAAACAGGCAAGTCATTGGTTTGAGGCTCCGCAGGTCGTTGTGATGGATCGATAATACGGGTATGTAAGAGACTGTTGATATGAGCTGGAGGGTGGTTAGCTATAGGGTCAGCGGTGTAGTGGGCTTTGGCCTGAAAAACCTCATAAATGCGATCACAAAAACTCAAGACGACAGCTAAGTTCACAGTGTGAGATGTTACGAACGTTTGAGCAATGCGTAGCCAAATTCGCAACGGATCCCGAAATCAGAAGACGATTATCCGTGATATTCTACGATACTAGATTATTAAAATAAACAATGACATAAACAATATACAAACCACAATAATACGATCACAAAGACTCAACAACGAGAAACCGGATAGCAGCGTGTGAGCAGACAGCACGTGCGTCACGCAGGTCCTGAACAAGGATGTGCCAAAATAGCGTTCTGGGCGCGAACAAACAACAATTGGTCCAGAAAAACAACCAGTTCGTAAAGACAAGTCAATAGTGTATGGAAATGAGTGATGTTGGGAAAAAACACTGAATCGCGAGGGAAAAAGGGGGATTTTCCACGACCGGCTGTTACACCGCCCACCAAAATCCTCCTGGATCCTTAGCAGAGTCAAAGGTTCGGTATAAAGGTACTGATTCTTCCTACCTGCCTAGGCCCTGCTGTCAGTGTGCGCGTCTAATGCTCGTCGTCGACGTTCTACTACTGGTCGCACCTAACCCACTGGCTACATAGACGTGAGGCTAGTCTACATCTTCCACAAGACCAAATGACCGATGGCGGGCGTGAATGGTCACATAGACGTTGTCCTCGTAAGGGTCCGTCCGGTCCTGGATGTACGTGCTTGATTGTGTGTGTGTGTGTGCGTGTGTGTGTGCCGGGGTTACAATGAAATCACAGGTATGACTACACATCAAAGGAGGACTTTCTGCAATGTCAACAAAAGACCGCGTCGCAAGAAAACGAGTAAATGTAGCATGTATGTGTGACCTGAGCTCCGCTACTTCCACATATGCAAGGGGCATTCGGTAGCGTCAACAAAAGGCAAACAAAGAACACTGTCACATGTATGATGGGTTTACGGGATGTAGAGTGCGTCGTGCATGCGTGTATGTATCGGGATGTATAATGGAATCGCACTCATCACCACATATCGGAAAGAACCTTCTGTAATGTCAACGAAGGGACCGCGAGCACCTTAACGTGTTTGACTGAGATTGTGTGGTATATATGGTGTTTCTTTATCCACCTCGATTACTGGTGTGAAAAAGGTTTACTAGGCCACAGGGTTATCAGCTCCTCCGTCTTCGCTCTCGAGCAGGTTAATACTGCGTATGTCACGAATGAGCACTCCGTTAGCTGTCTTCACCTTCACCGTTCTTATAATTTCGTCAGTGCTTTTGATGGTTTCCGTAACTACTCCCAAAGACCAAGTGCTGAAATGTGCGCGTTCGTCGGCGATCATAACCACGTCCCCAACTTTGAATGGTCTTGTTTTGGCCAGCCACTTCTGTCGAGTCTGCAAAGCCGGTAGGTACTCCCGTAGCCATCGCCTCCAGAAGACCTTGGCCAGATAGTTCGCTTGCTTCCACCCGTGGAGGTAGCTCCCACGAAGGTTTACCGGCCCTTGGAAACCCTCGTTCGACCTTTACGTCAATAAGTCGTTCGGGGTGAGCGCCAGGTGGGTGGGGTCGCCGTTCAATACTGGAACCAGGGGGCGGTTGTTCAGGATTCGCTCCACCTCAGTCATGACGGTGTTCAGCGTCTCGTCGTCGGGCGGCTGCTGCTCCATGATTGACAGCAATATCCGTCTGGCGTACCGGATCATGCGTTCTCATATGCCGCCTCGGTGACTGGCCTGTGGGGGTTGAAATGCCATCGTATGCCGTAGGCCACGGTTCGATTCTGCAGGTCGTCTCTGTTTATTTTCTTGTGCCAACGCTGCAATTCCCGTTGAGCGCCCACAAAGTTCGATCCATTATCTGAGTATATATCGGCCGGCACGCCTCTTCGGTTGATAAATCTTTGCAAGGCCCGTAGAAACGAATCGGTCGTCATCGAATGTGCGACTTCTAGGTGTACCGCACGTGATTTCATGCACGTCATGATACATCCGCATCGCTTTTCTAATCTTTTCCCGCACTTGATCCACAAGGGCCCGAAATAGTCCAACCCGGTGTCACTGAACGGCCACCAGCCCGTAGTCACCCTGCATTCTGGTAGTGGGGCCATGAGTTGTTTGCCTGCTGTGGCATTGCGTCTCCTGCATTGCACACACCGTCGGATTACGCGTTTTACAGTCTCTCGTCCTCTCAACAACCAAAGACGCTTTCGGATGACGCTCGTCACGTGACTTTCCCCGGCATGTCCCTCCATGGCGTGGACGTGTTGAATCATTAGCTCTACTACAGGTTGTCTCGCAGGCAGCAGTATAGGATACTTTGTGTCGAAGTTCAGGTGGGCGTTGGTCAGCCTACCATCCACCCGCAGCAGTCCGTTGATGAGTTTGGGGTTTAAACGCTTCAGCTCGCCTCTTGGAGATGGCATGTCTTCATTGGTCGGCCCCACTTCTTCCGCCCTCTTGAGTTCTTGGGCGAAAGCCTCGCGTTGTATCATTTTGAAAATATCGTACTCTGCCGCTTGTAGCTCATCGGGACCTATCGGGCCGACCGGTATCCGACCTGAGGGCCGTAGCCCTTTCATGACTAGTAAATTTCTCTTGAACCTGGTTAACCAAACTAGCGAACGAAGCGTCTTCATCCAGGAAGAAAACCTGACCAGTCGCGATAAAATGGACGACGCTTCGACGACGTTGGTTGCTATCACTACGCCTTTGATCCCCAGTTCCAATTCCGTAGAGGGTTTTAATTCGAACACGGGCCAGTTCTGTTTGGGCAATTGCAGGAAGTTTGGCCCTCTCGTCCGCGTGTCCAGTTGCCTGAAGTTGTTCGCACCTCGGGAGCACAGGTCGGCCGGATTATCGCCAGACCTGACATGACTCCACTGGTGCGTGGCTGATTCATCGTGGATAATCGTGAGCCGGTTAGCAACTAAAGTACTAAACCGGCTCCTGACGTTGTTGATATAGTAAAGTACTATCGTTGAATCCGTCCAGAAGCTCACCGACCAAATGTAGAGATCGAAACATCTCTTCACAGCTTGCACCACCCTGGCTGCCAACACGGCTGCGCTGAGTTCAAGGCGTGGGATTGAGACCGACTTCAGTGGAGCAACGCGGGCTTTGGCGAACAGGATCCTCGTGGTATATTGTCCATCTTTTGCACACCGTCGTCCGTACACCGCAGCTCCATAACCGACTTCGGATGCATCGGAAAAAGCATGTAGTTCTCCAGTCCGTGTCGTGTGGCCAGGAGTCAAACATCGTGGGATTCTTATGTCCCCTAATTTCTTCAAGGTGTTCAAAAATTCTTCCCAGTCCAAACGGTCCCCTCGGTCCAGTGACTGGTCCCAATCAACTTTCTTACGGCACAGCCGCTGCAGCAAGATCTTTCCGGGTAGCAGCCACGGTGAGACGAAACCGAGCGGGTCGAACAAACTTGAGACGGCAGATAGTATGCCACGACGGGTTATTGGCAGCTCGGGAACGTTCAGTTCGAAAACAAAATCGTCCGTTTCCGCGTCCCATTGTATCCCTAAAGTGCGCTCGATAGGAAGTGGAGAGCCGTCCAAATCTCTTACCCTTTCGGCCTTTTCGTGATACGGGATGACCTTCAGCACTTCTGAAGCGTTCGACATCCATTTAGTTAGATGTAAGCCGCCCTCTTCCAGCAATCTCGTCAGACCCCTGAACTGCTCTAGAGCTGATTCCACATCATCGAATGACCCAAGGTAGTCGTCGACGTAAAAGTTCCTGCTGACGCTTTCTACCACCGTCCGATGTACTAGATCGCCATGTTCGTTCGCTGATTCTCGGAGGGCGTAGTTGGCACAAAATGGTGACGATATGGCTCCGAAGGGGTGGACGGTCATCCTATAATTCACCACTGCGTTGTCCCGGTCGCTCCCTTCCCACCACAGGAAAAGCAAAGCATCTCGTTCTCCACAGGATCTGCAATTTGGTTTCGCCGTAGCATCTCGTGAAATGACGTGTGTGTTGGTCCAAGGCTGGTACTTTGGATGTTCCCGTACAGGGGTTTGGACTTGGCTAGTACCGGGCTTGTTTGCTCGGTTGCTGTCCCGGATGAGTCGGCCGAATCTGCTGTCAGCTATCTTCGTTTGCCTGTCTAAGTATTCAGTCAGGTCTTCGAAGTTGGCTTCTCTGTCGCCTCGGCTTATCCGTTCAGCTTCTTCCGCCCACCGACCCTGTAGTTCGGGAGAGAGGTGACGGACTATGCCTTCCAAAGTGTGCATGGCGTCTAGGTCAGCCCTGTAACCTAAATGGTCGAGGGCTATTGAGCAGTTCTGCATCTTGATCACCAGGTCGGCCATGGTGTAGACGTCGCCCTTGGTTCTCTTTGCCTCTGCCATCACGCCCTCTATTAGGTTACGGGCTACTTTGAAAGGTTGGCCAAACAAGTCCCTCAGAATCTTTCTTGCCCTTGTGTAGCCTTGTTCTGGATCGAGCATGGTGCACCCGTCGATAGCTTCTCGCGCTCGGCCTCGGCAGTAGTGAGTAAGGTAAAGAAGCCTTTGCCCAGGGTCGTTTACCTTATTTCCAACGAACGTCTCGAACTGCTTGACAAACTTGCAGTATTGCCCAGCTTGCCCGTCGAAAACCGTTAACTCCACTCTAGGTAGATCGATCGATGGTGGTTTGTAGTCGGCGACCGGCGTGGGGTTCCCTACCTTATTGCACTCTAACCTATCGGAAGTGTCGAAGTCACTGGTCTCATGCTCTCGCTGTTTCTGTGTACACTTCTCTGCTTCCTGCGCCTGTAGTCTAGCCGAAAGTAACTGTTGCTCTAGTTCTAGTATTCTCAGCTTATATAAATCGACATCCTTACGATCAATATTGCTTTCAATAACACATGAGCTAGCACTGACAGGACTAGGCGATCTAGCATTAACTAAAGAATCATAAGTACCCAAAACCTCCCCAGAGACTTGCCGTATTACTTCCTGTCCGGATTCGACTGCTTTTGATCCTTTTCTTGGCATTTTGCGTGATTTTTCCTCGTTCCAAATAGATCTATTGAGTATTGTTACGAACGTTTGAGCAATGCGTAGCCAAATTCGCAACGGATCCCGAAATCAAAAGACGGTTATCCGTGATATTCTACGATACTAGATTATTACAATAAACAATGACATAAACAATATACAAACCTCAATAATACGATCACAAGGACTCAACAACGAGAAACCGAATAGCAGCGTGTGAGCGGACAGCACGTGCGTCACGCAGGTCCTGAACAAGGATGTGCCAAAGTAGCGCTCTGGGCGCGAACAAACAACAATTGGTCCAGAAAAACAAGCAGTTCGTGAAGACAAGTCAATAGTGTATGCAAATGAGTGATGTTGGGAAAAACACTGAATCGCGAGGGAAAAAGGGGGATTTTCCACGACCGGCTGTTACATGAGACGACCGAGCACATGGGTTGCACAGGTCGACCAGGATATGGTGAAGCAGCGCTTTGGATGTGCATAAACAAAGTTCAGTTTACGAAAAGGTAAATGGTTCTAAATACACAAACAACGTATATGGTTGGGTAATTTTACGAAATCGGGGCAAGATAGTGTTCCCGAGGGATTTTCCACGACGGGTCGTTACACAGCCCACCAAAATCCGTCCGATCCCAGCGAAGACTAATGTTCGGAATAAGAGTATTGGTTACTCGTGTCTACTTAAACCCTGTTGTCAGTGTATGCGACTACTACTGCTGGCATCTCTAGTCTGCTCGCGTATGTGCGCCGTCACAGGCATCCTGGTATATAACTCAGCTAGTTGTTCCTTTGCAGAAAAAGGTGAGCTTTTTCACCTTTGACCATTGTTCATCAGCGTTATCGGTGGGATCCGCTGCGTGTCCACGTGCACCAGGGGCAAATATGGGTAAGGGCTGCCAGCCCGCCAGCCGTATTTGGGGAAAGAATCTCTCACGGGTGCGTGGGCATACCCGAGTTGGCAAGTGTGTCTGTGTGAGCGCCGCGACAGTTACCACGTATAGATTCGTTCCCATCAGCGCCTTTAATCAAGCAAGGGTTCGTGGGATAATGCCATGTCCCGGTGGAAGTTTCGGGGCAAAATGCCTCCTGTGCCTGCGGGTGTGGGTGGGCTTCTAGGCGTGAGAAGCAACAGCGTTCATCTCTTGTGGAATCGTTTTTGTTAACAGCAAACAACAACTGGGCTCTCAGGATACCATAATGGTCTACTGCTAATCAGTAACGAACACTTATCTTTTAGAGTGTGTGCCCGTTAGCCGATGTGAACATGCGTGTTGTGCGCACATTGGGCGGGACATCGTAAACTTGCTTTTTACATTTTATTCGTTCGAACCTTGCAGTTGGAAGACTGTTGGATGGCTCCGTCCGTGTCATCGACTGGTCCTCCTTCGCCTTCACGGAGATTGATACTAAGCACTTTATAAGTCAGCATTCCCTTGGGGGTCTAAGCCCTCACCATCCTCACAAGCCCGTAGGAGCTTAAAATAGTTTTTTTCACAACACCCAGAAACCATGTAAGAAAGTGGGCTAACTCGTCAGATATTATTACTGTGTCACCAACCATGAGTGGTCTGTCCTTGGTTAGCCACCCTTGTCAGGTTTTTAGACACTGTAGGTACTCAAGCAACCGTCGTTTTCAAAACAGCCCGGCCTGATAATTCGCCTGTTTCCACCCTTATAAGTGGCTATCTGGGAGACTCTCCGGCCCTTGAAATTTAATATTTGACCTCAGCGTCAGAAAAATCATTTGGAGCGAGAGCCACATCAGCGGAGTCCCTGGGAGAGACAGGAACAACAGGGCAATCCTGCAGTTTGTCTCTATTTAATCTTTGGTTTCAAAGCGGCGGTTACCTTTGGGCTCTCACGAAGTTTGCCCGATTTTCTGAGTAGATGTCCAGCAGGACACTCCTTCTGTTTGTGAAGCGCTGCAGGGCTCGGAGCAAAGAGTCAGCTGTCAGCGAGTGAGGGGGGTCTAAGACGAAGTCAAAGTTAGCTTTCTGCGTAAATCAAGTTGTCTGGTTTTTGCTTTTTTCATCTTTCAGGATTGGCTTTGTGTCACACCTAGTGGCACTGATTAGCCACACAGAAGAGTTAAGTTTTCGATAGTACTAACCGCCACACTCCGCCATATAAGTATTGTTCTTAAAGGCGAAAAACCAACAGAACCCTTTGCTAGGAAATCTAGATGCATGCCTACCAAAACTCACCCTGTAAAGCCCGAGATTTCATCCAGGTCATGATTCACTTGTATCTTTTTTCCATTCTGTCTCCGTATCTGACACACATGTCCGAAATAACACAGTCCTGTGTCATTGAATGGCCACTAGCTTGGGTCCACCCCGCACCCTGGTAGTGGAGCCATATACTGCCCACCCGCGGCCGCCGTACTTCCTCTGCGTTGCACACAAGGTCGAATCGCACGTTTCATGCCAGCCCTTTTTCTCAATATCCAAAAAGGCTTCCGGATAACGCTCGTCACATGGCTTTCCTCGGAGTGTCCCTCTACAGCTTGCTCGTGTTGAGCAGTTAGGTCTGCCACGGGTTGCCATACAGGTAGTATCATAGGAAGTTTCGAGTCAAAGCTTAGGTGAGCTTTTGACAGTCTAACACCTACTCTTAGCGGCCCAATGATGGGCCCCGGATTCAAGGTTGTCGAACTGTTCTTTGGGACCAGGGTTCTATTGTTATTCGATCCCGACTGTCCTGGATTTTAGGTCTCTTGGGTGAGCGCCGTTGATTGTATCATAATGAGGAGATCATATTTCGCAGATCGTAACTAGTCAGCAGCTATTTGGCCCACATGTACTCTCCTGGACGGACAGAGAACTTCCATGATCAGTAAGTGCCTCTTAAACGTGGTCAGGCATAACAGAGAGCGGAGCATCTTTGTCCAAGAGAAGAACCTCGCCAACAGCGACAGAATGGATGTCGGTTCGACGGTGACTACGTTCACTACAGTGCTTTTTTCCCCACTTCCGATTCAAGGGTTGTTCTCAGTTCGCCAACAAACCAGTCCCTTTCAGGCCTACGTGGGAATTTTGGTTCTTCTGTCCACATATCTAGCCGCCGAAAGATGGTCGCGCCTCTGCTGAGTTGTCTTCGGACTTAACTTGATGCCACCGGCCTCAGTAGCTCCATCATGCATGATTGTGAGCCAGTTGGCTACCAAGGTGCTGAAGCCGTTCTCAAAGTTATGGCTGTGGGACCGCACAATCGTCGGGTCTATTCCAAATGATACACGTGTTGTCGCTTGTACCGCATTAAAAGCCAACATAGATGCACTGAGTCTGGGGCGATGGACAGGGACCGACTTTAGAGGGGTGAAGTGGGCCTTGGCGAGCAGGATCCTCAGACTGTAGCGTTCATCACCAAGACACCAAACCCCTTACACTACGATCCTGTGGACAAGTTCAGAGGAGTCAGAAAAGACGTAAAACTTTCCCATTTAGTTATTTCGAGTTGGAGACAAACATCGAACGATCCATGTGTCTTCTAGCTTCCTCAGTGTACCTATGAGCTCCTTTCGGTTCAGCCTTTCGTCTACTTCACGTGTCTGGTCCCAGTCAACTTCATTCTGACAAAGCCGCTAAGGTACAGCGTTTGTGGGAAGCTGCCAGAGGAAATTAGACCGAGTGGACGAAAAAGATGGCAGATATCAGGTAGGAATCCCAGCAGCACAACCTGCTGGGTAGGAACTTTCAGTTGGAAAATGAATTCGTGGGTTTCAGCATGGCACTGTATTCCAAAGTGCGTTCCGTTGAAAGCAATGAGACATTCAAACTTCGAACCCCTTCCACTTTACCGTTATCTGAAATAACGTGCAACAGGCCCAGGAGAGTCTGATACCTTTTCCTTAGGCTGAACACAACTTTTTGTTCAGCAGCTCCGTCGATCTCCCCAGATGGGTCACCGTCTTGCCGACGCCGTCAAACGATCCATGGTAGCCGTCAAGGTAGGCTTTTTGGATTACCCTGTTTACCACCTCCTAGGAAACCGATGTTCCGTACCTGGCTGCTGTCCTCCGTAGGGCATTGATGGCACGGAACAGTGATGACACCGCCCGAGTGGAAGGACAGCCCTCCTGTATTCCAGCACGGATTAGTCCATGTCGTTCTCGCCCCGTCACAAAAACCGTGTCGTTTCTTTGTCCTCTGGAGGTACAGTCACTTGCAGGAACATTTCCCGTACCTCGGCTGACATCACTGCTTTGCCCAGCCAGAACCGGCACAGGACCTCAATCGATGGGGCTGTCCAGTCTGGTCCTAGTAACAAACAGTCGTTGGGGGAACTTCTCCAGAACTTGGCTGCGTTGTCAGAAACAGCCCGGAGCCTTCCGAGCCTTTTGGGGTTGAAAACGGGATGGTGCGGAAAGTACCAAATCTTTCCGCCGGTTCTAGCGGTGGAAGTCGCCTTGTCCATGTAACCGAGGATTTCGTTGCGTATCAGTACGTCTCAATATCGCTTTCAAAGGTGGTAGTCATATCGAAATCTCTCCTTCAATATCAGAAACCCACGGAGAACGTTTTTCCCGTTGTCCATGAAGCGATCCGCCTGTACGCGCCATCGAAGTGGCACCGTTAAATTATTCGGAAGGTTTGCTGTCCCTTTCAGTACTGTATCCACAGGTAGCTCACCCTCTTACAGCGACTACAAACGATTATCGCCGAGGTCATAGAACTCATGGTCGTATTTCTGACGCAACTGCTGTTCTGTGTCTTTCCCCGCGCACACACAGATTACGGAACCGTACCGACTCGTGGGTCCATATAGTATCCAGTCCAATTTAGTGCCTACTACGTAGTGCGCCTGTCGGTTTCCCACTCTCCGGGTCAGCACTCAGCGTGATTCAGGTACGTAACAGCCAGGTGGGAGATCCACTTCGTCCCTCTCCCACTTAACGATCTTTGTGCCTTGAATATAAGGGTCATTTGGGCAAAATCGGATAGACTGACTTTGGGGCCTGCATAGGCAAGTCGCTCAGTGTGAAAGCCTCAATAGCCTAAGTGTATTCACTGTCGTCCTGAGAGACCACATGCAGCGGTACTTGACCCCTATTGCTGACCCAAGTCACACTTACCATGCCCACCGCAAGTAACTTGGGGTCTCTCTCAAGCTGGAGCTTCCTCGCAACAAGCTCCATCATCAATGTCATGTCGGACCTGATATCTAGAAACGCCAGGGCCTTCGTCACCCCACTGGTGGTTACCACCACTACCGCGACTAAGCCCAGGCGAACTGGCTTTCGAGTGGACTGGGATACTGAGCAGATCACGCTTGGCTTAAGATTTTTGTCAGATAAGGCTGCCTTCGCCCGGAGTACCATTCGGTGGTTTGCTTTTGCAAACTCCTTGGTCGCATCTCGCTTTCACTCGGCAGGATGCTGCTCAGAGTGAGTTATCCAGACAAACAAAGCAAGCGTCCACCGTCTTTGCACACCTCATCACTCATTGGGTGTGGATTTGAGGAATTTCGGGCAGTCTATCAGGCAGTGGTTTGCCTCACTTGCCTTGCAGCCGGGGAAGTTACACCCCCCCCCCCCGAGAGGAGTGCCTTGCCTGCCTGTCTCAGACTGTCGTTTCGAGCATTGTTGTACAGCATTTGAGCTTGACTGGCACTGGGCGTGTTTGTTCTGTTGATAACGTGAGTGAGTCGACCGAAACTGCTGTCGGCTATTCTTGCCCGTCCGTCTGAGTAATCATTCAGGTGCTCGAAATCGGTCTCGCTGTCACCCAGGCCTGCGGGTTCTGCTCCTTCGGCCCAGCTACGCTGTAGCTCTGATGGAAGACAAAGAACCACTCTCCCTAGGGTGGGCGCGGCTTCGAGATCAACCCCGTAACTAAGTGATCAGGGGCTATCGAGCAACCTTGCCTCTTGATGACCAGGTCCGCCACAGAGCAGAGGTAGCCGTTCCTTTTCCTGGCTTCTGATATCAAGCCATCTATCAAGTTGAGGGCAATTGATCCTCCACTTTTCCAGGGCCCTCCAGTTGCACCTTCACATTTATGAATGGTACAGGTTACCGATTCTGAAATTTAACTCACCCTCATTTGGACCTTGGTTACTTCCACATTCACCAAAGTACAAAAATGTTCATTCATAAAATTGGTTTCATGTCTCCTTGTTTCATAACTCATTCCGTTTCTTGAACCCCGGTAGAATCGACATTCAATGTTTGCATCGGCTTTATGGTTTGCTATTCTCTTCGCAGGCATCAATTTCCCCGAGTGTACTTCCATACAATCTCTTTTTTTCCTATTTGAAACTTCGCTGTTCGCAGATACCCGGTAAACCGCCGTTTTTCATGGCTTGCATCATTTCCGTTGATAATGCAACTTTAGCAGCATGAATGAACTTCTTATTCGATATCCCCACTGTACGCCACCGCCCAGCGCGAAACCGAAACCGGCTCAAGGTTGGCGCGGAAACCATTATTATAGTGATCCAAATAAACTATCGCTGGCTATGTTTTCTACAGCTGGCACTCTTGACGTTTTTACCTGAAGTTTGTGATTATTTCATTTTACTGAGTAAAGCTGTACACCATGATCATGCGCCTGCGTGTGTCTCGAACATAGCCGAGAAATATACCATTATTATTATTATTATTATTATTAAACGGCTGACCGAACGAACCATTCAAAATTGACCTCGCTCGTGCGTGGTCCTGAATGGGTCGAGCATGGCACAACCACTAATGGGTTATCCAGCCCCTTCTCGGCCATAGTGGGGTAGACACTGCAGCCTCTGCCCCTACTCCGTCATCTTGGCCAACACATAGGTTCCAAATTGGTTACCAATTTTGCACTATTCCACTGGTAATCCGTCAAACGTCTTCAGTTCCACTCTCGGTAGTTCAGTTGATGGATGCATCAGCTCGAGTTACTCGAAGGCCAGAGTGGGGCCTCCCCTTGCCATCTGTCCTGATAAACGGTGCGAACCACACAAATAACGTATATGTTTGAGCAATATTGCGAAATCGAGGTAAGATAGTGTTCCCGAAGTATTTTTCACAACTGGTGGTTACACCTGGTAAGCAGTGTGATAGTACCATGAAAGAAGCCTTGCATGCACCCTGCCAACCGGAGGACGCATCAAGTCCGAGGGGACCTGGGCTCTTGCTATCCATAAGCAGGACCGTTTCCAGGCCCTAAATGGGAAGATGCGACTGGGCTCGGAGTCATTACTATGTGAAGGTAAAGTAATCAAGCCTTGTGCATGTGTCTCGACCGCCACCAATAAATATACCATTATTATTATTATTATTATTATTATTATTATTAATATTATTAATCGTAGATGATTCGCAGCGGCTACTCGCTAGGTGGCTTGGATACTGTCGGGAACCAAACTTCGAGCAAAGGCAAGCCGAGTTAAATCTATTTTCGTTGGCAAGGCATTAAGGGGGCCTAATAGACGTGGTCGAAGCCGTTTAGGAAATGGACGAGTAAGCTGGGCTCGTGTAGTCTCTAGACTGCCTGGATTGACAGACAGCGAGAGCACACGCTCCAGGTAGCGATAGATCGTGCAAAAAAAGGATAGGTAGTCAGTCCTTCACCTTGAGGTCCGTCATAGAGTGGAATACACTAACTTGGAAGATTGTTGGAGTGTCGTTAGGAGATGACTTTGGACGTAGAGTGGACAAGGCCTCGATGGTCTTCCAGGTAGTTAACCATTAGAACACTCTCTAATACCCTCCCGCGGGCCTTCTTCAGCCCATTTTCAACACTTTTTCATAGGGCCATTGGTTCAGCAAAGCTGATGACAAACGGCTTGATTCTAGAGCCAAGTCAGAATAAAGCATTGCAGTTGGTGCAACCAAAAATTCCCAGTTCTAGTAGTCCCGGGCACTTCCTCGAAAAAGAAACGAATCTTCATGATGTCGAAACAACTTCAGAGCAAGGAGCTCACTGGTGCAGGAAACTGGATAATCCGGCAGACTTTCTCCGAGCCCCGTAAGCAGAGCCGAACAAAACTGAACCTCAAATTTTCCATTTGGTGAGCCTCTGCCTAGCTTTTCCGGACGGCCAATCCCACACCAGCCCGCGAAGTGAAAGAGCGGAAGATCTTGGGATTCCGTCTGAAAAATTCGCTACTGTTTTCTGATTAATGTCAACTAGCCAGCAGATCTAACTTCCGTGTTTTCAAAACTGTGAGACAAAATATTCTCACCACTTTGGAGGAGGACTTTTGGGTCTTTTATGGGACTTGTATTCTACCACTTTTAGAATGCCGTGGTCAGGTTTTGCACTCCAGCATGATTAAGGGCCGATACGTGTTTGAGCTTGCGCAAAGTAAAGCTACGGAACTGGTTTGCGGACTTCAGCTCGCCCCAAGTCCTCTGCTACTAACCGACTCAAAATTGTATCCGTTACCAACTCGTAGAAGTGAAGGTCTTTTCGTGATGTATAGCTTTTACTCTACGGAGCTTGCAGATCACTTCCTAGTGCCTTACAGTCTAGGCACCCGTTAACAACACTCTGAGAGGGTGGTCAAGACCCATCCGCTCACGAAAGCTCGCAAAACTTTTGCTCATAGAATACCCTCAACCTAGAATTACTTACCACCCGAAGTTTCGATGCTCCAAGCGGAGGAAGCTAAAAAAGCTACCGGACTAGTTCCTGAGACCAGCTTCCCAGCCTTGAGTCTTTTCATTACTTCGACCTGCTTCTATGGCTTTCCTAAGGTTTGCCTCACTCTACCTGTTCTGATGGGTTCTTTGCCTAAAAAAGGAAAAGGAAGTTTGTCCCATTTCTGTCTCCTCAGAAGTACAGATTGTGAGCTTTCAGTGTGCTGTTTTATGATATGAATTCTCGCTCGCCTTTCAGCTTAATATCGGTGTCCCATCACTGGCCTTTGTGAGACTACAATCAGTGCAAGCACTTGCAGTAATCGCCCCTGGTGGTTGACTCCTTTTATCCATCTCTCTTGATTTCAGTAGACTGGTTACCCCAGAAAAGTATATTCCTCACAAACCTGGAATAATTGATATTAGCCGCACCCCTTTGTATAGCTTCAGGACCGTGACAGTGCCACAGTTATTATGCTTGGTGTGGTATGAATATACAGACCAAGTGGTCATTCGTGCAAAACCGTATTTCTACCTGGGGACTTAAGTTCGAGGTCGCAACTGCCCTGAGGTCTGTGGTCAAAGCGGATGACTCCGCAAAGGGTGCCCCCATAAGGCAAACGACCGCAGTCTGGGAAATAAGTGGGGGTAATCACTGACTAAAAAGAATGTATCGGTATGTACTGCTGCCACGGAGACATGGCTGAAGAAGGAGCCAAAGGCTATGCAACCTTGTGCCTGCACCGCCTACAAACGGGATAGGATAGACCGAGGTCTGGGTGAAGGAGCGCTCCCTGTAAGGATTGATTGTGATCAGTGGAAGGTCTCGTCTACTCTAGTAGCACCCAACATGCGTGCCATTGCATGCTGCGTTAGCCTAGGCCGGCGGCCGGTTGAGAATGTCCGTATACATGCAGCATGGCAGTTAAATGGAGAAGAATACTCCGAATCGATCCAATTTCCACAGATGGTTCCAGGTAGGTCACGGCGCTTGGTCGTTTCGGGAGACATAAATCTCCAGAAATAAAACTGGAAAGATGAGAGTACCCGCGGAGGGATCACCGGAAATGCTTTCTTATTGTGACTTTACAACCGAGCCCCCACATAGCACGTAAGAGAAACAACAAATTTCCACAATGGGCAAAGCTCGTCTGCGCTAGATCTGCTGGTAACCAGGCATCGATCTGACATCACCTCCTTGGTGATAGCGGAGCTGTCGGGGAGGGCGATCAAGGTGTTCTGCGTGAGATGCTAGCCGGAAGGCACGACAAACCAGGATAGGAGTTGGTTTGGAACTACTCTAAAGTGAACGAGGATCAACAAAAGTTAAGGGCACGAGGCATACATTGGTGCCCGGAAAAACCGGGGCCATTTGTGGAGGAAAGGTGGAGAGCCATAAAAATCGGGCTAGTATGACTCACAGGTGAGTTCGCTTCTCTTGGCACAACGAAGAAACAAGAGCCGGTCGCCCCTGTGGAAGCTAATGTTAGTAACTGCTTTAACGGCTCGTAGAGGGCTATGAGCCCGTGCAAACTTGACAGCATGCTCTGCGCGTTGGCCGCCTACAAGACAGCTAGAAATAAGACCCAAGCGCTGCAAGGAGAGGCACAGAACGAGTACGAGAAGAAACTCGCCACTAATGTAGTGGAAGACCCTGAGAAGTTTTCCGTTACGCATAGTCCAAGAAAACGACACGTAAAAGCGTAGCTACCTTGAAAATTCCCCACGGAAGCTTTACTTTTGGTGAACGAAGCAAGACAGAAACCTTACTTGTGTCCCTAAGAAGAGCGCATCTTCGGGACCAGGTGCTTATTGTGATAGACTCGGAGATCAGGAGTACTCCAGTGCCTCAGGGGCCTACTCAGTTTAGGACGAGGTGCCGCATGAACTTGCGTAGTCCGGCAGGCACAAAGCTGCCGGACCGACACCATCCATCCGGCAGTTGTTCAGATTCTCTCTGATATCTAATTGAAGTGTGTTGCCTAGTTGTACAAATCGTTGATAAGAGAGGGTAAAGTGCCAGAGGGCTGGAGTAAAGCAGCTTTTGTGGCAAAATATATGAGATAGGATCCGGGCATAAAGCCGAGAGGTATGGGCCGGTGGGCCTGACATCACTGTTGCGTAAGTGCTTGGAGCTCATAATAACAACGTAATTTTGCTTGCATCTGGCTAATAACGGGCTGCTGATGCCGGTACAACATCGGTTTGGTAAGAGAGATTGTGTTACACAAACATACTGAAGTTTTTGAGCAGGGCCACTCGACGAATGGCTGGAGGCTCTGAAGTGAGTCTTGATATAGGGATCTCCGTAAGGCCTTGAACTCGATGAACCGTCAACTGCTGGACTTTGAATTTCAGACCTTTGGTACTCCGGATACCAGGTGCTAACTGGATCCCCAAAATAGTCTATGGAAAGGGCAACAAGCCAAAATTTCCGACGCGTGCCAAAAGACGGTAAACGTCAGTGGAACAGGTGAAGGACTTTTCGTATTGAAACATTGTCCTTCAGGTCTACTTTTGGGAGCGACTCCGGACGCGATACTGGCTGGGGAGCTGAACGTTGAACCGTCTGCAAGCAGAGCATTAAAAAATGTTTTTCAATTGGCGGAAACCAACTGTCCTTACTGCAAGCAGGCAAACAACGAGCAGCTTCGTGGCATCGGACAATATACAAAATGCCTAGAGCTAAGTGCCGACTGGTCATGTTTGTCCGCGGTGCAGTCGATGAGCGCTTACGGGAAACAGCAGACTTTGAAGAACTTTTATGAACGTGTGCATAGACAAGATACCGGGAGACAGCGTGAGGCCACAGTAACTCAGCAGACGACCATCATTGATAGAGTCGTCATCAGTATTAGTGACTTTGAACTGGTGCTGCGCGGTCTGAATGGTAGTAAGTATGCGGGGTCGGATGGTACCCACCCAGCCACTCTAAAAGCCTCAGCCGGGATACTGGCTGAACCACTAACAAAGCTGTTCAACGTATTTCTAGACACCGGGGAGCTACCGGACGACTGGAGACTGGTGCAGGTTGTCCCCATTCACAATGGAGGCAAACGGGAGGCGGCTCCTTACCATTGTCCCGTAAGCTTACTACCAGTCGCCCTCGAAGTACTAGAGGGACGCGTCAGAGAGCAAACAACAGAACATCTACGGACTCACCAGTTGATTGTTAAGCAGCAATACTGGTTTGTTAAAAGGAGATCCTGCCTCACTAATCTGCTACCATTTTTCGATGACATAACTCGGAGATTAGGCAAGGGGCACCAGTGAAGGTATGCTACTTGGACTTTCAAAAAGCCTTCAGTTCGGTAGGCCACCTTTTCTTTCTGGGTGAACCAAAGGCGCCTGCAGTGGCCCCACAGATGGCGAGGTGGATCGAGGGTTACCCAGTTAACAGAGCCTTCTTCGTACAGGTCGAGGACACCAGGTCTACACTGGCCCAGGCATGCCGTGGCTTGGTGCAAGGTTCCGTACTGAGACCTCTGTTGTTCCTGGTACAGGTGAATGATCTGGTCACCACCCTAGAGTTCCCGGGGTTATTATTCGCGGATGGTACCGAAATAGTGAATGAACCAACCTCAAGGCAGCTGCAGACCGACTCAGATAGGATTAGTGTGTGAGACGAAAAGTGGGAGTTGCCATTAAATTGAGCCGAAAGCAAACACTTGATGGCAGCCAGTGGAAACAACAGAGACAAGTATGTAGGGCTGTCCGTCCCAGTCGGGATTGAGTCCGTTGCAGTGGTATGAGACCCGAGAGCTTCAAACCTGCCGAGCAGTGCAAGTCAGCAGGGCAGGGTCAACATGGCGCTTTTAAAATTAGGACGAAAGTCCGTGTCTAGGCAGGCCGGAGTAATACCACCTATAAACAAAGTGACCGTAAGGCATCACTTGGAGACTTTTTTCAGGCATGGGCTTCGAGCCTAGTGAAGTATAAAAGGTGTCGGAAGACGTTACAAAGGGGTTTTCTCGGATGATAAGCGGGATTCAAGGGAAGTTGTGCCAGGAAAGACTAAAAGCATTAAATCTATTCCCTCTGGATCGTCGTAGGCTAAAGGGGAATCTGATGGAGTGCTGTGAGTTATACGGGGAGATCAATACGGCCGACAGACCATTACTGACTCGTTGTCACAACCTTGCACTCAGGGGACAAGGGCAGAATTTAGACAGACCAGGGGAGAGTAAGAGCATGAGGGCGTGTTTCTTCTCCCACCGAGTCACAAACCAACGGAACGAGTTAATAATACTGGTATATTTCTCGGCCATAGTCGAGATGCACGCTGTAGCGCATGATCATGGTGTAACACGTTACTCAATAAGATGGAAAATTTACAAATCCAGAATATGAAAGTCGAGAGTATCAAAGATGGAAAAACAAAGCCAGCCACAGTTTGAATGGATCATTCTGATAATTTTTACGCGCGGCACTTTTGAACCGGTTTCGATTCCGGCCTGGGCACTGGTTCGCGGTGGAGATATCGAAAAATCATTAACGCAGTGCTAAGGACGCATTACGAACGAGAATGATGCAAGCCAAGGGAAGCGGAGGCTTACCGAGGTTATGCAGATGGAGTAAATTTTTGATCAAGAGGAAAAAGAGGGGGGAAAATTTTAAAGAAGTATGTTCGGGAAAATCAACGCATGCGAACAGGATAGCGATCATGAAGACAATGCACACCCTGAATGACGGATTTACCGGAGTTCAATAAACGGAATGAGTTTTGAAGAAGGGGGGCATGAGACCAATTTTGCGAGAGTGAACACTGGTGGATATGGGAGAAACAGCAGACCATAAAAAGGTGAGTTTAGATTCAGGATCAGTAACATGTACCATTCTGAAATAAGAAAGCGCAACTGGAAGGTCTTCGGGAAGTGGAGAGTCAATTTCCAGCCGGCTACGGGTCGTAGAAAAGATAAACAGTGGTAACGGATGATAAAGTGGGAAATCTCCGCATGGACTTCAGAGTTATTATGCTGTTTCACTGAAAAATATATATGTATGTGTTGACACATTTGCCTTCAGTGTTATTCAGCGTCGTTTCTGGTAGCGTACGGCATCGAGTGCTTAAGGTTCGTCTGGCAGGCCAATGTATGTGTCGGTCGATCAGTCGAGTGTGGCTGTATAGTAGCGGCATGCGCGTGAACTAGAACCCGAGTTGGTTGCGTTTAAAAACGTTGAACGATCTGATAAGCAATTAGGGGTATTTCCTGTTGTATGGTTTGATTTCGGTCCCAATAGCTATGGTAGGTTCCACTTGAGTCTCTGTCCGTACGAGTCAGAGTGGCATCCTTGGTTAGCCAGTTTTGCGACTGAGATGGTGGGAGAAAGCAAACCTGAAATAAAGGGGTACTGCAGTCTGGACGTGTTTCCAGCTGTGGGTTATGATAATGTAACAATGAATAATAATGGTTTATTTCGGAGACGTCCGAGGCATGCCAAGTGCATAATCAGCTGTTTACAAGTGATGGAACAAACAAACTAAACCCTTGAAAATGTGGAAATTAGCATGACAGGAGTTGAAAAAGGGCTAAGAATGAAGGGGGGTTACGTGGGAAAGGAAAGCAGCAGTCAGGGTGTGCCCCTGCTGCGGATCAACGGTTAATGGAGGCATATAAAAACCAGTGAAGGACGAGGCATAAGAGTGACGGAAACTACGGGGTTGGATGGAAGCAAAGTGGTTAAAATTAGTGGCATTTCCATTTGTTCGGTTCATTGAGGAAATGGCCATAGGTAGTCTAACGTTGAGAACTCAGCCAGATAGATGAAACTGTCTATCGTTGATTGTGTCCTTAATTGAAGGGAGCAGGTTCGGAGAAGGGGTTAGTCTTAGAAGTCGAGGCCCCTCTCGTAAGCTATTTCTTCTGCCAAGCATATATTAGATAACTGTAGTGCACGGGTGACGCTGAGATATGGGATGAGTGCCGACAGAAATTGGGACTTGGTTTGTGAAGCTCGAAGGGTGATGGGCAACTTGTTCCAGACTTTAGAGTAGACAAGAAGGAAGAAACGTGACCGTATGGCCGACTTAGCTATACTAGAAGGGACAGTAAAAGGCCTGTGCCGAAGTGAGTAGGGGGTTTCACGGGAGAAGCTTACTGGGTCAAAGGAAAAAGACCGGTTATGGAGCAGGTTATACAAAAAGACTAAGTTTAGTCTTAAGCGGCGGAGCCAGAGTGGGTCAAGATCCAGATTTTGGCATCGTTCTCTATAGCTTAAAGACGTGGACCAACCAAGTAGTTGTTTGGTGAAACGCCTTTGTATGCTTTCAATCGCAACTCTGTCGAATTTCGTCATGTTAGAAAATATTATTGGGCAGTATTCGAGCAAAGGCCTGATGTGTGATTTGTAGATGCTGATGATGCTGTCCCGGAGACGAAAGGACCGGAAGAGAAGGGCCACACCTCTTCTAGCCTTGGCCGCTTGGATGGCAGCGTGCTCAGAAAAGTTGAGGGAGCAGGAATAGTTGAGGCCCAAATCGCGGACAGTAGGTCGAATGGCTATTGGGGACCCACCAAGAGTTAAGGATCCAGGGGGCAATTGGAACTTGTAGGTTAGGACCTCGCACTTATCAGTGGAAAAGCTCATCCTCCAGGTGTGGCACCAGCGGTCAAGTGCTGCGAGGTCAGCGGAAATGTTGCAAAGAGTATGGGTAGCATCATTGGAATTGAAAGAGTAAACTATTTTTATATCGTCTGCAAACAAGAATGGCGTGCCATGGTGTACTAGATCCAACGCGTCGTTAATATACATCAGAAATAGGAGAGGACCCAGTACGCTTCCCTGTATAACGCCACTTGTAACAGGTTTTGGTTTAGAAGTATATCCGTTGGCGAGGACCACTTGCGAACGATGAGCAAGATAAGATTTCAGCCAAGAAAGCAGCGGGTCACCAATGCCGAATGAACGCAATTTGGAGATAAGATGCAGGTGTGGAACACGGTCGAAAGCCTTCGACAGATCTAGGTAGACAACTACTAATGCCTGCCCGCTATCAACAGCCTTAGTGACTAGGTTGAGGAAGTCAAACTGACATGTGGTGCATGATCGCGATTTGAGGAACCCGTGCTGCCTATCGCTAAGAAGGTTAGAAGCGAGAAGATGGGTGGTAATGCCATCTTTGATAATCGTTTCCATTATTCGGGAAATGATAGGGGTATGGTTGATGGGGCGGTAATTAGCAAGTTCGTGGACAGGTCCTTTTTTATGTCGTGGGATGATGACTGAACGCTTCCAGTTCGACGGTACCAAACTAAATTTCAGTGACAAGGTGAATAGGTTCAGTAGTAAAAGTGGAAGGTCCGATCCACCGTTAATGATTGCAGCTGGGGGCAACCCGTCTGGTCCAGGACGCGCAGATGCTTTATAACGTGAGATGAGCCTGGAAATAACGTTTACTTCAAAGGTTAGGGTAGATAAGGAAGAGCTGGTAATAGCCAGAGGATTTGGGGGTGCTGTGTCTGAGGCCAGGGCCATAGAATTGGCGAAGTAATGGTTGAAGGCCTCAGCGATATCAGAAGGGGAGGTGGCCGAAGTTTTATTCGGTAACACGACATATTGGATCATAGTATCCGTTGCCGAATTCCTAGATTTGTGTAGGAGTGAGAGTTTCAGTGCTTTGTTGGGATGCCTTAGGGCTTTGGATTCTTCGTTGCGGAGCTGTTTTTCCTTTAGGTCCCGGATAATATCAGTAAGACGCGTTAGCCTTATGAAATGAGAGAAGTCGTGGTTTTGGAGGTAAAGTCTTTGCATCTTAAGGTACTTTTGTTGGAGGGATGCAAGCTTGGACTTCCTAAGGGAGGAGTTTTGGGATATTGGGCTAAGTTTCTGGAGGCAGTTTCCCATGTTAAAGTAAAAGTGATCAGCCGCTTGTTGGGGGTCAGCCGTTAGAAAAAAACTGCTCCAATCTTGATTATGGATGAGATTGGGCAGAGGGTTCCAATTTAAACGGACGGGATTGTTGACTGGGGTCAGATAGTCTGGTGGATAAGGATTGAAGGAGAGGTTACCGGCCACTATCTTATGGTCGCTACCAGGAAATTTATTCAGAACGGAAACCGAAAAGTGGGAAACGCTGTGGGTGAATATAAGATCTAGTATGTTGGCGTTTCTAGTAGGGGTTTTAACGTGTTGCACCCAGCCCCCAGTGTGAGTATGGGACACAAAGTCTATTAAGTTGGAAGGTGCCGTGAGGTTTCTCCAGGATATTTTAGGCCAGTTAAAATCACCGGCTATGATTTTCGCTGCCGAAGGTAGTAGTGAAAGGTAATCAAAGGCTTCAATTAAAGAAGTTAAGTCTGCAATAGTAGATGAGGGCGGGCGATAGATACAGCCAATGTGCATGACTACAGTTGAGAACCGAATTGTGAGCCATAGAGAATCCGGAATTGAGTCGAGTGTGGCATGTCTGATGGGGACTACTGAAAGGGCGTGCTGTACGTACACAAGGCACCCACCTCCGCGTCTGTCGATCCTATTTACCCTAAAAACCTTGTACCCTTCAAGCATAATTTCGCTTGTGCTGGTGTGTTCGGTGAGCCAGGTTTCAGTAATAAAGATGATGTCAGGACTGGAGGTTATGACATAATTTTTTAAGTGATGAAGCTTATTTAAGATGGATCGCGAGTTAAATAAGATGAATGACAACCCACTCATGTGGAAGTGAGTGTCAGGGTTAGGTAACGTATGGGAGTTGTTGGTCGGAGGAAGTGCACGGTGAGGGGCGTGAGTTGGAGCTATTACCGAAGAGGAGGAAAAGTGAGCGTTGGATGCCTCCCCGAAGGCTTCGGAAGAATTAGCCGCGGACGAACCGGAAGTAATTAATTTAGGGTTATTACGGGGTGAAAGAGAAGACCTTAGACGAAGTAGTCCTGCCACTTGTCCTGATTCGTTGGGATCGTTCAATGCCCCAGTGCAGTGATAGAATACGTGGTTATGGAAGGTATTGGCTTGCCCACGTGACAACCTTGGTATTGGTTGTTGTGTGGTAAGAGCAGGCCTCAGAGGGTAGGGACTAAAAGAGTTTGGGGTGGCTTCGCCGCCCATCGATGCGACTTGCCCGGGTGAGGTAGGATAGGAATCGGCGGTTGGTAGGGGGGTTATATGGAGGTCATCAACGAAGGAGGTATTGGTAATACGCAGTGTTGGGTAGTTGGCCTTCGGAGTTCGGTGTGCTGCCGAAGGTATGAACGACTTGTAAGGTGTCGGTATTGAAAAGTGGTTCGTCAGGGCTAGAAGAGACGAAAGATTGTGGGATTGTATGCCACAGGGTGGGGAAAATTTACTCGGAGGGGGTTTGTGCATGTATCCTGCGCGTAAAACGCCTGTGGTGGAGCAAAACGAAAATTTTGGTATGGTAAGGGAACTAGCGGGATAAACGGTGGCGGCACGGAAAAGTTAGGAAATGAAAAGCTAGGCAGATGCAGCTTTGAGTAATAGCTGTGAAGTGCTTTGCGAGCATCGTCCGTATAAATGCGCGTAGAGCGAGGATTTCGCTGGTAGGAATAACGGTTTGAGAAACAATCTATTTTGGGAACAGAAACTGTAGGTCCCGGCATTAGTGACATCTCACAAGGATGTCTGTTCGCTTCTAATCTTTGCATGACATTAGGGGTGCAGCCTGGTGATATAAGGCGGTCGTTGCCTAATGAACTAAATGTTGAGGCCATCAGTAGAGATGGAGTGTGGGTTGCCGAATTCTGGATTTGCGGCCATGTGTTACCGTTGCTATCGACACTCTGCATTGGGGGCTGAGTGTAGATCGTTACCAACTTTCGGCCCATTGGTGATAAGTTAGATTGCAACGGTGAGGTTGTGTCCTTAGGTACGCTACTTCTTGGCAGCTTGCTTACGGGTGTATGCCCTGAATTCGAACAAGTTTGATTCGAACGAAAATGACCTGGAAATGGTATGGTGCGGGCGCGCGGATGGGTTTTAGTCGTGGCTATGTGGTGTGGACAAGAACGACCACACTTTGATTTATGTGTCGCCTTGGGAGAGTGATGCAAAGTTGTTAGGTCAGGGAGGCTACGCGAGTTAGGTAGCTGCTTCTGATGCACAGAGCTAAGCTGTCTGGCAGGACTTGGTGGATTCGAGTCCCAGGCATCTGCGACACTATTGACGAGCCTAGGGCGCTTGGAGACTGGTGGATTTGGAGAAGGCCCAGGCGTTGCGTCAAGGTCTACATCAGACAGTCGTTGCCTGGTAGACGCTGGTTTCATAGAGTAGGTTAGGGGAATGACGGGGTTAGGTGTCTTTTGGGCAGATTCCTGCCTTGGATGTTTACGGGAGTTCGACTTTCTCAGCACTTCTCTTTGTAGTGGCGTTTTGTCAGGTGCTATTCGAATGTTCTTGTATGGCGAATTAATAGCAATAATTGTTTGTTTATGAATGAACTCACTGGCCGTCAGTGAGTCCGGAAATTGGAAAAGTAGAGGGCATTGGTGTCGTTGTGTTTGTTTGCGTAGTCTGCTGCTACGGCATATCACACGTTCCATGTTAGCGGCCTTCAGCAAGGTACTGCTGACCATGTTGAGTGGGGCCCTATCGGGAATGTTAAATACAATGGCGTGATTCGAGTTTCGTATTCGTTTTGAAACCTCTGCAGATATGCTGTCAATGAAGTTACACGTGGCAACTAAGTTACAGTCCGTAGTTACCATAGAGGGCTCGAGGAGTTGAGCCAGTGGTGTCAGAATTCTGGTGGCTCTGTCAAGATCTTCAATCCGCGATTCGAGTGAGCTAACGTGTTGTAAGAGGCTGTCAATCTTACTATTTGCGTCATCATGGATGTTCGTTAATGAGACGGAGCATGGCGTAGTGATTGGGAGACGTACGGCTACGCGTGGCAAAATCTTACCGGCCGGTCTGCTTCTTTTGGAATTGCGCATTGTGTCTGCAGGCTTCGGATAACCAACTAGTTTTATTGAAAATTTAGCGACTGCAAAGAGCCTAGATACGGAACGGAGATGAAATTCTATAGGAAGTCACCTAGGGTGTTTGCAAATAGGGTTGACCAGGTGGTTTCACTGTTTGGACGAAGGGGGGTTAAAGTTTTAGCCAAGTAGGAAACAATAACCAAAAGGGTTGATTCAGCAAACAATCGCTGAGTATTTTATAGATGGGCTCACAAGGGGTGATTTGTGGCAGGTAAAGGTCTAGATTTCCTATTATAGGGTTGTGTTGATTTTTCACGGTAATAAGTTATGGACCCACGGTGGTGTGTCGCAGTTATTGCCACGGACTATTTGACGCTTCAGAGTAGATAGATATTACTACCAGGAGCTAAGTAAAAACAGGCCTAAACGATGGAAAAAGGAAAAAAACGAGACAACCTGATATATACGTCACGTTGACCTTGACCCATGCCTCCGCATGTAGTGACTGCAGCCTCAGTGGTCGCCTTTAAGCAAAAACCGGATGCGTGCTGGGCAGAGGTAGTCCCAGACAGCTACCAGCCATCCTAGGAAGCTTTTTTCATTCTTATTGTTCTTCCTTTTCTCCCCTCGCGACTAACTATCTTGTACTGCATCTCATCACTCTAGTGTTTCTTCACTGTACCTATCTCTATCACAGCCTACTCATCATCATTCCACATTAATATCTTTACATTGTTCGAGGACTCGAGTGGTGCCTCACATAGGGGCAGCGGTGAGTTCAGGCGCCAAACCTATGTTAGTGTGAGGTTACTGTTCCCGAGGGCGAGCCCGTTTCTTTTTCTTCCCCTGGGCTATTACAAGTTCCGAATGGTATTAGATACCTGGAAGTCTCCACACTGCAGGAAATCCTTGGGCTCGCGGTGCAAGAAAATGGACGTGTACTGGCTTCAGACGCAAGTCCTGTGACCTGACCTGACTTGCAACTAGAATAATCATCCGTCAGGTGGGAACCTTGAGCCCGGCGTCTAGGAGATTTCAACCTCTTCTGACTAGTGCGTCATACAGGCCGAGGTGACTTAATGGTAGCCTTCAAGATTGTAAAGGGTCTGCTTCTGAGGGTGGCTCCAGGGGAACATAGTTTTAGACTACACTCAAAGCTGGATATGATATGATATGATATGATGGTATATTTCTCGATCGTGGTCGAGACGCACGCGCAAGCGCATGATCATGGTGTACAACGTTACTCAGAACAATGAACTATACAGTTATTTCAAGAAGGCGAGTCGAAAACGTGAGAAGCAAAACAATATAGCTACAGATAGTTTGAATCGGCCGAGGTGATAATGGTTTGCGCGGCAAATACGGTTTAGTTTCGAATTCGAGTCGGTTGGTGGTGGCCCGTGGAAATACAAAATATGTCGTGGAAATATATCGCTAAGGATGCATTATAAACCAGAGTAGTGCAAGCTGTGGATAACGGAGGCCTATTGGGGTTCTGTGCACGGAATAAGTTATGAACATGGAGAGATGAAAGAAATGGGAGTATACTCGTGAACTTTGTTGAGTATGAAGAGAACGGCTGTGTATGAAGACAATGGTGGATAATCCCGGTTATAAGAAACGGAGTGCGTCATGAAACGGGGAGACATGCGCAAACTTTGTGGGAGTGGCCTAGGAAACGATGATTGTGGAGGAAACAGCAATCCATATAAAAGGTGAGTTTAGGATCAGGACCAATAACCCGTATCATTCAGAAAAAAGGGAGCGCGACCTGAAGGCCTTGAATTGGTGAGGAGTCAGTTTTAAGCGGGATGCCAATCGAAAGTAAAATGGAATTTCGCAAGTGAAAACTGAGTGAAAAACCTCCGCGCAGGCTCGCGCCTTATTGTTCTGTTACGCTGACAAAAAATATATTGTCTTATTGATTCTCAGTGATATCGGTGTCATAATTGGGAACCACGGATGGGGGATAAGTGGACTCGCGTTCGGATGGCGTATCGAATTTTAATGAATAAAGGATTCCAGTCTTGCTTATTCTGGCTCTGTTATTGGATTGTTTCCCGTGATACCAAGGTGACGTGTAGCATCCCGTGGGTATGGTTCATCAGGCGGGGTAAGGGACGTGTCAATCAATCAGTAGGAGTTGGCCTGTGAACAGTTATTTGTGAAGACTCCGGCAGTGACATCAGTAGTGGAGGTGTTGCGCCAGAAGACGCCTTCCAATCTACTGGTAAGCAGTTGGGAGTGGTCAGGTCGTGTGGCTCGATTGCAATCCCGTTCCGTATAATAGGTGCCATTTAGGCTTATGTCGGTACAGGTCAAAGTGTAGGCATTGGTCACCGAAAGTGGAGCCCGGAAGTGGGCGACGTCAAATCTGAAATAAATGATGCGAGCTAAGCTTGACACAAATACTGATGTACCTATGCGGAATAGACGGTCAGAGGATGCTGTTAGAGGAAACGATGTGCCAACTTTCAAGAGCACCCAAAATTTAAGCTAGAACACGGTGTTCCCAGAGCCAGCTGCATGAACGAAGAAAGAGGGATTGGGTCCCTGATATTTTTGCCAATATAATAATCTGGGAAGATGAGACTACCTCGTAAGTTCCGCCTTTAAAATCAAAACTTCAGCGAGCAGTGTTGGGAGCCAAAAAACTCGCCGAAAACAGAATGATCTGGAGGTACGATTGGTCTTGGCCGCTCTCGTGATGTGCAAACTGAAGTGAACTCAACTGAGCTGGATGCGTTCGATCCTTGCTGGATCTAGCTGTAACGAACTTCCTCAACTATGTGGCTGGACTGCATTATTGTGCACCGCTGGGAAAGATTGACCACGTGTGTGTCAAAATAGTCCTATGCATGCGGCAACCGAAGGTACCCTCAAGGCTGATTAGGAATTTCGGTAGTATGGACATAGATAGGCTTCGTAATAAGGCGATGGGTTTGACCTGAGACGCGCCAGAGGAGGCTACTGTCGAGGAGCGCTGGCAGGCCATAAAGGGATCCCTGACTGCCATACAGGAAGAGTTCGCACCCTTAAAAAGAAGGAGTGGGGAGGGCAAACCCATGTGGTAGAAGACTGCAATAGCCAAGGCCACCAGACGTAGAAACCGCTCTTGGAACCAGTACAAAGCTTCCGGCAGTCAGCTAGCCTGGAACCGCTATACGAGGCTGAGAAACGAGACTGTAAGCCTTTTGAGAACTTCCAAGCGGGAATTTGAGCTCGAATTGGCCCAGTCTGTAAGACAACAGCCGAAGAAGTTCTACAGCTATGTACAGTCTAAAGGCTCAACAAGAAATGCTGTAGGTCCGCTATTCACTAGAGACTATGGTATTGTCACTGATGACCAGGGCAAAGCAGACGCCCTGGGGGAATACTATGGTAGTGTACATAGGATGGATAGTGGGGCACGAGTAGATCTGGCTCTGGTGCATCCTCCTCAGTAAAACGAGCTAGACCTCTCAGAGGAATGCGTGCGTAAGTACCTGCGGGAGTTAAACAGCCACAAGTCAGCGGGCCCAGATGGCATTCATCCAGCTATCATCAAGCCGTTGGCGGATACCATAGCTCCATCGGTATGCAGACTGTACAGATCCACGTTGGACCAGGGTAAGCTGCCTCAGGACTGGAAAGTCGCGGCAGCCGTGGCAATACATAAGAGTGGGCCCAAGTCGGATGTGCAGAACTACAGGCCGGTAAGCCTAACTAGCATTCTATGTAAAGTCCTGGAGAAGATCATCCGTGCCCATATCTGCCAGCATTTACTGCAGCACTCCATGCTAAGTCCGGCATGAAAAACAGATCTTGCCTGACCAATCTTCTGTGCTTTTTAGATGAAGTAACTCGACGACTGGACGAAGGTAAGCAAGTTGAGGTATGCTACCTCGACTTTAGCAAGGCGTTCGACTCCGTTACTCATCGTCTTTTGCTATGCAAGATGGAGACTTTCGGTGTAGGTGGGCCAGTATATAGGTGGCTGGAGGACTTCCTCCCCCGCAGGACGTTTTACGTCAAAGTGGGGGACAGGTGCTCCAGTTTGGTGAACGTCACTAGTGGTGTACCTCCGGGATCCGTCCTAGGCCCGGTCCTATTCTTGTTATTTATTGATGACCTAGCATCCACTCTTCAATCGCCCAGCTTTATTTTTGCGGATGATGTGAAGATTGTTGGATCTAAGGGTAGGGCGGACTTGGACAGGGAAATAGGTACCGTCCTGAACTGGGCATACAAATGGGACTTACCTCTGAACGCTCAAAATAGCCATTTGTTGTCAAGGGCAACAGAGAGCCTAACTGTCGCTCATGATCAAGGGCTGTTCACAGTAGAGGCAGTCAGTAGGGTTAAAGACCTGGGGGTCATCATGAACAGTGACTTCAAACGGTCGGAGCAGTGCAACGTTGCTGCGCATAAGGCTCGTGGGGAGCTCTTTGGACTGCGATCAGCTTTGTCTTGCCGGAAGTCGGAGATATTCGTACCTATTTACATGGCTATAGTACGACCTCACATAGAAGGTAGCGTGCAGGCTTGGTCACCCTTCTACAAAAAAGACGCCGCCTGCCTCGAGAAAGTCCAACGTCTCGCCACGCGAATGGTTGAAGAGCAGAGGGGTAAGACTTACGAGCAGAGACTCTGTGACCTGAATCTTTTCTCGTTGGAAAGGAAGAGACGTCGAGGAGATCTCATAGAAACGTTCAAGGTAATGAAGGGCTTTTCTGGCCCTAGACCAGATAGTCTATTCCAGGTGGCCGTAGACTCCAGAACAAGGGGACATGAAAAGAAGCTGATAAAAGCCCGATCTAGGTTGATGGCTAGATCGCACTTCTTCAGCAACAGGGTTGTGAACAGTTGGAACTGTCTGCCTGGTGGAATGGTAGATCTGCAGACCGTCCAATCCTTCAAAGGTGCCCTAGATCACAAGTGGTACGAGATCTTTCCTTGTAGTGAGCCTTGAGTATATCAACTAGATGGATGACGGGTAGCACTGTGGTCCTTCTGGAGTATGTTTTAACAGACTTTTCCCCTCATTGCATACTGTCTCAGTGAAAGCTCACGATGCATAATGTCTCTCGCAGTTGATGTGCGATGAGGTTTTCCGTTTCCCTCTCTTTTTCAGCGGGGATTCGACGAAATACACTCGGCAGTGATGGGTGCAGAACTGGTGTGCATACCATCGAAGGAATTCTGGACGGTCGATTGGCCGTGTCCATTACCCGTCTGAAAACTGAACTGAACTGAACTGAGCTGAGCTGTAGCAACCGAACAACCCAAATGACCTTGGTAAACAGCGGTCAGAAGGAATGGCGTGCAAGAAGCCTGTCGTGACGTTTTTCTCTAGGCTCACAGATTTCCAGGATGTAAATACTATGAATATCCAGACATTCAAAAACGCATCGTCCTTACTGAGTGACTTTTTCAGTGAGTTCATTTTCATATTCGTATAAAAATCAATTTTTAGCTCTTTGGGGTTCACGCATGGCCTTAGTTAAGTCAGACGTAGAGGGAAATATACAAGTAAGTCTGTGAATCCGCAGGGGTTTGATATGCATTCTTGTTCTTTCGTGTCCATGACATGTGTCCGGTGCCCGCGTTATCACCATTACTACTTCCGTGGAGGAATTTCAGTCTTCAGGTAGAGGGCAGTGGGAAGTCATCCCGTATGAGCCCCATCACATCGTACTCTATTGACTCGGCTGGATGTCGGTGCTCCGCCAATAAACCTTCAGGGTCTGGTTTAATTTCCTCTTAAATAGTGTCTCGGTTTCCTCTTCCACCACTTCGGTCGATAGAGCGTTCCAGAGATTGGTCACTCTCCTTGACAATCGATAGATGGCCGGTAAGCCGGTGAAATGCACCTTACGAAGCGTCAGGGTGTGTCCTCTGGTACGATCATTATTCCTGAGCGGGAATTCCACCTGTAGTTCCCGGCCCAACTCACCGCGGATTATGCGCCTGGCATAGATGAGGTCGCCTCGAAGCCGTCGATAGGCAATGGGAAACAACTCAGTGACTTCTAGGCGTTCCTCATAGCTGAACCCACGCAGTCCGGCAACGAGGCGTGTGGCAGCACGTTGCAGTCGTTCCAGTTGGCTATTTCCGCCGCCGTGCACGGGTAGACAGCCGGACCGCCATATTTCAGACGAGGACGTACATGTGAGACATAAAGCAGTCGGAAAGTGTTCAGGGGTATCACCATTCGAATTACGGTTGGTATTAAATGCACTCAGCAGGGGGAAAGCCGCGGTAGCAGGCGGAATCTATCAAGCCATTATCAGCCCACTGGCAGGGCCCTTAGCCACACTGTTCAAGTCTCTCAGGGAGGTTGTGCTACCAAGTCAAGTAAGGTCATGTCACAGGACTTGAAACTGGAGCCAATAAAGCGGTCCGGATTCTTGCACCAGTAAGCGTCGAAATGAATCCCACCGGGCTGTGACTTCTGTGTTTGCGTCGTACTTTTGTTTACTCTAGGTGAAACAGGGTTCGGACTCAGTCCGCCGTCGGGAGAATGAAGTAGTCCCGCGGTTGCGAACTGGGTTCTTTCCTAAGTCTAGCTCTCCCCCCCCCCCACCCAAGAGTGTCGAAAATACAGGTAGTGCTTAGATAAAGTGTTAATAGTGGTGAGTTGGGGAATAAGGAGAATAAAGTGGGGGATGATGAAGAAGGGTTGGTGGTGAAAGTCAAAGAGATAGGTGTGATACTGATGAATGGTAATGACAAAAGAAGGAAGGGCGCTGCGTCCAGTTTGCCATTGAATGATTTAGGTTAAGATACACTGAGGTATCACAGCAAGCCGGCAGAAGTCCAACCTTGCCCTAAAACCTACTACCGACGTAACAGACACCACCCCAGCAGGCAGTGCGTTCCATGGGTTGACAACGCTACACGCAAAGAAATTTGCCGTTATGTTCTTCAATGCTCTCGGTTTGACGAGCTTAAACTCGTGTCCCCTGAGCGTGGCATCCCGTTTCAATACTAACAACAGCTCCGTTGGGATGGCTAGTCCTTTGGTTTGTTTGAAGGCTTTTATTAGATTCCTCCTGAGTCTTCTACGTTTCACAGAGAAGAGTTTTAGCGCCGTTAACCTCTCTGGGTACGTTTTGGGCCTGACTCCCACTAGCATTCTAGTGAAGTATCGCTGAACGTTCTTAGGAACAGCAGTGTTCCGCACAAAAACCGGGGCCGAAGTTTGCACACAATATCCTAGGTGAAGCCTAACTAGTATTGTTTAGAAAGGCAGCAACTCGGGAGCTTCCCTGGAAGCTACGGTGCGCAATAGTTGGTGGAGCACCCGTTTGGCCCTAGCTGCGGCAGCCAGACACTGCGGAGATGACTGGTAGTGGTCGGTTATCAGGACTCCAAGGTCAGTGATAAATGTAACCTTTATTGCTTTTGGGTTTTGCATTTCAAGGTTTACTGATTCTCCGCCCATGTTTCGCGTGAGATGCCTACACTTCCCTATGTTGAACGGCAGTTTTTACTGAGCGGTTCAAGTGTGAACCCTGTTGAAGTCCTATTGAAGTGATGTGGTTCCGGATTCACCCACCAGTGTTAGGTCGTCCGCAAACAAACAACCTGGGTTTTGTATACCCTATAATATGTCGTTGACGTACATCAAAACAGAAGGGGATCCAGGACTGACTCCTGTGGGACCCAACTGGTAGCCGTAGCCCTCATAGACTTGCTCCCATCCACTCACGTAATACGTTCGGTTTGTGAGATATACCCGGGTCCACTCCGGCACCTGAGGCGGTATACCCGGCGCTTCTATTTTGCGTAATAGAAGCCGGTGGTTTACGGAGTCAAAAGCCTTTTGGAAGTCCAAATAGCAGACCGCAACTCGTTCACCCTTGTCTGACTTGGCCGTTACCTCTTCCAAGAAAGTTAGCAAGTTAGACAAGCATGATCACTTTTTGACATATCCGTGTTCTCTGTTGGAAATCATCTTATTTGCAGCCAGGTGACTACCAATACGCTTCCTAATCAGTCCCTCCATTGTTTTTAGTGGCACAGGTAGCAGGCTGACCGGTCGCTAGTTTCGTACATCTTCCTTCAACCCTCCCTTGTTTATTAGGACAGCTACGGCCGTCAACCAGTCCTCGGGTAATTGCGCACTGTCCAACGACCTAGTGTACAACTTGGCAAGAGGGGAAGCTATCACCTGGGCAAAGGGCCGTAGAGCCGCAGCATGGGTGCCATATGGACCGACTGCCTTGTGTACGTTAAGATTCCTCAGGTTTTTTTCTACTTCGTCTGCAGAAACAAGGATTGACGGCATTACCTGTGGTCTAGTGGGGGCTCGTATGCCGAGTTTAGCCCATTGTCTCGCTGGTGAACTGTCTCGAAGTGCTGTAGCAGTACCTCGACCTTGGCGCTACTGTCAAGTGTATGGTCATCATTCCTGTCCTTAACGGAACCCACAGCTTCTCCCATGGTTGATTTTGACCGAACATAGTTGTAGTACGCTTTTGTGCACCGTTTGGCATTTCTAGCTAAGGTGGTCTCACAAGATAGTCTGCATTACTTCTGAACCCTGATGGCTACTTCTCGAGTCATTTTGAACCGTGGATATCTCCTGTGGCCTCCTGTCTGCTGGTACTGACCCCACGTTTTGTGTTTCCGGCTTTGAGCCCTAATTGATTTGCTGGTCTACCACGGTGTCCTTTCCTTCCTATGGATTCTGCGTGCTGGTGCAAAACGCTCTCTGATCAACGAAAGATTGCTCATGAATGCCGTCCATTCTTCCTCCACACTTTCATAATGTGGGTTCCATGTCAGTGCTTGGGCTTCAATGACCAGGCCCTGCACATCAAGATTTTTGAATCATCTTTTAAGTTCGTGGGGTACTCTGTTATTCACGGCCAGTTAGTTGCAGTTCCTAAGGATGCTGATACCTGTAGGCCCTCCGTGTCACCAGTATGTTTCGCGATGACCAGGTCCAGTAGCCCGGGAGTCTGTCTTTTCCTGCACCTGATTGGTTGTAGGATATGCTGGACAAGCGCCTTTAGTACGAGATCCAGCAATCTAACAGAGGAATCATCACCCGCTGCCCACGGATTCACTCAGTCTGTCTCGGGGGCATCTAATTCCTCGAGGATTATGAGTTCATCCCCTCCGGCTACGGCGGGGTGAAGGTAGCTTAGCAAGGTTAGATTCTCCAGTGGAGTGGTAGAGGGGGATTCGGCACACATGCAACACGTACTTCAGCTTGGTGTAGCTTCAATTCACAGAAAACCGCCTGTATATTTGGTGATGTGGTATGTTCCCCGGCTATCTGCTTTACCGTGTCTGGGACTATTATCATGACACGCCCACCATCCCTTCCATCCACCCTGTCAGCTCAATGAATGCATTAACCAGAAGGGAAGGGTACTCCAATTTCATTCCCGGCCTTTAGCCAGGTTTCGGTGACTGCTATGCAATCAGCATTAGCAGTCGCTTGTTCCCAACGCTGCATGTATTGGTGTAAGCTGCGGCTAGGTTTCCCAGCCTTCTTTGTGCACCGTTTGTGAGCTGGCAGGGTTGGCACTGGGAACCTAGTTCTGAGTGTTGGCCTCGTTTTTGGCGACGAGGGACGAGGTTCTGTTTTGTTCTCCACCTGTCCCTCCTGACTAGTAATGAAGGGCTTTGTTGGTGTTTTGAAGCCCCCATTAGGGATAGGGTTACCATGCCAATCTGGTGAGGGGGTTCTGTATTTATCAATGCTAATACGAAGCTGACGGCCTTTCCTAGGTTTGACTTTGTTCCTACTGGTGGACATTCGCCAACTGGCCTAGTTATCTGGCTCCAATGTGAACGTTCCTTGGGTGGTGACCCTAATCAGTTCTTCTTGTTCCTGTCCCTACGTATTTGCTACCAGATCGATTGCCACGTAGGATCACGTCACGGTGTAGTGCGGACCCAAGTCCATAAGTGAATGGCAAGCCGCAGAAGTCCTTCCAGTTCACAAGAAGACTTAAGAGATCAAGTAGCGAACTACCGGCCTGTTATCCGTCTATCATTAGTACTAAAGATAAAGGAAGATATCCGGAGTGCTTTGGTGTGACATCTGGAGGACAACAACCTAATCGCCGATGAACAGCACGGATTTAGGAAGGACGGATCCTGCCTCAGCAACCTACTGTTTTTTCGATGAGGCAACCAGGAGGTTGGACCAAGGAGAAAAGGTTAAGGTTTGCTACCTGGACTTCCGCAAGGCGTTTGATAGCATGAATTACAGGTTTCTTTTACCTAAGCCAGGAAGATAAGCGTGGCTGCAGGGATAATAAGACGGTTAAAAGCTTGCCTGGCTGACCACCAATTCTACGTCAACTTTGAGGGCAGCAGGTTCTTGATGACGACAGCAACCAGTGGAGTCCTCCAGTTACCAGTACTGGATCCTGTACTGTTCCCGATTTATGTGAACGACTTGCCGCGGGTTATAAGATCACTCTGTAAGGTCAGTTGAACCTAACCATGCTGTTTCCTTA
Organism: Fasciola hepatica; assembly: GCA_948099385.1. Lineage (NCBI taxonomy): Eukaryota > Metazoa > Platyhelminthes > Trematoda > Plagiorchiida > Fasciolidae > Fasciola > Fasciola hepatica. The sequence goes on from CANUEZ040000016.1 coordinate 3,798,255, forward strand.
TTCCAGGCGTTCGTTAGTCTCTCCTACTCTGCGCGGATCACCCGTTTGTCGCTGTGATGCTTTGCATAATGCCAACACGACAACCAAAGCATTGCCTCCCACAACCCATGAGATGGAGAACACGGTAAATAGAGAGAAAGTGATTAAAGTAAACTGCGAGAGCATGCAGGTGCAACGGTGTTATGACCACCGTGCTTGGCAGCAATAGTTCAGATAAACAACAACTGTGTGTGGTAAACAAATGAGAAAATTTGAATGTCGCCACAGCCTTGTTTCATGTTCGCAGATGTGAAGGTTCTGGGGTGCCCGGAATTTGATCAGATTCAGTTGGACCTCGATACCCCCCACCAGTAGTCTGTAGTACGGGACTTGCCTCTGAGCTTGACAAGATGCTCATGTCTGATAACCGAGGGATCCAGCGGGACGCGTGATTTGAACCCGAACAACCTGGAACTATTGGCCACGAAAATGCGAGGTCAGAGACTTGGGTATGGTCGTTTCAAGCGACTTCAAACCCTTGCTACAATGCCTTCAGGCCGTTGACAAGGCAAATAGAACCATGTACCAGCTAAGCAGAACGCGCATATCAAGAAACCCTAGAGTGCTGCCGCCACTATTTACGACTCTGGCCCGACCCCACTTGGACTATGTAGTCCAAGCTTGGACTCCGCAGTTAGTGAGGGACACCATCTCTCTGGAGAAGGTTTAGAGAAGGCTCACGAGAATGGTATTAGGGATACGGTGGCTGCAGTACGAGGATAGGCTATCAGAGCTGGGGTTGTTCTCGCTGAAGCATAGGAGAGCGCGGTAGGAATTGATTGAAACAATGAATGGGTTGTCAGCCACGAAAAAGCCGTTGTTTACCCGCGACTGAAACTCTGCTCTCCACGGACGCAAAAGATCCGTCTACCAGTTGGCTGGAGACACTGAAGGATATGGCTGCGAACCGCGAACAGTGGCGATCGTGTTGTCACTTTCTATCGAATCAGAACGACTGATCGATGTGCGTTTGTACAGTTAGACTGTGTATTCCGTGTGTTGGCTACTAGGGCATTCTTTCCTTTTCCCACCTGTGTAGGTCCAGTCCCTGTCCAACTTGTATATTCATACTTTCTAATTCAACGTGCAACATGGTGAGAAAGGCAGTGGTCAGTGGGGCTTGCCCTGCAGTTTAACGCTGTACGATGATGATGATGACGGACGCAAGTTGTACCCAATCAAGCCGAGGACCGACAAGACCATCAGAGTCCAGTCGTTTGCTTTCAGGGTAATTAAAAACTGGAATAAACTTCGCGAGGAAGTGATGAAAGCAAACACTAGTAGTGTTCAGGAGGAATCTGGACGTGGCGTGGACACATGCCTCTTCGGATTGCCCGTGAGTCAGCAAAATGAGCCTGGTTGTGGTTTTCAGTCGTCTTCAGTCTTCTTTCTTCTTTCTCCCCTTTTTCCACTTCAGTCTTTTCCAGTCTACCTAAGTAACTTTTTCAAACACTTCTTGGTTTCTATAGGTTTCTTGCTACTTCACGAGGGCTAATAGCTGCAAGTTTTGACTTTCCTTGAAGAGTAAACCCGCTGGTTTCCAATACAGAATTTATTGAAATGTTGCTCTTCGCTACTCTCTCGGACGGCGATCCTGATGTGCGTCGTGCTTCTCAGCTACTGAAAGATAGAAGGTCTCAGTAAATCGAAGCGCGTTGAGGTCGTAGGACTTGCAAGTGCAAGAAACAGAATTACCATTAACATCGGCTGCCCGTCCTGTGCTCTAACCTCACCTGATTACTTTAGTATGTTGACAGAAGACAGAGTCTGAAAAATATCAAATCTATATTATTGGGACCTATTGCAATGGTGAATTGTGGTTCCGAGTAATAGAAGTCATTAATTGTCACTAGATCTTCAGGGCAGATACTGGTTTCTTCTGTAACCACATTCACTGGTGCTCCTGTAACATAAGTAGCGAAGAACACATTGAATATATCATGTACAATAGCAGACTCAGTAACTCGACTGTAGCATGAGCAATTGTATTTACAGGTTTCGCACCACACTACACCCTCGCCACTCGGGAACCATCCCGGGTCCGTGCAATATCTCCGAGACTGGTTACCTCCACCTCTAAGGCGCAGACTTTCTCAGTTTGTGCTCGAATCTTCAGATTGTGGGTGACGACAACTTCGATCGTAAGACCCATGTTTTATTTTTTTCTTCAGGAAGCGATTAGCGTGAAACGGATGAAGAACGTTCGCGCCCTGCTAAATAGCTCATTTTATACTCCATTAGGGTGGTTAACTATCCAGTTGTACTATTCTATTCCAATCAGCCAAATTCGAAGTGATCTCATCTCTCGGGTGCTACCCTCTGACTGTTCACGCACCTGACAACTTTATCGATCGCCGGGCACATCCACTATCAATCACTGAATTAGCGTCTTAATCGGTTAATAAACTGATATATCAGCCTAATGTTATATGTAAAAGAGGACTCTTATCTTAACGTTCTAGTCCATTCTCATCTGATCCATTTGACCAATTCACAAATACTCTCATTCAAAACCAACTACAAAGAAAAGCGATGTATTTATTTTTACAAAAGATTGCCTTGAAAATCTACGTTGGAATTGGTTGTCTAGGTCCATCTCACTGACTTATTTCTCTGTTTTCGTCTACAAGTTTCTAAGTTGACGGAGAATCGGTTCAATAAATGAATGGAATAACTTATCGTAAAACCTGACTTGCGTTTGTGATTCTCGGCCATGTCGCACGGCCTTGTTCACAGTTTTTCCCGAAAATCCGGTACTTTTTTACGTGTAGCGTCTAAGTTATTTATACAAAAACCCACGACTTACAACAGATGAGTTCGTTAATTACAGTTCGCTTGAAAGCAAACTTACCATGGGCACTGGGCATTACGTTGCATACACATTTTCTCACCGCATCCTCGTTGGTGCAACCCAATAAGGAAAAGGCCACAATTGTTATATGCTGATAAACGTCTGTATACAGAAATATAGACCAATAAGAGAAAACATGAAGTGATTTACAGTTTATCAGCAGTGTGCAGGAACTAGGTATAAAACCGACCACACAAACAGATTATCTCCGGAATAGATCGTCACAACTTTCTTCCAGGCATTCTTAGCCACGTAGGTGCAAATGCACTGATAAGCGGCATGTAGGACCAAATGAGTTTGCTCCTAACTATCACTGATCTTCAACCGTGCAGAAACAAAGCAGAGAGAACAAATTGCGCTAACCACGTGCGGATTCATCGGGAGAGGTGTGCATTATTTTAGTGAAAAACGAAGCAATGTGGAAAAGCAAATAAGTTGACCGATCTACCACCGAACTGACTCTTACAGTGTTTGGTTCAAACTCAGCTCAAACTACGCGAGACACGGACACAGTGTTCAGTGGTTATAGTCGTGGAAGAAATTTGAATAGGAACTTGTGCAGAGACCGACAGAATAGGTTGCCCGAACGCACTGCCGAAATAAAACAAGCTTCTGCCACCGACAGTGCTCGATTTTTACAACTCAACGGATCCATAGGAACCAAGAAGCCCGGAGTGAACAAAATGATCTGCGCGGTGAACGGCCAACCAACCCACAAGCTTTCACGGCTCATGGATCATTGAGAAGCACACCTTAAGAAACAGTTTAATTGGCCTTCAGCGCCAGCGCCTCCACTCAGTTCGTCCTCCATGGATGGTTTGTACTGTCCCACCCACCGGAGAAGTCAATCATACACTCCACCTGAAGCGTAATAAAGCCTCCGGCCTGACAAAATCCCACCGGCCCTCTTCAGAGATGGTAGTATTATAACCCAGAAGATGTGCCTAGTCGAAACGTTGTTTATTGGGAAACACTCGTTCAGAAGTCATCAAAACAAATCAAATGGAACAACAACGCCTATTTGCAATCCAGTGGTCCAATCCACCTGGAGGCAGTTGTTTCTTAGTCGTAGGATGCAATCTCATGGTTTTTATGCCTTCTTTCACCTTATTGCGTTTGTTCGTCTGACATCCATGTTCGTTGTTAATCCACAACTGTCCATAGCTACGTTTTGAGCAATCAACTACTTATTTAGTAAGCAGCATGTGCACCCCACCACAGTAGTATGCCCTTCTCCAAAGCGTTCACCGAACTCTTTGCGGAGGTTTGGCTCCACGAATGCTCCCAACAAGGTTGGAACTGCGTATTCATCATCCCTACATACAAGAAAGGGGCTTGGGATGTCTGTTCCAGTCATCGAGGGATAGGTTCGATCTTATTGTCGTCAAAACTGTTAGCTTCAATAGTCCTCCATAGGTTGTCCTCAGTGCGCGAACAACAGGTTTGTGAAGAACATTTCGGCTGTTGTCCCAATCGTGGATGCATTTTCATCGCCCATCAGATACTTGAGCTCCGCCACACAAGTCGTAGACCGACGGTAATCGAATTCTTAGGTATCCGAGCAGCCTTTGATTCCGTTGATAGGACGGCCCTCTGGGATTGCCTTATCAGACAAGAAGTGCCAGATAAGTACGTCAAAATCATCCGAACACTATATCGTTAAACTTCACACCGAGTACAATCTTATGGCTTAACGTCACTTCGATTCCCAGTTGGGAGTGGCGTGTGTCAAGGTTACCCACTCCCACCCTTCTTGCTCAATTTTGCGATTGACGACATCCTAATAAGGGCACAAGGAAGTCAAGCGAATGAAGGCGTTCAGCTCCTACCTGGTAACGTACTTTCGAACTTAGACTATGCAAATGACATCGCATTGGTTTGCGACGATGCTGCTGTAGCATAGTGCGTTCTAGACAACCTCGCGTCGTCTGTATTGCGGTACGGAAAGTGTTTTTCATCCTCCAAGTGTAAAATGCTCCTACAAGACTGACAGAAACCCATCCCGCATATACCCTTGGTATTGATCGGTTAGAAATTGTCGATAATGTAGTCTTCTTGGGAAGCTGTATAACTGTTAGCGGGTTGGTTGGAGACGATGTGAACAACCGAAGGGCAAGTGCTCAAGTGGTGTTCTACAATTTGCATCACCTGTGGAGACAGCGTGACTTCTTTCTCCAATTGAAAGATAGGGTGTAAAACTCTCGTGGGCGTAGTGTGGTCCTATAAGCTTGTGAGACCTGGCTTGTTCGAGCGACCGATACCGACCGGTTGTCCGTGTTCGATCGTCGATGCCTGAGGAGTATCACGCGAGTTTGGTGGCGACAGCGAATGAGCAGTTTCGCTGTTCGGACACGGATCTACGAACTGGGCTTGCCAGGTGTCTCATTAGTGCTACCGTGTCGCTCCATCGGCTTCGTTGGCTTGGACATGTTCTACGTGTGCCACCTCATCGACTACCCCGTCGCGCTCTGTTCGCCGAGCCTAAGGTTGGCTGGAAACGATAATGTGGAGGTTAAACCATGACATGGCCTCGGTCTGTCAAAGTGCTGACGTCAAGATTTGCCTGTTTGTTCCTGGCGCTTTTGCGGCTGGAGACCTCGAGATCCATTGCATAGCTGGATAAAAACTTTGTCGGATATGGCTCAAAGTCGTGCGCAGTGACGTTTATGTCGTTACAACTAGTGTTTGAACTCCTGAGAAATTGCCCTTCTGGTTCTCCACGTTTGTTTTTCTGTTTCATCTTTTTGCATGGCACCATGCTTCTGTACTGTGTACCGGGTTATCGGTAAATAAGTATATATATATATATATATATATATATATATATATATATATATATATATATATATATATATTATTTATTTATGGAAACGTCGAGGAATATGTACAACTTTCAAAACGAGTTTGCCTTTGGGGAGCTTGAAGTTATTGGGCAGATTTTCGTAGGTTGTTATTTATGTTGGGTGTATTGAAAATGACGAAGATGTTGATGACGGTGTCGATCCTAGTGAATGAAAATGTTCTTACCCTGATGGTTCGGTGGTGAAACTGAAGTAGTGCGATACGAAATTCGGTTCACCATGGACGAAGTTGGTCAGTATTAATAGAATCATAACGTGCTTTGGGATCAATGGTAAATAACTTATCACAGGATTTGATAACGCGGTCAATACATTCATATGGGGATTGTGGGGTTTACGTACAGGCTTAATACAAATAAAATCAAAATGGCAGGATGATAGATCACAAGGGACTTGATCTGGACGAGAAGTGTGTCGCGAAGGCTTTGATTGAATTCAGTGCGTGTTATGTAATAATCGTGAAGTGTAAGATGCCGGGTTTAAGTCAGACGGAGTAGGATCGACGAAGGTGTCTCTGGGGAGACGCAAAGTAGTATCATACGCAAACTCGTCTGGGGTGCTGTGTATATCTTCCTTGATCGCGTTGAGGGTACCGAGGAGTATCAGTGGATATAATCATTGTTTCCGAGGAATTCTGAAGTTCTTGGTGAAGATTCTTTGTAAAATACGCAAACAGATACGTTCCGAAAAGAGCCAATCAGTTAGCAGTTTCACTGCTTGCAAGTTGGCGAATGAAATGCCAGGCAGCCATCATGATTTTTACAATGGAGAACAATGGCCTAATTATCCCAGTCGAAAATAAAACACGTCGCTGGACCAGAGCGGTCTAGTGAGATTTATTTACGGAGGGATTTCCCAATTCAAAGGCGATTGGAGTACAAATCCATAAAAAAGTAGATTGGATAATGTGTGCGGAAGCGACAAGAACGCTGACCAGTCACAGGCAGACCGATGATCGTGTGTAAACATCAGCCATGACGTGAAGTGGACTGATTTGCGACCTCACTACAGTAATAATCCTTGAATCATGTGGTCCCGCGTTTCATTTCTGCCGCCTCCGTCAATCATCTCCGCAGTCGGAAACTCATAATCGACCGCGGACTCCTTCCTGAAGTATTTCTACCATCTCTATAATAAAAACATTTTAACTATTCAGACATTGCTGGGTGAATTAAAATGAAATAAAAGTTGAAATAAAAAACGTTATAACTTTTTTCAAGATAAGTTTTCAGTCATTTCCTGTGTGAACATGTTAACGGGAAATATTAGTGTATTTGTTTTTCCACCGTTTGACAAACGTCGATTCTTTTCCTCCCTTTGGCATCCTATAGAAAGTGAGCAATGCGGTCTGTTCTTTAAACTGCACTACGTTACCCGAAATGCTTGCCAAGGAGCGATCACTTGATCTTTATAAAAAAGATTCTTCTGGTTCTGTTGGTCTTCTTTGGCTGAAACGCTCGTTTCAGTTCCTGGTCAGCGTGCTTTGGTTCCTATCCAAGTCAACCAATGAAGACTGCATGAAGACAATTGTATCACAGGCGTACGATGAATCATTAAGGCACTATCACAGCCGGTTGATGCGCCATACGTTCCACGTAAGTGCTCATTTCTCAGTTACTTTCCAGAACAGCTGGATGATTTTTCTGATTGAATAAAACACTCACACTTGCCCTGTTGCGACCATCGAGTTACATATATCATAGTTTTCGTGTGAACCCAAACTGTTTTACAAAATTAATTTTCCGATCAACAAGTTTGTACGATGTAATTTTACAGGGGTTTGTCCAGAATATCTTATTTGAGATTGCATACGATACCGAACAGCTGTGCAGCTTTGCCACTTTTGCTGTTGCAAGACTGGACGTCAACGATTCCGAGCTTGATGCTCGATGGGGAGGTGCTGACAGTTGTCGACCGTTTCACCTACCTCGGCATCAGAGTGACAACGGATGGGAGCACAGTAGTAGAGGTGAGCACGCGGATATCCAAGGCTCGAGCGGCGTACGCTGGACTGAAGCACTTGTGGCGTCAATCTGATATTTCACTGAAGTTGAAAAGCCGTGTATACCGTGCCGTAGTGCGTTCAGTTTTGTTGTATGGTTGCGAGACTTGGGGCCTGCTTGCGGAAGACATTCGTCGTATTGAAGTTTTCGACCACCGATGCTTGCGTAGTATCGCAAACATTGGATGGAATAGCCGAGTGAGCAGTGCTGAGGTCAGAAATCGAGTATTGGGTACTAATTCGGAGAACGTCCTGTCAAAGCGTATCCAGATTAGTAGACTTCGTTGGTTGGGGCACGTGTTGCGTATGATAAACACACGTCCACCATACCGTGCCTTGTTCTCCGTTCCTACTAGGGAATGGAAGAAACCACGTGGAGGTCAACAGATGACGTGGCAGCGAGAAATGAGAAAATGTACAGCAAAATTAGGAAAAGTAGGTGCTTCACTTTATCGTGGTTGGGGTCCAAAAGATCCGTCTACCAGTTGGCTGGAGACACTGAAGGATATGGCTGCGAACCGTGAACAGTGGCGATCGTGTTGTCACTTTCTGTCTAATCAGAATGATTGATCGATGTGAATTTGTACAGTTAGACTGTGCATTCCGTGTGTTGGCTACTAGGGCATTCTTTCCTTTTCCCACCTGTGTAGGTCCAGTCCCTGTCCAACTTGTATATTCATACTTTCTAATTCAACGTGCAACATGGTGAGAAAGGCAGTGGTCAGTGGGGCTTGCCCTACTGTTTAACGGTATATGAGCCCAATGCTCATCTATGTCACTGTTCGTCGTAGATCTCAGCTCATGTGCTAACTTCTGCTCATAACGGGTGCGTACTTCTGGACCACACATACGTTGCACAGCTGACCGGGTTTGCGGTTTGCGACGATAACCATGGAGATGGAAAGATAATCGTATTAAAAATAATGCATGGTCAGACTCTACGTACGTGGACCAGTAGGATCTGCAGTTGTGAACAGAACTGCGCCACCAGTAGCTTACTGCGATATGATCAATCTGGCTTAGAGTACCTGTAGAGTTAGAGTAACATGTCGCTGTGCGACACGAGCTGTGTTGGAAATTCGTGCTAGACAAGAACAATCGATTGTCTGCATTAAACTGGAGAAGTCTATCCCCGTTATCTGCACGCTCAGCGGGTAAAGCACAACGCCCACCTAAACAGGCTTCTGACACACTAAGTTTGCCAACTTATGCATTGAAGTCACCAGCTAGCACTACAATGTCAGAACCTTTACTGCTGCGAACGAGGGTAGCGAGGTCATCATGGAACTCATCTTTCTGCAAGTCTGAGCTGCAATCCGTTGGGGCGTACACCGAGGTCACAGACAAATTGCGCTTAACATAACTATTTTTTCGAACGCCGACTGACCCTTGGAGTCTTACAGCACATAAACGACTGTTAACCGGTATCCAGTCTAAAAGGACTGCCTCAACCTTGTCAGTCAAGACTATCCCTACACCACGTTGACCCACAGCTCGAGCTATTTCGTCTCCCGAATTGCACAAAAAATACACCAATGAGATACCAGGAGCAGTTAGTCGAATCACACTGCTCGAATCCTGAATAAGCGTTTCACTTACGCAGCAGACATCAATCTTCAAATAGGTCATTGTGAGGGCTAGGCACGCCTGCCGACCAGCCTGCATGAGTGTACGCACCTTAAAGGAGCCCAGATTCAGAGGCTGACGAGGCTTGAGAAAATGTGAGTTACAAGACAGATGACTATTCCCGACACTATTTGGCAGTGAATCGTTGCGAATATTGGCCGTGTTATCAGTGGGAGCATTATGAGTGGATAGATGGGGCAAAGAAGGGTGGTTGGGAACAAAAGACAAAGGTTGAATAAAAGAGAGAGAACTCTGAGCAGTAGCCCACTTATCACAACCCACCCCACTCGATGCAATAGGCAGCGCAGTCCTGATTATCCTGCGCGACGACCGATGCAGTATGGAATTCTTTCTATTCGTGCAGTTCATGGAAGATGTTGGACCGGTACTGCTAGGGTGTCCAGCCCCAAATCAGGAGAACGATTAGGGTTCTCATCCAAAACCTTTAGTTCTAACAAGAACCTATCTGCAAGGCAGGGGGATGGCTTAGTGAAAGCCCATTTGCTTGGATCAATTATTCTTCCACTGGTTTTTCCGACTGAGTTTCCAGCTCAAATCAACCCCAAACCTGGAGGGCCAGGAGACTGGACTTTGTTTGACCTCTACCCATTGACCTGTCAGGTATAATTGTATCTCCGGCTTAAAGAAGCCATCCTGTATAGGTCTTTGGGTCATAGAGGCGCGCAAGCCATCACACTATGTCAAGGTGCAGTCTCGTCGTGATGGAAACTGCAACGTCTTTAAAACGTTACCAGAAGTCCCACTGACGAGTACCAGTTTTCTCGTAAACCTCGGCGTCCTGTGATTGGTGTAGTAGCACCCATAACCCATTTTTTGCAAAATCCCTCAAGAATTTGTGTAAATAAGTCGGATGTACCTCTCTCTCTTGATTACACACCAGTGTCTCAGTGTGCCAAGCTCATTACTTCAAAAAAGCCCTAGATACTTCAAGCCGTAACAGTTACTTAAGGGTTTACATTTTTGACGTACCGATGTTCGCAGAAAAGTTTCCAAACCTCTGTTTAGCAGTACTGTTGTTCTTCATGATGCCTTTCTTTCCTCACATTTATTCCGAACTCACATTAGCGGCTCGATAGCTCGCGTTTTTAATGATGTCGATGACGTTTTGGATTGGTCTGTGCCCTAAAAGTGTCATGTGGATAAATTTACTAGGAAAGTTTTCACGCATTCAGGAATCCTCCAGTCAGTGTGTTATTTTCTTAAATAACGGTAAAAATACTCTGCATTTTTCCGTTTTCCGATCCCATCATAAACTCAACTCTTTCACGGTTAGACTATGTGGAATACCTTGACGTTACTCTAAAACAAAACTTGCATTAGTCTTTACTTGTGACATGTTAGGAACCGGCTAATCCATTTACATACGATGCGAATTATTTTCTGCGGATATTGTTTATAGAATCCGCCATTTGATTGGTTTGGAGGGACATTATGTATCACATTGCTGTGAAGTGAGAAAAAAGTAGTGTTTTTCGAAACACAGGTAAGGGTCAATATGGGAGATGTTTAAGTCACTCGTTCACATCTGACTGTACCCAGTTAAGGTAAAAAGTAACAGAATGGGTCACACTCTGTTTCGGGTCGACTTGAATTACAGGCTAGATTAGTCAAAGTGAACTGACGACTGTTTCTTCTAACAGCGCAACGAATTTTGAACAGACTGGCAGCCATATCAGTTGTCATTACGTTTCGGTGGCGAAATACTCCCGACGCGTTCTGCGGAGCTTGCTGGATCTATTTTAGAGTGTTTTCTCAGTTCAACCTATATCTTAGCTTAACTACACCTTTTCCCATCAAGCTTTAGCTAAAACCCGCAATTCTTTAGCAACGACCCACCATTCCTTAACCACAACCCACAATCCTATAGCTACGACCCATCATTCTTTAGCCATGCCGCTGCAAGCCAGTCAGGTAAAGAGTATCGGTATATAATGACATTAATAGATATTGGAACAATTTATTTTTTCTACAAAGATTGGTGTTACAATGCTAACGGAACAAATGAGAAAATGTGACGATCATATGCTGCGCAGTTGACCGTGGTAATGGTATCAAATGCTGCACCGCAAATTGATTGGAGAAGGTTTAAATGATGTGCCGGTATCGGTGAACCATGTGGCACAGTCCTTATTTCTGTTGTATTTTCAGTGAACCAGTTCCTAATGTACTAAAAAATATTAACAAAATAAAGTGACAAACATTTTACCTGTTTGAATTCATTGAAGGCCTCCTCCAGCGGATTAAAAAATTGACTTCACGGTGGGAGAAGACGTATTTGGTGATTGGTGTGTATTTGTGCGTTCACAGCCCTTCGATGAACGGGCCAATTGTCAAAGATAAATACTACTAGAATATTAGGTTTCTCAGTAGCAATAGACGCTGTGCAGTATGAGAGGAACTCAGTAAAAAGATGCCATGTAATCTTTGTATGAAATTCATACTTCAAGATACCGGCGAAAGATGAACAAGCTAATATGTTCAAGTTAGGTCCTTTACTTGACGGTAGAATTCGGATAGCTTTACTGCCTACTTTTGAGCGTCCATAGCTACAACACCATATGTTGTAGTTGGTCTCATCAGTATACAACCTCAAAGTTGCAGTACCTGGTCGTTGCAGCCAATCGGCATATGCTGTTCGTTTAGATTTGTCGTCATCTAAGTTTCGTTCCACTGGTTGAATAGTCAGCTTAATTGAATAGTGCTGCCCATCCAGCAATCGATCAATGGATGACTTGCTGACTGTTGTGCTTCTCCATCCTTTCCTTCAACTGCCTCAATGTGCTTATGGGGTTTTCGTCCACCACTTCACACAAATGCTTGACAAACTCGTCGTTGAGCTTCTTCTTGTAGGACCCAGGTGTGAATGCCGTTTCCCGATGTGTAGCTGGAATAGCATGGCATATTTTGATCTTGATGTCGAGGTGTTTGTCAATGTCCTTTCAATCATCTCTCCTTCGTGCGCATTCGATTATGCTCAGTCAATCTTCAGCACTGGTGAAACTGTGTGATCTTTTCTTCTCACCCATAATAATGCTCTCCATATTGACAAGAGGCGATGTGTACGGTACTAGGTAAAGTATGGCGAATAATATCACAAACGGCCGCGGTGTGATTATACCGCCTGATTGCCTCCGAACGAAATACCAACCAATCGAAAAAGAGTCTTCCCATGCAAGGGTAAAATGTCACAAACAAGCGGTCCTGTGAGTTAAATCTGTAATGTAACAAACGGTACTCTGTTTTTCATTTCAATTCATGGATAAATATCAGAACTGGATATGATGCAACAAAATGAAGGTCTGGTTCGTTAAACGTTTAGATAAGTGGATACACTAAAATTCCGAGAGCAGTACACACGGTTATCTTAAGTACACCCTCATGAGTCATCAATCTATTTGTGCTACAACAGTTGACACTATTACTATCACCGAACATGCACCAGTAATAAGGACTGTGCCACATGGTTCACCGATACCGGCACATCGTTTAAACCTTCTCCAATCAATTTGCGGTGCAGCATTTGATACCATTACCACGGTCAACTGCGCAGCATATGATCGTCACATTTTCTCATTTGTTCCGTTAGCATTGTAACACCAATCTTTGTAGAAAAAATAAATTGTTCCAATATCTATTAATGTCATTATATACCGATACTCTTTACCTGACTGGCTTGCAGCGGCATGGCTAAAGAATGATGGGTCGTAGCTATAGGATTGTGGGTTGTGGTTAAGGAATGGTGGGTCGTTGCTAAAGAATTGCGGGTTTTAGCTAAAGCTTGATGGGAAAAGATGTCGATGCTTAGCAGGCATAGTGCAGACGGTTTTCAAGGTCCACATTGTAGTTGCCTCCGTAATCAATATATATATATATATATATATATATATATATATATATATATATATATATATATATATATTATAGAGAAGTCAAGGCGTACGCTGAGTTGTAAAACGTTTATTGTGACGTTTCGATCCAAACTAGGACTCGATGTCAAACGTGAGTGCATGATTCACTTTGTTTATTATCTATTTCGCCGTATTTTTGCTGTAATCCCATAGGTGTACATCAACTGCGCTGAAAGTTTGTATAATATCCTCAATTAAAAAAACGAATCACGCTAGATTGCAACTTTTTAGCTAGTTCTAACTGTACTGGATGTGTGGAATAAGCCTAAGTCTACTTTGCCGAAGAAAGAATTTGAATACGAATAAACCGCTGATCGCGGTAGGTAGTCATGTTGCCCAGTGTCCCCAACTATCCGGTACGCAGATCATATGGACTCTAACCCGGAAGCCTAAAATTATCCACCTAAACAAACCGGTTGGTTGAGGTTCTCATACCCTTTCGTCGTGCCATGGACTTCGACCCCCTGCCTGCCTCGGAGAACAATGCATCTCGAGGGAGTCAATTTTTGGGCATGCATATGGCGTACCAATCACCTTAACATGTTTACACTAAGCACTGGCTCCAGAGATTTACCTCCGGCTCCTAACAATATGTGCCTAACCTCGCAAATGCGTATGCAGCATTCCGGCTATATTCGGGCACTACCGCAAAATCTCGCTGTTAAGACACCGATAGTCTTCGCATTATCTTGCTTATAACGGCCGTATTTCTACCGCGGTGTACACGCGACCGTTAATGGACAAAATGGATGTCATGTCTATTCCACAAGTGGCTCACATTGGTAAGAACTATGTCGAGTTTCTGATATGCGCGAGGACAGTTAATTTCATATCCGATATGCGGGTGGATTGTGACTGCCTATGAAATAAAACCCATCTGATTCAGTTAAGGATTCCAGGTTTGATGCCCGGTCATCCGTTGCTGCAGCGGAAAATGTTTCCCAAACATTAATACACTCACCTGGGGAGAACATGTACCAGTCAAACTAGAGGTCACAAATCTCACAAAGTGGGCTCTTGATCCCGGAACACTACCGTTGTTGAGTGATGGTTAATTGCAAATTTAAGATTCCATGATATTGACTGGATACGGATGCATGTTTCTTCACCGTCATCTAAAATAACACTTGCCTTTTGATTTTTCCGCTCCATTGATCAACAGTTTGTGATGCACGCGTTACCAAAGAGATCGTCTTTCGTAAAGAAATTGGCACTTGACCAAGAAGGCTGTGAAGAACAGGTACGTCGAAGCTCGAATACAAGGTTGGTTTTAGATATGTTATACCAACACTTATGAATTTATCATATAAATTTGGTTTGGTTGATACTAGAACACCGCACCAATTGTTTAGATAGGATATTTTGCATTTTGAGTCAAACTGATTCGTTGCTTTGCTGACACTTGTTAGTCATAGTCTTTAGCTTGTGTTGAAAGTTGAAAGGTTGAAGTAATACCTCAGACTTGGGACCCGTTGTGTCTCTATGGCACACCCCCCCCCAGTCTCCCTCCTCCACCTCAGTCCAAGATCTCGCATTTGGTCCCTAGAAGTTGTTTTTCTCAAAAGTTTAACGAGGTAGAGATTAACTAAAACGTTTAGGTCTTAACGAGACAATACTCGTAAATAACATGGTTTCAGCTTCAGTAGAATGAACGGAGCGGGTCCATATAATCATCAGACTGCAATGAGGTCGACGCTCTTATAAAATCTACTTCTTTCTAAGTTGTACTTGTTCTTTTCAGAGGTTAGAGATGCCCTGTCGAACAGTAAAACCGTATAAAGTCCTACCAGTCATCTTTGAATAATAAAAAAGCCCGAAATATTCCAAATAATGATGATTCCTTTGAACTTCGTCATGTGTTCATTCTTTTTGTGGTTCTGAAACTACCGCTGTTTTTTGTACCGATATTAAATATAGATATTTCTCTCCCTATTTGAAGTTGTTTTAACTTGTAATTCGTAGCGGTGATTCCCGGTAATGTTTCAGATGTGCGATAAAGAATAAATGCATTTCCTGAAATCTTAAATCCACTTCGCGTGATTACCTTCAGAGGTTGCACACACTGTCGGATAGAGTAACGCGGGCCACTCTAGTAAGGAATTCTCAAACGTTCAAAATAGGATGCATGCCGTGCCCGATACTTGCTCACAAAACCCGCTTTTGTTCCCCATGTGCACCTTCGTTTTCTCACTTCACTATCCGCTTACCGGGCAACCTGTTACCCACTTCTTTCTGTCACACTGGTGTCCCAATTGCTCTGTGCGATAGGTCTCAATGTGCATTATTTGACTATGCAGCTGAACAGCCCCAGATTGTAGCGTCATCCTTTGTTCATCTTGTTTGTGTGTGTATGCGTCCGTCGATCGCAGTTCTCCTGATACCAACGATGTCTCGAAGTGTGCGTTGAACATACATGATGATTATTTACAAAGCGATTCGTCGTGCAGTATCAGCGTTCGTTGAATATCACTGAAGTACTTTGTAGGTATCTGGTCATTTTTAGAATACGGTACGAGGCAAACACAGATCTGTCTTTTCGGTACTTCACATCAAGCCAATACAATACATATATGGGGTTTCGTAAAATCAGTAAAGTTGGTAAGTGGACCACAGTGTTCACAAAAATTCATATTTACTGCGGCCAGGCTGGTGATAGTGGATTCGTGTGGACAACTGCGTCACAGGTTTTGCCAATTTATTGTGTCTGTCTATCGTGCTCACCTTTGGTAGAAATCCCGTACACATGCTGTATTGGCTTTATGTGAAGTGTCGAAAACACAGATCTGTGCTTGCCACATACCGTTTTTTCTATAGAAAAGTCTACCACGGAAGCTGTTTTATCTTTGTTACTAATCATCAGCAGTATATATCTACCGAGTCTGAATTAGGACTTGAAGCCGGGGTTCGATTTATTTGATTTGATTTATTTTTACAATAGTGGTGAAATATTTCAGAAAGGGGATCGCAGTCAATTGAAGGCTCTCAGTTGGGGGTGGTCGGCCGCAGCGCAAGGATTTGAGCCCGGGACATAGAAGTTAGAAACCCGCCAATTTACCACTGACGGTCACATGATTCCTAGCCTCACAGGTTATCACGAGGCTGTCTGGACCTGGATGTCAACACAGCTCGTTTCATGTAATTGTTGCTAGCAGTTTTAACAACCTGTTTGGATCGAACAGAGGTAGATGTACGGGGAGGATTCATTCTCTATTTTAGCCGATTGAACTGCGAACGGTGATCATATCATCTAACTGTTCACGCAATCTGTCGGTTCTGACGGGTGCGAACTTCTTTGGTTATAAGCGGCGGTGACCCTCCAAGTGTTCCACACCTTTGGTGCTATATACTCAAGTAGACCACCGTCATGGATCGGTCGCAGATTGCCACTCATTCTGGTCCACACCATTCAGCTCTGATCACACGTGAATGCATTCTCACTATTGTTTATCACACATGTAATCGCACCAACACCAGAGCTCCTCTGGACAACTTTTCGGATAGTATTTCTGCCACGGTTAGTGATGATACATCGTCCGGTCGTGCCTACAAGGGAGACATTACAAGCAGACATCAGTGCTCTGACTCAAAGCAGCTAGACTGAGTGGGTTGTCTGCGTCCATTTTAAAGGATAGAGACCAGATTTGGAAATCGTGATTGATCATACTCGTCATGACAGTCTGGGTAGATGAACTAATCATCAATACATGGTGTGAATCGATGATTGTGCCAGCGCACAAAAACAGGGGTTCTCTTGTAAAAAATACGGTGTACGCGTAAGGATCAAACCCTTCCAGACCCGGTCGGGTGTGTTTTGACCTAGTAACCAATGATCGATAAGCTATTATGGTTTTTACATATGATTCATCATGCAATGTGAATGTTCCACTCACCATTGAAAATCATGGAAGTATTGCACAGCTATTTCATCCTTGGTAGGATTCATCAGCAGTCCACCTTCACTGAGCCTCCTCGGGGACCCGAATCCGGGGCGAACGATCGTAAGTCAAACTACCAGGCTATCCGAGACAGTTCAACGGTTTATTGATCGTGTATCTGAGCATGCCTCGGGTTTCCCCGAAATAAATCATTAATATTATTGAACTTATGCGCCACATGATATAGTAGTGTCCTTCCGCTTGAATGTTCTCACCGCATGGTGAGTCATATTATGTAAAAGTCTAATATCCTACTACCTACACTTATGATTTTTTTGATCCGAAAGTAGCTATCCACACAATCGACTGCACAGTGTTCTAGCACCGCTTCATTGGAGAGTGCACCGTGCAAATTTGTCTCTCTTATCCAGTCTGTGTACGTGAGCATCCGAAGCTGACTTCTTACTTAGCACTCTTTTACTCGGATGCATCACGAAAAACGTTGCATATTTATCCCTTCCATTCTACAATTGAGATTTTTCGATACGGGTATGGGTAACCGCATACATATTTATTAAAACAGAAAATTGATTGGTTTAGAACTAGTCGGGGGATGTGTACTTAGGTGAAAACCCAAAACAATCAAATTCTATTCTGAGTAATCTGAATGACAGTGTATGTATGTTTGAGATGGCGTTCGAACCTTCTGACCGCAAATTGCTGCTGCAATATTGTGTCGGACCAACACCGAACCTTGTGATACAGTAAGAAGCGGTAGCTGAAGTGGATAGATTTTTGGACCCAGTCAGCTAGATCTCACCTGGCAGTCGGATATCGGATGAAGTGCTTAGCTTTTGGCAATCTCTGTGATGTCAACCTGACATCCCATTTGGTCATCAAGGCTCGAGCTTACGCTGTAGCCCATAGACCAACTTTGCTTTCATGCACGTGATCCTAGCCGTTGTGGGTGTAAGACATGGTTTTCGGCTACTGGTGTTATCTCAATATCGTGCGAATCTGGTGAGAATACCCAACAAACAATAATAAAGCCAAGCCTAATGTTTAGGATCAAAGACCAGCTTGTGAACCGCTTGGTCGTAGTATATTCGACGTACACTGCTCGCATTATTCTCCGAGGTAGCTAACAGTTAGCCGGTCAAGGACGTGTTAAAAAAACAACCTTCAACCAATGTGCTTAGCCATCTGGGACGTGTGAGGTTCCCAAATTGTGGCCCACAAACTCCTCGTATCGAAGGATTGGAGACTATTCCACTTGGTATACTGACTCGGTCGCTGACATACGTGCATTCAAATACAAAAGTCTACCTGGTTTTCCATTTCTACACCCTGGTAAATCAACCTCCATATATCAGTTTGTGTCGTTCGAGATTAGTGACATTATGATTTTGCAACTGAAACCAAGGTGCTGAAGTGCGTTGACAGTAGTTGACAAAACCGAAAGGGATGGGTAGCATTACTATTACCTTGATATCCGTCAAACCTGAACGTTTGTGTTTATGGCGTTTAGCAACTTCGCCACAGTGGTACCGAGGCAATGAATAAAAGGCTTCGTTGTCTAGACCGAATTTAATCGGCTATTTCGCCTAATACGAAGTTCGCCTATGCTTGGAATATTGGCACCTGCATGCATTTTTACCTTTTTTCGCCTTTTCGGTTTCTGATGAGACTTTGTTAGAAAGAAGTAGTTATACGTTAGGCATCTTTCAGATTCGTCCGCATGGTCGGGGGTGGGTGTCTCAGACTCCGAGATGGCTGCTCGTCATGAACGCCTCTCGAAATGCCCCCAAATGATCGTGTGTCTGTTACAATCTCTGCTGAGGAATTCTTATTTGCTGCCTTCTTTTGATGGGGATGTTTTCTCAAAAGTGAGAAAACGGAAGTGAATGCCCAGCGCTCTCCACCGGGTTGACTGACTGATAGTCAGTCTAGGGGAGATTGCTAAACCCCGAATCCAAACCAACCTTGAGTGGCGTATGAGGCGCCCAGCAGTATGCTCACCGGCACCCGCGGCGGAGGGGTGTGCTGGGCATCCAGGGTGTCCGGCGCCATCCGAGGGTCCTATGAACTGAGCAACCGGTCACCGGCGCCCAGTGGGTTACAGACTCCACACTGCGTCCCTACTGCCTTGCGGGTTTAGTTTTGGATAGCTAAAGGCTCCGGTTGTAGACCCCCTAAAAAACCGCCTGCTTTGGTCTGGGCAACCTGGCAGTATTTCTCCCACAGACAAAACAAATCATGGGATGTGACTCCATGTCCCCCTTCTTCTCTTTTTGTACTGTTTTTTTTGGCACACAGCCTGAAATCATGCGAGTGTGAAATGTAATATAATATAACAATGATGTAATGTGCAGCAACGAAAGTGTACTTAGCTGCCCATTCTCCTCCTTCATCATTGATGACTGATGATCCCAAAACATCCGTCTTTACTCTTTTTTATATGTTTACCTTATTACTTCGATTTGAACCAAGTATTCTACTGTTTATTAATTATTTTAATGGCCAACGAGCATGTATGACGAAGATAAGCATGGTTCTGAAAATCCATCCTTTGGGATGGACAAAGCCACGTTTCGACTTCGACTGTGACAGAGCGTGTAATTCTTAAACTCTTAAGTTTCTCTATATATGCTCTTAAAATCCTCTTCCGTTTGTCTATAAACCAAACAGGTCCACTGTGGATGCTGTCACTGCTCTGTTCCATCATGTAGCCAAATCCTTGACCGCATCAACGACTTTTGTACGGTGTGCTTTGCTAGGTTACTCATCCGCTTTTGATTTTATTCCGTGGTCCCTCTTCTTTCGTAAACTGAGAGCCTTTGGTTGTTGACGTAATTGTCTTATTACTTTGCCACCAAAACTCAGTGTACTCGGCTGCGTTTTAAAACATCCAAACCTTTGGTGAATAATACTGGAGTGTTTCAGGGAGCTGTCCTTTACCCCCAATTGTTTTACATTAGTAACCTATCAACCAGTTCTCCGGCAAGCATACTGTAATATGCCGATGATGTTTATTCTCAGGCTATTCCTGAAACCCAGGATTTCAATAATTTTTCCAGTAATCTGTCTCATATCTTCGGTTTTTCTGTTCAATCCGGTTTAACTTTAAATTTATCCAAACACTTTAAATGCATAGTTATCTCTTCTCGATCGACATCTCCTTGTGACCCATCTGTCATTTCGACAGAACCACTAGCTAGAGTAGGTTCTTTCAGGAGTCTCTGTTGATGCAGATTTAAATTGGTCATCTCATGTCAAACTGTGTGAAGAAACTTCACAGGCTATCTTACCAAACGTTAAGCAAAGCACTGTCTCCCTTTTCGTTCGTCAGTATGTTTTCTGTTCTCCTGTTATTTGTGTGCATCTATTCAAGAAAGGCTTTAAAATTTGTCTAGAACTTAATATTAGTCTGGTATCATTCATACCATTTATTGAACTATCTGCTAAGTTGTGGGAACGACCTCTGGCCACTGGTGAAAAGTTCGCCCACAAAATCCTTTACACGGTGATCTATCCAAGTGTAACTCTATCGCCTCGACACACTCATCTTTTCGAATCATAACCTCTCGCGTTAAAATATTACGGAAACTACTGTCCCTTACCTGGGTCAAATCCTCACGCGACTGGTGTAATTATCAGTTGAATTTCTTAATAATTTTTGATAAGTAATATATTCTTCAATTTCCTCAATTCGATAGAGGGTTAAGTATAATTCTTTTTTGGCTGAAATGCGGAAAAACCTGACCAAATACAAATAATGACACTGCGAAATCAACTTAGGACTACGTTTGTGTATTCCGCATATTGAACTATTGTACTGACAAAACACTGACAAACATGACACCTGGTGCCGGGACCAGGGTGATCACGGACGCCCCGACTCCAGGTGGAGGCTCGCCCCTGCACTCTGGCGGGTTGAAACCTGCGACGATCCCTTATCGGGCTCGCTCGGGTGCGCTGATTTTGTCAGTGGGGAGGCCCTCGGACCATCTTTTACTTTTAGACTGGTGGTGCTCAAACGGCTATCATCGTGGACTTTGGACAATCATGACCCGGGTTCGATTCCCGCCACCACTGGTCACTAGCCGCAACCCCCCCCCCTCCTGAGCTGTTGTACTTTGTTGTAAAATAAATATGAAAAAAGTGAGATGAGTATTTTTATCGTTTAGGGTCTCCTAGCCAGATCAGCTTATTTCGAGATCTCCGAAATATTCAATTCTTCTAAAGACCAACTGAAGTGACCCAATGTCAAACAATATGCATGTTGTTTCGATTGGTACTCGTGATGTACAGTTCAGTCCAAACTATCATTAACCGTGCACTGGGTACGGCGGCCTTGGTTGCTCTCTCTCTCTCTCTCTCTCTCTCTCTCTCTCTCTCTCTTATGATACGCACTGTCGCCTATGCTGATACTGAACAATACTACTGTGTTGCGGCGAATGGAATGCTAAAAGCAATTCTTTATTTGTCTGAATACACCGTTTGAATACATCCGCCATCAATTATCTGCCTTTTACCATTCCATACTATAAATACTATGCAATTTCAAGGTGAGCTCGTTTTTTGTTCCTACTGAACCATTTTCATTTCTTCACCCTTTGTTATCATATTAAAAACGCTTGATCCTATTCACGTGTTATGCTTTCTTTGCCCAGGTGCTTGTCGACGCCCTCGAATGCCGTTCGCTGTTACTACCTTTTGTTGCGCGATTGGAGGAACTGTTGATCGCCTACAAATTGGAACAACCCCTGTGATTCTTTTTTTTGTGCAGCAGCTATAGTTTACCTTGCTACTGTGATTTGTGTGGTTCCGAACTTATGCAAATTGGAATTTTCCCACAGACACCCACAACACTGGGATAGGGACCAGTACAATAATTGGTCGCAACAAGTTGTTTTTTTTCTCCGGTTTCTGAGTTCCGGCTGAGCCGAACTAGACATTTCTCCGTTGTTTCTGGTCCAGCATGTTGCGAACAAAGACGTGCCATACATATCCATCATGACCTGATCCCAACTTTTGACAAACTATTTTTAATGCTATTCATCATAATGAAACCTATTTTTCTCCAACCACAATTTTTTGATCACCGATTTTTTTTTTAAACCTCACTGTGTATACGCGAACTGAACACTCACCCGACATTAAAGAATGTGTCATACGTTTTCATGTATTCCGTGAACTGCCACGGGAAGGATTCACCGTGTTTAATTTAACCCCCCGCGTGAAAACAAATTCCGTTAGCTTTTCTGTGATTTTAAAAGCTTTTTTCATCCAAATGTAAAAATCCAATAAAGTGTCTTTTTATCGGTCAGTGTGTAAACAGGACAAACACTTGGTTCCAAGTAACAATACTAATCCGAATCACCGTCGTAGTTGTACAGTAAGCGGTTTAAGCGTGTTGTGTAGAAATACCCAAAGAGGTGACATTTTGTATCGTATGAAAAACGGAAACTCAGGGGTAGGTATCCTTGTAAGCAACGGAAAACCTGTGACTTTGGATAACTCATGCATTTTGCGAGGTTTGAAGGAAGTGTTTGTTCTGTTTGTCTAACTTGGGAGACAAACGTAAGGCAAGGGGTTTATTGCCACCGCCCGTTGATTGATTCGCCTGTTGTAGGCCGAAATTCGGGTGGCAAATTCACACTTATCTGAACAGCTCGTATGACCTGTGAAATAGTTGCGTTATGCGGTACTACTAGGGTAAAGCGTCTTTACGAAGTATCTCGGTAGCGCAGATTGTCAGCCTCCGTTGTTTGGTTTGATGGGGAAGAGTGCATCACAGTGGAATATGCGGACGTTAATATGTCGAAATCTAGTATGTTGAAAGTCGAATGAATGCTAATTCTTTCAAATACGCAGGAGAGGCTAACAACAGTATTTGGGATAATATTGGATAAATTCTCACTCCACTTTAAACTTGCTTTGATTCAGCTCAGTGTCCAGTATGCTGATTTGCCCAGTTGCTTGTCACTCACGAGCCCCACGGGTTGTCCGGCACTGTGTTTTTCTCAATCGGATGACGGAAAATAGCTAATCAGGATAGACCCAAATTTAATCTCCAGCTTCCATGTCCCTCATTCCATTCTGTCGGCTACCCTCGAATTGTTGGATATCAACCTTTGTCCCAACCAGTTATATCAGTGCCACAAAGTCTATTGAAGACAGTCAAGAGACAGGTGTAGAGAGAAGCATGGAAAAGGATTGAACGGTACTAAGTATGTATCGACTTACAGATTTGGAGGAAAACGAGAATCGAGGTGAGATCAGTGTTTATGTTAGCTCATGGAAAGTAGGGCTGAACTGTTTTCTCGGTGGCAGTGTCTTGATCCATCACACTAGCTCCATCAGTGACTTTTCCGCTTTTGAACCGTCTCGGTTTATTGGTACCAAGTGGATTGTTTATGAGATGTGCGGTGAACATAATCAAAACCTTGCATGAAAACTTATTGACTCAATTGTTATTGATGAGCGGCTCTTCTGACTGGTTGACTGATTCAGCTTCGGCCGGTTTAGGTCACTGGCCTCGATTCTGGACGAGCGATGACGTACCGTCTGTCTACCAAATCATCGATCTGCTTCGTTGAGTCCAACCTCAAATTTGGTTCCGCGCGGACGAAGGCGTGTTGTCTGACCACCGAACCAGGGTGTCTAAGACGTCTGCCGCTACCCTCACACAATGCACGCGAACCAGCTTATTTTATAGCTCAAGCAAGTCTCGCTTTATCACCGCGATGGGAACCCCCAGAGTGGACATTTATCAGAGGTCTAGTTTTGCGTAAGAATCTGTGTCTAAGCAGGAAAATTACTATTCACTAGGCTATGCTCGAAACGGTTTCGGTAGATCTGTCAAGGATTTGTATTTGGTGTCCAATGGAATGGGCGAAGTAGCTGCGTAGCGTTACCGGTCATTGAGAAAAATTCCTCAAGATAAATTTGTTGTGACGCTCGCTGTGCGTTTCGCCAGTTCGTACGGCGTGTACACCTGACGACTGCTCACAACTCCGATCAGTCCAGTCTGGAAATGAAAATTCAGAAAGCGATAACACATGCCAGACGACTGTGCATTTACATGAACGAACAGCGTGGTATTTAGAGCTATAATAGAACATTCTCAAACTCGGGCGTCTAGTCAGGTTTCTAACCTGACAAGGCGATCAGGTTGATAAATGCCGACCAGTTTAATTTATCGGTCATTGATGCAAGTTATGTCGAAATGATGACAGCTAGTCGATTAGCGCATTGCAAGGTCCATTGAAATAATTATCAGCCGGGCTCGCTTTTTTCGATGCTCCGCATTTCTTGGCCAGTTTCTGTTCAAACGACCTACGGAGAATATTTTTACTGTTCTATCAGGTCGTTACAAACACTGCCCTCGAGGTCGCTATTATTTCTGTTATGAAAATATAATAGTCCAGTGCAAATTTGAGCCTTCCAAAGAGTTTCCACATTCTCACCAATGTCGTTTCTTACAAATAATGCTAAACAGATTTTCCCCTAGTTTGTAGCCGGAGTTTGAGGTAAGCTAACTTATCTTTCGTTAGCGAAGGCAAAACCTCAATCGCTTATCATTTAGACACCAGGTGTTCCTCCTTCCGTGGTTATTGGCACCAGCAGACGTGATCTGTTTAGTTTCCTGGTCCCTGACGTAACTTTCACTGACTGATACGATTGCTTTCCCGCTTACGAAACCAGACTCATACACTGATCAGAATGTTTCCCTCGAAATTACGAATAACCAATGTTCACTTTTTCCTGTAGACATGGTTTCTGTCCGGTTTTGCGAGTCTAAGTAACAGAAAGTCGCCAACTTGGTCAATTTGGAACTCTTTAGAGGCCCACAAAAATTCTTATTTTCGTCGGAGAAAGTGACTGTTAGTAGTTTCCGACTGAGGTCATTATCCTCACACCTTTTAGGTCTTGGTATACATCAGGAGAGATTCTGTTTATATTCAGTCAATACCTCTGAGCGCAAGTTTTCTTCAGTCCATCCGGTAGATGCTTGTGACATTCCTGATCTATTGCACATCGTTCATTGTAAAAAGCGTCGCGATGGACGTCTGTCTTTTCTTGCCACACCGCATTGCAGTAAAAAAATGCTAACACCGAACGTTTTTACTTAGAAAAAACGCCACTAAATCGTGGAGTAAAACTATAGTCTTATCTTTGTTGTCATGGACTGACTACCTCGGCACACTCGCAAGCTGATCCGCCTTAATGAGTGATATAAACCGAGGGCGTCTATCTATTGGTACGAGTAACACGTCTCAACCACCGTCTGACATTCATTTTAATGCCTTTTAATGCCCGACCTAAGCATTAAAGCTGCGGTGATTCCAGCGTATACGACATCCACGCTCTCACACCAAGGGTCTTCATACGTCTCCTACCAGTTCCTGATGCGTTTATGAGTTGTTTGGTGGTGATGTGTTCAGAATTCAGAGAACAGCACGCAATGGATCCGTTTATTAGTACATTAGTAAACACGCGCGAAAGCAGACAATTGGGCAAACAAAGTGAATCATCCGCTGATAAGCGCGAGCGTGTAAATTTGTCAAACGGACGCGAACAAATACTCAATGTCAGTCCCACGCGCAATAAGCCCCATGTGATGGATAAAGTAGAACAAAACACAGCGTGGGATAGACGGGCATCGTGCACACGAGTGCAAGGCCGAAGGGAAGGGAACGAATCACGGGAGAATGCCAGTGACACATCGGTTGGCCACACAGCAAGTGCTAATCGCGTTAAAGGCATCCGGATAAAGAATAAAAGCAGTGGAAAATTCACACAATAGACAAACAGTCGTCCCAAGCTGTCCAGATAGCGATACAGCAATGTTAGGCATCAACGACTATTCTGGGGTATTGTACCATTCATAATACTCGAATTAAGAGACTATTGAAATCAATCCAAACTAGAACTACAGAAACCGAAACAGCAGAAACGCCAAGGGTGCCGAAGTGTACGTCATTTTTACCGCAGAACTGATTATATATATATATATATATATATATATATATATATATATATATATATATATATATATATATAACATCAAAGGGAATAACCGCTTGACCACATGTTGACCAATCATATCGGACTCTTGTTATATCTAAACACGACGATTCTGATTAGCTCGAGCTCCTCAGCATAGAGTCACGACGCTGTACCGGGCAATGTCCCATATACTGTCTGGTGAATCACCACAGTTATACTGAATTTCAAACGAGCATATTCATTTTCGTTAACCGAACCAACGGTTCCGTTCTCCGACAACAAAGGACAAAAGAGACGATCGTGATGCATACAGCGTGACTTGAAACGATACACAACTGTCATTATCCCGACGGCAAAGTCATACCATCCAGGATGAAAAGAGTTCTCATTTCTGTTAGTGCTAATACATTTAACAAGAAAGAACCGATCAAATAAGGATAACTTGTGAACAGCACGTATAGAAGCAACCGGAATTTTCCCTTCCTCAATGACACGTAGTAACCAAGCTCTGCAGGTTGTTTATAACGGAATACCTTCGTTGAAAGTAGCCCTCTACAGAGAAGTCATCCATCACAGCAGTCCACCGCTGTGCGGGAAACGGCTTATTACCGTTCAAAGCCAGTGACGGAAGGTTGCTATATCATGTAGTTTAGATGTTCAACATACCTTTGAGAACCGGCCCCGATAGCCTTCTGGTTAAGGTGTTCGACTCACCCCGGGTTGCAGTCCGCGTGGAGGCTTTGTAGATGTGCAGTACTAATGATTCCTGACAAGGATAAAACAGCTGTACAATGCTTCCGTGGTTGTCAATGGTGATTTGAGCGTTGAAACTGCATGGTGAATCATATCATACAAGTCTAAGATGGATTTACACAGTGCAACTGTCAATACTGATACTAAAAGGGTTTAGCCTATTCGGCACGCTAGTCAACCTTCGGGAAACAATGGTGTTTTGTAGCATTATCTTCACGTGTCAATGGTTATTGCAATTTTTTTTCGTTTTACAAAAAGTAGAAGACAATTAGTGTTTGTGTTTCACCAATGTGCTTGGAGCCTTGGATGCTAACTAAATTCAACTAACTGATAATTCTGAATTGTCACAAAACCGGGAGACTTACTAATATCTGTCCACCTTAAGAAAGCACCCGGTCTATTCATTACAGACTATGAAAAACCATCATGGTCATTACCATTTCTAATACTAAACACTTCACGAAGCAAAATATTCAGTGCAACCGGAGCACTGTTTCGGAGCACATTTTATGAACAACCGTGGTGGCAGCCGTGGCTGTGGGAAATTCCCGAGTGTGCAGTGAAAATTGTGAGATTACTACCTAACATTTCTTGAGAGGACATCCTTTTACTAGGTCTGCTGAATATCTTGAACTAAAAACTTAAAATTTCCATTTGACGCAATCAACATGGAGCCTCTGTTCTTTACCATAGTTCTGTTTTGAAGAGGAAGTATGACCCACGGCAGTGAGATTCGACCACATAACGGCAAGGATAGCAACGGGCTAGGATGAATTCCGTTCACTATCTTTACTATTTTGTGAGTAGCTGTTAACCGCACACTCACAAGCATTTTTCTATGTTATGCTTAGAATTTATGTGACCTCGACTTCACGGACGTCACCAACATCCGAAATATAAGCATTGACTCACAAAAGCAATGAAATACTACTTTTGTCTGAAGTCCGGATGTGAATTTGTTGCTTTCCTGAAGGCAAATTCACAGGTTTGATTCGCTTCACGTTCACTAAAATAATCTGCTCCGTAACATCTAGGTCTTACTAAAGTTCAGTGTCTCTGCGCTATCTCATACTCCAGAGAATCTGCGTTTGAATAAATTTAGATCATCTCATTTGTCTATAAATAAATGTGAATAACCTTGCAGAATGTTAACCGGGAAACATTCAATTAATAATCACGGGTTATAAAAATAAATCGCACGCTTTTCAACAAGGAAAGAAATACGAGAAAACTGGCATTCTTATTCATGCATATACAATAAATTATTTTGAATGATTTAACCAACCTGATTACAACAATCCCGTTTTCCGACGACTGAACCTTTTCTCTCTCTTCTTATTAACCAGGTAATGGGAGTTCATGGACGATTTTGCTTAACTGAATCGTGATTCGTATTGCCTCGATAGGCAGAAAAGTTGAAATGAGAGTTCGCGACGGCAATTCTATTGAATGGATTCAATAGACAAGCGCGTCATTTCCAGCCTAGAAATCTTATACTCACTATTTCAACGGATCTGTCAAGGAAAGAATGCAAATGATACATTCAAGGTTATGAAGAATTCGATTTCAGCCCTGTCTTTGTTTAAAAAGCAATTTGGTTCGATAGTGGACAGCAGATTTTTGGTACAAACATTTTGTGAGAAAATCAGTCAAAAATTTAACCCGATAAAATGATGGGAGGGAATGAGAGAAAGTTCAGTGTACTAGGTACAAGAAGAGTTTGAGAGAGATGTTTGTGAACAGTTTTCGTGGGTTTATGAACAAAAATCGTGCAGTTTAGTGAAAAAATTTCATACAGGAATCGTGGAAGCAGGCCTGATGATCAGCGGTTTAGTGTGAACTACTTTCAAATCTCTATTCACGAGGCCTGCGGAAACTACTGCGCATTGGCAGAGCGAAATCGCTAAAAGACGTTGAAAGATAGAAATAAAAATGTGCAACACGGTAACGAACGCGCGCAGGCCACAACGAAAATGACGACAACGACAACGACGGCAGTTCGACACGGACACAGACAAGCAGGGCAGTTGGATGTGCTGGATGCAGCTCTCTGCCGTGGGGGGCGAAAGTGCACTATCTGTAAAGGCATAGAAAGAAAGAAAACCCGATGAGCCGAAGCCCATTAGGTGTATAAGCAGGTAACAACACAGAATGCCGGTCCATGCCAACGCGTTACAAATGACAATTTATTCGACTGAAAACTACTTGTGCATGCAAAATATTTTTTTATGAAGCATCCGATTTAGTTTACGTATAGAAGTTAGGATAGGCGGGAGCCAATTACGGTTTGTTTCAGTGGTGACTCCAAAGTATTTGATAGAGTTCATTCTCGACAGATGATCAGAGCGATCAGCGATACGTCACAAAGAAAGCAAAACTGCGAATCAACATTTCTGGATGGGTATGAAGTCAAACCGAATGTGATAGAAAACCCCGAAACACTGGTTATTTTGCCCACAAATATACATTTGAAGATCGATAGGATCGGAAATAGTTTCGCACTTGTAGCTAAGAATAAAAAGAGTTTTTACCAAGCCACATTTTTCACTAAGTGATCTCTCACAATGTACTACTTTTCTTGCAAAATGACCCACCCAATAGAGAAGACTTGTAAGCAAAAAAAACTCTTGTTTTATAAAGCATTCTGGTTAGAGACGGTGACTAGAATCTAGACAGCTGTTTTTCAGTAAATTAGCCGAACAAACATTTTTCTAGGCTCGCATGTGTGGGACTGCTGATTCTCCCGATAAGATGTCAGTTGAAAATAACTCGGCATTTCTTTTCCGAGCTTCCAGCTGAAACTGACTTCAGGGAATGCCGCCCATTGTGACCAGTCGAAATGACCTAACCATAACTAGTGGAACGGAAGTGAGTTTTATTGGATATATGCTTTAAAAATTATGACACACGTTTTTGAACTGATTATAAATGCAGGTTACTTCACAGGTTGTGTTGAAATCTCTTACAAACAATAAAAGTGACTAACAACGTGCGTGTCAGTGATGAATCACTCAGATGCCGTCCGATAACTTTCCGGTCAATATCATTCAAGCGAAACTGTACGTGGCTGGTTCATTTTGTGATGATAAATCTTGCCGCGGAAAAATTTATACACACTAGAACTGATCGTGTTTCTTGGTCAGATCTTACGGCCACAAAGTGATTTAAACAGTACAATCGGATGAAAATACATTATACTTCTGTGGCCGAATTTCAAATAATGCACCTATAAATAAAAATAATACGGACAGTAGGTGTTCACCACTACAAAACGTATAATACGTAAAATAATTGAAGGATGGTCGCTGAAGGACAGCCCCATTATATGCTTCAGAATGTCGCTGAATCGTCATATTACATCGAGGCGCATTTTTCCTTGTAAATTATGAAGGAACACCACACAAATAATTCATCTTTGTCAACCGTCATCATCGATGAATTTTCAACGAGCCGTAGATGGGAATGAAACCCGCAGCACAGGCAATTGAGAGCCCCCGAAGGAAACAGTTCGGTCATCCGGGTTGAATCTGAGTACTTAGTTTTACGCTTTCCTGAATTTTTAATGATGAGTTCAGCCTTGATACACTACGATGACTCACCTAAAAAGATACATTTCTACATTTTGCATGATGTCCTGGAGAACTGAGTTTCATAGTCATGAGGAAGTTTATATCTGGGAGTTATAAGAACAAATATAAAAGTTCCAGACTATTTCCGAGAAAGGTTTCTTGGATAAGACATATTTTCCGGATGAAACGAGGTGAAAAGCAAGCTACTAAGCACAATGGACCAATGGCAGATAATCTAGAATAAACTGATGGTATTCCATCTACCAATTTCCTTACAACTGTGATGAGAAATGTACTTGGAATATGGTACATGAATAGGTTCAAGTAAAATGGGAGCAAATAACAAAATGCTTTCGTTTTCAGAGACAAATCCATTGAGCAAGGAGAGAATGACAACAAAAAACCGGTCAAACCATTGATATGGTTTACGGCAGTAAAGACCAGCAATTTTCGTTTGCAGCTATGACGGTTGTTGAGTGGTTCTTAGCATGTGACGGCAACCGCCTCCGCAAGCACAGAAGCGACAGACTTGAGGACGCATACAAATATTGCGCTAAACTTGTCACCAGCACTTCTGTGACATCTGCGGAATCCTGGATGTCGTGTTCTTCCGTGATGGTTGGGCGTGTACGAACTAAAAGGCGTGAAATGAAATCTAGGCGAACCAGGGCTCAGTAAGCGTAATGCAAGGCACCAACACCTACACCGATAAAGATCAGAGTGGCAATCGATGTCTGATCACCTTACATTATGTCCTTCATTCAGCTTGTTAGATTTAAGTACAGATAACATTAAAACAATGAGGCATTTGAT
Organism: Fasciola hepatica; assembly: GCA_948099385.1. Lineage (NCBI taxonomy): Eukaryota > Metazoa > Platyhelminthes > Trematoda > Plagiorchiida > Fasciolidae > Fasciola > Fasciola hepatica. Next base: position 3,829,588 of record CANUEZ040000016.1, read on the forward strand.
GAGGCGTCAGATTAATAACACTTTTTATCTGCAGTTTGTGCTGCGTACTTGCTCGCGGTTGTAGCTCATGGGGAACACCAAAAGCCACAGAGGTCCCTTGTAACACCAGGAGAACCGGTAGCTTGAATTCAGTGGTCTAAAGAGGGGAATCACGTGGGACAGATAACCAAAAACACTGGATACAGTGATTCATGTATAATATGTTTCTCTGCAGGCGCAGATTGTATTCTCTGCCCTTCATTTATGGTACAGCGGAGATAGAAATGAATTTTAGGGAAGCTTGTTGTGTTCGGAATAAACGGAGAACACAGTACACAGCAAACCCCTTCACTGGAGTACCGGTAAGCTAGTGTAGGTACCTGTACATTTCCGACTTTTCCATGATTTTCAACGTCCCTTGGTGCGACACTCCTTTGTTGTACCGACGTTTTAATGTAAAACCCACACACCTTTTGGTCGTCATCACCGCGCAATACAAAAAGGCTGTAAATGAATCTTTCGTTCTGGCACAGTCTCATCTTCTGGTTTGGAGTGTCTTGGAATTATATCGGTCGGAACTAACTGTGAGAGACAAAACATTTAGAAGCTTCAGCGGCGTCTCTTGGCACTTCGCTCAATACCATCCTGTTCTGTTCAACGGATGGCTGTCAGACCGAACTGAACTGAAGACATTGGCGGATATTGGCTCTTCGGCGCTCATTTCCTGATCACAAGAACACTGAACAACTGTGAGTTTGTGTCACACCTTTTGTTTCATTTTAATTCTTAATGTACATACCCTTTTAGCCTTTTTATCACCGCACGCTCCTCCGCCCATCTTAGTTTGCTAGTGTCGTCTTAGATATTGTTGACATTCAGTGTACCATATAGACAGAGTAGTATGCTACACTAGCGAGCAAGCAGGTGAATCGTCGAATGGCGAGCAATAGCAGTAAATGCGATCGAGTTCGGTCAGGCAGCTCGGCTTAGCAGCAACGAATCAACAAGCAGGTATGGCTCAGGGCCAAAGTCTGATTGGTTAGGGCAAGCGGATCGTGGCATGGGTGAAGTCACTGTGATGTGCTTACGTGTGTGCATGCGTGTGTGCATGCGTGTGCGGTGGTAGCCAGTATCGAAAGTCCGAACAATAATTTTACCGAGATTGTGGTGACGCAGTCGCCAATCCGACCATAGTAGGACTACACAACAAAGCTCCGCTTACTGATCAAGCCTAAACAATTAGGATATAAAGAGATTTACCACTTAGCACTGTTCGAACAAGATAACAAATCAACATTAAATTTCACCAGTAGCGTAGGACATCTGGATTCGGATCTCCACAGGTTTGACTGTTAGATTCTAACCAAGTCACCAACACCAAGGAACCTTATATCAGATACGGACCGGAAACAACAAATCATTATCGTGGCCCCTGAACAAGAACAGACACTACCAACTTGGCTCTTGGTTGCTTGTATTGAAGACGATAAAGCCGTTCTAGAATACACAACCTTCATCGAGTTTATTGGTTTACGCGTTCGGAATCTTGAACAGACTGATGACACCAGCTGGCTTAGAGTGACTTACCACGTGGTATATAGATGTCACACTCAATAACAAAGAACGGCATAAATGATTTATTATCGTTAACAGCCGCACTGATCACGTTTTAATGACCAAAATGTCATGAGACAATGAGTCTCGTTTTAATGCAATACAATGATTCCAACTCTACCGACGTTGAGATGCTTGTGAATTAGACACCAAGCTCGTCGAGCAAAAGAGACTAGAAAAAAATAAAATGTTTCAAAATTTTGCAGTGATCAAGTTAATCACAACTATCCATTTCTAGGATCCCGGGTGTTAGCAGCCGGTTACAATTTTGTCACACATTGTTTTGATATATCATCTTGTTAGTTCTGTTGATTTGATTTTGTTCCCAAATGTTTCTGACCCGCCTACAATACGTTTAGACTATACATTCCAGTGTGTAAGTGATCCTTTTCGTTTCGGTTTATTTGACCTTTTCGTCATCGTACTTTCGGTCTTACGATGGGTGATCTTGATCGTCCATCCTGTGACTGATTAATGTTTATTTTCCTCACGGGTCGGATTCCGATGCCCCTTGACATTCACACCAGCGACGTCCACGTTCTGCCTTCGGTCTGGCACGTAACCGCTCAGCCGTACGGTTAGCGGGACACACACGCCGAGCTCTTGATTTGACTCCGTTCACTCCTTGTGGTTCCTTGTATCCCTCACCGATTGGTTCCTTTTTTGAACCACCTGCTACACACATGCACTCATGCACGCCCAGTTCGTTTCGTGTATGTCCCAATTTTCTTCGCTTTGATTAGTTTATTTCCAGAGCGACGTGCCACTGCCATCTCTGCCCAACGCACGTGCTAACTCTAAACCAAATTTCACTTTTGACCGCCAGTGCCTAGATCCATTGGCACAGCCGAGTGCTGTCTTTAATTGACGCATCGTAATTGACGGTGATTTTCGTCATATGTTGACAACCCTGTGGATACATCTGCGTGCTGTCTTATTCTATCTTCAAGGCTGATTGACTGGCCTGGTAGCAGTAATTTTCTCGTGACTCGGGTTCTGTCGGCCGGTTCATTGCTCAGTGTTGGACAGGAGTCCGTGGAGGTTACTATATACGCTTGATTTTTGGTGCCAGTTTTGATACGGTTTGGTATCCAGGTTAGGCTGAGACTTCTGTATTTTCTGTTGCGTTTGTAGAAATCTGCAGGGGAAACAGGATTCGGAAATAGTGAGGACTCCGCTTGCTGGCATAGAGAGCAACAACTTCAACGTTATGGAAGCCATTCCAAGAGGGGAGGCAATAGAGGATCCATCTACACGGCATCACGTGACAAGTCTTTAACTGCAAAATCGGCTTTAGACCAGTGGAATATTAGAGTGCTGCATTTTGTTGAAGTGTGTATGGGTGTATAGGAGTGGATTTTCGTCGAATCATGCTCAGGCGACGAGGTCTCCGTGTATGGTGACCCATGACGTTTCTTTGGCCTGGTTCACGAGAGGTACAACTGACATATCAATTTCATACTTTTTCTCTCTTTTTGTATTTCAAATTCAGAGTTGGCTCTCGCCGTTGGGGCTACCAAGCTCTCATTTTGTTTCTCATCCGCTTGCTCATTTTTTCTCAGTTTTAACATCTTTTACTTATCATCGTTTTTTGGTCCTTTATCATTTTCCCCCTTTTTATCGTTTCCCCTCTCTCTCTCTCTCTCTCTCTCTCTCTCTCCTTCCCTCTCTCTCTCTCTCTCTCTCTCTCTCTCTCTCTCTCTCTCTCCTTCTTACCCACTTGTTGTTTACATATTTTTTCCTTTCCCTTTTTTTCGACCTTCGTGTTGGTTTTCCATATTTCTGTCCTTCGTTCTTCATTTTTTCTTCCTCTTGATTCCCTTCTCATCCTTTTGATCTTTTTTACATCCCGTCCTTTGTTTTCTCTTATCATTTCTTTCACACTTCTGGCCGGGCGAAACGTACCACAGTGTACCTCTTCCTATCCTCTCGTTTTTAGTCCGGTTAAGTGGGTTGTACCAAAGGCAAGAAAGATGGCATTCAGCCGCCTAGTTCAGAGTGGTTTAAAGCCTAACGGATGATGTGTATCTGTGGTGTGCTCCAGTGCCCTACCGTCTGGCCTTCCGTTTTGAGTGTGCTATCGGTCAGGAGAATAGATAGGGCATATGGAAAACCTGGCGACTCCACCCCCAGAGTTACACCATACGTGAACAACACTCCATTATCAAACAAGCTCCCAACGTAACAGATTCACGTCATCAGACCAACCCAAACACACTCTAATCACTACCGCAACGCAGCACGAATGGCGTTATTCCAAATGCTGTATTCGGAGTTTCGAATGAAGCACCTGGGTACTGCTGAGCTACATGCTTGTGGAGTTGCCTTTTGAACGACTGTTTTCCAGTAGCTTCAATTTTGGACGTTCGTAGCGAGTTCCACGGGCGACAGGCAAGTACCGAAAAACAGTGTTCGTAGCCATCAGTCGTTGACGCTGTCTCTCTAGCTTTAGGGAGAGACCACGCAACGAAAAAGTGAACGCTAATGCGAACAGTTACTGACTGGGATGCACCCCGGAATGTTGGATGTCCCTCAGGAGAATATGGTCAACCCCAGTTCTTCAGTGTTTCATACTATAAAGATTTAGACAGCCTAGTCTGTGGGGTATGTCGTGCTGGATATACCTCGCGCTCATTTCTTAGCCTTCTTGTTACGTGTACAATTCTATTTATTGCTCCTTTGTTGATAGAAGCTCTTTCATTATGGAAAGTGCCCTGAACGACTGTCGTAACCGAGATACCTTACAATCCAAGGTTTGCATTATATTTCTTGTTTTTGATTGACTAACATTTAAGGGAACCGTGTATGCCCATACAATTTAGATGTTCATTGCATTTGATCCGGGGATTTACGCGTGTCACAGTCGTTCGGTTGCTGACGGAAGGGCAGTCTCACCCATGTGCAAGCGCGGAATTAACACACCTGTTGATCACGAACGTGACCAATGATGCCTAAAGTACACATCCATTAGCCACAAAAAAATAATAACGTTACACTCTATCGGCAAACCTATGGGTTACACACCAGGTCTAGTGGATCAGTTCATTGTTAATTAACATCACGTGACTGACTATAGGCACTACATAAAGCGGTTTACAGTATCATTGTGACCGGGGAGTCATTTGAACGCAACCACCTCAATGATCTCAGTGATTTTGGCCTTTGGAATTCTGATACTGAAAACTCAGTGTCCGTGCACTCCTGCTGCTGCTGCCGCCTCAAACGATGACACTCGTAAGTTCGTGAAAACTTTATGAGGCACACGCTGTTCAAAACACATGTCTATATGACTTCTGGCTTAGTGACAATGGTGATAGATTAATATAATTTTAAATAAAATGGCTAAATACCTCATGTTACACTGTGTAATGCTCACTTAAGTCTCTCCCCCAAATTATCACACACACAAACTCAAAAAGGAAGATACGAGAATTGTGTGCCAATGTGACTGCATTTTTGACCATAAACTTACGTAATCCGTTCCCAAAATCCCACTCTACTGAGCAAAATATGGAAGGCAACAACGAGGAACAACCGAGAAACGTAATGGGTATCAAAATTAGTGTTGAAAAACAGCCATAAAATGTGCTTATCTAGAGATTGTAGTTTTTTTGTACCGTCCCACTAACTCTAGTGAGAATTCCGTTCCGCCTGCGAACTATCTCATTTTATTTGTGAAAAACGATTAAAAAATATAAATATATGGGTTATTAGTCCATCTGCCCACACGCTGCACACAACGCATTTGCCTGACTGGTGTGGGCGACCTCGCCTTGAGGCTTAAGCAACGCCGACAGGGCACATCTCTCATTTATCGATCCACTCCAGCGATCGGATAGCTTGGCACTAGAGATTCCGTTGTCTCATGCCTTGGGCTTGGTACCGCACTAGTGCTGACTGCCAATATGACATGACTGACCGCCGACGCTGAGTTAATACGTACCGTCACGGCTATTACAGCATCAAGTTCTTCCACACATTTGACAACAGGCACCTGCATATACTGTGCTGAACTGATAGGCACTCACTGGTCGGGGTGACTCATTGTTACCAAATCAGCAACATGGCTACGGGCCGGATCGCCTGAGATATTCCTCAAAGCTACGACACAACAACCCCATTTTCGACCTTTGACTCACTGAACTTCCAGAAGAAAGCTATTTTCCTAAGATTAACACTACCAAAAAGACAATCGGATTCATTTGATTTTCGAACATGCACGAAAGCATAGAATGAATAACCAAAAGTAGATTTCCGAGCAGTCATTCCACTTAACAAATGTTGACGCAGAAGCATGGATTACTGGTCTGTTTCACAGTATCTAAACGCAGTAGGTGCAATCTTCCGACAACATTTGCAATTCAGTTTTTCTGAGACTAAGCAAAAGGTAACAAATTTTTCTGTAATTCTAACCCCGGTTAAAATGACATTCAGTTCTGCTGTTATCGGGGTAGCAGTCGTCATCAACTGAGTGCAATGACCTCAGACAATCTGATCTCAGGAAACGCTTCCTCTTTTCCAGCCCTATGTAGTGTCTTCAGAAAGGGTTGCCAATGCTGCGCCGTTTTCACATCAACAGTCAGTAGCTGACACTGGTGTATCAGCTCATTATGTAACAAAGACGACAACACACAGCAGGACACTCGTATTTCACCAGCCAAACAAATCAAGTAATGAAACACACACAATCGTTTATATGGGCCCTTTTCCAGACTGCGCGGCACCAACATTGCTCTTGCGGCTGCTCGAGGGCTTCGGCCATGTTCTGGCCAGTCGACCGTGGCCGATAGCATGCTTCTCTAGGACGTCATTTCTATCCGGTTGGTCCGATTGTCTCAGTTGACAGCTCGATTGGCAGCCCCTCACCCGGGCTATCTTGCTGGTTTTTGGAAATCCCACTGCTTCCCCTTTGCTAGTCCGTATGCCTCCCTTTGGATGCCTCGGGACGCCTCTGACATATTCACCGTCTGTTCTTCTGTCTGTGGCCGTCGTATGGTTCGTTCGTTCGCCTCGATATTTACGCCATTCTTTCGCTCCAGCATTCCCCGTTACAATAAGGCCTTTTGTCTGTCCCCATTTAGAGTTTATTTATAGAACCGATCACATAGTTAACATCAAGTATGACCCATGTGGGTGACTAGGCGCTCACACTGAAAGTGATGGATGACATGGGAGTTTCTGTGTAGGGAAAAACGTTGCTAGTAAGAGAGATCGTTATGGTTGTAGTTCGAGAGATAGATGGCTGAGCTTCATATTCGAATAGGGCAACCGTAAACCTTGTGCTCCGTACTCCAAAAGTGTGAATGATGTCTTTACCTTTAAATGCGAAGCATTCTGTGACTTCTTCTGATATTACTCACGTCTTATTTCGCTTCGTACTCAAACTGTCACTAAACGCGTTTTGATATTATGTTTCTAGATGAATTATTGAGTCAAATTTAGTTCAACAATAACTGTATCATTTGAATTAATCTCTCTATTTTATGGAACATGGTACGTAGCTCACGGATATGTGTAGATACGGAAAGGTCCATGTTGATTTGAAACTGATAGATGGCAAGAGTGTTCCATCTAACCTCTGTTGTTAATTGAATATCAAGGAGACTGGAGGGGTTGATGACAACAGTTTCCATGATTGATAAAACACTGGGATACAAACTGTTCAAAAGTCTAAGATAAATTTGCCTCTTGATTACTATGGTTTACATCGATTTTATCGTCGAATTACTCTCTGTAAAGTTTTGTATCGGCAATTATTTCGTGGGCCACATTTTCCGAGGTCATCAGGCATATGTCAAACAAAACTGGTCACAACGGGCTCTTATTGTAACAACACCAACTTGTCTCTACGCTTCTCTCTGTTAGGAAAAGAAGATACTCGTTGTGGATAGCCCAAAGATCTTTTAAAGGAATGATGTGGGTTGATTCATTGTCAAGCGTTTTTCTCTAATATCACCACCGATAATCAGTATAATTGCACTGGTTCATCAGACAGGGCCGTTTGTCTCCTAACGATGATATTCAAGTTTTCTAATAGTTTCTCTTATTCGAAAGAAACCTTTATCGTGAACTTTAAGAAAGATCATGGAACTGGTTCATATTTTGTCCTTCACCACTTTTCCAATTGATCCCGAAAAGAATTTTTTGTGGATAAAACTGTTTACATCGATACACCTGGTTTGTATATCCCCAGTAAACCGTACATCTTTTCAGTCTGATAGATCTTTGTCACATAATTGCAGTTTGTTTAATTTTCGTTTACAAAATACTATTTAAAGAAAAAACTACACTTCGAAAACTCTTTGCCGCTGTATTTCTTTATATCATCACAATTTATTTCTTATATAAAACAACAACAAGGCAGCAGTTTCCTCTCAGTTGGATTGATCAGGCAACCCAGATCGGAAAAATTTGTTCGTATGTAGATTAACCAGATCCTATCGTGACTAACTTTCATGTAGAGGGGACAGTTGTACCGGTTTGACAGAAATATGGTGTCTCGAAGGATCAGGTTGGTATCGTGACTCCGAGACAACATTTCTTGTTTCTATTTAATTACTTTTCCTTCCGCGAAGCCAATGAGCTTCTTCGTTTGTATGCCAAAGTAAACTCCGCAGTTGACATTTTTACCCAATGTCCATAATTGTGTGGGAAAGGGTTACTCGACCAGTTAACGTTTCAGCAATTTACATTAACCCTCCCAAGGTTTGTTCTATTATTTTGATATCCATTGCTTATTCATCTAAGAATCGTATTCCAATCTTTGTATTCATTGATTAGTCCGTTGAAATGAACCACAATTGTCCTGAATATGAATGCCCAGTGTTTCCGTTGTGTTAGTGACACAAACAAATTGGGTATCGGGTTTATGAGCCCGTCTCACCCTCACGGCGTGGACGCTCTTTGAGCCCGTCAAAAGCGATCGTTTGGGACAAACGTCGACCAGAGCCATGGACGCACAGGCACATAGCAGGTGGTCCTAAACAAATGAGGGCAACGCTGCCCGGATAAAACGAGACGAGCGAGTCACTCGAAAAGTTAATCAAGACAAAGCGGATCATCCCATAACAGTTTCTACTCCGGCTGCTATTTCAGTTGTACATTTTCCGTTGGTTTGTCGTTTATTACTTCCTTCTAATAGTGCTGAACGCTAGAGATAATAGAGAAGTATAGCACCAATAAGTCCCACATCGTTATCGTTAAACAAGTCTTTTCATAGACAGCATTTTTTGTTGCACAGCAAACCACAGTTTTCATGGTGAGTTTTTATCTTTCATACAATATCAGACTATTGAAAGCTGTGTTAAATTGAAAATTGGACACACGAAGAGAAGCCCTTCCAGAGGTGAAGAAGAACGTGTTTTGACCCGCATCTGTGAAAAACCACAGCCAGGATTAAAAACGGGGCTGTTCCGCAAAATTTAATGTAGCCGAGTGCTGCCATATAAAACAGCGCTCACAAGCTTTGGGGTCCATCCCGATGAATTCCGGAACAGGATTACAAGAAGTAAAGCTCCTGCGAATGATTCCAGAACGGCTAAATTGCAGTAGTTCAATGTGACCGAGCTGCTGTTGTTGTGACTTGAACAAAATCGGTAGTCTGCTTTTTCAACGTGAACTGTTGAACCGCGTGAAAGGCGTATCCATTCACCGGATTAGATGCATCATAGCCAATTGTGCAAGCCTAAGGCATGGTGTGCAGATGGTAACATGCCTTTCGTAGCACAGCCTTATGCAGAATAATGCCGATTTCTTAAAATCCTCGTAGTATGTTTTGTTCCGTCCCACTAACACTAGTGAGAACTTAGATGTGTCTCAGAATCATGTCAGTTTATTAGCACAAAACGAAGAATACGTAGGTTGCTCTCACAATTGCCCACGCGTTACACACAATACATTGATTTGACTAGTGTGGCCGGCGGCGCCTTGAGGCTTGAACAACGCCGACAGGGCACATCTCTCATTTATCGATCCACTCCAGCGATCGGCTAACTTGGCACTAGAGGTTCCGTTGTCTCACGCCTTGGGCTTGGTACCGCATTAGTGCAAACTGGCCGCGTGACATGGCTGCCGGCCAAAGATCGGTTAACACATTCCCTCACGGTACATATATCTGAAATTCGACCGCATCTAGACGCTGTCACCCGGTTTTAAAAATCTGTACAAACTTCCTAAATTCTCTGCTTTTCACACTTAAGCCATCTAAGAATACTATATATGCTGAGATGGCTCGTGACTGTACCATGCGTGCATACTCAGAACGGAGATGGTGGACGTCGCAAGAATGTATCTGTTCCGTAGCCGCTCATTACCTCTAGTGAGGAGGCTCTCGTGGCTTTGAACCATCTCGGTTTATTGGTACAAAACAGATCGATTATATGATGAATGTGCTGATCATAACCACAACATTGCGTGAACGCCTATTGAGGAATCACGGTGGTTATCGCTTTCATGTCCGTTTATTGTATTTGCTAACATCGTTTAATATAAGTCGCAGATTGATGATCATTGAGAACGATATGCTAAATGCTAACACCTTGCAGAATTGGGCATCTTTTAATACTGGCCGATTGAATGAAGGATATCGAGAGCTTTAAATATGAGAACAATTTACCGCATGCATTTAGTCACCATTCTCCCGAACTCAAAGCTAATGCACTAAAAAACGTAACAACTGCATGTTTCATAAATATTTCAGCTCCTCCATCTGACTAGAATGTTAACAAACCCAACATTTTTTAGTATAGCCAGATGCAAGTGAATTGGCATGTTGTTGGGTTTTTAAAGACATGCTTGCTCATGAGTACAGTGAAAGATGTACACCTGTAGAAATCGTATCTAACCTTCCGATCGTACGTAATGAAATAACCTGGACCCGGACTCCACGCACTGAAAGAACGACAAGACCAGACAAGAACATCGAGAATGTATTCTGTTACATTAGATTGGTGCTCACTCGTTTATATTCAAAAATAGGCATGCACTCGTTGGCAGATAATGTCCTGACCAATCACAAGGCGACTTCACTTTATCCGATTTGCTGGATACTGCAAATAAAGCTAAAGCGCACCGGACCACGTGTGGAGACACTCGAATCACTACAATACATCATAGCCTAACAGAGATACCACGCAACCAGACCCTGAAACTTGGAGTAGCGATGCACATAAGATCAAAGTAGATAAGGTGTGATAACAAGTCAGATGACAGTGTAATACTGTCTCCCACTCAAGATGATCAAATACACCAACTGTCCCCCCAGAATATTCCACTTTTTTGATTTACTGCTTACTGCTTTTTCTGCAGTTTCCATTCCGAAAAATGAATATAGGAGATTGCTGTTTAATTTAATAAAATGTACGGACTAGAAGTTAGACACAAACTTCCTCACGTGAAGAGGTGCAAGGATTTTCAGACTTCAACGTGAGATTCCATGGGCTACATTTAGTTGGATTTATTCTTTCCTGTCGGTTCTGAAGATACAGAATGTATTGTAGGCACGAGGAGCCTGAATCTTATGTAATGGAAAATCTACTTGCATTTTTCACATCGAAAGATCTGACTCCGCGAGCCGGAATCGAACCGGCGACCCTCCGCACACTAGGAAGACGCTCTGCCAGCTGAGCTATCATGGTCCGAACAGGTGGCTGTGAATAATGCAAGTGAATAATCGGCGATGCACGAACCACTCTTCCAATGATACACAGTAACTAACTTGGTTTTAATCATTGAGCTAGCCTCGTCGGTCACTTCCCAATGGGACGAACAGCACACGGATGAACGTGATCCATAGGACATTGAAATATTTTCACAGAATATATTGTCGGCACGAGGAGCCTGAATCTCATATATATATATATATATATATATATATATATATATATATATATATATATATATATATATATTGATGATAAGATGAACTGAAGCATGTTGCACATATTAATTACGTATATGCATATAATGAAAGCATTTTGTAAGAAATTACTTTTCAGAACGGGAATTAAAAGATCTAACCAAATCTATCCAACACGGTGGAGTGCCGACCTGTTTCCTGAGTTAACGTAATTTATATATATTTTCATCTCCACGTCATATCGATGAATTGAAAGCTGATTTTAATCAGAGACTATTATCACAACTCTGTCTATCGGATAATCAAAATTTTCTCGTTAGCCCTAAGGCGTCTAAAGTAATAAGCTGGCGTTTTCACTGATAAGTTGAGGGCAATTTGGTTCTGTGGCTCTGATCACCAGAACCCATTGATCCACCGGATCGACGTTGGTCCGTGAACGCGACAAGTCACCCGACTGAGGTCTGTGCCATTTTTGCACGAGAAGAGCGTAGTGAGCTAGGCGGTCACAACGGACAATGGTCTTTCAGAGAGGCCTGTGGCCAGCTGACCAATGAAATACACATCACTGATGTGAAAACCAACCACTGCCTTTGGTTCTCAAATGAAACTTATAATTTCCCAAATTACCGTGATAGTTTCGCAAATCTGAGTGATAACTTCGCAAATCAATGTGATAGTTTCTCAGTTCAATCTTAAAATGGTATATATTATTCCTCACATGGTTGAACGATTTCGCTCATTAAACTCCCTGCCTTGCTTCTCGATCTTGGTGATGACGTACAGCGTGCAGTTTCCCCCAGGTTCATTTTGGATCTTCCGGTCAGTTGAGGTCACATGCCCGATTTGGTCTGTCTGATTATCCGGCAAATATGGATTGCGTATACCAGATACAAGTACCAACTGATCAAGAGATTGATATCCAGATTCTGGATATTGACATTGAAGAGACAAACGAGTAAGTGCACACTGCACTCATAAACTAAACAGAGGTGTTTGAAAAGTATTTTCCAGAAGGTTGTAAAGTTTTCAGGGAAGGAGTCAGCACTTAGCAGTTTTTGGGGGCAAGTTCATAAATTACCGAAAGGGTACAGTGGCAATTAAATCGCCCGAAATAAGGCGGAAATGTAATGATTCTTTGTTGCACCAAATACTAAATTTTCGCAAGGTTTATACAGACAAATGAACAAACAACGACTGAATAACAAGCTCCTCCACCTGATGGACGGGGAATGTGAGTAATGGGGTTATTTTGACGGTGGATAAAGTGGTCGTACTTCATTCAGTGGTAATCATCCATCAAGGATGGACAGCCCCCAGCGCAAAAGACGTTTCCGAGTCCGAATTCCGTTTACTTCATTGTGTTTGGGTCCAAAGAGTAACTCGAAAAAATTGAACGGACGGTTACTACATCAGAAATCAGAAACGAAAGTAAAGCATGGGAAAGTATCCAACCATAGGAATCTCACACTACTGGCCATAACCAAACCTCTGCTTGGACACCTCGCTTGCATTTCCGCATTTAGATGAGAACCTCAATAACTTGTTGGTCAGACAGTGGAGTTGCAGAGTCTCCTTGGGATTTTTGAAGAAAATTTACGAGTTTCGTTTTCATCATTCTTTGGGAATCCCAGTCAGAGACTCTAGTTGGGTTCTCAAAGAAAGATTGCTTTTAGAGGCAGAAACTTTCATGAAGTTTAATTCCCTCAGGAACACCCAGCAACAAGCCGAGAAAGAGCCTCTGTAATACTATGAAGTGCATACGTCCCTAGATGGTTAACTGAACCAGAGCTCTAGAGATAACCGCGGGCGTGGTGTAGTTCCAGAATACTGGGAGATGCTGGAGTATATGATGGCTACCGACGGTCTAAAGCGTTTACTTCCGGTCAGAAGTACCGAGTCACAGAACAGTTAGTACGATAAATGGTCAACTCAACAGATGGTTTTTTGATGAACTCTCAGAAATACCAGCTGTGTCTCCGTGGAATACCCGAAAATAGTCGAATGAACCCAAATCTCTTTATAATACACGCAATTAGAATGATACAGGGATACAACAGCTCACCTTCAGTAACGAGATTATCCAAAATACTGGATATTTGAAAATTCATTGAAGCTGCTGTGCCCGGTGAGTTACCTCCGTCCACTTTCAAGGATTGAGATAGGGCTTTAGTATCCGAGGTAATGAAACTCTTCAGGACAGCCTAAGTTGATCAGAATTTCAACAAATCGGCACGTGCGTTGATTTACAAAAAAAAGGATTCTATAGAAACCACTGCGAAATCATCTTAGTATTCGGCACTGACCAAGCAGCCCTCGCCAAAGGAATATTCGTGATATTTAAGCCGGTTTCAAACCAGATCGGATTTGTTGCCGACAGCATATTTACTATCGGGCAGACCTTAAAATATAGACAATGTGAGGGTATTGGCAGACACATCCTTAAGCACCCTAATTCGTTGGTCAGATAGCACGCCTTCGTCCGTTCAGAATCAGGCTCAAGGCTGGACTCAGCGAAGCAGATCGATGATTTGTTAAGCAAACAGACTGTCATCGTTTGTCCAGAATCGAGGAAAAGATTGAGACCAACGAAGCGAAACGATGAGTTAATCAATGGTCTGAACCAGGCAGAGCCGAATCAACCAATCGAGTGGCAACCAGGAGATCAACAAAAATCCGGTCATCTAATGAAACAAGCTTGTTGTCGAATTTTGTCTGAAATATCGAAGCACACGGAGAGAGTTGTTCAGTAATTCAAGTGAGATTGAATTATGTGTACACTGCAAGTTTGTATTTTTCTTTTCAGATATGCGTAACACTCCTTTCACGTCTGAACCTCTCAGCATGATGGTTTGATAATTTACTTGGGATTTGAATGCACGGTCAGTTGAAAACCGTATTTCTACACACTTCCTGGGATTAAGTAGCATACTGACAGCATTGGACAACTCCGTCATCTTGGAAATAGACGGCTGTACTGGATTGGCATTACCACTATCCCGGTATTCACAACCCAAAAATAACATCGTTGGTATATTTGAAATTAAAGGATGATCTCGTAAATGAAAGTTCATACGTGTAGCAAGCGAACCGAAATGGCGATAAGACAGCACCTTCCAATACTCCGGTGTTGACACGGATTCTAGAGGATGGTGGAACAATAAGATATGTAAACTGAGATTGGTTCGTGAAACATTCTCTTACAAAATGGGAAAGTATTAGGGATATTCCTTGCCGATCTAAACGAGATAGTAAAAAATTTTGTTTTGAGGGAAATGAAAACATTTTTACAGTTCGAGAAACAGACATGGATGATTTCCCTCTTCTGATAAATCAATGACGTAACTGAATTGATAAGACTGGAATCGGCATCAAGAATAGAATACTGCTATCCGCTGGCAAACTGATTCATATCCAAAATATTAACGTCGGACTTAAAATCGTCAATAATAATCCGTTCAAAAAGTGTTGAGTATGACTGAAGTGGATGCAATGAGGCGAAATGGACCTTTTACTTTTTTCGGTACTAGAATAAAACAAACTTGACTTTAGGAGGCGGCTAGTGAGAAACATCAAGTGAATATGGAGAATACAGAAGCCTTGTCCGTGGCAGAAGTTTTCAGAATGACAAAACTGTGGCCATCAGATCCCGAGGTTTTGTTCATATTCATCGATTTAAACTCCTTGAAAACACATTCCGGATGAAAATACTGGGGATTTCCCAGTTCATCCGGGGTTCCAAGTAATTTGTGTAGTAAATCGACTGAATTAATTCCCGGGACAAAAGACTTACTAAGTTCCTCAAAATCTTGCTTTATGTAGATTGATTGAGGCGCAAGACCACATTGCATCTTGAGTCCGTTCCGTAACTGATAAGAACAGTTGGCTTTGAATACGGTACTCAAGCACATTCCATCTTCTTCGATTTACATGTATTACAGTACCACTGCAGACTTACTGTGCGAACGATCTGCTATTTCTTCCATCCTCCCCAATTTCTTCAGCTTCTCTGAATCAAAACGGCTTCCAGGCGTATTAGGTTTTGTTCTTGGATAGCATATTTCGTAACATGAGTTTAAATAGCTGGCCATATTATCACGATGTATAGGTACTCTAGGGTCACAAAAATACGTCCAAGTTTGAAAAGGTCAACGACCTTTCCAGTTGATAAATATTGAGCTCGTCATACAGCCGTTAAAGCACCTTTCGAACCGGGAGCTTAATTAGGCTTTGATTATTGCTTTTAGTAAAAATTTAGGAAGAAATTTGACAATACCGTGGTTGGAGCTTCCCATTGGAGCACGCCTCATAGCACGGGAGAATTTGGCTCATTCACGAAGAAACAAACTCCGGCGGGAAAATCAACAGTATTTTGGAGGGATATTAGGCTGTGGAAAGCCAAACCAGAGCTGTTGAATTCATCAACGCACTATAAAAGTGGGATGTCCATTCACTTTATTAGTGTTGAATAGAATGAATATCGGAAATTGGCTTGTTCTGTGGAACTACAGTCTGGGGTCAGGTGCAGATTAGGTGTCAAAACAGAAGTACGTCGAGAGGTAAAGAGTACCTTACATTCAGTGGTCAAACCGCAGACATTTTGCGTGCTGTATGTAAAAAATACATAAGTATGAACGACGTCAAACAGGACAACTCCCACTTTTGATTTTCTGCCCGGCTATCTGTCCAGGTTATTGCCGAATGAGCCCAAGAATTTTCGAAGTGAAACAACACCACAGCTCGCATTTGCGAAGACTCCGGCAAACAGCTGATATCGGATGTCTTTTACAGGACTGGAAGGATATTGGGCGATAAGATCAACGAGACACAAACTCGTTCGATATTATTCTTCCAGAAAAACGCTTTCCACTTACTTCGATGTTTACGAATCTGTTCCAACAGCATGTTTGAGTCATTTTACTTTATTCCTCACAGAATGAGAAAAATGGCATAGTTCCGCGCTCTATTTAGATTCAGCGGTATCGCGTTTGAAAATAAAAAGTGGGGTTTTTATTTGATCACTGAGGACACAACGTTAACATGGAATTGAAAACAGCGGAATACACTGGTTTAAATACGCCAAAGCAGTAACGATAGCTCAAAATAACAGCCAAATTCAAAGGCCCCACTACGTCAGAACTAGGTCACAGGAGAGTTAGAGACATCACCTTCGGGGTACCCTACCAGGTTCCAGCAGTTTGGTTCGTGTCAAAGCCACACTCGTTTGCCACAAATTCTTCAATGTGTCTCGAAAGTAACTTCCTCTACTGGCACTCTTAACAATTTGTGCTAGTATATATTGGTATCAATCGTTCATGCATACTTTCCGTAGCTAGGTACATCAACTTGCGTAGCTGATTTAAATTCGCAAAACTAAACTATGATTCACGTTGATCTATCGAATTGCTATGCGGTTCTCATTTTGTTTTCGACACGCCTTAAGGGTATTATTTTGCTAACCTGATAACCTGAGTGTAGTCATCGCTCATGGGTAGAACTAGCACCTTCAATCAGTGCCGCCGTTTAGAAGCATCGTTTAACCGAAATCTTTACTATCGTGACCAGTGAGTGAAGACTCGTGTCCTTTTGAAGAATTGGCACCCTGATACCAATCGAAAATGAAATCATATTTATGCTTTCAAACAACTGCGTGTACGTCACATTCGGACATCGGTCATGAAGTGGAGCTTACGTGACAAGTGCGTAAATTAAAACTAAATCGGACGAACTAGGACAAAGTTTAATAAAGTTGTATGTTAACAGAACTAACATACAGTCCGATTTAACGAGATGAATAAAGCTGCCTGACATAAGGTTCTCGTTTACTTAATGGACAACATGTGACCTTCAGAAAACTGGAGATCAGCTTTTGTTCGAGGTAGACATTTGTCCAGATATTTTACATAGATATCTCTGAAGAAAAAATTTTGCTGTGTAGGTTTGTACTGGAGCCTACTATGAGTCACATCACATCTTTCACCCGTTAATGACTACTCGCCTGATCACCTATTTCTACAAATTACCAAAAGTGTTTACCATCCGTTTCAGGTGTATGTTTGATTTTGTTTCCGTCGGGGAACTAAATTCCAGTTTTCCATACCGATTCTGTGGGTCGCAAAAACCGAAATTTCCCATCCGCGTTCGTAACTCCGTGGCTCGAGTTCACTTTGTCTCAGATTCGGGACAGGGCGGACGTGGGTTTTTGATGGCATTCCAATCTGTGCTCTCCAATAAAAATGATGCCGATAAACGTGCCTGTGGTGTGGCCCCACAAGTGAATGATCAGAACGCAACACGGATCCTAGGTGGATTCTCCGTGGTTTCTGGTCAGTGGCCGTGGATGGCTTCCTTGTGGTATGATAGGCGGTTTGTTTGTGGGGCAAGTCTCGTTGCATCCCAGTGGCTTCTAACTGCGGCTCATTGTTTACCATTGTGAGTTTAACCGTGTGTAATATCCTCTAACTCCACATAACAAGATATATTGGCCACGAACAGTAACTAATCCACAGGCGTTTTCACTAAAATCGAATAATTTATTCTTTAAATTGGGAAACTAGTTTGTTCGTCATTTTGAGACACATGGACAAACTAAATCATTAACGGTGACCACTGAAAATCTCAAATATGGACTGGTTGAAGTTTCATTGATTTGCACTCTGCTTAGGGTACTCCGCTACGGTCGACTAAATATCTCGCCGAAGTTGAAGCCATTTACGTAGAGCCACAAAATCGTAAAGCATAACCAACCCAAAATCGAGCATTGTAAAGTTCTTATTGCGACTTATAGGATTCATTTGTGATAAAAAAAAGGCACGAAAAACAATCCTCCTCAAAATACGAGACTGGAAAATCTCCCTGATAGCCAGGACATGAGTTGCCGTCATATTTCACGTACTCGAGCTCCACCGAATATAAACGGGCATCGGGATCGACTCCCGACAGGCAGGTTAGCAAGCCGAATAGCTCGAAATATATGGATGGCATGTGGCATCACTGTCAGTAATGTTACGGAACGATCACACATTAATAAGTGTAGAATTCATCAGAATTACGGTATTGAACGATTAGATCTAATTTAAATAATCTCTATCTGCGATTTTCTTACTTAGTACAATCTGATAATCGAATCATGAACGGGTGAAGAAAGGTCTCTGGAAGGTTGTTTTTTGAACAAAAATAAATGCCACTACCATTTCCAGTATTACTACTACTACTACTACTACTACTACTACTACTACTACTACTACTACTACTACTACTACTACTACTACTACTACTACTACTACTACTACTACTACTACTACTACTACTACTACTACTACTACTACTACTACTACTACTACTACTACTACTACTACTACTACTAATACTGCTACTCCCAATTCACCGGCTTGTTTTCTTTGCTCTTAATTATATCCTACGGAGTAGTAATAGCTGCACTGAGTAACTCAGTTTCACGAGGTATTATTAGTACAGTTGTTGGATAACAATGCACTAAATGTGAACTAATTTTAGTGTTTTGCCGTATTCAGTTTATGTCGTTTTTTAAACCAGTAAGTTCCGATGTACTACCGTATTGTCTGATGTTCACTCACATACTATGTTATATTATGCAAAAAAAACTTTTATGTGGGAAAAACTGACCTGTGTTTTACGATTCAACAATGAGAACGTTCTAATTCGATTCGCAGTCAAAATGTCTTTTGGAAGCAGTCTTAATCCCTGTACGAACACTTCCCTTTTCATTCCATTTTTCTGATAAACCTTATGGATGTCTTCACTGTTTCTATCACAAAAACCGGTGCATCATTTCTCGCTGGAGCACAATTTATTTCCAAAAACTACTATCAGCTTCCGTTTGACGTCTAGGAGGAAAGAAATAGACCGTTGGAATGCCGTACTGGGCGATCTCCTACTTGACTGGCCCGACAGTGGAGAACAAATCGTCCGAATGACAAAAGTCAAGATCCATCCAATGTATAACGTGGGCGCAAGATACGACTACGATCTGGCATTGATCAAGCTGGCAGAAGAAGCACAACTTGGACCGAGTGTTCGCCCAATTTGTTTACTCCGTGGAGAAAAGCTACTTTCGACATTAACAACTCTTGAATTCACAAATGGCTGTTATGTCGCTGGCTGGGGTCGTTCGGAAAGTACGTTTAGCGGTAACCTAGCTCGATTTATCTTTACGCCTTAATTTTATTTAGGTCACTTCATTATCTGTGAATCAAACCAAATGCAAAAACTTGGAGGTTCATGAAAAGAAAAAGATTTATTTGGAGAACACAGTTTGGTGAACAAGCTCGTTTTCAGTGATTCATAATCATGCCATTACATCACAATATATTACGACAAGTCAAAGGGTTGAACCAATTAGATAAATGGGAAGTGATAAAATTAATAATGAAAGGGGTGGGGTGGGGGAAGAAAACAATTGTAATCCGGGCTTAAATCAAAACCACATGTGTATTGTTTTTCTCGTGTATTTTCAGTTTTCATCTGTTCTATGGACTGTTGTAGGGTGGACGGAGGGCCAGGGAAGCTTAAGGGCACATACAAATTGTTTTTCAGGGCATAGAGGGGGGTTGTGGAGACGGATGCTGACGGCCTCAGCTGTGGCTAGCATGCGACACTTTGCCGGTCTTGATTGCCGACCCCGAACCTTATACAGCGCACGGAAGGCCTCAGCCACGTTCACTGCGTGATTAGTCTGGGCAAGGCGTGAAACGACAGCGCTAGTGAGTGACTTAACTGCTCCAGTGTTCAACCATGCAGGGTGGTGTTCGCAGATGCGTTCAGACAAACGCCTGGTCG
The DNA here is from genome assembly GCA_948099385.1 of Fasciola hepatica. Classification (NCBI taxonomy): domain Eukaryota; kingdom Metazoa; phylum Platyhelminthes; class Trematoda; order Plagiorchiida; family Fasciolidae; genus Fasciola; species Fasciola hepatica. The sequence continues at coordinate 3,849,851 of CANUEZ040000016.1, forward strand.
TGCGGCCGATATACGTTGTTCCACAGGAACAAGTGAATGAATAAACACAAAATGAGGCTGCAGAATCAGGCACTTTGTCTTTCAACCGCAAAAGCACTACCGGCCGAGATTCGAACAGAACCCGGAACTTAGCTGCGTAGAAAGTTTTGCTGATTACCCCTGACAATCTTCTCTGCACAGTCTCTGCCAACGTATCACCCTTGAATGGAAAAGATTTATATTAATTTTTAACATCGTGCTTGAGCATGAGTGCGGCGGACGGGGAAAGGAAGATGAAGTGCATCGTCGAGACCGACCAAAATTTTCGCTCCTCGGAGGTGTTTTCTTTTGGGAGTGTTTTCATCAGCCTACTGGCTCTAGTTGAAATATTTGCCTTCGAATCAAGTCATTTTATTACCGGAAAGAATATGGTTTATATTAGGATGCAGGCGTCATTATCACCAAACGTCGCACCGCAAACTAGTTTTTTCAAACTGGCATCGGGTAACGTCCCTTCTGACTGGCGATATGGCCAGTCACCAATTGGCGGGAATTCTTCTGTTGTTTCATCAATCCACTGTCCTGTGGTTCATGCTGCCGTTCGCTCAAACCTTGACCTGGATTTTGGGCAGGCGCTTCCGACTGTCAGCTAACGGGACTTGGTCGTCTATCTACGATGAGTCAGCCTGTACCTTCACGGGAGAGACGTACAGAGAATAGCGCACAACATAGCTAAGACACGAAGCCAAGTTGTCAGCACCCAACCAACTTCCGAAAGACTCAAGCGAGATTAACGGTACCTACCGCGTTTGAACAAAGACACTCGGTATCAATTATTTCATCAGAAAGGAATCCATTGTTGATGGTTTTCTGCTTCACTTTCTTCTTTTCACTTTCGAATACCGCGAGGCTTGGATCATCTTTCAAAACCGAGTTGGCTGTTGAACCGACTCTAAAATGAAGACCTTTCTCATCACAGTTAAAAAAATGTTCTTCCAACCATAATCATTGGAAAACATGAGCGCGCATTCCAGCCAGTTTGGTAGCTCTTTACTTGAAACTTCTGAAGCATCACAGTGTAATGGTCTTGAGTTATTATTTGCAGTGTTGTTGGAATTTGTACAAATAGCCTTTGCTAGCGAGAAAATTGCTATGCTCCGTACTGCGAGCGACCTCTATTGCTTCTCGTGCAGCAATACTCCTGTTATGGGCAGATGATTGCGACGACCAGTGAGAAACCTTTCGTACGCAGGGCTATTGAAATCACCGGAATAACAGATACATGAATGCATGATTTTAGCTGACTTGAAGTACCTTGGGCTCAACTAGTTTTGATACTAGCCTTACTTATCACGACCATGTGGGCTTGCGTTCCCCTTACATCGAATTGTGAAACTCCTTTCCTGCGCCAATAATTCACATTACTTTAACACCAAGGATCAAACATGTCTTTCTCATTAGTTGTCCCATCATGATTTATGAGTGCTTGAAAGCTCCACTGAGTGGTGTGAAAGATGCAGTGCTTATACCAAGTGGACCTAGCAGGCTTGGCACTTGAAATCAGACACTAAAAGTACGTCTGCGGTAGCCACCGCCACAGGTATCAATGTCTGTTGCAAACAAATGAGCGCGTACAACAGCATACAGTACAAGCGGAATTCCTGAATATTCAATGACACTGTCATATGACTTCATTGGCTTTCCGTGAGTTACCTGAAAAGCCTTCAATGTTCACGCATTACATACCCAAGTGCAACTTTTGACACGTGTCACAACACAAGGATCTACTAGGTTTCTTTAGCATAGTAGCACGTGGCGTTTTTATCAGAGTGTAGTCATACGATCCGATGACCGTGTTCGCCACCGAGATGTTTCCGTGGTGAAATAAGCCGGGACCGAGACAATGTCGTCGCACGGAGGGGGTTACCTCTCTTCAGGAGTACGCTCTACGGTGTTGGGGAAGAGCACAGTGCTCCCTACATGATAGGTGAAAACCGGTAGATTAGGACTTGAAATAAAGAACCCAATAAGGTAGCAGCAGATCATATCTGATGACTAGACGCACTAAACCTTAGTAACGTATTCCCAAAATTGGGACCGGAGAAAAATCTCATTCATCCAGCATCGCCGGTAATGTGCCATCCACTAGACACTCTACTCTCAGGTAAAACAGAAACGAAAAAGGCTTGTTAAACGAGGTGATACTCAAAATTCAGAAACCCGATATTCCAACTGGACAGAGATGCTGATGAACATATTCAGTTGTCAGCAATAATGTGAATTTCAGGTTAAAAGGTATGTTCGATCTGAATAAGAAATAAACTTAGAAAATCGAATGTTCAGTAGTTGATTCTCCCCCCCTTCCCGAAAATAACCATGGTCGAACTACTTTGTGCAGTATTCTTCGGCTTTCTTTGTCAATTTCAGCCCCCTTGTCCGTTTACTGAATATAATTCATTTGGTTTATCCAAATTTCTTCACGGTGCTTCTCACCAGTAGTACTTTTTATAAAAATTATCTTTTTATTAAAAATCTAGCGTTTAATTGTGCACGAGTCTACAAAGAACTGATTGAAAAACTAAAACTGTTATCATCTTTTGTCAGCGAGATCGAATCATACTCACCTTCATTTCGTGTGTGCATAAGTGGCAATGGCATTATTAAGTTGATTAAAGATTCTCATTCGTTCGGCAAACCTCTTTTGTCAATCCATGATTCTTCTCTGTTCACAACCACTCTTTGTGCTGTTCACGTTCAGCACAAGCGGTCACAAACGAGCTGCGTCATCTGCGCATGCCGTTGCTTAATGTGACTGCATGCAACGAGACCGAAGCTTATCGAGGGCTGTTAACCTCCTCAATGCTATGCGCTGGTCACTCATCCGGCGGCCATGATTCATGCAAAGGTGACAGTGGTGGTCCTCTAATGTGTCAGATCGGATCCACAGGGACCTGGTACCAGATTGGCGTTGTTTCATTTGGCAAACAGTGTGCACGTAAGTGATAACTGGTAAATGTGGTTTCGGGTAAGGAAGTATCCTTGCAAGTTGATTCTTTATTTACTAATACGTTATAGTTGTGTACGTATTTGCAACGGCCTGAAATCAGTCATGGTACCTGTTGTGTCCCGTAACTGGTAGGCAAAACGTAAGCATGACTGTACGGACGAACGTGTGTTTAGCATAAGCCTACTCTGAACGCGAGTGCAACCATGACAGCAAAGAGTACAGCAGGTAACTAAGTAGTACTCGAATCTGAGTCATATACCAGTGAAAATGCAAGCCAAGCGTACAACTGAATCAGATCACGCAAGGTTTCTAGACACGTGAAAACCACTGACTGATCAGTGCAGTCCATGATGGAGCATGGCTAGTGTCAGACCTGTATACGTGTGTACGGGCATGTGTCCATTTGCATGGAACATGGATCAATGATCGGCAGTGTATGTGCGTGCCAGACTGTCTGACTGCGCACGTGACTGTTTAAACCGTACGCAACACCAGTAATTACACGTGGGGGGGGGGGGGGGGGGGTTGTAAAGCAGAGTATGAGAAACGGTTAGTGAAAGGACATGATCCGATGTGATCATTTGCTTTTTCAATGTGCACTTTGTGATGATTTTGTAGTTTTATTTGGCTGCTAGACTATTTTGTCTATTTGGAGAACTCGGGATTTCAAGAGACAGGCCATGCATCATTCGCGCCACTAACTTCTGTTCCCAGCCATGCCCCTGAACGCCTCCAACCAGCGACAGTCCCCATCTCTTGAGTCTCAACTAGGAAGATTGGAAGCACCAACCGAGGCCAATGCTGATGTTAACTGCTTCATAGCCTTACCATCGCGTTGCTTTTCCCAGCCTTGCCCAGCACGTGCGAACAGAGCACAGAAAGGTAGAATGTGCGCAGGAATTCCTAAAATACTTCTAGATCATCGGAGGCGGTGTTGAGCGATCACTTCAGCCAGAGGACAACTATCTGCACTGAACACACGACGACGAACCTCAAAATTACTCGCTCGGTGTTCCCATCAGCCTTGAACAATGCATCAAAGATATTAGTTTTCGAACGCAGAAAGCCGTTAAGCATCCTCAAGCACAATAGCCGGGTCTTGCAACCGTACTACAAGACACTAAGGACTGTGACATTTTACATCCATCCCTTAAGGGAGAGACGGGTGTCAAGGCAGCGCCACGGAAATTGTAGGTTCGCAAAAGCTGCTCTAGCTCTCGCTATTCATAAACTGATCTCCCCTCCAACACCACCTCCAGCTGTATTCAAGCTGCTGGGGTAGTTAAAGATACCGAGTAAATCTAACTGATCGCCACATACGATGAGTGCAGGTACAGGCTGCTGCCAGTCTTGCGAAAGAAATTTATACTAGGAGGGTGGGAAATGCATACCGTATTGGGATACATTGATTGCCAAGCGGTTCAGTGTGTTGCATTGGCTATGCATTGTCACGTAGTAAGGTGACGTCATCGGCGTACTCCAAGTTGAAAAAAACTGCCTCCTGAAAAGAGTTCATCTCCATTTGGAAGACCAGACAAGGCTTTCCGTAGAACAAAGTTGAGAAAATCGAGGATATAGGGCAACCTGGATGCACCCCACTGGAGACGATAAAAGGGGCGAAAGCTGGCTGTAGGCCCTAACCCGATCAAAGGTGTGACGATAAATCTGTTTGAGGACCAACACATGCTTCTCCATTTATCAACAGACAGTTACATAGTGCGGTCCTTTCGGTAGAGTCATAGGCCGCTCGAATGTCTAGGAACAAGATGATAGTTGCTCTTTGGAAGGTGCAACGTTTCTGTGGAACCTGACGAAGGGTCTAGGTTTGATCGATGCGTCCACGACCGGAGCGAAACCCAGCCTTCCTCTGTTGAGTCTGCTCTTAACGTGTTTGGCACAACGTGCCATATATGTACCTAGAAAGTTAAATCTAACTACTGCTTTCGTTTCCAGTAGTAATATTAGATATTCGTAAGACCAGGGGTGTACCCATTTCCAAATAATGCACCGTACACTTATTGGCAGATAACGCACCGACTAATCACAAAGCTACTTCGGTGCATCTACACGATCTAAAATTCACTGTCCGACTTCACCTAATTGGTTGTGTTGTGTCCCGAATTCGGTAGAGAGAACGAAAGCACGCATGTACGAGAAACGTGTATTCAGAATCGACGAACGGCAATTACGAGCACCTGCTCAAAAACAAGAATGTCCAAGCAAACATAAGCTGCCAGTCAATATCAGTCTGGCATGAAGTAAGCTACATTTGATTGGTGAAATAAGACAGAGCAGATCGTGATGCAGACAAGTATCCATTGTAATACGAACGGGACAGGAGTGGATCACGAACGGAGGCTCACGGTTCATGGATAAGCCTCACGGCATCATGTGACTGATTCAACCACACAACTGGTTGGATACTAGAAATGATGCTATAACGCACTGGACGGCGTGTGAAGATGCTCGAATCACTAAAACCTTCCTTCCTCACATTTTCCTCATCGATTTGGCTTGCTTGACGTACAGACCTTCGAACTGGGGTCGTAGGCTGTAGTTGTTTCATCGACTGTTTTGTCCTCTTCATTTGGAATAGCGTGATCATCATTCTCGGTCACGGTTTCTACTGCGCATTCTGGTATCTAAAAGGTGAAGTCGGCTGAGGTGGCGTTGATGAACGGTTGCGTCTTTAAGGTCTGTCATTTCGACCATGGATTGACCAAGTTGTCTTGTTATGATTCCACTGGCTGGTCGAGGATAGCTGCCTCGGAAATGTGTTGCATCATTAGAACCTAGGTACCTCAGTGACGACCTGATGCTCCTTGACTTGAAAAACATGGCTGAAGTTTCTTCGTCGTTGAATGCACTGAATTCCGATACTGTAACGGAAAACTGTCTAGAAATGTCTTTTATTCTGGCAATGTTTTCGGGTTGGCTAAGGTGAGAGCACTCTACACAGTACGAATCAGGTTTTCCGCTGAACCGTTAGAACATGGATTACGAGGTGCCTTTCGAAGATCTTGACAGCCAAAACTATCCAAATAACATTCCATTTGAAATGCACAGAGCTGAAAACCGTTGTCTGTGACGAGCACTTGCGGGACACTTTCCCGTCTGAAGCAACCCTTCGGAGCCCGTATAATAAAGGACGTAGTTGACATTGATGCTAAAAATACCTCAGACCATTTCGGGTATGAATCGATCAATACGAGTGCATCGTATCTGTTCAGAAACGGGCCGCAGGAATCCGCTTGTACACGCTGCCATTGAATGTAGCTGTCGGGCCACGAGCTTAAATTGTTGGATTTCTACTTGGCTTCGTGTAGACACGCATCAGAGTTCTTGGCTGTTGTATATATCCTCACATCCACAACAGGCCACTAACAGGTTAAACGAACCGAAGACTTCATCTTCTCCACCCCCAAGTGAACTTTATAAAGAGTTTCCAGGTCCGTTTAGGGTAGGGGAGGAGGTTGGACCAACCGATCGTCATGACACAGTACTCCGTCAGGTTGTACTCATAATTCCTCTCCATTCATGAAAAACGGTGGGTACTTTCTTTTCACCTCCGGTTGCCAGCCTGTAGTGACTCAAATGCATTCGCACGCTCATTATGCACCACAACTTCATTTCCGGTATCCAGCCAATCAGATGAAGTAGGACAGTGAGTGTTAGATCGTGTAGATACAGCGAAGTTACCTTGTGATTGGTTGGCGCGTTGTCTGCCAATAAGTATATACATCCTTTTGTATATAAGCGAGTTAATACGAACCAAATGTGATAGAATACATTCTTGCTGTCCTTGTCTGTTTTTGTTATTCTACCACCGTTCGTAGTCCGGGTGCGAGTTATTTCATTATGTACTACTAGTCGAGTAGATACAGATACTACATTTGGCGTCCCGACATGGATTCACTGACCATTGAACACTTGAACTTTCACAAAAATCCATCCCAAATCGAAGAATGGGTAGAACGATTTGGGCTCTGGTGCAGTATTCGTAAAGAAGCTAATCAAGATCAGTCGGTCTTATTCCCTGATTGCAGGTGGTCGCGAGTTGTATTCGTCGTTGAAGAACTTGGCGTACCCTGATGTACCCGGAAAACTGCGGTCTGACAAAATGAAGGAGCTTCTGCTGAACTATTTTATGCCAGTCAATTTCCAGGCCATCGAACGAGAAAATTCAATTTACTGATGCGGGGACAGAACGTGTCTTGTTGCGAATTCATTCTACAAGTGAATCAACAGGCTGCTCACCGCAGTCTTGGAGATCGTTTGGAGGAAATGCTTTGGGGTCGGCTGACTGCCGGGACCAACAACACCAACCTACACCGCAACTTACAGGAACAGAAGAGCTTGAACCTTCCAGAGGCTTGCAGAACTTGTGAGCAATTCGGTGACGTGGAACCCGCCACCACGCCCTAGACCACCATTTAGTTCTCACTTACTTAGTTCAGGTCAATGCACCCACGCGGTAATCACCAAGCTCAAGTCAATCTGTCACGCCATTCCAATGCTGAAGTGTCTCGCAAACCTGCGAACAGATGCATGTCGTGCGGGGATTTTCATTTGCATTCAACGTGTCGATTCCGTCAAGCCGTACCCCATGTACGTGGTAAAATTAGTCACACACCAAAGGTATGACAAGGGTCCAAAAGCAGCGTGATGGGGATGACCAAAACAAATAAAACCGAAGATACCAAACCTGTCTACACATGGAAGGCCACCGGTCAGAACGACCAATTCCTGTACAAACCGGTCTCATTTAAATGCTGATTTCAACACGAGTTCATTGTGGATACAGAAAGTTGTGAGTCCATCATTCCTGAGAAGATGCTGAAGATGATTTCTCACCGGAAAACCATAAAACCTACTGACATACGCATTCAGGATGTAACCGGCCACCACCTCACACTGTTGGGTGAAACGACCCTGATGGTACAATCCAAGCAACAGACGTATGTTCCAGTCCGCTTCCTGAATTCGGTTGACCGTTCGTCTATCCTGGAGTTGAATGTGTTTCAAGTTATGAATCACCCACTTTCACTTCACACACCGTCAGCAACTTCCTTTAATTCTGTGACATAATGTTACAAAAATCGTGACGGAATGGAAGAGGAGCCGGTGAAGTTGGGAATTCGTTGTGATCAGGTGTTCGTCAAACGAAGAGAGCTGCCGTGCGGTCACCCCAGTTAATCCGTCTTCTTGGGCTACACCGATGGTGGTTGCAATGAAAAACTATGGGCAAACGCCACAGATTTGTGGGGACTACAGACTAACTTTGAATCCACGACCACGAAAATGTGCGGCGACTAATATGAAGCTGGAAGACTTCCTGAAACCTATGCTCAGCAGCAAATTTTCTTCGAAGATTTATCTTACTGACGCATATCTGCGTCAAAAAAAGACATGATCATCGGTTGAAGCAGACCCCGGAATGATTCGTAGCCAAGACTGTGTTGATCAAGAACTCAAAATGGTATCCGGGAGTCGAACTTCCATGGTTTCGCGGTGAACGCCAATGGGTACCAGCAGGACCTTGTTCGTTTCAGATCTATAACCGAAATGGAGTCACCAAATAACCAAACACACTTGATGTCGATCCTTGGTTGTTTGCAGTACTATTCCAGATTCATACCGAATTTCGCCGTTGTTCCTCGACCAGTCATCCAATGAGTGGCAGTGGACTGAGCATTGCGAGAGAGTCGTGCAAGACCTCATTAACAGCATAGTTGACCGTCCAGCGTTAGCCCTATTTGCACCATTCAAACGAGCAGTGCGTCTGACGCTGGAATCCTTGCAGTGCTTGAACATAATGGATGCTCGATCATCTGTATTTCTCGACTTCTGAATTCTGCTAAGAGAGGATACTCGCGGACACTGAAAGCATCACTGGCTGTTTTCTGGGCTGTACGACGACTTCATAAGTAACTGATTGGGTTCAAGTTCACAACTGTCACTGACCACCAAGCACTATAATTTCCGTTTGATCCGAATAAGCCCTTCCCCAATTCCATGGCCTTCATCGAGCAACGACAGAGCATTGTTCCTAATGCGTATAATTACGACATCCTAAATCGACCTGGTAAAGCAATTCCATATGCTGATTTTCTGCCAAGATACTCGCGATTCGCCGCTGCCGAAGAGTGTAGCTTCATGTCACCTGCCGCTCCTGAATCAGTAGAGAAGTTACGAAGATACACAAAACGGTACTACTCGTCTGTGATTTCTGCTATCAAGAAAGGTTGTGGGAGGAAAGCATTTACCCAACTAGCCGTACGCAATGAAATAACTCGCACCCGGACTACAAACGGTGGTAGAATAACAAAAACAGACAAGGACAGCAAGAATGTATTCTATCACATTTGGTTCGTATTAACTCGCTTATATACAAAAGGATGTATATACTTATTGGCAGACAACGCGCCGACCAATCACAAGGTAACTTCGCTGTATCTACACGATCTAACACTCACTGTCCTACTTCATCTGATTGGCTGGATACTGCAAAAGAAGTTGTAGGGCATTATAGTGCGTGTGAATATGCTCAGGATACTACAGTATGACAGATGCTGGTAGCTTCGAGGCTATTGGAATCAGGATGAGACCTCTTTGGCTAGTGCAGTGACTGCAAAAGCTCTTCATGAAGATAGGAACAACGACCGATTTTTCCACAAAGAAGGGACCTGCTCAGAATTCAAAACATCGGAGGGCAAAGCATGAAGTTCTGTAATAAGTTGCACTCTACCATCTCTAAACAGGGTGGGCGGAGGCCATCGGAGCCCCGCGCTTTGTGGCATCTTAAAGCTTGTACTTCCCTGTGGATCTCCGTCTCAGGTAATGGACCTGTCGAAACAGACCGAGGTTCGTGTGCCGGAGCAGCTAAAGGAGAGACTGACACTAATGTTCAGCTACATTGAGCTTGAAACTGCTCCACCGTAATGCCGCTGCTGCCTGTGAATTGGCCAACCTTAAAGTTCACAGATCGTTCTACACACACCCAGTGGTTTCCTACCATGTCTCACATGAGATGGAACAGCTTGAGCGAACTTCCCACCGTGGCAGTATAATCCATCTCTTACGTACGACGCTACTGCCAGACCGACCTGCGTCGAAAAGGCGCAAAGATTCACGGGAAATCTGGAGACTTACTCCGCGACGAGACAGTTCCTAACTCACTAAGCCAGCGGAGTGCGAAGGATTTATGATAAGCAACCAGTGTTGGTTGATGTTATCAGGTTGGGGGCTTTATCCACTTAATCAGTTTGCGCGTTTTGGAGAACGGAGGGGTGAGATGGTACAGAAAGCTTATTGTAATGGAACCGTCGTTGCAGCCTGCGTTTGGGACGCCCAACGAAGTATATGGATAGCTTAGAGCAAACTAGTGAGTGATCCGAATCAAAAAGGTGGGATTGCTCTAGTATGAACGATAGTCTTGTATGCTGCTCCGCCATTTGTAGTTTATTGCGATGTGGGCCCATTACTGCCTGGACGAGGGAGAAAGCCACCTGGCATAAGGCGGTTGGAGTGCCTGAAGTTCGTACTAGTGAGGAACGGACGATGATCAAAGCATAGCGCCAGAAACCATTCCCTGTTTTTCCGAACGAAAGGACTCTAGCCCAGAAAGGCCTCCTGATGGCACCTCGTTCAATGAGAGCTGACCTACTCTAGAATTCATGACTTTTACCAAAATCCCAGTATCGGTCCGATGGCTTTACGTAAGTGGTAGTGCAGTTGTTGGTGGGAATTATCTTTGCATCTGGACCGCTATCGGTAGGTGCATAAGCCGAGACGACAAACGAAATGCGTGTATCAGGATGGCGAACCCTTACTTTGCATGAATTTCTAGGTCTCATTGAACATAACCGACTGCCGGATGGGATCCATTCTAGCAGCTCCGTTTCAGCCCTTTTACTCAGAGCAGGGCCAGAAGCCGTAGCTTCAGCAACCCCAGAAAGGAGTAGGTGAAACTTCCAAGAAGGACTTGATTGTAGGTGTCAATCAAATCATGGAGGTGGAGAAGACAAATCAATGCCAAAGAACCCAAGCGTACGAGCTAAAACCGCATGTTGTCTTATACGCGCAGGATTCGTAAGTTGAACGTGTCTAGTATGAATGGGCATCGTGGATTACCCATTGTAACCAAAAGGCCACCGGATGGAACTTCAGCAGAACGGTGGACAGTGATCAAATCGGCGGTTAAAGAAGCTGCTTTGAAGAAACTAGGGAAATCCAAAAACGATTAGAAGACTGGATATCAGAGGGACCTTATGTGGTTCTCCACTTCAAGTTTCAGGGTCTGGTCACCGGTTATCCATAATAATGCAGCGGTCCTTCGTGGAAATGGGGTGTATACCCTTTCAGTTTCACTCATACTCAATCTTGTAGTAGAAGAACTGTCAGCCAAAGCTGAGTCAGGAGGTTCACACCCCGGACCTAGAGTTCGCGCATGACACTGTTGCGCTGGCGGACTCCTCTGCCCAATTCAACCAGTCTCCAATCCAATCAATTTTTTTTCAGCTTCCATCGGGCTGGAAGTAAATACCACAAAAACTGAAGTTATTTCAACTTGCCCAGGGCTGTCGGTTCAATGACTGCCCATCAATGACCAACTGATCCAGTGCATTCAATCATTCAAGTATCTAGGTTCTACGCAGCTTCCAAACCGTCAGCTGAGGAATGAAGTAATACTGCGGATAGACAACCCCGGGAAAGTATTTCTCCAGCTACAAAGAGCATTACGGATCCGCAATGGAATCAACCTTCGGACTAAGGTGCGTGCTTGAGGTGCCGATATATAGGCTCCATACTCAGCCACGGCTGCGAAACTTGGCCATTGACAGCCAAGGATACCATGAAGCTTGAGGTGTTTGCGGCGTATTCCGAAGGTAAATTGGTGGGACGGAGTATCACAACGGTGAAGTTATGAGGTGCTTTGAGGTTGACGAACTCTCAGTCTTACTACAATGTCCTCGACTGCGGTGGCTGGGTCGTATCCTACCGTGACCCCAGACGGAACTAACCAAGCAAACATTCCGTCTCGAATCTTGTTCTGGATGGCGCTGTCGCCTTGGTGACCAGGTCGAAACTTGGATCAACACTTTTGAGAAGGATGTAGAACGCCTAGTATTACTGCCGGCTCATGGTGCCAATGGAAGAAAAACTGCGTCTGAACTCGGTTTCAATCGCCGCTCATGATCATCTGTGATGCACGATATGCATGGGGCGTAAAAGATAGTAAGTACAAAGGAATACACCAGCCGGTGATAGCGGGTTCGGTGGGGCTTGCAAAAAAATCGAGGAAGGACGAGAGAAAACATAGTCAGCGTTTCCACTGTCAATACTGCAGCTAGTACGGTCGGCCGAAGTTCCCGTTCGGTGTGAGAGGAAAAGAATGCGGCAACGAGGTGGACATGTGAAAAGAAGTTCTTGTGTACAGTGAAAGAGAGCGATCATGCACGCGCGTGAGTGAATAGTCAATCAGTGTACCGGCGATGGTTTCCATGGCCGTGTGCGTTGTGTTGTGTCCCGGATTCGGTAAGCAGACTGAAAGCACGCTTGGACAGATGAATGTGTACTCAGTACCAACGTGCGGTAAGCGCAAGTACAAACACGCAAGTGAAAACGAAAACACGTAGGCTGGTGCGTGATTCAGCGTTGCATGTAAGCGGAAGCCAAGTGTACAGTCGGATTAGGTTACACAAGGTCGTTCAACAGGTGGTAGGATCTGACTGGCCAGTGCAGCCCGGGACGAAGCACGACTGGCGTCAACTAAATAAGTGTATGTACGACTGCAGGCATGTGTCCATAAGTGAAAGCGATTTGGATCAAGTGCGCGTAGTAGGTCTTCGAGAATCTGTTCGAGGACGTGACTGTTCAAGCTGAACAGAATATCCTGCGGCCTGTTATACTACTTGGTCGCCCGGTCCAGAGTCCAGTAGATCATCGTACTAAAATATACGGCTAGAGGACAACGTCCAAAATAGTTCTTGTGAATGTGGGATCTCACTAAAACATTAGGGTATTACGTGGTGCAACCCTATTACGTAAGCTGATAGCGATGATTGACAGTGATGAGTGCCAGTAACTTTAAAACCGTGTAACGGCAGTCCTACCCTATGTCCTGCTAAATGTATTTGATAAGTAAAACTGGACTAAACCAATCCAGTCTTTTTATACAGTATTGTCTGTAGTCTAAGAGGCTTACGCCATAACGGAAAATTTGCTCATCAAAAACCTCAGATGTTAATCAAAATGACCACGTGGAACATCGGAAACGGAAACAAGATCTCTTTCATGCTCACTATTGGCAACTGTCCTAGCATGATATCAATGTGAGAAATCCGCACACGAAAACCAGTCAGTATTCTAACAAAAGTGTAGTCCCACATTGTATATTGATGTGCATCTAATGTTCTATTTAGCAGTATGGTCTTCGATCGACAGATGTAATTAAACTTGTTTTTTTATAGATCATTCACGTCAGTTAGCGAGAGGTGTTCCAGTATATATAATCACTTCCTTTGATGGATGTAACTGAAATGGAAATTCACACTTACATCAAGAACAATGCTTTTTCTAGCAACGAAACTGAATAATCCATGTTTTTATTCACAGTGATGAATACCCCTGGAATCTACAGCAATGTGCGGGCAGCTGTTTCCTGGATTGAATCAATCTTGAAATCCGATGAACTCTAGTTATTATTAGTATTTCCAAGTGAATCTATTGGTCTCCTTCTTGAATTGCAGTTTCGGGCTCGGACTCAGTGCCCGTCTTAAAACATGATTCACAAGATGTATAGAAATTCAAACTAGACATTTTGTGTTCGGATGATTGAAAACTATTCATAAATGCCGCAATATGTCCAATTTGTGCTACTAATATGAAATTGATATTGCCATCGATACTCTGAAGCGTGGCCCATTAAACGTTCATTTTTTTGCAACGGTGGAAGAATGTACATTCATAGCAGGAAATTTTCAAAACGCTAGTAGACGAGAGAGTGATAAGGTTATGATAACGCATTTTGCACGCTTTTTTGTGAAAGATGTTGTTCAGAAGCTTCTCGTGTTATTTTTCCGCCTCATTCTAGTAAAAGATGATGTTGCAAAAATGTGCGGTGAGTAAAACACCAACACAGTCAACATGCAGAAAAGTATTCCATCGGTTCTGATGAAAAGCAGAGTGGTCAAAGAGCACTGAACGCATTCAGATATGGTGTTTCTGTGTAGATTCTTGCATGCCAATACAAAGCAGGATGAAACAAAGTGAGCCGCTCAATTTTTTTGACCAGTCAGAATTTTACGTCCAATGAGCGGGTTCAACTGTTACTCTACATTGAAACCGGATGGCTCATTAAAACTTTACTCGTACAAAGACACTTCTAAAATGTCTATTTCCGTGACATTTAGGTTGCGCAACTTATTTCGCCAGTTGATGCGAACTGTAGTTAATCATGACCATTCAAGTTGGAGGAGTATTATCTGAGACTCTATGAACAGTGAAAATTCACTGGACGATTTACCAGTCTGTTAGATTTGGAATTCTAGGAGCAGGGAATGATAATTTCATTGTCCTAGACACGGTAGCGAAAAAGTGAAAATTAAAAGGTTCGTTTACAAAATTCGCCCCATAAAATTATATGGTGATGAAATAAGTTCAGACGCTTTATTCAAACTGACATAAATGGTTCATATTGGGTTGTAATACTTCTTTAAGAAAGCTGGATCAATTCCGAAAACGACAATTTCATTCCAATTTCGAACACACCTGCATAGTTTGACAAGGAACAGGAACAGCCACTCGAAGAAGTAAGTCTCCGAGCCGGTATATCCTACTTTTGATCTTCGATTTGGTTCGCTGCTCTAAATTCTGTCGACCGCAGACATAACAACGAAGTTGAAACCTTCCCATACGTCCGCCCACCCAACAGTCTTTAGTACAAAGCAGACGCAGGCAAACAACTACGGAACTACACTCTGTTCAGAATCAGTGCTCTATGCATGTTGACAGTTAGCAAGCACTTCGATGCAGGAGACTAGCTCATTCACAGGTGATTATTTACCACTAATCATTACCTGCATTTCACATTCTCCAGAGCCATCTCTTACTCTTCCGCTAGCTCGAAATTCAGAAAAATTTCCTTCACGCACGTCTACATATAGAAATAGCCTTATCTCTTACCTTTTCCGCCTATGCACAGGACACGGCTGAGTGGCCAATGGCCTTACTTCTCACCTTCGACGTTAATCACGCTGTATTCACTGCCTCATTTCGCTTCCGCGCCCTTCTCTTCATATTCCAGTTAACCCGCACACGATTTCTTGGGTTTCCATTTAATACTGGATGCATGAAACTATTCATCAGCTGAACTATTGAGTACGCCCACATCATAATGTGACAGCGAATATAACTTTCGCCTGAAAGAGCATAACGTGTTGACCTGAGTTGAAAACCTGCGACTTATAGATCTATCAGCAGAAATTTACTGGTATACGATTGGAAATGAAACTGCATCAGTGCCAAATACGTACTCATGGCATCCATCGGCTTCCGTTTTGTGCACATCCAAATTGAGTGGTATCGCTTTTCAAATGCCGTATGTGCGGAACTTAGTGGATAGCTCAGGTACCTCGTTGAGTTCGTACCGAAAACCGACAGGTTATCATAAACCATCTCGTTGTTTATTATTACAAACGGCAAGTGATTGGTTTACCTCATGATTCAGAAAAGAAAAGCCACAACCACAGACAGAACACAACCTTGGGCACGAGAATCGTAAAGATAAAAAATCACATACGGTTCGAATAGCATAGATGCGGTGGCGACCCACGAGATACTGACGATGCCTACAACCAAAGTGGAGTGGCGACAGGGACTTTCAAACGTGCATACATTTAGGTTACTATGTCAGTCGTTCATGTCACTAGACCAGCTCAATTCGGACAACCGTTAACCATGCACTGGGTGCGGTGGCTTTGGTTGATATCTCCTAGCGGCAACCTCTAAAGGAAATAATAAGGGAGAAAAGAGTACGAAAGGAGTGAGACGAGAACTACAATAATGGAATTAAGTCGATGCAGAAAGTTTGTGAAAGCAAGAGCGCCACTGACCGCGGCATCCAGCCATATCCCCCAAACGTATCTAACCACTGAGTGGAAGGGTCTCTTGGACCCCACCCAGGAGGTTTAACACGCCCTACACGGCCAAGCCCACTAGTTGGGCTTTTCATACCTTTCTTCCACGTTATGGACTGACCACCGTTACTCATCTTCCAACCGGTATCCGCCTCCGTAAACACAGCACGCCGTGGGATCCTGTCAGGGGACATAAACAACATATGTCCCAATCATTTTAGCCTGGTCAGCTTAAGTGTTTCATCTAATGATTTGATCCTTGAACCTAAGACTTTCCACCAAACCTCAGCATTGCTCACACGGTGTTCCCACCAGGTTCGAGCAATACTACGAAGAAATCGGTGTTCAAATACCGACAATCTTCGTATGTCCTCCACCCGTAGTGCCCATGTCTCTGAACCATACAGAAGCACGGGCCTCACTACTGCAGCGTACACTCGACCCTTGATAAGTAAACGAATGTCATGTCGACGCCATAGATGACTCAGGTTGGCAAATGTCAAGCGAACCTTCTGCATACGCAGAGACACTTCATCCGATATCCGACCCTCGGGTGAGATGCAGCTCCCCATGTACCAAAACTTGTTTACCACTTTTATAGTCCCCCAGACACTGAAAGGTTTGTTGTTGGACGAACCCAGTCCTGCAAGAGCATCTTGCACTTTGAAAGTGCAAAACGCATACCAAACATCGCTACGCAACCCGTCAAGCTGTTTAGAAAAGCTTGCAACCCACCTGGACCTTTACTTAGAAGAACTGTCGTCCGCATACTCAAGGTCTGATACCTTTCCACCCGGGAAAAGTTCAATGCGACTATCATCACCTGACAGAGAAGCAGTCGCTATGACCATATCAATTACAAAGTTAAGGAGAAATGGAGAGAGGGAGCAACCCTGACGTGCCCCACTTCTCGCGGTGAACTCAGGTGAAACATCACCGTAAGCCCGAACTCGGCTTCGGCTGTTCATGTAAAAGGATTTTACGATGGAAATGAATTTCTCTGGTGCACCCTTCAGCAAGAGAACTTTCCGGTCAACTGAGTCGAAGGCCGCTTTAAGATCAGGAAAGACGGGGATGGTGTGTCGATGTTCTAAAATTTGTCGAAGAGTGAAGATGTGATCAATACAACCTCAACCAGGTCTAAACCCAGCTTGATTCTCGCGCGAGCACTGTTCGCGAGCGTTAGATAAGCGGTGGAGAATAATACCAGCGAGCAGTTAGGATGCGATGCCAACCAGACTTATTCCGCACCGATTCACACCAACTCTTTAGAACTTGTTCCCTATCCCATACTAAGTCGAGAAGTTCCTTCAACTTCAACACCGGTGTTGAGCCACTGTCTTTGAAAATAGGCCAAGGCGACCCATCCGGTCCCGCAGCCTTATGTCGTTTAAAATAACTCATCTCGCGAAGAACCTCCGTTTCTAACTGAGGACTGGTATCTACAGCAAAAGCTGTACCCATTGCGCTAGTGAGCAAACCTGAAAAGGATAAAGACCAATTAAACTGCTTCCTGAAATGCTTCGCCCAGCGATTAAAACGACGCTCCAGAGTTTGAATCAGTGAGCCGTTCGCTAACGCCTGGTTTACGTGGATCGGTTTGTCTAATCAGACGGAAAAAGTTGCGGCTGTTGCCAATCACCGCAGCTTTTTCCATCTTCCCACACTTCACCATCCCCCAGTGGTCACGTTCATTTCTCAGGCTCCGAATCAGTTGGCGTTTAAGGCATCTCCGTGTCTCATCGTATCTGGAATCCGGAGGAATGGTTCTGCACACATCTAACAGTGCAACTGAGGATGCAGATATCCATCTTTTCCGTGTGTGTCTAGTTGTTGGACCTTGGGTAGCATCAGCAGCCTCACGTAGAGCCTGTTTGATCTTTGTCCATCGCTCTTCTGGATCCTGGACATTTAACTGCATCGATAGCCCGGTGCATAATTTTGTTCGGAAAGCATATCGTCGGTTATCGTCCAGTAGCAGCTGTGGAGGACGGTTCGCTTCGGCCACCAACAAGGCGCAAGCTGAAGCGCGCGCAGACAAGAGCGTGGTCAGTGTCCACAGACCTGGTCCAAAACGATCAGCGGCCTAGAATCGACCCGCGCCAGCGGTAACCGATAGCAATATGGTCGATCTGAGTCCAACACTGTGAAGGCGCAGGAAGACGCCAGGTTAGCCGGTGTCGCTTTTTGTGCCAGAAATTTGTACTCCCTAGGAATAGTCCATGGTCGACCATCGTTATCAAATCTATCGGCTCGAACGCAATGTTGATGTCCCATATTCCTCTCTGTCTCGTCCAGGCTCCTACCTTGAGCACTGAAATCACCAGCAACAACCATGATGTCCGTAGAGCGCACGCTGTGCAGCGGTTGAGACAAACCCTGGTAGAATTCATCTTTAGCCTAAGGAGAGCTAAAGTCAGTTGGGGCATACACAGGAACGACAAACAGGCATCAGCGCTTCAGTTTAGTGCTGCTGACATGCCCAGAACCATTGAACCGAACTGCACACAGACGGCTGCTGACTGGGATCAAGTCAAGCAATGCACGCTCAGAGCGATGCCAACGCCAGCCTGACCACGAACTCTAGACATCGAATCATCCGACGCGCAAAGAGTGAAACGAGAAGTCGAGCTTGTATCAGAGAAGCGAAGTATTACCACTGAAGTTGGGTCTTGTGTGCGTGGTTCGGAGAAAAACACATGTCTATGTTCATGGTTCCAAGAGCCCTATCTAGGGTAGTCTGTTGCCCTGTTTGGTAAAGTGTGCGGACGTTGAAAGCAGCTAAGTGAAGAGGACGCTTAGTTCGGAGAATGGATTTTCCTTCTTCCTCTGTCTTTAATTTGCTACCATTTCCGAGAGCTACAAGTTCACAGTTACGGCTCATTGAGACTACTCGTAAGCATTTATAATTGGAATGTAAAGGATGAAGAGCAGAGAGATAAGGAGTGTTTCCCGATTGACCGCTGGAGATTTCTGGCCATATCATACTTCGCGGCTGCCCACACCGCAGAAGGGGTTTTTCTTTGGGAACCCTAACCAGAGCCTTCGATTCAAAAGTCTCACCCACAATGTAGTGGGGCGTCAACCCAACACGGGAACGCGACTGAAGAACCCGTAAAGGAACTTCTTCTAATCTGTCACGTGAGAACTGATTACTGCATGCGTTTTGTCTTGTCTTCGTTGGTGCTTTGTTATCGATCCGCTTTTCGCATTCAGTCCTTAGCCCCATGCACCCAATGGAGCAAGCAGAACGTGGACGGGGCAGCATCCTTTGGGATGAGGACAGCCCAGCTTAGGCAAGCGACAGCTGCCCAATGAAGTGCGATGATTTCTCTTACCGTCGAGAGAATTCCTGGGTACTCGTACTCCACTTCTACATCCATCTACTGGAGATTTTTAGACCGGTAAACTGTTTCTCTCCGTGTTTATTCACTGGAGTGTTCTCTTCAGGGGCACAGTGGTTACAACCAGATGTTGCCCATCAATTGGTTCTGAAACTGGACTTCTTTTGGCCTCTACCCATCGACCTATTAGACATGATTGTATCTCCGGCTTGAGGAAGCCGTCCTGTATGGCCCTTTGGGTCATTGAGGCAAGCAAGCCATCACACCACGCCAAGGTGCAGTCTCGTCGTGATGCCACTAAACCATCCCTAGCTGAATATTTCCAATCACGAGAAGATATTTCAAGTGTCGCGAAACTGATCTATTTATTCGTCGTCATTACCAATGAGTCTGATCACGGTCGAATATCAGCGAAAAGCTTATGCCAGGTATGTTTTACGGTTGGTCGATTATGATTTAAATGAGATTCACCAAAAGCATTTCTAGGCTGAGCAGAACTAAGCATTTTAGTGTTCTCTTCATTTGAACAATAATAACAACACTCGCCAACGAACGTGTTGATTCGATTGCGAACATAAAAGTGATACCAGGCCATTGACAAGGTTGAAAGAATGCAAACAAGTTTGGGAGCTCAAACACCCTCCATCGAATATGGAAGAGTCAAGATGAGGCAAAAAAATTGTGACAAAAAGTCAGTTTCATCCAGTGAACGAAATAAAGAGTGCAGACATAGTAAAAAAATGAAAACCAAACGGATCGAAGTAAAAACTCGGCGCTAAGGCCTAAGTGAGACATGGGATAACACAAAGAACCGGAAATCGTCTTGAGAATGAACAACTATCAACCGCATGTTGGAAGGAGTTTGGTCAATGCGCACAAACACTTACAAGTGCGCACGATAAATTTCAAACACAAAAAGGAAGGAAATAAAAATGGAAATCTACTTCATGGACGAAGATAAATCAGAATTTTAACATCTTTAGTCACAAAGGACCAATAGTATCTATGCATACACATCCAAATCTGCAGTCTGTTATGAGCAACAGATACACTCTCCGAGACCGATTCTATTGGATGCAGGTACACTCACACATTTCCAACTTTGGGTTCAAGTACAGAGGGGAGAGCGGAATGTTCATCTGCATCCATAAAGGTTTACATTGTAGCAGCTGTAGAACATTGGCGAACTACACACCTTCGTCGTGCAGTGACTGAAAGTGATCTAGTATGTGTCAGTGTACTTCTGCTGAAACATAAGTGGAGATCGGGAGAACCAATAGAAATGAACCGCAAATGGATCATTTTAACCACGACTAGATATATTCAACGTGTTGCGGAGGTGGGTGGAAAGATACTTGAAATACTGAGTTAGAGCCAATCACAATTGAAAAAGTATGAAATCGGATTTTGAGTTAGCTCAGCGTGCATATTGAATCAGGGACTGCGACAGGATGGTGTACAGTGACCTCAGTCTAGGGTGCACTTTCTGGTGGTAGCAAACTGGAAACTTTGGACAAGTTACAAGGTGGGTCGGGGAACAGACGGTTGAGAGCAGGTAGTCGTGTATCCAAAAGAAGATTTCCAAGTGCGTCTTTAACGCGAAGACGACCTGAGGCGTAACGTGTCTCGTGTCGCCCGTCCGGAAATACGGTTTTTGTAGTTCCATCGGGGTATATGCGGCACTAAAAGAGCAAATGGCGATGACAAACAATCATTGTCATGAAATAAAGATCAAAAAGGGACATCATCGGGGACGAAACCATATTTGACTTTCTGTGATTGGCAGGGAAAAATTTTGAACCATCATATGCTCTCAAAAGCTGTACGAGTTAGTATCACCTTAATCGGCGTCCAGACTTCGTTCGTCATTGAAAAACTTCAGACGCTATTGGCAGTTCGTGCATAAAAAAATTCACCTCCTTTTGGGTTGCGCGTTTGTTTCATCCAGTTTGTTAGGTATCGGCAGCAGAGGCTCAACTGGGACTCAAGTGCGGGGTGAATGATTGTAATTAGTGCATTTGTCTGACTAATTCCCATCCACATTACATGAAAGCTATAAACTCGTGCTTCTGTTCTGCACAACGTTGAGTTTCGATACCATTTGCTGAATCATTTCACAAACAACTGAAATATTCTACTGCTCAAAATAATCAAGCAACTCAGTCCAGTAGAGTACTTGTAACCTTTTTCATTTCCGGATCTAGGGAAAACACGCCCCCTATACGAAGCATATTGGTATATGTGGCGAGCTAAGAACCTGTGAAATCAGTGATGGAAAATACGCATTTAGATCACGTACTGTTGACGTCAAGCGTACCTTCGAGAATCGGCCGGGACGATTCAAGAGTCAACACGTTGAACCAACAGTTCCGCACGTCAAATTTGATTTTCGGGTTGTAGAAAGTGCGCACACCCTGCTTATCGTTCCTCGCACAGACGAAAACGCTGTATTCCCCAAAAAACCTTTAACACATTCTGAGGAGGTCGGATGTGGCAACTTACTACTTTGCTAGTAGTAAGTAGCAAAGTGTTGGTTCCATCACTGTTTTACAACAATCGACCAGGTCTCTTGATTCACCGTCTTATGTAGTGCACGCACACACGCACGTTTCACCACACGTCACAGATTTGGCAACTGGCCGGGTGCGCTCACTGGCATCAACTTAGTGCAAAAATGTGACCCAAATTTGACTCATGAAATAGGTAGATGGGTCACGTGACGCCATGAAGTGCGAGTTCGCTACACAGGACGATGAGTTGAGAAACAAAATCGAGTGTGGCGGATCAGTGATGAGACGCCTGACTGGATGAAAAGCATCGGTTGCTCACATTGGACCTGACTAAGAGGATTATTATATGGTCGCACGATGTTTCGCTTTCATCCGTGCATCCCGTTGTCCAAATAGCTTAATTTGCCTTCGATATAGTCGTGTCAAGTGATGAACGCCACTCTATCACAATCCGGAATATTTCACTGAATAAAATTTGATTGAATAAACTTATTAACAATGAAAATGAAAAGCAGTTAGCACCCGTGGCAGAAACCCTTTTTGACGAAATACAGGGGGGAGTCTACATCGTATAGCAATTGGCTACATTTAACGGATATCCCACTTGCGCCTGTCCTTTACCTGTTCCTATATGTTCGATAACTTAGCCACTAGACTAGGCATGCGGAGGTTTTCCTATATGTCACACAAAAAATTTGGATAATTATCGAACACTGAAGAATAAAATGGAAAATATGGCTGTTTTGGTTTTTAGAAAGACCGACTTGTTGTTCTCCGGCACAGCTCCATGCCATATTTTCCATAACGGTAGATAATCAAAGTCAATACCGTCCTGCTTGATGCAAATCCAAAACTGTCGACACATCCGTGAATACCTTTCATATTTGATGTCGGAATTTCTACATTACCGGATCGATTTCGGGCTTTGAGTCGTAAACAGTTTTCTCTACATAACACCATGGTAAAGTGTACGACGGGACTCATTCTCTATATCTTGAAGGCCGCCGGACCGGCCCCTTCCGTCCACCCCATTGCAGAGGAAATGTTTGAACATGTGGTTAAATCAGCCACGGCGCAGACAAATAGTTTCGCACGCACACTTTACGGACAATTGAGCCTTGGCCCTCATGCATGTGTACATGCAGGTATACGCACATAGTGCTGATGCTAGTCGTGCTTATCCTGTACTGCGTAGACCAATCGGATCGTGCCACATGACGAACGGCCATCCATGGCCTGATCCGATTGTACGCTCAGTCTGCGCTTTTCACCTACGTGTTATTCTGATTCACGTGCCTATCTACGGTGCTTGCGCCCACCGTACGCTGATCCTGAATGAACGTTTCCCCGTGCATCGATTCGATCTGCTGATTCTCGGACGCAGCAAGACGATTGGTCACAATGTTTGTTCGGAAAGTAATCTGAACCATTGGAATCATGACCATTAAAGTAGATTAACTCCTTGTACACTTTCGAGGAATCAACTATATGGTAGTACTTATCTGTTGACAAGCTTCGTCTCACGGCAACTTTTACCAACGAGAATTTTGTCAGTATGCAAAATATACGGTCTAGGCAATCAGGCTGGATGCTCAGAGCCCAAATGGATTTTTTGACAATTGGCCTACTGACAGGCATGACTGTAGACCGGTGCAGAATGCAATTCAGATGAACTTGGACATAAATGTAAATTTCTTCCCCATGACTTACAGAACACTGTGCAATGCTTCCACTGGTTTTAAATGTTGATGGTGGATGGTGAATCATCTTGTAAGAGTTATTTCGTCAGGTGATCAAAAAATTCGGCCATCACATAGACTTTTCGGCGACTAACGGGACAGAATCCGAAAGACTTGTCGAAAACCGACTGCCATTATTATCGATACGGTAAAAATGGCAAGTTACCCTTCCAGAGGTTAGCAACAAATTTTGCTTTATTGAAAGGGTTTTGTTTCAGCCCATGCAGGAATGCAGTCGGAGAGACATCTGTCACGGCACAGAAGGTCCACTGCATTATCAGGGATAAACAGTAACTATGATCCTGAGACTTAAAGTGGAGAACCGCATAAGTCAGGCACGCACGAAGACGTCGAAACTAATCTTAATTACATTAGCCAGCTCCATTCAACGATATCCCTCTCTCTAGAGAACCCCAAATGAATTACGACCAATAAGAAAACCGGTAACATGCGACCAATACAAAAGTATCAATACGTGAAAAAGAACAAACCTTCACTCCACTGGCAGAATGAATTTCTCGCTGTCCGTTAGGAAGCCGAATTTCCCGATCACCATTTGGCAATCGTCGAAACTGACGCTCAGTTGTACGTTTCACAGTTAATTTTTTGTCAGCCGTAGATTCCGGGCGAATGTGAATGATTTCCTGACGACCACTTCAAGTAAGATAATACCACGATGGTACATTGATTCAGATGGAGAGTAAACTGAAGCAGACCGCACTTATATAAAAACGTTAACACACGAATTGTTCAAGTTTGAGTCAAACTAATAATCGGTGGAATAAGTAGACTCACGAGGCCTACGAAATGAAGAACTGGCGAATAAAAATTCAAAAACATTCTCCTTAGAAGGTCTACTTTCTCCGTTGTAACCAACGATGGCGCACAATTTCGAATCGGTTCAAAGGACTATCCGCATCACTTATGTGGAGGCGGTAGTGCGAAAGAGATGTACCTCGTTGGGGTACAGCTACTCAAACAAGTACCCAGACAGAGTTACTAACAAGTCATTAAGTATGATGAACATCCAGCGACGACCGGGCTTGGTCAAACAGTCCATGTGAGACAAATATTTAGAGGCGAAGTAAATAAAAGCCTCCTTTCGTCCGTCGCTTGGAGACTTAATCCAAACCTCGGGGTCAGATTGCAGCACAGCTGGAATTTTAGGCAAACGGGTAACTGTCCTTCTCATTGCATCCATGCGTGAGCATTACGTAAAAAATTGGGCATACGTGTTGAATTTTCGCGATTTAATCCGTTAGGTCTTGATTGTTGAATACATGTGCGTGAATACGTGCATAATCGATGATCGATTGTTGATAAGGTTGAATTATTTAGTATCCCAAAAGCTTCCCAACGAAGAGAACGGTGTTTGGACTAAATTGCAAATCATTTTGTGGATAAAATTAGTATACGTGAGAGATGACCTTTGATTAGATCTTCCATTCTCACTGCATATTTTACTGCTGATTCACTTATGATTACATCCAAAGAGTATGCCTAATGATGTCACCGCTAAGCCTAACACTTAGGCTGATTAAGGATCGTAGCAAATGGTGTTCCCTAACCAAACGTTTTCAAAAGCACACCGCAAGCAGCTCGATCAGTTTGCTTGTTATTAGCGCTGCCGCGAAAACATCGGCGTGAACCTGTCACACCGAACCACCCAGTCAATCTGCTTCTGAAGAATATGCTAAGTCAAGCCCCACACAAGGTCAGCCTTGAATGAACTAGCGGTAAAGTGGAGTGGAGACAAAACAACCAAATAAGCTCGTGCCTCGAAAGCTGATCCAACACGGAAAGATGCGATCCGACCGGAAGCACGTTTATGGATAGTCTTACTGCTAATGTACCTTCGCTGAAAAGCGGACGTCGAGTGCTAGAGGCTATCCGTGAATAATAACAACTACAGATTTTCCCGTCATTCATTAGCCACCGGCAACTGTTTATCATCCTCTCGTGATAGTTTAGCAGCCATTACCACGCGTGACGCATTGGGACCTTATGTGATTCTCCGCTCGAAATCAATGACGATCACTTAGTAGCCAATGGCGGTTATTTAGCGACCAGTGCATAGTACAGTAACCAAACCTCTCCGACACACCTATACCGCGCAAGGTCATATAAGGAGTTTTCGGTTCTAGTTGCAAGGCTTGACAAACTTGTCCGAGTCACGGGAACGGCTGCGCGCTCGATTCATAATCAATCTCTCACGTTTGAAGTCCCCAGCTGAGTGAGTGCTTCAACATCCAGAGAATTCCCAGTGGGGGAAATTGAGATGATCGAACCAAGCGAACAAGTGAATACAGATTCGCATAGTAGGCGGGGAGCAATCAGTGAAGACCGTACAACTAACTGTCAGTGTGGATTGAAAGGTGGCGATTTCCAACGATTTTCCTGCCATCTTGGAATTACGATAAAAAACCTGCAGACTCATCGCCAAATGGGACAGAGAGTCTGGTCTTAAAAAGGGATTTGCAAGACGTAAACTTTCCGAAGTGTACTCATCGGTAGAGGAGAATCATATAATCACTTGCAGTGGGATTTAGAAAATGAAACTGATACATCTGAATCCATCGGTCAGTTTATCTTCCACTGATCGTCTCGTCGATGGCTACGGTTACACCACGAGGAAACTATGCATTCATTCGATCAAAAGAAACAGGGCTGACTTGAAACAGAGACGAGCTTGATATGATTACAGGAGCATGGTAGCTCATTCTTACGTTTTGACATAGATGACAAAATATGGTGCTTGCGAAAACGCAGGCGTTCAACGATGGGCAAAGTGTTCATCCAGAATTTGCCACCAAACACAAGTGCAAACCTCAGTGTTGTTGCTCGCTGTTTTGGTGGGTATGCTATACTATGAATACCACTCCAAAAAGAACACTCATATTTTCACTACCTTTCTGGAAAGGTATTTTCCGATAGTCACGGCCGAACAACCAGAAACGATACCCTATATCTGTTGGACAATGCTCCAGTTTGCAATGAGCGGTTCAAGTAATGCTAGTAACCGGACATGTTTGATTTTTCCCCCCCAATAGTCCATTCCTTGGCCCGTATCGATGAGGTATCCAGTGTACTTGAAGGAACTGTTAGATCACTTCTAAAAGAAAACGGCGCTATGATTCATAGCGTTCCGGAAAGCCAAACTAACAAAGAACTTGAGTTTGTGATGTCGGTGCAGTTTTGCCAACAAACAATGGACCGGATTTCATTCGATTTGAGCTGCACTTGACAGACACAAGAAAAACTACTCGGATTTGTAAATCTGTTTTCCTTTGGTGTGATACAGCTTCTACTGAGTAAATTGAGACTATTCTGTTTCAGCCACATTTGGTTACCAAGTCCAGGGAAAGAAAACCCACACATGATGTGACCTTGTGCAGTATAGGTGTATAGAAAATGCCTGGTCACTGTACCTTAGGCCGTGGTCGCTAACTAACTGGCAACGGATACTAAACGACGGGAAAACCCGCAGAACATGGGGCTTACAACAGTATCACCTTCAACCCGCTGTTCTGTTAAGCTTTGATATAATATTCAACGGACAGAATCACAATTGTCTCACTGAATGTTGTAAAGAAAATTTGTGCTTAGCCTGGACCTGCTGTGAGGCTAGGCAACAGTTAATTCATCATTCCATCAACGTTGTTTGCAAAATATGTGAAATCGCCAGTGTGAAAAAGAAGAGCAGTTTTCCTTTGATATTCTAGTCGAATTGTGGTTGAAGGGTGAGTGTCATCCGTTGAACAACAAATTTGTAGGGATATCTGGAAGCAGCACTTCTGAGCTAGTAGACTGTCGTTCCCTTCTGATATCTTCTATCCCCCTGGTCTCCATCACTTACTCGAATTTGATTTGTGGCTCCACGAACATGAAGCTAGCATCAACTGCCACACCCCGGCAAACCGCTCGACAAGCGGGCCAAAGCCGGTTGAGTGAAACCAAAGCCTAAAACCTCAGGTGAGACGGAGCCCATTGTGCGAAGACGGATACACCGGCATAGGCGGACAGGATCTGCAGGGATCCAACAGCCACCCAGAAAATTCATGCAATAAACAGGGCTGCAAAGACCCCTGGGTCGCGATCACTTTTGCCGAATAGCGAACGAGTCCCCAGAGAGCCACCGGCAGCCATATACCAAGATCACGTTCAACGCGCTGCACATCCACGACTGGCAGAATATCATTCGAAAGGCGCATGAACCGATCGTTCGGTCACCGGCTTCCTGTTGCCCGACAGGAAGTGCTTGGTTGTGCACGAGCTAAAGTTGCTACCTCAAACAAAGTGCCGAGTGACGCTGGGGACGCCACTTCGTACCTAAAACTCAAGATTCATTATGAACAGCTCCTCTATTCACACCACTCATGCTACGGCGTCCCTGAGAAGCGAAGCGCCATTTGTTCTCTCCGCGGCCGAGATCACAAATGAGCTAGCTGCGAATGTTGACACGTGAAACCACATCTAAATCGCCAGTTGGAATGTGTGAAAACTCTTGGACACTAGAAGCCAAGACATCACTGCATGAATGCGACACGACTAGCGGTTTATGAACGTTACCGGAGCAGACGACAGTTACCATGTCTACTAGATCGCACTCACGGACAACTCTGGTTTCCACGACGTCGCAATAGTTATCAGCAACAAGGCTAACAAGACACTACTTGCATGGAACCCCATATCCTCTCAGATTGCCCTAGCTCGTTTTCGCTCATTATCCTTGAAGACGTCGATTGTCGCGGTCTATGCCCCGACGGTGATAGTCGAAGCAGCGCTAAAAGACGAGTTCTGCGACAGACTGCAAGAGATGACAAACGGCATTCCGAAACGTGACATTCTGTCTGTTGCGGAGGACTGCAACGCCCGCACTGCTGCCTCCACTCAAGCAACAATTTACATTTTGGGGAAAATGGTCTTGAAAGTAGATTGGCACGACATGCTTTCAAACGACGCAATAAGAAAACGTTACTTTGATATCGAGAATGTCAGTATTCTTTTAACGCCGACGACTGCAGTGGTTGGAACACATCCTATGATGTCCAGACACGAAGACCTAAAAACAGTGCCTCTCCCGTTCCATGTCCAAGATGTCGTTATCGCCTACGAAAACAGGTGAACAAATGAATCCGTGTACCGAGCGGGTTCTTGTGAACATAGAATCCTGTGGTACACTACTGAGCCTTGTGCTCACTGGAATTTTCTTGTTGTGTTTTGCAGATAGACAAAGAGCAACCCCCATGGAAGACACTAATCCTTGCATACTACATCAGCACTGTCGAGTCTGACGTTGAGCGATCAGGACTTCAGTCTGTCCACGGCGTTCGCAACTGGAAGCAGAACTGGATTTCAGTGCTTAGATCTTGCCTCCGATCGTTGATCACGTGCACGTGCTATTTTGGACATCCATGAAGCCGGTTTGTCCACTCGCCGAACATAGCCGCACTCCGGGTCCATACCTGGAGTTTAGCATATCAATTTGGGCTGCTAAAGATAACAGTAGAAGTTCTTTGTTGATTTTCACCTATATCAACCGTTCACTAACCTTGGTCATCTGCCGGACAGATTCTAACCTGAAATTTTAGCGAGAAATGTTAAGATCACAATTGCCAGTATTAGATTTGAGTCACGGAATATAATTCACGAAGCAATGTCGACGCTCAGATTACTAATGAAGCCAATGGATGCTGAAGAATAGGTTTAACTGTGCTACCGGCTAATGACATGTCTGGAATGTAGGTGTGTGCTGCAGACCGTAGATTCGCGCCCAGTGATGTATGAACCGCAAATATGGTCAACGGTTTTTAACGGACTCTATCTAACGGTTTCGCCACGGTAACTTGCAGGAAGACCCCTGATCAAAGGTCCTCAAGGTGGAGTCTCGTGAGACAACTACCTACTTCGGTTATACGTGTGTACTCGTCCCCATTCTCTCATGGTTACTCACTTCGTTCAAGGTATGACCGCGGTGCTGGCGGTCGGACAGACTATTCCTACTCTCATCGCATCACCACTTACCACAAGCTATTTTCTACACACAAGCTTTGACAATAAAATTGTATATGTTTCTCAGACCGGCGCTAATTGCAGTGTGGATACAGTGAAAGATGTATTCTTCTAACATCAATGCCTTCTACGAAAGGGTTACACAGAAATACAGTCACATTAGCTAGATATGTCAGTGTTCAGGTTGGTCGGTTTGGTTCAGACGAGTGGATGCGCGGACGCCAAAGTGGTGAGGCTCTCGACGCACGGATAACGGTGTTCGTCCGTTACATCTCCGTGCAGATCGTTTATTTCTTTCAAGTACGCATTCACGACGTAGCCATTGGCGCATAGCGACTTTCCGTCCATCTGCTAACCAGTTTTGGACATAAATGAGCCATGTAACGATAAGCTACCATTGACGAGGTCCACTCAAGCGTTGTTGGTCACACTAGAGCACATAATTTGACAGTAATTATAACCTCGTGTGTGTTGAGCGCATGGTTTGTTTTTCACCGAAGCCAAAGTCTATTGTCCACAGACAGTTGTAGACCAACTGTGTTGGACTCCGAACAGGGAGAGATATCAGAGCGAGCTAGCTTCCCATCTACGCGGCTGCATATACATTGGTGTCAGACGGTTGACAACCTAGGCAATGTATGCGAACACCGGTGTCTCCAAAGCATTGCTCGTGTCTGGTGAGAACATCGGGTGAGCAATGAATAGGTTCGTCGTCGTGTGCGCGGTGCTGATAGTCGTCCCCTGATAGAGATAATGCCTCTACACTGCCTCCCATGGTCCAGGCATGTTTTGCGCATGCCTGTCTACCGTTTACCTTTTCGTGCTCTTTTTGCACGTGGCGGGCAAGGCTGGAAGAAACGGCGTGACAGTCAGGCTATGACTTGGTACATGATATGAAGAAGGTAGCTTTGGCTTTGATTGGTGTTTTCCGCCTTCCTGGTTGAGGTCCAAAAAATGAAGATTACCGACGACTAGAGACGCTGAAAGATATGGCTCAGAGCTGAAACCGGTGGCGCGGATGCCGTATGGCCAGTATGTTGACTTCCCGTTCCCCACAAAAAAAACTGCAAAACAGAAAAAAATCTACAAAACGTGTTCAGTGAAAATATCCAAGAAATTCTGCTTTTACTTGTTGTAATCTTTGTGCTGACTCTTGATTACCAGCCCCTCGACTTTGTAATTTTCCTCTGTTGTTGTTGCGTTGGCACCATGCTTGTTTTCAAGCCAGTGTAATTATATATATATATATATATATATATATATATATATATATATATATATATATATATATGTATGTATGTATGTATGTATAACTTATGCAAGACACTATGAAAGTAGCGACTACCACATCTTGTGGTTTAAACGCACGACAAACTGTTAACTTATTGAATCTCACTACGATCTCTCAAACTGTAAGATAGACATCAGCATATTTTTGTTGGTAACGAAAATTACAGTATTCGTACTCAACCAAGGATCAAACTGGCAAGCGTAGGCAGAAACCGTGAAGTCTGGTAGTATGAGCGCGCAGCAGAGAGGGGACAAGCTACTGTCGCCGGCAACGTTTGGAAGCCTATCCCGCTCATTCACCTAAGAGCTCAGACTACGGATCCACGAAGTACAGGCCGATTTTCGTTGTTTTGACTAGATTTAAGATATTCATCAGATACTTGCGCTGCGCCACACACCGCAGGCTAATAGTAGTCATAATCTTAGATATCTGACCAGCTTTTGACTCCATTACCAAGATGGTCCTCTGGGATTATCTCGTTCGACAGGGAGTGTCTGATAATTATGTCAATATGGTTCAAGCCCTATAACATCAGGCATCAGGCCGAGTGCGGGCCTGTTGCCCTTTTTCGTCTTCATCCTCAGTTGGAAGGTGTGCCACGGAGTGTCCAATGTAGCCTTTGCGAAAGTCGACATCCCAAGGGAGGCACAAGAACCAAAGGGGTGGAGACGTTGGAATCTTATCTGGTGACAGACTTTCAAATTTAGACTATGCAGACAATACGGTGTTCGTTTACGACGGCACTGCCGCAGGACAGTGCGTTCTGAACAGCAACGCGTTATCTGTCTCGCGGTACGGAATGTACTGTTCACCTAACAATTATGAAGTACAACTTACTACAAGACTTTCTGGGTCCATCTTCGTATTCAACTTCGACGTTGATAGGTTAGAGATAGTCGAGTTTATCTACTTGGAAAACTACATAAGTGCTGGTTGAAAGGATGGAAATGAGATGGACAACCGAAAAGCGAAGACCCAGGTGGCGTTCTGCAACCTTTCGACATGTGTGGAGACGGTGATACATTTCTCTTCCTTTGGAATTTATATTCTGAGAACGCTGTTGTACGCAGTAGGCTTTTGAACGGTTGGGAGACTTGGTCTGTACGAGCGGTTTATGTTGAACGGCTATCTGTCTTTGATCACCGTTGTCTAGAAAGTATTTCGCGAGTTTTCTGGTAACTTCGAATCAGCAACCCCACAGGTCGTATACGCGTTTTCGGAGCCGGACATACCGCGAACTCAGTTAGCATGCTAACACCACTCTGCCGACTTTGTTGATTAGGACACGTACTACGGCCTCCAAATGTCTCAGTATGGTCGGGGGTGGGTGTCTCAGGCTCCGAGATGGCTACTCGTCATGCACACCTCTCGAAACGCCCTCAAGTGACTGTGCGTCTAATGCAGCTTATGCTGAGGAAGTTCTACTTACTGCCTTCTCGTGGCGGAGGTGTTCCCAGTAAAAGGAGAGGGTGAAAGCGAATACCCGGCGCTCTCTACCGCGTTAGCTGACTAATAGTCAGTCTAGGGGAGATGGCTAAACCCTGATCCCAAACCAACCATTGGTGGTGTATGAGGCGTACGACGGTATGCTTACCGGCATCTGTGACGGAGAAGTGCACTGGCTACCCAAGATGTTTGGCCTCATCCGATGGACATATGAACTGAGCAATCAGTCAACGGTCCCAGATGGATTATGGACCCCACGTTTTGTCCCCGCTTCCTTGCGGGTCAAGCTTTGGATAGCTAAAGGCTCCGGTTGTGGACCTCTAAGAAAACCACCTCGTTTGGCTTGGACAACCTGGCAGTATTCTGCCCACAAACAAATCATGGACTCGGACTATCTACCTCTTCCTACCCGATTGTACCATGTTTTGTTTGGCACGCAGTCTGAAATCAGGCGGATGTGAAAGAAAAAGAATATACGTATATATAACACGTACTACGTACGCCTTCCTATCGGTTCTCCAGTCCTGCTTTCCATGCAGAGCCTGGATTTGGCTGGCAAAAACATTTTGGAGGCCAAGTTATGGCCTGGCAACGGCTGGTCAAAACACTGACGGCGGAAATTGTCTCCGTCGATCCCTCATGCCTGCCTGGCTGGGGACCTTGACGTCCATAGCACGCTTGGTGCGAAACCTTGTCGGATCTGGCTCGAATTCCTAGTCGGCAGTGGGTATGTAGCAAACAACTGTTCTGCTTTATGAGGAACTTCTTTTCAACATTGCGTAAACTCATCATTTGGTTCGTATATATATATATATATATATATATATATATATATATATATATATATATATATATATATATATATATATATGTATGTATCGATGTGAGCTTGATGAGTTGCAGTGGGTTACACGCTTTCACGATCCAATGATCTAGTCTGGGTGGCTCTCTGAACCAGGGATGTAATCATGCATGACCTTTCAATGGTTAGAGTCGATGAGAGTTCCAGGTTCACCGAATCAGTGGATGGGAAACATCTGATTCTATATGAATATCCGCCATGTCCCTGGAAAGGATGTTCCAAGAAACAAACGAGGAAAGCAGTTATTCGATCAAGAACTCTCCCTAAAATGGATATAGGAGTAGACAGCTGAAGCATCAGCGAAGAATAGCCTAGATTAGATCAACAGTCAGGTCTCATGTGACACACGAGAAGAAGTTCCCTCACGGGTGCTTGGATTACAAACCCGAGTTGAGTTACCATATCACAATTGTGAAGGTCAAACTCTCGAGTCGAAGGCTCCAGTCAAGGTTCACAAAGAAAAACCTCTTCTATTGTGCGGAAAGCCATGGCAGACCCGGACGACTCCAGCATACTTCCTGTATAAGCTTTACTAATTCTCTCACGAGACATACCCAACGGTTATAAACGTTCTAAGGTAAGACATAAATCAAACACAATTCTCGAACAAAAATCTTCACTTAAATTGGCTGTTATCGACACTACGGCAGATCCGGCAACCGGCTGCACCAGCTAGACCCCTTGGAAATTTCAGAAGAGATGTATGAAGTGTCTCCGAAACGCGAAAACGCGACAGCACTTGTATCGTCTCAATTCACACCCCAGATAAAACGTTGATCTCTTGCATAATTCTTCGCGTGTCAGGTTATTTGCTCGCTAGTGCTCACCGTCAGGCTGGCGTAGAGATCAACCTTGAGCACGAAAGCTAAGCGCACCGCTTCAACGTGAAGTGAAACCTTCTAGTACATCTTTAACGAGAGGCAGTTTGGGTTTGATGGTCACCACGCTACTTTATCCGTGATGTCCACAGGAGGATCCATTAAATTTCGCGTAAATCGGTACAATCACTGATGTACACCAATTCTTTGGAACTTGTTACTTCACCCACATAAAAATCAGGAGTTTCGTCTAGTTCAATGTCAGTGTTAGGTCACCTTCTTCAAAAGCAGACGGAGGCAAGCCATATATATGAACAAGATTAGCTTCTGACTGATTACTCGTATCTTCACTGATAACTCTGTCTGTTCTCCGAACCAGTACACCATTTTGACATCGGTCACCGCTGGTGTGGATAAAGTGGAGATTGATATTCTTTTTTCTTGCCTAAGTGCGTGCTCACTTACCTTTGCTATCTCCACTATGGTGCCGCTAGCAATAAAGCGAGCCGTCCCGCATATCAGCTTCTACATGATGGCCGACGTTCTCATTTCCCGATAGAACTTTCCAAGCGGTTATCGATGCGATCCAATGCCCGGGATCCAAATGAACGATGACAACAGATGAAAGGAGACGTCCTCGTATGCTGTTGCCACATCAAACTCCAGCTCAGATAGGTGCCAAAAATGATAGGTATCTTCGACATCACATGACCCCTCAGATGCTCACAGATCCGTACATTAAGATACCACATTAAAATAGGTGCGCAAATCCCGGAGACATCGAGTGGTTTGGTGATTGAGAAATGACCGCCGGCAAAGTGCGGAAGTGGAGAATACTGCGGTCTCGGACAATAGTCGCAAACTTTATCATTTGACACGAAGTGCAGGTTCACGGAAGCCATGTGTAGGAGAGATAGCCAAGGAATCTGACGGCTTGCTGATTCGCTCACAGGAACGTCGTATGAAATGTTAGGCGGAGCACTTTATGGAGCTATTCAGCTGGCACACTTCCGACAATGACTGTAACAGAAACGATGCAGACCGATATCATTCGACCATAAATACAAAGGATCAGATAAGTGGTTTATCTGGAAAGGTACGCCGCTGCTGGAGCGCATGGGTTGTCTTCGTCCTTCTCAACGTTGGAGGCGGAAAGTCGGTATGTAGGCAACCTACCACTTCTACTTTTAGGTGGCTAGCTTCAGCGATAGGATAAACTGGTTTCATGGATGTCCGGAAGGGCACCTGCTCGTGAGCGGTGTGTATAGAGGAGCTGTTCATAATGAATCTTGAGTTTTAGGTACGAAGTGGCGTCCCCAGCGTCACTCGGCACTTTGTTTGAGGTAGCAACTTTAGCTCGTGCACAACCAAGCACTTCCTGTCGGGCAACAGGAAGCCGGTGACCGAACGATCGGTTCATACGCCTTTCGAATGACTGTCTGCCAGTTGAGGCTACTCAAAGCGTCCTGGTGAATCTTACCCTACACAGGACGACTGAGCAAAAAGCAAGAGGTAATGGCCTTATTTAGTGGCAGACCATATTTACGCACGTCATGTTGCTGTCTATGGGTTTCTGTGGTTCTTGTGTAGAGAGTTTGCTACCAGGCGAAAAACCCGCCATACCCTCTGACAATGCCGCGTTGCTTTTATGGGGCTAATCGCCCTCGGTCTGTCCGATGTGGATGACCCCGAAGGAGAGCTTTGCGTTCCAATCAGAATAGCCCTCGGGGTTATTGTAGCACGCAAACTCGATCCTCGCGGTGGTAAAATCGGGAGAGAACAGGTTCTCAGGTAACGGTGTGAATCGGCAATTGCATCGATTCACAAGAAACGTGACAAATCTTCCTGTGAAAATTACAGATGAGTTTTTTTATTCAATACTTGCGCCTGGGTGCAGCGTACGTGGTATAACCCATAGCCGCAGGGGCCCGGTACATTACTAGACCTAACCGGCAACAAGATCCTGAGACTTGGCGTGTAGAATCACGTGATGTCTCAATAGGTCAAATGCGGCAACGAACCGGGCGACGGTCTGTCATTATCTACCACCACAGTGACCATCAGCGGCGAGATTCGAACATCTGACGTCCGAATTGGTAACTGAATACTCTACACCAGTCGACTACCACCAGAATGTATTACTCAAACTGATCACTATCATTCTTCACCGTTTATCCAACTTGTGAGAGTCCAGCCTGCCTTAGACCCGATCGGGGTTGTATTAATCACACCTTCATCCCACGCCGAATTTCAGAGCATATACATTGATACAACTCTGTCTTCCTTGATCTATCAGCGACCCTCAACTAAGCTGACCGCACAGTTCTCCCGTGCTGCCTCTTATTCAAAACTATACCAGAGAAATTCGTTTCCTTTTTTAAATCATTCATCATCATCATCATCGTACAGCGTTAAACAGTAGGGCAAGCCCCACTGACCACTGCCTTTCTCACCATGTTGCACGTTGAATTAAAAAGTATGAATATACAAGATGGACAGGGAGTGGACCTATATGGGTGGGAAAAGGAAAGAATGCCCTAGTAGCCAACACACGGAATACACAGTCTAACTGTACAAACGTACACCGATCAAACATTCTGATTCGATAGAAAGTGACAACACGATCGCCACTGTTCGCGGTTCGCAGCCATATCCTTCAGTGTCTCCAGCCAACTGGTAGACGGATCTTTTGGACCCCAACCACGAAGACGTGAAGCACCTACTTTTCTTAAGTCTGCCGTACATTTTTCTCATTCCTCGCTGCCACGTCATCTGTTGACCTCCACGTGGTCTCTTCCACTCCCGAGGAGGAACGGAGAATAGGACACGGTATGGTAGACTTGTGTTTGCCATACGTAACACGTGTCCCAACCAACAAAGTCTACTAAGCTGGATACGCTGTAACAAAACGTTCTCTGAATTAGTACCCAATACTCGCTTTCTTACCTCATCGTTGCTTACTCGGCTATTCCACCCAATCCTAGCGATACTACGTAAACACTGGTAGTCGAAAACCTCAAGACGACGAATATGTTCAGCACGCAGACTCCAAGTCTTGCAACCATACAACAAAACTGAACGCACTGTGGCACAGTACACAAGACCTTTCAACTTCAGTGAAATATCGGATCGGCGCCACAAGTGCTTCAGTCCAGCGTACGCCGCTCGAGCTTTGAATATCCGCGTACTCACCTCTACTACTGTGCTCCCATCCGTCGTCACGCAGCTACCGAGGTAGGTGAAGTGGTCGACAACTGACAGCACCTCCCCATCGAGCATTAAGCTCGGAATCGTTGACGTCCAGTCTTGTAACATCACCTTGCACTTT
The DNA here is from genome assembly GCA_948099385.1 of Fasciola hepatica. Taxonomy (NCBI): domain Eukaryota; kingdom Metazoa; phylum Platyhelminthes; class Trematoda; order Plagiorchiida; family Fasciolidae; genus Fasciola; species Fasciola hepatica. The sequence continues at coordinate 3,887,326 of CANUEZ040000016.1, forward strand.
GAAGGTGCAAAGTGCATGCCGAATGGAGCTACAGCTTTGGCGCGTCTACCTAGTGCATGTTGCGCAGGTCCCGTGCATTCGAACAAACAAACAACGTCGTCTGCGTAATCTAGGTCACATAGCTTTTCACTATCTCCTAGTTCGACCCCTACATCCTGAAGATTTTGCAAAGCACTCTCCATTATTTCGTCCATGACGAAGTTAAAAAGGAATGGAGACAAAGGGCATTCCTGCCGAACACCATTGGTCGTTTCGAACCGACCGGATAGTTCACCGTAAACCCTTACGCGGCCAGAAGTATGAGAATACAATAATCTCATTAGGTTCACGAACTTCTGGGGCATACCTTTTCGATTAAGAGTACTGAAAAGCGATATTCGATCAACTGAATCGAAGGCGCCTTTCAGGTCTAAGAAAAGCATTATTGTTGGTCGGCGGTGCGCGTGACGCGTTTCAAGTAGTTCGGCGAAGAGTAAAAATCTGGTCGATGCATCCTCGACCTGGGCGGAATCCTGCCTGCTGTTCGCGGACATTCCTCTCGCGAGCCGGTGTAAGACGGTGCAGCAAAATCGAAGCTAATACTTTGGCGACTATCAGGATTAAGCTAATCACACGATGATTAGTGCAGTCATTGCGTATTCCCTTCTTGAAGATGGGAACAATCAATGACTCGCTCCATATTAACGGAATACGCTCCGCGTTCCAAATGTCACGGAGCAAGGCGGTTAGTGATTTTATCAACGCCTCACCACCCAGTTTGAAAAGAACTGGGGGAAGTTCGTCGGGACCTGCCGCTTTCCCCCGTCTTAGTATTCGAATACATGACTCTACTTCTACTTCTGATGGGGGCTCAAGTGATACCACCCAAGAAGTCACAGTTGTTGACACGGGAGTAACTACACTAGCGTGCGGCCAGCTAAACTGTTCCTTGAAGTACTCGGCCCAACGGTCAAGCCTTTGCTGTTTGTTATGGATGGGTTCTCCATTCCTATCGCAAATCGTTTCACTGACCTGAGTTCGCCGTCCACCGGTGTCACGAATAAGTTTGAACAGTCTTTGACTGTTGCCTGAAGCAGCTGCCACTTCCATTTCTTCGGCTACATTGACCCACCAATTTTCGCGATCCTTCTTAAGGCTTCTCGTAACTTGTCTTTGCAGCTTTCTCCGCATCTTATTCATCTCCTTACAGTTCGAAAGCTGACGTTTTTTCTCCATTACACTCAGCGACTCTTGCGAGATCCAGTGTCTCTGATGGACAACGGTTCGAGGACCACAGGCAAAACCTGCTGCAAAGTGCATCGCTTGTTTGATATGAGCCCAATGCTCATCTACATTACTGTTCTCCGTGGATCCTAGCTCATGTGCTAACTTCTGCTCATAACGGGTGCAAACGTCTGGATCACACAAACGTTGCACGGCTAATCCGGTTTGCGGTTTGCGACGATGGCCATGGAGCTGGAGAGATAATCGCATTAAAACTAAGGCATGGTCCGACTCTACGTACGTGGACCAGTAAGATCTACAGTTCTGAACAGAACTGCGCCATCGGTAGCTTACGGTGATATGGTCAATTTGACTCAAAGTACCTGTAGAGTTAGAGCGCCATGTCGCTGTGCGACGCGAGCTGTGTCGGAAATTTGTGCTAGACAAGAACAATCGATTGTCTGCACAAAATTGGAGAAGCCTATCCCCGTTATCTGTGCGCTCAGCGGGTAAAGCACAACGCCCACCTAAACAGGCTTCTGACACACTAAGTTTGCCAACTTATGCATTGAAGTCACCAGCTAGCACTACAATGTCAGAACCTTTACTGCTGCGAACGAGGGTAGCGAGGTCATCATGGAACTCATCTTTCTGCAAGTCTGAGCTGCAGTCCGTTGGGGCGTACGCCGAGATCACGAACAAATTGCGTTTAACACAACTGTCCTTTCGAACGCTAACTGATCCTTGGAGTCTCACAGCACATAAACGACTGTTAACAGGGATCCAGTCTAATAGGGCAGCCTCAGCCTTGTCAGTCAAGACAATTCCTACACCACGTTGACCCACAGCTCTAGCTACTTCGTCTCCTGAGGTGCGCAGAATATACCTCGATGAGATACGAGGAGCAGTTAGTCGAATCACTGCTCGAATCCTGAATACGCCTTTCACTTACGCAGCAGACATCAATCTTCAAATGGGTCATTGTGAGGGCTAGGCATGGCTGTTGACCGGCCTACATGAGTGTACGCACCTTAAAGGAGCCCAGATTCAGAGGCTGACGAGGCTTGAGAAAATGTGAGTTACAAGACAGATGACTATTCCCGACACTATTTGGCAGTGAATCGTTGCGAATATTGGCCGTGTTATCAGTGGGAGCATTATGAGTGGATAGATGGGGCAAAGAGGGATGGTTAGGGACAGAAGACAAAGGTTGAATAACAGAGAGGGAACTCTGAGCAGTAGCACACTTATCACTACCCACCCCGCTCGATGCAATGGGCAGCGCGGTCCTGATTAGCCTGCGCGACGACCGATGCAGTATGGAATTCTTTGTATTCGTGCGCTCACGCTGATCTTTGACCTGAGTTCCCGGCCATAAGTACTAGTCAGCGTTAGTCTCTATCATCCTTTTCTTCTTAACCTTATTTCTAGATACAGCCTTATCCTCGTGAGAGAAGAGCAGTACCGAATTGCGCTCAGGCAGTTAACTATTAGACTTCGAGTGCGCAAATGATGTTATGTTTCTGAGCGAAGATCCAAGTGAGTTAGGAGTTTACTAACGCTAAACAATATTGTATCAACGCATGGGATGCGTTTTGCACTTCTGAAGTGTAAAATGATACCACAAGACTAGATTTTATAACTGCATCAAGCAGTGTTCAATTGGGAAGCCGTGGCCAAAGTAGATCAGTTTTCTTAGCTAGGAAGTTACATCCCAACGAGTCGTTGGAAGTCGAATGAAGTGTCGTCACGTTCGGCTTTTGGTAATTTCAACCGTTTGTGGTGCCGGCATGGTATTCCTCTGCCCATCAAAGATCGAATGTACTACGTGGTACTTAGGTCAACCCTCTTATGCAACTCAAAAAGATGGCCTTTACGGGTAGAAGATACACAAAGACTTCCGGCGTTCGAGCATCGTTGTCTTTGTAGCAGTGATATAATATGATGCGAACACCGTATTGCCAATTATGAGGTCGAGTCAGGGGTATTGGGAACTAGTGAATAGGAAACCTAAGAAGTACTTGGTTTAAACCGGTTAGTGATCACACTTCCCCTGTCTATGGTGTTTTCGGGGAGAACGGGAGGGAGAGGACAGTAGTTGAGGAATGGGTTGGTGGTCAATCCAGGACAGCGCAATAAATATCAGAAACTTGACCGAGTAAGAGGTGTTAAGCATCTGGGGTGGGATGGTCCAAGAGAACCGCCTACCAGGTAGTTAAATACATTAAATGACGTGGCTTGATCCCGCAGTCAGTAGCAGTCGCATTCGAGCGCTTTTTGCCCTCACGATTTCCGCCGATAACTCTCTTTGTCTGTTAGCTCGTTATGCTTCTATTCGATTCCCCCTCGACAAGATTCTGCGAGGAAGTAACCAAAACCAGAGAGCAGAATTGCGGAGTTATTGACTGAAAAACTGAACGGAACTTTTTCACGTCCAAGCCGAGGGAACCAATTTTATGCTGTTCAGTAGTTTCGCGCAGTGGAGCACCCACCGTCGCAAACAGTGTCAAGACTGCTCTAGCCTGCGAAATGTTCACTTCCGTGCAGCTTCATATTGGCAACGAAGCCCTTCGCAAAAAATTGTGAACCAAATTGAGTGCTTATTTATGAGAAAGTAAGAATTCGAAAATACTTTGTTTGCTATTAGAAATAAAAGGATGTGACTGAGCTTTTAACATGAAATGAAACAATGCGCTCTTTTAGTAGCATTCAAGACAGTCAAGAAAACCGCAAAAATTACAGTAATCAAAACCTACTCAGTGTAATTAATCTCTTCAGTTCCATCCGGATAGGTCGTTTGGACAGTCCCATCGGCAGCGTAACTATAGATCTGGAAATTAGGAAGGATGAACTGGTATAAGTTTCAGAAGAATAAATAAACATATATATATATATATATATATATATATATATATATATATATATATATATATCGCTTGTTTGCGCTGCTACTTCAATGTGAAGCAATGAAATGAGACATGCTGAGGCAAAACTGAACCAAGACCATCTCACCGGTATTTTGCTTTCACACAAAACTGACGGCTGCTGCGGTCCAACGACCAAGCAGAAAGATGTAAGATTTCAATTATAGTGCGTAGAAACCCAGCTGCATGACAAACCGATTTACTCGGATCAATTTCACAATTAGAAACAACGGCTTGAAAATCTATGTGCTGGCCATCGGTTTATGTTATCTGCTGTTCTATTTCACCTTCAAGATCACAATGCTCGCTTTGGACCCACGGCCAATTATAGATGAGCTAAAGGATGACCAGCTGAATCGTATTCCTTCTCCTTCGTATTGTGGTGGAAAGAATACAGCCGTCTCACAAAATTAGACGCAGAGGTCATAAAGCGCAAGTTATCTGTTAGTAAATCAGCGCAAAAGTCACGTTAGAATAGTCCGGCTAACGAACATGTAATAATACGAAACTCTAGATGAAGACGAGTTTCTTGAACCAGGTTCAAAAGGTGATTACCGTCAAAACAATCGGAAAACTCACCACACGGCCATCGGGCATCGTACGTTTAATGTCCCCGTTGAAAAGCGACACCACCATGGTGACGCCATCAGGAAAGATCTCCTTGACCGAACCATTGAAATAACTAACGACTACCGCTCCGTTGGAATAGGTCTCCTCGACCTGATGCATCAGAAAAAATACATTAAGACAACAGACAAAAGGGGAATTAAAAAAGGATTGTGACAAACATTATTGAAAAAATATGGGGAAATTTAGGTATGGTTTCTTTGGACGAAATTAAATCTTGACGCTTCAATCATCAAAGTTACCAGCACTGCGGCAATACTGATTGGCACAGAAATGAGGTATACGATTCAACTGTGTCCACACTGAGAAGATAAAAAAATGTGTGAGAAGAACGAAAAACGAACGGAGGGAGGGTGGGGAATAAACGAAATTGAAAGCCGATGCGAGGAGAATTTAGGATAAATTCATTCGAAAGTACTTAGCAATAAAGTTCGGTGCACTTCAGTCCCCACAACCATCAACCCTTCTCTGTAATCTGCTTGAATTGGAATACGCGGAAGATATTGTTGTTCGGACTGAAGATGCAAGTAACCTGCATGTTTTTTTCGCTGATCAAGAAAAGCATGTAGCTAAAGTAGACAGGTTTTGTTCCTCGGGCGATTGCGTCATGCCAAGTGGCCAGATATCGGATGAAATGTCATTGTGTATACAAAAGGCGCGTTCGGCTTTTGCCAACCTCACCATCTGTGGCACCGGCGTGACATCCGGCTGTTAGTCAAGGGTCAAGTATTTACTACATAGGTCAGATCGGTTCTTCCATACGGCTCGGAAACATGGCCGTTAGGACAGAAGATAGACGAGGACTGTCAGTGTTCGAGCATTGATGTCTCCGTAGCATTGCTCAAATATGGTGGGAATACCGTATCAGCAATACTGAAATCAGAGGCAAGACGTTGAGAACCAGAGATCAGACCGTGGAACCAGCATTGAATTCAAACACATTAGGTGGTCGAGATGAGTCACGCATTCCCACCGATAGACCTCCTCCGCATACGCTGTTCCCCGAGGCTGGTAGTGGTTGGAAGGTAGGTCGAGGTTAGTCCATGACATGGCAGGAAAGTATGAAAATCTTGACCAGTGGACTTGGCCAAGTGGGACGCGTCAGACTTCCGGGTTGGGGTCCACGTGATCCACCTACTAGGCGATTGGAAGCACTAAAAGATATGGTTAAATGTTGCGGTTAGTGTCGTGGTTGCATTCGGTCTCTGGTTTTCTTCATGATTTCCGTTTATTTCTGTTTTCGGCTCTTTCCACTTTACGCTTCTTTTTTTGCCCCTGACTCCACGATGCTGCGAGGTAGCAACCGAAACCAGAACACAGAAGTGCGAAGTTGTTGGCTGAATGAATTGAACTGAATAACCCTACTTTAGCAACAAAAAAACTATGGAATGTGAAACATACAGAGTGGAAAAAAGAAGATAAGCTGGTGCGCACCAGAAATAACTTACAGAACCATCCGCATGCTTTATTGTCCGTGTGACGTTGCCCGATGCCGCTGTGTGAGGAGCGGGTAGGTTTTCTTCGACCAGTTCGGGTTTGTCCACCTTTGCTAGAGTACCGCTGAAAAGAGAATAAAAAGTTGCAGAGACGGTCACAAAAATGAAACACCTCCGTTTTCGGAGTCAAAAAAAAACAGTAAACTGAAGATGATGATGACGATGCTCGACTGATAACATGGAGAATGGAGTGATCAATACATTTGTTGGCCGTCTTCTGGGTTTTGGTCAAATGCGCAATCAATAAGTGCATTATTGTTCATGAATGAACATGAACATGCTAAAGAAGCGAATGCATGAGAAACCGTGGCAGAAAAATGAACTCACGTTTGAACATCTGGATCGTGCACACGCGAAACAGAAGACATTACTTGTACGGCAAGCAACGATGGTTCGCTTGCACCGGTTGCGGTTTTACATGCGACCGTGGTCTGTTCCGGAGCTAAATTGATCCCGGACTGTTGTACATCTAAATGTGAGCAGCCACTTGATGCACCATCATCATCACCAGTGAAATAGCCCCCGCTAATCACACTTTCTCGTGTACCAATGGCAGATGGGGTTACTTGGTGAAAACCCGGAGTGATTGCAGACCCCAGACGGTCCGTATGAACGGATGTAGCGTCGAAGGATGGTGGGCTAGAGTGAGTTGGGGCGACGGGTTGTCTGGTTGTAGTTTCGGGGAACTTTTCGGTAGAATTAAGCCGTGACAAAGGTCGACCAGAAAGGCGGCAACTTGAAAGGTACTGTTGCTGTTGTTTCAGACGTCGAGCAACGCTGGGCGAACGGGAATCTTTATGTTCACTTGATCTGGTAGTCGAAGTCCTCAATGAGACTGACTGGCTCACTGTTGATAAAGTCTGATAAAACGGCAGTAATTGACTGGTAAACTAGAGTCACGACTGGAAAACTGAGTAGGTTTCACGAAGCTAAACTCACGAATAATATGCAATAAAATCTAGCTAAATGGACTGTTCTGCTCAAACGAACCGCGGAACCTGACAAAAAGTCATCGGTTAATTGGAAACGTATGTGAAAATGAATGGGCATGAAAATCAAGCAATAGTTTCATTTTTTGAATATGCTCCGTGTGCTTCGCCGTATTTATCGGTGCTTGCGCGAATCTCGCTCAGAACGCAAAATCGAGAAGACTACTCGTCGCTACGTGTTAGAGAGGTGGCCGAGTGGTTTAAGGCGTTGACCTACCAGGTCGGAGGCCAGAAGTTCGAACCCCTACACTATCGGTCACTGTCGCTTGGTTCGCTACGACATCTGATCTGTTCGGACCTTATGGGTTTCGACACTCCAAGTTTCAGAGTCAGTTTGCCTATTATCTCAAGCAGTGCAGTGGCCCCTCGAGGTTATGGAGCACAATACGCTTCCACTGCACTCATATGCAGTAACAAGTATCAATAAAAAATACGATGCACTCCTCACTCTACTATGTCAAAACTGATCGCGAGTGATAACAAATAGACTGTACGATTGAAGGGCAAAACGAACGGAACAGAAATATAACCTGATGTTGTGGTATGTGAATTTCTGTGGCCAATTCTCGGTATTCACTATGTCGGGAGCGCACTAATTGTTGCAGCGGTATATCCCATCGGTGTTTGCTTACGCTTAGCCGTTTGACGTTGGTGTACTGGCCCAGATAAGTAAATGAACTGTGAACATCCAATCCCTGAGTGAGATGAAATAATCCGTGAAGTGATTTGGTCATACGAATCACTACTCTTTCATCCCTCAAATGAAATACGAATCACCAATCAGACGACCATATGCGCGCTTGCTCTCGGAAACGCTCTTTCAACTCGCAAGTTGCACCCACAAACATTCTTACTTATTCACTTACTTTTACTTTTATGCGGCTAGCTTCTGCGAGATGATGAGACGGCTTCACGTGTTCCGAATGAAAGGGAACTTGTCGTGAAGGGTCCTGGGAATTCGGTACGAAGTGGCGTCCCCAGCGTCAACAGGCTTTTTGTCCGAGGTAGCAACTCGCAGAATCATAAGACATCCTACTATTCTCCCTTTGAAATTTCACTTTTTTACGATTTTTACACTTTCGAAGACAGAACTAACAAGCTGATTTTACGTGATTATCTTCCAACCGGTTGCTCGTTATACAGTAGGTTCTCAGATTATGTATTTTATCCCTTCTGATGAACCTCAGTTAATAAAAAATCAATCAACAGCACAAATCGCAGCTAGACGTGAAGAACATTATTATTATTTGATAATCTGTGTCATTGGTGATAAGCCCTACGAATAAACTTGAGTAGAAATTATCAATTGGATTAAAAACAAATTTGGTTTTGTGTAAACAAGCGGTTCTTCGTGCAAAAATAACGCATGTAACCAATGACCGTCGTACCTGACGTAAAGATGGAATTGAGGATGCGCTCCTGCGAATCGGCGCCCTGTTAACTTTTCCGGACACTCTAAGTTCTGATAGTTGTGACTGCAGAGAGATTCGATCCTCCTCCAATCGATGTACACGACCCTTGAGTTCGTCGCGTTCGGTTTCTAATTCCTCAATACGCGTCCGTAGACGAGCGATCGCAGCGTGCCAGCGGACCTCACGACGGCTTAGGTCCGAGCGCGACTCAATAAGCTGTTCATGGAAATAAAACAAGGCACTGATTGATCTGGTATAGTGAAAAAATGAAAAAAGAGACTATGTAAGATGGAGAAACTGAAGGATAAGATCCCTCGAAAAATGGATGAGTAAAACCGATTGTCTATAAGAACAGATTTGTGTACGTGTACTGATCCACTTGGTATGCCTATCAATATCCAGATCAGTGCACCACAGTTTATTCCGGAGTAGATCCTACCTCCGTAAACCATTCAACACACAAGGAAACATGGCCCAAGGTAGTTGGGATCTTCAAATCTTGTCAGAACCCGAGACGTCAACCAAACCGTTGCAGCATCAGCGCGGTGAATGAAGAGCAAGAAAATCACGATCAAAAGACCACCAACGAGATGCACGTTGCCTTATTACCGGGATGATCGGGTTTGTGTACTACAATAACCCCGAGGGCTGTTCTGATTGGAACGCAAAGCTCTCCTTCGGGGTCATCCACATCGGACAGACCGAGGGCGATTAGCCCCATAAAAGCAACGCGGCATTGTCAGAGGGTATGGCGGGTTTTTCGCCTGGTAGCAAACTCTCTACACAAGAACCACAGAAACCCATAGACAGCAACATGACGTGCGTAAATATGGTCTGCCACTAAATAAGGCCATTACCTCTTGCTTTTTGCTCAGTCGTCCTGTGTAGGGTAAGATTCACCAGGACGCTTTGAGTAGCCTCAACTGGCAGACAGTCATTCGAAAGGCGTATGAACCGATCGTTCGGTCACCGGCTTCCTGTTGCCCGACAGGAAGTGCTTGGTTGTGCACGAGCTAAAGTTGCTACCTCAAACAAAGTGCCGAGTGACGCTGGGGACGCCACTTCGTACCTAAAACTCAAGATTCATTATGAACAGTTCCTCTATACACACCACTCATGATACGGCGTCCCCAAGTAGCGACGCGTCTCTTGTTCTCTCCGCGGCCGACATGACAAATGAGCTAGCTACGAACCCTCACACACGCAATCACATCTAAATCGCATTTTGGGATGTGTGAACGGTCTTGGACATCGCGAGCCAAGACATCACTGCATGAACGCGACATTACTGCCGGTGTGTAAACGGCACCGGAGCAGACGAGTTCTGATTTCTACCACAACAACGTTATTCCGTCTTCCAAAGAAAAGCGACAGGACTGTGTCCGCAAACTACCGTGGCATAAGTCTGCTCGGCGTAGATGCTAAAATATTCTCCAGGTTCTGTTGAACAGCTTCTCAGTGGTATCCAGCCGGACACCAATGCTGAGGTCCGAAGGAATCGATCCGTGAGCATCTAACAGTGCAGCTGTGGATGTAAATATCCATCGTTCCTATGTATGTCTGGTTGCTGGACCTTGGAAAGCATACCAGTCTCAAATTGAGCTCGCTGGATCTGTTCATCGCTCTTCTGGATCCTGGGCATCTACCTGTATCGATAACCTGGTGGATAATTCTGTTCGGAAAGCAGATTGATGGTTATCGTCCAGTACCAGCTGTGCGGGACGGTTGACTTTGGTGTTATTTCAGCTACCGACAAGACGTAGGTTGAAACGTGCGTGATCAGTGTTTTCAGACGTGGACCAAAATGATTGACAATATCGAATTGAGCCAGGCGAAGGAAAGCACTAGGTTAGTTGGGGCCGCTTTTTATGCGAGAAATTTGTACTGTCTAGTGCTGTTGACATGCACGGAACCGTTTGCCCTAACTGCCAACAGACGACTGCTAATTGGGATCCAGTCCAGCAGTGGACGCTCAGCTTTCATGCTCAGAGCGATGCCAGCGCTAGCCTGACCACGAGCACTAGACACTTAATCGCCCAGACGCGGAGTGTGGAATAAGAAGCCAATTTTGCAGCTGTGAGGCAGAATGTTAACGGTGAAGCTGGATCTTTTATGCATTATCCGGAGACACATCTATGTTGAACATTTTAAAAGTTCTAGCTAGGGCAACTTGCTACCCCGTTTGGTAAAGTGTGCGGATGTTGTAAGCAGCAAAATGAATAAAATGCTTAGGTCGGAGAATCGATTCTCTTTCTTTCTTGTCGTAAAGTTGCTACCCTCACCGAAAGTCAGAAGTTCACGGTCACGACTTACTGTAGCCTCTCGTATCCATTCACAACTGGAATGTAAAGAATGAAGAGCAGAGGATATTATATATATATATATATATATATATATATATATCAACAGGAGTACTTCACTGAGCAATTGTGATCACACTTTCATTCATCGTACGACGACTACCACCAAAATACTTTCGGACGCTTTTCTCATCCAAGTTGACTGTGTTCAATTTGCGTGCATAATTGCATTTACACCAGGTGGGGTTGATTCGTAGATTGCGTCGCATCTAGGAAACTGTCATTCAAGGCCCCAAATCAATTGTCCAACCGAAGCACCCTCATTTCAATTTCTTTTGCAAAGTTTATTCGGCAAGAATGATACTCCTGGATGGTCGGCCGTAAGTGCACGCCTTAGAGACAGGACACAAGTTGTGCCGTTAGACAAAATTATAGCTGACTTGTTTATGCACAAGTACGTGCAAGGTGATAATTTTACGCATCGGCAAACGCAGTCTACATGTCATTGTCGCTTGTAAATACACCGGTCAGTGGGGCAGTCGCATTTGGGCTCTTTCCTTGTTTTCATGATTTCCACTTACTAACTGCTTCTCGGGCCTTTTTCACTGAACGATTTCATTTATTTTGCCCCGAACTCGACGATGATGCGAGGTAGCAACAAAAACCAGAGCACAGAATTGTGGAGGAGTGATGCTCAAATGAATCGAACTAAACGGATTTCAACTTAAATTGAAGGACAGTTCAAAACAGAAGCTTGATGATCTATTTGAAGAAACTCGGACTAAGTGATTTTTGCAGACTTGAATGCTAAAGTATTCGACCTATTATCCAAAGCGATGAACAGGAGAGGTCACTTAAGGCCCAGAATCCCGTCGTTTGGATAACAGGGATCTTGATTTCATGTTCTGACTATTGTTAATCATAAATCGCTCCATTTGTCGTTAAGCTACATAACGCAGCATTGGGCTCAGAACTACGACAGCAAAACAAGCTACGGTTGCCGGTGTTGCATCGAAAACTATTGACTGTACCGGACAAACTGAGCTGAGTAAAGCCGCGCATTACGTGATAAGCTGTCCATCAGTTCTGGCCAGGGCCCAAAAAACGGGTAACGGTGACAATATTAAGCCACTTAACCAGACCGTACTGATGTCTACGAAAAATCACCAAGCACAGCTAGCCCGTTAATGATGCTATGCATTCGGTTTCCATGAATGGTCTGCCCATAAACATCAAACATAAACTCCTCCATTTTGACGCCAGTGAGAAAAAAGTAAGTGGAACAATCCGGTAATCTGGTGATTGGTTTGTTCACAACCCGGAGTTGCGCTTCGCACGCGGAGCGGAGCACTTTAGGTTGTAATCCACTTTCCAACCCCACCTCACATTAGATTCTCCCACAGACGAATCGCTGGCACACGCGCCGCAATCAAGCTCGATAGAATTACTTGCAGAGTCGATACACAAGAAAATCAAAGTATTAAGTTGTTACAAGGCCCCAAGCTTCGATGGTCTTCAGTTGGTATTGTTTCACGATGAAGAGAAGCGACTTGTTTACATTATACATATATATATATATATATATATATATATATATATATATATATATATATATATATATATATAGACTATTTTCTCACTTACTTCTTCTTTGAGACGATCGATCTCTTCCCGGTCCTTTTTACTAGGCATGGATTTAAGTGCGCGTTCATAGTCCTCAAGAATGCGTCGCTCTTTCCTATAGGATGAAAATAAAATATCTTTAAACAATATCAAAAGCATTATGAACAAGCGAAAATGAAAGCATAGAGAACTCCGGGCAAAAATGAAGGACTTCATCAGACATCTTAGCGAAAAGAACTTACTTCAGTTTGCGCAGCTCATTTTCTTTCGTCTCCGTGAACGAGCGAATCTCGCGGGCTTTATATTCTTCAAACCTCTTTGCTTCCATTTCCAAACGGCGTATACTCTGAACACGTTGTTACATGTTGAAAGGAAGATAATTGCAAGGAGTCTGCCATAACTCAGTGGTATTATATTTATTTTCAAATGACAATAGGAATCAAAAGACTACTCTAAATGTGGATAACAGAGAACGTTGAAGCTATAACTGAACAAGACTTCAAAAAAAGATGTCGGTATAATATCTTCTGAAACAAACCCAAGAAAAAAGACTGATTAGGTACGATCCCTCGATTTGAATTCTCTTGTTAATCGACCAATCTCGTATACTCGTAATCGTAATTTCATCGGTCAATCTAAAAGGCACCCTGTCAGATTCTCCGTATTAGCTTTAACGCGATTTGATGACTGTAGTAAAATCGGTTAGATACGTCCGTCGAATACTTAGGCAGAGCCGAGGGTCTCGGATCACCCAGTACAACGTTATTTGACGTTCCGAATGACTTGAAGTGGCAGCAGTTACCTATTGTGGGATTATACGCGCGCCCTTTGACTGGCTGAACTGAACTTCGAACCAAAGGAATTAGCTAGCAATGGCCATTGTATGCCGTAATACGCACACAGAAATACTTCTACTCAAGCAGAATATTGGATTTTCCGCTCAATCGGATTTAACCGATCATATATATTAAGGAATTCCCGTTCGATCCACAAAAAAGCATCTGTGCTGGTTGGCAGGCCGCCTTTCTAGCCCATTCAGCGAAGACGTTCGTCCCGTCTTTGTTCAGTACCAACATACTTCCCCTGTTCGCGAAAATGTCGGATCTGACCCTCGCTCTTCGTTTGCGTATTCATGTTCATACTTGTGTGGTTTGCATACAAGAATTGTAGCTAACTTACTCGCGTCAATAGATGGCTTCAAACCCTTCCGGAAGGACAAAAATTCCATCAACGAGACTGGAAACGAGGTGGTCCCCATTTGTCAACTCTACTTGGTGTGGCAAATCAGAAGTCATTTAGGCGTGCTCAGCGAACGGTGCTGACTGTTAAGTCACGTAGTGCCATCCTAAATTTTCTCGCTATAGACGCACAACCATAACAACGTGCTCTCGTTTTGCACACAGAACGGTATTTCATTCTTCTATGACTCAGTTCAGTTTCAGTTTATACAACCACTAGCCTCGCACTTCTGTGTTCTGGTTTTGGTTGCCACATCGCAGTGTCGTGGAGTCAAGGGCAAAGAGGATAGAAGCGTGAAGTGAAAGAGCTTCAAGAACCAAAGTATCAGGCGAAAATCGCGAAGACAGAGAGAGTTCGAATGCAACTATGCCACTGACCGCGAAACCTAGCCATATCAGTTAGTGTTTCCAACCATTTGGTAGGCGGATCACGCGGATCCCAACCTGGAAGTCTGACATGTCCTATTCGGCCAAACCCACTGGCCAAGGTTTTCATACTTTTCTGCCATGTCATGGACTGACCTCCTCGACCCACCTTCCAGCCACTACCTGCTTTAGAGAACAGCGAAACCGAGGCAGTCTATCGGAGAGCATGCGTAACACATGACCCAGCCACCTTAATCCGTTTCGATGCAGCACATGATCCAGAAACTGACCTCTGGTTCCCAACACCTTACGCCTACTTTCAGCTTTGTTGATACGGTTTTCCCACCATATCTGAGCAATGCTACGGAGACATTACTGCTTGAACACCGACAGTCCTCGTCTATTTTCTACCCTTAACGGCCATGTTTCTGAGCAATAGAGAAGAACGGATTTGACTGCCGCGTTGTACACTTGATCTTTGACGGACAACCGGATGTCACGCTGACGCCACAAATGACTGAGGTTGGCAAAAGCCGAACGCGCCATCTGTATACGCGATGACACTTCATCCCATATCTGTCCACCTGACAAGATGTAACTGCCCAGGTAACAAAACTTACCTACTTCAGCTAGAGCTTCCTTTGCCAACACAAGGTTTGGTGTAGTGCCGACCCAGTCCTACAGCAGCATTTAACACTCTGAAGATGCAAAACGCATCCCAAAACATTCCTACGCTGTTGTTTAGGCTATCCAGGAAAGCTTGAAACTTACCTGGATCTTCACTCAGAAGAACAATATCGTCCGCGCATTCAAAGTCACACAGTTTACTGCCTGAGCAAATATCGATGCCACTATTCACACGCGAAGATAGGGCTACCTCAAAAATCAATCCAATCGCAAAATTGAAGAGAAAGGGTGAAAGAAGGCAACCCTGACGAACACCACTTTCCGTGGTGAACTCGGGGGAAAGATCGCCGTAAGCACGAACTCGGCTTTAGCTGTTCGTACACAAGCATTGGAAAAGAGAAATAAACTTCTCTGGTACATCCTTAAATGAGAGGCAGCGCCAGAAAACTGTGCGGTCGACTGAATTGGACACCGCTTCCAGATCAAGAAAGACACAGATTGTGGGCCTACGGAAAACATTTCCGTGCTCTAAGGTTTGCCGAAGAGTAAAGATGTGGTCGATACAACCCCGATCGCGTCTGAAACCGGCTTGATTCTCACGCGCTCACATTTCACAGGCGTTGGATGATCCGTGGAGAATAAGCCCGGTGAGCAGTTTGGATGCGAAATTTATCAAGCTAATTCCTCTGTGGTTTTCACAAGATGACCTGCCACCTTTCTGGTAAGTCACGCCATTCCCTGGGAATCTGCTTACTATCCCAAATAACCCGGAAGAGTTTCGTCAACTATGAAACCAAAGCTTTGCCTCTATCCTTGAAAAAAGATGGAGACAACCCATCCAGTCCAGCAGCTCTGTACCTTTCCAAAGAACTTATATCTCGCTTAACCTCCATTTCTGATGGAGGAGTGATATCGACCTGCATCGTTCCTCTAACAGGTACATTCGGAAGGTAAACTGTATAAGAAGGCCAACTGAATTGTTCCTCAAAGTGCTGCACCCACCGATCCAGACGACGTCCCTGAAAGTGAATCAGTGAGCCGTCGGATTCCTTGATTAACTCATTTACACCGGGTTTCCGTGGACCGATACTTCTATTCAAACGGTAAATGTTGTGAGTACGTCCAATAGACGCACAAGTTCGTACTCGCCAGAAAACATTCTGTGGTCAGAGCACAGCTGAATGAGATGATCGCCGTTGTCGGTACGATCGGCTGGGACAGCAAATGGGTCTCCAATGTGTCTTTCGGAATCTTCCAAATGGTCAACTTGAGTATTGAAATCCCCAGAAATGACCACCACGTCTGTTGAACGCACGCTTCGAAGCAGCTGAGACATATCCTGGTCGAATTCATCCTTGGTCTGAAAGCAACTGCAGTCAGGGGGGGCATTCACAGACACAATAAACAAGCATCGACGGTCCAGCATGTTGCTGCTGACATGCACAGAGTCGTCTAACCGAACTGCACAGAAACGACTGCTGAGTGAAATCCAGTCGAGCAGTGCACACTCAGCTCTCATGCTCAAAGCAATCCCAACGCCAGCTTAACGATGGGCACTAGATACCGGATCACCCGACACACGAAAGTAGAGCGAGAGAATGAGGTTGTATCTTGAGCGCAAGGAGTGATCACAGATGTGTAGTTTTGTATGTGCCTTTCGGGGATATAGCATACATCAATTTTGAAACTTTCGAGAGTTCTAGTGAGGGCAGCCTATTGCCCTACCTGACAAAGTGTGCAGACGTTAAAGGCAGCCAAGTGAAGTGAACATTTAAGTCTATGCAGTGTACTCGATTTATACTCAAGTTTTAAACTACTGCTTTCTTCAGAGATGCAGCTAACCGTGGCATTCTGCATCGAACTTAAATAAAAGGAGGAAAACTGGCAAAGCCCTTGAGGAAAGATACTTCGCGGATGCTCACACCTCAGATAGGGTTTTCCTCTTGGGGAACCCTAACCAGAGCCTTTGATTCAAAAGTCTCGCCCACAATGTAGTGGGGCGTTAACCCAACACGGGAACGCGACCGAAGAACCCGTGGAGGAACTTCTTCTGATCTGTCACGTGAGACCTGATTACTGCATGCGTTTTGTCTTGTCTTTGTTGGTGCTTTGTTATCGATCCGCTTTTTGCATTCAGTCCTCAGCCTACTGCACCCAATGGAGCAAGCGGAACAAGGATGGGGCAGCATCCTTTGGGCTGGGGGCTTCCCAGCTTAGGTGGGCAATAGCTACCCAATGAAGTGCGATGATTTCTCCCACCGTCGAGAGAAATCCCAGGTACTCCACTCCTACTTCCATCTAGTGGGGATTTTTGGACCAGCAAACTGTTTCTCTCAGTGCTTGTTTGCTGGAGTGTCTTCTTCAGGGGCACAGTGGTTACAACCAGATATTGCCCATCAATTGGTTCTGGACTTCATTTGGCCTCTACCCATCGACCTGTCAGGTATGATTGCATCTCCAGCTTAAGGAAGCCTTCCTGCATAGCTCTTTGGGTCATGGAGGCACGCAAGCCATCACACCACGCCAAGGTGCAGTCTCGTCGTGATGGTTCTATGACTTATTTTTAATTCTTTTGTTTCTTCATTGGATGACTATTTGCACACCACAGTAGGCGATATCAATCAGGCCTCAACCTAACTGTTCATTGCGTTCGATCCAATTGATCTTTGGGTTTATCCAACCAAAGGGAACTCTATTTTAGACGGGATTATCACTAATCATCCTGTGCATCTGTTTCAACCAGTTACCACTGTCTGGTTCTGTTGAGACCTAAGATCTACTCTCGGTCTGCTGTTACCTATTTCAGGGAAACCAGCCAAATCACCATGAGTCTCCGAAATTTTTTACGTGATAACGTTCTTCACCCATGAAAGTCCGTTTCTCATGCATCTTCCTGGTTTTCTTCAGAATTGTTACCAAGTAGCGACGTCAAACTCTTCCCAGAGACAGTAAATTTAATTTTCGACATGTGCTGCCCTTAAGAAATCCTCTTACACCGGCTTGAGTACAAGCATGGTGCCAAAGCAAAAACGACAGAAAAAATACAAAGTCAGAGGAGGATGGGGGGGGGTGGCGGGAGTGATTAGGAGTAAACATCAAGATTACGACAAGTAAAGCACATTACCCCCGTTCTCTACAGGAGTACTTAGGGTTCGTTGCACTTTTGAAACTATCTCAGGTATTGGTCCTGATGGCCTGTCGTCATCACTTTTGAGACACGGTGCTGGTGCTCTGGCCGATATAATTACTTCTCTCCTGAACAAACCTTTGTGCTCGTCTTTTATTCCCAAATGCCGAAAATCAGTCACTATTGTTCCATATGTAAACCTTGCAATTCTGGTGTCATAGCTGAAAGTTTTCGTCCCATTGCTCTAATTTCACCTGCTCTTAAACATATACAGCGTGCTATTCTAAAACGTTGGGATTCTTCCACAAATTCTTCTGAAGACCCATTACAGTTTGCCTATAAACCGAACAGGACCATAGTGGATGCTGTCACTTCCTTGGTCCAGCACATGACCAAAGCCTTTGATGAATCAGCGAAGTGTGTGTGATGTACTTTTCTAGACTACCTATCCACTTCGGTTCCATTCCGCAGTCTCTCCTAGGTTTTAAAACATCCATACCTTTGGTAAATAATTCAGCAATGCTCTATGGAGCTGTCCTTTCTTCCCATTTATTTTCTGCGTACGTTACCGACCCTTCATTCACTTCTCTAGCACATTTATTTGAATATGCTGATGATGTGGCTCGTTGTCAAGCTGTTTCTGAAACCCAAGATTTCAAAAACTTTTCCAGCAATCTGTTTCATATCTATGATTTTTCTGTTCGACCCAGTTTAAATTTAGACTTGTCCAAATGCTTTGAATGCATATTTACCCCTTCTCGATCAGCTTATTCTTGTGATCCAGCATCAACGCAAATTGGAGGTGCTCATCTCACATTTCACATTGTGTGAAGAAACTACGCCGGCTGTCTTACCAAGTCTAAAAGCTTAGGCGTTTCAGTGTTAAATAGGATGCTGCTTCATTTTCCGCCCGTCAATGTGTTTTTTCTGTTCTACTTGACGATTCCCATGTTATTTCTGCTGGTCCACCGAAAAAATTTAAATTCTTCGTCGAGGTTTATCTGTTATCAGTCGGGTATGTTTCATTCGCTTAGCTTAACTATTTGCCAAGTTGTGCGAATTACTACTGACCGCATGCGAAAGATTCGCTTACAAGATCTTTGCGCATAGTATTCGTCAAGTACAAAGTGACTTACCCAAGTGTAACTCTCTCTTGCCTCTACCCGTTCCTCTTCTCAGTTCATACTTTCTCGCATTCCCATGTGGCCAGAATCCTTACAAACCGGGCGCGAGTATCAGCCGCATTTCTGGGCAATTTTAATATGAAATCGTCATTGTTTTTATCTCTTTGGTTAGATAAGCTGCCACATGCGAATCATTTTTGACTAAAATTCGGACGTTTGTCCATGCCAAGTCTAATCAAATACAAATACAAATTACGCTAACCTACCGTGGCATATGAGTAGCAGTATTGTCAAGTGCACGCAACTATACTGATCCGCAAAGTTGCCGCTGGCTCACCTCAAAGACCTGTGTGTAAACCAAGCAGTACCAGTAGACTGATAAATGACCACAGAAAAGTACAGTTTCACAAGTCAACAACTCACTTCATCACGTTCGGAACGCAGTTTGAGCAGAGTCGCGTTTTCTGTTTTAAATCGCCTTACCTCTGCTTCCAAACGCAAGATCCACTGCCGTAATAATGTTTGTGTGTGCGCCGTTGACCGACCGGGGGATGGCTGTGATGAATGAGGTTGATAAGACTAAATTTTGTCACCAATCAACGATACGCAATATAAAATTGACAGAGTTTGATAAACAAACTGCGTTCAGTGAATATCTGTTTGTGAAAATGGTTAAATACTCGGTCACGAAAGAATTGCTTATGTTGGCACGTTATCAAAGGATCGTGAAAAACTTCAAAAATAGGCGCCGAAGTCAACCGGAAGACAACAGATAAAATGCTTAATCTATGATCAGATTGGCATTTCTTTCCGCATGATACTAACTGAGTTAATCATTACCTTCCAGTTGGTTTTTCTGTGAACTCAAACAATGCACCATCTACTTTCGTACCCAGCAATTGCAGTTCATCTTCGATCTGCTGGAGTTGAGAGCTGCAAATTGGAAGATACGGCTGATTGATGTGAAACCTCGATCATTTTTTCTCATATGGTCCTTTTAACCGAAAGCGACGGGATCACTTGGGCGATACTATTATTTGACCGTTTATCATACAAAAAGCGCCCAATTTATCCAAAAGTCCCAACAGGATTAGTCCTGTAACAAATAATCTATCTACAGCTTGACTGAAGGGATCACTGCTTGTTGAAAACTGTTACACGGTCCCTTGGATGATGAAAGAGCCGACTCAGGAAAATAAGCCCTTTCAAGTTTCCGACTACTTACACTGGTTGAGTAGCCAATATCTGGATAGTGGTTGAAACGACCCCGTTGAACCAAAGAACTTACTAAGAATATCCCCGCTGAACCTTCGTGAAACTTGGATGATACATCATGTAATGCTCACATGAAGCAAAACTTCCGGAACTAGCCGGGATAACCAAAGCGTCAACTCGTGAGACCCAAAATCCTTCCCGCCAAGTTCTAGTCCCAGACGGGACCCGGTGCAAATGTACTGTTGACTCATTCTAACACGAATGAGATAGCTGTGAAATTCTTCCGTAGGTTTTCAATTGCAGTAAGCGTTCATATTGCGGTTTAAACGACCTGAATCTTCTAATACTGAAACCGGCTAATTCAGCGACCGGGACATTTGCATGGGATGCATAATGTGGGCATCCTTCACAAAGTTCAACAAATCGATTATTCCATCAGCGTGAGATTTAACATAACACGTGGAGGACGAGGGATACACTGGGCATCGTTGATTCCTAATTTTCTAGAGAACGTAACATGTATTGCCCAGCACAGGGTTATAGGAAGTTCTGACTGAATGGAAATGGAAACAATCGCAGATTATGAAACTACCTGATCTCGTTTCAATTGTTCCATGAAATCATCGGCCAAATTGATTAATTCGTCTTCATAGGAGGAGTCGAAAGCACGTGTGGGATGTGTACACGGAGATCCTAGATGTGTTGTGGCACTTAGTGGACGAGTTAGGGGTCTCCTGTGTGAACGAGTACTACCAAGAAAGTCCCCCGATCTTCTTAGGTTGTTTGTGAGACAGGGAGATCTTGAAGAGGATCGCCTTCTGGGACGTAAATGAGAATCGGATCCGCGTAACTCGGGTTTCCGTGTACCGTCTGATAAGAAAAATACCGCAGGATTGGACGATTCGTCAATGAACCAATGGATTCGTAAAATTATATGTAATGTAGACAAAAGTATCACGCAACTATCTAGGAGAGTACCACGATCATGAAATAAAAACGAATTTTGAACGACGAATGGTCAGAGATCACACCATCATTATCATCGTACAGCGTTGAACAGCAGGGCAAACATCACTAACAACTGTTTTTCTACCATGTTGCACGCAAAATTAAGAAGAATGAATACACAAGATAGACCTATAGGGGTGGAAAAAGAAAGGAACGCCCTAGTAGCTAACACATGGAATACACAGTCTAACTGTACAAAGAGACAATTGATCAGTCATTCTGGTCCGACATAAAGTGACAACACGATCGCCACTGTTTATAGTTCGCTGCCATATCCTTCAGTGTCTCCAGCTAACTAGTCGAGGGATTTTTTGGACCCCAACCACGAAGGCGTGGGGCACCTACTTTTCCTAAATTCGATTTATATTTTTTCATAAGGCCACACCAAAGAGAATGTGATCGCGTACTCAAACACACAGCTTCGTATGCTTTTATGAGCGAACTGCGAACAAACCAGCATAAGAGTCGCTCGTTGCGCGGGAAATGTTTTGGTAACATTTAAAACCAGTGTCGGAAGGGTGCTATATTAAGTAGTGCATAAGTTCAATCAACCGTTAAAAGCCAGCCCTGATAGCCTTGTGGTTAAGTTGTTCGATTCACAGTCGTTCACCCCGGGTTTGAGTCCTGGTTGGGGCCCGTTGGATGTGCTGATAATACCTAACAAGGATGAGACAGTTGTACAGTGGCCTCCATGGTTCTCAATAGTTTGCACGTCCACACTGAATGATGGATCCCATATTATGTAAGATCTAATCTTCTACGACTCTTATATCGATCTGTCATGACAAAAGTACACCAAATGATTTCCAAGAAAATGCGTCCAAGAGCGGGAACTTCGACCAATCGTGCCCAGAAATGGAGACAAATAGAATTAAGTTTCTTTGGCACACATTAACAGCAGACGGTGCACGGGAACCCAGTGGTCAACTAGATTGAAGGTCACTTACAGATCAAGAAAATGGTGTGTCTATCGTGTTCCATGTGGTCGAGCTGAGTCCAACGTTATGAAAGCGCAGAAAGACAATAGGAAAGATGGTGTCTCTCTTCATGCGAGAAATTCGTACATCCTAGAATCACATTCCGGAAAGAACACAGTTGAGTGAGACGATCTCCAGTGGCGGTTCGCTCGGCTGGCAAATATACACACTTTAAATCGGCTTAAAATACGAAAATACAAAATGCAAGAATTACAACTGTTCTGATTCGTCTTGGTAGTTCTAGACAGAAGACTCTTCTGCCTTTGAATCACCTCGTTTGTTATGCAAAAACAAGCAGTTAATATGGGATAGTAGGTGATTGCAGTCAAATGTATGGCACGATGTGCACTGGTCTTTTAACTACGTCTTCGATTGGGCGATTTCGTTTTGGTCGGTTAGGACAGCTTTTGGCAGTTCATTGGTTGATTTCCTTTCGTTCGATTAAAACAACTCTTGGCCGTTGATTCGTTGATTCCGCTCGATTTGGTGAGGGCGACTAATTGCGCTGGATTAGATGACTTCGTTTTGTTTCGTAACGAATTGCTTCGCTGGCTTGAGATTTTGGACAGATAACGGCGTGATGTCTGCTAATGAAACTAGGCCGTTCATTGATGCGTCGGCCAATACCCCCACAACAACCACAGCGAAGACCGAAAGAATAAAGTAAAACGCCGTGGAGGAAGCGATAAGTAGAGGGAGTCAAATCTTATTTTGCTTTTTCACTGTACACTTTTGATGTTCTTTATCCTTTTTGTTCAATGAGGTCGCATGTTTACGGGGGATGAAGGTTCAAAAAACAGGTAGTACAGCATTCGCACTACTGAGACCTAACCTAAAAGATGGGAAGCACTAACCGGAGTCAGTGCTGATGCTAGCTCCATCATACTCGTCTGCCAAGTTATCGCCTGACCACCGCGTCACTTCCTCAGGCATTGGAGAGCAAGCAAGAATACAGCACCGAAAGGCAAACAATAAGCAGGCATACGATAAACATGTCCCAGCCAGCTAAGGTGGTGTGAACTGATCATATCCATCAGACGGCGGCTAGCGGTACAAAATGCGTGAAGACGAACCTCGTCCTTCCTCGCCGATGTTCTCAACAGACGCGAACAATAATTCGGACATATCGCCTGTCAAACACGGAAAGCCGCCAAACATCCTCAAGCGGAGTGGCCAGGTCCGCAACCGAAAGACAGAACGTTAAGAATCGCTGTGTTGTACACCAGTCTCTTGAGGGGGGAAGAGAGCAGATGTCACTACGGAGCAACAAGCGTCACAGACTAGCGAAAGCTGCTCTGGTTCTCGCTGCTTGTGAGGCGATTTCATCTTCAGATTACCCCCAGTTGTAATCTGGTTCCAGCCAGCTGATTAATGGGATGAATGCGGTCAAGAGTTCCTCCTAGTTTTGTAGTTTTACACTAGGAAGGCGCGAAGTACATACTGTCTGGATACCTCAATCGTAAAGCGGTTAATAGTGTTGAATCGCCTGTGCAGTCACTCAACAAGGCCATGTCAAAAACTCTGTCCCATGGGAAGAGTTCAACTCAACCGTTTGACAGATCAGGTAAGGCACTCTGCAGTACATTCTATGTGGCAAAGTTGAAAGGAAATGAAGAAATAGGGCAACATTGTCGTACTCCGCCATATGCGGCAAAGGTTGGAAAGTGTTAACCATAGGCGCTTACTCGACCTGAGGTATGAAGGTAAAACCGTTTGAGGATCAACACATGCAACAAACAGTTGCACAGTGCAGCTCTATCAACAGGGTCGAAGGCCGCGTGGATTCCTATGAATATAATGATAGTTCACTTCCGTAAAGCCTCGCGACTGTGCTCTTCACATATATGGTATAAACTGCGGAGTTGTATCACCAAAGTGGGATCTTCTTTGTGTCTCAGAGATACAGAATATTTATTTTGGGAGGTTCAAGATTACTAGCTAGAAAAGCCCGCTACTTTACCTGGTGTACGAACGCTGAAGACAGCTAAGTGAAGAGAAAGCTTGGGTCTGAGAATCAGTCCCGTATTTCGCTCTACCTTCAAGTTAATACTCCTTTCACCTCTCAGAACGTCCAGTCACGACCACATGTCGCCTCGTGGATACATTCACAACTGGAAAATGAAGAGTGAGTACCGGATAAAGGAGAAATGTTTACCGTGATCGCTAGAGCTTCTTGGAGGAATGATAGTTCGCGGCTGCCCACATCGTCGAAGAGGTTTTCCACCGGGAACCTTAGTCACTGCGTTTGGATCAAAAGCCTTAATTGCGAAACAGGAATTTGAATTTGTCGGCTTTCCTTTGGGAGCCCTAACCCGAACCTTTATCTCGACACTGTGACCCATAAGACACTAGGGTGTTAACACACCACGGGAACGTGACCAAAGAACACGCGAAGGAACTTCTGATCTATCACGACATTTGTTCTTTATTCCTTTCTTGCTGCTGCAGAAGTCTTCAATCCCCTTTAGGGATTGTCCTTAGTCCAATTCAATCGAGAGCAAGTGGATAGTGGACGAGATTGCTGGAGGAAATTACCATTTCCCCCTCAATTATATATCGCAGATTTCAGTAGATTATTTTTGCTCAAAAACGTCGAATTATGAAGAAAATCAACATTTCTGATTTTGCCAAAGATTTAATTTCTTCCCCACCGTTATAATATTTTCCGTATCGCTCCCTGTATTGTTTTATAGCTGTCCTATTGTATTTTTCTCGTCTCTCATTAATCGAAATTCGCATTTTTACAAGGCCGTCTGCGAACATTATATAGGCGACAAAGTCGAAAACATTTTGCCCATTGTAGTCAGGTCGCCAATAGACATTTGATCGTGCCGGTGTTCGTCTTCTCTCTCTAGCTAACGGGCGGGCTAGCCTTGTTGAATTGTGCGCGTTCTCGAGTTTGTGCTCGTTTGAGTCATTCTGCTGTGCGAATACGGGTCTAAGGAGACCCAGTCGAATTCTATTATCATCAGTGTCAAGTGTGTTTTACCCCTACGAGAAGGTAGGCGTCTTGTGTATTCTGTTATGTGCCATCGTGTCTTGTTATCCGCGTGGCGTAACAGTGTCAATCCCATTTGTGTTACCCGGTCTAAATTGGTTTGAGACTTCAGTGTGGTAATTGTGTGTGACCTGGCAACAACAGAGGCAGCATTCTTTGAGTTGGGGGCTGCCCAGCTTTGGTGGGCGATAGCTGTCTAGTGAATTTTAATTACTTCTTCCACAGTTTGGAGAAACCCCAAGTACTCTACTCGTACGCACATCTAGTGGAGGCTTTTTGACCGGCAAACTGTTTTTCTCCGTGTTTATTCCATTGATTGTTCCCTCCAAATGCCCAGTGAGACTGAACTTCTTCTAGCCCCTATCTATTGACGTCAGGGATAGTTGCGTATTGGGTTTAAAAAAACCATGCAGTGTAGCTCTTCCAGTCTTGAATACTGTTGGGGAAATACCTCTTCCCCACAAATCAAGGCCAAGGAATTCGAATTTCAAGATTTTATCTACCTCCCGTCCTTTAGGAGATATTTGATATCGACTTTCATTTTGAATAACGCGCGGTTGTATTTGTGCAGAAACTGTATAATTCACCTTTGCCGGCGCGCGCTATATTGTTTTAATCTTCAAGATCGCACAAATTGTACATAAGCAGCGGCGTTGCAATGTACAATTGCCTTTGGTCCAGCAGCAAATACACGGCTGAGCTGAAGGTCCAGTCTTTGGTGTTTTTCCTTGCGTGTGTAGGTTGTCCTGGGACCGAGTACCGGTAGTAGCGCGAGAACTGGGTTTTGTGGGTTACCGACCAACCGATACTCGTTGAGGGTTCGCAACAAATGCACACAAGTCATCACACCGCATCAACGCGCAGTCTCGTTGTGGTAGATGCCAAAAGAACAGTAAAATGTGTTCTAACATGAACTACCAGCTTCCGATGAACCCATTATAAAAGAAATGTCCCCGACGACATCATTTTTCTGGTAGACAAACACGGTGGTTACGAAACCCAAGAACATTGGACCACGTATATCAAATATCAGTTCACTGCATCTTCACAAGTGCATGGACGCGGACACCCCACACACTGACTGCGATCCAAACGCGAATACTTCCTACAGCTACTCCGGAGACGCCTTCAGGTAGATAATCGTCGTTCTTTCATGATCTATTCACCGGCATTTAACGATTCAGGTGCAGATATTGTTGTTTACGTAAGCAAAAAAAGATCTATTTAATATTTTCTAATCACCGAGGGTACCATCATTCATGGCCTGAATCATGATCCCGATCGGTAATTTGAATATTACTCCACCCACCTTACGCCTATCCGCAGGGAAGTAGCCCCAATCCTGTTATTGTCACAAAAATTGTGACCTCCCTTTAATAATATAAGTGATATTGTACAATGAGGTGTGGACACTGAAAAACAGCTAGATGGTTCTGGTTACGGTGAAAATCAATGTTTTCGCGTATTTACGACGAGAAATCCACCGTGCTCACATTGAAACACTATTTTCAATTTGTATTGTGGTTTTACCAGATTATTCAGTTTGATCACTCATCATCTGAAAACGATAAATGGCCATGGAATGTCATACACACCGACGGGGAATGAATACAAAACGACTAAATGGTAGTCAACCACCCGAACGATGGGCCTGCTCGCACCGATCCTTCATCCGGCGGCGACCAGTTTTCAAATTGGAGTGACGCTTCTTCAAATTAACCAATATTCAGTGGAATATGAAATTAAGAGAGCATGATTGGTAACAAAATAAGTTGTTAGACTCACCAGAAATTTCTTATTCTGCTATAGCGGGATTGTAGATGAATTAAAGACATAAAGAAACTGCGGTTTCACTGATGTGTGTATCCTGATTAAATGAGTGATCTTACCTAGACTTGACACATTAGGCACAGATAGATCCAAAACGGAGGACGAATTTGGGCGATCAACAATTTCGTTTATATCAGAGGTACTACAGGTCCATGAGTTGCCGTCGTCAAATTCGGAAGAAATTTTCAAACCATTTTCTTGTTGCGAATTTTTATTTCCGTTGCTGGGTGGCAAGGC
The DNA here is from genome assembly GCA_948099385.1 of Fasciola hepatica. Classification (NCBI taxonomy): domain Eukaryota; kingdom Metazoa; phylum Platyhelminthes; class Trematoda; order Plagiorchiida; family Fasciolidae; genus Fasciola; species Fasciola hepatica. The sequence goes on from CANUEZ040000016.1 coordinate 3,914,647, forward strand.
GTCGTGTTCGGGTTCGTGTGTGTTATAATTGGCATCATTCGTGTCTCCGGGTTTGTCCTCCTTCAGTTGTGAGTGGTCTGGTACAAACTGGAAACGAGCTACCTTACGCCCCCTGTTCTGTGTCGCCTCCGTCAGAATACTGTCAGTGGTTCGATCACCCGCAATACTGAACTGTTCCGAATTACGGCGTGAACGGTGCTTGTCTAATACAGACAGAATACTGCGTTCCGGATGACGTTCACGGCTGGTACTTTGTGCCTCCATCTTCTCATGTGAAGAACTGAGATAAAATCCGAATTATCAAAGGGATTCAGTTATGATGTGGCCACCTTAAGATGAATAGACCGACCTGACAACACAGAGCATGTGTCCAAAATAAACATCCAATGAAACCTATTTATCCACAAATGTAGGATAAACAAATAAATACAGATGGGGAAAAACGCGTTTGGAATCCCGAGCTGAACCGGACAACTTTACTTCGACTAGCTCTATCGTTGGCACAACAATGTACCCAAGACAAAACGCGTGGTAACAATCACAATGACAACAGCAATAATGATAATAGTCTATTGTTAATAAGTTATCTCTTCTGAGTGGATTATTATCTCGCAGTTTCCAAATGTTTATCCATCCTAACCCAAAAGCACCACAGGTTGTCTGTTAAGGGACATTATATATATATATATATATATATATATATATATATATATATATATATATATATATATATATATATATATATTGTTTGTTTTAGTTCTGCAGTGGAAATAATTCCAAACTAATAACAGATCTTTTCCATGAACTTTAAAATTTTGTGATTTTCTGAGGATTGGTTTGAGGTGACTGAAATAACAGCGTCTAAATAAACCATGAAAAACAGTCATCGTCTGACAAAGCACTTTCCCGTTGGGCATGTTGTACATCAGTGGCAGAATCAATGTAGAACCGGATGCCGTCACGTAGCAAGACGACACTGCGCATTTACTCATCAGTCTACGTTGCCTGAATCATCATCCAGCCGTTAGGAGTACATTTTTCACCTTCAACGTACAAGGGACTGCTGAAAAAATAAGTTGAGTCAAGATTGAGACAGAAATTATTAGCCCAAGTGGTTAAGATCTGTCATCTACAGAGTCACATTTCACTTGGTGGCCGAATTTGAGATTACGTATCTTTGATAATTTCAAAGAGGCATTAGACTTTAGCCTGTGACGTCTGTATGTTCAATACTGACTAAATGTATACTGCATAAATCCACCTAGTCTTATTATTCAGTTCTAAGATCTGGTCGTACCGATTTCTCAGCATCGATACCGTTTCAGCATTCCTCTCCAACGCTAAGACTAGGTGTTGAATGTTGGGTAACTAAGGTCGCTGGTTGAATCAGACAATCAGTCTAAGTAAGTTACGTCAGCTGGAACCTTATTGATTATAGTTTCAGAATGGTAATGGTCGAGCGGTATAAGCCACAAGTCTGTGAACCTGAGTGTATGCAAGCTGAAATTCAGTACTCATTGGTTAACATTGAAAGCAAGCAACTGGTACATCTGGATCAGGATCAAGGCTATCAACCCTCCGTGAAGGTTCCGTGGTCCACTGTGACTGTGTTCGGTCCTTCCCATTTTACCCATGTAAGGACACGCGGTAAAAAGTACTTTCTACGCAGACGTACGACTGACGGAGAGGTCCTAGTGTCCAGACCCGATGGGACACGAAGTGCTAAAACCAAGTGGTACGGCTGTATACCGTTGTCTCTGGCTCCACGTGGTCCGTCTTTATAGCAATGAGAGATGCCTGTTGACATGACAGCCGCTCGAATGCTATCACGCTTAACAGAAGATGACCACTATCGTTTATAGACGTTTGTGTGACTGCGCTAAGAAACCGTCTATTAGAAAATAGAATACTTAGGAGGTACGTTTTGTTCTCTAGAGAATCGCACTGCTATACCCAAGATCGGACGGCACACGGTAGGTGTCTTTAATTTTTGAAAAGCTCATGTTATCACACGAATCAATTTTGTATTTACCAGAAATAAGGATGATAGGGTGGAAACACTGAAGTACGATGCCCAAATCAGGCTTTTGAAAGTGATGCAGCTGTTTAAGATTCAGTTTACTGCCCCGAGGAATGGAGCATGAAGTTAAATTTAGACTGCAATGGCTGCTTACCAGTCAACGAAGTTAGGAAATTGCCCTGAAAGTCGGGTATAGTGTAAAGTCGCGTGAATATCTCACAAGAGCGTGCACAAACCAGTTACATAACCATGCATCAAGTGACAGTATGGCCATTTTAATACTTTAAAAAATGCAAAACAATTGAGATTTGAATATGACTACTTGAGAGTAACCAAAACTGACATACCTCTCCTGCTCGCATCGATCTACACAACTGCGTGTGTCATTTGATGCCACTTTTTCCAGCACTTCTTCTGCACGTTTAAGACGGTCTTTGAGACGACTTTTACCTAGTTTAGCAACGAATGACGTAGTCAGGCTGGAAAAAGATGAATTCTCTGCAATTTCCTCAAGAAACTCGAATTCTTCTAGATCTCCAGCATCATTGTGGGATTCATCGCCAACATTTTCGGTCATTGCCTGGGGCAACTGTTGTTCCGAAACAGTGCATGGCGCTGAGCTTGGATCCTGTTTAGGGGGAGACTGATCGACCACGTGATCGGAGCTTTTTGGTCGTTCGTCGTTATTTAGAGATCCAGTCGAACACCTCCGTTGCTTCAGACCGCACCAGAGTGTGTTGGATTTCGTAAGAGAAGTATTGCCATCCATAACACTCTGAGTTCTTGGAGTGGTTAATGAATTTGACTAAGTGATAATTAGAGAAGTATGATAAAAACATTTGAGTTCGTTATAGAAATAAGTTATTCAATCATTTTGAAATGATACAATCAGTGAAAAACGCACCAGTCTCCAGTGAACTTTTATGCAATTAAACCACAACAACCAAAGTGAAATAATTTATGAACGAACCCTTTCGTTAAGGGAATTGTGAAAGGTGACATAAGTGGATGTCGGCAACTAGTGTGGAAGCACAGAGGGTAGATTAACAAATATAACAAAAAATGTGTATCGTTGAACTGAAACACGATTCAAAGCAATTACGATCAAAGTATGCTTATCACGAATGCATACCATATTTTTGAAAAACTAATACCTGTACGATTCAAATTACCTCATACAACGAAGCATGGGTGGGGAAAAACGCCAAACCGCCAAGGAATCGTTGCACTATTAGCGGTGAGTAAGAGTATAAAATCTCAAGATGGTAGAAATTCATGTAAAGGATTTTATTCATTCACACTCGACAGGACAAAGTTCCAATTAAAGTTATCGCTACAAACCCTGGCAATGATGAAGTCAGTGGACTGTGTATATATATATATATATATATATATATATATATATATATATATATATATATATATATATATATCCTCACACTTGCCTGATTTCAGGCTGTGCCAAACAAAATATGGTACAATCAGGGAGGAGCGGGTAAATGGAATCAGGATGAAAAGAAAGGGGAAAAAAGTGTTTTTTGTCATGCTTGATGATTACAACAAAAACAAACACTCCCAACATTGACTTCGGTTTTGGGCCATGTCCATTAGTGAGACAGGCCAGTGTTCTTCATCACCTCTGTCGTCCCAATTTGGTAACCGAGGCGGCCGTACACGTGACAGACATTCCGTTAGTCTCTTCATTCCTCTGCGCGAAGTCATTGCTTGTCCTCCACACTCCTTCTTCTACTCAGATCCAAGAGTGCAAACGATGCGCGAAGCGGCAGGCGATGGGCAGGCATCCCAGCCAGCGGAAACGGTGCTGCAATAGGGTCTTTTCAAGAGAGGACACCGTTGTGCCAAACACCCAACTGCGTACTTGATCACTGCTGAGACGTTGCTCCAAACACGGGCAATGCTACGTAAGCAGCGGGTACCAAACACAGCCAGGCAACGGGTATCTTGAATTCGCAGGGGCTATGTTTCGCAACCATACGGCAGGACGAGAGGCATGGCGATGTTATGCTTTTCTCCTTTCGAGGAAAGACTGATATCGTGTCAGCGCCAAAAAATATACGTGAGGTTCGAAACAGCCAGTTTGGTCTTTGAAATACGCATAGATATTTCCTCTCCCACGCTGCTATTCCCAGCAACACAGATGCTCAGGTAAACAAAACTCTCGGTAATCTCCAGTCCTTTGTTACCCAGGTAAAGCGCGGGTACAGCCACTCACCAATCCTGGAGTAGCACCTTACATTGATGTTGCGAAGTACATTCCGAGGCGAACCACTTCAGTTGTCATATTGTTCAGAAGTTAGGCTGTTTCGACGTTAGGAACGAGCAGGTCAATGTTGTTGGCGTATTCCAGATCAGTGAGTTCGTGCCCTGGGAGGAGTACGATACTATCACCCACGAGGCCCACGACCGACTTCTTCTGGGCGTCATCAACTCCGAAGTTAAAGAGGAACGGCGAAATATCACATCCCTTATCAAACTCCATAGCAGATAACAAAGAGAAGCGGAAGCTTACTGTAAGCTCTCACCCGTCCTGAAGTACGGCAGTACAGAGATCTGATGATTGATACATGCTGTTTAGGTACGCCATTTCTTAACAAGCACTCCCACAGAGCAATTCTGCCGACTGAATCAAAGGCTACTCTGGCATCCAAGAATATGGCGATGGTATTCCTCGGTAAGTGTGCCGATGCTCCAACAACTGACGGAGAGTGAACATCTAATCAACGCATCCTCGGTTGGGACGAAACTTCGCTTGCTCCTCACAGATTTGCTCCTCTCAGTGATGACAGTCAACGAAGAACAACAGACGCCAAAATCTTCGACGCGACCTGTATTAAGCTGATTACTGTATGAATGTCACAGACAGTTCGTTATCCTTTCTTGAGAACAGGGACTATGATGGATTCTATCCAATCCATAGGAACTTGCTCCTCTTGCAATACTTTAGAGAATGCGGGCGTTAGCCCTTTCATCATATGGTATCCTGTATCTTTGAATACAGCTGGTGGTAAGCCATCTGAGCCTTGAGCCTCGTGGCGTTTGAGGAGTGCTGGGTGGATCTAAGGATACGGACCATTGGACATCATCAGTCGACAATAATGGCAAGCGAAATGATGGTCGCAGCCAGACAGCTGAGATATCACGACCACCTGTTTAGACTGACTGACAAAAGTGGTACATTTTACACCAAGAAATTTGACAGTTTTGAAGAGCAGCTTAAGCATAAAATATTGGCAAGTGCAGTCAGCGGTGGTGGTAAAAGGTTATCATCCTAGACTACAGAAATTGATGTCCGGAGTTCGATTCCTGTCCCCAGCGGTCACCTCCCCATTCGGCACCCTTTCATTGACCACGACCCCCTTCCAGAAAGGGTACCGGTTGGGGAAGTGACCAGCGGCGACGGTAATCGAGCCCAGTAGTAGAATTAGAACTAGAGACTGCAAGGTCCAAAATTCGTATGATGGCCGTTTGATTATCGCAAGCATAGAAAAGAATTGTGCACTGTGCAAGACGCGGTTACAGTCACTGATGCCGATTAGCAGGACCAAATTAGAAAAAATGCATGCACACTAAGGAAAACTATCAATACACAAAGGTATTGTCGAAATTCCCAAAACAGCGGGGTTTTTCAGAATCACTGAACTTTCCAGTGGTTTTGCTGCTGCTTCGTGCTTTACCATACTGGTGATTGTTTTTATTTTCTAGTGATGTTACTACTAAGCAGTACCAATTAGAAACACCACAGTCAGTGAACCCTTGGTGGTTTGTATTGGTATTTTCTTGGATGTTGCCTAACTGACCGTGTGCTCCCCACATCATTAAGCCCCTACTTCAATATCATTATCATATCTGGAAACATGTCAGTAACATTAAGTTGCACGATTTGTTCCCCAACATTTCGGCACATCTTTACTGGTGCACGGTGCAGTTGAGGTGATTATTTTTAAATGGTAAACCGAACGTTATCGTAAGGCTAAAGGCAAGTACACACAATCATTCATCCAACAACTGCTACCAGACAATGAGCCAGTTAACAATTAGAAACAATTACTAAAGTCATCAAGCATAGTCATTGTTGGTCGAGTTGTGGGTTGTGATGACTAACTGCTAGTGCTGAACCAACGCACTTAGCCATTTAGAGCGTATCGGGCTTCCACAGTGGGTTACACGACTACGAGATCCATTCAATCAGCGGTTATATGCATGCGTGACATGAAAAGTGGCACTTGTGTTTGCACAACTTAACAGACGGAATAATGCTGATGGCTTTCTACCTACTTTTTATCCCCGATGATTGTTTTGATATTCAACTTAGGCTGTTGCAGAGAAGTGGGAACCAGTAGACCGTCGGAATCAATGGGTATTATAAAAGAACAAAACCCTCTAAATTATCGCAACCTCAGGAGACCACTGGGAATATACACGAATGAACCGCGAAAAGGTTAGCGATAAATGCCGTACCAATGGATGTCTTACCTCCTAGCGAATTCTACTTAAATTAAGATTTTACTCGGGTTTTCCATGCAAGGCGCGTTAAAGTTAACCAACATGACCAGTTTATTAACAATAGGCGTGCCCATATTAATTGATGTACCATTAACAGTGCCGTAGGAGTACTTTGGTAGCTTCATACGACCACTCTGCGGTGAAATGAACCGTTTGTGAAGCTTTATCAGCAAATCCCGGTATCGATCACCACCATTTCAAGCGAGTAATCCAGCGCATTCATTTCGCCAGACGTCGGGGTCTAACTACTGCTACCGTTTTCAGCAGCACATAAGGAAATTCGACCCACCCGGGGGTGCATCGACTGCCGGTGAACACACTACACATGTATTATGGAATCAGTATAGGAGAAACTGATAAAACAAGACCTTTCTGTTACAAATTTATAAAAAGAAACCTGAAAAATCGATTGCACGATGTATCCTGGATCACTGCATTCTAACAAAGTACATACTACAGTCATGGTGATCATTTTTGTGGCAAAAAGAATGAACGGGTTGTTAGGAAGCAAAGGTTAAGTCACATGCACGCTCGCACACTTATGTCCATCGAGTACTCCCACGCTGTTTATTTTCACACCGGCTTGAAATCAGGCATGGTGCCAACACAAAAATAACAATTCAAAATGAGGGTGGAAAGTACGACAGAGCATACCAATCTATGTTTGCATCAGTGATATCTTCCACGGTTTTTTGCGTCGTGGGCTGCTGTACTACTCGGTCACCCGGTAACGAGCAGGAATAAGCAAACAAAAATTATCTCAGTTCGTTACCCCGGCAATGATAAATTGACCGCCAACTCGTGCTATCTGCACAGCCCATGGTGGTGTGTATGAAGTAACAGCGCCTCACATACCCTATTAGTTGTGTTTTTGGTCGAGTAGATCATTTGAATGCCTTTCCGTTCTGTCGGTGTAAATGGCTGACCGACTGTAAAGTGCTCAGGCATAGATAGCCGCTACCATCTTCATGGGTGCAAGTGTTGCCGCTTGCTTATACACTGGCTCAGCCCCGGATCACAGAGTTTTCTTTCTGTATCTTTACAGATCATGCATATGAAACCCCTATAGAACACCGCATCCAACATACCACACAATTACATCTGCATTGGTATTTGCGGCTAAACCTGGCGTGAATAGGCGATAAGTCTTTCATCGATGATGCAGGTAACCGGGCAGTCGGAAATAAAATTATAGGCTCGGCAGCGGCATGAACTTGGTAAAGTAGCTAAATGATGTAGAAAGCATCGCACAAAAGCAGTGCTGTATGCTATTGCGTGCCCACATGTCACACATACAGGGATGACCACCAATTAGGCGGATAACCGTGAATAAGATGGGCTTCGGCATACTAAATAAGCGAGTGCAGACGATCAGCGGCAATGCTCGAGTGCGTGAGGCCAACAACGTGGCTGCCGTTCTAAAACGTCACAAAAACTCAGACAGCATTTTGATGCAAAAAATAAGACCCGCCATTAGATGAGGCCATAGCTTACTCGACCGCGCAAAGCCTACAGATGCATCCCCGAATAACAAGGTTGGGAGATAATCTATTAGCGAACCACTTATTCTAGACAGTCTACAACGCAGTAAACGGTCACAGATCTTAGTACGACCGACTGCACTTGCATGTGTATTGACAATTTTCACACGAACACAAGCTCTCAAACACCGCGCAAAATTTCTTTGCGCAACTTTTTGCTTTCTCCCCATTTCTTCCACACTCTCACAGGCAAAGGGAACTCAAGTCGTCCGTACTGGCAATGCTGCCTCAAGCGGAAAACCCGTAAAAAAATCTCTCCCGTCCTTCCTCGATTAGTATGCAAGACCCGTCGAACTTATTACCACCGGCTGATGCACTCTTTCGTCCTCGATGTTCAGCCAAACTGGCCACGTTCAAAGTACAAACCCTGAGGAGTACAGAACAGGCAGCTTTGGCTCGTACGCTTGAAGTAATTGTCATGCATGAGCATTGCATCCGAGTTTAGCGTTTAAGACTACAGTTTAGTCATTCGATTCACGGACTCATCCAATACTACTCTGAAGATACATTTACGTCTTTCTCGGGACAGAGAGGCTGCGACTACCGATGTTGCTGTCCCTAACGTCCGTAGGTGATTACTTCAGTCCCGAACGCAGAAATGACGAAACTGCAATTCAGAATATAACGTTTTACTCTACTAGTAGAAATTGAATATGGGAAGAAAAGCAAAAACAGTAACGTGAATACAACACACAGAATAAAACCACACAGTGAGTGAATTGAAACGATAAACACCCCGCCGACAAAAACGAATCAGTTTCAGTATGTAGGGGCGTTGTTGATCACCCGAAAATTCAACGCATCTATTGGCTGTTTCGGGGAATCCAAAAGGCACATTGTAGGCCCGTTTGCTATCCCGGTCGATGGCACTGAAAACGACGATCATCTCATCCAGATGTGCTCTAACCACAGGTTTTTTTTGGCGCGTAGGAACTTCTGCGACATGAAGCGGTATAGACTAGCATGACGTCCTCGTACGTCTTCACAATGTTGGACTCAGATTGACCATATTGTGATTGGTCACCGCTGGCGTGGATCAATCGAGCACTGTCCACTTTGGATCACGCTTTGATACGTGCTCGCTTCTATTTAAGCCTCACCTGTAGTCGGCCAACGTCAGAGTCAACCACCCCGCACAGTTGCTTCCAGACGATAGCCAGCGACCTCCCTTTCCGACAGAGATTTCTACATGATTATCTATGAACCCAGATGTCCAGGAATCATCACCACCGGTGGACATTGTAAAATAGACTAAAAACCTTAAACGACAGATTTGGCTGGGTAGGATGCGTGGGACTTATGACGTGGGGCCCACAAGACCTGATTTCCAGGTAGCTGGAATCATAAAGTAATACGGCTAGGTGTCGCGGCCAGTGATGTGGTTGCATTCGGTCTCTTTCTTTGACTTCATGATTTCCGTTTATGTAGAACTTTTCATTTTATGCTCCAATTCACTTTGCCCTCGACTCGACGATGGTGATAAGTAGAAACCGAAACCAGAGCACAGAAGTGTCAGGTAATGGTTTAAGGAACTGAATTGATTTGCATAAGGTTCATCAGTGTAATCCCTAGTTGTCCAGTTCCCTTATCAATTTTGACGCTCTTGATTGTTTTAATCCCCCAGTGAGGTTTTTGCTGTGAGGCAATAACGAGAACCGCCGCAACCACTGCGGCTGGTGGATGTTATAATCAAAATTGAATCTGATCAGAATGACGGGTAAACCACAACACCGCTTCAAAGTGCAATCTCGTTGCGGCAACTGACGTTCACATTTGACATTCTGGGATTCACTGAGACTCTAGTATCTTCACAGAATGTATTACTGGTATGAGAAGCCTGAATCCTGTACAACGGAAAATCCACTTGCATTCTTCACATCTAAAAGTCTAACGCCGCTAGCCGGAATCGAACAGGCGACATTTCACTTATCGGGCAGATGCTCTACCAACTGCACTATCGCGGTACGGACAGCCAGGTGTGAATAACATAAGTGAATAGTCGATGATGCGCAAACCACTTTCTCAATGATACACAGCAACTGTTCTGATTTTAATCGCTGGTCACTTTCCAATGGGACGAACAGCACACGGCTGAACGTGATCCAATGAAATACATCCATAGTAAAGCGCATTGGGTTGATGAGGCGTAAAATTCAGCCCACGAGGAAATAGACGATAAATAAATCGAAAAGAAGTCTTTTAACTGCATACAAAGTATTCAGAGTTATTCACTACATGTGGTGCCAAGTTGGATACAAATACAAGCCATGAGTGTTTTACGGTTAAAAACGACATTATGCACAAAGAATCACGTGTAACCACCTTGAGCCGCGAAGACGCAATCGAGGTCCGAGGAGGCGAAACTAAAGAGCTAGAATTCCGACGCTTGCGCAGCTCGTCTGCTGGATCTGGGACCGGTAAGCCCTGTCTCCGGATCTTGCTACACCACGCAGATACGCCTTGACGACGCCTGAGGAAAGCTGCAGGTCTGCGGCTTTCCGTAGGTCGTTGGGAACAGCGCTCCAACATACCATTTCGCTCCTGAGATTTATGTTCATTCTAATTTAACAGACAGACAACAATAAAAAACACTAATTTAACCAAAAAGGAAAGCATTCGAGAAAACGAAACAAAAACAAAATGAGATGGGAAAATCCTGGTTGAAAAGTCAGGAGTTTGTACATAGGTGGTGCACGCGAGATGCATCGTCATATTGCGATTATTTAAGCGGAAGTGAATGTATCGTAGAAGCTACACTGCTACATGAATTGGGTCGTTTTAGAAAATACCGGTGACCGCGTCTCAACTCCCCATTGAGCCGTCTTCCACAAGGCAATAATGTCAACTGATAAGAAAGCCTTATTCAATGTGGTTTCCTCTGTAAGTAAAATACACGGATCGAATACTTCCCCAGAGTTTTACAACAGAATTCTTAACTTAAACCGGTGAAGTGGCAGTGAGAATAAAACACTCACGTAAATCATGGAACTTGCCTTGAATGTATTTTGTGTGGAATCGAGGGTGTATTGAAGCAAAGATCCTTCTGGACTCTTTCGCGCCCCAAGTTCTTTATAAGCCTGGAACAAACACAGGGACGCAACATCATATTACGATACTTACCACTCAATTATAACATCGATATGAATCGTATGGAAACATTTAACAAGCGGTATCACCGCGCCGTCCGGTCCTAGGAAACGTCACCCAAGCTACCGAAACATCGACTGACTACCAACATATCGGACAACGCTATTACCACATATCAAACGCTTACACATAACATCATATTGTAACGGGGAATGGTGGGGCAAGGGAACGACGTGAATATCAAGGCGAACGAACGAACCAAAAGAAGGCCACAGACAGAAGAACAGACGGTGAACATGTCGGAGGCGTTCCGAAGCATTCAAAAGGAAGCATACGGACTAGCAAAGGGGAAGCATTGGGATCTCTAAAAACCAGCAAGATAGCCCAGGTGAGGGGCTGCCAATCGAGCCGTCAACTGAGACAATCGGACCAACCGAATAGGAATGATGACCAAGAGAAGCAAGCTCTTAGCCACGGGCAACTAGCCAGAACGTAACCGAAGCACTCAAGCAGCCGCAAGAGCAATGTTGGTGCCGCGCAGTCTGGAAAAGGGCCTATATAAACGATTGTGTGTTTCATGACTTGACTTGTTTGGTCGTTGAAATACAAATATCCTACCCCGTCCTGTCGTCCGTGTCACAATATGGCGCATCGTTCTTTCCATACACTCCGAACCGAACTCGGTCCCGATACAGTAATCGATATGGATCGCTTTGTGAAACTGGGTTAGCGCACAGTCAGATGCAGGGGATGTTTTTTAATCGTAAAACTTTCCGACATTGACATGGTAGTATAGATTCAACCTCCATAAATCTTCTCGCAAAGCAGAGGGTTCAAAAAGAAGGCAAGTCATTCATGCTGAGAGGATAAATGCTAGCGGAACGATTGCTGCACATGTCTCACATTGTTTCGGGTACACTTAGTCTAAAGTGACACGGATGAACTATTTGTCTCATGAAAGCAAAACCTACCGTGCTGTTTTTGTTTAGTTAATGAAAGGACCTTTGTGAAACAGGCATAAGCAACTGGATCACGAAGATTGATGTCATATATCCCTGGAAGAAATACAAGCAAGTAAAATTGAAAAATCAAAACAGCACAATGAACTTGTTCGAGCGAGCGAATGTATTATCATCACCCTTGGTCTGGTAGAATCAACAAGTTCAAATTCACTGTCATCATGAAGTTGATACAGGCTTTTTTACTCGGCTGAAATTCAACCACCCGTCAATTTGCAGCTGATGTGGAAATGCTTCATGCCAAAACAAACAAGTATGGCAGATTTGAACTAAATCACATGTCGACCATGCGCATACGGTTCTTGAACTGTGGGGCAAGGCTACTGGTGATGGTCGAGTGGTTTACAGCGTTTAAGTACCATCTCGAAGGTCAGAGATTCGAATCCCGCCATCACCGGATGCTTTAGTGGAAGACAGCAATCCACTGTAGTCTGACTCGTTAGCATATCCAACCTATTGGGACCTTGTATGGTTCTTCACTCCAAATCTCGAGGTATGGTTGCCGGTTATCCCTAATAATGCAGTGGGCCTTTGTGGCTATTGGGTATAACCTCTCTATGTCACTCATGCAAGCATGAATTAATAATAAAGTGAAAATTCTGATCTCCTTCTCCCACTTTAGCACACTAGAGAACAGAAGGGTAAATCAGAAAGGCATTTTTCAGTCTGGACAACTCTCAATCATTATTATACACTTCTATGCGCGACCGGCCATAGAACTATGAGGGTTTGTTGTGCTAGAACAAAACCGATTACTTCGACCGACACAGACAATTAAAACATGCTGGGTTATAATAGCTAAAGCATGGGAGCAAGTCGAGTGACAGCGTAAGTAACATCGAAACGATGCGCTAGGTAAAAGCTGCTATCAATGGGCGTAGAAAAGATAGAATATAAAAGGTTTATCAGATGAAGTAATCAATTCAGGAGCGACGGCGTTATTACATGTCAAATCTGGCGGGCATCTAACTTTTATATTTAGCAAGAAAGACTTAGACAATTTTGGCGTTCGGCTTGAAACCATTCAAAACCTACAAGTCACAAAGTCATCACAATAAGCTTATTGCTTGAGGTTGCTTACGTGTCACTGTGATCCAAAGAGCTATACAGAATGGCTTTCTCAAGCCGGAGATGCAATCATGCATGACAAGTCGATGGGTGAAGGCAAGACAAAGTGCAGTCTCTCTGGACCAGTCATTAGGCAACATCTGGTTCTACCCACTACGCCCCTGAGGAGAACACTCCAAAGAATAAACACGAAGAGGAAATTAGCCGGTAAGAAAACACTCCTACGTGGACGCAGGAGTAGTGCCTGGGTTTCCTCTCGACGGTCGGAGAAATCATTGCACCTCAATGGGAAGCTCCCAGGACTCTGCACGTCCACGTTCCGCTTGTTTCATTTGGATGCATGAGGATACAGCTGAATCCGAAAAAGGGATCGATAACTAAGTAACAACCAAGACAAGACGTGATGGGATCGGCAGTCGGGTCTCACGTGAAAGACTAGAAGAACCTCCTTCAAGGATGTTTTGATCAAGTTCCCGTGTTGGGTTAACGTCCCACCGGGATGTATGGGGTGACTGAGAGGAGTTGGTAGTCTGTCGTGTCCCTTCAGGCATTGCCCAGCTCCCTGGTCTCCATGGGTTAGCCAACTCTCACCTGTCGCTGAAGCATGCATTTGCGGCCACATCCTGGTATACTGCTCCACAGGCGGGCCAAACCAGGTTGGAGGATAGTCGAGGCCTAAAGACCTCGGTGGGACTGTGTTCAGCGTGCGGAAACAGCTGCTCCTGAATGGACGGACTAGACCTACTGCTTGATCCAGCAGCCAAAAGGGAAAACTGTTCAACGAACAGGGTATCATGGATTCGTGGGTCATGGTCACTTCTAACGAATGGCGGACGAGCTCCTAGAGAGCCACCGGCAACAATGCACAATGGATACGTTGGGTGTCCCGGATTGGTAGACTACCATCTAAAAAGCGTATGAACCGCTCGATCGGTCACCGGCTTCGAACACAAGACGAGTCGCTCTTAATTGTGCACGGTCTAGAGATGCAACCTCGAACAAAAAGCCACGTGACGCTGAGGGTACTAAGACTCATGGATTTTGCCGCTACGCTGCACAATCCATCTCGCCTGTGACCGTCTTTCGTGGTTAGGTGCAATTCGCGACATCCATGTAGCCGACTCATCCTCTCTCAGGAGACAGCTGCAGTATGTAAACCTAACGCGCACTGTAGTGTGGGTCAGACTGTTGAGTCTAAGGCTCCGGTTAGGGTTCCAAAGTAAAAAACATTTCGCAGTGTGCGCAGCCGTGAGGTACGGTTCGCACATAAACCTTCATCACCTTTCCTGTAAAGAGCCTTACTAATTTCCCCTACTTTGATTCAAGATCGATGCAGAATGCAACGAATCATTGTGGCTGTGGAGAAAAGTACTTCGAAAGTAGGACAAATCACCGATGGAGGTCGAGTGGTTTACAGCGTTTGGTTGCCACCTTAGGAGTCAGACGTTCGAACCCCGTCACTTCGGTGATAGGGAGTGACCTACTGTCGTCCGGCTCGTTACTTTATCTGACCTATTGGGACCCCATGTGGTTCTCCATCACTCCAAGTCTCAGGGTCACAGGTGGCCAGACACCACTAACCGTGCAGTGGACCTTTCGGGCTACGGAGTATACATCTTCCACTTCACTTATACGCACTTCATGAGCCTACGTGCTCACTTTATTTGGCTGCATTCAACGTCTGCACATTACATCCGATAGATCAAGAGGTCCATGAACTCAAATCACGCCATGACACCCGCTCGCTTCTGTTTACGCCTCGCCTATGGTCACGCCAATGATAAAGTCAAGCATGCCACACAGTTGCTTCTAGGCGATAAACGGCGACCTAATTTCCCGACAGAGATTTTTACAGTTACCAATGCACCCGGTAGTCCAGAACCCAACGGAACACCGGCAACAGATCACTGTCATCATCATCATGATTGTACAGCGTCAGACAGTAGGGAAAGCCCACTGAGCGCTGCCTTTCTCACCATGTTGCACGTTGAATTAAAAAGTACCATCATCATCATCATCTTTCAGCGTTGAACAGCAGGACAAACGTCACCGACCACTGTCTTTCTCACCATATTGCAATCTGAATTAGAAAGTATGAATATACAAGAGGGACGGGAAGTGGACCTACACGGGTAGGGAAAGGAAAAATGCCCTAGTAGCCAACACACGGAATACGCAGTCTAACTGTGCAAACTCACATCGATCAGTTATTCTGATTCGATAGAAAATGAAAACACGATCGCCACCGTTCACGGTTCGCTGCCATATCCTTCAGTGTCTCCAACTAGCTGGTAGATGGATCTTTTGGACCCCAACCACGAAGACGTGAAGCACCTACTTTTCCTAAGTCTGTTGTACATTTTCTCATTACTCTCTGCCAAGTCACATGTTGACCTCCACGTGGTCTTTTCCAATCCTGAGGAGGAACGGAGAATAGGACACGGTACGAAAGACGTGTGTTTGACATACGTAACACGTGCCCCAACCAACGAAGTCTACTAAGTTGGATACGCTGTGATAGAACCTTTTCTGAACGAGTACCCAATACTCAATTTCTGACCTCGGCGTTGCTCACCCGGTCATTCCATCTAATCTTGGTGATACTACGCAAACATCGGTGGTCGAAAACCTTAAGACGACGAATATCTTCAGCACGCAGACCCCAAGCCTCGGAACTGTACAACAAAGCTGAACGCATTGCGGCACAGTATACACGACATTTCAACTTCAGTGAAATATCAGGTCGGCACCACAAGTTCTTCAGTCCAGTGTACGCCGCTCGAGCCTTGGCTATCCGAGTGCTCACCTCTACTACTGTGCTCCCATCTGTCGTCACGCTGCTGCCGAGGCAAGTGAGGCGGTCGACAACTGACAGCACCTCCCCATCGAGCATCAAGCTCGGAACCGTTGAAGTCTAGCCTTGCAATATCATTTTACACTTTGAAGGTGCAAAGCGTATGTCGAATTGGGCTACAGCTCTCCCAAGTCTATCTAGTGCACGTTGAGCATGTTCCGTGGATTCGAACAGGCAGACAAGGTCGTCCGCGTAATCTAGGTCACACAGCTTTCCACTATTTCCTAGTTCGACGCCTACATCCGGAAGATTTTGCAGCGCACTCTCCATTATTTCGTCCATGACGAAGTTAAACAGGAATGGCAAAATGGGACATCCTTGCCGGGCGCTGCCGGTCGTTTCGAACTGACCGGAGAGTTCGCCGTATACTCTTACACGCCCGGAAGTATGAGAATACAACACAATACCTTGATGATTAACGAACTTAGATTAATCTCACGATGATCACTACAGTCATTGCGTATTCCCTTATTGAAGATGGGAACAATCAATGACTCGCTTCTTATTAACGGAACACGCTCCTCGTACCAAATGTTACGGAACAAGACGGTAAGTGATTTTATCAAAGCATCTCCATCCAGTTTGAAAAGAACTGGGGGAAGTTCGTTGGGACCTGCCGCTTTCCCCCGCTTTAGTAGTCGAATGCATGACTCTGCTTCTACTTCTGATGGAGGCTCAAGTTATACCACCCAAGGAGTCGCAGTTGTTGACACAGAAGTAACTACACTAGCGTGCGGCCAGCTAAACTGTTCCTTGAAGTACTCGGCCCATCGGTCAAGCCCTTGTTGTTTGTTATGGATGGGTTCTCCATTCCTATTGCAAATCGTTTCACTGACCTGAGTTCGCCGTCCACCGGTGTCACGAATAAGTTTGAACAGTCTTTGACTGTTACCTGAAGCAGCTGCTATTTCCATTTCTTCGGCTACATTGACCCACCAATTTTCGCGATCCTTCTTGAGGCTTCGCGTAACTTGTCTTTGCAGCTTTCTTCGCATCTTATTCATCTCCTTACAGTTCGAAAGCTGACGCTTTTGCTCCATTATACTCAGCGACTCTTGCGAGATCCAGTGTCTCTGATGGACAACGGATCGAGGACCACAGGTGAAACCTGCTGCAAAGTGCATCGCTTGTTTGATATGAGCCCAATGCTCATCTACATTACTGTTCTCCGTGGATCCTAGTTCATGTGCTAACTTCTGCTCATAACGGGTGCGTACTTCTGGACCACACATACGTTGCACGGCTAATCAGGTTTGCGGCTTGCGACGATGACCATGGAGATGGAAAGATAATCGTATTAAACATAATGCATGGTCAGACTCTACGTACGTGGGCCAGTAAGATCTACAGTTCTGAATAGAACTGCGCCACCAGTAGCTTACTGCGATATGATCAATCTGGCTTAGAGTACCTGTAGAGTTAGAGTAACATGTCGCTGTGCGACGCGAGCTGTGTCGAAAATTGGTGCTAGACAAGAACAATCGACTGTGTGCACAAAACTGGAGAAGTCTATCCCCGTTATCTGTACGCCCAGCGGGTTAAGCACAACGCCCACCTAAACAGGCTTTTGACACACTAAGTTTGCCAACTTATGCATTGAAGTCACCAGCTAGCACTACAATGTCAGAACCTTTACTGCTGCGAACGAGGGTGGCGAATTCATCTTTCTGCAAGTCTGAGCTGCAGTCCGTTGAAGCATACGCCGAGATCACAAACAAATTACGCTTAACACAACTATCCTTTCGAACGCCTACTGACCCCTGGAGTCTTACAGCACATAAACTACTGTTAACCGGTATCCAGTCTAAAAGGACTGCCTCAACCTTGTCAGTCAAGACTATTCCTACACCACGTTGACCCGCAGCTCGGGCTATTTCGTCTCCTGAATTGCACAAAAAATACCCCAATGAGATACCAGGAGCAGTTAGTCGAATCACTGCTCGAATCCTGAATACGCGTTTCACTTACGCAGCAGACATCAATCTTCAAATGGGTCATTGTGAGGGCTAGGCATGGCTGTTGACCGGCCTACATGAGTGTACGCACCTTAAAGGAGCCCAGATTCAGAGGCTGACGAGGCTTGAGAAAATGTGAGTTACAAGACAGATGACTATTCCCGACACTATTTGGCAGTGAATCGTTGCGAATATTGGCCGTGTTATCAGTGGGAGCATTATGGGTGGATAGATGGGGCAAAGAAGGGCGGTTGGGAACAAAAGACAAAGGTTGAATAAAAGAGAGAGAACTCTGAGCAGTGGCCCACTTATCACTACCCACCCTGCTCGATGCAATGGGCAGCGCGGTCCTGATTATCCTGCTCAACGACCGATGCAGTATGGAATTCTTTCTATTCGTGCAGTTCAAGGGAGATGTTGGACCGGTACTGCTAGGGTGTCCATCCACAAATCAGGAGAACGATTAGGGTCCTCATCCAAAGCCTTTAGTTCCAACAAGAACCTATCCCCAAGGCAGCGGGATGGCTTAGTGGAAGCCCATTTGCTTGGATCAATTATTCTTCCACTGATTTTGCCGATTGAGTTGCCAGATCAAATCAGCCCTCAACCTGGAGGACCAGGAGACTGGATTTTGTCTGGCCTCTACCCATTGGCCTGTCAGGTATGATTGCATCTCCGGCTTAAAGAAGCCATCCTGTACAGGTCTTTGAGTCATAGAGGCGCGCAAGCCATCACACTATGTCAAGGTGCAGTCTCGTCGTGATGGCAGTCGCGTCTTGTATGCTGCACAAGACTCCGTCTCAGATATCTTCGACAACAGTTGGTTTGTTAGATGCTTGCAGATCCCCCCCTCCGGATGCAATACTCAATGAGCTGCGCAAATCCCTGGCATTTTTTACTTTATTGTACTACGGCTGACTCTTCGAAGACGACAAGCTGGCTTTGTGAAAGTCTCTGACTGCGGTTGCCCATGCTGGACGGAAGCAGCGTGTAGGTGACATGACCATAAATTTTCATTGGTACTTACTCGGTTTTTTTTTCTATGGCACATCTATAACCTTTGCACAACAAAGGGCGGGATGCAAAGCAGAGGTGTGTAGACTCATGGTTGCCCGAGGCTTCCCAGAAGCCCGTTCGCCATTCAATGGGACCGAATCAAACCCAGAGGTCCATGCAGCCTTGTAAGTTCAATAGATTTTCTTTACAGCCGTTGGATCCTACGGTAAACCTCGTCTGCCCATTCAGGGGTCACCGTCTTTGCATGCCAAACACCGCCCCATCGAGGTTTTTGGACACAGGTTACCCTCAAACTGGTTTAGCCTACTTGTCCAGCAGCCTGTCGGAGTTTGGTCGCTGATTCATGTTTCGACTCCGTGGAGTCCCAGGTAACAGCTGGGTACCTGATGGAGACCAAAGAAATAGAAGATATCAGAAGGGCATGACAACCTACCAACTCAGAGGCGCCACTTCTATCAGACACCCCATACATCCCAACGAAGAATGATGTGATCGATACAACCTCGACCGGGTCTGAAACCGACTTGATTCTCACGCGTACAACTTTCACGGGCGTTGCATAATCGGTGGAGAATAAAGATAAGACATCTAACCACGTGGATCGGTTGCTAGTTTGACGATAATTCACAACCATCCCCTTCTTGTGGGTTGTTTTCTTTATTACCAAAACCAGAGCCTTCACAATTTTAGACTTGGATCGGTTATATTGCTGTTGGTTACCGCTCACGCAGAACAATTCAAGATTGCCGTTCAGTTTGGCCTACGGCCCGTTACTCACTTCACGTTCTTGTCGGCGCACGTTTTTGAATACATTCGCTGGTGGGCGAACCAACGCCAAAGTCAACCATTCCCTTCAGATGCTGCTAGACAATATCCGCTGACCTGTTTACCAAACAGAATTCTCCACGGGATTATGGAAAGATGGACTCAGTCAAGAAATCCTTGATCAAAGCTGTTTATGCTGTGTAAGAATGCTTACGCAAACACGTACAGACACGACGAGCATCTGGGCGTCAGCTGCACTAGACGCACGCACACCGATGCTAGATATCATGATGGACGAAGATGCCACGGACGCGGACCGATTGGGAGCCTGAAAAACGGCCATGAACAGTGATGGGCTATATGGTGTGAAACAACGAATAAAGCAAGAAGTCCGTTCATTTCGTCTGATCAACAATACCGGTCAACACGAGCCAGAGATAGAAAATCTAATCAAGGAGACAAACAGCTTACTCATGTGAAATTAAGAGCTTCGTCTAAAATATCCGGTGAAGATTTTAGAGGGACAGTTTAACCAATCTCCATCCGTAGTAAATGTGCTGAATGACTTTGTCTACAAGCCGTATATGTGAATACCAATATGCCGTATACAAAACAAGGCTCTGGGTAGGATGTGTTCTGCGCGTTCACTCTGAAAAATGGATAGACAGCTTTCCTATTGGTCAAACTTTTCGGTTTGGTATGATGGAAGTAACAAGTTACAAAGGATTTGTGTGAATTAGTGATCAAACCAATGCATCGGAAATGTAACATGTACTCTAATGAAAAAGACAAAGAGTTTGGCTTGGCTAGCATCGACCTCAGTTATTTTGTTTACACTAACCTCAAAGTTCATTTGTGTTTACAAATCAAACTGCCTACTCTACCCTTACTTTTATGCGGCTAGCTCCTGCGAGCGAATGAGCCAGCTTGATGGATGTTTTGAATGACATCTGCCCACGAGCGATTATCGGATGCGAGACCTGAGCACAGTAAAATCTAGTTCTGCTTTCAATTGAGAACGCCGTAGACAGACTGGATTCCTAATCGCTCAACGTCTGATCTGACAGTAGTGATCTATTTTTTAAACTGTCCTCCAAGGCGACAGTGTCATCTTGGACATGAAATAATAAAGAAGCATTGTTTTGGGATCTTCGTGTTTGGACGTCATATGACGTGTCCCAACCGCTGCAGTCGTCGGTGTTTGGGAGAATGCTAAAATTTTCGATATCGAAATAACGTTGTCTTTTTGCGTCATTTGAAAGCATGTCGTGCCAAACTATTCTCGAGATTCGTCGCAGACACCAGTGATCAAACACTCAGCTCTATGATGTCCTCGACGCGTAGTGGTCACGTTCCGCAACCGAAGGTCAGTACTGGATGAAGAAAGGCCCGGAAAATGCCAACTTTGGTCTGGGAACTAATTTCGTTGCGCATTCAGAGTGTATTGCTAAGCTGGACAAACGCAATCCTAGCGTTGTCAATGCACAACTTGATTTCGTTTTGGCTCGACCATTTTGAAAAAACGTGGAGTCGAGCTATTTTGCCGCTCACATGCTTGTTTTGTACGCCGTTCACGTATGTTGATCGAATGGACTATGTGGCGCAAGTCGGAAGGTCCTTGGTCTTCGCGTGTTGATATCCAGTCCGATGTATAGTCACCGCGCTCTTAAGTCGAAAAGTGCCAGCGGAAAATCAATGAAATTCACTTAAAGCATAAATCCAACAGTCCGCTTTAAACGAACTGGGGTTTACGCAACGACGACAGAAAGACTGGATCTTACGTGCGACTTTCCAGTTAGTTGAAAGGGATGCAGATGTTCGCCTAAATGGTTACCCAGCCTTACGTGACATCCGACTAAAAGCCGCCTGTTTGGCTAGAAGCGACCGCAACAATCAAACTGATCGCAAAACTAACAGAAGTTGCGTCGATCACATCTTGACTCCTCAACAAAGGCGCACACCCTGCGAGCCACCAGTTCAGGTTTTAATCTTTGGGATAATTCCACTCAGTTAACAAAAGTACTTTGGCGTTGCCTCTTGTTAAATGCAACACTAGAGGAATTTACTTATATCTATTTCTAACTCTGTACACGAACAGGCGAGTCGAATTTGAGCTTATGGTGATCTTTCACAGACGTTTGTTACGAGAACAGGTATTCGTTAAGGTTGCCTCTCACTCTCATATACTTAACTTTATTATTGACATTATCTTCAGATGAGATTAATATCGGACATGGAGTACACAACATGAACTGCACGAATAGAAATAATTCCATACTGCATCGGTCGTCGCGCAGGATAATCAGGACCCCGCTGTCCAGTGCATCGAGCAGGGTGGGTAGTGATAAGTGGGCCACTGCTCAGAGTTCTCTCTCTTTTACTTAACCTTTGTCTTCTGTCCCCAACCGCCCTTCTTTGCCCCATCTATCCACCCATAATGCTCCCACTGATAACACGGCCGATACTCGCAACGATTCACTGCCAAATAGTGTCGGGAATAGTCATCTGTCTTGTAACTCACATTTTCTCAAGCCTCGTCAGCCTCTGAATCTGGGCTCCTTTAAGGTGCGTACACTCATGTAGGCCGGTCAACAGCCATGCCTAGCCCTCACAATGACCCATTTGAAGATTGATGTCTGCTGCGTAAGTGAAACGCGTATTCAGGATTCGAGCAGTGATTCGACTAACTGCTCCTGGTATCTCATTGAGGTATTTTTTGTGCAATTCAGGAGACGAAATAGCCCGAGCTGCGGGTCAACGTGGTGTAGGAATAGTCTTGACTGACAAGGTTGAGGCTGCCCTCTTAAACTGGATACCGGTTAACAGTCGTTTATATCCGATAGAAATGGAGAGCTTGTCCATGAAAAACAGCAAAGGCTCAATCGTTGGGCCGAATACTTCAAGCAGTAGCTTAGCTGACCGCATGCTCATGTAGTTACTCAGACGTCAACAACTGCGATTCCCAAGGGAGTATCATTTGAGCCTCCATCGGAAGTGGAAGTGGAGTCATGCATTCGACTACTGAAGCGAGGGGAAGCGGCCGGTCCTGACGAACTTATTTCAGTTCTTTTCGAGATGGGACGTGGTGCATTGTTAAAATCACTCACTACCTTGATTCGTGTCGTTTGGAAAGAGGAACGTACTCTGTTATCACGAGATCAGTCATTGATTGTTCCCATCTTCAAGAAGAAAATACGCAATGACTGTAGCAACCACCGTGGGATTAACCTAAGTACGATAGTCACCAAGGTATTACCTCGATTTTTCTGCATCGTCTTACACCGGCTCGCGAGAGGAAAGCCCGCGAACAACAGGCCGGATTCCCCTTAGGTCGAGGATGCATCGATCAGATTTTTACTCTTCGTCAATTACATCAGACGCGTCACACACCGTCCACCGACAATAATGGTACTCCTCGACTTGAACGGAGCCTTTGATTAGGTTGATCCAACGGCGCTATTCAGTGCTCTTCAGCAAAAATGTATGCCAGAGAAGTACGTGAATCTGCCGAGATCATAGTACTCACATTCTCCTGGCCGCGTAAAGGTTTGTGGTGAACTATTCAGTCCGTTCGAAACGACCGGCAGCGCCCGGCAAGGATGTCCCATTTTGCCATTCCTGTTTAACTTCGTCATGGACGAAATAATGGAGAGTGCGCTGCAAAATCTTCCGGATGTAGGCGTCGAACTAGGAAATAGTGGAAAGCTGTGTGACCTAGATTACGCGGACGACCTTGTCTGCCTGTTCGAATCCACGGAACATGCTCAACGTGCACTAGATAGACTTGGGAGAGCTGTAGCCCAATTCGACATACGCTTTGCACCTTCAAAGTGTAAAATGATATTGCAAGGCTAGACTTCAACGGTTCCGAGCTTGATGCTCGATGGGGAGGTGCTGTCAGTTGTCGACCGCCTCACTTGCCTCGGCAGCAGCGTGACGACAGATGGGAGCACAGTAGTAGAGGTGAGCACTCGGATAGCCAAGGCTCGAGCGGCGTACACTGGACTGAAGAACTTGTGGTGCCGACCTGATATTTCACTGAAGTTGAAATGTCGTGTATACTGTGCCGCAATGCGTTCAGCTTTGTTGTACAGTTCCGAGGCTTGGGGTCTGCGTGCTGAAGATATTCGTCGTCTTAAGGTTTTCGACCACCGATGTTTGCGTAGTATCACCAAGATTAGATGGAATGACCGGGTGAGCAACGCCGAGGTCAGAAATTGAGTATTGGGTACTCGTTCAGAAAAGGTTCTATCACAGCGTATCCAACTTAGTAGACTTCGTTGGTTGGGGCACGTGTTACGTATGTCAAACACACGTCTTTCGTACCGTGTCCTATTCTCCGTTCCTCCTCAGGATTGGAAAAGACCACGTGGAGGTCAACATGTGACTTGGCAGAGAGTAATGAGAAAATGTACAACAGACTTAGGAAAAGTAGGTGCTTCACGTCTTCGTGGTTGGGGTCCAAAAGATCCATCTACCAGCTAGTTGGAGACACTGAAGGATATGGCAGCGAACCGTGAACGGTGGCGATCGTGTTTTCATTTTCTATCGAATCAGAATAACTGATCGATGTGAGTTTGCACAGTTAGACTGCGTATTCCGTGTGTTGGCTACTAGGGCATTTTTCCTTTCCCTACCCGTGTAGGTCCACTTCCCGTCCCTCTTGTATATTCATACTTTCTAATTCAGATTGCAATATGGTGAGAAAGACAGTGGTCGGTGACGTTTGTCCTGCTGTTCAACGCTGTATGATGATGATATGTTGTTAGACTCCGGGCGTCACTTGGTTTTCGAAACGGTAGCTACGTTTGTATGTAATCTCAGCACATGTTCTAACAGACTGCAGCTCTGAAGGATGACTCCTATGATGGACTCACTATTCTCGTTCGCAGGAGAAAAGGTTCTGACATTGTAGTGAAAACTGTTGATTTTATTGCACAAGTTGGCAAACCTAGTGCATCAGACGTTTTTTAGGTGGGCTTTGTGTCTTACTCCTTCAGCGTACAGATAGCGGGGGTAGGCTTCTCCAGTTTTGTGCAGATAGTCGGTCATTCCTGTCTAGCACGAATTTCCGACACAGCTCACGTCGCACAGCGACATGGCGCTCTGACTTTTTCGATACTCTGAGCCAGATTGATTATAAGAGCGTGAAATACAGGCAATGACTTGGCGCAGAGGAAAGAAGAAACTGACGGAATTTCTATCACGTGCAGGGCCGTCTTGGTTGCCTAAATGTGAAGACAGAGATCAGAAGGAAGGCTGTCTCGCACCACTTATGGGCATGGCTCGAAACCGAAGTCAGTGGAGGGAGTGCATTCGTTTTTATTGTAATTATTAAACAGAACAAAAAGTTGGAGAGGGAAGAGGGGAAGAGAGCAACCCTGACGTACATCACTCCCCGAGGTAAATTCGGGCGAGAGATTACAGTAAGCCCGAACTTGTCTTCAGTGATTTATGTACACAGACTTTATGGGAATGAACTTCTCTGATACACTCTTCGATAAAAGGAAGCGCCAGAGACCTGTGCAGTCGACTGAGTCGAACACCGCTTTCAAATCAATAAAAACGGAGATGGTGATGGTGGTGGTGGTGGTGTACGTCACGATTGCTTTCTCTCTCTAACTTTTTGATATGGACTACAGACCGCCCTTTTGTCGTGTGAGGATAGTAATACTGAACTATTCCCGGGTGGAAAGACGTCAGACAAAGTTCTTTTAAGTGAAGATTCAGGTAAGTTGCAAGTTCTTCTGTACATCTTGAACGACTGCGTACAAACGTTCTGCCTGCGCCATGCACCTTCAAATTGCAAGATGCTGCTTCAGGACTCGGTCGGTCCAACACTAGAGCTTCCGCTATCTGAGAAGACCATAGACCAAGTTCAGTTCAGTTCATTCAATCACCAACCTCGCACAGTTGTGCTAAGGTTTCGGTTTCCACCTGCCAGTATCGTCTAGTTGAGGGCAGAATGAATAGAAACATATCGTGGGAATGTACAGTAAACAAAGTAATAAGCGGAAATTGAAAAGAAAACCACGTCACCGGCTGCGGCTCCTAGCCATTCCACTTAATGTCTCCAACAGTCTGGTAGACTGGCTTTGTGAACTTCAACCCGGAAGTTTCACACGTCCTACTTGACCAAGTCAATTGGTCAAGGTTTTTATGCCCTTTTGCCATGTTACGGACTGGCAGTCTTGACCTGCCCTTCAACCGCTAACTGCCATGGAGAACCATGTACACCGAGGGAGTCTTTCGGTGAGCATGCACAACCCACGTCCCAAACACCCTTCCGTTCAGGTTGAGCGGTCGTAACGAGAAGTGAACTCATTGCGAGTCTACACAGACATCGCGAAATCTCGTGGTTGCAACGTGCTGTCGCCGCGGAAAATTCCTGAGAGCCGTTTCACCTTATCTGAGTCATCAGCAGGAAAAGACTGGGTGTGGGAAAAACTATGATGCTGACGGTATACAAACTTAAAGACAGCAGCGGCATCCCAAACGCTGGGCACAGCCTCTAATTGGACCTCTAGTTTCGGCCTATCCCACAGATGTCCCAGAATACGTCCCGTGGTTTTTCAACAGATCCAAGTACTGAGGCTGAGATTACCAAGAAAATCCAAGTCTCATGACGTCGCAAAGTCCCAATGGCCTTCTGTCCCTTCTTAAAGATGCTGAAGTAAAGCTCGTTAGAGAATTTTAAATTCTGCTCTGCAGTATTTCGGATTCTGAGTAGGTTCCTTATCTTCGGAATCCATGGTTGTCTGTATTCAAGATTTCGTACGGTAATTGCGTCAACCACAGGGGTATTAGTCTTATCCTAACAGCGTTAAAGCTGATAGCGTTCATCATAATTCGCAGGTTATACTACATGCGCGCAGAGCACACTCGCAAGGAGCAGGCTGAATTTTGAGCGGGTCGTAGATGCATCGATCAAATCTCTACCTTCCTCTCTCTCCAGCAACATTACGCTTTTTAAAGGCGAACGATCGTTATACGCCTCGACATTCACGCGGCCTCTGACTGTCGGTAGGACTGCACTATGCACCTGTTTGTTGTGTTGTACCACCATACCTCAGGTCGGATAAAAGCCTGCATTCAACATTTCCCAACCTTTAGCAGAGTACAAGATTTGCTCTATATCTCAATTTCTTATCAACTTTTTCACATAAGATGTGCCGCAGAACGTCTTACCTGGTCTGTCAAACAGTGGAGTTGGTCTTCTCTCAGGGAGCGGAGTTTTGACTTTGAATATGCCGATGACATCGCCTTGCTGACTGGTTTTGTGCAAGCAATTCAACGCATGACGACTAAAACATCCTGGTACGGTGTGCACTCTGAAGATCCACTTTCCCCAATGTCATAATCAACGAGGAGCGAAAGCCCCCGCGTCAACTTCCTAGGAGTTTCAGAAACATCTGCGAGCAGTGGTGAACTACAAAATGTGTGGATAAAGAGGACAGTCGCAACCTGCACCGTCTGATTAAAAATACTGGCCCACGAAAAACAAGTTAAGGTGTCAGAGAATCCGCCGGACCAGTGGTCCAGTCAAGAACGCCGTTCGGAACGATGACTAGTGAACTGATAGGAAAAAACAATTGGCTCGCTCGCACAATGGAATTTCCGAAAACAGTCTTGAGTGGTATGATGCAGATGGATACCAATCCTCCGTTAGGAAGAGATTACCAACGGTTTTATCTCAAAAGGAACAATAAGCTGCTAATTTGGGTGTCTTTTCTTCATTTATTTATGGGCAATATTTAAATTTCATAGGCCTAACCAAATGGGGTTCTTTCGTTCAGTCGAAAACAGCTGCAATAATTGATGCAGAAATAAAAATTAGTTCCGACAGCTCTTTAACAGTTTTGTTGATTATTGTTATACTGTGGCTGAATATCCATAGTAGTTGATTGCTTAAAAACCAATTATGGTCAATCGTACAGCGATAATTGACGCGATTACGTCACATGAGCTGAAAGCAACAAGATTAAGAATGACATAAAACCACATGAGGGCATCCCCGATCTGATCACGACTGACTTCATATGGACTAGATACCGAATGCGAATAAGCAGTTCTGTTATGCTTGGCTGATTTTTCCAACGCACGAATGAGTGGTTCCCAATAAACTTCTATCCTGCACGTCTTGTGGACTATTGCAATACCACTATAGTAGCACAAGGTGCTCACACCTCGACAAAATTCGTCGAAGATTACTGCCTCTTGTGAGTCCGGAAACAGTGAGCAGCAGAGGCGAATCTTGAGTTCACTGGTTGTTGGTAAGCTAAAAAATGAGACCATCGAACTGCACACGTTTCACCAACGCACCCAAGCAGCACATTGCCTGCGTTGATGACGGCAAGTGTAAGCATTGCCAGTGCTATGGACAACTCAGGGCAGAAATACGTTAAATGTGCAAACTATACATAATAACACAAGTAACCAGTAAGTTCGAAGCAAAATGTAGTTGTGACTTTCACTGTGACTTTTGATAAGAATCAATAACGCACTTGATAATGAGTATTCCACAATTTTGTATAACGCACACCGGATACAATACAGGTCTGCACGGCTGCATTACCCATGGCATTTCGAGAGAAAAAAAATTAAAATAGTGACTAAGAACGACAGGAAATGGATAAGTATAACTGTTATAAAAATAACGGGAATTAAAAGCCGTATTCATCTTCCGCGTATATATTTCCGAAGTGTGGGCACGGGAATATGGGAGCCGGTGGTGCTGTCCAAACTAAGTAATGATACTGTTCACGGTTTTGCCCTATGGGCCCCGTATGGCATGCTGCTTGGGCGCGTTGCCATAATTCGGTGAGTAATCAGTCTCTTGAGAGACTAGCTCGAGTTTTTGCGCAGCACAGATATCAGTCGGATTGCAGATTAAGTAATTTGGGAAAAGGCGTATACTCCTTGTAGGTCCGCGAGTTTCGCGCAACTTTTTACACCACTTCAGCAAGCAGGGTTTTCAGACATTCTGGCGAAATTTTGGCAAGTGACTAAACACAACCCTTACGGTTGTCTTGGCAAATTAACCAACTTCTCCCTCACCAACGGGATGGTGCAGAAAGACAAACCCCATCGGCCACGTTTTCAAATGGCGGACAACAGTGGTTAGCCATGGAGAAATGCGTTTAGACACGCTGCGTAGGCCCACAGTCTGTGCTTTTATCGGGGGCTTTTTATTTAATCGACCACCAATTTTTCTACCTCATATAAGTTGACTGAACTGAGCAGTCACTGGTCAGATAAAGATTCAGCACTTGCCCAAGGATCGTTAGACAGGTTTAAATCAAACTAAATCAAATCAGAGCACAAGAATGGCGGCCGGCGCCAATGGTACCTTGCTAGCACAAACTCGACTAAGCCCAGTTTCTTGCACCTGTGAGCCCCCGCGTCTCACCGAGCTTCGACTTCTTGGAATCCTTGTCTGTCCGTGGATGGAAATTCAAGTCAAGTGACATTTATTGGGTCTCCGTCGCAGAAGTCATTAAGAGCAACATTTCGACGGAGTAAAGCCTCCGCAACCAGCAGATTCACCCGAATGTCAGCTCTCTTGTAGGGAAGGAAAAGTAGAAGGTCTAAGAAGCATCAAGGTGTGTATGAAAGACCAATGAGAAGGAAAGAAAAGGAAAAACAACAGTAATAATTATTACTCTTGTTTTTCTTCTACTGTTAACAGTAATGGTAATAATAATGAAGAAAGTAGGAAGAAAGAAGTCGAGATGAAATTTCTTCAAAGTGCTATACGCTGCATCACGGGAACTCCGAAAAAACATGTACCCACGCCAAATCCAACTTCACTTTAAAGTCGATGACATTATCTGCTGTAACAACATCCCCTGTAGCAGAACCGATCGGTTTTCGGCAGGTTCACCATTTTACACAGATCAACATTGAATTCATACGAACAAAACTGACGACCGAAGTAACTTGCAATGCTTGGTTGGCGTTTTATTTAAATGTACTGGTTTGATTCGTCGAAATGTTCTGAAAACCTCGGTATAGATCGCTCTATTTTATTCCCTCGAAATGGGTAAAATAAGGTTAATTATTTGGAAAATCATAAATTAGGAGATAGAAATCAGCATCGTGATCCGTAATTTGGGTTAGTGAAGGAAATTCACGAAGCATATCACGTATTACAAACGATAGGCACAAACCGCTCAGAAACCGGCCGAAAACCGCTCTGAAACCGAACGGCTTTCGGCCGATTTCGAGCGGTTTCAGACCGGTTTCCTGGACGGCTTCTGAATGGTTTCCGAGCGGTTTGCGCCGATCGTTTAAAATACGTGATATGCTTTTTTAATTTGTCACTTATCCCAAATTACGTCTTACAATGCATATTTCTATCTCCTGATTTATGATTTTTTGATTATTTGTTCGTATTTTATCCATTTCGAGGGGGAAAACAGTGCGATCTATACCGAGGCATTTCAGGGCATCTGGACTAATTAAACCGAAGTATTTAAATAAAACGCCAACTAAGCATTGCATATTACCTCAAACGTCGATTAATCGACGTTCCTCCGTATCAATTCATTGTTGATCCGTTTAAAATGGCAAATAAACAAACCGACCATAAACCGGCCAAAAACCGATCGGTTTTGGAGCGGTTTTGCACCGGTTTTGCTTCAAAGGTAAATCTATTACATCGCTGACGGCCACTACTTTAAAATTCAACAGAAACAACCACCAAGCATCACCGTCAAGGCTGTTCACAAAAAACTATTCTCATCATGAATTACCTTGGGCATTTCTTTTGATATTCCTTCGCCATTTTCGCTAGGACGTTCATCGCGGGAGAAAACAGCACTGATTAAAGTGTCTTCTGGTGCATAGTTTACGTGCACACCTGCCTTTTTTATCCATGAAGTTGATGGGTCGAAGATTTTATGCTCGCAAGCATCACTGGGCATTACGCGTCACCCAGTTAAGTTATGTAAACACAAACCGCATGAACGACCTACAGTGATCAACCTATTACCGATGCGAATAAACGAATTCCCAGTTCAGTTCAGTTCAGTTCAGTTCAGTTTGCACAGGACTTGGTGTGGCTAGAGCCAATCGTATGTCCAGATAGTTGTGTTGTCGGCGCGTTTCCGTAGCTCCCAACACTGCGTGATTTTCTTTTTCTGAAAGGCAGACATTTTGTGCAGTATCAGCCCTGGCAGAGTAAGGTGGAAACAATAAGTAAATTGCATCTGACCCTAAAAGCTGCTTAACATAACTCGGGGTATACTGCCACCCAACATGAGTCTACTGCTTTCTTAAAGGCCTTCACTGTTGTGGTATTTATGACCTCTTCCGGGAGCTTATTCCAATAGGGTACCACTCTATTTGAGAAGTACTTCGCCCTAATTTGGAGCCTCGAATGTTTCCTTTGTAATCTAAGGCTATGCCCCCTTGTGACTCTCTCGGGGATCAGCGAAAAAAGGTCTTCTCGACTTATTCCTGACAGTCCTTTCATTACCTTGAAGGTTTCTATCAAATCCCCGCGAATGCGCCGTCTTTCCATCGAGAATAGGTCTAGGGCACGGAGACGCTCTGTGTAGTTAAACCCCCTTTGCCCAGCAACCATTCTAGTGGCTAGCCCTTGCACTTTCTCCAGACAGTCTATATCTTTCTGGTAGTACGGTGCCCAGGCCTGCACGCAGTACTCCATATGCGGCCTAACTATGGCCTGATATATCGGAACGAATATCTCCGGATCTCTACACGACATAATGGATCTGACTCGAAAGAGTTCCCTCCTGGCCGTATTGGCTGCTTAGGTGCACTGCTTTGACGGCTTAAAGCTGTTGTCCATTATAACGCCCAAGTCTTTGACCTGCGAGACCACTTGCAACGAACCCACACTATTCTCACTAGCCCCTGTATTTGTGGCCAAGCATTGACACTTGGTGAGGTTTGGTGGAAGGTCCCATTTCCGTGCCCAGTTTTGTACTGCTAACACGTCAAGTTCTATATCTACTCCCGCTATCTTGACGTCATCGGCAAACATAAAGGTGGGGTTTGTAAGCCCACGTGCTAGGTCGTTGATGAAGATGAGGAAGAGCAGAGGGCCGAGCACCGAGCCCTGTGGCACCCCACTTGTTACACCTTCCGGTTTTGAAACATGGTTCCCCACCTTAACACTAAAGGTTCGCCCTGCTAAGAAAATACTTATCCATTGTCTTGCCTTTCCAACAATTCCCATGGACTGCAGTTTGACGTCCAGAAATCTGTGGTTCACGGAATCAAATGCCTTGCTGAAGTCCAAGTAACAGACCGCAATCGATTGCCCTTCGTCCAGACGCTTGGTTACCTCATCGAGGAACAGCAGGAGATTCGTCAGACAGGATCGCCCTGCCACAAACCCATGCTGAGCATTTGATATGAGGTTGTGTTGAACCAAATGCCTAGAGATCTGCTTCCTGACTATTCGCTCCAGGCACTTACACATTCATGTTTTCGCAGTTAGAGGCAGTGGGACATCTCTCGTATGAGTCTCAGCACCGTTTACTCTTGGTTATGGCCTCATGATGGAGATTCTCGCCGAAGCTCCATCAGTGTGCACCATGATTTTTGAATAGTTTGTAGTTTACCACTCCCACCACCACAGCTGGCATTGAGTTCCACTTTTTGGTTGCCCTCCTAGAAGGACGCTAGACCAATGGCACACCAGTCATCTGAGGTCCCACGGGCACCATCGAGTCTCCCCTTGTGCGGAAGCGGCCACTGAAGAGGAATTCCGCCAGCAACTCTGTGCCCATTTCGCCCCGGAGCATTCGTCGGATGCATATCGGATCAACTTCCACTCTTCGATAAGCTTTTAAGAACAGACCCACTAACTCCAGCCGGCTGTCATAGCTGATCCCCCTGTAGTCCAGTCGCGAGACGAGTTGCCGCTCGCCGCATTCTTTTCAGCTTCATGAACCTAGCTGCCGTGCAGGGGGTATGAAAGCACCATAAGATGGCCTCCCAAAATCTCGATGGACGCCAACATAAATGCTTCAAGCAGAGGCACACCTTGCCAGTTCGATCTCAGGTTTCGCCGGTGGGCACTCGAAGAGTTTCTGCTCGGAAACTGTAGGTGTCACTAGACCTAGGTCTCCCTAGCTGCGACTGAGCGTACTTTAGACAATGACTGGGAGAGTCCAGAAGTTAGACCATCGCGTTAGAGCAGTCAAACCCACCTGCAGTGCCTCATGATCTGCCAAGTCCTTGGTCACACGCCAGATTTTGAGGTCGTCGGCTTTGATTGGGCAGGGGGACATCAGTTCTTGCGGCAGCGATTGGAAGCATCATGCCACGCAGAATATGAAGCTGCTTTCACACAGAAGGACCTCTCATTCAGGAGGTCTTCGGTCCACGTGAGTAACTTTTCGGTCACTCCTAAGAATCCCAGCCGAAGTGTTCATATACAACGTTCATAGAACGGCCCTCCGCTCTTGCCCGTGACTACTGTTCGCTCGCCAGTGGAAGGTTGGACGGACGAGATCGGCCCCCGCGGAAACCATAATAATGGTGGCCGCTAAGCTCGTGGCTACCTGGTTATTCATGCAGTTCTGTCGAGACTAGCCTTTCCCTGGTCCTTCCGACCGCGCACGTAGGGGTAACTGGAAGGTACTTTGCAGCTTCCGCCCTCTTGCCCCCCTCAAGCACGGGGTTGATGACGGCTTTTTTCAGCCCACGTGGTAGTATGTCGTGCTCCGTGGAGTTGTTAAAGTCTCGTAGGTTGAGAACCTATGACTTCAGCTAGTTGCCGAGTGACTAACCGATGGGTCCCATCCGAGTCAGGCGGTGTATTTCGCCGGGGCCCTTGCGGAACATCGACAAAACCCTCCACCATGAACTATCGCTGTATCATGAATATTGTACTCTATGGGGCTTGGGATGAAGACGGCTCCTCCGTGGCATAGGAATGAGCACGGTGTTGCTGTAAAGAACAAATACTGAAAATCCTTCCGAATGTTCAACGTGCTTTGTGAATTTGACTATATTTAACATTACCTTGAAAAGATCGCTCATATACCACACTTTTTCACGTTTGTTTATCCATGTGAGACATTTGAAATTTGGCCCTGAACTGTCTCTGACTGTCATGCTTGAGCCACGGGGCTTTGAACCTTTGGGTTTTATTGTGAAGTCTTTTTGGCCGCATACTTGAGGTTTGTATATATTTGTACCATTTGTGAGTTTCAATTTAGTACCATAGAAACTACGAATCAGTCTTGTTCTGGTTTTGGGATTCGTTTGAATTGGCTACGCGTTGCTCGATTTGCGAGAACTGACTTGCAGTTGCGCCGATGATTCTGCTCCATCACAGTCCGAGCCTACGATATCTCCGTCATGTAAGTGATGAAATGCCCGGGTAAATCTCACTCATCTTTATCGGGTATGTCAACAGCCTCTTCGGTGCTTAGAATGAATCAGCCGCAAGCCACTGTTGGTGTTTGAGTCTCTCCGTAGTCCACAGCGTCGAACAACAGTTTCGCATCTATTCTCCCTGGACATTTTAATCATAAGGCACCCGAACAGCAAGCTGCGAAAGGCCATTCACGGATAGCCAGCCTGGAGCGGAAGCTACATTGAGTTTTACGGTTTTCCCGCGGGGTTTGAACCACATTCTCCTGACCAACGGCACAAAGAAGATTTTATCAAAAATACCCTTTTTGTTGATGGCCATCTAGAAGCACTCAGTGGGCACCAGAGCAAACCACATTGAGAAATGTGGACAGTTTCGTCCGCTGAACCACAGCAAGTCGTGGCACCTTGCACACCCCACATATTTTACTATTTCCTTTTCACTGTATTGTACACGTTTTATTGTTTTATCAAATCAATAAAGACACATTTTCGGCCGACTTGCTAGCGACTACCACGGATTGTTCTTTCCGCGGTGCTTGCGAGCTTGGGTGACCTGGGGCGGTAAAGATCGAAAGTACACTGTTCCAAACGCTATTTTTGAGCACCTACTGCAACCCAGCAGCCAACTGAGGCTGGTCTGATATCAACTTACTGAACATTGTGGACATACTGTGAGTCATCCGTTTTCTGTTTCTATCTCACCAGATTTCTGTATAGTGGCATCTTGTTTTCGTGCCCCTCTTTTGTTTCGTAACCCTGTCGTGCCGACATAAATTCGTTTTATTCCTTCCTTTTGGGAGTAATCCCATTCTTATTCATACACGTCGTAACTTAATCTCGTTTCTAAGCCGGAGATTTGCTGCAGCCCAATTACGCGTAGCGCTGACCACTTAAGAACCAGGAACAAATAGTCACTCTGACAGTCATATTGCTCTCAGTGCCTCACGTGTTGTCCACCGGCATACTTTCAGTTGCGATTACACGCACATTGGCAAAACGGAAAGATACTTGAATCACAGAAAGACTGAGAGCATTCAAAAATGGTCATCGCACTGAATGACTCGGTTGGACGGCACAACACAAATCCCAGCAGGAACCTCAGCATCGGCTATCGCGGGGTACTTATTATAAACAGTTCATTGAGTTGACTCGGCCCTATCATTCAAAGTGGGATTAAGCAGCCGAAATGAAAAACTGCTGGCGTTCATCGAAGCTCCATTGATCAAGCCAGAAATGCCACTGTTTTTGCGTAGGAACAATTATCGCAAGCAGTCTGCCCTCACAGACATCAGCCAATAAGCACAAACTAATTACCACATTCTTTGTGATGAACACTTTTCTTGTTTTTCTAACGTGCACCTCATGTACTAAACGGTGAATAGACTGGTAGTTTCACACAGGCGATCGACAAGAGCACTCGAATTGCTTTCACATCGAGACACGAATTCATTCCGTTCTTATTTGATATATAAAGTGGACACAGTGCTTCAAGCTTCATATTTGCCTGTAACCGTCTTATCCTGTGCCTGAGGACGAAAAATGTTTTCAGTCTCGGTTTCCTTGTTGCATCTAACTGTGTAGTTCCTTTTTCGAAGGCAGCGGTCACTTCACATGACTTCTGCGCGGAATTGCAAGCTAACTCAAAGCTTTTTCCATAATCGTCTGTCATCAACAATGCCGATGTGGTAACTTCCCCGATCTGGCTTCATCATCTGGTTTAGCCACAGCCCCTGTTGAACAGAAATGTGCTGCATGCCCAGACGTGGCTGGGCCTAACCTAGCCTTTCATACTTTCACGCAAATTCGTACGTGGTACTGTTACCATGATGTTTTGTCCCTACACGCCGTCATATGCGCAAGCATGGTTATTGATTTCTGTTCCGTAATCGTTGACGCAAGCATACACGTGTGCCCTCCTGTCCTTGGTGTGTTGGAAAGCACATACTCATGAGAGCTTCCTGTCACGCAGAAAAGCGGGCCCCAAAGATGCATAGTTATTTGACTGACATTCGTTCGTCACGGTTTTCCTGGCACCACGCTGACTCAGAATAACAACAGCACACACTCTGGAACTCGCACTAGTGATCGCGCTCCGCCCGGGACCACTAAAATAGCCACGCCCACACACGTCTGAACTGTCTGCTCTATGACAATTCCACGGGCATAGACGACACATCCTGCCAGCACAAAATGTGTCACGAGTTGGTCCCTCCAACCCGGGCTACCCGGCTGTCTGTCGCTCTGTTTGTCACTACTCACAGACAGTTTTTACCGTTGTTTCAAGATTTTCAGTTGTATGCCCGTTCACCTTCATTCGCTAAGGATTGATGATTACGGAACCGTGATCTCTATGAATAACGTCTATTGATCCTGTTCCTGCCAGACTGTTGGGATGCAAAGCAAACTCATCCAAACGGAGGGATCCCAGAAAGCATTCAATGCGGGTAGGAATACCGAAACAAATAAGAAAGGAGAAATCAGACAGGGTTTGAGGAAGGCGGCAAAATAAATCTTTTGCACTCATCAGTTTAGTTACTTCTTGTTTGACGGAACTACAAACCACGTCCTTTGTTAAAGTAGCGAAAGATTCCTTCGTTTCAGCAGAAAATTATATGCCGTAGGTTCAGCCAAAACTGCGGTTTCTGGCGAAAGAATGTCTCGCGCCTGTGATGGATGACTTGTACGGCGCGGCCACCCGAGAACAAGGCAAATATAAATTCGGCTCCATTGAGGAAGAGAAACTGGCGGAGAAATACATAATCAACCTTGAGTAGTACTTTAACTATGGGCCGTCGAAGTCATCACTAGAGATATCCGTATGCAAAGTACAGGGAGACGAAAGAAGGCACGCCGTACCCTGCATTCCTGAGATGGGTGCACCCATGTTTTTCTCCCAACAGGTCTGTACAGCGGACAGCGGCATGCTGCGGTGACCCTTAGACGGATTGGCCCCCGTGCAGCTCGTGGAGGACTCTGTGGCAGACATCTGAAATTAGCCGGCACTTTGAGCAAATTGGAGACGGTAAAACGGCAGGGCCCGACGGTATCCACCCGGCCATCCTGAAGCCGCTGGCTGACTTGCTCGCGGAAATTCCTACTGCACTATTTAGCGCATCGACGGGTAGGATTTCATCCTGAGGAATTGTACGGGGTCCGCGGTGTGCACAATATACAAGGGTGGAAAAAGGGAGAGATTCTCGAACCACCGTCCGGTTAGCCACACATCGGTAACCTTTAGGGTGATGGAAAGAACTTTAGGGGAAAGGATAGCAACGCACATAACGGCAAATCATCCGGTGGTACTGAGTTAACATGGTTTTGTAAGGCGTCGTTCATTGCCAGACGCAAGAGGGACACCGTGTTTAGTCCAAGGGGGCGGTGAGTGGAACGACATCTCTCATTCGCCCTTCACCTCACTCAACTTCCTTATTCAATCGTAGCACTCTGTGGGCGTCTAATTTATCGTTTCTTCTACCTTATCACCCAAGCCGATTGGCCTTGAGTAGTTCCTAATAACACGTTGCCCTGCGGATGACTGGTAGTCAGCTGCTCACTGCTGGAAACAAGGATCCTGGCCGTTCTTCGGATTGGTGCTGAGTGTTCGGAGGGTTTTCCTGATTTACCTGCTCCCGGACTGAAGACGTCCTGCCCTTCCTGTATGTCACAGCGCTGGGAAGTCCGACGATTTCATGGTGCAAGAAACTGGGCAGTTTTGCCTCACTGCTCCACAGTCCCGTGAACCGAATTGAACGAAATTGAAATCGAGAATCAGAATCTTCTCCGGAGATTCCGTAAGGACAAGCGGGATAGGGGACTTCACGGCACTGCTTGAGCCTAAGGAGCCCTCAGCTTCATCTTCTTTAGGTGAGCTCTAGCTAGAGCCCCGCCTATCTCAGGAAAAGGAGCTACGGGCCTGGGTTGTTGGAGATAGTGGAAGGCAAGTTAGATGGCTGTGCTCGAAATGTGGTAGATGGACATATCAAATGGGAGGGGCAATGGTAAAGTTTGGAGGCGCAACATAAAGAGGAAGGAAGAGACGATCAGACACGAAGCTTCACCGAGGAATTGGAAAAACCAGTTGCACCAAGAATGAGTGGCAAATTGGAATGCTAGGTGGAGCTGCCACTAGCTAGTTTCGGAAAAATCTGTCCCAGGGGCCGCCCAACTGTTATCTGAACTCCACAACGGTTTCTGTGTTTACCGCCTAGATCAGGAGCCAGTTACGGTCATTTACAACCCATTCGGTGAAGGAATCTTCTGGCTAGTGACGGAAGGTCGCTGAGGTTCATCAGCTGCGAAGTAAATCCGAACGTGAAAACTGATATTCTTAAAAGCCTATTTTAAGTTGCCTTCGCGCCTCCTGTGTAACGAACGTTTGAGCAATGCGTAGCCAAATTCGCAACGGATCCCGAAATCAAAAGACGATTATCCGTGATATTCTACGATACTAGATTATTACAATAAGCAATGACAAACAATATACAAACCTCAATAATACGATCACAAGGACTCAACAACGAGAAACCGAATAGCAGCGTGTGAGCAGACAGCACGTGCGTCACGCAGGTCCTGAACAAGGATGTGCCAAAGTAGCGCTCTGGGCGCGAACAAACAACAATTGGTCCAGAAAAACAACCAGTTCGTAAAGACAAGTCAGTAGTGTATGGAAATGAGTGATGTTGGGAAAAACACTGAATCGCGAGGGAAAAAGGGGGATTTTCCACGACCGGCTGTTACACCGCCCACCAAAATCCTCCTGGATTCTTAGCAAAGTCAAAGGTTCGGTATAAAGGTACTGATTCTTCCTACCTGCCTAGGCCCTGCTGTCAGTGCGCGCGTCTAATGCTCGTCGTCAACGTTCTACTACTGGTCGCACCTAATCCATTGGATACATAGACGTGAGGCCAGTCTACATCTTCCACAAGACCAAATGACCGATGGCAGGCGTGACTGGTCCCATAGACGTTGTCCTCGTAAGGGGCCGTCCGGTCCTGGATGTACGTGCTTGAGTGTGTGTGTGAGTGCGTGTGTGTGTGCCGGGGTTACAATAAAATCATAGGTATGACTACATAGCAAAGGAAGACTTCCTGCAATGTCAACAAAAGACCGCGTGGCAAGAAAACGAGTAAAATGTAGCATGTGTGTGTGACCTGAGCTCCGCTACTTCCACATATGCAAGGGGCATTCGGTAGCGTCAACAAAAGGCAAACAAAGAACACTGTCACATGTTTGATGGGTTTACGGGATGTAGAGTGCGTCGTGCATGCGTGTATGTATCGGGATGTACAATGGAATCGCGTTCATCACCACATATCGGAAAGAACCTTCTGTAATGTCAACGAAAAGACCGCGAGCACCTTAACG
The DNA here is from genome assembly GCA_948099385.1 of Fasciola hepatica. Classification (NCBI taxonomy): domain Eukaryota; kingdom Metazoa; phylum Platyhelminthes; class Trematoda; order Plagiorchiida; family Fasciolidae; genus Fasciola; species Fasciola hepatica. The sequence goes on from CANUEZ040000016.1 coordinate 3,954,219, forward strand.
TGTTTGACGGAGACCGTGTGGTATATATGGTGTCTCTTTATCCACCTTGATGACTGGTGTGAAAAAGGTTTACTAGGCCTCAGGGTTATCAGCTCCTCCGTCTTCGCTCTCGAGTAGGTTAATACTGCGTATGTCACGAATGAGCACTCCGTTAGCTGTCTTCACCTTCACCGTTCTTATCATTCCGTCAGTGCTTTTGATGGTTTCCGTAACTACTCCCAAAGACCAAGTGCTGAAATGTGCGCGTTCGTCGGCGATCATAACCACGTCCCCAACTTTGAATGGTCTTGTTTTGGCCAGCCACTTCTGTCGAGTCTGCAAAGCCGGTAGGTACTCCCGTAGCCATCGCCTCCAAAAGACCTTGGCCAGATAGTTCGCTTGCTTTCACCCGTGAAGGTAGCTCCCACGAAGGTTTACCGGCCCTTGGAAACCCTCGTTCGACCTAAGCGTCAATAAGTCGTTTGGGGTGAGCGCCAGGTGGGTGGGGTCGCCGTTCAATACTGGAACCAGGGGGCGGTTGTTCAGGATTCGCTCCACCTCAGTCATGACGGTGTTCAGCGTCTCGTCGTCGTGCGGCTGCTGCTCCATGATTGACAGCAATATCCGTCTGGCGGACCGGATCATGCGTTCCCATATGCTGCCTCGGTGGCTGGCCTGTGGATGGTTGAAATGCCATCGTATGCCGTAGGCCACGGTTCGATTCTGCAGTTCGTCCCTGTTTATGTTCTTGTGCCAACGCTGCAATTCCCGGTGAGCGCCCACAAAAGTTCGATCCATTATCTGAGTATATATCGGCCGGTACGCCTCTTCGGTTGATAAATCTTTGCAAGGCCCGTAGACACGAATCGGTCGTCATCGAATGTGCGACTTCTAGGTGTACCGCACGTGGTTTCATGCACGTCATGATACATCCGTATCGCTTTTCTAATCTTTTCCCGCACTTGATCCACAAGGGCCCGAAATAGTCCAACCCGGTGTCACTGAACGGCCACCAGCCCGTAGTCACCCTGCATTCTGGTAGTGGGACCATGAGTTGTTTGCCTGCTGTGGCATTGAGTCTCCTGCATTGCACACACCGTTGGATTACGCGTTTTACAGTCTCTCGTCCTCTCAACAACCAAAGACGCTTTCGGATGACGCTCGTCACGTGACTTTCCCCGGCATGTCCATCCATGGCGTGGACGTGTTGAATCATTAGCTCTACTACAGGTTGTCTCGCAGGTAGCAGTATAGGATGCTTTGTGTCGAAGTTCAGGTGGGCGTTGGTCAGCCTACCATCTACCCGCAGCAGTCCGTCGATGAGTTCGGGGTTTAAACGTGTCAGCTCGCCTCTTGGAGATGGCATGTCTTTATTGGTCGGCCCCACTTCTTCCGCCCTCTTGAGTTCTCGGGCGAAAGCCTCGCGTTGTATCATTCTGAAAATATCGTACTCTGCCGCTTTTAGCCCATCGGGACCTATCGGGCCGACCGGTATCCGACCTGAGGGCCGTAGCCCTTTCATGACTAGTAAATTTCTCTTGAACCTGGTTAACCAAACTAGCGAACGAAGCGTCTTCATCCAGGAAGAAAACCTGACCAGTCGCGATAGAATGGATGACGCTTCGACGACGTTGGTTGCTATCACTACGCCTTTGATCTCCAGTTCCAATTCCGTAGGGGTTTTTAATTCGAACACGGGCCAGTCCTGTTTGGGCAATTGCAGGAAGTTTGGCCCTCTCGTCCACGTGTCCAGTTGCCTGAAGTTGTTCGCATCTCGGGAGCACAGGTCGGCCGGATCATCACCAGACCTGACATGACTCCACTGGTGCTTGGCTGATTCACCGTGGATAATCGTGAGCCGGTTATCAACGAAAGTACTAAACCGGCTCCGGACGTTGTTGATATAGTAAAGTACTATCGTTGAATCCGTCCAGAAGCTCACCGACCAAATGTAGAGATCGAAACATCTCTTCACAGCTTGCACCACCCTGACTGCCAACACGGCTGCGCTGAGTTCAAGGCGTGGGATTGAGACCGGCTTCAGTGGAGCAACGCGGGCTTTGGTGAACAGGATCCTCGTGGTATATTGTCCATCTCCTGCGCACCATCGTCCGTACACCACAGCTCCATAACCGAATTCGGATGCATCGGAAACGGCACGTAGTTCTCCAGTCCGTGTCGTATGGCCAGGAGTCAAACATCGTGGGATTCTTATGTCCCCTAATTTCTTCAAGGTGTTCAAAAATTCTTCCCAGTCCAGCCGGTCCCCTCGGTCCAGTGACTGGTCCCAATCAACTTTCTTACGGCACAGCCGCTGCAGCAAGATCTTCCCGGGTAGCAGCCATGGTGAGACGAAACCGAGCGGGTCGAACAAACTTGAGACGGCAGATAGTATGCCACGACGGGTTATTGGCAGCTCGGAAACGTTTAGTTCGAAAACAAAATCGTCTGTTTCCGCGTCCCATTGTATCCCAAAGGTGCGCTCGATAGGAAGTGGAGAGCCGTCCAATTCTCTTACCCTTTCGGCCTTTTCGTGATACGGGATGACCTTCAGCACTTCTGAAGCGTTCGACATCCATTTAGTTAGATGGAAGCCGCCCTCTTCCAGCAATCTCGTCAGACCCCTGAACTGCTCTAGAGCTGATTCCACATCATCGAATGACCCAAGGTAGTCGTCGACGTAGAAGTTCCTGCTGACGCTTTCTACCACCGTCCGATGTACTAGATCGCCATGTTTGTTCGCTGATTCTCGGAGGGCGTAGTTTGCACAAAATGGTGACGATATGGCTCCGAAGGGGTGGACGGTCATCCTATAATTCACCACTGCGTTGTCCCGATCGCTCCCTTCCCACCACAGAAAACGCAAAGCATCTCGTTCCCCTACCGGAATCTTCACCTGATGGAACATTTCCCTAATGTTAGCAGACAAAGCCACTTTACCCACTCTGAAACGGCACAAAACGTCGATCAGTGGTGTGGTCCAGTCAGGCCCCTGTAGTAGGCGATCGTTTAATGACTTGCCCTGGAACTTGGCCGCACAGTCGAAAGTCGCCCGCAGTTTATTGGGCTTCTTGAGGTTGATAACCGGGTGGTGAGGCAGATACCAGATACCCCTTTTGCTGTCGGTGTTAACAGGCACCTTTTCAACGTAACCGAGGGTCTCGTTTCGCTTCATCAAATCCGCGTATCGTTCCCACAGATTCTGGTCTCGTATGAAGCGTTCTTTTAGTCGTAGTAATCGTTGGGGAACATAATTTCTGTTGTCAGTCCACGGGTCGACCGGTGTGCGCCATGGGAGGGGAACCTGGAACTGTTTTTTGAGGCCTCTAGTGCCTTGCCGCACCGTTTGTAGAGCGAAGTGATCCTCTTGAGACAACGTCGGTCTTTCGTCTCCAATTTCATGAAACTCCTTTCCATAAAGCCGTTGCAGATGATACTCTATGCGGTCCGTTTCGGCGGATAAGTAACTCACGGAACCGCGTACCCCTACTGGACCGTATACCATCCATCCCAGGGGCCGTGCGTACGGCATAAGGTGCCTGGCGGTCGCCCACTCTCTGGTCAAGCACCCAATGCGCTTCTGGCACGTCGCAGCCGATGAGGAGATCCACTTCGTCATCTTCCCAGTCCACAACGGTTACATCCTGCAGGTGGGGCCACCGAGTCAAGATTGCGTTCACCGACCTTGGTGCTCGCATGGGGAGATCCGCTAACGTGAATGCCTCCGTTGGTTCAATTTCCTCGTTAGTGTCTAGAGAGATGAGTTGCAGCCTTAATCTACCGGCAGTCATTACCTGTGTTCCGCCCACCGTGCTCACTGCTAACGACGTTGCACCTTTAACCAGTTGGTGTTTGTCGGCAAACCGCTCTTTCACTAAAGTGGTGTTGGATCCACTATCAGTGAAAGCCAACGCCTTGACTATCCCAGTCGGAGTCACTACTCCCACGGCCACTACGCCTAAACGTACCGGTTTACTGGCAGATTGTGAAGTTGAACAAATCACGCTGGGCTTGGCACTCGCCTCGGATATGGTTATTCTTGCCTGATGCAGCAGCCGATGGTGTCTGCCCGTGCAGCCCTCGTAACCACATCGATTCCTTGTCCTACAGGCTGCTGCCCGGTGCTTGGTGTTGAGACAGATAAAACATGCTCCTGCCATGCTCGCCATTCCCCACCGTTCGTCTATTGTGGCGTTGCCGAACGTGGGGCATTCTGGCAGTCCTTAGCTAGTACCACAGGATCTGCAATTCGGTTTCGCCGTAGCATCTCGTGAAATGACGTGTGTAGTGGTCCAAGGCTGGTACTTTGGATGTTCCCGTACAGGGGTTTGGACTTGGCTAGTACCGGGCTTGTTTGCTCGGTTGCTGTCCCGGATGAGTCGGCCGAATCTGCTGTCAGCTATCTTCGTTTGCCTGTCTAAGTATTCAGTCAGGTCTTCGAAGTTGGCTTCTCTGTCGCCTCGGCTTATCCGTTCAGCTTCTTCCGCCCACCGACCCTGTAGTTCGGGAGAGAGGTGACGGACTATGCCTTCCAAAGTGTGCATGGCGTCTAGGTCAGCCCTGTAACCTAAATGGTCGAGGGCTATTGAGCAGTTCTGCATCTTGATCACCAGGTCGGCCATGGTGTAGACGTCGCCCTTGGTTCTCTTTGCCTCTGCCATCACGCCCTCTATTAGGTTACGGGCTACTTTGAAAGGTTGGCCAAACAAGTCCCCTAGAATCTTCCTTGCCCTTGAGTAGCCTTGTTCTGGGTCGAGCATGGTGCACCCGTCGATAGCTTCTCGCGCTCGGCCTCGGCAGTAGTGAGTAAGGTAGAGAAGCCTTTACCCAGGGTCGGTTACCTTATTTTCAACGAACGTCTCGAACTGTTTGATGAACTTGCAATATTGCTCAGCTCGCCCGTCGAAAACCGTTAACTCCACTCTAGGCAGATCGATCGATGGTGGTTTGTAGTCGGCGACCGGCGTGTGGTTCCCTACCTTATTGCACCCTAATCTATCGGAAGTGTCGAAGTCACTGGTCTCATGCTCTCGCTGTTTCTGTGTACACTTCTCTGCTTCCTGCGCCTGTAGTCTAGCCGATAGTAACTGTTGCTCTAGTTCTAGTATTCTCAGTTTATATAAATCGACATCCTTACGATCAATATTGCTTTCAATAACACATGAGCTAGCACTGACAGGACTAGGCGATCTAGCATTAACTAAAGAATCATATGTACCCAAAACCTCCCCAGAGACTTGCCGTATTACTTCCTGTCCGGATTCGACTGCTTTTGATCCTTTTCTTGGCATTTTGCGTGTTTTTCCTCGTTCCAAATTGATCCATTGAGTATTGTAACGAACGTTTGAGCAATGCGTAGCCAAATTCGCAACGGATCCCGAAATCAAAAGACGATTATCCGTGATATTCTACGATACTAGATTATTACAATAAGCAATGACAAACAATATACAAACCTCAATAATACGATCACAAGGACTCAACAACGAGAAACCGAATAGCAGCGTGTGAGCAGACAGCACGTGCGTCACGCAGGTCCTGAACAAGGATGTGCCAAAGTAGCGCTCTGGGCGCGAACAAACAACAATTGGTCCAGAAAAACAACCAGTTCGTAAAGACAAGTCAGTAGTGTATGGAAATGAGTGATGTTGGGAAAAACACTGAATCGCGAGGGAAAAAGGGGGATTTTCCACGGCCGGCTGTTACATCCTGTGCGCCAGCAAGAAGAGACGCAAAGCCCCCTGTCTGTGCGCGCAGACAGGCCCCCCTAGATAAAGAGCCAAAATTCAGTTCAATTTTGCCCATTTGGATAACGGCTGCCGCCAATGGAGTTTCAAAATTTCTTCGGTGGCTTCCTCACCAGTAATTCACATAACACAAAGCAGCGCATTCCATGAAACCCCGCCAACAGTAAGAAGGAAGCCCCAAACTTTGCGCATGTCAACAGTGAGAGACTTTACGCACCATGAATTTTCGCTGAGTCGTTGGCGAATGAACAGAAATGTTGGACGGTAAAATACCCCCGACGGACTCTGATCGTCACATCCCCTTCCCTTTTTGGTACACTTAAAACTCACCATCAGAGATGGCTGGGTTCCACGTGCTGGTTTAGCAGGCTTCACACAAGGTACGGCCGGGTACTGCTCCCTGGCTACAGGTGTTGAGGAGCTTCAACCATTCAGGATGGACGGGGACAGGTATAGCGAAAGCTCGCTGTGATCAACTAACTTGTTTTCTGTGAATTATATTTTAAATTTAATGTATTTATACGAACTGCATGTGCAATACGATTACCGTGCCATCCCGTGTCTCAGGTCTTCGTGCTGCTTGGACTTGCATAGCTCCTGTTGGGTGCGGTTTCAAAGCGTCCTACTCGTTCGGATATTGCAAATGTCACAATGAGCGTCACTTCGTGAACCTGCTCAGTAACGAATAGCTGAGCTTGCTGGTTGGTGGGTAGGAAATCGAAGGGCGGATTTACCTGTCCGAGTTTTAACAGGGCATATGGAAGGAATTGAAGAAGGAGAACCAGACAGCACTCATTTTGCTACTGACAATCGTGTATTGTTCTTGTTGATGAAACGCACTTCATGCCCAAGAGCTCCTTCTGCGCTTTCTTTTGATGGGATGAGGGCTGCGCTGCTGGGCCATGTAGCTACGGCCGACTTCCAGACGGCTGTATGTGTCAAATTACTTTCTTTGTTTCGCCATCCCTGGATGAATTTCCGTAAACTCATTCTGAAACTACAGAGATAGTCCGTGAAGTGGAATTGCGTTGATCAACAGGAAAAAAAATGGCAGAACGGCCTCATTGCCGGTATAATTCACCTGGAGCTACAAAAATGGTTGCTACATCCGGACCCCGATTTTTCTGGGGCCCGGCTAGCGTGTGAGCAACTCGGTGTCGTATTCCTTGCGATGGCTAAACGTTAAGTACTAAGCTGTCAGCAAGTTTGTCCTCATAAACCCACCAATTAACCTCCTCAAGCGGAGTCAGCAAGGTGATGCCTGAAAGCAAACTAATGCAACAGAAGAGTTGCTTCTTGTGCGGTGACTTCCATCTACTTTCCACTTGCCCCTCCCGTATTGCTGTATGCTACTCTCGTAAAAGGCCTGGTCCTGTTGGCAAGAAGTGCCACCGTTCTTCTGTGACGGTTGTGACCCCCGAGGATCTGAAAAATGATGACATCAAATGTGTAGGGGGCACATATTAAAAACCTTGCGATTTTCCCACATGCGTTGTGGATTAGACTATATTTGACAGTACTTTACCGAGCACTTCCAAATGCAACGCTTTTGCAAGATTATTCGTTTGTGAGACATCTGAGAGTAGTCCTGAACCGTTTCTGACTGTCGTACTTGGACCACGGGACTTCGAACCTCTTGGCTTTATTCTTGAGTCCATTCGGCTATGTATTTGAGGTCTGTACACATCTGTTCCTTTTGCAATTTTCAACCCAGTACAGTAGAAAACACGGATCAGTCTTATCCTGGTAATGAGATCCATGTGAGTTAGCCAGACTTTGCTCGAATTACGCTTCTTGTGGCCTACAAGATGTAATCACTGAAGATTTTGGGAGAATCCAATCATTTTCTTCACAAACAATTTCAATTCCAATGAGACCTCGGTTAACTATGGATACCGGGAGTTGTGGGTCCACCATTCCGAAATCCCTTTTCGAAAGTATTCAGCCTAGTGTCCCCAAGAAACCCAAAGACCTGCGCATTCAGAGTGCTACCGGTCATAGACTTTATCTGCTGAGCATGATCACACTAATGGCTTGGCTGAAGAGCGAGAGTATTCTATTACGATTCCCGATTCCAGTAGACGGTTCATTGATTCTGGTTTCGGAGGCACTGCATACCTCCGGGCAGTCCGCACCCGTTCAGGCGGCTTCCGAGAATCCGGTGGATCAACTAGCAGTTGACCGTACAACGCCTCGATAAAAAAGCTGGCATTGCAGTTGGGACCGCAAAGTTGGAAGGGGAAGTTGATCTGGCGTTCCTGAGGCAGGCACGAAGAGGATGTTCTGGAGGTGCTTAACGAAATAGAGCACGATAAAGTTATTATTACACGTGGATTAGACAGCCTCCTCCATGACAAGGACGATTTTTTATGAAGGTTTGGTAACGATTAATAGAAAATTGGTCCAATGGGAAAGAATCATTTAGCCAGGTTTCGGTTATGACAATGATGTCGAAGTCGGGAGATAGTACTATATTATGGAGAGTGTGGGTTTTATTCAGTATTGGGCGAGCTTTACCGAGGAGCAAGGTAAGTGCAACTGTATTGTCATGGCCTGGAGTAGGAACAACTATCGGCCGGTGTTGGTGTCTAACACTACCAAGATGGTAAGCATCATTAAGAGGACTCATAATGTCAGGATTGTCATGAATAGAAGTGATGGAGTCCAAACAGGGGTTAGAAATGGGCAACCGGCAGTGTGAATAAGGGGTGAGGCTGGGTTTGGCAGGGGGTGCTGTCAAGAAAAAACTGGTCTTTTGCGAAGGTGGGATTTCCGGGGTGGTTGAAGTAACCAGGTGGGGGTCGGATGCTGAGGTAATGGGTAACGGCAAGTGAGATGGTAGAAAGTAGTGGTGACTGTGTTAAACAGGATACGCAGGGGACGGGTAGTTATCGCTCGACCGGGACCGACGAAACAACTGTAGTTGGTTGGGCTGGCCCATCCTGTGTTTAGGAAAGTGCGTGGGGCTTGACAGCCGAGGCCGTTGGTTATAATTAAACTGGGGGTTATTTATTTGTATCGTTGGAGAAGAAGAAAATTGGTTACTGAGGTTCGGCGGGAGGTGCTGGCTGTCAGCCAGATGATTGGGAAACTGTTTGGGGATGCTTGGAGAATATGGTATGTTTGGTCCCGATGCATGATGATGCTTTACTCGGCGTCCGTTTTCGCCTGTATTGCAAAGTGGAGTTGGGAGGACCTTGTCGATCTGCCGAGGTACCAAGCTAATACAGCGAAGCGGAGTTGGCTGCTTTAGGGTGATGCAGGGTTGCGTCCTGCTCGCCAACAAGCATGGATTATTTGGGTATACTTGGAGCGCTTGGTGGGGGATCTAAATGGGGCTCTGAGAAGACCTACGGGTGGGACTACCGGAGTAGCTGGAGCAGCAAAAAGCTGTGGGGGGGGGGACACAGAATTCTGTCGGCTGATGGGACGATTGGCTATATAGAAGATCATGGCTTTTATGAACGATTTGTGTCCGCAAGACGGTGGGACATGAGTTAGGGCAGGATGGGCTGTTGACAACAGACTTCCCAGGAGTCTTTTTCGGTGGTGAGACCGTGGGCAGTAGGTTAACATAAGCAGCAGGCCTGGATGCACGGGACTTTGGTGTCCCTTGGCTAACGGTGGGTTTGGCATGGATAACTTTGCCGTTTGAGGGAGCGGGGGTTGATGATAGAAGGCGGGGCCGTTTACTAGGAGGATGTGCTGCTGATGGGGTGGTGGTCAGGTCCAGGTCAACTGGCGTGAGGCGGGAAACTGAGGGCTTCTGTGTTACGGGGCTGCGAGACGATGCGGCGACTGGTATTTCAGCCACAGGCTGCGTTTCTGAAGGTAAGGTACATTTTAGTGACCGGGAAACCTCTCTTTGAGGGGCATTTTATCCGGTTATATTCTGATTCTTTTGAATGGGGTAAAGTTAGCAATGATTTGCCAACTGGTTATGAATTGTCTAGCTGTTATTTCATCAGTGAATTGAAACTTCAAAGGACAGTCACTGCGTTGTGATTTTCTGCGCCGCCGAGTGCAATAGCACCTGTGGTGTGTCATGTTGCTAGCATTCAGTATGGCGAGTTTGGCTGACGGCAGGGGCAGTCGGTCAGGGATTTTGAAAACTATCACGTTTTTGGCTTTGGCTGTAGGCTTATGAACTTCGGTCGCAACCGAGTCCAAAAAACGGCCCGCCATGGCTAGGCCTTGGCGATGAGCTATGGGGACGGGTTCCATTATGCTAGATGTCGGGGATATCTTTATAAGAATATCATCGATGGACTGGATCTGGTTATCAAGGTCCGCCACTCTTTGATCTACTTCGTTATTCTTCTTGCTGACTAAGTCATAAACATCAGCGAGAGCTACTGAGCATGGACCGAGTGCAGACTGAGGTTGAGTGTTCCTGTTTTTTCTGTTCCTGACAGTACGAATTGCCTGTCCTCTTCAATCATCTGCCGTGCGACGCAACGCGAAATTCGCACAAAATGAGGAGGAAGTGGCACCAAATGGGTGGGCATTCTTTTGATATTGAACAATGTTGCCACCTAGTTGACCATCTTCCCACCAAGGGAACCTCAGTGCTCTTTCGTCTCTCATCAGCACTCGAACATGCATAAACATTTGTTCAATATCCGCAGCCAATGCGACAGATTTCTTTCAAAAACGAAGCGACACTCCAACCAAGCTTGCTGTCGTGTCCGGCCCCTGTAGCAAGTAATCATTCAAGAAGCCTCCCTGGAATTCAGCCGCACAGTCAAACACGGTCCTAATCTTGCTAGACTTTCTAGGGTTTGTAACTGCGTAATGTGTTTAGTGCAACTTTGGCTCAAAAACCCATTTTTAACTGTATATCGGGCACTAACCGGACGTGGCCCTTGCGCACATATCCCTCTATTGTTGTAGAGTATTTACCAAAGAATTCAGGGTCACGCGCAAAACTTTTCCCCAATCCGCTCTATCTTTCTTTGGCCACAATATAATTATTTGGAAGTCTCGCTACAGGATTGCTCCACGGAAGTGTAAATTCATAAAGTCCGTCCAACGAGGTTATGGCACTGGAAGCCATGTAGACAGCTTGTTTGTCTCTTGATGAAAGAGAGTTTTTTGATGCATACCCATCGCGGAAATCGGCTTTGTATAGTCGATAGATCTGTTCTGCTAGGGAATCGATTCCCCTCCCATTGTGGCTTGTTGACCTCACACAGCGTGTTTTCTGTTTTATCGGACCAAGCACAATCCATCCTAAAATAGTCCGCACGGCATGGGGTTGTTTTCTGTTACCACATCTTTGCTCTAATGCCCAATGTGCTTCTAGGACGTTGGCACCTATCAGGATCTGCACTGTCGAATCTTTCGGATCCTTTCTGAGCGCAGTATGGGTGCAGCCAGGATAGAACGTCCGCACCTGTGCAGTACTGGACTGCTTGTATTGGTAGCCTTTCAACACAGAAGGCCCCCCCTGTATTTTCACAAATTCATTCTCTGAAAACAAGTTCAGTCGCAGCTCCGTTATTCCCGAATTTCAAGTGGTGGTCCCATTTACGCTGGAAGTTGAAAGTGAGGTCGGGAATGCTTTCAGGCCCACCAGCTCAATGAGGTCTTTTTTTTATTAAAGTCACATCAGACGCGCTGTCCAGCAGAGCGTAGGTCTTCACAGAGCCCCTCGGTCCGTCTACTTGTACTGGTAGCACACCTAAACTGATACCTTTTGGCTTTAGAGTAGCCGCACAATTATTGGTTCACTGCCCAAGCCCTTTTGAATTTTCCATACCCAGCTTATTCAGCTGCATCCCTTGTGTTGTATCTTGCGTGATTCAATGGGCACATTGTTTCTGTGCACCACGCAGTAGAGGGTGGTGCCGCTTCTGACAACCAGATGTTGGACATGGTTCGGAAACAAGACAGTTGCTAGACAGATGTCCATTCTTGAGACACGAAAAGCAAACCTTGATTTCTTTGATCAATGCCCAATGACCGGGTATATCACGAGACAGGAATCGCCGGCATTCCTCAAGTTCGTGTATTCCATTATATACCGGGCACCTACCAGCTGCGAACAACGAAGTACTGTCCTGTTTTGGCGTGAACCGTGTCGCTTCAGGATGCGGGTTTTGTGCATAACTCCTCCAACTGGATGACCGCGAATATCCCTGAGCCTTGCTATTGGCAGCCTCACGGGACACTAAGTGCTGCAGATCTTGGAACCTGGGTTCATCTCCTCGTCTTAAAATATCATCAACCGTCCTAGCCCACAAATCCTGGAGATGCTTTGGTAGCACTGGAGAAATCCGTTCCATAGTCTGCAGTGAGTTGAGTTCTGATATGTAATTCATCTGTTTGAGATCAACTTCACAGTTGAGCACTTTCGACGACAACTTGGTCAGGGCATCCGAACCTTCCACCAGAGGCTTCAAAACTTGCAGTAAGCCGTAAATCAGTGAACGAGTTACTACATGGTCCTGTCCATACAGGGCCTTTAAGATTTCCCTAGCCCTGTTGGATGCCAGTGTTGGGGGCAACATAGAGCATTCGGCAATCGCATCCCTTGCTTGTCCCTTGCAGTAATGAATCAAATAAAGTAATCGCTGGCCATCGTCTCGAACTCTTCCCTCGACGTAATATTCAAACTGTTTCACAAACCTCCAGTACGTTGACGAGCAGCCTGCAAATAACTCCAGTTCCGCCCTGGCTTAATCTAAACGATAACGAGAAAGTCCGCAAGGATGAAGGTCCACAGGTACCGTCGTCCTGGTCCCAGGTTGACCTCAAGCTGGAGTAAACTGTCATAGGATGCTGTTAGGTGCAGCAATGTACTCACTTTCAAGAATGCCTTAGATCCACGCTAAAACTCAGCGTTCCTAGAACTAGCCGCATGAACGAAGTGTGAGATATTGTCAGTAAGCTTATGTCTCTGAAGGTGATGCTGCCTCGCAACTTTGGCCTTTCGGACCGAACGTTCAAAGTACAATGTTGGAAACCAATGAAACACTCCGATAAAGCAGCCACCTTGACTCTCGATAAGTCTCTGCCGCCTTCATCTCGTGTGAACTATATTGAACTGAAGTGAGCTGAATAAACAAAGGAAGCTCAATGCAAACATATAAGTCGCAGCCCGGTGGGATTCATCTGGATGCTCACTGGTGCAGGAATCTCAACTGCTTTATCGGCTCGAGCCTCGAATCTTGTGACCTGACCTGAAAGAGCTGATGCCCCGGATATCACTTTCCGTAAACCCCTCCTTGATCTCGTACTGAAAAACTCATGGGTGCAGAACGTAAGAGATCCGACTAGATATCGCACAGGCCACGCCCCGTCCCTACTAGACCTGGTCATCACCAATGATCGGTTCCTAATAGATGTGGTGCATTACTTGCCGCCCCTCGGCAAAAGTGATCACATTCTCATTGGATTCGATTATATCGTGAAATGGCCTCCTCTTCCGTCAGAAACTAAGATTTTGAGATCCTTCAAAAGGACCAACTCTGACCAAGTCTGTGCATTTCTTCGCTCCCAGCTAAATTTAACTAACCCAGGTTACTCTGCGGATGAAATGGCAGAGAATCTCAGAGAGTTAATCTCCTTAGCTGATAGGGTTTTTGTCCCCAGAATTCGTCGCCCACAGACCGCTAAGCGACCACTCCCTCGCCCCATTAGGCACATTCTAGACGAACGCGCACGCCTCTTTGCTAGATATAAAGCCACAGGCCTTGCCCGTGATGCAGAAGACTTCAGGATCATAAGGAACATATGCAAAGGCAAGATTAGGTCCTATCAGAATGCAGTCCAGCGATCTGTACTTGATCGAGCACGGACCAATAAGGCATTTTTCTTTCAGTACATGCGCCGTCTAAGAGGCACAGCTCCGACGCCATTAGCTCTCAAAGATAGTGCCGGATCTCCAATCACTTCCCCTAGCCAAGTAGCCGAGGCATTCAGCTCCTACTTCCGTACAATTTTTAGCTCCTTTCCCATATCATCCCACCCTACTATGCACCCGTTATCTCTGACCACTACCCTTAACCGCGTAACTATTCCCATTGGTGCAGTCGCTCAAGGTTTCCGACGGCTCAACCAATATTGCTCCATGGGTCCTGACCTAATCCACCCCCGTATTCTCAAGGAAGCCGCGGATACATTAGCTGCTCCTTATGCCTCGCTTTTTCAGCGATGTGTTGACGATGGAGTTTTCCCCCGTAACTGGAAAAAAGCAGTGATCGCACCCATCTATAAGAAGGGTAGTAGACACCTTGCTTCTAGTTACAGACCCATAAGCCTCACTAGCATCCCTAGCAAAATTTTTGAGGGAATTCTTAAGAGTGAGATTCTTTCCCATCTTCATAGAAATAAGATCCTCTCCCCGTCCCAACATGGGTTTCTTCCTGGCAGGTCATGCATCACCAATATGCTTACTGTCATGGATAGTCTAACGAAAGCCTATGATGATGGCCAGCTCTCACACGCTGTATTCATCGATTTTGCTAAGGCCTTCGATAAGGTCCCACATGCCCCTCTTCTTTATAAGCTGCAGACGTACGGGATCACAGGCTCCATGTTGGCCATCCTACGTAGCTTCCTTACCGACCGCACCTTTGTGGTTAAAGTCGGGAATGTTTTGTCTCAACCCTCCCCAGTAACAACTGGGGTCCCCCAAGGGTCGGTCTTAGGTACTCTTCTTTTCCTGATCTATATAAACGATCTACCGACAGCCCTTCCTGCGAACATTGCCATGTACGCAGATGATGTAACCCTCTGGAGTTCAAGCGTTGAAGACCTGCAAATTGCAGTTTATGAAACAAAACGCTGGTCCGAGGATTGGAACCTCCCAGTTAATGATGACAAATGCGTGAGCATGTCTTTCGGCAGAGAGACTGGTCACACGTTTTCCATTAATGGAGCAGCCACTCTGCCAAGGGTTGACCGACACAAGGTGCTCGGTTTCTGGTTAGATTGTAACTTATCCTTCTCTCATCATCACGAACTTGCGAGCAAGTCTGCCTTTCGAGTTCTAAACATGATTCGAAGGTCCTTCTCGCGCATATTTAAGGATGATTTCCCCATAATTTTCGGCACTTATATCCGACCTCTGCTGGAGTACGGTAGTCAGATAGTGCACTCTGGTCCGTGAGATCCTAGAAAGGGTTCAGCGGGCCTCCACCAAGGCAATAAGTGGTCTATCCCATCTACCTTATCCCGTCCGCCTCTCACTCCTCAACCTCTATCCCCTTGACGTAAGACGCGTAAGAGGTGATCTGTTTTTGATGTTTCACCTTTTTGAAACAGGTCAAAGCGATTACTTCTTCTCCGTCTGTCCAGCCTCCTCTCTCCGTGGTCACAGCAGGAAAGTTTTCAAACCGAGGCCACGCACTTCACTAAGGATTAACTTTTTTAGCTATAGGGTTATTACCATGTGGAATGCACTTCCGGAAGATATTGTTCTGTCGCAGGACAAAACTATCTTCAAGAAAAAGCTAGACATCTACCTGGGTCTCTCCCAATAATTCCCTTTGTAAAAAAAAACAAACTAATAGTTGTCTTTTATCGCATATATGTTCATGAATGCCGCACCCCCACTCAGCTTAAGGCACTGTCCACAGTGTGACACTGAATGAGGTTATATGTATCTTGTTTTCGCTGCCACCCCCGCCCCCCCCCCCGCTTCCTTTTACTCTCGTTTCAGCTCGGTGAATCCGACAGAAGATCAAAGATTTCCTAAAGAACCGGGACAATTGGGCTTAAAGCTTCGAACCCGTGTAGTACTTCAAGACTTCAAGACAGCGAATTGAGTTGAACTGAACTGAAAGGAAAACTTGTCAAGGTGACTCTAGGAGTACGTATGCGAAAGTGTTTCCACGGTGATGTCAGATTCAAATAAAACTCTGTTCAGGAATAAGAAAGGCCGAACAATAAAAATCAATTGTCCTAGTTTGGTCAGTATAGGTGAATCGTTATTCGATGATGAGTTCGTGAATGAATTGCTTGAGAGTGAGACCACTAGGATCGCCGTGAATCGGTTTGCAATGTACGATCGTACATTCCAGTTCGAAGCGATTCACTGAGGTAATAACACTTTTGCAGGTCAACACAACACGATCAAGAAAATGCAGGCACCAGCGACTCATTTTTATCTTCACTCATGCGGAGGCACGCAGATGTTCTCGAACAGCTTCAAAAGAAAGTACGTTTAGTGGTTAATTTCATAGAATATTATGCATAACATAATCAAACCAACCGATCGCGAGGAATGGTATCGCGAATAACCGCTGTCCACTTTTTCATTTACCCTTGTGGAACGCAGCCAGTTCGTGCCCTTTTAGCAGCCAGCTCGTTCGTAACATCGACTTTCTATCGGTTTTCGGTCGGTTTTTGGTCGGTTTGTTAAGCAGCCATTTTACTCAGATGGACAATGAATTGATACGAAGGAAACTGACATCCAAAGTAACGTGCAAAGCTTGATTAGCCTTTTACTTAGATGTATTGGTTTAATTCACCGAAATGTCGTGAAAACCTCAATATAGATCGCTCTATTTTGTTCCCTCGAAATGGGTGAAATAAGAACAATTATTCAGAAAATTATAATCTAGAAGATAGAAATGAGCGTCTTAATACGTGATTTCGAGTTGCTGAGAGAAATTAACGAAGCATATCACGCATTTCAAACGATTCGCAAAAGCGCTCGAAAACCGTACAGAAACCCCTCCGAAACCGGTCGGTTTTGGGCCGGTTTCGGATCGGTTTTTACTATTGCGCCGATCGGTTTTTGAGCGGTTTCTGAGTGGTTTTCGACCGATTTTCTGGACGGTTTACGACCGGTTTATGTCATTCGTTTGAAGTACGTGATATGCTTCGTTGATTTATTTCACTAACCCAAATTACGTATTGAGATGCTTATTTTTACCTCTTAGTTTGTGATTTTTCGAATAATTGTCATCATTTCCCCCCTTTTTGAGGGAATAACACAGAGTTATCTGTACTGAGGTTTTCAGGACATTTCGATGAATTAAACCAATACATTTAAATGAAACGTCAACCAAACATTGCACGTTACTGCGATCGTCAATTTCCTTCGTATCAGTTCTCTGTTCATCCGTGTAAAGTGGCTACTAAACAAACCGACTGAAAACCAATCGATTTTGCTACAAATGTAACAGCGAATTTTAAACGGTTTTCAATCGGTTAGTTTAATAGCCATTTTATACAGGTTAAAAATGAATTGATACTGGGAAAATTGACGATAGGAGTAAAATAAAACGCTTAGCCGGCGTTTTATCCCAATATATTGGTTTAGTTCGTCGGAGCGCTCTGAAATATCTCGTTATAGATTGCTCTATTCCATGCCCTCAAAATCGGTGACATGAAAACAATTATTCGGATAATCAAAAATTGGGGAAATAGGAGTGAGCATCGGTAAACGTAATTTGGAAATATTGATGGAAATTAGCAAAGTTTATCATGTATTTCAAACGATTGGCTTGGAAACCGTCCAGAAAACTGTCAGAAACCACTCAGAAATCGCTCGAAAATCGGCTAAAGACCAACCGGTTTTGGAGCAATTTTGCAGTGGTTTTGTCACAAGGGCTATTCGCTTGTTTTCCATGTGGGAAAACCTCAGTTGGTAACGAAGGGGCATATTCAAAGCAAACATTTCCACACTGTATTCAGTCCGGTAAAATTGTTTCGTCCCCATCTAAGATGTCGTCCAAAATCAAGCATGCATTACAAACAAACACCTAGTTAGCAAGATAGTCCCAAACTGGTCCCGATTTAGTCCCAAATTAGTCCCTTCTGAAACACTTGAGGGGCTAACTTGGGACTTTTCTTTTAGAAACAACCGGGACCGAGCAGCCCACCAATTTTTTAAAATATATATTTTATCCCTTTTAACGCAACTACCCGAGTTCCTTAGTACGGAATATCTAACGACAACGTTCTGAAGCCCCACGCGCTTAATGTACACGTTTCCATAGGACAAACTGCAATGCACATCATAATTTATACAAGCAAGATCACCTACTACACCAATAGAGCCTAAAACGTTATTACCTCTTCAAATTAACGCCAGTAATTTTTAAAATCTACTATACGCAAGTTGACTGCAAAGATTATGGAACACTATCTGATTGCTAGCGAGTGATGAGACAATGTTTAATGTAAAATGGTGCAAAGCATATTTTCGTATTAGTGTCCAAAAGTGAATGGTTATAAAAAAAATTCATGTTGGTAATCAAAGTCCAATTGATTGACGCACTGGGAAAATTTCTTTCCTGAAATGCAGACTAAGAATACAATACGTAAATGGTAATCAATGTGAATATTTTTGATGAATGATTTACTGTGACCAAATTCATGTATTACACCGTCATTTAAATTTCTATTATGTTTTTCTAATTGCAATCAATGAAGAAAAAGGAATGCATAGCTAACGAGACATAAAGTCTTGACTGCGACGTCTTTGACATTATCTAACGATTTTCCGGACTAATTCAGTTTGCTTTACTGCAGGCAACGACCGAAAATGCAACCAACCTCTTGCGTTTTCGCATTGGGGTACTTTTGATGACAAAAAACGTCAGAAAACCAACGAAACAACGAACGTTCTTACCCGTAACCCGTGAGATAAATTTTCCCATGCGCACCTTTGACGTTCAACTGCACCAGAAAATCGGTTGTCCATAGCTGTCGAGAGATTTCTCTGGCGTAGTCTCCCAGGGTTGCCCCTCCAACATTTTAAAGAATATTCAACTGAATTTGGCCACTTTCAAAAGGAGTTATACTTACTAGTAGATCGTAACAATTGTCGTCTTTCAATCTTCCGTTGAGATGCGCAAACTGCGCGGAATTAGTAACGCCAATACCTAATATGTTGAGGTTTTGAGGGGATGTTCGACGCATACCGCGCTTTAAGGAGCTAACATCTCTTCGTAATTACTTTATTCTTTCCTGCATAGACCTCACCTACGTTTTAAAGGACAGCATAGAAGCTGATATGTAGTGAAAGGAGGTTTTATTTTATTAACTTACCGAAACTTTTTGCGGAGCTGGTGCCCTTATGTCTTTTGCAGATGTTACGGTTTTTACTTGTTGTTCCAACCTGAAATTTGATCTCACTGGACGAGTAATCTATTTTTACCGTAGAATGTACCTCTGTGAACTGATGGCTTAAGTGGATGTCTATGGTGCTGGCTGATTAACGTGACTACGAAATTACATAATGAGGACAATCATAATTTACCTGGTCGAAGGTAGCATTGCTGTGTTCATTTTTACTGCATTTTTATAGACGTCAGCTGTGACTTATGGGGTAGAAAACTAGTTTTTTACCCTGGAGCAGGAGTAAACTCTTGCAATGCATGTTTTTTACACGCAAAATGGGAATCTTTTCAGACAACAGCCTTCAAGCAAAATGTTCGGTCTGAACGACGAAATCAGTTTCATAAAGAAGTTATCAACGACTTTATACGGACGGTAATGCACATATTCTCTGACGAAGTCTACGACATGGAATGGGAAATTTCCAATTAATGAGCATTTATTCGGCTGTTCCGTAGCATAAACGTTGCCATCCAAATCAGTTTTCTTTCTCCGGAGACCAGGTGCTGTTGCGGCGCGAGCACAGGCACCATCTCGCATTTTTGTGGGTGTGTATATATTTAGTCCTGCCGACCGTTCCATTGTTCTGCGAAATATCTGCTTAGCGACTCTGTTTTGCCTTGAATGTATAATTCAAACTGGTGTGCAGAAAATGTGTCCAAGGATCCACGGCGCTCCACAGCTTCGCAGATAAGCAGCCAGCTGTGAACACTGAAGACGGCTTCCGAATCACCCCAGAAGTTGACGTACATATCGACTGTCATGGAACAGTAGCGTCCTATGTAGTCCACGTAAAGACTTAGCCCCTTATCACCACACAAAATATAGCTGCTCGCCGAAAATTCCAAAATATTTGGTGGTACTCAGGTGGCAGAACATGTTTTCAGTACTATGGGGCCAAAGAGGAGCAAGAACTGACGTCAGGTCAAATAAGGGTCTACGGCTGAACTTAACTGGAAAATGTTGAAACGACGATGTCTTTCGTCCCTCTTTTTCTTCAAATTTGGCATGGAGTGTGCTAAGAGGAGCTTTCTTCAACGTATCACACAGTAGTGTTGGAAATCCCAAAAGCAGCAGTTATGACTTAGGGCATTTCACTGACATCGCAGTGGTGCCTGACAACGCACAGACGTCGCGATTTGGATCGCCTGGAGATTGTGGCAGCCAAGTACAATATACCCGTTGCTTCAGTCAAGTGTAGTGTGTTTTGATAAGATTGAAACCAGTCTGCGCCTGCTATTGAATCTTATCCTGATAAGCTGGAACTGATGAACAGTTTTAGGTAGATTGCTGATAGCGTTATAACTAAAAATGATATTGAAAAAAGCTCACATCGAGAATGAAGAAGATCAGAATGGTTTTAGTAAGCTGGGATAATTTTATTCTAAAAATAAGATCGCTTCTGGGGGGCTTAGCATGCGATGCCATGGTGCTCATTTTTTTGTGGACTTTTGCATTTTTGCCTTATGTTAGAGACGCTGAGTGGGTTTTGGCACTAGAGAACAATGCCTCTGAATTTAGGGAATCTATGAGCTACGTAAATAAGTCCTGTTACCTGGGTAGTGACGCTTTGGCCGGAGGTCGGATATCGCATGAAGTGACATCGTCCACACAAGAGACGTGTTTGGATTTTGGAGTCGAGTCTACGCTACAGCAGTTGGCTTAGTTTCCCCTTATGATTCATAAGTATGGACACTGTGGGCAGAAATTACGTGGATGTTATCGATTTCCGGACGTTGACATCATCGTGGCATTGGTCGAACCTGATGGGAACATCGCGTTAGTGATCTTCAAGTTAAGCGCGAAGTATCTGACACGTAAAAGACATCACCAGATGAGGCACTATAGCTTATCAGGTTAGGGTGATTGGGGCATTGGACGTGATTTTAACCTGACTCCCAGCCGGTTATGTAAATATGTCTACGTGAAACTCGTGTAGGAGTTTGCTTGGATGCACAATTTGTTCTCGTACATGATGGCGTAGAGGGAGAACTATATAATTTTATATATCTAATAGTAAAAAAGCATTGGCAATGCTCCAGGATAATAATCCTCAGGATCTGCTTTATTAAGGAGCGTAATAATGCCCAAAATTTAGACAAAACCCTGTTTTACTAATATCAGTCGGACTCAACTATGACGGAATGAGTCTATGAGCAAAAAAGAAACAAGATTTATTTACTTTATTGGAACCCACATAATGTTGGGAACACCAAGTTTATATACATTACTGACCCCTGAGTTTACCTTCTCTCTTCAGGATTCTTCACAGTCTCTTCCGCATAGATTTCACAAAGTTGGTTATAAAGTCGTTTTATACCTTACGCGCCATCACATTTTTGATTTTTGACATCAGCATCCAGTGCTTGGATAGCCTACTGATTTCTCTGCTCAGAAGAGGGGAGGCGTTTTTGACTTCGGTTAAATCTAGGCTATTGAGGGAATTGCTAGAACTGAACCCCAAATTTGTGTAAACTATCACCAAATTAATTGTGAATATTGATCATAAAGATCGTTTTCCATAAATGCTTCAACGAATTTCTCGTTAAATACGACATAAAGCACTATCCTGAACAATAATCACCTACCCCGATGGTATATTTTTGTTGAATTCAGAGAACTGTTTGGTCACAACGGTGATGATTTTCCAGCTATTTGAGATGATTATGACTGAAGTTCACCAGGAAAGCAAACCATGATTTTTTCCTGGTCTAAATCAATAATTTCGGTCGGTTTAGTTTCTGAATATTCTGCGGGATAATTTTTCTGATGAACTTCCCAGTACAAATGGCTTTCATCATTCTTCTATGACCCATCACACAATAAATACTCACCTGCAAAATCAACTGAGCACCAAAATGACAGGCCTCATAGTTTGATTCCCCTCAGTAAATCCATAGATGTTCTCCTTCTCTGGACGTTCAGTGCAGCCGTCATGTAACCTGTTACTATCCAAAATGGCCGCATCCTTATCTGCGTTAGAAATCAGGGGTGTCTGGGAATATTCACTTCAGTTCTGTTCAGTTCAGACAATCGTTGACAATGCACTGGGTGCGGCGTCTTTGGTTGCTATTTCTTATCGGTAGGCTCAGTAGAAAATGAAAAAAGAAAGTGTACGACAGGAGTAAGGGGAGAACTACAGACTTCAGCATCAAGTGGATGAAGAAAGTTTCTGGACACAAGAACGCCACTGATCGAGACACCTAGCAGTACCCCTCAGTTCACTTAACCACAGGGTGGGAAGGTCTCATAGACCCAACCCAGGAAGTCCAACACGCCCTACATGGCCAAGTTCACTAGTTAGGCTTTTCATACCTTTATCCATGTCATGGACTGACCATCCTTACTCATCTTTCAACCGTTATCCGCCCCAGAAAAAATTGTGCGCCGAGGATTCCTGTCAGTGGACGTGCGCAATACATGTCCAAATCATCCTAAAAGGGTGAGCCCAAGAGTTTCATCTGATGATCTGATTCGTGCACCTAACTTCCCTTCGAACCTCAGAATTATGTAAACGGTGTTCTTACCATATTCGAGCAATACTACGAATTTGTCAGTGATCAAATGCAGACAATCGTCGTATATCCTCCACCCGTAGTGGTCATTTTTCTAAACCATACAGAAGTACTGGTCTAATTATTACAGCGTACACTTCATCCATGATAGATAAAAGGATGTCATGTCGATGTCAAAGACTACCCAGTTTGACAGACGCCAAGTGAGCCTTCTGTATACGCAGAAATACCTTATCCGATATCCAACCGCTGTGAGAAATTCAGCTACCCAGGCAAATGAGCATGGTAATCTGGCCTATAGTTCCCCAGGTACTGAAAGATTAGGTGTTGGTTCATTCCAGTCCCGCAACAGCATCTTGCCCTTTGAAAGTAAACAAATCATACCGAACATTTGTACACAGTTACTCAAGCTGTCTATAAAAGCCGGCAACTTACCTGGATGTTGACTTAAAAGAACTCTGTCGTTCACATACTCAAGATCTGACACTTTTCCACCCGAGAAAAGTTAAATGTTCCTGTCCTTACCCGACAAAAGGGCGGTTAACCAGACCAAACTAATTGCAAAATCAAAGAGAAAAGGAAAGAGGGGCAACCTTAATGTATGCCACCTTTTGTGGTGAGCTGGGGTGAAAGATCACTATAAGCCCGAACTCGCTTTCGGTTATTCATATTAAAGGACTTTATGATGGAAATGAATTTATGGGGATATTTTTTCCTGCAATCAAGAAACAGGTCTACAGCAATGTTAGTAATGGTAGTGGTGATGGTAGTTTGATGTTCGTAATAAGTAGCTGCTGAACACTTGTTTAATGTAGCCTATTTATTTGTAAGAATGTAAATCTGACTTGATCGCAGCCGGAGAGTAGGCCCCAAGCAAACACGTAATCTAACAAGTAAGTAAATGATCAAACAGGTGGGACAGTTGAAATACATGCGCTCTCACGGACAAATGAGTAAGGTCAGTCGATACATAGAAAGGCCTATCAGTCAATATTGTCTGTACTGCAGCATGTCGAATGAACAGTACCAACGGAAGTATATATCCGCGCCTGGAAGGAATTTTGATTAGTCGCCCGTATAGTACGCTTGACTTTAACCAGACACAGCAGGTAATGGTAGTGTTGTAATCGAGAAGGCGTGCCTTGGTGAATGGGTTGTTTATTGGCATCAAAGTGTTCGGACATTGACAAAACAACACAAACGTTACAAACATCCTCATTTGCCAAGTGGCTGTCCTGTTCACTTGAAAACAGTCATCGTCCAACGGAGGAGCGCTCAGGTGGTTTGCAGATCGTCGCTTACCTTATTGCGCCTGGATTGCTGGACTTAGCTGTGTTCGTTAATCCATAATTGTCCATAGTTCTGTCTTCAGCAATCAACTACTTAATAAGTAGTATATACACTCACAACACTCCTCCCCCTGACAAAAAAGGACGATCCAAATCCTGCAGACTGTCTTCAAGTCTTTCTCTATTCCGAGGTTCATACCTCCAACCCCGGTTCGTGGTGGTGTTGTCATCCGTCCCACAGTTCCTCCGGTGGTGTGCTTTTTCCGGTCCGTGATACACACCGACACCAGCCTTGTTTTTAGATGGCAACAGTGAAGAGTGAATACTGAACACAACACTTGACTTTTATCGCACGTCACCACGACATCGTGCCTGACCACTTCAAAGTTACTGAGCACCATGCGTTGTATCATTCTACTATCATCCTGGATATTACTTCCAGCAGTCTCCTTCCGGGATGCATAAGATTGGGCTTCATCGCTCGGCAGTTGCTCAGGTAGGGGGTAAACGTCTTCTGTTTCCACTTTGCAAGGCGCCTTAGTTTCACATTGCGCACGACATGACCCGTCGTCTCTCAATGCAATGGCAACTGCAGCAAATGACATGTCTTCGCTTCCACCATCATCCGGTTGACTTTCAGAGCAATGCCGGTTACAGTTTTCCACATTCTCATGTATATGGTTCAGTTTCCCGACATTTTGCACCTCATCAGTAGTGATTGAAGTCTCTAGCATGAATGTATCCGGTATACTTCCTTCAATGTCCTTCGGGCTAAATTCATTTTGGTCTTGAATTTCGACTTCGGTCTGAGTTTCCTCATAGCTTGCAGCTTCAGTGACTGCGATATTAGACGATATGTCTTCGGTTTCCTCTTCACAATGTTCATGTTCAAGGCAACCTGGGTAGCGATCTTCCGCATTTTCACGGATTTGGTTCGATTTTTCACAGTTCGCCAGCTCATCGGTAATGGTTGAATCCTCGAGCAGTGATACTTCTGGTGCAACTTTTTCGATGTTCTGCTGATATTCAGGATATTCGTCCAAAATAGGTTCCACATTTCCACAGCAGAAACACCCGGCTTCTTCCAACTGTCTGGCTTCCACTATTCTGTCCTCCGTGTTCAAAATTTCTGGACCGTACGCCTTCTCCACACGATCCCTGTTCCCCCATGAATCTCCGACATGGGCCGTATTGACCACAGGCACGCCAAGCATGGCCAGTTCCCGAGCCACATCCGCGAGCTGGACCAAATTCAATGAACGGCCGACACGGGCGGCGCGCACCATCCCACGCAGGGGCTCCGGCAGACTATCCACAAATCGGTCTGCCAACAGGTCTGCCCGTGACGCCTCATCCAGCGTCGGCAACGTACGTCCCAGGAGTGAGCGGAGCGCGACGGCGTGCACCAGCGGGTCCGTACCAACCCCCAGCTGGGCAGCCTTGAACCGGCGCATAGCGTCTTGACGGTCGGCCGGGGTGTCCAGTCCCGCAATCAGTGCCTCCTTTGCGGCGGCCCACTTCAGCTCCTTCGGGCCCTTTCGCGCCGCATCCAGCACCGCCCGCGGCCTGCCCTTGAGAAGCGCTCGAAGGGCCGTCAACTTACCCCGGTCCGACTGGATCCCCGAGAGCTCCGCCAGATCCTCGAAATCCTCCAGGAAGATCCGTATGTCGCCATCCTCAAACGGCTCCGGCCACGGTAGATCCATCCTGGTCACGGCACCAAATGTTGTAATCCAGAAGGCGTGCCTTGGTGAATGGGTTGTTTATTGGCATCAACGTGTTCGGACATTGACAAAACAACACAAACGTTACAAACATCCTCATTTGCCAAGTGGCTGTCCTGTTCACTTGAAAACAGTCATCGTCCAACGGAGGAGCGCTCAGGTGGTTTGCAGGTCGTCGCTTACCTTATTGCGCCTGGATTGCTGGACAATTGTCCATAGTTCTGTCTTCAGCAATCAACTACTTAATAAGTAGTATATACACTCACAACAGTAGTACAGTGGAATGCGTGCTACTCACTGAATAAGTAAGCAGTTATTCACTCGAAAAACAAGTGTGGCCAATTACGGAGCTACAGTGAACGCGACTGCATCAGACGAACAGAATTCAGTAACGGTGGAGCATGGCACCTGAACCACAAAATTACATCCTGCGACTGGATAACTACTACATTCAAATGAACTGGATAGCCGACATGCAAATAAGCATTGCTCCCATAGCTGACTGATGCTGACGATGACCGAACGAGTAGTTACTAATAAACAGAGTATTACGCGGCATGTCTTGTGGGCTGTTATATTAGTTGTAGTAGACGGCGATTTATCAGTGTTTGGTAAATTTCTTTCTTCCCCGAGGATCCATGCTGATCATTTTACAATTACGAATTACTGATGACTGAAAATAAGACAAGTGTTGTCATTGCCCTGAAAGTCAGGTAGGTTAAAAATAGCTCAGATTAGAATTCATGCTTAGCTCACTTTCATATGTTGTGGGGTAAGCGGGTCAGGCAAATCGCTGATGATGACAGAAATTAAAGGGAATCTAGCAACTACTGAAGTGATCCTGGATTATTCAGCGAAGATTATTGAACTTCCATCACATGCGCATACACTTAAACGTACATGAAAGGCATTTGGAAATCCGTGACAGTAGTTCATGATAATGATATAAAACATACACGGCTTATTCACCCTGATTTTATTCCCCGAAACTAAAGGTATCCTCTAACAGCCATTTCTTTCTTCCGTTTTGTAAAAAGCGAACAAACATGGGAGCATCTAAAAGTGGTAGTTCTTCCATCATATTTTTGCATAGCCGTCTGATTAATATAACATATCGTTAATGGTAGGTTCATGATTTGAAAGTATGGTGAAATTTCCGATAACAGTATATCAAGGCAGCGAGTTTTGAAAAAATAATGTGCTGATTTTAGGTTTAGTCCATTTAGTTCTCCTGATCTAAAGTTCTCAAGCCGATGACTTTGTGTTTGTGTGTGTGTCGGGAATGTTACTGGACAAGAACCCTTTCAAAAAATAACCCAAAAAACCGATCTTCGTATGCAAACAAAGCACTTAACATTAGAACCGATGTTATATACAAGAATGCATAATGAAAACTATAGGAAAGTTGGACTGGTGGCTTCCGTAAATCAGTTTAGGGGCCTTTGCCAGCAAATCTTGGTGTGAATGTATACGGAAGTATTACGTTTGTGCATTGGTTAATAAATAGTCCACATTTCCTTATACGTGCAGTTTTGAGTCTATATGTTTATCTATCGGAACACCTGCCAAATCAAATGCATTAAAGTTTACCCTCACTGTTTTACAGGATGAAACAATCAAGCAACTAGAAAGTAGAATAAAAACATTGGAACTGCAGCTGGGAATAGCTGATGCTGACCACTCAAATTCAAAATCAGGTTTTTCTCAAGTGCACTTACTAGAAGGATGCTGTCAAAAACTTCAGAAACAGGTAAAATATTTTTTTATACAGTAAACAACTGATCGAATTAGGTTTTAGAAATGGAGGAGTTTTTGCATGATTATGGATTGGTTTGGGTGGGTACACAAACAACATCACAGAGTGGAACAGTTCTTGACCGAGATTACACCAACCAAAAAGCAAGTAAGAAAGACTAAAAAAGACGCATTTCTAGGTTTCTTTATAAATAACCCAGAAATATTGAATCGAATAATATGGAATATTGAATCTCTGAATCAGTGGATCGGAGCTGGAGAGGCCAGAATTACACGAGACCCGTCGGATCCAAAGAAAGCCTATTTAAAGGAACAAGAACCGATTCCACTCACATTATATGCTGACGGAATAAGCCTTCACGAAGGTCCATTCCGACCATTCACTCAGCATGAAACGATGCAATTTGTTCAGGCAAGTAAAAGGATATTGTAGTTTGTACTAAGCTGATTTCGTTACGTAATGTGCAGCACTACATTATATTGCATCGTTTTTTACTGTACTGCTTCGTATTGTTTTGCAATACACTGTAATATGCCATACTGTGCTATATTTTCCTGCTTTTCAAATGGTTTGGAGAAAAAATACGGTGTTACAGACCTCTCACGAAAATTAGCCTTTGAGATACATAAATTGCTAACAAATCTTTAATCGTTGGACGAATCTATTCAAATGGACTTATCCATTCATGTTTATAGGATATCTTAGATGGATTTTTTCCATCCGAGCTGGAAATTATCTATCCCGAAGGAGTTCCTTTCAAATTGATCGACAAACGCCAGGTGGAGTTTTTAAAAACGTTTAGTGGAACAGAAGAAGCCCACATGCTTGGTGGCAATGGGAAAACATCTTGCCTGGTAGAGAAGATGAAATTGGAGGACACGAAACAAAGCGATCAATCCGAAAAGCAAGCCTGTGTTGGAATTGACTATCCCACCGTGAAACCGCACAAAGTGTCATCTAAGCAAGTTTCTTCATTCATTTTTTGATAATTTAAAGGTTTCATCACACAACTGGCCAGTTCTAGTACAGTTC
Source organism: Fasciola hepatica (assembly GCA_948099385.1). Taxonomy (NCBI): domain Eukaryota; kingdom Metazoa; phylum Platyhelminthes; class Trematoda; order Plagiorchiida; family Fasciolidae; genus Fasciola; species Fasciola hepatica. The sequence continues at coordinate 3,982,338 of CANUEZ040000016.1, forward strand.
AGACTGTCTCCTAGGCTGAGACCGTTACACGCAATTAAGTATGCCCTAATGTGATAAGTCTGAGAGAGTTATTTTGATTTCAAGTTATATATTCTATAACGTCATCTATTTTGGACCTCATATTTATGTATCAAAACAGTTTCTGTCGTTCACAATGAACAGTCTGGAGGCTTGATGTGGCTTTGTTTTCTCGAAATGGCGTTGGAGCACATTTTTGCATGTATGCGCTAACTCAGCCGGAACCAGCAGCATCACGGTGCTGTAATGTCTCCCTGTTGACAGAAAGTTGATGATTGGACAGTGGACCACTTTCAGGCCTGCTCAGGCAGAGCTTTCGCATTCAAACCAAAAAACCATTTACGAAGATTTTTGAGGTGTTGACGAAGTTGTATAAACTAAGACAGTGCAATCGGAATTGGGTGACAAATGCAGACTGACGCCCTCTTTGTTATTTCCATAAGGAATGGACACTTCCATATACGTTTCTAAACCAGTTCGCTTTAGTGCCTACCAAGCAGCACAAACAGACCATGGAGATACCACTGACTGAACAAAATCTGGCCAAAATATGACCAATCGCTGGCGATTGACGGACTAGAACGACACACACTTAAATCTGTCAGTCATCAGATAGTGAAGCCAGATTGAATAAGATCCTTTGTATAAAGCTGTAATCTCATTTGGATCGAATAATGCGTGCACGGACGGGGAGTCCATTTCTAGAGTCACACGGTGATTCTTCCGAAGTTAATTTGCCGGTTGCCACGGTTAACTTTCAGAACGCCGCCACCGGTCGCTTTTCCCGATTGGCAACCTTAGGTTCATTGCAACCCTCTTCCTGAAATGTTTAACCTTTATTATGTGATGAAGAGGAAGTAAATAAAAAAATTAAAAGATAAGTTAACAAGTAATTCATGCAACCGGAATATTTGTTTGGTGTGGTTGACACTACTTCGCTTTCCGTTCGCAGGCCTAATGATCCGGAAAAGTGAGGTGGGATTTTGGCCACACCGTCACCACCATAATACCTACGGTAGCATTAGGTAAACTGTTATAAAATGCAGGCACTGTCAAGACCATTGATTTCTGGGACATGGATTGATGACTTTCAGGCCATCCGTTCCTACATGTTGTCACATACACAACGACCTTTCACGACAACGTATAGATGTTCGTAAATTGGACATACTAAAGGAATGAAAACAACAATCACGTGACAATCTAGGATCATCATCAGTAGCAGGGCAGGTCCCACTGACAACTGTTTTTCCTACCATGTTGCACGTAGAAGTAGGTAGAATGAATATACAGGATAGACAAGGAGTGGACCTATACGGGTGTGAAAACGAAAGAAATCCATAATAGCCATAGTAGCCAACAGACGTGATACACAGTATAACTGTTCAAACAGACATTGATCAGTCATTCTGATCCGACAGAAAATGAGAACACAATAGCCACCGTCCACGGTTTGCTGACATATCCATATCAGTGTCTCCAATCAACTGGTTGAGGGATCTTGTGCAGCCCAATCAGGAAGACGCGAGACACCTACTTTTCCCAAGTTCGCTGTACATTTTCTCATTCCCCGCTGCCACGTCATCTGTTGACCTTCATCCCCTCCCGAGGAGGAACGGAAAACAGGGTGCGGTACGGTAGACATGTGCTTGCCATACGTAACACGTGCCCTAACCAACGAAGTCTACTAAGCTGGATACGCTGTGATAGAACATTCTATGAACCGGTACCCAAAACTTGATTTTCCACCTCAGAATTACTCACCCGGAAACTTTATCCAGTCTTGGCAATACTATGCAAACAGAAGTGGTCGAAAACCTCAGGGCGACGAACATCTTCCGCACAGACCCCAAGTCTCGCAACCATACAACAAAAGTGAACGCACCGCTGCACAGTATACACGAAATTTCAACTTAAGTGAAAGAAGTTTAAGCGGTAGCCTGCTTATCACCAATCACCCGGCTCGATGCAATGGACAACGCGTTCCTGATTATGCTGTACCACGACCAGTGCTGTACGGAATTCTTTTTCTTCATGCAGAGATACTGGACAGGTATTGCTGAGGGGTCTAGTCGCTAAGCAGGAGAAAGGTTGGAGTTCTTAACCAAAGTCTTTAATTCCAACAACAGCCTACCAGCAAGGCAGCGCGGTGGCTGAGTGGAAGTCCATCTTTTGGGATCAATCGTTCTTCCACTGATTTTATCTACTCAGATGCCATCTCAAATCACCCCCAATCGGGAGTACCAGGAGATTGCTTCGTCAGTCCTCTACCTACTGACCTTTCTGGTGTGACTGAATCTTCGGCTTGAGATTAGCCATCTTTAGAGCTTGTTGGGTGGCTGAGACGCGCAATCCAACACACCGCGTCAAGATGCAGTTTCGTTGTGACAATATAGGATATTTTGTAATCTTGCAGATGAATTGATACAGTTTTTTTATTTTGTCCAAATAAGAAAGTCTGGAGTAGATAGTTGCTTTGTGCACAGTTTGTTTTGGTCATTTTCGTGGAAAATCCAAAAAGACCCCAAGCCTTTGAATATCCATTGAAATGTTTGCAGTATATCGGTTTGGATGACGCCTAAAGAACAGATGTCAGTAAAGCATTTCACTGTCCAATTATTGGAGGAAACGCTTAGTATAACAGGGCTTATTAGACTACCGTAATCTCATTTGAATCGAATGGAGCGTGCATGCACGCTCCATTTGACTCAAACGAGACTACGGCTGTAAACCAACTGTGGAGTGCTCAAGTATAAGGATGATTGGGCAGAAGGGTACCGGGTAAGCATACCTGAGGAGCAGCAATAACCACGATACCGGTAGTGTGCCTCCGGGGAAATTTCGTCCTGTCATCCAGATAAGATTCCATACTACTTTTATTAAACTACCTTAACAGGGCACAAGATGTCCCTCAACTCAGTGGCTGAGTACATTTGAGGATATGCCTAGATGTCTCGTATTCAAAGACTTACTGTACCAACCTGGGACGATTGTTTGTAGTTCGCTCTTTGAGTTTCTCGAGTAATTTATTGGTATGATTTCCAACTAAATTTTCTGCCATGAGGTGGTAACCAGAACCGTCAGATTCGCAGGAGAAAGCATCATTTTATTGGAAAATTAGTTTGAATATAAGAACGCCGCATGTCACAAACTGCCATCGTGCTCCTCAGCATCTCTGACCGATAAGAATGTCTTGTTCCACCCGGGAATTTAGGAAAGGGCCAGATATATTAACTGAGGGTTTTAACGTTTCTAATCATGCTTTGCTTTGATAACCTTCAGTATAAACCTCATTGACTTTGTAATGCATGTAAAAAATTCGATCAGACAACTTGGTGTTCACAATCACAATACGCTATACTATTTGCTTATTTTTAGAATAAAGTAAACGTTACAAACGGTCAAAAGTCTTCGGTTAGTGTTGGTTATGTGCCAAGGTGTAGGTCACAGGTTTCTTCTAAGCAGTACAAAATAAAACGTGGAAGTACACAAATAGTTCCGCTTAGAAGACCGATCATATTGCCAAACGAGGTAAAGTTTGACGGACATTCTAGACATCTAAGTCGAGGAAGATGAAATTGCGTCGCAGTGTTTTCTGGTTATCTAATCTTATTCCCACACAAAATAAGATGATTTAACACATTTTTCAAGCTCACAGGTTCTGGTTAACAAATAAGGTAGGCTACGGTTATGCGGTTCGGATTTTGCGTAGATTTCCTCCTGAATAAAACATATCACAATAAACGCAACAGACCGAAATTATAGTTTTACACAAAGGTGTGCTCATCGGGCAGCTGCTGAATTATTCCTTCTACCCTGTTATCGTAAGGATAATCATCGATAAAGAGTCACGAAAATAGCAGATTCCACGAATTACCAATAATAGGTACTTGATGACAACGGATGGATCAAACTTGGACCATAAGCATGCACTACAAATAGTGCATCGGTTGTGATGCCCTAATATGCACTGCTACAAATAATACAGCGACTACTCTCACTGCCACTACCATCACCAGTACTGCTACTACCACTACTAACAATAATAATGATACAGCTAATGCCTTGTTTGTGCTATATTTCCATTGGATCCAAGGATAAGGGTATCATGGCATTCTGTTGATGTTGTTTGGAAGTAGCAAAATTAATGCCCCGGGAACCACCTTTGCTTTTGTTGTTTACTGTTGTCCACAAGAATTTTAATGTGAATCCGCATCAGACCTCTCGTTCTAAGTACAACATAACACTAAACACAGGCTTAGATAGTTTCCCTTAAATCGGATACACGGCAGCCAGTACAACAACCAACCTTTATTCCTCTGATGCACCCACACATTTTGAAACAGAGCAACTGATCAACGTGAACAAAATTTGCTGGATCAGCTCGGACTCTATCCTTGTCCACGTCTTGATCCCCTTACGTTTTCGGATCTACTTGAACGGCTCCCGGAATGCAAAATCGGCAAATCCGGTCAAATTATTAGCATACGTGAAGATCTGAGGCAAACAATTGCGTCCGCAGTTCAATCGGTTCCGGTGAAACAAGTCGACATTTCGGATTCTACCGATAATCAATCTTCGGAAGGTAACTCAGATCGATCTGAGTTTATCGCCTTACGTATCCGATCGGAAAATGGTTCATATGTCTACAACATTCGTATGGCCAAGTCAGACACCGTCGGTCAGCTATATTCATGTCTAAATGCTGTCCGAGACAGCATTATCCCATACCGTCTGATAACATTGGGACCGGCACAACAAGAAGACCGAGGTGAAAATTCTGTTTCAGATTTTCCCAACCCTTGTTACCGGCGTGCATTGACAGAGTTGGATCAGACATTGGAAAGTGCTGGTCTCAAAACTCGAACTGTGCTCCGCATGGAATTTAACCGCGATGCAAAATTCTCTCTTTGTCCGACATCCGCAATGAAAAAATCGATGTGGAACCCCTTACAATCCCTGGCAACGGAGAAGACAGACAGTTGTACCCAGTGATGTAATCGTATTTAAAAAAAACGGACATCCATTTGATGTACGTCCACGAGCACCACTTTCACCGACCTACAAATAGCTCCTGTTACACATTTCAAATGAACAATGATATGCCTTCTAATGAAAATTCATTCGTTTTCCTCTATTGCTGTGATTGTGATTGGCTCTTTTTATGTGTGAACAATACCGCGAATAAGACACTTTCATAGGTTTGTAGAACGGCCGGTAGCGGGAAAACCATTAGATTATAAGCCCACGCACTATTTTTGTCATCAAAAAAACGGCCGATATTATTGTGGCCTGGTTAACGGTAGCTTTTAATTTACGCATAAGCGAACGGTGGAATAATTGAAAATTTATATCCACATGCTGTGATTGTCGACTGAAGTAAATAGACATCCGGTTTCAGTGGTAAGAGACTATCTGTTTATGAAAGATTTATTATGCTGTTATATTAACATTCACTTGACCACTGGGAATCATGGATCCCATCATTGTAGTCGGTCGTTATATGGCTGCTTAAACAAACACTTCTTCCGTGTCTGGAATCAGCAGTAGTACATATCCACTAAGCCTCAACTCGAAGCCAGACTGCATGATTGTGAGTCACGCGTTGATACTGATCATCAGGGCTAGCTGTCGACAGTTTTCACATCAGTACTACATGATAAAGCCCCTTTCCGTCATTGACTTTTAGCAGCGAAAATCTGTCACCCTTGGATGACGGATGTTTTACTGCGCAGGTGACTTAAGTGAAGCAAATGCGTTGTGTCATAAACAACCTACAGATCGTGGCTACTTGATAGGTTTCAGTATGATGCGGTTTTATTTGTGTATGAAATGATGTATCATGCTATAGTATCAACACCCACCTAACCAATAGGAAACATGGATTCTATTTTGTGTCAGTCGCTGTGATATTCCCGAGTTCCTATTGTCCAAAACCCTGACTGAAAGGTTAAATATCATTTGGTGTTGATGTATACCAAACTCTCCAGAGCCAGACCTGATAGCCCCAGCGTAATATGTGATTCACAATAGTGCAGCCCTGGTTCGAGCCCCAGTTGAGGTCAGGTGGACATGCCCTGCAGAGTACTACAGACAACAGTGAAGCAGCTTCATGGCAGTTCATTGGTTAATTCAGTACTAATGTTGCATGTTGAGTCATTAAAAAAAACAAAAATAGACATTCGCCAAACATAATTCCCAACAGTTATTCAAAATTTAGAGATCACAGACTGGCGAACAAGCTCGATTTCAGTGATTCATACTCATGCCATTACGTCATAATATATTATGACAAGCTAGGGTATTGGACCAATAGGAGAAACAGGTGGAAGTGATAGCGATTATTGATCAAAAATTAATTATGAATCAGGTTTAACTCGAGACGGGCAGACGATCCTCCACCTCGAAACACTTCCCATACCAGACGAAAACTGACAAAAGTGTAAGACAATCTACGTTCGGTCTCGAGTTAAGCCTGAACCACAACTTTTTTAATTTTTGATCCCTAACGCTTCTACATATTTTTCTCATTGGTTTAGTCATCTATTACATTGTGATATATCGTAACGTCGAGGTATAAGTACGAATCACAAAAAACTTGTTTGTCTGTAATTCTGTGTTCTCTAAATATGTTATTTGGGAATTTTTGGACAGTACATTTATTATGGTAATGGGACTGGAACGTTCAAAATTAACTTTGAAATATCATTGGAAATCGATTCCTTCCAACCCTTGAAGTAGCCGATTTACACTTTAAATCAGATGAAGAGAAGAAGAATAATATTGTCGGTACTCATCTGAATTCTGCATATTGCACGTTGGATTTGTGGTCACATACAATACTCATCACTGGATTACCTGTTTGTCTCTCACAGAAGACAACGGCTTGCTTATGTGGTCGATGAAGAACAAATCTGAATACAGCGATGTGTCCGAGGTGTTCTAATAGATTCCACAAACAATAAACATTTACATGGAAAACTCAACACGGTACCAAGTCTATTTGTGATCAGGATGAGCTAGGTAACTGCTTGAACTGAAAGATTTGCAGAACTTGTGTGCTGCGTGTTCGTGTTAAGCATTCTAACCGCATTTTTACCGTAATGACTGAAAACATGGTTACTGAGTTGCACGAACCTTATACCTATTTGATCTGGTATGAAATAGATAAATCCGTTCTTAAAAGAGTACAGATAAGAAACAACAGTTTCTATCGCAAAAATTTCCAAACAAATAAATAAACTTGTACTCTCTATCAAGGCCGGGAGTGAAAAGATCGAGCCGAACAGAAAAAAACAACATTTTTTCCACTTATCAACCAGTTTCAGACAATTTGCTTCAGTGCAATTCAGTGCTAGATAATCATGTAATCGGGGACATATTCTGCTGTGCCCAAAAAATCTGGCAGGATTTTCCCTCAGTTTGGCTTAGTTGCATTTAGTATATGCGGTTATCTTGGTATCAGTATTGAACAGGTAAAGTTATTTATAAGATTTGATATAGTGACTTTTCCAGCCGATCTATCCTAATAATCTTCACCGGAGTTTGATACCTTTATTTCATACCCCTTAACGCTGCTGAACAGCTCAGAAGGTAATCATCTGATAAAATAAAATGTGGAGCTTTTGTTTATCCAGACGAAAATAAATTGTAACCCATATAGCAGTTAGCAAGTTTTACAACTAGAAATTATCATTGATAAGTAGAAAACCATTTACAGAGGGTTTTTTTGTAATAAGATTGATGATGATAATGATTTTTTCGATTTAATATTGGCATTGGCTAAGATAATATAAACTTCAAAGCCAGTATATGGTTCATAACGTTGATCTTCATTCATTATGAGTAAATTAAACCCCGTTAGGTCTCATTTCACAAATGGAATGCTGAGAGAAATGGGACAGAATATGGAACACTCATTCAAGAAGGAGTTTGGTTTGTTTTTAATACCATAAGGGTTTCCTTCTTAATTGAATAAGTTGGTAGTCATGAGTGATAATATCGCAAACGTTCACCATGGTTTATGTTGGTAGTCATAAAAGAAGGGTGTCTTGTAGCCAGTACCCCCAAACAGAAACAAACAGCATAATGAGAGATTGCAGTTATGTGGGTAAAAGGTGCACCAAAATGTTCTTTATTATAATCCCTTCGATGCTGCGTAGTTTTTCGTTTTATTAAGTTGAGAACTTGGATGCTGTGGGGATTCATGGAGAATGCGGTACATCAATCACACCTCTGCTTTCCGTTCTGACACATTTCCCCTGTTCTCTCAAAATAGTGACAATTTTCAGTTCAGAAAAGCAATGAAAAGGGCCAATGCCGACGTCATTTATCTCGTATTCCTACTTTAAACAACAGCCTAAACAAAAAGTCACTGTTCTTAGCCTTAACTGAGCAAATGGTGCATTTTAAGCAAGGTAAGAAGAAGGCGTGTGCATTAAAAGTGGTGCAATGTGTTTACCTTCACAGCGAGTGTTTATGCACAATGAACACACCGCGACGAACTGTTTGATTGCTAGTCAGGTTTCGCTACCGTACGTGAACAGTGCTTTAGCTGTGATATACGCACAGCCACCAAGCGTCCTCAGTATGGCTAACCACTTCTCTCAGCCGTACAGAAACGTGCCACAAACTCTTTCATGGAACACTCGTTCTATGAACTTCTTGGAGGCTCTACATATATATCGTGTTGTTGATATTTCTCATGGTTATCGCGGTTCCCGTTGAGGGTTATATTAGGGATCATCGTGGTAGGATAATAGGTGAAGTGTGCGCCTGCGCTTGATCCTCGAAACATCCCATGAAAAAAGATCAAGACCAAAGTGAATGAGAACATATTAAAATTAAACACATACAAAACCGGTGACTCATCATGTTTGAATAAACAAGTCAGAAGACAAACGTTGCGAGAGGAATTCCTTTCGTATACTCTCAACGGTCGCGTACGTATAAAATCCAGCGAGAAAAAGCACTATAATATGAAATGAAATAATTGATAACAAAAATTGTATGGGGCTCGAACTCATGTGTGTGTGATTGTGTGACTGTGTGACTGCATGCGGTCGGCTAAAGCCATTGTAGGTTAAGGGTGAAGGTCATGCGCTTTTGGACACCAGGCCATTTAGTGCGAGCGATCGATAGTGCCTCAAGTATCCTTAGTCGGATTTGTCGCGATTATGTAGCAAGACCGAGAACGCGTTCGCCAGATCTACCGTATGACCACCTTTCATAAGGAGACGAGCGATGGCCGAGATCAGCCTGTGTGATACAGTCGAATGTTGTAGACTAGAGTGAGTCAGCATAATGTGTGTAATGCGTTCAATGGAAGTGGATCCATCCCTGGACGGTCGCATTCCTATATATGCTACTGGAAACAATAGCAGTAGTTAGATTTTGACATCCGGCAAAAAATGCTCTGGATTGTCCGCTTGAGATGATGATGACCAATATCGAGACTTGTCAAGGTTTCAAAAATGGTTCAGTTTAGCGCGAAACGATTGCAAGAAGCTATTGACATACTCCTACTGCACTGTTGGGGATATATCAACCAATACGGACACGCCCATTGCTAATAAACTGGTTGTATTGTTCAATTTTGAAGCGCTTGCATGGAAAATTCGAGTAAAATAACAATTCAAGTAATATTCGCTTGACAGTATGTCATCTATTGGCACAGTATTTATCGCTAACCTGTTTTTGGTTCAATCGTGTATATTCACATTGGTCTACTGAATTTGTCAGTATCATATCAAAACAATCATCAGGATTGAAAATTAGGGGGAAACTATGAATAACAGTATCATTTTGGTTGTTAAGTTGTGCAACTACAAGTGTCACTTATCATGTCACATAGTCATATTTTCCTGCACATGATTACCGACTGGATGGATCTCGTGATTGTGTTTATTTAGCATCCACCTGCACACACATGCACACACACACACACACACACACACAAACGCAGTAGTTGTTATTTTACTCGAATTCGAGTAAAATAACAATTCAAGCGATATTCTGTCTACAGGGCACTTTGCCACCAAAATGTGTGCACACTTACTACTAGTGTGTGCAGGTGGATGCTGAATAAAACCAACTCCAGGCAACATGTGTTCATATTTCAGCGCTGCAACGGCTTGGTCTGTGAGTGAGCTGTCTTAGCTGGTTATACTGAACATTGACTGGAGGCTGTCCAGCGTATCTTGGTTCGAAGAGTGCAGACATATTTGGCGCAGGACTGTGGATTTTTCGAACACCTTATATAGCTGGTCGGGTCGGGAAGATTACAGAACATTCAACTGGATCGCATATGACTTACACTCTCTGTGATGAACTTTATCACGGCTGAGCTGAGAACGGCTTTTATGACAGATAAACTAAACGGTTGTTCGTTCGCTTCTCTAAGGCACAAGTTGTGCACTGAGTTGACTGCCTAACTGAGGCAGGCAAACCTAGGGCCGAGCCAGCAAAGTGGAAAGGATCATTGGTAAGCCGTTCGATAGCCCGGGTTCACTGTTTCTGACTTTCAAGGAAATCCGTGAACGAAGTTTGAGAAAACAAAATAATGTGTCGGTAGTTGATTCATTGATTTTGAGAACTACCGATACGGACCGACGGAGAAAGTTATGGTTGGGGCGGGTGTAAGGGATACGCGCGTTTGTGGGTTCACGTATGCTCTTGTGCGCGACCTACAACACACACACACACACACACACACACACACACACACACGAACAACTCAAGTATGTACGACTAAGAAAATAACTTGATGCTTAGACGTGAATGGGTACAGTGACCTAACGCGACTGCATTGCTATCGTGGATGGAGTCGTTAGATGATTGGTGAATACAAGAAAAGTGTGTTGTGGTGTACTATTCGCTAATATTGGAGGAGTTTTAGAAAATCTACCAATACTGGTTTGGGTGTGACAAGTAGAAAAAGACACACTGTCCCTCTTGAAGCAGTGGAATGAATACATGGTATCACGCCAGTATAAATGTAGCTAGAATTTGTGCCTCCAGGTCGTGTCATGTGCAAACACTACGATAACCACCACTGGTTGTGGTTAACACTTAATGAACTCCGTGACTCAAGGTTGAGAAACACAAGAACAATAGTAGTCTGTGGGGAACTTATCAGTTTCCAGAATTACTGCTTCAGTGGAAGAGATTGAGATAGCAGTGATGTCCATTCCTACTGATCGATTACAGGCCGACAAACGGCTGTATATCGTGACAGCTACAACATAATTCCGCCGTTATGAAGAAATATATAGGTGCACTTTGTGTTGATCGTTTGTGTAGCTCCAAGTGTGTAAATAGGTTCTGATAAAATTTTCGCCGGTCTGTTTCTCCATTTGGCAGCACATAGTTAGTCGCGACCCTATTCCTGAAATATTGCACCATTATTACAAAATAGAAGAAAGTAAACAAAATAAGATACAGTGATAAAAGTAATACCGTAGATGATAAAAACTGATAACAAACTGTGGACTAATGTCCCACACCTTGTCTGCGGTAACGCTTTCCAGTCATTTCACTGCTGAAGCAGCTTTGTCTCTGGCTGGCCTAGCAGTGCATAGGCAGAAATACAAATATATTGATGTGAATGGGTGTGGGTACTAGCTTGTTCGACAATGTCTCGCAACTCCTGATAAGTGCCCTTACCACCAAACGCATTTCATGTGCTCCTATATCCCGTACTGTTACCGATATGGTTGAGTTAAAGAAAAAATGGCTTTGTCATTCAGAAATGCAGGCAACTTCGCGGTTCATTGGAACTGTCTGCTTCTAACAGCAACAGAAAACCACTTTTCAGTTTCCTCAAGTGACACCAAACTGTGGTGTTACCCTAAGGTTGGTTACGCGAAGCAAAAGGCTGTTCTGTTTGGAAACAGTTTGATTTTGGGCGGGTGATACCATTGGGCCATGATATAACTTTGATGAACCTTTGCAAAATGGAAAAATTCTCTCACTAGAAAGCCGACAAGTATGATGGAAGAACGGTGAAGCCAAATAAAATTTGCGACTTGTCCAAGATTTTCCAAAGTCACCTGATGCGCTTCACCAAAACGACTGAAGAACCGCTCAATTATGAGGTCACGCAAACTATGTCCAATGTTACACTATACACGCAAATGATCATGCACATGATAGTTGCAGTTACTATTTATTCCGCCAAAACAAAGTGAAGTGGCTTCCATCCGTCTCTATCTGACAGCTCGATAAAGTCTTTTGAATGAAATTATTGCAATCAAGAGGTCAAAATCTATGGAGATTTAACCCGTAGTCGGATTGATGGATGGTTTGGAAAATTAATAGAAAACCACTTGCCAGAGACTTTAGTACACTCCACTAAAGGATCAGTCAGTAGCATGGAAGGGAGGTATTGAAAACCGAACCAATACAATTGGCCATTTAGAGCGTATCGGGTTTCCACGGTGAGTTACATAGTCACGAGATCCATCCAGTCGGTAATCATGTGCAGGAAAATATGACTATGTGACATGATAAGTGACACTTGTAGTTGCACAACTTAACAACCAAAATGATACTGTTATTCATAGTTTCCCCCTAATTTTCAATCCTGATGATTGTTTTGATATGATACTGACAAATTCAGTAGACCAATGTGAATATACACGATTGAACCAAAAACAGGTTAGCGATAAATACTGTGCCAATAGATGACATACTGTCAAGCGAATATTACTTGAATTGTTATTTTACTCGAATTTTCCATGCAAGCGCTTCAAAATTGAACAATACAACCAGTTTATTAGCAATGGGCGTGTCCGTATTGGTTGATATATCCCCAACAGTGCAGTAGGAGTATGTCAATAGCTTCTTGCAATCGTTTCGCGCTAAACTGAACCATTTTTGAAACCTTGACAAGTCTCGATATTGGTCATCATCATCTCAAGCGGACAATCCAGAGCATTTTTTGCCGGATGTCAAAATCTAACTACTGCTATTGTTTCCAGTAGCATATATAGGAATGCGACCGTCCAGGGATGGATCCACTTCCATTGAACACTGTACTCTGGAATGTTTTCGGCCAGCTGCGAGAGAAGGCGAAGATGCCATGGGCGGTTGATTCATTTGAAGGACGATCTTTGACCGGGGGTGTGGGGACCAGCCGTGTGAACGAGTGAAAACCCCGTGCAGCGGTATAGTTTGTTCTATGTAACGCATTTTTGATACGTTTTGTAATAAGACGTATTTTTGATCCCCCTATGCACGGAAGAGGTATGTAGACATCTTTTTTGGGCACCCAAGAAACAGATGATTGGGTCTGGTTTCTTTTCTGACAATGAAGAAGAATGAATGCTTCAGGATACCCGTTGTCAGGTAATGTGGCATATATAATTGCCTCCTCGTTCGATAGAGTGTCTTCAGTACAGATTTGTCTTAATCTGAAAAACAGAGTTCGGACCAGAGCACTCTTATTTTCTATTGATGAGAATCTTTTGAAATGGAGGTAATGTCAAGACCAATTATTCTTCAGGAGATTGGACCGCTGAATAGATCCGTCCCCTCTTCGAGTTAATGAAGCATCGAGGAAGGGTATCGATGCTTGCTGTTCCAATTCATATGTGAACTTCAAGCTCGGATGTGCTCCGTTGAATTGCTTTAGTAACTCTCCGGTATCTACTACGTGATTCACCGCAATGAATCTTCCAGCTCAACCTTTGTCGATATCGCTGATGTCACTGCATTATATGAAGCGAATTACATCCCTGAGGATTTTAATTATTTAAACCAGTTATTCCTAAGTCAATCTACTCTTATGTTATCTGTTTTTCAGATGGATCCTCTGTGGTCACCTGAAAATATCAAAGCGCTGCAATGTCTCCTCAGAAATCCGGAAGATGATGAGGCTGATTCTGATCCCGAGGACAAGGTAAAAAGCGTTGTTTGGACATTCGTATTGGGTGGTTGTTAAAACTATCTTGAGTTCAAAACCTCACACAGATCTGCAAATCAGTCACTAAAATAAAGCTTTGAGCAACAGCTAAATCGCCGTCAATGGAGAGGTTCAAAATGTGAACGCCTTTTCATTGGAGATTGTTGGTATGGATTACTAGTGCTACTGCAGTCGATGAAGTACTCCGCTGCGAATCAGTCTTTGACAAACACTTCTCTGGCTTTGTGGCTTTGAAATAGAAAGCAGACTGAAAGAGGCGGTTTTCGATCACCGCCACTTTTGTGACACCGCACCGAGTAGCGCTACAGTCGGGCGTGAACTGTTGTGAACCGGGAACAATCTGTTAGATCCTAGGCTAAAATTTCGTAGAAAATTTGACTTAAACGTGTTCGCATTGCCGTGGATATAATTTCTCAATGAACTTAGTTTCTATCAGTAGGCAATAGTTTACAGATTAGTTGGTGCAGTTAGTTCATAAAGTGGCAGAATGTTTGAAGTCTCAGTGATGGGCTTGGTTTTGTAGGGTGGCAACAGATTTTTGAGGTAATATAATCCGGGTAGCAAACCAAGTCGTGTTTGAGCTGCATGCAGTCGAGGCGCGCAAATTCCTTTGGGCCGCTATTTGTTTGTTTGATTTATAATACCAAAAGGATTTTGGCCACCAGCAATTCACAAAATCTAATAATGTTTTTTGTTAACCTCGACCAAATGCTGCTTTGTAGAATCCATCCGCAATGGCCAGGATGAAACCAAGTGACATTGGACAGAGAAAAGCAAAGAAGTCTGGTACGTTTAAACAACGTGGACACTCTTTTACCCAGCGTTACGCTACATTGTAGAGGCAAAGGGTGACACGAATGAGAGAAAGAAAAACCCGGATGATATTTGGGATATTGATGAAATCCCCGAGGGGACTCAATTTGAAGATATTCACGACCCGCGACCTCAACCAGAGTATGTTTTTTTATCAGATATCTAAAATTGGTTAATCACAGTCCAATGAGTTGCAGTGGCTTAGCCTCATGTCTCTTCGCACAATGTTTTGGTGTGTACTGTGCGTTTCCGGTAGTGAAGCCATTATGGAATTTTGAATTTCCTTATGGGTTTCTCAAAACGATGACACCAATTACACTGTGACGGTAAATGATGTCAATCGGGAAAAATATACTGGATTGCCCCCTTTTGGGAAGACGACCAACAATACGGGAATTCGATGTCCATACCTTCGAAAGTGATTAAGTTAACTGCAGAGTGACTGCACAAGCCACCGACGTAGTTCGGTGGCACTGCTAGTAATATGCCGACCAATGTGAATTCGCTTATTTTGAATAAACAGATCACGTTGGCCCAATTTACAGCGTCATACATGGAACACCTAAGACAAATCACAATTTATGTAGGATTTGCTCAGTGGTTTGTTATACATTGGCATAGTATTTTTTGCTAACTTTTTCGCGGCCTAGTTCACACTGGTCTCTTGAAGGTGGGGGACTTTAACGAATCCGATTCCGTTGGAACAACCACTATGGTTCACTGATTGCGGAGGTTCTAATTCCCAGTTCTCAGCAGGGACCTAACTAGGAAATCAAAACATTTACCAGTAATCTAAAGTTGGTAGAGAAAAAAAAACAATCATATCAAGTCCATGACTAAGGTATGCAAATAACGGAGAGCCAATATTCCTGATATCTAGTTGTTTCTCCCTGTCTATAATTAGTGATTGGATGAGTCTCGTGGACCCCGTCGTGGAATCCAATATCTCCAAAATGACCAAGTGCACTAGTCCGTATTCAATACTTTTCTTACATGTTGTGCGTTTAACTTATCAAGTTTCACGTAGACTTTGATGAGCGGTGTATTACTAATTAGCCAAGTCAAAATCATCAGTCCGACTACGGGTTAAGCTCGAACGTTGCGTTGATTTGCATGATTGCCGGACAATATTAGGACAAATCTTGACATGTTCTAATGAACTGTCAGATTTCTTGAATTAATTTCATACACAATGCTGTGTAAATCCGTGAAATAGGAAAGGACTATAATCACGTTTGTATGTTATTTCTGGTGGAATATGCTGTAACTGCGATTACTCTGTGCCCGGTCATTTGCGCTTAGTTTAGCTTTGAACGTGCTTTCGGAGAATACCCCGTATAAGCACATTGGTGGTGAAGGTTTTTTGTCGCAGATCTCCGTAATCATACGTAGACCGGTTGTGGTCACTCAACCAATTTCTTACCCTGACAAAATAGTTCCTGTAGTAGATTCTGAATTCTGATCGTACGCAGTCTAATACAATAACAAATGCTAGATATCAGAACATGAGTTATGGGGGAGCATGTGTTTTCGGCGACTTCATTCTCAAGCCATTGCAATCACATTTATATGAAAACGAATTAGTAAGAAGAGTTGGGAAAAATTTCACTAAGTCGGTACGGAGAAATAAGGGTGATGGGGAGGGGGGGGGGCGAAAACAAGTGTGAGTGAACGGATTATGTAACCGGTGATAATTAGCTTACGTCAGCGCTAAGCCCTACTGTGTGACGCAGTTGACTGTTGGCTATGGGAATTGAAGTGTTTGGACTAATTTACGCCGCGAGCAAAACCCAGGCATCCAGAGGCGGATGACAAATGCCTCGACAGTTTCTATTGTTCGAAGTCCAATTGCTTTTGACGTGTGTTGTGGGTAGACAACCTTGAAGGCAGACCGAATGTTGATCGTATGCCCAGTTTCTACCAACCAAGCAACAATAGTACCTGATATCACTCCAGTGCCTCCGTGCCTAAGTCGTCATGGATGATGGTCTTTATTACATTTTGATAACTGCCTTGCTGTTCGACCTATGCAAGTTGCACCACAGGTGCACTTGAATTGATAAATGAACATGAATGAGGTCGACAAAGTTAGCTTATCTTTATTCTCACACCGGATTGCTGGTGATGTAGCGAACACCCATCTGATCTTGGCGACACTGAGGGTGACTTTCACTGTGGCACTCAAAATTCTACTGGCTCCATCAGTTGCGATGTCTCCCATGATGGCAAGTCGGATGAACAACGATTTCTTTTCTGCTTGTGGGATTCCCAACCAGTCCGTTCAGCCCAATTTCTTTCCATACTTTTCTCGGGATAGCCGTTGCTTAGTAGTGTTTTTCTTATGAGCGTTAGCTCGGCATCCGATGTGTCTGCGGTGGAGATATGTTTTATCCTGTGCAGGGTGCAGCGTCTCTGATAATGTTTGTAACCAAGTGGCACGAAACTGTGAAAATTCGTGTGCTGGCCATTCCACATCGCTTTTCGATACACCTTCCTCTGGATCGATTCATCAGGGCGTCTAATTAAGTATATGTCCGGGAACGGTAGGCGATTGTCTTCCTCCACCCCAGTGGTTTTATTATTATTATTATTATTATTATTATTATTATTATTATTATTATTATTATTATTGTTATTAATATTATTATTATTATTAGTAGTAGTAGTATATTTCACACACGCCTAATTTCAGGCGGTGTGCCAAACAAAACAGCACAAAGGGGGAACAAGGGGTACATGGAGTCACATTTCATGATTTGGTTTGATAGCAGGGTGCGTAGTGTTAACTCCACTTGAGATATGTGTTAAGTCGATTTTTACATCTTTTACGCAAACGCATCATCCATGTGAGGGTAGTAGTGGTCAAAACGGCTTACCGTGACAAATATTTCTTGCGGCACCAAAATTAAGTTCACTTTTACTCCTTACCATCGTAGATAAAATTTAAGCATGAAAGTTGTTTGGAATATTCATTTTAAACGCAATCATGGTCGGTAAGTAAAAGATGTTAAGTGGTCAAATATTATCAGTTGATCGGCCACTATCCATCAACCTTTTACCTTTTTCAAAATGAATTGCAACCCAGATAAGATAATATTTCGCCTAACTAATTAGCAGTTTTTGTGGTGGTCGAGTGGTTTAGGCACTCACTGTAGTATGCCGGGGGCGGCGCTGTTCCCTGGGGACTGAACGTGTCCGATCTGCAAGAACCCAGAAAGAAGGGAATCTTGGTGGACCTGAGCTCAGTAAGTCTATCAGTTGGCGTTACCACACAAAGATGGGTAGGGCGATTTACGTCGGACCGTGGCATAAGTATATCGGCAATGATAGACCCAAATCCCGTCATCGTGGTTCATCTTGGGGTAGGACATCAATCTGCTATTGCCCGGCCAGTTATCACTTTTGAAACTTCGAGACGTTATATGGTTTTTCACTCCATCTTTTCCGATCAGGTTGCCGATTATTTCCACTGGTAAACCGAGCTTCTGAGGCTACTAGGTATACCTCTCCCACTGGCCTCATGCGCAAGTACTCCATTGCCGAAATTCAATGTCACACGGTTTCCAGGTCTGAGACCAAAACGGTGGCGGTCGAAAGCAGAAATATGTCATATATTAGGTTGCCTGTGAATGTACTACCTAATTAAGTTCTGCGCAATGCGGCGGGTTTACGGAACAGAAACGTATCATTAGGGCAATGCTCAGCTTGCAGTGGTCGTCAATACATACAATGATTAACATAAAGGGGATGATTCAGTACTGATCCAACTAAAGATTCACGCCTATTTATGAGTGTATACCAAATAAGCTTTCAGATATTTGCCCAGAGTGAATAACTCTGAAAGGGAAGTCTTTATTTTTCGTTCTATCTTTCTTGTAATTTTGTAGCCCATTGCGTCGGAACGCGTTCTAATGGGCATACTGAATGTCGTTAGTTGGATTGTATGTATATTTTGGATCCCTGATATCAAAAAAGAAATTTGGGGGAAATTATTTTTATTACGGGAATTCGACACAAATCTAATGTAGTGTAAGCACTTTGCAAAGCGTCCAGTCAATACTACTTCGGCCCATGTACAATTTACTTTTCCATCCAAGAAGTGGAAAAATGTGAGCAGAACTTTGATAATACGAACTTTATCAAGGAAAACTCCGAAATAAAGACTTTGTTAACTACGATAAATCAGCTTATAAATTGATTACTTAAGTGATGAGTTTGTCAGCAGGTTTTGCTGTCTAAAAATGCATAAACATTGTGGCTCAATCTGCTCTTATATTGTAACCTTTTTTTTAGATATGAACTATTTTACAAGCAGTCCGTTACAACCGAAGATATTTATTTACAAATGGGTATGAAAAATCCCACTACTGCTAGCTGCGAGTTTCTTGTGGTAAGTTAAACGGTCAATTACAGGATAAGAAAGTGAGTGATGAAGTCAAATGGTATGCCTCTCACTGCAACGCCCGGGAGGAGGAGTGGAGCCTCATCACCTGCGGTCAGATTTAGTCGTAAAAGAGGTCTCAATCTCTTGGTCATTTACCATACGCGATTTATTGATGATTTGTGTGACTTACCGATCGTCTTCGCGGCATAATTGTTGCCGCCGGTTCCTCTTGTTAGTACAATGAGTATTTGTAATTACTAGATCTTAATAATCCATTCTCTTTATACCTGTAGATGGAATAAAGCACTGTTTTGGAGGGCTGGCATAAAACAGAAGTCATAAGTATACAAAACAACACACGACCCAGTATTCACGCACTTTAATGGGAAAAACAACCTCGTTACGTTTAGACTGGTGTCATTATTCACATCTTTCACTGAACATTTTGTTTGTTTCTATATTGATTTAACTTGTGAATGAACCAGTTGCGTCCATGATTAGCTTGTGTCTTGTTCAGCACAATTCTTTGTACCTCCTTGAATTGAAGATGAATGTTACACGCTTCTCGTAACCATTAGTGACATCTTTTTTTGGTGTGAGGCATGAATTTTCCCTAGTACTTGGATTTGATGACCTATTCTAAACAAGTCGCTAACTGAAACAGAATACCACGATGTACTACGATGGTATTGTGCACGTGTCTGACAAGACATCTTTGGTGTACCAAGAAGAGCCATTCAGCCGTTGTGGCTCTGTACAACAAATGAGCTCTGGTCCAGCTCACAGTCCGTTGCACTTCAGCAGTTTGCTAGGTTAGACGTGAAAGATTCATGTAGATGACAATGTGAATATTGAGTTCGCATAGTGTCGGTGAGATCCCAAGGCAATCTACCGAGGTTCATTTCATCTAAAAACCAAACCTCATTACGGAAGCAGTTTAAAACAAAATTTCTCCCCCAAGTGAATGTGAGTAGGAAAAATAGTAGAATGGTGTTGAAAATAGCTATATGGAACGACTTCGCTCTGCGTCTTCTTGTTAACTGGTGCTCCACAGCAACTTAGATGGAGTGGGGTCAGCCATTTCCCCTTGTCACTAAAGAAAAGTGATCAAGGCGGAAGATCACACCAAAACCTCAGAAACAAGTCGTTCCTCGTCGATCATTTAATACACTTCGGATACGGCGTTTGAAAGAGCTCCTCTCACACAAAACAGTCAACTCTTCAAGTTTACAGCAGCTATTGATACGAA
Organism: Fasciola hepatica; assembly: GCA_948099385.1. Lineage (NCBI taxonomy): Eukaryota > Metazoa > Platyhelminthes > Trematoda > Plagiorchiida > Fasciolidae > Fasciola > Fasciola hepatica. The sequence goes on from CANUEZ040000016.1 coordinate 4,002,726, forward strand.
GCAAAACCAAACAAAGAAACATAGAGAGCCATTTATCTCCCTTGTTTTACCTTGGTATCATCATGAATGTTTCTGGCACCAACAGTTTAGCAACGCTAATTGAAACTTTAAAGGCTCTCCAATTTGACTGTAGTAACGTGGGACCCACTTACACGTGGAAATTGACCACTTTTACTATGGAAGTTCGCAGACAGTCTATTCCATTTGGTTCATTCAGTCATCAGTTTTGTACTGCAGTGCCCCGAATATGAGCGTTGAACTCAGTCGGGAATGAAGTAAGTTGAAGCATAAAGAGCAAACAAGCAGCTTCTTTATATTAAGGTGGAAATCATGTGCGCAAAGAAATAGTTCGGTTTTACCAACAACCGTGACACTTAAAAAATTAAACCTGAGATACTCGACATTTTTCAGTGTTGTTTTTATTGTTATTATCTCTTTTACTCTCCAGTGAACTTGGCACCAAGCCAACAGCAAAACAGGCACAGTTGTTGAATTTGCATTGAATGCGAGAACACAGTACGTAAGGAATCCGTTTATTAACACACAAACTAACCACCAAGTAAACAGTTAAACAAGCAACCAAGTCAGAGTTACATGCGTGTGCTAGCGTAAGCCACGCTTACATTCGATTAGGATCAAATGATGTCCATCGATACATTGCGAGATCTTACTGGTCAACACTGTCCGAACTGAGTCATGACTAACACCAAAACAGCATGTGTGTGCACACAATTGCAAACATGCGTTCATGTGCGTGATGCACGTAGATCCATTGTCCGCGGAGGATGCGTGTGCGTGCGAGCATGTCTGTTTGTGCACGCGGCTGTTTGAACGGAACACAACAAAAAGTGTTTTTATATTTTTTTACCAAAACAAAACGGCACTCTTCAGGATGAAATATGTTCTGTCGATTGCTTCACTGCATGTTGGTGGACAGCACATTGGTAAATACAGAACAAATCAGCTGTGTAGGTTTAGACTCTCTTCAATCGAAGTTCAAACCCTAATTTGCTTGGGCGCATCGCATGCATAAACAGTGCCCGCATGATATCTGCAATTTCCGGTAGGCTAACACGTGGATGTTGTATGACGATCAATTGCCTTCGATTTAACCTAAAATGCTTGATGCTCGAGTGTTCTTGTGGCATTTTCTAGCTGCAGGCACATTTACGACCAAAAGTGAAGCACAACATGAAGAGAAGGAAAAGCGATAATGTACAAAGTAGAAGAAAGTCGAGGAATGTGTGATTTTGTTTTCTAATTTGTGCCCACCACCGATTACATCACATGATCACGTCGCTAAGGACAACTCCAAGGGGTTCGAATAGAAAATCTAGGGACGCACGCGCGCATTATTACCTGAAAACACCAACAATACGAATAATGGGTCAGTCACGTTTACTTTATTGTTCACTCGATTCCAGGCAAGAATAAAGCTTCCGGGAACAAAATCCGAAGATATAAAGTTGGACGTGAAAGAGAAATTCCTAGACCTTCGAACACCAAAGTTGTGAGTTGGTAACTTTTTCCACTTCCTTTTTATTGATTGCATATTTTATATTAGAATCTTCGTAATCTAATTATTGAATGTAGTTTTGTATGAATCTATGGAGTTCTACCCCGCACAGAGTATCACGGAATTAGTACACGAAGGATTTGGTACATAACTTATGGTAGTGTCTTACATGGTGCACAAAACTGCACAGTATCTTGGTAGGTGTGTGCAATAGAAATGGTAATAGTCAGATGTACAGTTGTTCTTCGACTCCATATTATACTCACGTTGTTTGTGGCTTGATTGGTTCAGTGAATATTGATATTTCATCTTGTCATGCGACTTAGAATGGAATACTTTTGCAATATTTTGATCATTTCAGTTTATTTTCTTGAGAAATTCTGAGGAAATTACAGGACACGTTCACGTGTTATATCGGATGATATTCCACTGAATATAAAAAAGTCCAGTTTTGTAGGATTATTGTTGTAAATGAACTCAACATAAACTGATCTGTATACCGGACATCGATGATACAGCGTTATATTTAGGCTAGAGTTCACTTGATTTATGAGAGGTCCAGAAAAGGATAATACGGTTCAACTTAAAAGAACAAAATATAATGCATGAAATCTGGAAAACGTTCGGCATCCGTCAGAATGGATTTTTCGACGAAATCTGCCAAATTACACCGGCCTCAAATGCCGCAGATCAAATATTGAGCAAAATGATAATGAAAGATAACCGAATTTTTCTAAACTGTTATCATCAATACATAAATTGCGTTTAAGTTTAGTCAAACTGTTTTTTTTGAAAAATAAGAGTAAAAACATGATCTTTGTTGTAATCAACTTCATGACCTAATTGTGCTCAGAGTGGCATCCTTTTTTTATAATGTTCCCGTTTTCGGGGTTACACAAGATGACTTGTTCTTTGTTCTTCTAAATTGAAATCCAACAGCTTCGACTTTACTGCTTCTCCATGGCCCTCTTTTTCCCGTCAGCAAACTTGGATTATATTTGCCCAATCCTGTTGATCCTGATTCGAGCAAGGCAAACTGGGCAGAAGACAACGAAACTCTCGAGGTCACCATGCACAATAAAAGAGAATACGATTTTCTCAACGAGTAAATGCATATCTGTTCTGATTGAAACAAATAATTTCGAATGAAAGGCTGTATTCCTAAAGCGGCCAATAATCACTACAAATTGAAATACAGAAGTCATAATCACAATTTTGCGTGGTTTGTGCACGACTATTTTGCTGCAAAGGTGTAAAGACTTTGCCCGGTGTACTTTAACAAAAAAGGAGGTGTCAGACTTCCGTGTTGGGGCGCACAGAACCCGCCTACTAGATGGTTGGAGACATTGAGCGACATGGATAGGTGTCGCAACCCATGGCGTTCTTTAATTCGGGCTTCTTTGTCCTTATGATTTCCGCGTATTACTACGTTTTCCCATGTTTTCACTTTATGCTCCAATTCACTTTGCTTTCAACTAGACGATGCTACGAGGTGGCATCCAACCCTGCAGAATGGAAGTGTGATGTTATTGGTTGAATGAACTGAAATGAATTCCATACTACTTCATAGTCTGTATCACTAGTTCGTTCGTGAAGATCAAACATGTGACGCAATAGATTATAACTAACTCGGGTTTTTTTTTCTGATATGATTTGGTTGCAATAGTTTCAGTATGATCGGCTTGCGAAACGTTCGAAGTTATCAGCATAGCTTAGTAAATACCACAAATTACAGGGCATATCCGGTACCAAAGTATAGGTGCTATCCATGTATGAGTGCAGATCCACCCCGGGGCAGAGAGTGCTTACTATTCGGCGAACTTCAACGATTTGAATTCCATCCAGCAATAACAAACGTTTTCCTTTTTACAGACATTGTGATAACCCTTAACAGCACCGCGCTGTAAAACAATACTGATAGCTTCCCTTCTGTTCGTACTCGTCTTGAAAGAGTCGTGAAACACATGGACTGATTTATTTGGATTAAGTGGCACGGGGTCTATTAGATATATACAAGTTAAACTTGACTATAAGGCTGTCATCTCACAGTCCCGAATCTCCGCACCACAGCCTGTAGCTTTCCCCAGTTGACAGCCTCGAACTGGCCGCTACCCCCTTCTTGAAATGTTGTAAGATTATTATATAATGAAGGAAGTGAATGAAGAGAAAAAAGCAGCACACTGAAAGTGCAAGCTGCAAGGCGACGGTCCGATCGCGTACACAATAGTTGCTGACATTCATCTGCCTGGCTGTTTCACAGTGACGTGTTTTCAAACGGATGAAGCGAAATTAAGTCACACTTTACAATCAGTCGTACTCAGTAATATACAAAGTACCAAGATGATATTCACATAAAAAATGTCAGTTGTTTAGATTATCATTTTATCAGAGTACTGTATGTTAAGGAACCTGTCTATGCAATGGATTTTACTTGAATTTCAGAACGAGTTAGATTTTTCGAATCAGTATTATTCAGGAAATTGGACATGTTGCTTGGGTGAAATTGTTGGCAAAGATACCTTTGGTTAGTTTTCCGGAACTTGATAGCACAAATGAAGCCGCCTAGATTGATTAGATAAACGGAATTACCAGTGCTCGATTTATCATCATCATCGTCATCATCATCATCATCATCATCATCATCATCATCATCATCATATGTTGAAAAATAGATAGTCAGAATAACAGCACTCGAGTAACTTTGCAGAAAAAATATCCGTGGTACAAAATATCCTCATTTCGCATCCCTGTACAGGATTTTTATCCCGTTACTCAGTGACTTGCAGATAAATGAACCCCGAGTCCCACGGCAGAGAACGCAGGCTCACTTTACTACGTGTACAGTAAGGTGAGTCATCAGACAACAACAATACCGTACCTCAATTTGTAGGCAACCCGACTAAAGAATCAAGATAATCAAAAATGTCTTCAAAAAGCCCTGGTAAAAATAGGCGGGAAACGCTCGAGACGGCCATTCACGAGCGAGCCAAGTGGTTTACAAAAGTTGACCAACCAACGGTCAGAAGACAAGTGGTTACCTAAGGAAACATACACGGACGTGGCGAAGGCCAAACACACAGGCATGGCTATAAGAAAATGGTATGATAATGACGGGATGGTCAAAGTTCAGTTATTCGCACAGCCAGGGCAAAGAGAGAGAGAGAGGTAGTTACGTCAAGTAACCTGAGCAGTGACGACCTAATAACAACGGGTCGTGGATACCAGTGGGTCAGTGAGCACGCAGAAAGTGAGGGGGAGGGAGAACAAGTAGGCAATAAAATCTATTAGGAATCAGGGTTCGATACAAAAAGTTGGGGCCAACAAAAGGAACTCAGTCAAATACCAGCCGAGGTCAATCAACGCTTGTCAAAGAAACAAGGCTAAAAGTGTGTGGTGCATTGGGAGTGGAGGAACTGTTATCACGCAGAAGATGAGTCAAAGGGGTGGTGGTCCGCTTGGAAAATAGTGACCTTTGCGCCGGGAAACAAACAAACAGTTTGGTGAATACAAGTTAAGAATCGGGTTGGATAACATAGGATCTTGACTAAACCATTTTAAAGGAGTTTCTTGATTTGACGAGCCTAATTTCTGTGTCCAGTTTTAATAAATATTCACACGCCGACTGTACTATCATATCTGGATTATGTGAAAATGCATCTGATGGAACAGGCTGAAGATACGTCAAACAAAGGACAACAAAGAATAGTTCTTATTTGACCGTCAGTGGTCATTGTAGTCGGCTTTCAACCATTCCAACCTGGGTTTGAATCCTGTTTCTGCTGCCCGTCACTTTCCCCAGTTGGTAGCATCTTTTGGTGACCAGAGTCGTGCCGAGAAAATGACCATTTTCTGGACAAAATTTCAGACTTGTTTTCTCCGCTATCTTTCCTGAAACTTGGTTTCAACCGCTCCTTTTTGTTCTGTTTTTAGTACTCTGGATACCGGATACTAACTAGGTCCCAAGAACGGCCTATGGAACGGACAACAAGCCAAGATTTCCAAAGCATGCCAAAAGACGGTAAAAGTCGATGGAATAGGTGAAGGACGTTTTGTATTGAAATAATGTCGTTCACGTTGACGTTTTGGCGCGACGTCGGACGCTAAGGGAGCGTAAAGTTCAACTGTACGCAAGCAGAGCAGTCAAGAATGTTTTTAATTGGCGGAAACCAATTGTCCTTACTGCAAGCAGACAAATAACGCACAGCCCTGTGACATCAAAAAACATACGAACTGCTTTGAGCTTAGTGCTAATTGGTTATATTTGTCTATGGTAATTTTTTGTTCATGAATTTATACATTCAAGCTTAGTCATCTCCAGGTCGCCTACGTTTAACTAAACTAACCTTAGGGAGGTTACCTTCGACTTCGCCTTTGAATCACTTTGGGTTTTTCGCCGACCCCACGCACTTGGTTCGCTTTCTGCTTAGCCGTAGCTTTCGTCTGCTTTGTCTGTACCTCGATTATCGGCACTGGTTCGGTACACCGATATATAGAATACACTACCGCATCTATCCACCGACTCGAGTCTCCACCATGCATTCGATCTAGAGGATGTCCTCGGTGGTTCGCTTTGAGACATGGTAGAAGGCACGTTCATGAGCTGCCACTCGAAACTTTTCCAAACCCCAACGGGCCGCAACCCCCTTCATGAAATATGATATCATTAATAAACAATAAATGAAAGTAAATGGAAGAATAAAGGTAGAAAGTCAGATGGATCGAAAATGAGACAGTACTAAAAATAGGCTGAATGGCGAGGAAAGTCGGAAGGATCACTAACAGCACAAGTAAAGGGAATGACTTCAGTGTGTGTGAACAGTTTTCAACAAGTGCCCATAGCAATGCAACATGGAATGAGCTGGAAAAGTTCCAAAATCGTTAAGGGCAACAGAAATTAAAGCGGCTAGTGCTCTTTGTGAATTCATAGCATCGGACGCGTCAGAAATGAATTTACTTTGCAAACCCCTCAATGAGAGGCAGCCGCAGCGGACTGTGCTGTCTACTGAGTCGAACACTGTCTTTTAGATCGAAGGAGAATGAGATAGTGCGCTTGCGGAAAGTCTGCCGGCGCTTCAAAATGTTTTCGAAGAGTAAAGGTGTAGTCTTCACAAACGCGACCAGGCCTGAAACCAGACTGGTTCTCACACGTGAACCTTTCCCAAACGCTGGATATTTAGTGGAGAATAAGCTCGGCGGTCGGTTTGGACGCGTAAGTTATCGATCCATTTCCCCTGCGGTTTTCATAAGAGGACTTTTCGCCGGCACAATCCCCGCAAGCGCACGATCTTTGCCCGGTTAGCAACCCAAGCAACCCGAATAACTGCTGGTGGTTTTTGACTGTTAAGCTAGGTTCCAGGGCACGTCGTTAAAAGATCGCCTACTACAAGGGCCCGGCTGAACGACGCCACTGATCGAAGTTTTGTGCCGTTTCAGAGTGGGTAGAGTGGACTTGTCCGCCGAAGTCAGAAAATGTTCCACCAGGTGAAAATACCGGTAGAAGAACGAGTTGCGTTGCGTTACCTGTGGTGGGAAGAAAAAGACCGGGACAACGCAGTGATATGTTATAGGATGACCTTCCACCCATTCTCAGTCATATCATCAACTTTTTGCGCAAACCATGCCCTCCAAGAATCAGCGAACAAACATGGAGATTTGGTCTACCGGTCGGTGGCAGGTAGCGTCAGCAGAAACTTCTACGTCGACGACTATCTTGGTTCATTCAATGATGTAAACTCGGACCTAGCACAGTTCAGAGGCGTGAAAAGTGTGCTAGAAGATGACGGCTTCCATCTAACAAGATGGACATCGAAGGCTTCGGAAGGGCTCGAAGTCATTCCGTGCCACGAGAGGGCCGAAAGGGCTGGAGGTTTAGACGGCTCTTTACCTCCTACAGAACCCACTCTAGGAATACTATTGAACGCGGAAACAGACGACTTTGTTCTCAAGCTAAACGTTCCCGAGCGGCCAGTAACCCGTCGAGGTATACTATCTGCTGTCTCTAGTTTGTTCGATCCGCTCGGTTTCGTCTCTCCCTGGCTGTTACCGGGAAAGATCCTGCTGCAGCGGCTCTGCCATAAGAAAGTTGATTGGGACCTGCCGCTGGACCGAGAAGACCGGCTGGACTTAGAAGAATTTCTGAACTCCTCAAAGAAACTAGGGGACGTACGGGTTCCACAATGTTTGCCCCCTGGTCATGCAGCACGAACGGGAGAGCTACATTCTTTTTCTGGCGCATTCTAGGACAGTCACTGAGTCGTAGTGTACGGATGATGGTGCACGAGATGGACGGTATACTACGAGGATCCTGTTAGCCAAAGCCCGCGTTGCCCTACTGAAGTCGGTCTCGATCCCGCGCCTTGGACTCAGCGCAGCCGTGTTAGCAGTCAGGGCGATACAAGTGGTAAAGAGATGTTTCGACTTGTACATCTGGTCGGCTAGCTTTTGGACGGACTCGATGATAGCACTGTACTACATTTACAACGTCTGGAGCTGTTTTAGCACTTTCATTGCTAACCGGCTCAAGACCATCCACGACGGAACGGCCATGATCCAGTGGAAACGTGTCAGGTCTGGCGGTAACCCTGCCAATCAGTGCTCCAGTGGTGCTATAAACTTCCGGCAACTCGAGGCGCGGACTGAGGAGGGACCAAAGTTCCTTCAAAAACCTAAACAAGACTGTCTTGTGTACGAACAAAAGCCCCTCTGGAATTAGAACTGGAGGTCAATGGCGTAGTGATGAAGGCTACAGTCGTCGAAGCCACATTCATTTTGTCACGACTGGTCAGGTTTTCTTCCTGAATGAGGACACTTCGTTCATTAGTTTGGCCGGCCAGGCTCAAGAGGCATTTGCTGGTCATGAAAGGGATCCGACCGTCGGACCGGATACGAGTGCGTCCAATAAGCCCCGATTAACTTCGAGCCGCGGAACACGATATATTCAAGATGATACAATGAGAGGCTTTTGTCCGAGAACCCAAGAGGGAGCAAGAATTGAGACCCATCGTCAAAGGAATATCATCTCCGAGAGGCAACTTGGAGCATTTAAACCCCAAGCCCATCATTGGACTACTACGGGTAGATGGTAGGCTGACCAATTCCCACCTGAGCTTTGACACAAAGCACCCCATATTACTGCATGCTCGACAACCTGTAATAGAGCTAATGATCCAACACGTCCGCGCCGTGGAGGGACATGCCGGGGAAAGTCACTTGACAAGCTTCATCCGAAAGCGCCTTTGGTTGCTGAGAGGAAGAGCGACTGTAAAACGCGTCATCCGAAGTTGTGTACATTGTAAGAGACGTAATGCCACGGCGGGAAAACAACATTTGGCCCAGCTACCAGAATGCAGAGTGACTTTGGACTAGTGGCCGTTCAGCGATACCGGGTTGGACTATTTCGGGCCCTTGTGGATCAAGTGTAGGAAGAGGTTAGAGAACGATACGGGTGTATTATGATGCGCATAAAGTCACTCGCGGTACACTCAGAAGTTACACATTCGATGGCAACCGACCCTTTTCCATGGGCCCTTCAGAGCTTTATCAACCGAAGAAGCGTACCGGCATATAAGTACTCCGACAATAGGTTGAACTTTGCGGGCGCTCACGGGGAACTGCAGCGTCGGCACAAAAACGAAAAGGGACGAATAGCAGAATCGAATCTTGGCCCACGGAATACAATGGCATTTCAATCTCCCGCAAGACAGCCATCGCGGTGGCTAATGGGAACGCTTGATAGGGCCCACCAGGCGAATATTGCCGTCGATCACTGAGCAACAGCCGCCCGACGACGAGACGCTGAACACCGTCATGACTGAGCTCGAGAGAATTTTGAACAACCGCCCACTAGTTCCAGTAACCGACGGAGACCCATCCAGTCAGGCGCTCACCTCGAACGACTTATTGAATTTAAGGCCGAACGAGGGTTCCCCAGGACCAGTAAACCTTCGTGGAAGCTACCTCCATGGATGTAAGCAGCCAAACCATCTTGCCAGGGTTTTCGGAGGGGATGGCTGCGGGAGTACCTACCGGCTCTGCAAGCTCGACAGAAGTGGCTGATTAAAATAGGACCATTCAAGGTCGGGGATGTAGTGATGATCGCAGACAGACATGTGCATTTCAGCACCTGGCATTTGGGCGTGGTTATGGAGACCTCCGAAAGCTCTGACGAAGTAATAAGAACTGTGGAGGTGAATACCGGTAACTGAATGCTAATCCGCGACATACGCAGCACCAACCTCCTCGAGAGTGAAGATGGAGAAGCCGATTACACGGAAGCCCGGTAGGCTATTCCCCATTCGTCTTCGGGGTGGTTAGAGTGATCGTCATGTGCGGGGGCATTTACGACATACTGACGTATTGAACTATCATACGTCCTGACACATACGCACTTATAATTCATGGCATCCGTTGAACAAGTTGCAGTGCTCACCGTTTTTCGTTGACCTTACGGGGGGCTTTTCGCACATATGGTAGTAACTGTGATTCTATCGCGCACCCACACACACTCACAAAAGCAAATACGGCCAGTGCACGACGGCTCTACCGAGGACAGCTCTAATGTCCCCCCCCCTCACAAGCCCGTCATTGATCAGCCATTTTCATGAAGGACGAAGGGTAACCCTGCTTCGGTGTGGCCACCGGATCAAGTTTGATCGTGAGTAGAGCGTTGACGACAAGGTATTAGGTACGCGCACTGGCAGCAGGATCTAGGTGGGTAAGAAGGATCAGTGTTTTATGCCAAATCTTTGACTTTGCTAAGATTAGGGAGGATTTTGGTGGGCGGTGTAACGGCTGGTCGTGGAAAATTCTCCCGAAGAACACTGCAATTCCAAGTTTCCTTAGCATCAATCACTTGTTTACACTATTGGCTTTTTTTGTGCACTGTTTGTTTTTACGGACCAACGTTTGTTTGTACGCTTCGAGCGAGCTGCTCTGACACATCTTTGTTCTGGACCTGTTTGAGACACGTGCTCAGCTCTCGTACGCCGCAATTCGGTCCTCGCTTTTTAAGTCCTTGTGATCGCCTAATTGAGGCTTGTACCTGTTTCGTGTCATTATTTACTTGATAATCTAGTGTCGCAGAGTTTCACGGATAATCTCCTCCTGAGTTCGAGATCCTTCGCAAACTTGGCTTCGCAATGCTCAAAGTTTTCCTACAGTGGGCTTGAAGGATTCGAGCAAATAAACGCCGAGATCTTTTGTGACCTCAGTGGTCTCGACTATCCCGAGTGATTCTTCATCAAAGAGCTGAGTCGCCCCCTTTCCCCCGACCTAGGGAAGCTGCCTGCACTTACTTCAGTTTGGAGGAGCTCACATGTTTCGGTTCACTCTCGTATTCTTATCGGGTCTTCCTGCATCCAGCTCGAATATGATTCCTCACTATCTTCAGATTAGCCGCGGACATGAAACCAGGACACCTCAAGGTGTCCACCAGGTCATTTATTTAGATCAAGGACAAAAGGGGCCCCAACCCTGACCCCTGATGCATCCAACTGCATGCCCTTGATGAGCTGGACATTGCATCCTCAACCCGAATTCGGAACATCCTACCAGTGAGGTGTGCCCTAATCCAGTTCAGCCTCCCCCACCCGTGCAGTCCCCATGCCCTGAATTTTATGCACCAGCAGTCTTTGGTTTACCGAGTCGAAGGCCTTCTGGAAACCCAGATAACACGATTCAACTCGATCGCCCTGGTCCCGTCTGCTGGCCATTTCATCCACTGCTTGGACGAGACAGGTGTGGCTGTGTCAAATGGTACGGAATTGTCTTGGATAAACCCTGAATAACTTGTTTATGACAGGTGAACATAGGGGATCAACAGCAAAAGGGAACCAACTTTGGAAGCTCAGGAGTGATGGCGGTGAGCAGAAGTTGACAAACAAGGGAGTATGAAGGGAAGGATCGACGAACACTGGCCAGAGTGAATCTACCAGGGTGATAATTACAGATGTAAAATTTGGTGACGGCCAAACATGGGTCAAGCATTGATAAATGGATGTACTTTATGCAGCAAGAAGATGGTCGCGAAAATGGCTGCAAAACGTGGACCGATTGAAAGTACGGGGTGTTGTAGATGTGTAAAGGATCACTGGGGAAGAGTAACATGGAGGTCAGAAGAACTGCGGTAAGAAGATGCATCAGTTGTAACAGCGAATAACATGGAAGAGAGATAAGAAAGTGGAGGACCAGAAAAATCAGTTAATAACAGATCACATGGTTTGAAACTGTAGATGAGAGTGATGACCTTACGGCGACACTACACTGAGTGGAACGCGGAAAGCGGCGCAGCCTGAAAGGCACAATGAAAATGTCTGTGGCAAGCAGTGTGCGAAGCAGAGGTTAGTCTTGACCAGAAACAACTAGGTAAGAGATGATGAATCAGATTGTTTCACTGCAGATGATACAGGATAAGGACCGACAGGAAAAAAATGCTGACTTGAAAGCCTATGATAGAACAAAAATGCACGAAAAATGCCCGTGCTTCGGAGTTGGGAGAAAGGACCTCGAGAGTCGCGTGCTTGCAGGTCATTGAACTAGTGGATTGAGCCAGAATTTGCTAGTCGGTTCACCGCCTAAGAGGACGATCTCCCCGGAAGAATTACGGATTCAGAAATGAAAAATATGGAGGTGGTAAAAAGATAATAAATTTGGTCGTAGAAAGTGGAATGGTTGGAACGGCGAGTTCTTATATGGTGATTAGTCATGGTTACGGATGCTTCCGGTGCGTAGTGGTGGAAGGTTTAAGATGGTCAAAAAGGGATATCGCAACAGAGTATCTAGTGAGGTATGCGATCAACGAGCTTTACAATTATATGGAGGTACCAGCTGAATACTGATTTAGAGCCGACAGCGGCGAAATGGGTGAAAAGGAACATATTTTGGGCTTGAGCAGAGTAAAATGGATAGGGCGAGAGTGACATCATGCTGTGAGGGTTGTCTTTGTGAAAAACGGTAGGATCGGGGAAAGAAGGGATAGGTGTGCATACAGAGCTAGAACGACACGGAGGGGAATCGGTAAGAGTGCTGACAAGAACGATAGATGAGCGGAACGTGGCGGGAGAATGGTAGGAGCATGCGGTCTGCAACGGACAGTGATATATGCGGCAGGGCGAGGAGGGTTGGAGCGTGCAATCCGCAACCGGTGCCAGCGGGTCGGTCTGAACGTGCGCTGGACACCCAACCTGAAAAGCACTTCGCAAAGCGAACACAGGAGGTGTGGTCCATCAGCTTAATTGCGCTTGCGCATTGTTGCATATAGCCTGCACGCCCGATGTGCGCCGGCCAAAGCAGGGGATCTGACCGATCCCCTCACCGTTCGGAGTGGCTTGAGTGTTCCTTGATGGCTGTACAGAGGGCTGAGCAACCACGGTAAGGGTATATGGTCCGGGACTAACTGGACAGGTTGTGAGAACTTGGACAACAGAGCCAACTGGAACAGTTAGCAACAGACGGCCATACAGCATTATTATCGAGGTGCACCAGCAAGGAAGGTGGTCAGTGTAGTGCAGGGGGGGGGATTGACCGGCATTGAGGATTGCTGGAAAGGGAAATGAGATAGGGGAACGCAGTCTTGGTGTGGCCCAGCCGAGAATTGATGGTTAAAGGAAGGACGAACAAAAGTGAAGCACGGGCTCATCGATGCAGCGGTTCCCTAATATAAACTGAGGCCGTGGAAAGTCAGAATAAAAAAGGAGACACATAAGTAGGGGCTAAAATTTCAATGATGGGGGTTAATATTTCACCTAGAGTATTCATTCAGCAGAAGAAAAGAATAAGTTCTGCATGAAACTACGAAAGAAACAGCTAGGAAAAGGGTAGGGGGCGCACTTGGTGACGTCATAACTGAATGTTGGGTTCAGTTAGTGAGCCACGCTAGGTGATAAAAATGAGACTAGATTTTCCAGTTCAAAGTCGCAGAGGTGGTGATGGAACTATATTTGGTGGAACCTTGTGTGGAAAAGAGGCAACGTAAGCAAAAGGATATTAATGATTGTCGAGCCAATGCCCATTCTATTGTCATAGGGCGGGAGACAGAAAAGAAGGTGAGAAGTCGAAGGAGCAAGACATACATGGATCTGTAGATAGATGAGGATTCGCACAAAAAACCAGGATGAGGAGGTTGATAGGCCTTAATGTTGGTCCATTAGTAGATAGACTAAGTCAAAGCTCGGTCCTTGACATGTAAGACAAAAAGGAAACGGTAGACTATGGGTAACTGAGAGCCGTGGAATTCGGTTTACGAGGTTGGGACTTGATATATGGTAGTTAGTCAGTAGAATAGAACAAGTAAATTCTGCATGAAATAGGGGAAGAAACGTAGCTAGAGAGTAGGTTGGGTGCACACTTGGTGACGTCATAACTGGATGTTGAGTTCAGTTAGTGGGCCGCGCTAAAAGTGAGAAACGATGCTAGATTTTCCAGTTCAAAATCGCGTGGATGGTGATGGAAGTATATGTGGTGGAGCCTGGTGTGGAAAAGAGTCAACGTTGGCTTAGAGGTATCGATAAGCGTTGGGTTACTTACCATGCTTGTGTTAGTAATTACAGAACAGAAACGAGTATATATGTATATATGTACATATATGTACATATATACATACATATATATACAGCGGACCAGAGGATAGTTACTGATGCAGTTTCAATAGCTTTGTTAAAGTTGGTTCCAGGGCCCCAGGCGTGGTATAAATTAATAAAGGTAATAAATCGTGGAGCGGACGAGGCATATTGACAACCTGTGAGGAGTATTACTGTGGCCTCTCCATAGATGCGAACGCATCTAGAAGGACTTACTTCAAAGTGAAATTGGCAGGATCCTATAAGTTGGTATGGAAAAACAATTAGTGGACGCAGACACGTCTTAAATAGGTGGATGGCAGAGTCTAAGGAAAGGCGGCCAAACACAGCTTTCGGAGTTCAAAAGCGGTGTAGTTATTCAGGTAGGTAAGGTAATGCGAGAAAGCAGAGCAATGGCTTAAAAATCGAGGCTTTTCTCGTAAGGTTGACTTTCGGTTCTGTAAACGTTGAATAAACGCAAAAACGTTGGGACAGAAGAGAGTTTATCAGTAGCATGCACGAATGCATAAGTTGACTGAGAAGATTTGATGGGCAAAGGAATTTTATTCCAGGTTTTGGAGTAGGTGAAGAGAAAGAACTTGGAGCGTAGAGCAGCCCTCGCAGAGGGTGTGGTAATAATATACTGTCTATCACGGATTGAACATCCAGTATCCGGGGAGGAGCACAACTGGTTGGAGGAATGAGGCTGTTTAATCAATAGCTTATACGGAAATACCAGGTTCAGCTTGATGCCATGAAGCCACAGCGGTTCTATTTTGAGGGACAAACATCGTTCGCCGTAGCTTGAGTTTGACGACCAACCAATGAGCTGCTTTGTGAATTTTCTCTGAATACATTCTATAATAATCCCATCGAACTTTCGCATACAAGTGAAGATTAGGGACAATATACGAGAAGGGGCCTGGCATGTACTTTGCACGTGTACAGAATGCTCTCCCTAAGCTGAAAGGATCTAAACAGGAGACCAAGACACATTCTAGCCTTCGCCGTTTGGAAGTCAGCATGTTCGGAGAAGTTGAAAGAGCAAGAATAACTTAAGCCAAGGTCTCTAAGGGCTGGCTGTCGATGGGTGAACCGCCGACGCATAACGAACAGGGAGGAACCCGACATTTGTAAGTAAGAAAAATACACTTGTCGGCGGAGTATTTCATCGCCCAGGTTGAGCTCCACTCATCAAGGGCGGCTAAATCAGCGGGGATTGTAGGAATAGTAGCACTGAGGTTGCCAGGCGAAAAAGTGTAGACTATCTTAGCGTCTTTTGCGAACGGAAACGGCGTGCCATTAAGTATAGTCGGAAACATATCATTCATATATAGGAGGAAAAGCAGGGGGCCCAAAACACTGCCCTGAATAAAACCGCTAGTAACAGGCTTAGGATTGGAGGTGTGCCCGTTAATTAAGACAACCTGTGAACGATGAGATAAGTAAGACGAGAACCAAGAAAGAAGTGGATCGACAATCCCAAATGACCGTAGCTTTGTTAAAAGGTGGGGGAGAGGTACACGATCAAATGCCTTGGATAAATCAAGATAAAGAACAACAAGAGATTTCCCACTTTCAGCAGAGTCGGTGACGATACATAGAAAATCATACTGACGAGCCATGCAGGACAGTGAACGGAGGAATCAATCTTCGTTGTCATAAATGAGGTCGAGGTTTAATAGACAGTTAATAATGTGATCCTTGACTATTTTTTTCATTATTCTGGATAAAACGGGGGTATGGTCAATAGGGCCATAATTGGATACCTTTTGTATTGGCCCCTTTTTATGAATGGGAGCTATTACCGAGCGCTTCCAATCGGCAGGTACTGTGCTACCATTAAGGGAAAGAGTGAAAAGGTTAGGCAACAACAGTGGGAGATCCGGCGCACCATTGGCAAGAGAAACTGGTGGTAAGCCATGGAGGCTCAATCGAGAAGAGGGTTTGCTACTGGATATTAGCTCAGAAATACTCCTGGCATCGAAGAGTATCGTAGAAAGGACAGAGTCGGTAAGTGGTGAAAATGAGGGAGAGGCAGCGACAGCAGCTGGAGCCATGACTGAAGCAAAAAATGCATTGAAAGCTTCGGCCATACAAGGTGGGGAGGTGATAGATGAGTTATTATCCAGAATCAGAAGTTGGAAGTCGGCCTTAACATCAGCGTTGCTAGACTTATGCAACATAGAAAGAAGTTGCGACTTGTTGGGATGGCTCAAGGCCTTAGCTTCTTGGTCACGAAGTCGCGTATTATCTTGTCGTTAAATAAGCGTGGAGAGGCGGTTTAGACGAATAAAAAGTGAAAAGTCGTTGAAATTATGTAGTTGTTTGAGAAGTTTATGGTACCTCTTATGGAGTGGTGAGACAGGCGACTTCTTTTTAGGTACATCCTGGGAATTATTAAACATTTTTTTCAGACAATCGGAAAAGAAGGAGTAGAAAATATCCGCAGCAAGCTGGGGGTCATGGGTGGGGAAAAATCACCCCAGTACTTCCGACGAACAAGCGTGACTAGCAAGGTCCAATATCTGCATGGGAATGTAATGTTGGAGGGGTGTGCGGGATTAGGTGGGCCACTAAGGGGCAGATGGCAGATAATCATTTTATGGTCACTGCTGGGGAAATTTGGTGTTACGGACACGTCGATGAAAGGCATGTTATGAGTAAATACCAGATCTAGTTTGTTCCCAATTCTGATAGGTTCGACAATTTGTTGTGTCCAGCCACCAAGATGAATGCTAGTGATCAGGTCCATAAGATTGAGAGGAGCCTAGAGAGTAGGCCAACAAAAATGAGGGGGACTGAAGTCGCCCGCAATGAGCTTGGTTACAGAAGGAAGGAAGGAGACGTACTTGAAAGACCTAAAGAGAATTTGGAATTTGGTGAGTGATACACGCAGCCAATGTGAAGAACAGTGCTTTGGAGGTTAACAGTGAACCAGAGGGAATCGGGAATAGAACCGAGCACCATGTATAAAGGGGGGTCGTGGTGTATACTTCCTTGACGTTGGCTAGGCACCCACCACCACGTCGGTTCGGTCTGTCGGTCCTTAGAAGACTGTACCTTACCAAAGATACTTGATCATTGAGAGTGCTCTCAGACAGCCATGATTCCATTATCAGGATAATATCGTAATTATTTGTGAGGACAGGTTTTTTAGGTGCAGGAGTTTGTCAAGAATAGAGCGCAAGTTGATTAGGGCTAAAGATGTACCATTTGTGGGAGGTGGTATAGGCACATCAGGAGGGCAGTATAAGTTGGAAGGAGGCAGACTATTGCGATTGGAAGCAGCGGAGATCAGGGTCAAAGGGGAATGTGTTGGTGTTGAGGCTAATGGAGGTTCACATGGGTTGGCTTCCAGCCAAGCTGGAGTAAATGTTGCAGTGAAAGGGACCGCTTAGGGGTAGAACAACTGGGCATCAACTAAGGGGGAAATTTCGGAGCAGATGGAAAAACCTGTGGGGTTTGGCGGGTCGATATCAGACAAGGGTGACTAGGCGCAGTCGAGGAATACCGGCAAGTCGGAATTGGGAATTGGCCGAAGAGGAGAGCAGAGGGCAGGGATGAAAATATGTAAGGAATAGGGGTGTAGGTTGGTAGATTAAGCTGCACTTTGTGGGAGGGGTAACTCAAGTTAAGTGGAACACCAAATATGGAGCAGTTAGTATCGGGAGCAGTAGAGATGGTTGTCAGGTGAGGAGTACGACTTGAGGCAGAGTGGGCGGCGTGTGGAGGCCGTATTTTGGTATTGGCAGGCAGTGAGCACGGTGAATTTGTAGTGATCACTGATACATTGGAGTAAAGTCGAAAACTTATTCGGTGATTTAAGGCGAGTTGATTAAGGAGGAGACAGTTGAATAAAGGAGGGGATTTTGGGAGGGATGGGAAGACCGGTGGACCTATTCCTCTGGACGGCGAGTGGCTTGTCACCGGAGGGAACAGAGAGCGAATTAGAGTTGAGGGTGTACCCAAAACCCGAAGAAGTGGGAGAGCGAGGCAAAAGTTGGCGTCTCTTACTGGGTGGCAGTAAGAGGGGAGAAGCTGAAATGTCTAGCTCAACAGTAGTGGGGTCAGATTTTAAAGAGTTCAGTACGGGAGCAGATGAGGAGGCAGTGGGCTGTTGTGAAGAAGCAGGAGGCGCTTGTGAAGATGAAGCAGTGGGGACTTGAGAAGAAGCAATGGAGCAACCAGATGTCTGTGTTGAGGGCTCAGGACTATCAGGCGTCTTCCTCGTGGGTAAAGTCCAGAAATATCTAGTGATTTCCCTTTGAAGAGGGGTCTTATCTTCGGCTATTTTTGTTTTCTTAATGGAAATTGGGAGTTACAGTGTTAAGTTTTTTAATGAGTACTTTGGCGGATAGATCATCTACAAATCGCATGAGGATTGGACAGTTGAGGCGCTGAACGCGCTTCCGCAGTCCTGAAATTTGACAAGGAAGGTGGGCCATACCACATGCATTCCACAATGTACGCTTGACATGCTCGAGGGGTATTCTCTCTGGGACATTAAACACGACTGCATTACGAGAGTTCCTCACTCTCATGAGAACTTTGGAAGCAACAGAGTCGATGAGGCGGCCAGCCGCTGACAGGTCTTGTAAGGTAGAATTTTCAATGCTTTCAGTGATGCACAGTAGGGTGACGAGTTAGAATACCGTATCTTCCAGCTTCAGAAGCTGAGACTTTATATCCGAGATGCTTCGGTCTTAAACAGCTGTTCTTTCCGCCGCCAAGCCTAAAAAGTCACAAAGGTTAACCGAACACTGTTTTATGGCCACGGGAGTTTGAATAAGCCTATTTTTCCCAGTAGTCGGAGTGTGAATGAATGGATTATTTTTGGAAGTCCTCTTTACTACACGCAGCATTTAGAAATATCAAAAAGACCCTTTGAGTGAGGCAGAAAAGTAATGGCAGACTAGAGCCAGGTTAGAATTTGCCGATGAGAAAAAATTCTCTGAAATTCTCTGGGTTACCTAAGTGCCCTAAGAAGTTGTAATGTTTAGTATTTGCTAAGATAGCTGAATGGAAACTATATCGATAACAGCAAGCAACACGACCTGGTGCAGTGCAGCAAGTTATTAAGAAAATTGTATCCATGTTCATGCGGACTTCAGTTTTCAATGGTCAATTGGTGGATTTTATGCGCTTGAAGGACTTCGACACATACATATTTATGTTATATATGTATGTTTACGTATATAAAGACAAATATATGGGGCGGTATCATAAACTAGCTCCCTGGATTAACTCCCCTGTACAGTGAGTACCATTAGCATCGGGAAGAGATGCGAATGAAGCATACCCGATTGATTTCGGTTCTGTTTGTGCACACCTTGCTGACTACTTAAGTGGTGCATGAGCGCGGAACCATAATGCGAGAGAACCTCGTGGGGTTGGGATGGCGGAGAAGTACGGGAAGTGGCAATTAACTTTTCCATTCTATCTTGTAAGCTGCTTCAGCCATTATATGTAGTCCGTTAGATATGTCGGGAATTGTAAGCAGCATTTAGAACTTGATGCATTTGGTCTAAGAAGCGCAACTTAGAAGCCAAAATAAGAAGTAAAAAAGAACTAGCACACATATATGTATGAACTTATATATTTATGTTCACAGAATTTATTGTTCACACTAGGAGCCGGAGCTTCACATATTGGGAAGTCCGCTTGCATTTTTGGTATCGAAAGCTCGATCGCTGCTGGCCGGATCAAGTTCACTTGCGTTCTGTTCCTCTTATTGGAAAGTGACCAAACCAGGATACCTCAGTGACTGAAACCAGGACAGCGGCTGTGTATCTTTGGAATAGTAGTTCGCGTTTCACTGATTATTCCCCCGTTTTATTCAAACCCGACTGTCCAGACGCCGATGCGTCAGCCAGTAGACAATCCGCCAGGTATGCGGAAGGTCTTCGGCGTTCGACTTCTCGGTGCGAGAAATGAAAGTGGATTTTACAGTACATATAAATATACATTCAGTGATCAGTCCCAATTTTCGAACCCATGGCACCTGGGCTTGTACTGATGGTCACGTACAAGTAAATTTATGCGATACATGTGCCACCAACTACGTGGATATTTACGGTTTCCATACTTTAATTCATGAATTGCTCCCGTATAGAGCCTAAAGCCCCTGGTCCTCGGTTTGTGAGACGCGAACGAAAGAGAAGAACTCAAAACACTGGATTGGGATAACGTGCGTGTTGGAGGAACTTAACGGCCTGCAGACGGTGTACACAAGCGGAGCAAGTGAAGTCACCAAATTTGGAAATTGTTCAGATAAACAAACTTCGTGGTCTTTGCAACTGTGTGTCATATCGATGGCAACACTGGTATTCCGGATCAGATGTTCAGCTGCAAGGAAGAAGTGCAAAGGCTGATACAGGGTCCCTCTCCTTAAAGTCCGAAGGAGTTGGACTTCGATTGTAGAAGTAGACCCGTTATGCCGATATATCAGGAACTCCGAATATAGCGCTCCTTTCATTCTTGGCGTCTCCTAGGGTGGTCTACTGGGTTTAACACCCGTTCCTTTTGAAATTCATCCATTAATGAGTCTACCGGAAGTCTCCAGCTCCAGGCTGACTAATCGTCCCTTTGTCCCGTGATTGGTTATCTTTTTGAAAGTACCAGGAGGAGGCGAGAAAAATGACGTAGTCAGTTCAGGTAAGAGAAGGCAAAAAGGAAAAAAACGGCCCCTGACGCGCCAGCTGATTTTCTACCACGATAACTTACCCAAACGACTTTCGGAGCTGTCGTTGTCTATAGGAAAGTAGAAAGAACAGATACCGGCAGGTGGAGTTTTTGTAGACGTAATCGCAAGCAGTGAGTGCCAGTCACAGCGTTAGGTGTAGCGAATCATCAAATGGAGGCCCCTGGATATAACGTCCGTCCTTTGGACATGCGTCATTGTTTCTAAGTCGATGTCAAACTCATGTGACGGAATCAGTTGATGTAAGCTTGACAAGGTGTCGATGACGAGGCGACGCCTCGGGAGCTTATCGCATGTCCGCATTAAACTGAGACTGTCAGAAAGGCGAAGCTTGTGATCCATGAGCGCGATGAGAGTACATCTTTGAGTCCCCGTTTTAGATGCGCGTACAATAAATGGGGGCTCGATTCCCTTCCAACGAATGGAATATGGAGAACGATAGAAATCGATAGGTTTTAGTCATTATATTGGTTATCCGGTATAACTGGCAGGAGAAGGGGGAGAGTACGATCTAGTGGCCAGGGCTGATTGGCTGAAGCGCACCCTGCCACTATAGTCGAGCGATGGAAGATAGCGAAGCTGTTTTGTCCGCCGGTACGAGGTAGACTCAAACAAGAAGACTTCAAACAACTAGTCGACAGAAGTAACTGAGACTTACCTGAATTCATGACCTATGGAAGATTCTGGTCAGTGTTTGATCCACCGGTTGCTTTCCTCGATGGATGACCGATGAGAGCCACCCAAATGTCCTACCGGACTTTTAAAATCGGTCCTTGTGTCCGAATGAAGAAGATTATTATGCAGCACTGGATAAGCCCAGTATGAAGGTGTACCAGTACTTTGAAGTGAAATTGTCCTAACTATAAGCCACTTTGTGTGACAGAGGAGGATGTTTCGATCGGGAAGGTCGCCCATAGCTGGAAGAAGACCTTGTACCTGAAGCGGAGGCTCCTGGGAAGCGGTTGTCTTTCCCACTCTGACTCAGGTACAAACACCTACTCATAAAAAGGAGCTCCCGACCTCTGTGCTTGCGGTTGCATTTCAGTGATTTTGGTGTCCATGAATCCATTACCGTAAGGCAAATGACAGATACCTGAGCAGACGATCTGAAGTTCCCTGCCATATTTGCTGCGCCGAAATTTGGCTGTCTAAAGGCTACTACAATAGGAAAACACCAGAATCGGAGATTGAAAAATGATCCAGAAAATACGGACAAAAAATGCCAAATGGTCGAAGAAAAAATGTTTATATTAACAGCGGGAGAGCTAACAACAATATAAGGATCTGCCGATTACCTCCCGCCTGTTACTTCTTTGAATTTACGCTTCTCGCATGCAGCGCTCGCAAGCCCTGCTTCCGACACACTACCTCGGCATATGCCAGCGTGCCGTCTCTGTACTCGGGCTCTGTGGGAATATGAGGGTTATGCACTTCGTAGTCTTTTCTCGTTGACCTCCTCGAAGGGCGCAACCACAGAATCCGAGGGGTTGTGCGATCCAACACCATTCTACAGAAAATCGAAATACCGGAAAAAGGGGACAAAAGTAGGCGAACAAAAAAGAAACTTGCCTGGCTTTGGCATCATTCAGGGCTCACATGTTCAGTGGTTGGTCAAACCATACCACTCAGTTTCCTCTGTACGCTCGTATGCCAGCCCTTCTTACTGCCCTTGAACTACCCGTCCGGTAAATTTCTATTATGCAGGACGCCACCACTATCACCAGGGCAATGTGTTCCACAACCGGTGAGAGGGACGATATTACGGGTAGGGAGAGAGTGGTTAGTATATATAGGAAATGCAAGCATGCAGCTTGCATTGAGAGTTGTAAAGTGGCTACCTGGTTTAGCTGCGCGGGTTTGGATAAACCGTGATGTGTGATGAACACACAAGCAAGGTAAATGTTGCCACACCTCCTCGTATTTCTTACTGTTTGCGCCTAATTGTCGGTAAAACAGTCCTTACTTTTTGATGGATTTTTGCTGATCTCTCCGTGGCTCATAAGGCCCTTAACCGCAAAAATATTTTGGTAGCACTCCTGACTGTGAGGTTACTTAATACAAGGTAAAAATCGTTTGTTTGGATAAAATGTTGGTAAGTGTCACGCTGTTCAGTGGTCGACTGGCTTGTAACATTTGATTGATGCAGTTATCATTTTCAAGCTGATGCGCAGGCCCCACAACCCACTGTCCCTGTATCGTTCGTGTAGCTTGTTTGTCGTGATCCACCACCATTTTGTCGACGGTTCAGCTGATGTTTGGCCAAAGGGGCCCAAATTCGGAGCCTTTCGGCCAGGGTTTTCACAAATGTCTCGAGTTTATGCGCCTGCGACTTGAGGACCTGTGCATTAGTCGGAAAACGGGTTCGTCAAGTGCCGCTCCAGTACGCGTTTGAAACATTCGCAATGTGACTCTGAGGGAACACCGAGTCTGTGCGATCTATGGCAGCGTAATGGAGAACCGTCAATGGGAGAATACGAGAACGGCCCCATGGGCCACTTAATTTTAATTGACACTGAGGAGTGTTGCCCTCCTTCAGGGGTTGTGATTGCCTTTGGTACGTGGGCCTTCTTTCACGCGTGCAACAACGGGTCGTTGGTGACTAGCATTGTAATGCGGTCTCAGAGGTGTGATGCTCGATGGAAGTAATTGGAATCGCATGTTTACTTCCATAACGGGTAGTGGAGTGTACCATTTGTGAAATAGTAGAGGCCACTGGATTAGTCGTGATAATGATTGCCATGAAGCCTCAGTGGCTGCACCAACTGTCCGGTGAAATTGGCTGTCATATGTTCCGTCAGCTAGATACCTATGCTTTAGTGTGTGGACATCAGTGGTCGGCTAGTGTGACTACCTCTATTTCACAGGTGGTAGAGTTGTCTAAATGCGGAAGAATTTAATCGCCTTTGCACCCTACTCTATGCCGTGTTATGTCATTTAAGTCGCATGCGTAATAAGTAGGAGTTGGAAACTCGCTGCAGCCAATAAAGCAGGTATGTCCGCATTGACAGTAATAGCAAGTCTATTACCTGATGATTGAGTAGCCGGAAAATAGAAACAGAATTATGAAATGTACAGAGCCAGCGTGCATCTATATTTCTGTGCAGATTACAAAATGTACCGGTACGTATTCATATGAGCACGGATTTGTTTAACCATGCATGAAGGTGATCGGTGATCAGTTATAAATTGCTGAGAAAGGGCTTTCGTGCACCGTTGTTTGTCTGACATGTAATTTTATTCGATACAAATACCGATAACTACGTGAAACAGTGGCTGATTTGATGTTGACGGGTACGGCAAATTCGTACGGTACCATAACATGGTCGCTATAAAACGCAACAGCAGTCGGCAGAATGCAAGTTACTCTGTCCTGGGGATTAGTACTTAAGCGACTTCCTAACCTTCCGGGGACCGATCACAGTTAGGTCTTCCAAAAACCGACCAATCTGTTATATACACGGGTAAATTAGGCATAAAATTAAGTGTGATTGTAAGCCATTCATTTTTACCACAAGTGGTTATTTCCTTTCATAAGTCAAACTACTACACAGTGCAAAGGCTGGAACTGGTAGGGTACGAGTCTTTCAGGTGTTTATACCGTAATGGTTGCACATTTGAAGGCGTGAGTTTGTAGTTATAACTTCAAGAGCCCAGTAAAAAAGGAGGAAAAACTAAACCGTCGGCTTGCAGTTGCATCACAAGTAAGTTCAGCAGTTGAGCATCAGAGAACCGAACTCTGGCTGCAATGAGAGTCAGCCTTGTCATGAGGGAAGGTTATCCTTAGGACTACCCTTACCAGTATATATCACATGCAACTTACACATTTAAATCAGCTTGTTTACAGGTTTGTCTACACATATCTGTATTTCGGCGTAACTACCTTTGTTTCACTCTGCGGTCTGTTAAAGAATGTTATCGGTTATCCAGTCTACATGATAAAATGTACCCTCAACGTCACGTATTCCCGGAAATCATGACACGTAAACCGTAGCCACAGTACTGTTACACAAGTAGTTCTTCAAACAGGGTATGCTTTATTTCGAGTGCCTGCTTCAATTATATCCATGGTGTTTACAAAGGAAGTATACCGCCCTACAATGAAAGCTGGTGAATGTTCAACAAGCTATGATGACACCTACAGTAGAGATGAAAAACCTATCGTTCCCGCCAACATGACGTCACAAGTTTTTGGTAAAATGAGATAATGAGAATGGTCATTAATAGATTAGACTACGATGCAGGCCATACAGTTTTATAGAGAGAGTAACTCACATAGCCCGACCGAGAGACGCGTGGCAGCCCGTTGCAATCGTTCCAGTTTGGCTTTCTCCACAGCCGTGCAGGGTAGTCTGCCGTACCGCCATATTCCGAGAAAGGATGTTTAATAATACATAATAATTAATAATAGTTTATTTCGGATAACCCCGAAGCATGCCGCAATGCAAGATCAAACAGTACAGTTGAAAGGTGAATGAAATTTACAGTAGGACTGTACAATTATGCGAACGCGATTGAATATAAGAGAAGGCATTTAAGTCAATTGCTGCGATACCGCCCGGTAAATTTAAACTCAAGGTCAAGTGGTCGGTCCGGCTGGGGTATGACGGAGTCGCCCCGCCTAGCTTGGCGCGTCTATTTTTTAGGCGCGAAATTTGAAAACGTCACATTGATCTACCTTCTTTTTGCTGATACCTTGGTAATCTTTGCGGTATTTAGTGTAAAATTGCTTCGGTGACAATTTTAAAAATAGTTATAAATTTTCCAGCTCAAGCAGTTTTCTGCACTTCTCATAATTAGAAAGGTGGATGATTATCTTCTTTTTACAACCACGGCGTCACATCGATGGATTCGGTGACATACTGAACATATATATAACGTATCGTTGGGTACGATGCCATAAAAATGTAAATCGGTTGCTGGGTCATTGTTTTCTGCATATTCCTTACGTCGAAGATTTTTAGTGTGCGACATTGAGGCTACAGGGCCTGGTGGCTCCTTAATGATGCTTTTAAGCCAAGAGAACCCCTAGGGAATTTTTAAAGGTGCTCTTCGTCGATTGTACTTACTAATTGAAAACATGAGGAGAATATGCTTACGAACTGACTTGAAACAGCTCAACGGTGGAATCGAAATACCATTTTTTTCCAGCTATTCTGATATAACGAGTCAGGCGATCTTCTTAAGTTATCGTTAAATAACTGAAAGCGAATAGAAATTATTGTTTGTTGACAAAATCTTATGGTTTTCCACCGTTCATTTGTGGATAAAATTCGGAGAGAATATCTATATATATATATATATATATATATATATATATATATATATATATATCCCAGCAGCGATTGTAAGTGCCTCCAATAGGTACACTTAGTTGTATACAACTTAATGTTCTCCTCAGCATCATCCTACTTCACCCATTGTTGAGCTTGTACACTTAACTATTTTTAGCAATAATACGTAAGGCAACCAACGGTACAAAAATTACGGAGATTTTGTGACCAATCGCAGGACTTATTCACCGTCCCATCACGGTTTTAACGTACGCAGTAAAGCAATCTAAGTGTGCTATAACCAACCCGTTGAGCACGTGGAAGAAGACACACGCGCTAACGCACTTATCTAAGACTAAGGAAAGCAACTGAAGGCATGGAAAATTCATGGTAATCAGATTGTGGTGGCCCCACTGGGGCCGTTTTGCGTTCACTTGTGAATCATCCTCCGTCATCGAGCCAGGCAGTGCATGCAGATGTAGTCTTCGTCGCGTTGAAAACCAGCGCATTGAAAATGCGTCCAGCGTCCGCAGGACTGGCACTGAACCCATTGTACGTCTTCATCCAGGTCAACTGCTGGTTCCTCCATCCTGCATATACTGCAGACTTCCTCCCGCATCGGCGGGGCCTGAGGATCCAGTCGTCTTCTTTTGTTGGTAGTTCGGTATTCAGCAGAGTTTGTGGTCCGCAACCATCGGAACTGCACCGCTTGCAGCGGATGCCCTACGACAACGATATCCTCTTCACCTACACTCCTGACACTCAAAGGTGATTTACGCTTAGATTTCGATACACCGTCACTGGTGCTAGGTATTGCTGAACAAACACCTGAGGAACTACAGGAAGGTACCATTATCTTGGAATCCTCCTTATCCCTCAAGGGGCTGTCGTAAGTCACCTCCACTCTAATTCTTGCCCTCGGATGTAGACCAATGATGCGCGTCAAGTGTCTAACCTGGTTTGTCAAATTCCGGTAGTTGTCACCCCCGAGATTGCTTAATGCGACGGCTGAGTCCTTCGCGATATCTTCACATTCGGCTAGTTTTACATTTTTGCCGGTGACCCGCATTTGCTCCGGTATTCGGCCTACCTGTGTAGTTTTCACGTTCATCGGTGCATTTGTATTTGCCAATGTCTATCGGCCGGTTTGTATCTGTTCCAGAGGAAACCTAGTCTCCTTAACCACACGACGCATGTATAGACATGGCAAAGCCCACTGATGACCGAACGAACAGTCACACTGTGAGCGGCCTGAAAGCAGCGATACTCGGTATACACGACCCCTTGACGTACGAACAGCATAGGAGCCATTCTATAAAGTAATGCACAAAACTTTTTGGCTATGAAGATGTTGCACTAAGACCTCACGTGCATAAGGTGTTATTTTATTTAGAAGCGAATACATCCACTGTAGCTCTTCTGGAGCTGTGTATTGGACCATCTTGTCCCTAGTTAGTCGTCGCCTACGCTCATCAGCTGGTGACTCCGAACGGTCAACCACTTTTTTAAACACGTCATAAACTGATGACTTTCGGGACAGGCCATCTTTCAGATGCCTGTTCTCTACTTCCACTCTATTTGTAGTGAAATTGTTAAACAACATGTAATGACGCGTCATATGCCTCGCCCAGTTTGCCTTAAATGGCATCCAAGTATGCAGGAGATACTTGGCAGCTTCCGGGCTTCTGGCTTGTATAGCTTTAAAAAACCTAAGAAAACTTACTCTGCTTTCAGTGTACACCATGTTACCCATCCACTGAAACAGTCTTAGCCTGTCCATATTTGACAACGCACACAACTGATTACATTTCTTTTTCATGTATTGAAGTACATGAAACCTACAGAACACTATCTGCGCATCGGCGTACTGCACCGCGAAGGCATTATGCCGCGCTACGCTCCTATCAACCACTATCGTTTTGCAACCTCTTG
The DNA here is from genome assembly GCA_948099385.1 of Fasciola hepatica. NCBI lineage: Eukaryota > Metazoa > Platyhelminthes > Trematoda > Plagiorchiida > Fasciolidae > Fasciola > Fasciola hepatica. Next base: position 4,030,701 of record CANUEZ040000016.1, read on the forward strand.
ACTTAGGCAACGCCTCAGCCAGGTAACCCACAGCTGTATGATAGCTGTTGCCACTCTCGTTGGAAAGAATGGCATATAACAAACTATGCCCTAAATCCATTTCGTTAACGATCATTACGTGCCACAAAGCATATCCACCGCAATTCATTTAGTGAGTTGCATCTGCAAGCATAACATCGCAAAGCTTGCGGATTAGTTCCATGCCCACAAAAGGCACGAACAATACAAACTTGATAACGTCACCATCACATAAAACTTTGTATTGCCCTCTATCTTTTAATAACTGACCTACCATGGTCGCCTCGTTCCGGTTATCCCAGGTGGTAAGCCTATTTCTGATGGACCGGAAATCATCATTACAAAGACGACGATTCAACGCCTTTGTCGTATATTCCCTAAGCTCAGACATACGGTGAAAGGTATGCATCAACTCAAACACATGACATTCTTGATCGCGTGTCAAACGTCTATTCCTAACATACAAAACCTCCGCACCGCACTGAAAACTATGAGTATGGACCACTGACCACCGCGTCACCATGTACACACTACCAACGGCACGGAGCGTGACGAAAGCCTCGAATCCCTAGTTTGGGTACCTGAAGCAACGAATAAGTTTCCGTTCGGAAGTGAACAAACATTACCTTCTAGCGGAACAATGTCTCCGTCTGCAATGTACGCAGCAGTACTTGATGAAATAATACTCCACGTTGCTCGCCAAAACTATGCCACGCTTGTGAGCCGCTTCAGCCGTACCAGAATTATATACGTAGAAACTTGATAAAGTCGCCCATTGGAACTCCCGAAAATCAGAGTTGAAACACTCTAAATTCGGGTAACTTCTCAGCATCAAACGCCGAAATTCAGTGGCATTGTCCACAACTGCCCACTCCATTACGCCAACCGACCAGCAGAACACACCCGGAACTTGTGGCTAACATGGCATTCGACCTGACTTTTATATGGCCAACTAACCAATGAACTCACAGACATCGAAACACACAAACAAAAGTTTCATTTTCAGCTAAAACATTTGATTTTTTAAGTCAAAGTTAACAAATCTAAATAAATAAAATTTGGAGCAAGTTTGAGACCGAGGAATCATCCTCCCAATTCTAAACTCCACGTTACATCAACCCAGGTGGGGCGAGTCCGCAATTTCGTCCGGCTGGAGGTGGGCATAGTTATTCTTCCAAAGTGTGGGGTGGGTAGAGAATGGTACAAAATCACACAAATCCTACAGAAGGAAGACTGTCCTGTCGGAGAACTAAACTAGATTGACGGATACGTGGATATCGTGAAGAAAAAACATTTCTGAAGGAGACGTATTCAAGCAATAGAGCTTCACAATGTATGAGAGGAGTTGCGATGAAAAATTAGACGATAAAAAATTGTAGCACAATACATAAAGACCAAGAAAATCGGTCAAGGATAGCAATTTTGGGGTACAGTGACCGTATATCGGTTGAGCCAGTTGTAAAACGAAACGGACAACACACTGGACTGTGGGTGTCAAATTGATGGTAAAAGAAGTGACCGGATAGAGCATATGGACTTTGAGTGGATTGTTTTGCTTTTAGAAAAGAGGAATGTAATGCATCAGAAAGAAACTGGTAACTGACAAAAAAATCTACTTGTGGTGCGTAGCTACGATAGTGGCAGAAAAGTGGCTTGCAAGGGGGATGACCGGTTGAATGACTAGTAAGTATTTACATACTGATAATTCTCACCAAAGACTTCACGTGGTGAAAAAAAATGTATCAAGTATCGGAAGTGTCTGAGACGATCTATTGGAATGAAGCATGGGAAAGGAAATGCACAGAACAACCGATGAATAGGTTTGCCAAGTTCGGCAGCCGGATATGGGCGCAGTGTGTGTGATAAACCAAATGGGCTACACATCTGGACCGTGGTTGCCAGGGTGATGGTGAAGGAAGTGACCGGATAAAACATATGGACTTTGAGTGGATTGTTTTGCTTTCAGGAAAAACGAATGTAATGCATCAGCATAAACTAGGAATCATCGAAAAAATCGTTGCGTGGTGCTCAACTACAACAACAGGATGGACACAGCTGGCAAAAACAATGAAGTGCTGGGCAGAAGACTATCAGTTTGTTTGATACAAAAGGCGGACCACTTTGTGGCGACAGAACAGAACTCTGCGGCACAAGAGCTTATCAGATGTGCAAAAGTGAAACACGATACCTTGCAAGATGAGGACATTGCAATGCAACAGCCCTAAGTGGGCAAACAGCGGAGCAGGCAGAGAAAGCAAGCAAACACAGAGTCGTCGATTATTGGAAATCTCAAGAGATAAATTTCACAGTGTCATATATTGTCTGGAGATTGTGGTACGGAAGTTAGTGACGGCAATAAATGCGTTATTTCTCGAGTATATCGGTAAAAGTAGCTAAAAGGGATGGGTTTTATCTTAGAGAGTGGTTAAGTTTGCAAATAAGACTGGTGAATAGTTTGGCATGAAACCGCGGGAAGTGGACCGGGAATAATGAGCCAGAAGTGTTGATGGGTTTTTAAGTATGCGGTAATTGTGCACCAAAGAAAGCAATTTTTGCCGGACGAACAAAGCGTTAGGTTATGAAGGCAAATTTGAAGCGAGCACGATGGAGAGTCAATGTTGGCTGGAGGAGACAGCAACATTTTGAGTATATGAACGGTATTCCTTTTGTTCTGTTTTCTTGTTGTTTTTTTCAATCCGCAACCGGTGCTAGTGGGTGGGGCTGACCGTGCACTAGACACCCAACCTGAAAACCATTTCTGGAAGCAGGAGGTGCGATCCACCTAGTTGCGCCCGCACATCGTTGCAGACGTTCTGCACGCCCGATGTGCACCGGCCAAAGCGGAGGATCTGTCCGCGCCCCGCACCGGCGGGATTTGCACGGGTGATTTTGGTCGAGATCATACAGACGTAGAGATGGCGTAGTCTAGGAGATTGTGGGGGATCCAGATTTAAAGCCGTACTTTTAGGCCAGATATTTTGCTGGTGTTATCTCCGGATCATTCCAAGACATCAAATGGGAGATGCGCGCCGGTTGGTGGCTGGAAGCATAAGAGTAGATAGACGCAGTCTGGGATGCTCCCAGCTGAGGATCAACGGTCAATGGTGAAAAGAGAAATCTAGTAATGTAGACACAGACTACTTTGGGAAGAATGATGACTGTGAGCCATTGGGAGTGAATGGAAATACAAAAATAATGACCAAAACTATGAGTAAGAATGATGATTTAGAAGGTGAGTGGTGGTCACTGGAACTGGATTGTGTTGGGAAGCTAAGGCAAAATGAAGGAGGGGAATGGGGTCAGTTCGGACCGAGTAAAGCGAATCAAATGTGATAGAGATAATAGATAGGAGACGTTGGAGCGCATGAATTGGGGAGAATCTAACAAGAGCAGTGTCAGTGATGTAAGTCATTCTAAGGGGTACTAATATGCTGGCGATGGAAAAGGCATATGGGGTAGGTGATGTCGACTTTGCAAAGGATGTTAACCGGGTCGTGCTTTCTTTCTCTATTCAAAAATCTCGGTCACCCTCATAAACTTGTTCCAACGTGGTGCACATGTGGGTTAATGGTAGTACTTTGGCGACATCTAAATGTTTTGTAAGGACAATTTTGAAACGGTCTAGCGTCTGGCAGGCCCGAATGTCTTTGGGCAGTCTGTTCCAAATGCGGGAATAAACGGTGATGAAGAACCTTTCTCTTAGTTTTGTCCTGGTGTATGGGACTTTAGTAGTATGATTTCGGTTAAGAAGAGGGTAGGGTGCGTCTTGAGCGAAACATAGATCAGTGATGGACGTATGCGCTCTAGAATGTAGGAGGTTGAATAGAAGATAAAGATTGAGTTTCATACGTCGTAGCCATAGGGGTTCAAGCCTAAGTGGCTCACATCTCTCTTTATAATTCAAGGGGGATGATGAACCGATTAAGTGCTTGGTGAAGGATCGCTGAACTCTTTCGACCGCAAGTCTGTCAGATTTGCGCATGTGGGGCAGTACTCAAGCTGTGGTCTGGCGTGAGATTTAAAGATCAGAAGCTGGCTGTTGCGCATTCTAAAAGTTCTGCAGATGAGGGATATCGTTCTCTTAGTATTAGCCACCTGGTAGGTGGCTTTTTCTTGAAAGGCGAACGTGCAAGAATATTGTAGACTGAGATCTCGTACTAGCGGAGTAGTAGGAATGAATGAGCCGTTTAAGGCGAGGCACTCAGTAGGAATTTTACTTTTATATGTGAGAATGGCACTCCTAGCAGCGGAGAAACTCATTTTCCAAGTGTTGCACCCTATGTCAAGAGCGTTCAGGTCGTCAGCTATTTTGGTGAGGGTATAGGTCGAGGTATGAGGTTCAAATGAATATACAATCTTAACATCATCGGCGAATAGGAACGAGGTGCCATGGCGTATTACTTTGAACACGTCGTTTATGTAGAGAAGAAATAAAAGTGGGCCTAACACACTGCCCTGTATAACACCACTTGTGACTGGCCGGGGTGATGAGAGGTAACCCTCAATGTTTACTGATCGTGATCTCGTGCTAAGATAGGATCACAACCAAGAAAAGAGCGGGTCTATTATGCCGTACGATTTAACCTTGGTTAGCAGCTGGGCGTGAGGCACGCGGTCAAATGCTTTCGTCATATCAAGGAAGATAACGATAAATGCCATTCCAGAGTCAGCTGATGTTGTGATCAGATTAAGGAAATCAAGTTGGCAGGTCAGACACGACCCAGACTTTAAGAAGCCGTGTTGGTTTTTATTTATTAACCCACGGGTGAGGATAAAACTGGCAATCTCATCTTAAACTACTCGTTCCATTATCCTAGATATAATGGGAGTGTGGTTTATGGGGCGGTAATTAGCGGGGTCATGTAAAGCACCCTTCTTAGGGATGGGAATAATAACGGAAGTTTCCACTAGGATGAGAAAATGCTTTGTGACATGGAGAGATTAAATAAGTTCATCAAAAGCATCACAATGTCCGGGCCGCCAAGACGAAACAGAGCTGGTGGGATACCATCGGGTCCAGGGCGAGCCAGAGGCCGGGTGGAATTTAACAGCTTTCTGACTTCGTTGGCTGAGAAAACTACGGTTGACAAGGTGTCAACAGTCAAGGAGGTGAGATCCTGGGTTGGACTGTTGTGGTCTGTTATGAAGGTAGAAGCGAAGAAGTTATTGAATGCCTCAGCGATTAACTGAGGCGAGCTAATATAAATGTTCTTTGATAGGAGCAAATACGGTATTTTGGTTGTACTGCGGGGGTTTCGAGTTTTAATAAGGTCAGAGAGGTGGGCTATTTTATTCGGCTGGTTGAGAGCCTACAGTTCTTGCTTCTCCAGTTTGTTCTCATTTTCGCTTAGTAGCTGGCGTGAGAGGTGGCTGAGGCAGAGGAAGATAGAAAGGTCGTTGGTCCTTTCGTAGGCGAGCTGCAACTTTGCGAACTTACGTTGCAACTTTTTTTGTCGATCGGTCCTTCTCCCACTGAATTCAGTTATCTCGGAAGATATGATGTTAAGAGGACAGAATAGGTTAGAGTACATCACATCCGACGCCAGTTAAGGATCAGATGTTTGAAAAAATTCATCCCATGTCTGGTTACGAAGGATGGTGGGTAAAGTATCCCAATTTGCATTTCGGAAAAATTTTCGATTTTGAGGACTTTCCTGGTGATGCGGCTGAACGGAGAATTCACACGTTATGACCCTATCGTCACAATCAGGAAGGTGGCTAAGGACATTTGCCTTTATATTTCGTAGGCCTAAAGCAAAGATAAGGTCAAGAATATTGTTCCCTCTGGTGGACGATTTTACGTGTTGTGTCCATCCGCCAGCACGGATGCATGAGATACAATTGCATAACTTCGGAGAGGAATTCAGGGTTGTCCAACAAATGCCAGGGAGGTTGAAGTCCCCCGCTATGATTTTAGCAGCAAGCGGGATTTCAGCTACGTGACAGAAAGCATCGGTGATTGCATTTACGTTGCCCATGTTGTAGCCCGGCGGACAGTAAACACAACCAATAAAGAGCTGCCTCTGAAGCAGGGGTATAGAGATCCAAACAGAGTCTTGGACCTTATCAAGGACAGGAAGTTGGAGTAAGTGTGTTCCAAGGCTGCTCTTACTATAAGCAAGGCATCCACCACCACGTCTCTCAGATCTGTTCGTAGCAAATATATTATAACCGGGTATGGAAATGTGTCGGAGGGAAGTTTTGTCAGTAAGCCAGGTTTCGGTTACGAGGATTACATCCGGGTGAGATTTCAGTGCAAGGGAGCGAACGGATGTAAGTTTACTTACAAGAGAGCGAGCATTGTAAAGTGCAATTGTGAAACTATCATTATCGTGGCCATGACTTACATGGAATGTATGACTCCTTAAGGTGGCTGACAGGTTTGGAGAAATTGTAACCACTGGCGGACTGTGGGATGGTGTAGGGAGAGATTTGGTATGGGAGGAGGCGGGACATTCAGAGGAAACGGAAAAACCGGCAAATTTAGATGGGGTGGTATTAAGTCCGAAAGCTCGCGACTATCTGGAATTGACGAGCAGGATGCACGTGGTTCGGTGGCCCGTAAGTAGTCAACCGAAACCGCATTTGGATAGGGTACTGGCGTAACGGTCTGAACAGTCTTGTCGAGACTTCCTTTTGCGTCGTTGAAAGAAGTGTTTTTATGGTTCACTCTATTTGGAGGCAAAAGACTGATTGGGTTCGGAGAGCGAGGTCCGGGTCCGCGAGTTGAGATGGCTGACTTTGCCGATAAAGCTACTCTATTTTCGAATTCGTTACGGGTACCGGTGCAAATACATCTAGTCTCGCTCCTTTCTGTGGTATGCAAGGAATGACGTCAGCAGTTGAGGGATTACTGATTTTACTTCAGGTATTGGACTGTTATCCCGATCAAGTTTTGGATTTCGGACTCCTGCAAGGGTCGGCTTCCCTTTTTTCGAGCTATATTCTGTGGGAGTAGTTTGTAGGTTCGACCGGACACTTCTTGAGCTAGTTGAAGGAATCATGTCAATCGGGGTTTTGTATGGTAATTTGTTACTAGTCTTTGAGTTGGGGGAACTTTTATCAGTTTTGCGGACGTCAGGAGGCACATTAATTTGAACCGTTTCATTGAGACTGTTCTGCAAGTTTTGAAGTTTGCGACGCGGCTCCGATGGAGTGGAGACTGATGAACTATCTAGGTCGACAACTATTTTGCGACTAACCACAGAAGAGGTCTTCTCATGGTGGCCGACGCTTGGTAAATAGACCACTAGAGAGGGACTACTGGATAAATGTTTACTAGGGTTATGGTTCTTCGCATGGCTTTTGTGAAGCTCTCTTTGTAGGGGGGTTTTATCGGGAAGTATTTTTGCCAACTTTAAACCTGTATTTGCGACGACAAAAGACTGTCGGTTAATAAATTCCTTGGCAGCAACTTCAGTATTAAACTGAAACAGGAGTGGGCATGTATTTTGCGAAGTTTTACGGAGTCTGACATAGTAGCAAGGTTGCGAGTCTAGGTTGAAAGCCTTTAAGATTACGTTCTTGCAGTTGAGAGAGGTAACTTATCCGGAATGTTGAATACTACTGCCTTGTTGGCTTTCTTGATGCATCTTAATATTTCAGAGGCAACGGTATCAATGAACTTCGTGGTTGAGATTAGGTTTGCCTGAGTGTGGTGTAGAGGTGGGTCAAGCAGGAACGCTAATGGATCTAATTGACCGATGGTTTTATCATAAGCGTCAAGCCGAGAGGAAAAACTATTCATGGTTTTGCGTATTTCAGCAGTTGCTTTGGTAGCATCTCCAAGTATATCAGCGAGGGATACTGAACAACTTTTGAGCGTGCTTTGGAGGTTAGGGGTCCTACAACGGCGAGTGCTAGCTGTGATTTTGGGCCGGTGGGCAGCAATGGAACGCATAGCTGAGCTGTTGGAGTGATTGGTAGTTAATTTGACGCAATATCGCGGGGAGAAAAGTAATGACAGCTGACACAATGGGCGAGTTATCGGACTATGGTAAATTGCGGCGTATCAAAAGGGTGAGAAAAAAAGTGGCTGATTACCTTTGAGAGGCCGGATAAGAAGAGAGAATACTTAGGAAAGATTTTGAACAATTGATTAAGTTACTTGGAAACCACGAATCTCTACAAAGTTTTGTTGTACTGATTAGCGATAATAACTGACGCCAAAAGGTTGGTGTGCCGCAGTTATTGCTACTATCGGACCAATAAATCAGTTTGAATAGCAATAAGTAATGGCAACAGCTAAATCATTGATCTTAACGCAAAAAACCTGAGACAACCTGATTTTGCGTCACCATGACCTTGACCTAATTCAGCAAGTCGTAAGCATGCGAGGCATACAGCAATCGAAAGTTGTCTGGGGGTAGAGGCTCAAATGAACGGCGAATGGGGCCGAGTATTCTCCACGCTGAGAGGCAGGTTCTGTCAGCTTGCGCTGATGTCTTCAGATTGTTGTTGTCAACAGCCCTGGGGTATTCGCCTTCCAGAGTACGACGGAGCACGATACTCCCAGGACAGTAAGCGTGGGTGAAGTTCGGTCCACTAATATTCATGCAGGCACCCTCGTCCTCTTTCACGTGTAGACCCGAGTAGTCCATGAGTTGACCAGAACATGAAGGTACCCCTGTAAAATCTCACGAGCCTCTGAAGATCATATGGTGCACCAGGTCTTTAGATCATCTGTGCGTAAAGCATTGGGATAGAGGGGCCCAAAGAAGGTAGTTTGCGAACACTAGGAACACCAGAGGTCGTAGCGGGGGGAGGCCTGAAGCACACCACGGCTGACTGAATACCACCCTGACTGGGACTATACTACTCCTGCGGAAAAGGTGTAAGGCTACCCAACCCTGCTTCGCGGTTTCTTTAATGAACCTGCCATCCTTCCCTCCGTACTGCGTGGAACACTTGCGCTTTACCGTGATGCTTGGCATTGTACGAATACGTTAACCAGAACTCTATTCTTCACAACCCTTGAGAACGAAAAGGCGATTTGGCCAGATAGTTGTTGGCGTGCACTTGAGCGCTTGTGTGAGACTGTGAGCAAGAGTAACAGTCAGACGGCCACCGCGCTCGACAGTCAGCTTTTAGCTAAACAGCAACGGTCGAAAGCTTAAGTGAAGGTGGCCGACTCCACAATGGTTTTATAGACTTAGAATTCCTCACCCCAGTGAAGCTCTGCCTAGAAACACCGGAGGCCCGGAGTTTCAGCAACCGCTTATCGTGAGAAACTTCCGCAAAAGCTTTACTAAGGCCCACAAAGGTTAAGTCAGATCAGCTCGGTTCAGATCAAATCAGATCAGAGCACAGGACTGGCGGCCAAAGCCAATGACAGTATGGTTACTTGCACCTGCAAGCCCTCGAGTCCTACCTTGCGCAGACTTTCGGAGATCGTCTACCTTTTAGGAGCTGGAAGCACCGCACGTGTCGGGAGGGCTGTCAGAGGGAGTGATAAAAAGCAACGTTTAGATAGGGTAGGGCTCGAAAATCAGTAGGTTTGCTGTTTCTGTAACGGCAAGACCTCTAGCTGTCAGCTCTGGTGAAATAGTTGGGAAGAGAAAGTTCCAGGATAATCAAGGCGTGCTTAAGGGATGCATATGGGTAAAGTGAAAGTGGCTGAAGAAGAGGAGGGAGAAGTACAGCTTAAAGGGGAGAAATAAGAGAAATGGTGAAGTGGACCGTTATTCTACAGCCAGGCTGAAGTTCCTGACTGACGGGTAGCCTGGAAAGGCATGTACCCACAGAGCTTCCAGATTTCTGTTGAACACTTCCACGGTGTTGGCCTCTGCCACCTCCTCGAGAAGTTAATCCTAGTCGTTGGTTATCGTGCAGGCAAAGGACCGGACCCTGCTGATTGGCCCTCAAACTGATTGGATTTATCTGGTGTCCACAAAGGGCGGAATTTCCATCGCGGGTGAGCCGTGGATGTCGATGGCTGGCGTTCCTCTTGGTTGTTCTCCTGCCTCGATCGATCCCTTCGTGCTTTCATTCGCTTCAGCAAGAATAACCCTGGCTCCGTCAGCCTGCTTCTGTTCTGCACCCCTGGCAGCCCAAACCTTTCTCGTGAGCCTTCTCTGAGCCCTCCACAGAAGGACGGCGTCACTTACTTACTGTGTACTCCAGGCTTGGACTACGTGCTCCAATTAGGGTTGGACCGGGGTCGCATACATTGAGGTGAGGGTTCCGCGCTGCTGGTAAGTGGCTCTGTTTACCATGTTAGCAGCCAGCGGACGTTGTACCAAAGGTTTAAGGTCACTTGAAACGACCATCCTAAATTCTCTGACCTCTTATTGCTGGACCAGTGGTTTCGGGTCGTCCAGTTCCAAATACCGCATTCCGCTGGCTCTTTTGGCCGCTGAGCGTGATCATTTTGCAAGATTCAGAAGCAAGTCACCTACTCCAGGCCATCTGGTTGGATTCTGGGCATTTCACAGGGGCTCTAGAGGTAGTATTTTAGGCAGTTTGATGAGGAATATTCCACCAAATCCTTGGTGATTCTACGTTGTAAGATGCTTCCTTTGGGGACGGATACAGCCCTCGAGCTTCAGATTTCAAAATTACTACCGAGAACAGTAGCGCTAGCGGGATTTTGACTATCTCTGAGTTCTCGAAAGATAAAGTGCACCGCATCGTCCTCTTGATAAGGCAGTGAACGACGTCGTAATTCACAACGTCTACATTCAGAGGTGCTTTTACAACCACAAAGTAATCAGAAGTAGCAGTCTACTGGAATCGAGTGAATTGTCGGTGCTATGTAAACCTGCGTGAACTCGTTCGTTGCAAAAAACGGGCCATATTGGTCATACGGAATAGCCTAGCTCAAAAATCACGAAAGGAACGGCAACTTATGTAGTGTCTGATCAGCGATATTTCATTCATAGGGATGGTGCTATTCGCTAACCCGTTTGTAATGTAGTCTCGCATATGTGAAGACTTCCACGGATCTAGTTAAAGTAGACTACCCATAAATGACCACCGTATTGGGCTGTTCTGTTAGTCTTTTCTCAACGACGGCTTAACAAAGAAATAAAAGTTGTCAGTAGCATTGTAGAGTAGGAACTAAAGTAAAAAATGGTGATTGCGTAATGATCGGGTTGTGCAAATACGAACGCCTCACGTGTCATTATACGTAGTCACATCTTCCCGGCTGCCCATGGCCACTAGTCAGATGGATCTTATAGAAGCCCAGTTCACAAGAAGATTCCCGTGCAATGCAGTGGCTTTCATTATCTTCCGTTCATCGTGAGCTTTCTACTCAGCAGCGTTTACCCTACGAAGAACAATGTAGCCTTCCCAAAGTGGTATGTTTACTCGGTAATGTCGAACTCACCAAATGGACTGCGAGCTGAAGCTGCTCATTGTTTTTGTCCAGTATTCGGCATACTGTAATAGAGCTAACTCTTGCATGATACTGAGAATCACCAGCTTCATGGCATCACTTCACTCGAGCCGTCGTGTAGGCATGGTAACTACATTGGAAAGTTATGACAAAATGCACTATAACTGCTATTGTCGTGGGCACAGTCATCTGTGCTTATCTCAAACCTGGACATGATTCGAGTAGCTCGGCGAATGAAGAAAACTGATATTTAAGGTTAATTGTCGGTCACAGTAACTTAACGGAGTATCGCGAGGGCTGGCATATTCTACTTTACTTCATCTTCCAAAACTGAAATGAACAAAAATAAAATTGTGGGAAAACCAAGCTCTTCCGGCGAGCAGTAAAGTCACCAAACTTCCTGACTAAATACACCAGTTTGTACACTGATATGGTAATGATTGATGCAATTGCCAAATCGGTTATAGAAGCAAAACCGCTAGAACACTATGGGAAACACGACCTATTGGTAAGGTGCGATTAACAGATAATGACATGGTTACATCGTCAATGAAATAACTGGCTGGGTCATGGATTAGTAGCTGCGTCTTATTGGTTAGCAAAAGCTCTGGTTGTGTGTCTACCACAATTACTTCAAAGAGTGTCATCTATCCATTCTCCTCCAATCACAACCCCCTTGATTACTCGAGGGTGTGAGAGCTTACCACCGACCTCAGCTAGAGAGGATTGGACCGGTTTTATAATCCCTCCCGTAATTATCACTCTTCTTACTGTGTGGGCCTCAGAAGTTCTGAAAAAGGATCGATCTCCGAAAGCGAAATTTTTTATAATAACCGTGCGCCATTCAGCCCCAGTTGCGCAGTCGCTTCTGCCAATGACATTCTACTGTGCTTGCGCTCCTTCGCAATGAAGAGCCGAAGCCGTTTTCGGGTCATAATTATTCGCGAAGTCCGGTGAGCAAGGCTAACCCTTTAGATTATCTCACCACCGTTTGTGTATTGTAACGTTTGCACACAATCCAGCCCACATGGATGCACCAACGAACATTTAAACACCCACTACAAATGTGTTGGGACAGCTGATCCGTCATCTGCCCTATGGTGTACCTCTAGCCTTCCCGGGAACGGACACGGACTATATAGTGACTATATAGCACCTACTTTCCCTACGTTTGCCGTACGTTTTCTCATTTCTCGTTGCTAAGTCATCAGTTGACCTTCACTTGATTCTTCCACTCCCCAGAAGGAAAGAAATACAGAAGACGGTGTGGTAGGAGTGTAATTGCCATACGTAACAAGTGCCCCGACCACGGAAGTCCTCTAAGCGAGTCACCATGTGATGGAACATTCTCTGAATTAGCACTTGGTGCTCTCTTTCTGACGTGAGCATTGCTCACTCCACTGTTCCACCAAACCTTAGCGATGCTACGCAAGCGTCGATGGTCGGAAACCTGGAGACGAAGAATATCTTCTGCACACGGATCTCAGGTCTCCCAACCAAAAGGCAGAAATAAACACACTGGGACGCAACCTTCACAACCTTTTGACTTTAGCGAAATATCGGGTCGCCGCCACAAGTGACTCAGTCCAGCGTGAGCCACTCGAGCCCTGGATATACGTGTGATCACTTCAATCACCGAGCTTTTATCCTTCTTCGAGCTGCTTTTGAGGTAAATAAAGCGGTCAACATTTATTAGATCCTACCCATCAGAAGTCAACCCAGAACCGCTGATTTTCAGTCACAGAAGATCACTTTACTCCTTTGAAGCCCAAAGCGCATAAGAATATGGCTCTCGCAAGTCTATGTAGCGCGTGTTGCTCGTGTTTTGTATATTCCCACAAGCAAGAAGATTGTCTACTCGTTCCGCTTCACACAGTCTCTCCTTTTTTCCTGGTTTGATGCCTACGTCCTAGAGATCTCGCGAGGCACTCTCCGTTATTTCGTCCAAGAAAAAGCCAAAGGAGTATGGAGAAACTGGACATTCCTATCGAGAACAACCCGTCGTTTTGAAAGGATCAGATAGTTCGTCGTAAACTCTTCTGCAGCCCAAAGTATAAAAATGCAACGGTCTCAGTAGATTCACGAACTTCTGAAGCATACCATTCCGGTGACCAGCGATAAATAGCGCCGTCCGGTTATTTGAATCGGAGGCTCATTTGAAGTACAGGAAAACCATTATCGTCGGCCGATGGTGTGTGGCGCACCTCCAGCATCTCCAATAAAAATCTGGTCGACGCATCCTCGACCTATGCGGAATCCGGCCTGCTTGTCGCGAGCGATCATCTCACGAGCCGGTGTCAGACGACACAGCAAAATTGAGGCCATCATCTTGGCGACAATGGGAATTAGGCTCATTCCATGATTGTTATATTATTCACTGCGCATTTTTTCTTAAAGGCGTGTAAAATTAGTGACTTACCTCACAATAGTAGGATGTTTCTTCTTCTAGAAGTCACTGAGCAAGGTGTTGAGTGATTTTATCAATACACTGCCACCCGTTTGGAAGGAACTGGAAAGAGATTTTCAGGACCGGTCGCTTTCTTTCACTTCAGCAATCTGATGCTCCACTCTATGTCTACTTCCGATGGGGGCCGGCGTGGTACTCCCCAAGGAATGGCAGTTGGTGACACAGGGTTAATTACAATAGCTAGCGGCCAAATAGTTTAATTTTTTAATTATTCAACCCCACGGTCCATCCCTTGCTGTTTGTCACCCATAGGATATCCATTTTTATCGAATAACAATTCACTGACCAAGGCTGGCAGTCTACCGGTGAAGCAAATTAGTTTCAATATTTTTCTACTGTTACCTGAAGGAGCTGCTGCTTCCATTTCCTCGGCCACTTCGGACCACAAATTCTCTTGATAATTCCTAAGGTTTTTCGCAACTTGCTTTTGTGGCTTTCGTTGCATCCTATTCATATCCTTACATTTCGAGTGCTGATATTTTTTCTGTGTTAGACTGGTCTACCTCGCGTAACTCAGTGCCTTTGAAGGACATCCGATCTCGGACAATAGGCAAAACCTGCTGCAACATGCATTGCCTGCTGGATATGAGCCCATTGCTCATTTACATTACAGTTTGTCGTAGATCCTAGCCCATGCCAACTTCTGTTCATAAGAGATGCAAACTCCTGGATCGCACAAATGTTGCATATCTAGCCGAGTTTGTGGTTTGCTAGGATAACCATGAGGCTGGGGAAATAACCGTAACAAAACCAATGCATGGTCAGGCTCTACGCGCATGCATCAGTGAGACCTTTTGTTCTGAACAGAACTGAGCCACAGTAACTCACTGCGACATGAGCAATGTGACTCACAGCACCGGAAGAGTTACAACTCCATGTAGCTGTGCCACGCGGGCCATGTCGGAAGTTAGTACTGAGAAGGAATGATCGATTGTAAGCACAAAACAAGGAAAGCCTATCACTGTTATCAGAATGCCGAGCGGGCAAAGCACAACAACCACCTGAAGAAGTTTCTGACGCAATGGTTCTGTCAATTTTTGCATTAAAGTCACCTGCTAACACTACAACGGTAGAATCTTCGCTCCCCCGAAAGAGTGGTGAGTTCATCATAGAACTCATCCTTTCGCATATCACAGCTGCAGTCTACCGGAGCGCATGCCGAGATTACAAGCGAGGTCCGATTAGAGCAACAATCCTTCGAACGTCACCTAACCCCTGGAGTATTGCAGCACATAAACGACTAATAACCAGGATCCAGTCTGAAAGGGCAGCCTCAGCCTAATCAATTAAGACCTTTCCTACACCACGTTGACCCGTAGTTCTGGCTGCTTCGTCTTTCGAATGGTTCGAGAATTACCCCGAGGAGATACCGGGGGCAGTTAGTGGAATCGCAACGCTCAAATCCTGGTTACACTTCTCGCCTATGCTACAGATTTCAACCACCAGAGAGCTCATTATGAGGACCACGCAAGCCTGCTGACAGTCCTGTATGAGAGTTCACAAGTTAGAGGAGCCCGATAATTTAGAGGCTGAAGAGGCTTGGGAGGGCGAGTTGCAAGGCAATGGATTATTCCCAACATTACTTGACAACGAAACTTTGCGAGTTTAGTGAGTGCTATTAGCGAGAGCATTGTGAGGGGATAGCGGAGGCGGAGGGAGTTGGTCGGAGATAGGAGACAAAGGTTGAATAAGATGTACAAAACTCTGAGCAGTAACCCATCTACAACTACTCACCCCGAAGATGCAATAGACAGCGCGGTCCTCGTTATCCTGAGCAACGGCCGACTTGGCTTAGAACTATTTATACTCATGAAGCTCATGGGAGATTTTCTCTGGGTACTTAGGGGGTGTCCAGCAGCAAATCAGAAAAACAAGCAGGGTTATCAAGCAAAGCCCTCGGTCCTAACAAGAACCGTTCCACAAGGCAGCAGGGGGCTGAGTGGAGGCCCATTGGTCAGGATCAACTACTTTCTCGGAGATTCTACCGACTGTTGCCAGCTCAGATCGACCCCCAGCCTGAGTGGCCGGGAGACTGAACTCCGTCTGGCCTCGCCCATGGGCCTTTCGGGCATGACTGCATCTCCAAATTAGAAAAGCCATCCGGTATAATTTTTTGGGTCACAGAAGCACTCAAGCCATTACACCCCTTCGAACAGCAGTCCCACGTTGATGACGTTGCAAATAGCATTAGGGTTTTTTCAAAGTATACAAAGCAGTGTACCAGTGAACCCAGTCACCAGCGGTCAAAATAGGACACACCTGAGGTTCGCGCATAATGCATGTTCAGACGGCAAATATATCGGTGACACTCCGCCCAAGGTGGGAACCAATCTGCTGAAGGAATTCGATGGGTATACAAAGCAAAAGGGATCGACAACGAGGCTTTTGTGTACCAGCCAGAAAGCGTTGTATGCTTCAGTGCACATACTTGTAGCATTTGGTCTAAAATGGCAAAAGAATCGGATGGAAAAACCCGGATGCGTATTAAGTGAACTGCATCGAAAGTAGGGCTGTATACGTGTGTGATGGACTGGGCGACCGAATAAGTGGTTCTCAGTCAAGATGATTAACATAATACGTGAATATCAGTTGTCAGGGGTGTAAGCGAACGTCAAAATGGATAAAAATCCGAACTGTGGGCGAGATAAACGCGAAGGGGAGACAACTAAAGTTCTGAATCGGCGGATAGACCCAACATGGACACTCAGGTTCCTTTGAGGTCCTTCATCCTTTACCGCTGCATTCCAAAGCCACGTAGCTGAACAGTTGATCCGGTTATCGACGGACCACGGTTTTTCCAAATGATCACAAGGTTTTGTTTTGGATGAGCAGAAAGTATGCTGCGGTGAATGGAGCAAACGACACATAATCAGCTTTTAGGAGAACAGAACGGATACGTGCACAGTAGAGAGTACAAGAAAGAGTTCAGCTGATTAACAGTGGTAATATCCCCCGGTGAAGTTAAAACTCAAGATGAGGCCATCAAATCGGCCAGTGCCCAGCACAGTTGTTTGATAACATGAGATATATGCATATAAAAGTTACCAAAAATTAACACGACAGGTGAAAAACGCAACACCACGAAAAGATGTTTTGAGAACTTTACCTGCCTTTTTAAAAAGAAGACGAAATTTGCCTGAGGGTAGATATAAGAGGCCAAAATCGCTCTGCAGATTATGAGGGGAATACTGATGGAGAATTCCGCGAAAAGCAGGGCTTTAAAGTCGGAACTGGAATAGAATATAAAACCCACGAGGGTAACTGTGAAACTTGTTGGCAGGATACTGAAAGAGTCAGTCTTGTAAAGGATGACCGAAATCAGGTGAGAAAAGGACGTGCTAGGTCATTGGTGATGGAAATGGGAAGACGAAAACGGGCAAGCAATCGGTGAACAGATTGCTTCGTAATAAGAGAGTCGTGAAGTATCAAAATGAAAGTATGAATAAGGTTACTAATCCATCTTGATTTCTCCACTTTGGTGGTCACGGAGTCGAATATCGTGCGAACATGCTAACTTAGTACATGAGGGGTAAGGTTATGTCTGCTAGTAATTATTTTGATAGGTTCATCACAAAATAACGACAGGGGACAAAGCCACATTACAACGAACCTGTGAGGAAAAACGGGACGGGGCATTGGATTAAGGGCAAAAAGTCAGACGACATATGTAACAGTAAGGTTCGCAGGGTAAAAAATAACAGGATCAGTCTCGCAACAAACAAATGACACCTGGAAATAGGTGGAGGCCGCCAGAGTGCTGACATAAGAAGCTATTATATAAAAACGGGTAAAGGATAAGCGGATCACTAAATGAAAGGTGGACAATGATTTGCCAAACTAGCGACGGTAACCGGGCCTTAAAACCACCCGGGATGCGTACCTACGGTGGTTACATAGTCCAGTTGTACATGGCTGATGATGGAGTATACAGAAGGTAAGTGCGCATGTGTTAGTATTCATATTCATGGGTATATCATTTGCTGAAGAAAGAGCAATGAGGTCGCAGGGAGAAATTATCTGAGCGTGGAAGCACTGAGAGGATATAATGCTCCGGAAGGTCAGGATAATGCGATGGAGGGGCCCTGTGTGGAGAAGCTATTAGACTGCGGGAGTTTCCGGTCAACCGTTACTCACATCACTAACTGCTGGAGGGCCGCCGTGGTATACTCAAGCGAGGGATGTCGTTTGGCCACCTCGGCATGGAAATGGACGGTGAAGTAAATGTGCAAATGGTAGTACATATCGACAGTAGCGGTGAGTTTCCCATGGTGAATGAAAGTTATTAAGGATGGGGCCGTTGAACAACTCGAAGTCAAACTCAAGAAAAGCCTGCAATGGAGAATATGTGAAAAAGACAGCAGCTTTCCTATGGACGGTCGGTTTTCTGCAAGAAAAGACGTTGGTTGCCAGACGTGAGAGACCCGCACCGTTATTTGCACAAATGGGGTGGTAAATTTAACCGGGAGTTAAAAGGGAGTAAATAGTGGTGATACTGACAGCAAACTCGATGAAACACCAGTGACTGCTGGAGGAGACAGCGCGAATGACGTGAACGGCAGGCAAGCTGGGGTAGAAGCGGTGTTCTTAGTCCGCAAGCTCTGCTGATGGATTAGACTGACCGCACTGGACACCTAAACCGGAGAACCTATACCGGAGACAGACGTTGCGATCCGCAGGACTAGTTTCGCCGGCACATAGTTGCTAACGCTCTGGGAGCCGGAGGTAAGTCAATTCTCGCAAAACGAGCAAAGAGTAGGCAATTCAAGCAAATCCCAAAGCCAGAACACAATTGATTCGTAGTTTCTACGGTACTAAATTGAAATCAACAAGAAGTACAAATATATGCAAATAGCAAGTATGCGGTCAAACAGACTCAGCAGTAAGACCCCGAAGTTTCAAAGCTCCGTGGCTGAAGCACGACAGTCAGAAACGTTACAAGTCCAAATTCAAATGTCTCACACAAATAGACAAAATTGCAAAAGCGTGATGTAAGGACAGGCTTATCCAAGTAATGTCAAATATGGTCACATTCTCGGAGCAGGTGGAATATTTGGGAGGATTTCAAATATTTGTCCTTTACTCCAAATGCTAAAATCCTCCCGCGAAAATGGTTATCTGAGGTTAAGGATGGGGACAGGCTTCTCACCCCAACTACCTATAACTTATTATCAGTGCCTCCAGTTACTAACTTCCTATGTTGGCTGCCCGTAAAACAGGCTTCCGTTATAGCCATCATTTGCATAATCCGTAAGGAATCAATTCCGAATCTCACTGCACCACTTGAGATTCATATACTCATCAGAAGGCCGAAGCACTCAGTTAGAAGCACTGTCAAAAGGAAGACACTGCAGATAAGAAAGTTTTGCTCCACGAGCTTAGTCTGCGTATTTCATGCAGTAAGCAGTTGCAGCAACTGGTGAACTTAAGTTTGTTTACAAACTTGCGCGCAAAAGTTGACAGTAGATAAAGAGTTCAAGTGACAATGAGATATCGCGTAAAAATTAAAGGTATATAAATAGTGAAATTACATAAAATTAACAAACCACATCTTCTGAAAGAACTGAAATTAGGCTTCCGATTAGAAACCATCTTCGAAAACGGGTGTACAACGGACAGTATTGAAACACATACATACACGGAGATTGATCGGAGGCTGACCCCTATCAGAGTATTTCACGTTTCCTGTGTATAAAATTTGTGACAACCAGTACACTATAAAATGTGAATAAATGTTCTTCTCCAAAAGCTGAAATAGTATCACGAGATGATTTTAGCTAATAAGCCTTACTTCAACTCTCCTGGTGAAATCTTGGTGGACTTTTTCTTCACACCTTTGCGCAAATTCTATGAATAACTGGAACTCAGTAAATTTTGCGACTGCTCAGGAAAAATGGGTTAAGCTGAATAGATCTAGGGCAAGAAATTGAATAAAATGCCGAATAACTTAGGGCGGAGCGATCCGCAAACTATTTTGACCTCTGTTTGTAGTTTTGAGCTCGAATCATCAGCATTTTCATTGCTGTTTCCTACTATGAGGGGCTTAACTCTGATTTTTTGAAGGCGCTCTTCATTTTCTCCGTTTTCTGTCAGCGGGGCTTATAACAGTTGATCCCCACTTATGTCATTCAAAAAAATAACCGAGCCACACGACGGAGGTTTATATACTAAAGGCGGAACAACCGAGAAAACTTATAAGTGTTTGTGGGTGGGCCGGATAATTTTTATAAGGTTGTCCTCTTTTAGCTAGGTGAGTCCCGTAGAGACATGAAGAACGATGCTTCACTTTGAGGTGAACATGATAACAAATACTCCAGAAGGAATGTAACGAATTGTTGAATCATTGTGAATAGTGACTTGATTCCTAGCTGGAGATTTCAAAGTGGGGTTAGTGGGGAAACAGTAAATCGAGATCATTAAACCGGGCACATAAGCCCAAGCAAATATTCGGAGACGATTTGAGTGTACAAGGTCTAAGTAGGCCAAATCCTTTGGCAGTGGTTTGCAGAAAACCAGACGGACATTATGTGGATGTGAAAATGAAAGTTTTTATGCATACAATAAGTTAATACAGATCCATTGTGGGGCCAACAACGAGTGGTTGGCATTTTAAGTTATGGTGTGCTTGTTTGATTACGATATCACGTCAGGAATTGAGGCCAAAGCCAGATGACGCGGTGGGTCGGGCTCATTATTTCAGTTGGCCCGGCAAGTTCACGTGAGCAGAATGAGGAAAACGTTAAGGACAGCTAGTAGAAATGGACTAAGGCGGCTTTAGTTGACCAAGTGGGGACTATCAGGTTGAAGATGCAACGGGAGTGGGTGGATTCCAATCCAGTCTTTTGGTACTACAAAGCAGTATGACCACAGTCGATCGGTGTGTGTATGAAAAGTAATTGTCTAGGTGGTGCAAGATGTCGTTTCCACGACCGGGGCTGGGGGACACTGTTTCTCCGTGCGTGCCTGCCGACAGCGGAACTCGTAACCATCACCCAGGATTAAAAAGACTGGAAAGCTTTCTATCACAAGGAACCTCTACAAACATGTATCAACAATGATAATGATAACGGTTTATTTCGGACACCCTCGGGACATGCCAGAGGCATGATGAAATTTTTACAAGCATTAAAAAGGAAAGACAAACTCCGTGAAAATTTAGAAATGCGCATGACAAACTTGGGGTGTGTAGAATTAGAAGGCAGAAAAGAGGAAAACTTGTGTTCACACCAAAGAATAATAGGGAGAGTTGAAGAAAACCTAGAGACAGATTCAACTGAATGCCCGGTGAACTTGGGAGTTAAGGTCAAATGTAGGATCTGGCTGACCCAGGTGGAGGTCCTGGAAGCTGATGGATTTGCATGAGGGAGACTAAAAATTGGTAAAAGAAACCGAGGGAGAGACGAAGAAGGCAAATTTTAGTAGCATGGCAAGGATTCGGATAGCCATAAAGTATGCTACATTGCAATAAACAGACGGTGTCAGGGTACCAAACTCATTTTGAAAACAGGAAGCAGGCAATGCCTTGTGCAAGTGTCTTGACTATGATCAGGAAATATGCAATTAACACTCAATCAATCAATCAAAACGTAAGGAGTGGGCCGGATGCCAACGACGGTTTGGGAGGATCGAGATACCATGGATGTGAAGCACAGATATAGAGAGAATAGATGAATATCGTGGGTGGTAGCTGGATGGCGGTGAGGGAAATGACTGGCGAGGAGCCGCAGGACGCAGAGTTAATATATAAATATGTATATATATAGATAAGTAGATAAATATATATTTATATATTTATGTTTATATACATTTATTCATAAGGAGAGTAGGAGCAAAGCGAAACGAAGCTATACAACACGGAAGTGGCAGTGCTTGGAAGAGAAAGGTAGGATTAGATCGAACTGTACAGAATTAACTTGGATAAATCTCGACGAATTTCTTTACAACAGGTGCACTTGGGAGTTTACCAGAAAAGTAGAAGCGATTTTCGAAGAGCAGAAGTGACGACTGTGAGCAAAAGCTGATAAACGAGGGACTATGAAGGAAAGAATGGAGGAAAACAGGTAATAGTGAATCTATCAATCTGATTATTGCGGATGTGACATATGGTGACGGTCGTTTATGAGTGAACAGTTAATAAATGGACGTACATAGCGCAACAAGATGAAGACTGTGAAGGCGGCTGGAGAAAGCAGGGAGTAGTCTGAGTAGTGTAAAATATCAGTGTGAACGTTAACTTGTAGGCAAGATGAACTGTGGTGCAAAGATGAAGCAGTTGTAACAGAGAATCTGTAGGAGATAAAAAAGGAAGTAGAGGATAAGAAAGATTAGGTAACTGAAAATCACAAGGTTAGGAACTAACAAAACATAAGGACGTATAGACTGCTTCATGCTAGGCGGAACGCGAAAAAGTACAGCGGCCTGAAAGGGATACAGGAAATCCCTGTGGAGAGCAACGTAAGAAACGGATGACAGTACTGATCGAAGAGAAATAGGTAAGAGACGGCTAACCATGTCCTACTGCCACAGACTCAGGACGATGAAGACCAAGAAGAAAAGGACCCAGACAAAAGACCAACTAATTAGCACCCAAAATACTACTGTTTTTAACTTGACTGGATTCAAGCCGAATACTTAGTAACGGCTGGTTTTATGTAACTGCCTGCTGACGGTGCCCCAGCAGGGTGAAGTCTCCTTACAGCTAACTTTTTCATGCAGACTAAGTTTAAGTTTCATTATAGTTACCACGGCTGTTTCACTTTCCACACAACTGCTGAATAGTATTTAGCGTCCTTCTTCCCTTTACCTCCACTTTGTCCTCCTGCTTTCTTTCACTCTGCCAAATTGACTATCTCAGCGACCCTCCCTGTAAATACATAGTGGACTATAGAATGTCCGGTAACATCCGCTCGAACATCATCACAATGGGTTCGAAAGGAAACAAATGAAAGGAGCAACGAAGAGCAAAATACTATCTGTCAGGAAGTCCGATGACATACTATGCAAGTAAAGCAACTATGCTATTTTTGCACATTTGCGGCGGGGTTTACTTTTATTCATTTGTTTTCTTTTGAAAGTAGAAAAGCTTTTATCAGCCGGAAAAACTGAAATTGTACCAATGCAAGCAAAAATTTGCAATTCCGGGAGAGTTTGCCTGGACCATACCGGTGCAAACATACGAAAACACCTTAAGTTGATGCCAACCTTCGTCCTTAAAATCCATCCTCTCCTTCCCTGCGCAAGTTTGTTCCCTCTTCCACAAAAAGGCCGCCTGTTTGGGGAAAGTTCTGTGTTTGCAGAGAGAATGGTTGAGGGTCAGGGAGCTACGACGTATAAAGAGTGTGGTGTCCAATCTTTACCCGTGGCAGGCAGAAGAATCTGAAGAGTTCCCATAGAAACTTTTGAGGTACGGAAAGGCCCTTCTAGACTTAGGCTTCGTTTTTTTCAGAATACTTCAGGCTCCAAACGAGTGGACACAAGAAGCTGACGAAATCCAGCTAAGCTCATAACCCGATCTTAATCCCTTTGCAGCTGGACAGCTAATAGTGAGAACAGCCTGTGGAGTTGTACTATAACCCCCCAGGCTGCTCGGTCACCCAAGGAGGCCCAGATCGCAGGTGGGAAAATTTTTTCCCTGGCAGTTTTGAGCTTGGACGAAGGATGATTGTGTGGTCCATCTGAGGCGTGTCACAATTGACGCCCCGTAAGCTGAACCCCTGACCGGGTGGAAGCATACCATGAGTGTTATCTTGTAGTTGATTTGAGATCAATTTTAATGTTTCGCTTTTATTTTGAAAGAGAATTCTGCGGGATACACAAAGTATCGAACCCCACATATTTAAATGACCCCTTTTTATTCTCTTTGATTTCCCCTTTTTGACCTTTCACGAGTAAATGCCTTCAACGGACCAGAGAACGTGGATGAATTATGAGATGAAACCCCTCCCGACCATGACTGGTCGTCCTTGTTCTTCGAATGAAACCTAGAAACTAGCTTCCCCGCGCTCCCTAGCGCTGTACTTCCTGCACTCCGGCTCAACGGAACTTGCCGCTCGTTAATATACGCTAACCTTTGGCTCTGCCCCCTGTCGCGTGTTCCTCGTCGAGGGTGTTCGGTGGAGTCATGCTCTTGGTAATACTGAGTGCCCTCCGTGATATCCGAGCTGTTGGGTGACTCATTGGCATAGCTATCCATTTAAGACCGTTCAAGTCCGGGACCACCGAGCCACCTAAATCCTCATCCCATCGGAGGTACTGCGTGACACGAGTTCCTTTATTGTTTTCCCTGCTCTTCTGACCACTACAAATGTACTGTTGTGGGTGTATAAATAGTACTACCGACGGAATTCTGGCCATTACTTATCCTTCATGACATGAACTGAGCTGAATGGTAGGCTGCTTGTCGTGCTGTCACCTCTCGTCTTTCTTTGGGGTCTGGAATTGGCTGTGCTTCCTCCGGGGATTTCCTGTTAGAAAAAGAGGAAGTGGATGCTCAGACGACCCGAAGTCTACCTCACTGTCTTGACCACTGTAACGAATGCTGCTTCGATTTTCTGCTGCAGCACTCGAGGATCTCCGGAGCCTCGGATGCAAGAGACTGGATGAAAATTTGGTTCAATCCTCCATATCCTGTGATTTGATCCGACCTGTTCTGATCTGCTCTGAACTGACTAGACTTTCTTTTAGAATACAGCCGGCAAAGGGCACACATTGGTCCCGTCGGAGATCGGAACTTTTGGAGGGCATTCGAAGGAAAGCCATCAAATTGGCACATAACTTACTGTTTGCCGCCTACCTCACTTGTCTAACATCACCCAATCTTCACCCTCTTGAGGAAAGCTGTATTAGGGAATACGTCTTCCTAATGCTTGATCTGTTCTCAGTGGGCTTTGTGGACCAGGTTTTTCACTCGTCCGAACTTCGAAGCCATGCTAGGATACAGGAGAGAAATCCGCAGACCCCGTCCACGTACACCCATTAGGAAGCAATTCTTCATGTCTCGGGTAATAGCTTCATGGAATAGTCTTTAACATTGGTTCTATCAGTTCCCCTCTTACACATCTGCGCTTGCATTAGAGCAAATCTAGAGAAGCCAATCTGTCTTTGTATCCCAGTCCCCGTAGATCGGAGATCTTCTTTGTGAACTTCCCCTGGACCGTCTTATGTGTATGAGTGTCCTTACTGGACATGAGTGCGGTTGTGAACATATCTGTTCGCCCCCCTTTCGTGAGCTAACGTGCATTTTTCCGTTAAGCGAAAATCATAAAAACAGAAAAATAGTGGTGATTCATGGATTTACTCATATTATTGTTTTCAGACTCAGGTACCACAGGAGAGACATTATTTTTATACTAATGTCACTTTTGCGAGGACGGATGCCCCCTTGATATCGAGTTTTGTCTTTCCAGAACGGTGGCTCCAAGAGGACGAAGATATACACTACAACCGGGAACATTTGGGCTCAAGCTCCGCATCAGTAAATCCACTTCTAGGCCAAAAAATTTCAAGACAGAGACTTTCGGATTACGCCATAATAAGACGCTGCTTGGAGCTCAGGTTATTCTTCGAAAGGGAATACCACGGAAAACTCCAACTGATATTGGTCTGGAAAGTCATGTGCCAAGGATCCCAATTGCAAGTCAGATGGGAATTCGGGAGGCGAGAGATTACGAAACTGGAAATTTGGTTAGCCCAAATGAACTCCGCCAACAGCGGTTGTAAATACAGGGTGAGCCTTTGTATAACTTATTTGACTCTCCTCTTTTCTGAGGGGTATCCAGAGTCTGACTATCTTCCCCCTCTCTTGAGGTGTCACAAGCATTCACTTTAGAACTATAACTTGGCACACTCCGAGAATGGAAAGTCACAGTTTAGCTGAAAACCTTTGTCCGTGTGCGGCTTCCTGAGGTGCAGTGAGGATGTAAGAAAGAAGGATTTTTTTGATATGTATGCGAGCAGTGGTACTACAGGAATTGCAGTAAGAATTTTGTAAGTGATCTCAAGCTGTACATGGAACATGGCAACTTAAAGTGTAAGTGCATGCGGACCGCAGCTAAGCGAGCTTTAAGTGAACGGGAATCATACACAGCTTGTGAAATGCAATGGTTCAGGGTCGACCAGAGCACACAGACACTAACAATCAAATGACGAAAACGGAGGAAAAGCTTGAAAATGTACAGCATCCCTTGTGGACAAGGTATCAGGACCATAGAATACCGTAAAGAATGGGGACAGTGAATTAAAACTTGAGGGACCAAACGGCAGTTATGAAGCAAAAAGTGGCGGAGTTTGAGCGAGCCACAGAAATCGTCATCGGTAAGCAAAGAAACATTATCATAAGTGGGATACCTGAGCCATTCTGCTTGTCATCTAGACGAGGGTTCAGGGAGCTAAGTCACCTGGTCACAAACATACTGGGAAAGATTGGCTTGCCGTAGCTTGCACCTTTCAAGACACTTTAAGGCTGGACAACTGGTCGTCAAACCCAAGAAAATATCGGGGCCCAGACCTGCCTTAGTGGAGTTTGGAAACTCACTTTCCCGCGACAGGTTCGTAGCAGCAGTGGAACAGATTGTAAGGCACACGGGTGAATTAGAGCTTGTGGAACCAGGTCACTCGGAGAAAATCGCCCGAAACTCTTTTGGTGGGAATTTCACCTACGAAGGAATCACATCCACCTCCTTGATGGCAGCAAGACCAGTGGTAGTGGCCCATCATCTACCTGCTGCTTCCTCAGTGACAGGTACTTCTGTGGTGAGGCAGGAATACCGCAGTGGGGACAGCGGAACCAGCAACAGTCCGGCTTTTCTCCCCGAAATCCCCAATTCAAGGACAAAAATGGGGAGGGCAATCGGGCGATGGGCACGAAAGCCAGCCAGGAACCGAGGTAAGTAGTGTCCGACAGGTGGGCGAAACCGTACCTCCTGTAAAGTACATGCGCAGGAATCCTCCCCAGTCGTTGCCACATAATTGTATTGCTGAGACTGTGTTATTTATCTTTTTGACTCCCAAACGAGTACAGCGTGCACCAACCACCAAACTTGAACATTTGTTTGTATTTTGCTTACGTACAGTTGCATGTTGTTGATTTGAACTCGGACGGCCGTGACGGTCGTATCTGCCAGTGACCTTTGTTGATCTTTGGTCTTCGTTACTAAACACTGCGACCGCATAGTTGAGCTTTGTACGTAGTTCATATGCGCATAATTTGTGAATTCAGTACCGTAGAATCAGCGAATCAGTCTTTTTCTGACTTTGGGATTCGTCGATTGGTCTATACGAGACTCAGGGTTGGAATCATCGTTACAGTACCCAACGTGGAATTTTCACGAGGAACACATCCATGGACGCCGTGGGGACAAAGGTAAACCGAAGTTTGCAAAGGAGTAACCCGGAAAGTCCATGGGCTATTTTTGGATGATACTGATTCATTAGATATTGCTAGGTCTGCTATTCCTGTCAGTGCTACTTCATGTATTTCAGCCAATAATGTAGAATTTTAACGTGATGATGTTTATAGAGTGAGAAAAGTAAAACTAAAAAACCAGCTCAGGCGGGCTAGGGAAGAGGCTGAGTCAGCCAGAAAAGAACAACCTCGAGGATGGGAGCGAGAGGTGGTCTTGGAAACTACGGAGTATGAGACCATTCAGCCTAGCCATTCCATGGAACTACTGAAGCCGACTTGTGGCTGCGTAACACACTTGAGTGACTTACCAGGGGTGGAATTGTCCCCTTTTGACGGAAGCGAAGGACAGTACTGCAAGTTCATTAAATAACACGAGAACTCTGTATAAAGCAGAGTATCCGATCCAGGACAGAGATTCTTGTATCCGCTACATTACTGTCGTGGAAGAGCCAGGGAGGCAATCAACGGCTGCTCGACGCGGGATCCTTAAGAGGGTTACACTCGGATACGTGAAATCTTGAGGGACCTGTTTGGACAATTAGTTGAGGTTGCTTTGAACTAGATCGTTAGAGTACTATCAGAGGCAAAACATTCCATATGCTGGTCGGGTTCTCTAATAAGTTTGGTGCTAAAAATGCAAAATGACAGCATCGCTCTGAATCACCTAGATTGTCGATGGGACCTAAATGCACTTCACACATTGGAGACCGTAGTGCGTAAATTACCCACTGAACTACAGAGTAAATGGGGCCTAAGAAAGCGAGAGGATCATTAGATTTAGGTGCAAAACTAAGTTTGAAGACCTTACGCAGTTTATAGACCATCATGCCCGGATAGCAAACAGTCATTTTGGCCAACTTGTGCGTGACAGATCTGTTCGCCCCCCTTTCGTGAGCTAACGTGCATTTTTCCGTTAAGCGAAAATCATAAAAACAGAAAAATAGTGGTGATTCATGGATTTACTCATATTATTGTTTTCAGACTCAGGTACCACAGGAGAGACATTATTTTTATACTAATGTCACTTTTGCGAGGACGGATGCCCCCTTGATATCGAGTTTTGTCTTTCCAGAACGGTGGCTCCAAGAGGACGAAGATATACACTACAACCGGGAACATTTGGGCTCAAGCTCCGCATCAGTAAATCCACTTCTAGGCCAAAAAATTTCAAGACAGAGACTTTCGGATTACGCCATAATAAGACGCTGCTTGGAGCTCAGGTTATTCTTCGAAAGGGAATACCACGGAAAACTCCAACTGATATTGGTCTGGAAAGTCATGTGCCAAGGATCCCAATTGCAAGTCAGATGGGAATTCGGGAGGCGAGAGATTACGAAACTGGAAATTTGGTTAGCCCAAATGAACTCCGCCAACAGCGGTTGTAAATACAGGGTGAGCCTTTGTATAACTTATTTGACTCTCCTCTTTTCTGAGGGGTATCCAGAGTCTGATTATCTTCCCCCTCTCTTGAGGTGTCACAAGCATTCACTTTAGAACTATAACTTGGCACACTCCGAGAATGGAAAGTCACAGTTTAGCTGAAAACCTTTGTCCGTGTGCGGCTTCCTGAGGTGCAGTGAGGATGTAAGAAAGAAGGATTTTTTTGATATGTATGCGAGCAGTGGTACTACAGGAATTGCAGTAAGAATTTTGTAAGTGATCTCAAGCTGTACATGGAACATGGCAACTTAAAGTGTAAGTGCATGCGGACCGCAGCTAAGCGAGCTTTAAGTGAACGGGAATCATACACAGCTTGTGAAATGCAATGGTTCAGGGTCGACCAGAGCACACAGACACTAACAATCAAATGACGAAAACGGAGGAAAAGCTTGAAAATGTACAGCATCCCTTGTGGACAAGGTATCAGGACCATAGAATACCGTAAAGAATGGGGACAGTGAATTAAAACTTGAGGGACCAAACGGCAGTTATGAAGCAAAAAGTGGCGGAGTTTGAGCGAGCCACAGAAATCGTCATCGGTAAGCAAAGAAACATTATCATAAGTGGGATACCTGAGCCATTCTGCTTGTCATCTAGACGAGGGTTCAGGGAGCTAAGTCACCTGGTCACAAACATACTGGGAAAGATTGGCTTGCCGTAGCTTGCACCTTTCAAGACATTTTAAGGCTGGACAACTGGTCGTCAAACCCAAGAAAATATCGGGGCCCAGACCTGCCTTAGTGGAGTTTGGAAACTCACTTTCCCGCGACAGGTTCGTAGCAGCAGTGGAACAGATTGTAAGGCACACGGGTGAATTAGAGCTTGTGGAACCAGGTCACTCGGAGAAAATCGCCCGAAACTCTTTTGGTGGGAATTTCACCTACGAAGGAATCACATCCACCTCCTTGATGGCAGCAAGACCAGTGGTAGTGGCCCATCATCTACCTGCTGCTTCCTCAGTGACAGGTACTTCTGTGGTGAGGCAGGAATACCGCAGTGGGGACAGCGGAACCAGCAACAGTCCGGCTTTCCTCCCCGAAATCCCCAATTCAAGGACAAAAATGGGGAGGGCAATCGGGCGATGGGCACGAAAGCCAGCCAGGAACCGAGGTAAGTAGTGTCCGACAGGTGGGCGAAACCGTACCTCCTGTAAAGTACATGCGCAGGAATCCTCCCCAGTCGTTGCCACATAATTGTATTGCTGAGACTGTGTTATTTATCTTTTTGACTCCCAAACGAGTACAGCGTGCACCAACCACCAAACTTGAACATTTGTTTGTATTTTGCTTACGTACCGTTGCATGTTGTTGATTTGAACTCGGACGGCCGTGACGGTCGTATCTGCCAGTGACCTTTGTTGATCTTTGGTCTTCGTTACTAAACACTGCGACCGCATAGTTGAGCTTTGTACGTAGTTCATATGCGCATAATTTGTGAATTCAGTACCGTAGAATCAGCGAATCAGTCTTTTTCTGACTTTGGGATTCGTCGATTGGTCTATACGAGACTCAGGGTTGGAATCATCGTTACAGTACCCAACGTGGAATTTTCACGAGGAACACATCCATGGACGCCGTGGGGACAAAGGTAAACCGAAGTTTGCAAAGGAGTAACCCGGAAAGTCCATGGGCTATTTTTGGATGATACTGATTCATTAGATATTGCTAGGTCTGCTATTCCTGTCAGTGCTACTTCATGTATTTCAGCCAATAATGTAGAATTTTAACGTGATGATGTTTATAGAGTGAGAAAAGTAAAACTAAAAAACCAGCTCAGGCGGGCTAGGGAAGAGGCTGAGTCAGCCAGAAAAGAACAACCTCGAGGATGGGAGCGAGAGGTGGTCTTGGAAACTACGGAGTATGAGACCATTCAGCCTAGCCATTCCATGGAACTACTGAAGCCGACTTGTGGCTGCGTAACACACTTGAGTGACTTACCAGGGGTGGAATTGTCCCCTTTTGACGGAAGCGAAGGACAGTACTGCAAGTTCATTAAATAACACGAGAACTCTGTATAAAGCAGAGTATCCGATCCAGGACAGAGATTCTTGTATCCGCTACATTACTGTCGTGGAAGAGCCAGGGAGGCAATCAACGGCTGCTCGACGCGGGATCCTTAAGAGGGTTACACTCGGATACGTGAAATCTTGAGGGACCTGTTTGGACAATTAGTTGAGGTTGCTTTGAACTAGATCGTTAGAGTACTATCAGAGGCAAAACATTCCATATGCTGGTCGGGTTCTCTAATAAGTTTGGTGCTAAAAATGCAAAATGACAGCATCGCTCTGAATCACCTAGATTGTCGATGGGACCTAAATGCACTTCACACATTGGAGACCGTAGTGCGTAAATTACCCACTGAACTACAGAGTAAATGGGGCCTAAGAAAGCGAGAGGATCATTAGATTTAGGTGCAAAACTACGTTTGAAGACCTTACGCAGTTTATAGACCATCATGCCCGGATAGCAAACAGTCATTTTGGCCAACTTGTGCGTGAGACGAGCAGGCCACCTAGGACTGCGACAACACAGAGCTGGATCAGGGATCCAATTGGAGGCCAGTCGTGGGCAAACAAGAACGAACTATTCCGCGTTGTAAACTTGCCTGTAGTTAATGTTTGTGAGGCGGTTCTCTCGCCTGGTGGAATGTCCCCACATCAGTAACGTAGACGACAAAGAGAGATGAGCAACGATCAAGACAAATGAACGAGGCATGATCAATGAGTACAACACAGCACTGCAGCGTAAGATATTCACAAAATCTGTAAGTAGGACTCACACATGATGACTACCGTAAAATAAATCTGTGCTGTTCTTGCGTGAGCTAAAATGGGTACTCTCAATGCGGTCAATAGAAGCCAGCTCCAGTTTCGGGGAAGAGGTGTTGCTTTGGTTTTTTAGTGCGTGAAAACCTCCTCAAAAGCGTTATAAAGTGTGGAACGAGTAATATTGTGTAAACAATCAATTCTGGAGCGATCAAAAGAAAATTGGGGTGTGCAGAAGAAGAACAAAAGAGAAAATAAAACCTAGAATCGCCTACTCGATATCTGAAGGCTCCTTGTCGAAAACTGGAGAGGGAGATTCACCCACTAGTAACCAGTCATGGAAGAGAGTAGAACCAGCATGGGGTCTTCAAAGAACAAGCAGTGATATCAGATTTGTATTGATAAGTTTATCTCCGCTAGTGTCATTCGCGCAAACCACCATGCCAGGAGAACGGTGATTTTAAACACCTAATTAAGGGGAGAGCCTGTAGAATAAATGTCGGTGAGCCAGACAATTTTATTACGATTAATCTCTTCAGGTAATATCATGGCGATGTTTACAGGAAGACAAGTAAACCACACTGAACGTAATATGCTGTTGGAGCAGTGTGGAAGGTAGTTGGGCGCTCACCCGGGGAATTCAAAATGGAGCCTTTGAAGAGACAGTCAGTTGGAGTTAGAATATGGAGCGGATGAGCCGAAGAAAATACGAAGAGTTCATAAGGTGGGATGGGTGTGGACTCAAAGGCCTGTTGCCGTGATTTGCAGAGAACCCGGCTAGTGGCGACAATGACTGTTACTTGTGTGTGAGAAGAAGCGTTTCTAAGGTTGAAATAAAAGAATATGCGGCCGTGTTCCAGCCTGCAGCTAGTGCCCGGTATTTTATTTCACAATGTTGGTGATTTTCGCGGATGTCAGGTCACGGATTGAGGCCTGATCAAGGGCGGGCTCATCAGACACAACTCATTCTCATGGGAAAAATGATTAGGATAGCAAGGTAAAAGGGCTGATGGGTCTTGTGTCCTGAGCAGTAGGGCTCTGACAGCCATGGCTGTCGATGTAGGAGGTTCCACGAAGCCACGGTCAGGGGAGAAAATAGTCCTGTCCGATCAACTAATTCCTTAGGTTAGTGCGGTAATCCGGTAGTAACATATAGTGAACCGATGGCTACATAAGTAAGATTGGGGGGAGGGAGTCTGGAGGATTTTCCAGCTGGGGGTTATGGTTAACGTTTTATTAGAAGTCAAGCAAATACAATATAAAAGAAAGTACAAACCAAAGCCTAGAACAAATGGGGAGGTCATCTGTTTGGGAGTGGTTCCCGCTATGGGTTTTCGTAGCAAGCGAGGGAGACAAAGTTGAAGTGAAAAAATCAGTTTCAGATGTATGAATTTGGAACAGAGGGGATGTAGACATGCTTGCCCTAGACTGCATAGAAGGACCGGTCATATTTTGGGGGTTGACTAGTGGAATCTGCTTTATGGCGTGCTCCATGGTAGAGGGTAACTTTACTCGTACATTTTGCCGAGGTTTTAATTTTTTGGTAAGATGACAGGTCGTCAGCTCATCTTGTACCTGTGGAAGTATCGGAGCAGACTAGTGGTTAGTTGGGACGATTTCTAGGTCAGAAGTGGACTTGATATAGAATTCCAGAGGACTGTGGCTATCTGGGCTCCTGCTGTCTGAAGTCTTATGGCAGGAAAGGGGGTTAAATTGTATGTGTGTGATTTGATTTGGGGTGGTGATAAGATGAGGGATAAGGGGTCTTTCAGGTGCTATATTTTAGGGTTAGAGATAGAAGTGGAGAATGAGTCAAATACGGCGCTGAGACTATTTAATGGTTACCGTTCGTGCGGCTGGTATTATGTCGTGCATTCAGGGAACATTCCAGTGATACTGGCCCCACTCATAAGGGTGAAACAATATGGGCAATGTACACCAGTGGGTTAACGCTAAGGAAGAGACAATGACGATGCATGGTTAGGTAAAACCTGGAAATTATCAAAGTTCCAGAATAATATCCAATTTACCGCGTATTAGCAACTTTTGAAAACAGATGTGGGCATAAATTTCGGCACGGGTACGAAAGTTATCATCATGAAATCAGGAAATAATGACGATTTTGGGTTGACAGGGCAGTAAGAGAGAGAAACCGGGGCTAACTCTACGTAATATAGAAAGATTATTAGGGTTGACAATTACGTAATTGGGACCAGTCAAAGGTCTGATAAATAGCACAAAAAGGTATTCGATTTTGTGCGTACAAAAGAAAGCGTATATATTTATGCATACAAGGGCGGGTGCTTCGTTGGTCCCAACGATTCACATCCAGAAGAGGTATGTCGAGTGAAAACAAGTTGTAGTCACGATGGATGCCACGGGAAACACCATTACTTACTGCACAAACACAAGAAATTCAATGGCGAAGAAATCCCGAAGCCAAGAGTGGTCTGCTCGGTGTCTCGCTCCACTAACAAGCCCATTCGGCCGGCGGTGACAGCCGTCGGTATAAAAACCCCGGTTGGAGTTACAAGAGCCTTGGTCTTCGTAGATAGTGTCTCGGATACCACTCTGGTGAGGGAGGAATTTGCAGGGGAGTATGGGATCATAGGGGAGCGGTCTTTATTAACGGTGAGCAAAGCGAGTGGCACCCAGGTCATCCAGTCGACCAAAAGGCACCTACAACTGTCTTCTTTGGTCAACAATAATATTGCAGAAGGCCTAGAAGCACTCATCAGAAAAGATCCGCCAATAAGTGCACCTCATTCAGTTCAATCGATCCTGACTCAGTGGCTGCGTCTCGACGGGGTCACAATGGAGGTGTAGCAGAATAAACGAAATAGTTCTGTTAATCGTTTGTGGTGTACGGGAAGCGCATTGGGTCCTGGATCAAAAAATAGGAAGACGTAAAGCGCCGTATGCTGTAAGCACAATATTCGGTTGAACTTCATATGGTAGTAAGGACGAAAGATACGGCAAACTGGTTCAAATCAACTGCAATTCGGTGGAAAAGGCGAACATTGAACAGGCATCCCAACAGCCGTATAACGCTGAATCTGCCGACCTATCTAATGGTAGAGATACCCCATCACAAGAAGATATGTGGGCTCTGAAAATGGTAGCCGAGAAGGCAGAGTGCGTAATAAATCGTTTCAAGACATCCGCACCGGGGAGACCCAAAATGAGTCCAATGCCGAACAGTCGAGAAATGGCTCCAAAAAGATTATGCTCTCTCGAAAATAGGCTAATTCGAGAACCCTCAATTAAGGATAGAATATACGTGAGCCATGCAACATAACATAGAATTGGGTTTAATAGAAAGAGTGGGTACAGCGGTAATCAGCGCAAAATTGAGGTGATAGCTACCTCAACACCCGATCGTGAACCAAAAGAAACCGGACTGTGCCGCGGAATGTCAGGGAGTATCACTCAACGACCATATACTACAGGTCCCAGACTGGACAACACCACTAGTCGAGGTTTTATGTCAGTTTCGGCTAGGAAATGCGGCCGTCTCTGCGGACATACTTGCAACGTTTCTCCAAGTGGAGATGCCCGTTAAAGAAAGGGGCGTCTTCCGCCTTCCCTGATAGCATGAAAGCGATTTAACTCGTGCACCGGACGAGTACAGACTGACCATGCATCCTTCTGGGACGGAATCAGCCCCTCTGTTCTGACCTTGCCATCCGGGAAACCTTCAAGATTTTAGGAGGCACCAGCAGTCTGTCAGGAAGAGCTGTGGATGGATAATTCTCTATGTTCCTTTGACGACCCAAATACTGCTATTCTACATATGACCGAAGTGACCGCCACCCTTAAGGCCGGAGGATCCAACCTCACTAAGTGGACTTCAAGCAGCCGGGGTGTGCTCAACTTTATCCCGAAGTCCGAGAAAACGGAGTGCTTGAGAGAGCCTTTAGGATCCTCTTCCCAAACGGAGCGCAAGTTTGGAGTCCAACGTAATCCCGAATGTGGCTAATTCACATTCACTCTGGACCTACTCAAAAGACCTGCCTCACGGAGAGGAATCCTATCATCAGTCCCAAGCCTTTATGATCCCCTGAGTTTCGTCCCACCATGGTTGCTACTGGGAAAGTGCTCGGTGCAATCGCTTTGCTAAAGAGGGACGGGCTAGGATGTACCTCCCCAGGATGGCAACGACAAGCGATGGGGTGACATGTTACACAGCCTAGATCAACTTAGCGAGTTCAAGACTCCAAGATGCTTGACAGAGATCAAGAGTGCAAGCGACTCCAAACTCCACTTGTTTTCAGATGTATCAGAAATAAGCTACGGGGTAGTGAATTACTGCTGCTGGATAGATGAAGGTGGCAGGCGGCACAGTTAGATAGTATTCGCAAATGCGAGAGTGGCTCCATTGTAGACGGTGTTCATTCCCAGGCTAGAAATGACTGCAGCAGTACTGGCCGTGAAAGCCACGACGCTGATTAGATGGTGCTTTGATTGGATAAACTGGGAACCAAACTTTTGGACGGGCTCGGCCACGGTACTGCATTGCACAAACAAGGCCAACTCTCGTTTTAACACCCGAGGACGGCGATAGCGAAACCAAACGACTGATACTGGCTACAAACCCCACAGGTAGTTTTAGCCTAATATAAAAAAGGTGCCATTTTTCCCGACTGGATGAATGTGTTAACAACCGTGACCTGGTGGACGAGATACAAAGCACTGCTAGTGACTTTGAACGGCACACGATCGCAGAACACGGTAAATGTGGGGACGATACTACCGGGCGAGCTGGATCAAGCCGCTTTCGATGTCCACCGCCCACTGCAACTAGATGCCTTCCTGTTGGAGAAGCATGATTTTGCACAGTAGCATCCGAAGACTAAGCCTCACGTGTTACGAACGTTTGAGCGATGCGTAGCCAAATTCGCAACGGATCCCGAAATCAGAAGGCGATTATCCGTGATAATTCTACGATACTAGATTATTAAAATAAACAATGACATAAACAATATACAAACCTCAATAATACGATCACAAAGACTCAACAACGAGAAACCGAATGGCAGCGTGTGAGCAGACAGCACGTGCGTCACGCAGGTCCTGAGCAAGGATGTGCCAAAATAGCGCTCTGGGCGCGAACAAACAACAATTGGTTCAGAAAAACAACCAGTTCGTAAAGACAAGTCAATAGTGTATGGAAATGAGTGATGTTGGGAAAAAACACTGAATCGCGAGGGACAAAGGGGGATTTTCCACGACCGGTTGTTACACCGCCCACCAAAATCCTCCTGGATCCTTAGCAAAGTCAAAGGTTCGGTATAAAGGTACTGATTCTTCCTACCTGCCTAGGCCCTGCTGTCAGTGCGCGCGTCTAATGCTCGTCGTCAACGTTCTACTACTGGTCGCACCTAATCCACTGGATACATAGACGTGAGGCTAGTCTACATCTTCCACAAGACCAAATGACCGATGGCGGGCGTGAATGGTCACATAGACGTTGTCCTCGTAAGGGGCCGTCCGGTCCTGGATGTACGTGCTTGAGTGTGTGTGTGTGTGTGCGTGTGTGTGTGTGTGCGTGTGTGTGCGTGTGTGTGTGTGTGCGTGTGTGTGTGTGCCGGGGTTACAATGAAATCACAGGTATGACTACACATCAAAGGAGGACTTTCTGCAATGTCAACAAAAGACCGCGTGGCAAGAAAACGAGTAAATGTAGCATGTATGTGTGACCTGAGCTCCGCTAATTCCACATATGCAAGGGGCATTCGGTAGCGTCAACAAAAGGCAAACAAAGAACACTGTTACATGTATGATGGGTTTACGGGAGGTAGAGTGCGTCGTGCATGCGTGTATGTATCGGGATGTATAATGGAATCGCACTCATCACCACATATCGGAAAGAACCTTATGTGATGTCAACGAAAGGACCGCGAGCACCTTAACGTGTTTGACGGAGATTGTGTGGTATATATGGTGTTTCTTTATCCACCTCGATTACTGGTGTGAAAATGGTTTACTAGGCCTCAGGGTTATCAGCTCCTCCGTCTTCGCTCTCGAGTAGGTTAATACTGCGTATGTCACGAATGAGCACTCCGTTAGCTGTCTTCACCTTCACCGTTCTTATCATTTCGTCAGTGCTTTTGATGGTTTCCGTAACTACTCCCAAAGACCAAGCGCTGAAATGTGCGCGTTTGTCGGCGATCATAACCACGTCCCCAAATTTGAATGGTCTTGATTTGGCCAGCCACTTCTGTCGAGTCTGCAAAGCCGGTAGGTACTCCCGTAGCCAGCGCCTCCAGAAGACCTTGGCCAGATAGTTCGCTTGCTTCCACCCGTGGAGGTAGCTCCCACGAAGGTTTACCGGCCCTTGGAAACCCTCGTTCGACCTTAACGTCAATAAGTCGTTCGGGGTGAGCGCCAGGTGGGTGGGGTCGCCGTTCAATACTGGAACCAGGGGGCGGTTGTTCAGGATTCGCTCCACCTCAGTCATGACGGTGTTCAGGGTCTCGTCGTCGGGCGGCTGCTGCTCCATGATTGACAGCAATATCCGTCTGGCGGACCGGATCATGCGTTCCCATATGCCGCCTCGGTGACTGGCCTGTGGGGGGTTGAAATGCCAGCGTATGCCGTAGGCCACGGTTCGGTTCTGCAGTTCGTCCCTGTTTATGTTCTTGTGCCAACGCTGCAATTCCCGTTGAGCGCCCAAAAAGTTCGATCCATTATCTGAGTATATATCGGCCGGTACGCCTCTTCGGTTGATAAATCTTTGCAAGGCCCGTAGAAACGAATCGGTCGTCATCGAATGTGCGACTTCTAGGTGTACCGCACGTGATTTCATGCACGTCATGATACATCCGTATCGCTTTTCTAATCTTTTCCCGCACTTGATCCACAAGAGCCCGAAATAGTCCAACCCGGTGTCACTGAACGGCCACCAGCCCGTAGTTACCCTGCATTCTGGTAGCGGGGCCATGAGTTGTTTGCCTGCTGTGGCATTGCGTCTCCTGCATTGCACACACCGTCGGATCACGCGTTTTACAGTCTCTCGTCCTCTCAACAACCAAAGACGCTTTCGGATGACGCTCGTCACGTGACTTTCCCCGGCATGTCCCTCCACGGCGTGGACGTGTTGAATCATTAGCTCTACTACGGGTTGTCTCGCAGGCAGCAGTATAGGATAATTTGTGTCGAAGTTCAGGTGGGCGTTGGTCAGCCTACCATCCACCCGCAACAGTCCGTTGATGATTTTGGGGTTTAAACGCTTCAGCTCGCCTCTTGGAGATGGCATGTCTTCATTGGCCAGCCCTACTTCTTCCGCCCTCTTGAGTTCTCGGGCGAAAGCCTCGCGTTGTATCATTCTGAAAATATCGTACTCTGCCGCTTGTAGCTCATCGGGACCTATCGGGCCGACCGGTATCCGACCTGAGGGCCGTAGCCCTTTCATGACTAGTAAATTTCTCTTGAACCTTGTTAACCAAACTAGCGAACGAAGCGTCTTCATCCAGGAGGAAAACCTGACCAGTCGCGATAAAATGGGCGACGCTTCGACGACGTTGGTTGCTATCACTACGCCTTTGATCTCCAGTTCCAATTCCGTGGGGGGTTTTAATTCGAACACGGGCCAGTCCTGTTTGGGCAATTGCAGGAAGTTCGGCCCTCTCGTCCACGTGTCCAGTTGCCTGAAGTTGTTCGCACCTCGGGAGCACAGGTCGGCCGGATTATCGCCAGACCTGACATGACTCCACTGGTGCGTGGCCGATTCATCGTGGATAATCGTGAGCCGGTTAGCAACGAAAGTACTAAACCGGCTCCGTACGTTGTTAATGTAGTGAAGTACTATCGTTGAATCCGTCCAGAAGCTCACCGACCAAATGTAGAGATCGAAACATCTCTTCACAGCTTGCACCACCCTGACTGCCAACACGGCTGCGCTGAGTTCAAGGCGTGGGATTGAGACCGACTTCAGTGGAGCAACGCGGGCTTTGGCGAACAGGATCCTCGTGGTATATTGTCCATCTCCTGCGCACCATCGTCCGTACACCACAGCTCCATAACCGACTTCGGATGCATCGGAAAAGGCATGTAGTTCTCCAGTCCGTGTCGTATGGCCAGGGGTCAAACATCGTGGTATTCTTATGTCCCCTAATTTCTTCAAGGTGTTCAGAAATTCTTCCCAGTCCAGCCGGTCCCCTCGGTCCAGTGACTGGTCCCAATCAACTTTCTTACGGCACAGCCGCTGCAGCAAGATCTTTCCGGGTAGCAGCCATGGTGAGACGAAACCGAGCGGGTCGAACAAACTTGAGACGGCAGATAGTATGCCACGACGGGTTATTGGCAGCTCGGGAACGTTTAGTTCGAAAACAAAATCGTCCGTTTCCGCTTCCCATTGTATCCCTAAAGTGCGCTCGATAGGAAGTGGAGAGCCGTCCAAATCTCTTACCCTTTCGACCTTTTCGTGATACGGGATGACCTTCAGCACTTCCGAAGCGTTCGACATCCATTTAGTTAGATGGAAGCCACCCTCTTCCAGCAATCTCGTCAGACCC
Source organism: Fasciola hepatica (assembly GCA_948099385.1). Lineage (NCBI taxonomy): Eukaryota > Metazoa > Platyhelminthes > Trematoda > Plagiorchiida > Fasciolidae > Fasciola > Fasciola hepatica. The sequence goes on from CANUEZ040000016.1 coordinate 4,070,643, forward strand.
CTGAACTGCTCTAGAGCTGATTCCACATCATCGAATGACCCAAGGTAGTCGTCGACGTAGAAGTTCCTGCTGACGCTTTCTACCACCGACCGATGGACCAGATCGCCATGTTTGTTCGCTGATTCTCGGAGGGCGTAGTTGGCACAAAATGGTGACGATATGGCTCCGAAGGGGTGGACGGTCATCCTATAATTCACCACTGCGTTGCCCGGCCGCTCCCTTCCCACCACAGGAAACGCAAAGCATCTCGTTCTCCTACCGGAATCTTCACCTGATGGAACATTTCCCTAATGTCAGCAGACAAAGCCACTTTACCCACTCTGAAACGGCACAGAACATCGATCAGTGGTGTGGTCCAGTCAGGCCCCTGTAGTAGGCGATCGTTTAACGACTTGCCCTGGAACTTGGCCGCACAGTCGAAAACCACGCGCAGTTTATTGGGTTTCTTGGGGTTGATAACCGGATGGTGAGGCAGATACCAGATACCCCTTTTGCTGTCGGTGTTAACAGGCACCCTTTCAACGTAACCGAGGTCCTCGTTTCGCTTCATCAAATCCGCGTATCGTTCCCACAGATTCTGGTCTCGAATGAAGCGTTCTTTTAGTCGTGGTAATCGTTGGAGAACATAATTTCTGTTGTCAGTCCACGGGTCGACCGGTGTGCGCCATGGGAGGGGAACCTCGAACTGTTTTTTGAGGCCTCTAGAGCCTTGCCGCACCGTTTGTAGAGCGAAGTGATCCTCTTGAGACAACGTCGGTCTTTCGTCCCCAATGTCATGAAACTCCTTTTCATAAAGCCGTTGCAGATGATACTCTATGCGGTCCGTTTCGGCGGATAAGTAATTCACGGAACCGCGTACCCCTACTGGACCGTATAACATCCATCCCAGAGCCGTGCGTACGGCATAAGGTGCCTGGCGGTCGCCCACTCTTTGGTCAAGCACCCAGTGCGCCTCTGGCACGTCGCATCCGATGAGGAGATCCACCTCATCATCTTCCCAGTCTACAACGGTTACATCCTGCAGGTGGGGCCATCGAGTCAAGATTGCGTTCACTGACCTTGGTGCTCGCATGGGGAGATCCGCTAACGTGAATGCCTCCGTTGGTTCAATTTCCTCGTTAGTGTCTAGAGAGATGAGTTGCAGCCTTAATCTACCGGCAGTCATTACCTGTGTTCCGCCCACCGTGCTCACTGCTAACGACGTCGCACCTTTAGCCAGTTGGTGTTTGTCGGCAAACCGCTCTTTCACTAAAGTGGTGTCGGATCCACTATCAACGAAAGCCAACGCCTTGACTATCCCAGTCGGAGTCACTACTCCCACGGCCACTACGCCTGAACGTACCGGTTTACTGGCAGATTGTGAAGTTGAACAAATCACGCTGGGCTTGGCACTCGCCTCGGATATGGTTATTCTTGCCTGATGCAGCAGCCGATGGTGTCTGCCCGTGCAGCCCTCGTAACCACATCGTTTCCTTGTTCTACAGGCTGCTGCCCGGTGCGTGGTGTTGAGACAGATGAAACATGCTCCTGCCATCCTCGCCATTCCCCACCGTTCGTCTATTGTGGCATTGCCGAACTTGGGGCATTCTGGTAGGCTATGGCTAGTACCACAGGATCTGCAATTTGGTTTCGCCGTAGCATCTCGTGAAATGACGTGTGTGTTGGTCCAAGGCTGGTACTTTGGATGTTCCCGTACAGGGGTTTGGACTTGGCTAGTACCGGGCTTGTTTGCTCGGTTGCTGTCCCGGATGAGTCGGCCGAATCTGCTGTCAGCTATCTTCGTTTGCCTGTCTAAGTATTCAGTCAGGTCTTCGAAGTTGGCTTCTCTGTCGCCTCGGCTTATCCGTTCAGCTTCTTCCGCCCACCGACCCTGTAGTTCGGGAGAGAGGTGACGGACTATGCCTTCCAAAGTGTGCATGGCGTCTAGGTCAGCCCTGTAACCTAAATGGTCGAGGGCTATTGAGCAGTTCTGCATCTTGATCACCAGGTCGGCCATGGTGTAGACGTCGCACTTGGTTCTCTTTGCCTCTGCCATCGCGCCCTCTATTAGGTTACGGGCTACTTTGAAAGGCTGGCCAAACAAGTCCCTCAGAATCTTTCTTGCCCTTGTGTAGCCTTGTTCTGGATCGAGCATGGTGCACCCGTCGATAGCTTCTCGCGCTCGGCCTCGGCAGTAGTGAGTAAGGTAAAGAAGCCTTTGCCCAGGGTCGGTTACCTTGTTTTCAACGAACGTCTCGAACTGTTTGACAAACTTGCAATATTGCTCAGCTCGCCCGTCGAAAACCGTTAACTCCACTCTAGGCAGATCGATCGATGGTGGTTTGTAGTCGGCGACCTGCGTGGGGTTCCCTACCTTGTTGCACTCTAACCTATCGGAAGTGTCAAAGTCACTGGTCCTATACTCTCGCTGTTTCTGTGTACACTTCTCTGCTTCATGCGCCTGTAGTCTAGCCGAAAGTAACTGTTGCTCTAGTTCTAGTATTCTCAGCTTATATAAATCGACATCCTTACGATCAATATTGCTTTCAATAACACATGAGCTAGCACTGACAGGACTAGGCGACCTAGCATTAACTAACGAATCATATGTACCCAAAACCTCCCCAGAGACTTGCCGTATTACTTCCTGTCCGGGTTTGACTGCTTTTGATCCTTTCCTTGGCATTTTGCGTGAATTTTCCTCGTTCCAAATAGATCTATTGAGTATTGTTACGAACGTTTGAGCAATGCGTAGCCAAATTCGCAACGGATCCCGAAATCAGAAGGCGATTATCCGTGATAATTCTACGATACTAGATTATTAAAATAAACAATGACATAAACAATATACAAACCTCAATAATACGATCACAAAGACTCAACAACGAGAAACCGAATGGCAGCGTGTGAGCAGACAGCACGTGCGTCACGCAGGTCCTGAGCAAGGATGTGCCAAAATAGCGCTCTGGGCGCGAACAAACAACAATTGGTCCAGAAAAACAACCAGTTCGTAAAGACAAGTCAATAGTGTATGGAAATGAGTGATGTTGGGAAAAAACACTGAATCGCGAGGGAAAAAGGGGGATTTTCCACGACCGGTTGTTACATCATGCGAGCCAACGGGACACTGAGTGTTAGAAGGCGGCTGACGGATTCAAATCTAGAGCACGAAACAAAACATCCGATAATGGGTCCTGGCAACCACCATATCACCAGACGCCTGATAGGTCATGTAAATCGATAAGGGGGACACTAAGGTTTCATCTATCCATTGAGCAATGCACATCAACTGTTTTGAATGATAAGGAGGTCAGCAACAGTCAAACAAGTCACTGGCAGTTACATCATTTTTCGTCGCCGGAATGGGGTAACGGGCCAACAAAAGAAGGTCCCTCCCAGCTTTAGGAGTTCAACCTGGGTGGTACCCATTCATGGAAGTTTGCCTCGATTATTTTGGCCCCTGCAATTGTGCGACAGCAAAGGAGCATGCAAAAGAGGTATAGCTGCCTGATGGCATGTTTAAAGTTTAGAGCAGTCCGTCTGGATTTATTCTATAATATGGCCACCAACTCAAACCTAATGGCTCTCCAAAAGTTTGTTGCCAGGCGGAGCTTTCCAAGAAGGCATACTCAGAAAATGGCTCGGACTTCTTCGGAGCTCATAATGAGTTAGAGAGATGGCAGAACTTACTGGAACACGCCAAAGTGCGAGAAACGGTCGCATCGCAGGGGAATAGAATTGCACTTTAACTTCATCGAGGTGGCGATTGGCAAAAGCTGATACGGTCGTCCATAAAAACACTCCCAGCCCTAACCTTACAGCAAACCCTCGACGGCGAAACAGTGGTTACTTTAATAACTGGGGTAGAAGACATTCAAAATAGGCCCCTGGCTCCGATCGTCCCAGATCCGGAAGACGAACCGGCTCTCACTTCCAACGGTCTGTTCTTGTTGTAGTCAAATGTGGGCAAAATCACGCAATAGACTTTACTTGGGACCCATTTGGTGGGGTCAAAACAAGAGGACCACCTGGCACGGGCATTCTGCAAACGTTGGACGAGGGAGTTATTACCGACCCAGCAGCTTTGGCAAGGGTGGATCTCCAAATAGAATTCGCCTTTACCTGTCGATGTCGTCAACCTCGCGGAGAGCCGTTTACACAAAAGCGAATGGCCTATTGGAGTGATCAAGGATGGTCGTACGCAAATTTATAACCTCGTACGCAAGGTGGTGGGCAAAAGGTACAAAGGAGGCGTACTGCGAGATTTCCGTATCATAGGTTTCCTTGAGGGGGACATCGGCTGGGGCCATGTCTACTCGATGGACCAAGCTCAAAGCAGGTCTACCGATGCCAACTGGAGCTGAGTGAACTTATTTACCTCTCACGCGTTTTCATGTAAGTCCCAACCCTTCACATAGTCTTTGAGGTACATTTGCTCCTAATTTTGTACAATGTTCAAGTTTAAAATGGAATTAGTTTGTGGAAACATTAATTTAGTACTCGACACTGAATCGTTTACGAAGTAGCGGAAACTTTGGAGCTAGCCCTTATTGACCTTTCGTAGAAACATCCTTACTTCCGGAACTTCCAATCTGCATTATTATCCGACCTGTGTCCAAAATGATATAAGTTGTGAGCCAAAGACACTCAAACAGTGATTACGTCACATGTCGATCCCCCTGATGTTTCATGGGCCTTGGACCCATCTCGGTTCTTCGACCAGAATTCGCAGTCCTTATTTGGCCATGTGCTTTGTTCCAAGTCGCGAAACCTTTTGTCCTTTACTTTCCCTAAAACTCTCCACGCTCTCCCATCAAGCCGAGGCCATTTTCGCAGATTCACAGCGTCATGTCATATTCAGGTGAGTGTCTAAGATATAAATGGATGGCGCATAACCCCAAGAAAGCCTGCAAGTGTGTCAGTGACCAGGGAACAACAGAGGAAACCCATGGCGACCGACGTACGAACTGGCCTAAGGCTGCGGGTAGAGGAGGGCGAGTCAGTACCCTATCTACTTCCCCGATGTTGACTGTTCCATGGGAGGATTTTGCGGGCTGTGTGTAGTACGTGTGTGGGAATCCTCCCCAGTCGTTGCCACATAATTGTATTGCTGAGACTGTGTTATTTATCTTTTTGACTCCCAAACGAGTACAGCGTGCACCAACCACCAAACTTGAACATTTGTTTGTATTTTGCTTACGTACCGTTGCATGTTGTTGATTTGAACTCGGACGGCCGTGACGGTCGTATCTGCCAGTGACCTTTGTTGATCTTTGGTCTTCGTTACTAAACACTGCGGCCGCATAGTTGAGCTTTGTACGTAGTTCATATGCGCATAATTTGTGAATTCAGTACCGTAGAATCAGCGAATCAGTCTTTTTCTGACTTTGGGATTCGTCGATTGGTCCATAGGAGACTCAGGTTCGGAAGAATTGGTACACCTCCCACGGGTAGATCAGAGTAGTGTGCACTGACAGTTGCAGCACGGTAAACAAGAGGAGAAAACTCGGGGTTGAAAAAATGAGGCCAACTGCAGTGCGGTACCGGAGACGCAGTTTCACCAAGTTGCAGCCAAGGAGCTGCTACCAGCCAAGGGATACCACGCCTCGGGATGGGCAGAAATGATAGCAAGTTAGGAGGATGAGCTCTACTTTTAGCCAACGAAAACCTTGAACAGCAAACCGAAGAAGCGCTGTGTACCCCAAATACACTACCTTCTATATGCCGTCTACTATCTCCGAGGCCTCTTATGGACATATCATGCGTATACTGCAGCCCAAATGCTAGTCCAGAAGAGGACCCTTTCAATGTTTTGGTATCTAGCCATGATTGTCTCGCAGGCTTCCCGGATTTTGATGACGGGTGATTTCAACTCCCCGGGAGCAAATTGGGGGACCTGTTTTCTTCGGCTAACACCTACCGTGGTAGGAACTCAACCAAGCCGATGGACCGCACACCACTCTCTCAGCTCGTCAACAATCCGACAGGCTGAGGGAAGGGAAAACGGCCTGAGTACTCGACCTGGTGGTAACCAGACACCCGGAGGAGTTAATTGGACTCGAGTTCACCTCCCCATTTGGGAGGCACTACCCTAAGGTCATCCGATTTCCGATCCAAGAGGCTTCCTCCGGGGTGCCAAATAAGATGCAAAGTGACTTCAGGAGTTTGGACCGCACTGCAACCAGGGAAGCAGCAAGTATATTCGGAAGTGGCCCTCATTATCAGACCGTGGAACAGGGGTGGACTGTCATCATGGACCACCTCCTCAGGTTGACTGACGATTTCGGCCCAACGAGACGCGTCAAAGACCGGGCAAACCACCGTGGTAGACGAACCAATCCGCAAAGGCGCAAAGTGTGGCACCGTTATCGGCCAACAGGCGGACACCTAGCCTGCCGCGATATATGAGAACCCGTGAATGTGCAATTAGGGTGCGGCCAGAAAGTCGGGCAAGATATGAAGCGGCCCTGCGCGCACACTAAAGGCATGTCCTAAGGCTTATCATAACTAGGTCCAGCCTGGGGCCACAGCGAGAGTCGTCGTAGGATAGGCAACCAACGAAAACGGAGGGCAGTCAGCGAGCTCTTACGAGAAGGAGCAGACTCTGACGGACTTCTTAGAACGTGTGCATGGACAAGGCACCGGGGTGCAGTGCGAGACCGCTACAGGCCAGCAGAATTTCACCATGGATGAAGTCGTCATTAGCATTAGTTAAGTTGAACCGGCGCTGAGTAGCCTGAATGGCAATAAGGCTGCTGGCCGCATGGTGTTCATCCAGCCATTCTAAAAGCCCTGGCTAATGTACTGGCTGAACCGCTAACCCGGCTGTCCAATGTATCCCCAGACACCGGGAGGCTACCGGACGATTTGAATTTGGCGCAAGTTGTCCCCATTCACAGGGGAGGACAAAGGGAGGTCTTCTCTAACCACCGTTCTGTAAGCTTACTACCAGTCGCAACCAACGTACTAGAAGGACAGGTAAGAGAGCGACTAAAAGAACTTCTACGGACCCACTAGCTGAGTTCCAACCAAAAAGGCGGATTAGTTAAAAGAATATCCTGCCACACCCACCTGCTATCATTCTTCGATGAGGTGACTATCAGAATGGACCAAGGATAACGAATGGAGGTATATCACTGACATTCATAAAGTCTTTGATTCGGTAAACCACCACTTCACACTGGGCAAGATGAGTGCACTTGGAAGGCCCATGTATCGGTTATTCCGATCGTATGTAACGCGTAGTCAAATAAACGAATCCCAAAACCACAACAAGATTGATCCGTAGTTCCTACGATGCTGGATTAACAAATTATACGCGTATAAATATGTACAAACCTCAACTGTACGGCCACAACGTCTAGCAACGAGGACCAGTGTTCAACAAAGGTCAATGTCAGGTTCCACCGTCACGGCAGTCCAAGTTCGAATCACAATTATGCCAATTCACGTGAGCAGAATATAAACAAATGCTGAAGTGTAGTGAATGATGCATGCTGCATTTGTTCGAGGGTCAATAAGACACAGAGCATAGTCTCAACGATACGAGTATGTGACAACGGCTAGGGAGGATTCCCCCGCACATGTACTTTACACCGCCCACTAAATCCTTCTATGAAACGGCCAACGTCCAAGGAGTAAATAGGGGAACTGATCCGTCCTAACCTACCTAGACCTTAAAGTCAGTGCATAAGTAGGTCGCTATGGGCTTCACCTATCGTTGGCCGGTAGCAGACACGCTTTCAGGTTTTCTTGAGGTCATGCTCCACACCTCGGTATCTTAGAGTTTCCTTTGAGAATGATACGACATTATCCATACTCGAAAAAGGGCTTTGACGTGATCAGCATGCGTGGACATATCACGAAATTTAGAGCAAAAATGCTTCGCAAATAAGAGTTAAGTACATGGCAAGATGAAGACAGAATGTTCGGTGAAGAATGGAGATGGCTACAAGGTACTCGAAAATCAGGGGCTCAGTTTGTGGTGCTATCACATTAGAAGTATGTTTGACTCACTACTCAAATTCACTTGAACAGAGGTCGGATAATAATACAAATAGAAGGCCCCAGAGATAGAGCTGTTTCTACAAACGGCCAACATGCGCTTGTTCAAGAGTTTCCTCTACTTCACAAACAATGTCGCATCGCGTGATAAACTGGGGTTTCGACAACTAACTCCATTGTTAATCGTGAACAGCGTATAAAAATAGACACGGATATATATTTCAAAGTCTGTGTGAAGGGTTGGGACCTACAGGAGAATGCGTTAGGGGTGAATAAGTAAATTCAGCCTCAGTTGGTATCAGTAGACTTGAGTTTGGCTTGGTCTGTAGCATTGACTTTGCCCTCGCCACTGTCCCCCTCGATCAAACACACCTACGGATATCTCGCAATACGTCTTCTTTGCTCTTTCCCACCACCACCGTGCGCACAAGGCCATCAATTTCTGTACGGCAATCCTTCACCATTCCAATAGGCCATTCTTTCTTATGTAAGTGGCTCTCCACGAGGATGGTGACATCACCACGCCTGAAAGATCTCTCTTTGGAGATCCACTTTTGCCAAAGCTGCAGGATCGGTAATAGCTCCCTCGTCCAATGTTTCCAGAATGCCTGAGCCAGGTGTTTCACTTGTGCCTACACTGTGACGTACTTTGCACTCAGGGTTTTCGGTGTGATTACTCCTACGTTTGACCGCAAAAATAGCAGGTCGTTGGGGGTGAGAGCCGGTTGGCCTTCCGGACCTGACTAAGGAGGTTTTCCACACATGTACGTTGCAGCCTCAAATGTTGTGTGGTGGATCGAGAATCACCTAGGTAACAGAGCCTTCCTCGTACAGGTCGTGGACACCAGGTCTACACCGGTACAGTCACTCAGTGGAGTGCCAAAAAGTTCCGTGCTGGGACCACTTTTGTTCCTGGCGTACGTGAATGATCTGTTTGTCAAACTAGATGTCCCGGTGTTCCTATCCTCAGATGATATCAAAATAGTAGGTGAATCGATCTCAAGGCTGCTGCAGGTCGACCTAGACTGGATTTGAGAGTGAGCTGAAAAGTGGGAGTTGCCACTGAAAGCAGCCCAATGCAAACTCTTGCTGGAGGGCTGGGAAAACGCAAAGGCAGGAAGGTAGGGCCGTTCATCTCAATCAAGACTGAGGCAGCTGCTGTGTTAAGAGACGTCGGTGTGCTTGTGCACAAAGGCTTCAGATCTGCTGAGCAGCGCACGTCAGGGCGGTCAGGGCTAGCAGGGAGCCTTTCAACAGGAGCAGACCTTTTGTATCTAGGTGGGCAGGAATAACTCCTGCTATACACAAGGTGAGAATAAGGCATCGCTTGGAGAAGTTCTTTCAAGAATGTGGGCCGAGCCTATTGAGGGATGAAATGGTGTTGGAATATTTTCAAGGGAGGTTTACTCGAGTGATAAACGGGATGGAGGGGAAATAGTACTGAGAAACTGATATCCCTAAAACTATTCTCCCTGGATCGTCGTAGGCAGAAGGGGGTGTTAAGCAGTGTTGAAAGTTATATAAGGGAACCACAACGACCGACAGAACGCAGTGTTGCATTCAGGGGGCACGAGCATAAATAAGACAAACCAAGGGCAAGTAAGGGCTTGAGGCCAAGTTTCTTCTCCCCACTTGCCATAAACAAGTGGAATAACTTTCCTCCACAGGAAGTGACGGAAATCTCGGTTGTTGCCTTTGAACCAGATGCGTGCTGGGCAGAGGTATTCCCGGGCATTTACTAACCATCCTAGTGGGCTTTTCTTTCTGTTCGTATTATCCGTCCTTTCTCACCCCCCCCCCGACGAACCGTCTTATACTACATCTCACCACCTTAGTGTTTCCTAACTGTATCTATCTTCATCACAGTCTCCGTATCACCCTACTCATCATCATCCCATATTAACACCTCTATATTATTCGAGGATTCGGGGTATGTCTCACTTGCGGACAGCAGTGAGTTGAGGCCCCGAAATATGTTAGTGTGAGGTTGCTGTTCCCGAAGGCGATTCTGTTTCTCTTCCTTTTCCCACAGGTACTAAAAACACCGAATTATATTGGATACCTGGAATTCGCAGCACGGCGGAAACTCCTTAGGCTTGCAGCGCAAGAAACTGGGCATTTACTGGCTCAAGCAACTTACCGATTATATATTTGAACACCAGCAGCATTCGCAACAAGTGGGAAGAATTAGCAGCCGCATTAGGCGATGCACAGATTGAGAAGTGGCTAAGATCGCAGAACGTCGTCACTCAAGCTAGCTTGGGAGGATTCGTGTGGTACAGGAAGGATGGGTGAGATGGCGGCCTAGGCGGTAGGGTGCCGTTGCTGGTTGCCAAGCACTTTTGCCAGAAAGATGGATTAGAATTGGGACTACCAGATGTGCAATGTATAAGCTGTATAATTATGGGCCTTGTGGCCCTCCTTTGCGTTCACCTTGGCCCATCCTCTACCAGAGTGAGGGGCACTGAAGAGCTGGCGGTAATGGGCACAGACAGCAAAGATGAAGGGGACTTCAAAGCCCCGTAAATAGATTGGGAATTGGCTGATGCACCACCGGGGTCTTTCGGAGAAGCACCTCTCCAAATCCCATGAGTGAAGCACTCATACAACGCGTGCGGCAGGAAACCCGCTGGGGATAACCCAGAACTTCGCAATACTTGATATAGCAATGACGAAGCATGAAGGGGACTTAAGTCCAGTGGTGTTCAATGCGTCACTGGGGAGCAGCGATCACGGGATGGTAAACTTCGAACTGATTGAAAGCATGAGCGCACCTCCGGACAAACACTGTCGTGAGCTCGGAGGGGTGAAATCCCCTGTGCTAGTGGAAGCGCCGGTGAAACCGAATTAGGAGGTCATACATGGCTGCATGTAAGGGAAGTAGAGTCATATCGACGGTAACCTAAACAAATTTACGCATGCTTTTGCACCGTTAGCGAAGATTAAAAGAAAAGGCTTTCCGCCTTAGTGGAAGTCCAGCGTGCGGAAGGCACAGACCAAAAACACGAAGCATGGTGCGGGTTTAGGAAGAGCGGGAGCAGCAGAAAACCACTTTAATGTATGACGGCTTACAGACAGGCTTTGAGGGCCCAACTGGAGAGCAGACGCCAGCAGGAAGAGAAGCTAGCTCGAGAGGTAAAGGCAACCCAAGGGCATAGTTTAATTATATAAAGTCCAGGTCAACTTCACGGTTTGCTGCTGGTAATGTAAGGAACTCGAGGGGTGGAAACACTGAAACGCATGAAAGCAAGGACAATATATTGCTCCACCACTTTGCGAGACAGAGTAGCAACGATAGTGGTAGGAACACATCCAGTCTCTCTCTATTCACTGCGACAGGATTGCCACCCGTCATAATTGAAGAAGACGACGCTAGGCGCGAGCTAGCAGGACAAAAACTACGTAAGGCAGCAGGTCCAGGTGAAATATGTCCAACCCTGCTGAGAACAGTAGCCAACGAGCTGGCCGAGCCTCTTTCTCAGCTATTCAACCTGTCCCTGAGGGACTGTCAGCTGCCAAGAGACTGGAAGATGGCGTAGGTGGTGTCAGTCCACAAGGGTGGGAGTGGAGAAAAAGCCTCCAACTACAGACCAGTAAGCCTGACATCTGTGGTGTTCGAGGTCATGGAAAGGATTCTACAAAATCAAATGGTCGCTTTATTATCCGGGAGTTTAGTGATAAGTATATACCAACACGGATTTATGAAGAAGAGGTCACGCACGACGGATTTCGTGTGCTTCCTGGATGAAGTTACGAGGAGACTTGATGATGGAGAAAGGTGGAGGTCTGTTGCTTGGACTTCAGGAAGGCATCCGACTCATTAGGTCACGGGTTGCTGGTGCGCGAGCTTCGAACCTGTGGAATCGACCCATCATTGGATGACTGGATGGCTGAGCTTCTCAGAGAAAGAAGATTCTACTTGGAGGTGGGGGTCACAGGTCCAGTCTGGGTAAGGTCGCCAGTGGAGTCCCACAGGATTCTGCGCTTGGGCCACTTCTTTTCCTGTGGTATATAAACGACTTAGCTTATGAGCTGGATTGCTCACACTTTGCGTTTGCCGACGACCTCGAGATAGTGGGAGATCTTTGGGAGGTTGCTCTGCAGATTCGTCTTTCTTAGGTGTATCGGTGGTGCACAGAGTGGGAGGCCCCACCCAGCACCACTAAATGCAAGTAATTGGACAGGACAGCCCTCAGGTTAGCCCGAAGGAACTAGGAGGCGGAAGTGCTAGGGTGGCTTTGTAAAAGACTGATAATTTCAAAGATCTGGGGTTGTTTATGGTTGCTGATCTCAAAACCCAGAGGCAATATTTGGAAGCCGCAACGAGAGGTAATAATGCGGTGTTGCAGTTAATGAGAGCCATTGCTTCGTGTAAGCCGTGGGCACTGTTGCCGTTCTACACAACCCAAGTGAGGTCGCTTCTGGAATATGCAGTTCAAGCTTGGTACCAAAAACTTAATCGGGACAGACAACTACTTGAAAGTGTGCAAAAGTGATTCACTCTAGAGCTAGCTGGACTCCAAAGCAGGCTTATCGGGACAGGGTTAGAGAACTGAAGCTGTTCTCTCTGGAACGAAGGAGGGTAAGCGGGAACCTCACTGAAGCTTTTAGGATAATGAGGGGCTCATCGGACTTGGAGGGGCTTCAGTAGGTCCCAGGAAACACAGATGATAGGTTCAGAGGACACGAGCTGAAGCTTGTGCAAAGCCTTTGCGATACGGTTGTTGGGGCAAGTGTCCTCTCCCAAGGGGTGAAAAGTCGATAGAACAAACTTCCATCATCGATGGTGGAGGCCCAAACTTTCACTGATTTCAAGAAAAAGGTAGATGTCCAATGGGACAGCTTCTTTAGAGACCTAGTATGGAATGGCAATCTGACTCATGATCCCCTGAGCAACAAGACACGTGGTGCTTGAAGCTATAGCAAAAAGGGTATTCACCGGGAAGCAAAAGGCCTAGGATGTGCTTTGACGCTCGTGTGTGAATGACGCTGAAGTCCAACTTTCGTTCCTACCTCGCGAGAGTAAATTTAAACCCAGTTTGATAGGCTGGCCAGACAAAACTGAATATACCTACTGTCATACCTGTTCACCACACTTTTGCAAGACGCCGCTTCGAACTGAAAAGCCTAGTGCCTCACACACCGCCCAATCGCCACGAAATGTGAGGCCCGACCATGTGGGAAGAGATCAGTGCAAATCGAAACACAAGGCAGCCAAACACTACCCTTATTGCCCTCCCCTAAAAAGTAACTATGATGGAGCAGTGATCCTCGGCATGGCGGAAGGTTACCACAAAACCAAAAAAGGAGAAACAAGCAAAGGCTTACTTGTTTTACTGTCCATTTGATCCTTATATTGACGAACTTCGGTCAGAATACGATGTGATAAGTGGGGCGAGGGAGCCCCAACCGCGGAAGCTGAAAAAATGAGGTACAATACTAGACCGCCGAAAAATTTATGGTTTTGAAAGAGTCCCGAGGGACATTGAGGAAGCCTGAAAGCCTGGAAATCAAAGGTTAGTATAAAAAAAGAGAAAAAGCGTGATGAGCCCTTGAGCAAAAGCGTGCGGGAATCTACCCCCCTGCCATTACAAAACACGACGCAACTTATGAAGAATCACTCAATGTACGACTGGTCCCTGACCTGTTTCTGGATCAAACAGAATATGTAGCAGAAAGCTCGCGATGCATAATGTCTCTCGCAGTTGATGTGCGATGAGGTTTTCCGTTTCCTTCTCGGGGATTCGACGAAATACACTCGGCAGTGGTGGGTGCATAACTGGTGTGTATACCATCGAAGGAATTCTGGACTCTCGATTGGCCGTGGCCATTACCTGTCCTGTGCAAACTGAACTGAACTGAACTGAAGCCCTGTGACCCGAGGCCCCGACTGGCCTCTGTAGGCCTGCGCTACACCGAAGGGGAGCGCTATTCGTTACCACGGTTTATTTCAACAGGTTCTTGGAGTTGTTGTGGTCGATGCACTATGACTAACCCCTGAAAGTAGTTAAAATACCCGTCCTTCCTTTCTGATACTTGATTTTTGTCTAATAATCGGAAATTTTAACGAAGGGTTAGGGTCAAAAAACCCTGAACAAAACTTAAACAGTGCTCCATCTCATTGGTGATCATCGTTGAAGATGTTCATTATGATGCCTCGCAACTCCATCAAAGTGGTACGGATATTTCGTCAAGATTCACAATCCGTGGTTTTATTGTCACCAAGATCACAACTATTTTGTCTGATAGACCCCACAACAAACTCTACGCTACTTTCAAACAGCGCATTACCCGCAGCTTCTGGGGCAAGTGTGGGAAAGAATGGGGCTAACCCACACTCGTTGTAGGGAAGCTTTGGGATCCCAAAGCTTCCCCACAACGAGTGTGGGTTAGCCCCATTCTTCCCCACATGGCTGTAGACTATCGATAGTCTACAGCCATGCGGACAGACGTTGGGATCTCTTGTAGCAAAACCGCTCCAAAACCGACCGGTTTTTGGTCGGTTTTCGAGCATTTTTACTATTAAGCCGATCGATTTTTGGTCGGTTTGTTTAGTAGTCATTTTACACGAATCAGAAATGTATTGATACAAAGGAAATGGACAACCGGAGAAATGTGCAACGCTTAGTTGACGTTTCATTTAAATGTCAGTTTACTTCATCGAAATGCCCCGAAATACCTCTGTTTAGATCGCTCTGAACGGTTTCCAAACGGTTTGTGCCACTTGCTTGGAATACGTGAAATGTTTCGTTACTTTCTGTCACTTTTCCCAAATTACGTTTTACGATGCTCATTTCTATCTCCCAAGTCATGATTTTCCGAATAACTCCTTATTTTACCCATTTGGAAGGAATGAATTCATCGCTTTATTTAAATAAAGCGATCTATACCGAGGAGAATTTCGATGAATTAAAACAACATACTTGAATAAAACGTCAACAAACCATTGCAAATTACTCCGGTCGTCGATTTTCTTCGTATCAATTCATTTTTGATCCGTGTAAAATGGTTACTAAACAAACCGGTCGAAAACTTATGTTACGAACAGGCTGGGTGCTACAAGGGATATTTCACAGTGCAGTAGGAAAACGTTGTGATGGTCCATCATGCTTGATTTAGTGACTTACAGTTTCTTATTGTTCTCTGTTGTCATTAATTTGCAGTCAACGTAAATCATAGCAGATCTTTAAGGGAAGTTGTAAGTGCACACGTGTACTTACCAGTTCCCTTCAAACACAAAAAGCGTGTACGGGACAAAAACACACCGCCAATCAACTGGACCAACAGGAATGAGCATACCGTGTTTGCTAATGAGCGTAGTTATCAGATTTCCGTAATATATACATTTTTCACAAATGATGTTCTTTTCGAACGTAGTTCGCGAAGGGGGGGGGGGGGGGGGGTAGATCGACAAGATAGGGAGATTTGCATAGGTTTATTCAAGCAAAGCAGCGGAAAGTTTCAATTGGAAGCCATAAAGGAGGTAGTTATTTTCCCGAAGTGTAGACTTGCATATACAAGCCCTATATGGGCACCGGCAGCGCTGTCCAAACATCGTAATGACAGTGCCCAAAGCTTTCCTACAGTCTGCCCATAGGGTGTATTGTGTGGAGGAAATCGCGCAAACTCCATCGGTGAGTGATTCCCATTTATTTGTCACACACGATCTTGTGGAGGAATCTCCAGCGGTCACTCGGGAAACATTCCTTATCTCTCTGCTCTTCGTTCTTTACGTCCCAATTCTCCTTTTGAGGTTGCCGTTAGATAACAACCAAAGCCACCGCACCCAGTGCATGGCTAATGGTTGTCTGAACAGAACAGAACAGAACACCGGACGGTTGATGTTGAAGGAGCTGAATGGACAACTAACTCCATCGCTGACTCGATTGGCCTCTCATAGACTACCTCGGTAATGGGAAAAGCTGTACTCGTTCCGCTGTATAAGGGTGGAACAAAGTCCACTTGGGCCAACTACCGCCCCGTCAGCCTTACCTCCGTGGTTCGAAAGGTCATCGAAAAGCTTTTGGCTTCTTGCATCCGTAAAGACCTGGAGAATTATCAGTTGCTGTGCGCATGGAAGCACGGTTTTCGGAGAAAAAGGTCATGTCTGACAACCCGTTAACTACTCGTGAGAGTTGGTCAAGTGCCATGCCCGATTGATGTATTATAACGCTTGGGCATAGACCGCCACTGCCGCGTTCTCTAATGTAAGTGCTGGTGCCTGCGTACACTTGCTCAGCTTTGGCTCATCGAGTTTTGTTCGTTTGTCCTCGCAGATCGTACATGTGCGACCCCCGTGGAAGAACATTGCATCCAGCACACATCTGGCGTAGCCGCGTGTCAAACCATCGTCGTTGTCGTAGTGATCGTCGCTTTTGATAGCTACAATGTCACAAACATCTTCGTGAACTTTAGTAAAGCGTTTGATAATTTCCTCATGATCAGCTGCTGCCGAAACTCCGGACTGTCGGTATTCCCCAGCCCACGCCTTACTAGATTGAGGGTTTCTTTCCAAAGCGGACCTTTTCCGTAAGAGTTGTGCAGTCCTAGTCTGCTTGGTATCCAGTCAGTATTGGTGTCCCGAAAAGCTCCATGCTGGGACCTCTGCTGTTCCTAGTGTTTGTGAAGGACATACCACAGGCCCTCCGATCCCAGTGCCTTATCTACACCGACAATTTGAAGGTCTGGTGCATTACCCAATCGGCAGAGGATCGTGTGGTACTACAGGAGGATCTCCGTGCACCGGCCAGTTGGTCAACCACCTGGGGGCTACCTAAAAATGTAAATAATTGCGCGTACATGAGGATTTGGAGACCCGGTGGTACTTTGGACTACTGCCTTGGGCGTTTCAAACTCTGTTTCACGCTCGAGAAGAAATACCTCGGACTTATTATCACTCCTAATCTAAAGACTGGAACACACACAGAAAAATGCAGCGCCTCAGTGTGGAGAACACTTGGTTTAATCCGCCGTTCATTTGGGCATATGCTCCTGGATACCTTCCGACTGCTGTATGCTTTTCGTATACGTCCTCACTTGGGATATGACGGTCCGGCTGTCTGCCGCTGCACGGTCGTGGAAGTAGCCTAACTGGAACGAGTACAACGCACTGCCACACGCCTAGTGGGATCAGTTATGAAGAACGTTTGGAAGCTACTGGGTTGTTTTCCATTGCCCACAGGCGTATCCGTGGTGGCCTCATCTGTGTTGGGTTTACATCCGTGATAATTGGGCCCGGATATGAAGTCGAAACTCCCGCTTATAAATAATGAACCTGCCCGAGGATATGTACTGACGCTCCGAAAGATGCAATCTGCCGGTTTTTCCAACCGTCTATCGATTATCGAGGAGAGTGACCAATATCTGGAATGCTCTGCCAACCGACATGGTGGATGAGGAAGATGAAACAAATTTCAGGGAACAACTAAACAACACTCCGAAGAATTATTGGCGGAGCAGCTACATCTAGCCGAGTCAATAGAGTGCATTGTGATGGGGCTCATACAGGATGGTTTCCCACTGCCCTCTACCTGAAGACCGACGGACTAAGACATTGGGTTAGCATGGGCTCAAGGCATCGCGTGACGCTAAGCTGTCGTTCATTCTCCATCACGACGAGTCAGCAGGACCAGATCCGTGTTGTTTTTTCATGAAGCAAACGTTAAAACTGCCAGACCCATTAAATCTACTGGTTTATTGAAGCACCATGTAGGCCGTATGCATGTGCAAATGCATAGAAGTATGCGTAAGCAGATACGCGTGTGCACCGACTACAACATAAGCAAATGAGATACTCTAGGAATTGTCGATGAACCCAATCAATGGACCACCACAGCGCGATTAAGTTTCATTAGAAGACCGGCTACGATTAAACGTGAATGTGTGGAGTGGCCCAGTATCGATTGGCTCAACTGCATTGCTAATGTAAGCGAGACTGTATGGTGAATGTTGTATAGTGAACGCAGATGGTCCGAAAAAGGGGTGTGACTCGCTAGTATTGGAGGGGTCTTAGACCATCATTATACCCAGGTAAGGGAGGCGGTTTGAGACCGGTTCGATATTCCTGAGGAATAAAAACAGCATCGTTCCAGGGTAAACGTAAATGTATCATTCGAACTTGAGATTAAGGGACCGTTACTTCATGTGAATCACACTTAACCCCACGTGGAGCCACGATTTTTTCCATAGGCATTAGCGTGCAAATCACATATATTGTTGATCAGTTCAACAAATCGTTGGGAAGATATATGACTGGTCACATAAATGTCTGGAAATAAAATCAAAATCCTGCTTTTATAATAGGAAAAATGGAGGACAAACAGAGTAAGTTTATTCAGACTTATTGAGAAACAAATGGAGATATAAATATAGGTTTAACGCATGATTTCTTGTTCTGTCGTTAAGATGAGACAGTACAATCTGCACACAACTTACAAAACGAGATAAGTCTTTAACGTCACTCTAAGGTACTTAATAGATTGAAGTCAGTGTCGCTGAATGGTGCGCGGAATGTGCTGATCATTCAGCAGAGCTGGTTAAGATGGAGTGAAGATACACTCAGAACGCTGGAAAGGGTTACGGGCAAGATCAAACCTGTTCAGAATGACTTACAGCGTTTTGAAGATTTTCATATGGGTTATCGAATTCTCTTGGTTGACAGTATAAAGAATGGCTGCGATATCAGTTCACTTAATCACAGTTCCGAAAGAACAAGACGGGAAGTCGCTAACTTAGGTGTGGAAAAGAAGGCGAAAGCACAGCAGCTTGAGGAAAACCCAGTTATTAATTAGGAACCTGGACGACTTGTCGGTAAATCGTTACGTCCCAAAAAGAAGTCGGCATGTCATGCATATAAACTAGATGAACAACCAAAGGAATGAGCATTCTGTGGTAATAGTGGTCTTGAGATGACATGATGGTGACCTGAGAGGTAAGTTACTTAAAACGGTCCAAAGCTATTGTGCCGGATGAGTTGTCTCCGTCCTTTCCAACGGTGGGGGGGGGGGCGGAGCTTTAGTTTCGAAGTTAACGAAACTCCTCTGGGTAATCTGAGATGGTGAGCGAACTCCTAAGGAGTGGTGTGAATTGGTGATCGTGCCGATTTACAAGAAAAGTAACAGGTCATCTTATAAAAACCACAGAGGAATTAGCTTGGTAAGTATAGCATCCAAAGTGCTCGCCAGGATTATTCTTCAACGATTATCTGGCGCCCGTAAAAGGTGTGCGCGTGACAATCCAGTCGGTTTCAAACCCGGTTGGGGTTGTATCGACCACATCTCTATCCTTCGACCGATTCTAAAGCACAGACACCTTCCGTAGGCCCATAGTCTCTGTGTTCCTTGTTCTGAAAACGGCCCTTGACTCAGTTGACCGTACAGTTCTCCGGTGTGCCAGAAACAATATTTCTTTTCGGATGCTTGTATGCGAACAGCCAAAGCCGAGTTCATGCTTACGACGATCTTTCACCCAAGTTCACCGCGCGAAATGGTGTTTACCAGGGTTGTTTTCTGCCGCCTTTCCAATTAAGTTTGTGATTGAAATGATTCTCTAGATAGCCCTATTCTCGAGCGAGAATAGCAGCATCCGTCATTGCTCACACAGTAAACCGCCTGACTTAGAGTATGCGGACAATATCGTTCTGCTAAATAGATGCAGGAAAGCTGCTAGTTTCTCTATATAGCCCAAACAACAGTGTAATAGTGTTTGGGATGCATTTTGCATCTTTAATGTAAAATGCTGCTACAGGACTGGTTGGGCTCAGCAACAAATCTTGTCTTGGCAAAGGAAGCTCTCGCCAAAGTAGACAAGTTTTACTTCCTGGGTAGTTACATCTCACCAGGTGGACAGATATCAGATGAAGTGTGATCCTTGGGACCTTAGATTGCCTACCTGAACGAACGCACCCGGGATCCAAATGTGCACCCGAAATTGAACAACCTGCTGCCATCGGCTAATTCCAGTTCAGTTCAGTTTCTTCACCCATCAACCTTGAACTTCTGTGCTCTGATTTTGCCAACGGATCCGACCTACGGGTCCCAAGAAGCCTGATGTGAGCGAAACAATCTGCAAAGAAGATGGCCAGTCGACCTTACAGCTATTACGTTGTATTGAACGCTGAGCGGGACATTTTGCGCAACAGTTAAACAGGCCTCCTGCCCCAGTTACCGCTCACAGTAGTTTCTTTTAACAAGATGGTGCCCAACGGACGCTCAGTGCTATGCCGCCCACCGAGGAAGAGACCGCTGATGCACCCCAGATAGCCTAAACAACAGTGCAGTAGTGTTTGGGATGCATTTTGCATCTTTAATGTAACATGCTGCTGCAGGACTGGTTGGGCTCAGCACCAAATCTTGTCTTGGCAAAGGAAGCTTTCGCCAAAGTAGACAAGTTTTACTACCTGGGTAGTTACATCTCACCAGGTGGACAGATATCAGATGAAGTGTGATCGCGTATACAGAAGGCACGTTTGGCTTTTACCAATCTTCGTGTTCTGTGGTGCCAGCGTGATACCCGGTTGTCTGTCAAGGGTCGAGTTATACTGCGGCAGTTACATCCGTTCTTTTATACAGTTCAGAAACATGGCCGTTGAGGGTAGAAGATAGGCGAAGACTGTCTGTGTTTGAGCATCGATGTCCCCGTAGTATTGCTCGAATACAGTGAGAACACACATCAACAATGCTGAGGTTAGGCGTAAAGTGTTGGGAACCAGTGGTCAGCCATGGAAGAAGTACAGAATCTAAACAGGGTAAAGTGACTGCGACATGTTGCTCATGTCTACTGTACAGGATTTTTGTCCCGTAACTGAGTGACTCGCGGATAAACGAGCCCCAAGTCCCAGGATAGAGAACACACCGGCTCGCCTTACTACGTTTACTAGAGGACATTGTCAGGCGGTAGCGGTAACACCTCAAATTGTGGGCAAACCGACCACAGAATCAATACAGTCAAGAAAGGCTTCAAGACCCCCAGGCAACAATAGACGGGAAACGTTCGAGACGGCAGTGCAAGAACGAGTCAAGTGGTTTACAGAGTAGGTCCTATTCATGGGGGAATTTTGACCAATCAATGGACAGAAGAGAATTAATGATTCGAGAGAACACACTCACAAGCGCTGGTGAAGAACAAGCGGAATAACGTGGTTATGAGAAAGGGCGAGATCATAGAGAGGTGGCCAAGTCCAGTCATTCACACAGATAAGGCAGACTGGGCGAAAGAATAGTTACGTTCAAGCGTTTGAACTTCCTCATGTAACCCAGACAGTCATGACAGGGATCGTTCCAAAACCGGGGGAAAAGTTTAAGTAAACGAGAAAGTCGAACAGATAAGAACACCAATTCGAATCTTGAGAGGTAGCGGCCATAACCAGAGCACACTAGTGCGATGTTAATGGTTGAATATACTGATCTCGGAGCGAAGTTAAAGGTTGGAGAATAGCCATGAAATACCCATCTAGCAGATTTATCAGAGTCGTCTAGTAATATAAAGTTAGAATTAATTGGATAGGACACATAACATTACTATACTTCGCTGATGGTCCAGTAGTATGCGTATGCGTTATTTTTTCCTTCCAAAATTAACATCGGTCATCTGGCACTTCCGCGTTGAAAAGCTTCCTTCAGCTGTTGAATAAAATGTCACTCACTTACGAAGGACAATCCAGGAGAATTAGGTTACTGTCAGTAAGTACGAAAGTTACAATAAAGTCGGTAGGAAAAACATTGCCAGGAAATGTGGTATTTTCAGTTAAATGCTACAACTCTTGTTTAGTTTTATGGTCGTATATACCCATATCCCCTCAACTTTACCATATAGACTTTATTCTACGGAATGTCTTATTTGGTCTTCAAAACGGTGAGCTTGAACTCCTCCTATTGAACACAAGTTTGGACTTGAAATATGCCGATGATATCACCTTTTTGAGTGGTAATACAAAGACCGTTCTACACGCTCTAGTGAGCGCAAAAATTGGTGGATCAAGGTAGCCGAAGAACTGGAAGCAGCAGCTGCTTCAGGTAACAGTCAAGGACTATTCAAACTTATTCGCGGCACCGGTGGACGGCGAACCGCGGTCAGTGAAACGATATGCAGTAGAAATGGAGAACCCATTCGTGGCAAAAAGCAAAGGCTGGACCATTGAACCGAATAGTTCAAGGAACAGTTTAGCTGACCGCGTGCTAATGTACTTACTTCGACGTCAACAGCTGCGATTCTTTTGGGAGTATCACTTGAACCCCCATCGGAAGTGGAAGTGGAGTCATGCATTCGATTACTGAAGCGATGGAAAGCGGCCGGTTCTGACGAACTCCTTCCAATTCTTTCCAAAATGGGTGGTGGTGCATTGATAAAATCACTTACCACCTTGCTCTGTGACGTTTGGAGGAAGGAACATATCCCGCTGTTACAGGTTAAGTCACTGATTATACCCATCTTCCAGAAAGGAAAACGCAATGACCTTAGTAATCATCATTGACTAACTTAATTCCGTTGGCCACCAAGGTATTAGCCTCGATTTTGCTGCGTCGTCTTACAGTTCAGCTTCACTTTACTCAACCATTAACTTCGTACTTCTGTGCTCTGGTTTCGGTTGCTACCTTCCGGCATCGCCCAGTAAAGAGCAAAAAGAATAGAAGCATAATGATAAAGATCCAAAAAGTCTGAATATCAAGGGGAAATCACGACGACAAGGAAAGAGTCTGAATGCAACTGTGCTACTGGACGCGACACCTAGCCATGTCACTTAATGTCTCCAATCATTTAGTAGGCGGATCACGTGGACCCCAAACTGGAAGTCTAACACGTCGTACGTGGCCAAGTCCACTGGTCAAGGTTCTCATACCTTTTTGCCATGTCATAGACTGACCACCTCGACTTACCTTCCAATCATCACCTGCCTCAGAAAACAGAGTACGCTGAGGAAGCCTATCAGTGGACATGCGTAACACATGTCCCAACCACCTTAACCTGTTTAGATTCAGCACTTGATTCAGAGACTGACTACTGGTTTCCAACACCCTACGCCTAAACTCAGCATTGTCGATACGGTGTTTCCACCATAGTCAGGCAATGGCTACGGAGACACCGGTGCTCGACCACCGACGTTCTGCGCCCATCTTCTACCCCCAACGGCCATGTTTCTGAACTGTATAAAAGAACGGATGTAACTGCCGCAGTATAACTCGACCCTTGACAGACAACCGGGTATCACGCTGGCACCACAGAACACGAAGATTGGTAAAAGCCAAAAGTGCCTTCTGTATACGCGATCACACTTCATCTGATATCTGTCCACCTTGTGAGATGTAACTGCTCAAGTAACAAAATTTATCCTTTGCCAAGACAAGGTTTGGTGTATAGCCAACCTAGTCCAGCAGCAGCATTTTACACTTAGAAGGTGCAAAACGCATCCAAAACATTCCCACACTATTTTTAAGGCTATCTAAAAGAGCTTGCAGCTTACCTGGATCTTCACTCAGAGGAACAATATCGTCCGCATATTCCGAGTCAGACAGTTTACTGTCTGAGCAAAGATCGACGCCGCTATTCTCACACGAAGATAGGACTTTCTCAAGAATCAATTCAACTACAAATTTGAAGAGAAAGGGTGAAAGGGGGCAACCCTGACGAACACCAATTTCTGTGGTGAATTCGGGGGAAAGATCGCCGTAAGCACGAACTCGGCTTCGGCTGTTCGCACACAAGCATTGGAAAAGAGAAAAAACTTCTCTGGCACAACATTCAATGAGAGGATGCGCCAGAGTACTGTGCGGTCGACTGAGTTGAACGCCGCTTTCAGATCAAGAAAGACAGAGATTGTGGGCCTGCGAAAGATGTGTCTATGCCCTAAGGTTTACCAAAGAGTGAAAATGTGGTCGATACAACCCCGACCGGGTCTGAAACCGGCTTGATTTTCACGCGTACACATTTCGCGGGCACTGGGTAATCGATGGAGAATAAGACCAGTGAACAGTTTAGACGCGATACTTACCAAGCTAATTCCTTTGTGGTTTTCACAAGAGGACCTGTCACCTTTCTTGTAAATCGGCACAGTCACCGATTCACATCATTCCCTGGGAATTCGCTCACTATCCCAAATAATACGCAGGAGTTTTGTTAACTCCGAAACCAAAGCTTCGCCCCCATCCTTGAAAAAAGATGGCGACAACCCATCTGGTCCAACGGTTTTATACTTTTTCAAGTAACCGATCTCCCGCATAATCTCCGTCTCTGATGGAGGACTGATATCCACCTGCATTGTTTCGTTGGCAGGTATATTTGGAAGGTCCGCCGTCGAAGTGGGCCGACTGAATTGTTCCTTCAAGTGCTCCGCCAGCCAGCTCCATCTGGAAACTGTCTCTGGTTACCGTCTGAAAACAACTGCGCGGGACGCGTGGCATTTACGTTTGTGCGACCACGGACGAGACGTAAACAGAAGCGAGCACGTACCAAGGCTTGATCTGAGTCCACAGGCGTAGACCAAAATGAACGACAACCTTCAGTTGATCCACGCCAGCGGTGACCAATCACTGTATGGCCAATCTGAGTCCAACGTTGTGAAAACGAAGGAGGACGTCGTGCAAGTGTATGCCGCTTATGGCAAACGTTCGTACATGTCAGAAACGATCGCTGTTATCGGTACGATCGGCTGGGATAGCAAATGAGTCTCCAATGCGCCTTTCGGAATTTCCCAAACGGCCAATTTGGGCGTTAAAATCCCAGGCAATGACCACCACGTCTGTCGAACGTGCGCCTCGAAGTAGCTGAGACAAATCCTGATAGAATTCGTCCTTGGCTTCAGAGGAGTTGCAGTCAGTCGGCGCATACACAGACATGACGAACAAACATCGGCGCTTCAATTTGTTGTTGACATGAACAGAACCGTCGAACCGAACTGCACACGACTGCTGACTGAAATCCAGTCTAGCAGTGCACTCTCAGCCTTAATGCTCAAAGCAATCCCAACGCCAGCCTGACCACGAGCTATAGACACCGAATCACCCGACACGTGAAGAGTGAAGTGAAAGACTGAGGTTGTATCCGGGGTACGAAGAGTTATCACGGAAGTGGAGTCTTGTATGCGTGTTTCGGAGACAGCATAAATCTATGTTAAAAGTTTCAAGAGTTCTATCTAAGGCAACCTATTGCCCTATCTGGCATAATGTGCGGACGATGAGGGCAGCCAAGTGAAGCAAACATGTAGGCTTAAGAAGTGCATCTGATTTATACCCAACTCATGAACTACTGCTTCCATCAGAGCCGCAGTTACCCGTGGCGTTTTACACCGACCTTAAATTAAGAGAGGGGAAATCGGTAAGGCGCTTTAAAGGAAAGATACTGGAGGTTTCTGGGCGGATCATACTTCGCTGCTGCCCACACCGCAGAAGGGGTTTTTCTTTGGGGACCCTAACCGGAGCCTTTGACTCAAAAGTCTGACCCGCGAAGCAGTATGGCATTAAACCAGCACGGGTACGTGACCGAAGAACCCGTGAAGGAAATTCTTCTGGTCTGTCATGTGAGACCTGATTACTGTATGTGTTTTGTCTTGTCTTCGCTTGTGCTTTGTTATAGATCCGCTTTTCGGATTCATACATTAGTCCCATGTACCTAATGGAACGAGCGGAACGTGGAAGGGGCAGCATCCTCTGGGCTGGGGGCTGCCTAGCTTAGGCGGGCAATAGCTGCCCAATGAAGTGCGATGACTTCTCCCACCGTGGAGAGAAACCCAAGGTACTTCACTCCTACGTCCATCTAGTGGAGGCGTTTTTGACCGGCAAACTTTTTCTCTCTGTGTTTACTTGCTGGAATGTCCTCTCCAGGGGCATAATGAATAGAACCAGATGTTGCCCATCAACTGGTTCTGAGACTGGACTTCGTCTGACCTCTACCCATTGACCTGTCAGGCATGATTGTATCTCCGGTTTAAGGAAGCCATTATGCATAGCTGTTTGGGTCATGAAGGCATGCAAGCCATCACACCACGCCAAGGAGCAGTCTCGTCGTCTTACACTGGCTCGCGAGTGGAACGCCCGCGAACAATAGGTCGGATTTCATCCAGGTTGAGAATACATCGACCAGATTTTTACTCTTTGTCAATTACTGGAGGTCCGTCACACACACCGTCGACCGACTTGAAAAGCGCCTTCGATTCAGTTAACCCGACGGCGCTATTCAATGCTCTTTCCCGGAAAAATTTGCCCCAGAAGTTCGTGAATCTACTGAGGTCGTTATGCTTTCATACTTCTGGCCGCGTAAGGGTTTATGGTGAACTATCCAGTCGGTTCGAAACGACGCGCGGTGTTCGATAGGGATGTTTGACTTCGTCATGGACGAAATAATGGAGGATGCCTTGCGAGACCTCCAGGATGTGGGCGTCGAACTAGAAAACAGTGAGAAGCTGTGTGGTCTAAATTACGCAGACGATCTTGTCTCTTTGTTCGAATGCACGGAACATGCGCAACGTGCACTAGATAGACTCGCAAGAGCTGTAGCTCAATTCGGCTTGCACTATTTCACCTTCAAAGTGTAAAGTGATGTTGCAAGACTGGACGTCAACGATTCCGAGCTTGATGCTCGGATGCTGGAATTGGTCGCCGTACACCGTTTCCGGTGCTCGGATATGTTTTGCGAATGCCAGCCCGTCGTTTTTCTTTCCGTGCTCTATTCCCACGCGTCGGGCAAGGCTGGAAGAAGCGACGCGGTGGTAAGGCCTTGAATTGGTTTAAAGGTATGAAAAAGGCAGCATCCGCATTGTCTTCGGTTGGTACTTCTCGCCTCCGTGGTTGGGACCCGAGGGATAAGTATTGTCGTTGGTTAGAGATCTTGGTCGACATGGCTCAGAATAGAAGTCAGTGGCACGAATGCTGTGCGGCCTGTCTGTCCGTCGAAGTCTCGCACCCAATAAATACAAAAATATCATTCGGATAAACAAGACGACAAAAACGGTAAAAAATATACAGGGAAAAGGCAAAAAACCACATTTTTACTGTTTCTCTTATTATATTCTACTCATCTGTTGTGACCCACGCTTTCTTTTTTACGGCCTGAGTTAAAACCTGCACACACGATCTCAGCTTTCAACTTTAATCGCTCCAGCCCGCTATGGAAAACGAAAGGACAACAATTCAGCTCGCCAAAACGTGTGTTCACAGGAATTATTGTGATATTCAAAGCGGAAATCGAACGTTCCCGAACTCGGGCGTCCAGTTAGGTTCAAGCCTTGTTAGTCCGATTAGGTTGATAAAAACATTTGCCGCATTGATCATTAATCTGTTGACCCAATTTGCGTCGGACTGTAGATAACTGCCCGATCAGCAAAAGAGTTTCCGTCTTGAGTAATCCGATAAGTTATTGATTATTGATTATTCACTCCGGCCTGGCACGCTCGAGTTGGATTAATGGCTAGCTTAAAAAAGTTTTTTTGTTTTCAACTTCCTAACACCTCCTCTTTTGGCTGTTAATTGTATCTTTGACAACTAGGATCCAGTGGTAGTCGAGCGGTGGGTTTTCTTGGTCGATTAGACCAACTACGTGGTAATAGTTTTTCTTCCGGCTCTTTGGTCTGTAATTTCGGTGTTGGCAGTCTGGATGTATCCAAGAGGATTTCTAGTGGAACTGTATGTTCTTGTGGCTGTTTTAGGGTTCCACTGTATCGCCTGCGCAGCTGGTTTTCATTGTGGATTCATGTTCCATTATATGTCCCCACTTCGTAAAGTTTAGTACCCCTCTGATGAATAATTACAGCTTGGGCCCATTGTTGATTCCTCGCTCTGTAGTCCTTCGCATAGACTGAGGCAGCAACATGAAAACCATCTTTTTGTTCGGTGAGTTGCTTTTTGTTTGATGGGAACAGGGCGTTGTGAATAGTCTTCAATTTTCGACCCGTAAGTATTTCAGGGGGGGGGGGGGTGGAGTGTTGGCGTTTGATGTTGTCCGGTACAGGAATAAAAATTCTCGAATAAATTTGTCCGTGGTCCCCTACCCTTTTGACTTGAGTAGTGCCCGTTTGACTGTGTCCACAAAGCGTTCTGCCTGCCCGTTTGATTGAGGGTGGTACGGTGGCGAGAATGTGTGTTTAGTATTTAGTTTCTGGCAAAATTCTTGAAAAAGTGCTGATGTGAATTGAGATCCGTTGTCGGACACTATTTGGTCGGATAATTCATGCTGTGCAAACATTCGACGGAGAGCTGCCACTGCTCCGTGTTAAGTAGTGGGGTTGACCGCTACTATTTCTGGCCATTTCGAGAGGGCATGGACAGCCAGGCGGTAGGATGCACCATCAATGTGTCCAGCAAAATCAACTTGAAGTCTTGACCAGAGGTGTTCGGGGTTTGGGCATGGAGACGGTATTTGACATGGCGACATTTTTTCTGTTTGTTGACATCGCAAGCATTGGCGAACTACATTGATAATGTCATCATCCATTCCGGGCCAATATGTGTAGCTTCTGGCTGTTGGCTTCATACGGCCTATTCCCGGATGGCCGGTTTGAAATTGTTTCAGTATTGGACGACGTAGTGAGACTAGAACCACTTCTCTTTGGGACGACATGAGACATACGTCAATAACGGAGAGCGATTCACGACGGCGGTAAAGCTGTATAATGTCTCCATAGTATGTTCTTCTGGGCCACGAGGTCTGAAAAAATGTGATAACTTGCTGTAGAATAGTGTCACGTTTAGTAACCTCACGGACTAGCCGTAAGGTGACAGGCATAGCACCCACAGTGTCTGATAGTTCCTCGAAAACAGCATCTTCGGTTGCGATGGCTGCGATAACGGTTTCGTCATCGTCTTCATGATGATTTGATTTTAAGCGGGATAGGCGGTCTGCTTGACCTACGTTTTCTGTTTTCCGGAATTGTATTTTGAAATCATAGCCCAATAGCATCGTAGCCCAGTGTTGTAGGCGACTGGTAGAGTAAACCGGAATGCCTTTTTTGGATCCGAAAATTGATAACATCGGTTTATGGTCTGTGAGAAGCGTAAAATGACGACCATGAATAAATTTATGGAACTTTTTGATGGCAAAAATGATGCCAAGGGCTTCTTACTCAATCTGCCCATAGTTTCTTTCTTTTGGTAACGCACTAAAATCCCAAATTACCAATCGTCGTGGCAGATGATGCTTCCAACTATGGTGTAGGCGCCGTTATCTCTCATGTGTTTCCTGACAAAACGGACAAACCTGTGGCTCATGCGTCCCGCACATTGAACTCTGCCGAAAGACACTGTGTTCACACCATAAACTATCACAACAGTATGGGCATCTAATAAAACTTGTTTACGAATTCACTGGACGTTCGTGGTAGCCAAAAGTAGTTAACAATGGTGTCATTGGTTCTCCGATTACCATCGAATTTTTCCGCCAATCCACGGTGGTTATCTGGATGTCAGCTACTGACAATTGTCCCAGCAGTGAAAACTAAAATTTGACCGATGGGAACACTCATCGAAGTTATTGGTCAGACTGTTTATGTTGCCGTCTGTCGGGGGATAAAACGGACTAGTCAAAAATTCAGGGCACAGTTAGCAAGGGAATGTGAACAGTGAGCGGTGGCACACCCAACTGGGCGTATGTAGACATAAAGGAAATGCGCCAGAACACCTGACTCAGTGTGTGTTTAGTCGAGAAATATGATTCAGAATTGCAAACTTCCTACCATCCGGCCTCACTGGCAGTTAAACTGATCACAGTAGTCTATCTACCGGAGGACTTTTACCGAATTGATATAATAATCTAGAGCTGTACTCACTGGGCGGTTCAATATACCCGTCTTAGATGTGGGCCAATTAAACCGTCCCTGGAAATGCTCCTGTCCAATTTTGGTAGTGGCGCTTTTGGACCGAATTAGTAAGCCGTTGGTCTCCTTGGTCAGTTCGTGATTTTTATGGGTCAAATGGTCATCGTGGCGAATTTTAGACTCATTGCTGCTCACGTTCATTTCTTGGACTCCCAATTGGTTGATTTCTAAGGCGCCATCGTGTTTGGAATCCCTAGGAGTTGGTCTGCGCGCATCTGACAGTCTAGATGTGAGTTCAGATGTCTATAATTTATGTCTGTGTGTAGTTAGAGATCCCTATGCAGCATATATAGCCCGAGCCGTGGGTATCTGATCCTGGTGGATAATTCTTTGGATAATAGATCGATGTTTATTTTGTGTAACAACTGCAAGACGGTTGAATAAGGCACTGGTTTGTCCACTCGAGTGATGTAAGCAAAAAGAGTTTGATAAAAATCGACAAACGTGAACCAAAACAAGATGCAGTCTTGAATCAAAAGTATTTACCCATTAGGAATGTGGTGCAGGTTAGTGGAGTCAGTTGCTCAACCTGCGCGACATGTGACGTTTTTGAACATGGAGTAGTTTGCTCCTTTTCGAATAGTCAAAGATCATTCGAGAAATTCGTTTCCAGTATCACGCGCATCGCCCATGTCGTATAGGGTATATCAGTGTCGTATATTTACTTTTCAGAATTACTGAACGCATTTAGCTGCTTTTTATGCCAGTCATATTTCCATCGTTTTCCAGATACTTGAGCTTTACCGTGCCCATCATAGAAACAGCGAGCATCTCTTATGGTAATGTAAAGGTGAACAGATAAACCATTGTTTCTACCTTTATCTGTCCTGAAAGTGTCAGCATAACGGCTGGCTCGAGTAAGCAAGTCGCTTGCGATTAAAATTCTGGTTGCTATTTGTTTTAGACAGCATTACGAACCGCGAGACCCTTAATTTGTATAAGATTTATATGATATTTGTTAAACTTTATTAGGCGTATCCAGAATATTTTCTTTCAGCTTCAGGTTCTCGTTTAACGATTAATGCGCAAGCCATGGAACTCGAGGATAGTGATTGCCTTTGTGACTATTTGAGTCATAAGAAACGTCTGACGGAACTATTTTTCCCTAATAACAAGAATCCTATCATCTCTAGGTGAGCTTTTATTCCGAATTTCGATTCATTTGCAGTGTAGGCACTCAACTGCTTATGAGGAGTTTTGGAATTTTCTTCAAAAGTTACAGAAATGGATTCGGTCTCGAAGCCAGACAGACGGTGAGTATTTTTCATCTTTTGTCTCATTTTTTAGGTCAGAGTTTACGTTTGCTATCCCAGAAGCGCGCCCGACTGAATTTGCAAACCGTCAACTATCGCTTGGAGGATTTCCTTAGACATCGAGAAGCGGATCGTACGCTTTCCTTTGCTTTTAATGTTTTCCACAGGTCATTCATCTGGTACACTGTCTCGTCGAAACTTCCAATGTTTTCATTTGATTTTCGATATGTATCTGGATTTTCTACAGAAGCAAAAGGTGAGATTGTGAACTAGCATGTGAAATTTGGTATTATCTCTTTTTCTACTTCACTTTACATCAAAATTTATTGGTACATGTTCCTTGGAAGTATGCCTCAAGTCATATAAAACTTCTCTGTGCCTAAGATAAGTATTATAACTTCAGTTTTGTTCGCTGTAAGTGTGACCTATTTCTTAATGCACTCTTAGTACCATCGAGTCGAAAATTATATGAATCGTGAATTAGATAATGACAGTTACTAAATCTAATCGCGTCACTAACAGTGTGATATGGTCGTGTCTCTAATCATTCACGAGAGACTCTGTGTATCTCCTTGGGACCTTAGATTGCCTACCTGAACGAACGCACCCGGGATCCAAATGTGCACCCGAAATTGAACAACCTGCTGCCATCGGCTAATTCCAGTTCAGTTCAGTTTCTTCACCCATCAACCTTGAACTTCTGTGCTCTGATTTTGCCAACGGATCCGACCTACGGGTCCCAAGAAGCCTGATGTGAGCGAAACAATCTGCAAAGAAGATGGCCAGTCGACCTTACAGCTATTACGTTGTATTGAACGCTGAGCGGGACATTTTGCGCAACAGTTAAACAGGCCTCCTGCCCCAGTTACCGCTCACAGTAGTTTCTTTTAACAAGATGGTGCCCAACGGACGCTCAGTGCTATGCCGCCCACCGAGGAAGAGACCGCTGATGCACCCCAGATAGCCTAAACAACAGTGCAGTAGTGTTTGGGATGCATTTTGCATCTTTAATGTAACATGCTGCTGCAGGACTGGTTGGGCTCAGCACCAAATCTTGTCTTGGCAAAGGAAGCTTTCGCCAAAGTAGACAAGTTTTACTACCTGGGTAGTTACATCTCACCAGGTGGACAGATATCAGATGAAGTGTGATCGCGTATACAGAAGGCACGTTTGGCTTTTACCAATCTTCGTGTTCTGTGGTGCCAGCGTGATACCCGGTTGTCTGTCAAGGGTCGAGTTATACTGCGGCAGTTACATCCATTCTTTTATACAGTTCAGAAACATGGCCGTTGAGGGTAGAAGATAGGCGAAGACTGTCTGTGTTTGAGCATCGATGTCCCCGTAGTATTGCTCGAATACAGTGAGAACACACATCAACAATGCTGAGGTTAGGCGTAAAGTGTTGGGAACCAGTGGTCAGCCATGGAAGAGGTACAGAATCTAAACAGGGTAAAGTGACTGCGACATGTTGCTCATGTCTACTGTACAGGATTTTTGTCCCGTAACTGAGTGACTCGCGGATAAACGAGCCCCAAGTCCCAGGATAGAGAACACACCGGCTCGCCTTACTACGTTTACTAGAGGACATTGTCAGGCGGTAGCGGTAACACCTCAAATTGTGGGCAAACCGACCACAGAATCAATACAGTCAAGAAAGGCTTCAAGACCCCCAGGCAACAATAGACGGGAAACGTTCGAGACGGCAGTGCAAGAACGAGTCAAGTGGTTTACAGAGTAGGTCCTATTCATGGGGGAATTTTGACCAATCAATGGACAGAAGAGAATTAATGATTCGAGAGAACACACTCACAAGCGCTGGTGAAGAACAAGCGGAATAACGTGGTTATGAGAAAGGGCGAGATCATAGAGAGGTGGCCAAGTCCAGTCATTCACACAGATAAGGCAGACTGGGCGAAAGAATAGTTACGTTCAAGCGTTTGAACTTCCTCATGTAACCCAGACAGTCATGACAGGGATCGTTCCAAAACCGGGGGAAAAGTTTAAGTAAACGAGAAAGTCGAACAGATAAGAACACCAATTCGAATCTTGAGAATTGGGGTCGGTCGACACTTGGGATAGAAATAAGACTGAAAAGAACTGCTTTACGCAATATGACTGAACAACAATTGATACGCGGATGAAGAAGTCAAGGACATGGTCATCATGGAATTTAGCAGTGGCAATGCATGAAGGGCAGGCAAATAGTCTGGTTGATACACAATAAAGTTAGGGTAGAGAGTATGGGATTTGGACTAAGCCAGTTTAACGAAGTCCCTCTATATGGCGAGCTAAATTTCTCTGTCCAAATTCAATAAAGCTCTACATCCATCGATAGACTTCTTCGGCGTACGCTTTTCTTCGATGCTGCTGGTGGTTGGAAGGTAGGTCGAGGTGGTCAGTCCATGACAAGAAGGCAGGAGGGCATGAAAACCCTCACCGGTGGACTTGGCCAAGTATTGCGTGTTAGGCTTGCAGGTTGAGGTCCACGAGATCGACCTTCTAAGTTGTTAGATACATCAATTGACATGAGCAGGTGTCGTGGCCAGTGGCGTAGTTGCATTTGGACCGTTTTTTGCCTTCGTGACTTCCGCTTATTATTTCGAATTTCCGGCTCTTTTCACTTTGTGCCTGTTCTTTTCCCTTTACTCGATGATCCCGTTAGGTAGCAACCTAAACCAAGACACATCAGTTCGTAGTGTTCGAATCAAGGTAAACTGAAACCAGCTGTTCAAATATCATTATCTCCCTGGTCCAGATGATCTCTTTCGTGCCCTCCTCAAGTATTGTTTCACTGGCCCAAGAGCATATCAGCCTATGCAAGCTCTGGGTTCAAGAGAGTGTTCCACAAGCTGGAGCTGTGTATCCATCCCCCCAGTGCACGGATAGATGACACGTAACGCTTGCCTCAGCTTTCTTAAGCCAAGTCTGATATCGGTGCGTCGAATTTGATAGTATGTGTAGTCCTCATGGACGACCCGGCAAAGAAAAGAATAAATCCAGAAAGAGCAGGTAGGCGTGGTTGAATTGACCGAATTTTCACTATCCGTTAGATCCCTCACACATTGAAGATCAACGGTAGTTATGTTCTTGGATATCCAAGCCGACTTTGACTCCGTTGACGGGACGACAGCTCTCTGGAATTTTTTCGTTGTACAGGGAGTTCCTGATAAATGTGTGAAGATCATTCAAACGCTATGTCCTCAGACACCAGACCGAATGCGGGCATATGGCTCATTATTGCCTTACTTCTCAGTTGGAAGTGGTGTGCGTTAGGGGTGTCCACTCTCACCTTTTCTGCCCAGTTTCGTACTCGACGACATCCTAAGAGGGATACAATTGATCCGGATTGAATGTCAGCGTCTGGAATAGGAGCATCAGTTGGCGAAGCGATAATGGAGTCGTTATCAGATTGTCGTTCTGTGTGAAGCTCTACCTGATCAGTGTTTTCGTAGGTTTGACCAATCATGGCAGTCAGGCGTGCTCACCATTATATTACCGCTTCTTGCAAGAATTGTTATTAGTCCTAAAGCATTCCCTATCAAAAGCTTGCACCGTCAGAAGAAACATTGAAAACTAATTATCAGAAAACGAGATTTGAATTTTTGCGCTGGACTTTAACCAGTAGTAACGTGACAAGCATTCCGATATTACAACAAGAAATTACCAACAGTACTCTCTAATTTGACGAGGTACTGGTGATTGGTGGAAAGCACAGTGCTCTTAAGAGTACGAACAAAGCTCTCAGCAATTTCATGAGACTGCTAGTGGTGAGTTGCAGCATACAAATGATGAAAACCAAGTACTTTCAACCAGTCACCAAAGGGCTTGGCAGAGATGTGAGTGCCATTGTCAGTAGCAAGTGCTAGGGGCAATTATCTGCCGAAAGTCTTGCTGGTGGAATTATCCAAAATACATCTGGCCCGTTTGAAAACGCATCGGAAACAAACAGTGCATTTACCAGAAAAGGGACCACAATAATCTGTATGCACACGCCGCCACGGTTCGCATGAAACTGACCATGATGGCCATTTGCTGGGTTGAGAATGCTGCTTGTGTAATCACTTCGACAATTCTTAGCAGTTTTGATAATTGATAATGGAAAATGCAATCGCATTTTTCGCACTCAAAAGGCCACCGCAGTGAACTGCAACTGAAGGGGGCTCCAGGCTGCTCGTGTCAACAATAAATCCTACAAAGTTCTGATATTGTCAGTGTTCAACTCAAGTCAGCAACTTGTCTGTCGGGCTAATGATTACTTTTTGTGAACCTCCAAATACCCAGAGTGTAAATCTTCAAGTATGACCGATGAAAGCATCGGGGAAACATAATACAGTCACTAAAACACAACAATCCATCTGGAGTGACCGAAAGTCTCTTTGCAAGCGAAGAAAGCTGAGAGTTACCGTGTTTCATCTTTAGTCCATGTAAGATATTACGCCGAGATGGCAGGTGCGAAGCACTCCCGTGTTCCTTGAATCAAGTGTTTTGTACAGGAAGTGGTTGTATCAATAAGTAGTCCAAAGAGTGAAATGGATTGGATGCGGGTGCATATCGAAATAAATCTGCATGCTGCATCTGTTTTACAATTTGATGAACAATATCGAAGTTATAAGAACGCACAGCGATGAACCACTGCGGCCGATGAGTTTACTGGTGACTGCGTTGTATGATAGTGAAATTTTCAAACCTCATAGTCAGTAACTATGGTAAACTTAGTATCAAACAGATATTTGTGCAGGCGTTTAAATCCCAGGTAGACGGGCAGTGCTCCCCTTTGGGTTTGAGACTAACCCGTTTCAGATTTCGCGGTTCTCCGCGGAATGCAGATGACGGGTCGGCCACGTTGTTCCAGAGCAGCACCAATGCCTGTCCGCGATGCATCAGTTATTACAGTGGCATGATCCTTAGGTGAAAAGGGCTTAAGAACAATATCCGAATTCGGAAATGATAAAAGATTACGCAATATCATTTCGTGAACTGAAGGCCGTGAAAAACACTTAGCAGAATGAATTTCAAACAAACAGATTACTTTCTGTGAAGATTTGGAATGGACCGAGAATAGTTCTACAGTGCAACAAAAACTAAAACTAAACAAAGTTCGTGAATATTACTGGGCGAGGGCACGTTAATTAGAGAGGATAATCACTTGGGGTCGGGGAAAATGATATCAGAATCAGGGATATACCCAAGGCGCAAAAACTGTGGGACACCGGAAACACTTGTTTGGGTTTATTGTAATGTTAAACTGAGGAAATCTCTCGAGTAAACAACACAGACAGGAATCATATGTAATTTTAGATGGACTATGAACAAAAATATCATCCTGATACGATACTACTCTACCAAGACCAGCAGTGATGAGAACAAGTAGTTGTTAGAATATAGCAGATGATACGTGCAAACGGAAAGACATAAAATTATGGTTATAATACCTAGATGGCGTATTAATAACAGTCATTGCACTAGATTCATTGGAGATACATTAGACACTAACTGATCCGGAGTCTGGGAAACCACCGTAAGCAGCAGTGGATTACAATGTGTAAGGAGATGAAAAAAGCTGCAGTGATTGGCAACGGCCGCAACCTTTTTTGGCTAATAAGAAATACAAACTCACAGAAGCCAGGCGTCAGCGAACTGATCAAAGAAGCGTACGGCTCACTGATTCAGAATCAGGAGCGTCGTCTTCATCATCGGGAGGAGTGTTTCAAGGAACAATGTAACTGGCCTCTGTGCACAACAGGTTTGTTAACTGGCACGGTGGTTAGAGTTCTGGATGCAGATACAAAGCATCCATCAGAAGCGGAGGTTCTCTCTCTTAACCGACATAAGGCTGCCGGACC
Source organism: Fasciola hepatica (assembly GCA_948099385.1). Taxonomy (NCBI): domain Eukaryota; kingdom Metazoa; phylum Platyhelminthes; class Trematoda; order Plagiorchiida; family Fasciolidae; genus Fasciola; species Fasciola hepatica. The sequence goes on from CANUEZ040000016.1 coordinate 4,107,518, forward strand.
AGATGGGTTTCCTGCGTCTGTTTTCAAAGACGGTGGCTCGGCATCGTCATAGGACTCAGTAAAACTCCTCCGTCTGGTATCGGATAATGAATGAGTTCCAAAGAGTTGGTGTGAATCGGTGATCGTTCCGATTTACAAAATAGGGACCGGTCCTCCAGTGTTAACCACTGGTGAATGAGCATCTCATCGTTGGTATTATTCTTCGCCGCTTGTCTAACGCTCGCGAGCAGTGTTCGCGAGAGAATCAAGTTAGGTTTAGACCTGGTCGAGGTTGTATTGATCACATCCTCACTATTGGACAAATTTTAGAACATGGACACACCTTCCGTCGGCCCACCGTCTCCGTTTTTCTTGATCCTAAAGCGTCCTTCAACTAAGTTGACCTCACAGTTCTCTATCACTGCCTCTTGTTAAAGTGTTAACCCTAGAGATTAGTTTCTATCATAAAATCCCTTTACATGAATAGCCGAAGCCGATGTCGGGCTTTCGGTGATGTTTCACCCGAGTTCATCACCAAAATTGGTGTGCGTCAGGATTGCCCTCTTCCTCCTTTTCTCTTTAAATTTGTGGTTGATATGGTCCTAGAGACCACACTTTTGTCAGGCGATGATAGGGACATTAGAATTTTTCCGGGTGGAAAAATGTTAGACCTTGAATATGCGGAAGATATGGTTTTTCTAAGCAGAGATCTAGGTAAGTTGCGAACCTTTCTAGACAGCTTGACGGGTTGCGTAGCAATTTTTGGCATGAGTTTTGCACCTTCAAAGTGCAAAATGCTGTTGCACGATTGGGCCCGGTATCCGGGGGAACTATAGACCAGATAGACAAGTTCTGCATTTCACCCGGAGGTCGGAATACGGATGAGGTATCTTTGCGTATACAGAAGGCTCGTCTGGCTTTCGCTAACCTGAGTCATCTGTGGCGTCAACATGACATCCGTTTATCTATCATGGGTGGAGTGTACGCTGCAGCAGTTAGACCAGTTTATCTCCATCGTTCAGAAACATGACCAATACGGATATACGATGATTGTCGTAGCATTGCTCAGATCTGGTAGGAACACCGTATAAGCAATGCTCGGATTAGGCGCACGAACCGAAACATTAGGAAAACACTGAGAACCACTAGGCTAAGGTGTTTGGGATATGTGTTGCGCATGACCCCGGGTAGCCTTCCTCGGTTTGCTTCATTCACTGAGACAGGTGGTGGTTGGAAAATGAGTAACGGTGGTCGGTCAATGACGTAGAAAAAAGATATAAAAAGCCTAACCTGTACACTTGATCATGTAGGACGTGTTAGACTTCCTAGGTGGGGTCCAAGAGACCCTCCCACTCTTTGGCTAGATACATTGAAGGATATGGCTAGGTGTCGTGACCAGTGGCACTCTTGTATGCACACGTCTTCGTTGTTGACCTGATACTACTATTTGCAGTTGTGTTCTCACTTTTTTCAAACTCTTGTTTCTCCATAATTTCTAGTTTTGGGTTCCTCTGAGAAATAGCAACCGAAGCCACCGTACTAATTGCATGGCTAATGGTTGTTTGAGCTGAACTGTACTGAGATTCATCGTCATGTGGTATCCGTAAATACGCATCTTTGAAACCAATATTAAAGAATAATTTAGACCCTGAAGAGCGACAAAATACGTCTTCCGGTTCCTCATTAGTATACGTACGTTGGAGTAGTCTTTTGTTAAGGATCAACCATTAGTCACCACATATCCGGGGGTGTTGTCATCTCACTTTAGTGTAGTGAAAATTGGAGTGTCCCAGCGAGAAGACTCAAGTGGTGTGATGATCCGTTTCCCACACATGGATTATACAGCCACGTAAACTGATTGGCGTAGGCCAAATGGTCTGATGCGTCTCCTGAGAAATATCGTGTCTCCAGCCACTTCGAATGTAATAGGAGATATGAGCATCCCACCAGCATTCGTAGTGCATTGAGGGATAAAGCGTTTGAAAACAACAAACATTACCGTGAGTGGTAAACAACGAAGTATGGGCATCTAACTAGTGAAGAATTTTCGGTCCTAGGATAGGTGGACCAGAATTGTAAACTGAGAATTCTCATTCAGAGGGGAGGGGGGGGGGAGAGAATTAGAAACCTAAATCGGAATAATGCATGAATTTAAAACGGGCTAATGAGTGATCAGCAATACCCCTAATTATAACGTCAGTGGACTGAATATGAGCTTCAGGGAAAGGGATTAAAAGTAAGAATTCCGAATTATAGATTCAGTACTGTTCGGGATCATTAAACGAAGTTTGTTTAATTGAAATAGACCAAACTTTCAGTCTTAGTAATTAAAGTCCCGTTTCAACAACTTGAATTGATAACACAAAAGATGATGGTAGATTGATGGACGTAGACGCAGACACTGGCTCTTGGTGAAATAGGAGTGAATAAGCTACCATATTTACCGAATGATATCCGGCGAGGAGACTGAGGTTCTAATCATTAGGTAAAGCAACAAAGAGAGACGGATTTTTACGAGGTGACTTGTGGAATCCGTAAAATTATTTGAACTGAAAACGAGGTTGTGCATAGTTTTAGTACATATGCACATACCTTTCATTACGATCGGCGCATGGTTGGGAAATTTGTCTGTGGGTTTGCATACATATGCGCTTTGCATCTTCAAACTGTAAAATGATGTTGCAAGACTGGACGCCAACGGTTCCGAGCTTGATGGTCGATGGGGAGGTGCTGGCAATTGTCGGCCGCTTCACTTACCCCGGCAGCTGCGTGATGGCGGATGGGATCACGGTAGTAGAGGTGAGCACGCGTATACCCAAGGTTCGAGTGGCGTACGCTGGACTGAAGCACTTGTGGCGTCGACCTGATATTTCACTGAAGTTGAAAGGTCGTGTGTACTGTGCAGCGGTGCGTTCAGTTTTGTTTTATAATTGGGAGATTTGGGGTCTGCGTGCAGAGGATATTCGTGGTCTTGAGGTTTTCGACCATCGACGTTTCAATAGTATCGCTAAGATTGGATGGAATGACCGAGTGAGCAATGCTGAGGTCGGAAATCGAGTATTGGGTACTGATTCACAGAATGTTCTATCACAGCGTATCTAACTTAGTAGACTTCGTTGGTTGGGGCAGGTCGTACGTACTTCTGCCATGCCGCGCCCTGTTTTCCGTTCCTCCTGGAGAGTGGAAAAAACCACGTGGAGGTCAACAGATGACGTGGCAACGAGAAATGATAAAATATACAGCAAACATAGGCAAATTGGGCGCCTCACATCTTCGTGTTTGGGGTTCCAAAGATCCCTCCACCAGTTGGCTGGAGACACTGAAGGATATGGCAGCGAATCTTGAACAGCCGTGATCACATTGTCACTTTCTGTCGAATCAGAATGAATGATCAATGTTTGTTTGCATAGTTAGACTGTGTATTCCGTGTGTTGGCTGCTAGGGCGTTCTTTCCTTTTCCCTCCCTTGTAGGTCCACTCCCAGTCCATCTTGTACATTCATACTTCCTGATTCTATCTGCAACATGGTGAGAAAGGCAGTGGTCAGTGGGGCTTGCCCTACTGTTTAACGCTGTACGATGATGATGATCTTGTCGATTATTTTGAATTTATCGCTTGTTGTGACTTTTCTGTTCATCTATTTTATTTTGGCAACAACTATTCCATTTGCATTTTTTAAAGTTGCCGTATATTTGTTGGTGTTTTCAACTACCACACACAGAAATTACTTGTACGTTTCCACAATGAATACTGTCGAACCGTCCAAATTTCGCTCCTATCTTTGGTCGGTAATTTACAAGAGGTGTAACTTTTACAGTGATTCGGTCATTTGCTCATTTTTGATTTTCCCCACTTCCGAACATCATCGCATTGTGTGGCAATAGATCTCTCGTATCATGAAACTGAGACGTGATCAAGCTGCTTTACCCATGGCCGCTTTCCGCTCGCAACTTCTAGATCAGCTGTCTGCGCACCGTGTTGTGGTTGTGGCCGGGGATACTGGATGTGGCAAGTCCACTCAGGTTCCGCAGTACCTGCATTTTGGCGAGCTTGATTCGCATGGCCAGCCACTTGGGAAAGGATATCAACATATTGCAGTCACTCAGCCCAGGAGAATAGCTTGCATTAGCCTTGCTGCACGTGTCAGTACGGAAATGCTCAACGAGTTAGGATCTAAAGTAGCGTATCAGGTGAGTTTCTCTAATTAGGACGTTCTGGTGTATGATTTTACAACCCTCATATTATTCCCCTTAAATATCAGTCTACTTCGTTTTCCGTGGTTTAAGCTACGTTGTTCGAGATCCGTGTAAGGCTTTTACACTATTTTGCGGATAAATCGTTGTACCCCGAGAGCAGTTCCCTCATTCTGTTTTGCCATATACCGTAAGAAAAAGTTTGAAGTCTCCTTTTATAGCATCAATTGATCCGTCACATTTTCCGCAGAAAAGTAAGCAAACGGATCCCAGTATTTCCTTATTTCTCATTTGGCGATCGATGCCCTCTAGTATTATATCTCTCTTGATTTCTTACGAACCCCGAATTTGTCATTACCGAACTACAAAACATACAGTTATGGGAGTCATATGAGCTAAGATTGACGGAGGATGAGGTATCAGCGCACCGCTCACCATTCGGGATTTGCGGGAGCTCACCGTACGACCGATAGTCTATTTGCAGCTCGTTAAAAAAGACCAGTCACTTCTCCGCATGCGCAGCCTCTCCGAAGTTCGAACCCACGGATTGTAGCACACCGATCCAGTTAAAGACAGTTCCTATACGAAACCGAAAAATATTCTGCGTAAAGCTCAAGTCATAATTGTAATTAAACGTAAAAATGGACTAGCTGCCATTGATTGGTATGCATCTGGAATGCAGGATGGACTCCTTTCGTCCGGGTTACGGAAATAGGACTGTACACTGTACCTTCTCCGAGGGTTCGAATGTTTTGCATATGCCTGCTTATGGTCTGCATTTCCATGCATCGGGATCCGTTCGGGCTATGACTGAAAGAGAAAAAGTAACAGTAACACCGTGGTTTGGTGCTCAACTATAAAGAATCTACCGTCAGCGTTACCCTCAGTTAGCGCATCCCGACCTCCGTTTCGAGGTTTGACTAGGAGGATTGATGTTGAATAACCATTTTAATAGATATCAATCAGATTTGCTGTCGGTGATGCGTGTGTTGTTAGTTGTGCTTAGCGGAATCCCGAGGCCCACTATTAATGAAAAAACCCCAATATTTCCAATGGAAATGATTGGAGTGACTTAAGGTATAAATGTTTAATAATTGGTAACATGTTGTCTGTAGAACTTGTAAATACCTAACATTCCGACTATCTCGAGTAGCCTTTCTCAAGGTAGGTTTATAATCGAATCGATACACACCGAACTTCACCTGGTTCCCGTACACCAAGGAGAACCATTGTTTCCTTTATGATTTTTCCCGTATTTTTTGTTATGGCTTTGGCACCATGTCTGTCTATCTAGGTTCGTTTCGAACGTACACGAACCAAAGCAACGCAAATTGTATTCATCACGGAAGGTCTGCTACTCCGACAAATGCAACTGGATCCTTTTTTGAAAGAATACGATGTTCTGGTGCTTGACGAGGTGAGGTGATGTGCGAGTTGCTTCATATTTTTTATTTTCCTTCTATTTCTACTTTTGTTATCAAAGTAGCATCATTGTATATATCAATAATTACTGGTCACGCATCGTTTTCGATGCTCATTGCCGACGTTGACTATCTTAGTTACTCCATCATTGTCGAGGGAACAAGGTGCGCCTAGTTTCTTATTGAAAGAGCTTAGCTCATATTCGTAGTAGTTTTCAATTATCACGGAAATACAGGACGGCAAAATGAGATCTCAGAAAAAATCAACTGGAATTCGTATCCGAATCGTTAATAAGAATGTGATTGGGTTTACCAACCTGCTTAAAAACGGTAGGTTCTGTTTAACAGAACGAATGAACGTAAATACAGCGTATAAACTATCTTATTTACTGTTCCTGGGACTCAACAGATCAAGGAATTTACTGTTGGGATGTTCCTTTTTAGTTCCTTATTATTTTAGACGTGGATCTCGAACCTTACATATCATATCTATTTAGATCCAATTATTAGTGCTTTCAACTTGCAAAACTTCCACTGATCAGTAATTCTGGTAACGATTCGTGTTATTTCACCACCGGCATTCCTCAAATTAACTCGAGAATGACCGCAGTCCACAGCTAACAGATTTTCATTTTCGTTATTAATATCACCTGAAATCTTGGGAGTTTACCTCATTGTCAAAAAAATACCCTAGTATGTTATTAATAAAAGTCACAAAACATTCAAACCAATGAGTTTTATAAAATCTACCCAGGAAATGGAAATTCTCCCAGCAGACTTAGGACTCAATCGGAATGAAACATTCTTCTTGATCTACACATTCCGGAGAACAATCAAAGGGTCATATCGCGATTCAGAACACCTAATTAAGTAAGGAAGACAAAAAAGACGAATGTATGTAATAAATAAATTGGATCTACAGTGATCTCACGTTCCTGGTTGAACCGAACCACCAGGTGTTGGACACCGATATCTACTTGATAATTCCGCCAATCTTATTCTACTGTCTGCTGCAGTTCAAACGTAGTTGGTGCATTTATTCAAAAAGGCTGGATAAAGCGTCGCGACGCTAGACGATGTCCAATCATAAGGAGTACAGCTAAGTTAGCCGTTGGACTAACCTTGATTGCCCTCACAGATCAAGACCAAAAGCCACTAACCTAACCACATTATTAGCTTAGCACCAATAATGATGGCGGAAACGCTAAACGGCGTACCTGGTGTATAGTCGCAGCTACTTAACCGTTTATTTTAGATTATACAATACGAGGGATTGTCACAAGGTATGCGATGAGAAATTTCGCATTTGCTATCACTGTCTTCGTTTCGTTTTTAGTTTTTTTTAACCTGTTCCCTGATTGCCGCTAGTTTGTGAGCTTTGTACCGTATTTGCCTTCTAGTCGGTTCTCACTTACAGACTAAGCGAATCTGTTTACGAGATACCGTTTTGATTGCCAAGTTGTCAATTAAGGGTGGGAGTGAGTGTAACATCATATCTTAACACACGTAATAGTGCATTCTATTCTTGTGCTCGCTGGCCGAATGACAACAGTGTAATGTCTCGTCTAAGTAAACCAAGGAACATGACTGACGTAACCAGGTATGACAAGGAAAGTACACCGGTAAGTGAAAATGGGCTCTAGTGACACCACCTTTTGGAGTCACATGAATCTATCATTGTGGAATCCTAAACACTAAGATATACGAAAATGACGTGAGGTATGAAGTCACTGTTGATAACTGCTTTCTTCACTAACTATGGTTCACTCAGTAAAGTATGACTTGAGTAGCATTCGGTATTGATTATTTGATGATACAAGTTTGTCAGGCGTCGGCTTGCTCCCTGACTGAAGTGCACATTTCTTCTCTCGTACCGATCGAAAAATACCGAGACTGTACTTATTGTTCAGCATGTCTCCCAGAGTTACACAGTCGAAACATAGTCCACCTAGCAAATAGTATGTATCATGCATTTTCATCTAATTGTATGGTAAAATTCTGCAAATTGAAAAGGTTTCGATTTCAGTCTGAAATTCAACTCAACCACAGTTACATGTGGAGCCGGTCAGGCCAGGCAAATGCTCCACTCACACGGCGGGGTGAATTTACAGCTGCCGCGTAATCACTTTAAAACCAAAACAACTAATAAATTATAGGATTCAGTTCAATAGTAATTTTTTATAGTTTGTTAAGGTATCTAATAGGATAGGGCACACTTTAGCGTGAGCTTCTAATAGCACTAAAACGAAGAAGGAGAAGTGCATTCGGTCAAGACAATGTGAGGTCAATGTGCTGTGTCCGATAATAGCTTTTGGCACCGCGTGTGCCGTGTGCTCGAATGTTAAGATACAGTGCACCGAGGTACATGCGTTAAATCGTATGCCATTGCCTATATAACAACAAGGTATGTTCTGGAAACAAGTTTAAATTCCTTGGTAAACAGAGGAGGAAGAATAACTGCGGTTCCATGAAACCAATATATGTGTGACTGTTCTGTGGAAAAGTTTTCTCAACACGCACTGCGAAAATCGAACCAGTGGCTTTGTTGCAACTGTGGTTGATTTCTTCCAAATTCACTGTTCACGTGTGGCCGTTTAATGAATCTCCATACCGCTGTTTTAGCACATTCCATGTTTTGTGATTGCTATTACATCCTCGTAATGATTGAGCATATAAAGCCTTGAGTTTTTGTCTTGCGTGCAATACAAACTAGGAACAAAAACTGATCAGGTCAAGTATATACACATCACAGTTCATCGCGAAAGCTCAATCAACTAGTCGGTTGATCACGGAATGTAAACGAAACAGAATGTGATAACGTACTGAGTTCAGATTGCGCAAACTTTTTTCAAAGCCTCAAGAGAGTATACAAGTCACATGTCCACTTTTTATGTGCCTACGCAACCCCGTGGAAAAACTTTGGCTGGTTTTCCTGTAGTTCTTAGGAGGAAATTATACAACCGCGGGATCGGCGATCCTTACGCAGCGGGCGACAATATTACAGGACCCCCTCATATTTCCGATTCACTTCCCTCTAACTAAATCGTATCTCATCAGAACGACCTAATGCACGGCACGGCACGGCACGGTATTCCGAGTTTCAGAACATGCCAGTTAGAGCAGAAAACGTGAAAAATTGGAGTGACAGAAGTGTAGGATCCCTATTCTGGTGCGCTTTCGCACGGGAAACTACCCAAAAACCAGACGAAACAATAAATCTGCCAACAAGCTGATTAGTTCGGCCTGTGGATATGGCGACTGAAAAATGCGTAACCACCAGAATCACGTGAGTTATGCGCACTGAAGCACGTGATGCACCCCAGTTGTCTTATAATCCCGGAAACAATTATTCACGTTGGTTGCTTTTATATCCAATACAAACTCACACCCAAGTTAGGAAGAAACTAACAGATTTCGCTGAGGGTAAAATATCTGCTTTCTGTCAAATGGGGCTCAGTTTGCGTCAAGTCGTCAGGCAACGTAAAAGACTGAGAAACGTCGTACGACGGTATCTAGAATGTCACGAACAATGTGTGCCTAAAAAGTGAACGGGTCGTCCAACAAACTGACGAAATCGGACGAACACAGAATAATTCTTCTAGCCTCAATAACACGTGCTCCATGCCGACAATCAAAGCCCTGATCGGAGAGTGTTTCGAGACGAACGTTACAAAGAACGTTCCAATCTGTGCTGTGGATGAAATATAAAACTGAAAAGATATAGTGTTCTCACGCCGGTGCATAAAGAACAACGTTTGTCATTGACTGAGACATACATAGCATGGACAAACAAGTGACAAAGTTTATACTTAAGCGACGAGAAAGCCAATTTGGATGCAACGGTTGCTTGAAATCACCACTTGTATGATATCAGAGAAGAAGTACCTCTCAGTCAAAGACATAACGACAGACGCTCAGTAAAGATTTTGGAGGTCTTCTCAGCCAACGGCGAAATTAAGATAGTTGTAGTCGAAGGCATACAATATTCCGTTGCCTATATCCGTACGTTGGGACAGTTTTGTCTCCCGCTGCTGACCAGTAGATTATGTGATAATGCCATATTCCAACGTGGTAGTGCTTTTGCCCATTGCTCATGCGCTACAAAATGTTAACTGTTATAGTGTGCAAGGACCAGTGATTTTCCTTGGTGGTTTGCATGTGTTCGATCTGAAAACACGAAGCTTCATGAGCCCAGCTCAGTAGGTGTAGCATCGAGCTGCCACATTTACATCAGTCGAACACCAATATGGTTGCCCACAGCCTGAACGTTACACCATTCTTCGGACATCTTGCAATGGCCAGTCTGCAGTCCAGAGAATCTGTGGGGCATACCTGTTCGCCAGGTGTACGAGGATTCCACGGCTTCCTAATCAAAGAGTGAAATGATAACCCTCTTAAGCCATTAATAGAAGAATATTGGCCAAGAAACAACCACAGGTCTTGTAGGAAGTATGTCGAGAAGATATATCGAGGTCCTCAAGCAGAATCGCGGATTTAACAGAATTTTAGGTAACTATAGAGGCCGAGCTGATGGGAGCCCTATACTTTTATCGCCCTCGTCTTTCACGTTTCCTTCTCTAATTAGCACAATTTAGTTCATAAATTTGGTGTGCCGTATTGTAGTGCGCATTCGTTTGTTCTGATCAGACATGGTTTTGTTAGAGAATACAGAAATGGTGAAGGAGAGGGTCCTCTACTTTTGTCGCTCACTGTAGAAGAGCGACGCTTTTTGCAGACCGGGTTTTCATTTCTCACGAAGATTAATTCAACTATTCCTCCATTTTTTTGGAGATTTTTCACTGCTTATATCTGTTTTCCTTGTGAACTCAGTATTAATTAACTATATAAGTATTTTCACTGTGTATAAGCAAGCCCTCAGTTAGCGCTTCTGATCATAGTACTATACTCATGTATCCTGAAATTTTTCGTTAAAGCTACTCCCTGCATACTGAATCTGCAAGGACACAAAGACTGATGAACAAATGCAATGCGATAGTTGGAAACGCTATCACTGATCAGTCCGATGTTATCAATGTGAACGTTAGGTGCAGCATATGTTTTGACGCGAACAACTTGCCTAAATGAGTTAAGAAAAAGTGACAAACGGTAACAAATAATTGAAACCACTGCGTAGTCCATCGGAACTAATTCCTAGCCTTTCGATTTCAACAGATGAAATTTATAACCATTCGCGGATATTCGTTTCACACCTCTGGCAGTCAGTAAAAAGAACCTGCGGTATATGCAAATGTTCGATATTCAATAGCAGCGTCCTCATCAAAGCCTATAATCAGACGAAAATTCCGTTACCGCGAGTGAAGCGAATACGCAGGTTGACTCGGGTGATCTAGGTTATCATAATTAAGCGAGCTTATATTCCTGTAAATATCACTAACAGGACTGTCGTAGTGCGTCAGCATCTTTGTGTAATCGCTTCGGGGTTAACATGTGCACTTTTGAAGTCATGATTCGTTAGTATTGATTTCGTTGATCATTTCAAGAAGATAGTCTGACTACCTTTTCCGGCTTACATAATAAAAACTCCAAAACTAACTACTACCATTGCTAGAAATTCGAAAATCTGAGAGTGAACCCGGAACTGTTGAGTAGTGCACCTGAGAACTTCGTTGTTGGTAGTTTTTGTTTTGCGTATAGGACTTACGTTCTCTCGGTTCACATTTGATTATTTCTGCCTTCTGTTGCTTCCTAAAAGGACATCTTAGTTTTACCTCATTCGTTACATGAATGACAGTCGCCTATCCTCGCATCACTGTTAGGTTGAAACTGATCGGACGACCAAGAGCTGCCCACAACCGATGGCCGGTTGGCACGCCCTCGTATGATATTCGGTATGACGCAGACATCATGTCACCTGATTCGATTCATTTGTGCGCATCAGTCCCACATAATCACTTCACACCCTCCCCCGCTCTCCCTAGCAGGTAAAAACACATGTCCAAGCTTTTATGATGTCGAAAAGCGACAGTCACAGTAATTGAACATTTTTATACGCGCATAGGGAACTTTTTGGTTTGCAGTCTTGTGTGTTTGCATGGCACAGGACAGTTGTTTAGGGCATTAATTTGTGTGCGCCCATCCAAACGCCACAATGGAGATTTCTTTTGTCTGTGTGCATGGTGCAACATGGTAGTCTGGAAATGACCATCTGCTGTAACGGAAAGGACGGAGTCGATTGCGATTATAGAACAACATACTGGTCTTCTTCAGAACGGAAGAACGATTACTCGGTCATCCTAGATACCCGCGCAACTGGTGACAGATAGCGATCTACTGTCTTCCCGCTCGTTACCACACCTGACCTATTGGGATCTCATGTCGCTCTCTACTCCAAGTCTCAGATTCTGGTAGTCGGCTATCCTGAATTGTACAGTGAGACTTTGAGGCTCCTGAATACATCTCTATTCATTGCGCTCATGCAAAAGCATGTAGTTAAAATTAAAATCAAGAGATGATCATCCATTCCAATATATACCATATACTATTTCCACCAGCGACCTTTGTGCCTTACTAGTTAGATCAAATATATGTGAACAACCTACCAATAAAACACGTACATCCAAAATAGCCTAAATTCTTGTCGTAGAATATTTCCCTGCTGAATAGATCTTTCCGAATCTTTCTTCCGGTAATCCCCACCGTTCATTAGTGATCCTATAGTTGTAGGGATCTCCCTAGCAGCTCCCTGAAGGCAGGCTTAACATCAGTTGAGCTGTGAAAACTAGTCTTGAGTGCAGCATCAGATTACACTCATCCCATCAGAAGACTGTACGTAGACTGGAGGAGTGCACCACAAGTCTCATGATAATATTAGTTTCGCTAAACGATGCGGGCCACTTCATTTATTTCGCCGCGATTCCTTTTTTGATGATGGGTATTATCTTAAGTCAAACGACTTGAACGGTGGTGCGGAAATGATTCGATCACGTCAATTTAAGATCGAGAATTACGGCCAGGTGGTGAAATAAATTGGATCGATCAGTGGGTTGTCCACTGAAGTATAGAACTAATTTCAAACAGTAGTTTATTTATTCATACGGGGAAGAGAAACAGTGGTAGGGTAATACCTTGGAGAACGTCTGTCATTGAATGCAGTTAGGAAGTTGTGATCAAGGCAACGTGTTAATTGTTCGTCATTTGTTTAGAGGTGATGGCTTTACACCTGTGGGTAAACATGTAGCAGCTTTTTTCGTCGTTACATAAGTAGACGTACAATTATGGCCTCTAAAACAGATGCTGAAAGCTCTCTGTATTATATGGAGTGAAAATCAAAATGCATTGTCAGAGATACAATTGAATCTGTTTGACTACTCGAATGACGATGTTCAGGCTAACCGGGGTTATAAATTCTTATCCTAGAGGAATTTCCATGCAATAGGAATCTTTGAACACAGAATTTCTGATGATTAGGTTTGACAATTTACTTCGGAGCGTTCCGCAACATGTTTACTAGTGCATGTCCCAGTGAAAGTGACTGGTTTCGGAGTCTTTCGAATATCTTCTAAGCATTTAATATACAACGTATGCTGTGATTTGGATATTCCTTTTTGGCGCTAGTGTGATTAGTACTACTCGACCATAGTCCGAGATATTTTAAAAGGACAAAAGTTGAATAATTAAACGTTAACACTGAGGATGAGATAAGACCAAATTCAATTAGCACACCCTCAGTGGCGACCCGTTTGGTTCACTGGATTTATCGCTTTTAACCTTGAAGATACTCGTAGCATTCAGTGGAGTGAATCAATTATGGGTATGTATCCTTACGCAGTTTTCGTTTAGCACCAGGACGGAGCATAAAGCTCTTACTCACGGTGGTATATTGCTTGAGTCCATTCATTCAATTGGCTGCCGTCTAACTCTTCTCGGCTATTTTCCCTGCACTATTTTGCCTACTAGTAGGCATTTCAGTAGTACGTTACGAATCTCAACCTCAGGTTATCTGCCGTGTTTTTACCCACACTGTACAGTGCTCCAAAACTGGTGACGATTTGGAGTTGATAAAGTAACTTTTCGGAATAAACATCAGAACACGCAGAGGCATTACGGAGAGCGATCAACAAATGAGATCTCAAGAGAAGGCTTTATAACATTGTGGGTGGGAATCTCTCAATGCTTCCCGTTTCGAGATTGACAATCTGGGTTGGTCATTAGCCTGAACACCATTGATCAGTTATTCGATTTTTATGGCTACAGCACGAAAAACCTAAAATCAAACCCATTGAAATCGACATAACTGACGTCAAAACAGAATGCGTTCATAGTGTGGGGTGGTTACAAGAGTGAGGAAGTTTTGTGTTGTGCGGATGGTCTTCTAAACAAAAACCATGTATCAAAACTTGACCGTTTAACTAAGATGCGAACCTAACTAACACCGCCTGTATTTCGATCTTTGGGATATTGTGCTCGCAATGTTACGCACAACTAAACAACCAGCTTTTCAGTAGGTTCTTAGAAACCTAGTCCTCTGAGGTGAGCGCTGAACAGTTCAATTTTGAGGCAGACGATACTGTATTGGTCCTCAGTGGCCCCATCATAGCGCAGTGTTCTAAAAAGCGGTACACTGACTGTCTCTCGGTACAAGATGCGCTTTTCGTCTTTGATCTGCTAGGCATTGTTACGAATCTAAAACGTGGCTCCCGTATTCATCATCGAGAAGGTCGCGCTCCGTTCACTAAGCCCAAGGTTGGCTATAGTTCGCAACGTGGCGATCGAACCTTAAAATGTACAGTTAATTAGGACGTTACCTACAAAAGACGCTTCCATCGGTCACTCTCCGCGACAAGGCTGGGGACTCCGAGCTACTCGGCATGAATAATTGGTGATCTTGCCGAGCGGGGTTCAAAGGCCCTTTCAAAAGCGATTTTTTTCTAACTATGTTGCGGTCACCGAGTTTGTGTTTACCACATCCTTTATAGTTTCCTCGTATTTTCATGCACACGGGTATGAGAAGCCAATAACGATTTTGATGCGGAATATGGGACTGAAGAATATACGTGCTACGTGTTATCCGCCTCTTGTAACCGTCAGCTCTATTCGCCGTTTGGCACATTTCTGATGATTTCAGTCGGTAAGCCTCGAAGCATCACTTACTCAAATCCTCGTTCTAAATCGTTTGCGGTTTTGGTATCAGGTTTCTCCCGCGTCCATTTTTTGCCTCGCCTTGCGGAATTTCACTGTTGGTGTTGGTGATTTACCCCTACTCAAGAAGCCAAACACCGTCCGGCCGTTTTGATGGACAGGATTTTCTTCATGCATTTGACATCAACCGTTGTAGGTGCACTTATTCACACGGTGGCAGTAATCCACTATGACAAATCAAATAACGGGAAAGTATCGATTTGTACTTGCAAGTAAACAGATTCAGAAGCCCGTTTGCGTATCCAAGACGCCGGTCGTAGCAGTTTTTCGAAGCGACAACGAATGCCAAAACATTTACGCTAAGTGATGTTTGTATCAAAACTGGAGTGCCGTTGGTTTTTCCTCATTTTTGCGGAATCAGTGAATTCTCGAAAACAAAGACAGTCAATACCATACAACACACGGTTATGAGGACTCGTTGCATTTTCAAGAGTAAATATTTGGTTGGTTTAATTTAAGGTGGTCTGTCAGAGGAAGTTTGTTTAGGTGCTGGAAAAAGCGTCTTCTGTTGAGCGGACGAATAAATCATAAGTGTATACGTGTGGTGAACGAAGACAGAATGACATTATTATTGGTAACTTGGCTGTACAGTGCGTTCAAAAAGATATAGAAGCACTCCACGGGAATCGAATTATCAAACTGTTCACTGTAACACCATCTAGTAGGCAGACTAATATTAAAAAAACTGGAATTTTGCAAAAATGCAGGTGTTAATTCCGTTGTGCCTATGGTGCCTCGTCTGGGTGTTTTCCAAACAACGATCAACCGACGGCTTCATGCCGGATTATATCGTTGAATAACGGAGAGAAAATCACTTTTACTAAACTTCTGGATGTGGTGATATTATTGCCAGTAGTAGGTGGCGGTTCTGGTCAATACTGGTATTTCCGCTGATATTCTAACGATCTTTTCCAGGTCAAGATCTCTCGTCCGCAGTAGAGCCTAATGGACCATATCAGATTTCCACTCATCTCTTTGGAAGTAGAAGGAAACCGGTGAATAGCAGCTGTCACATTATACTCTTCCCCATGCCCAACACGGCGAATAAGGCTCGAAACGATCATGTAGTGCCAGTCCCGAAAGGGATCGAATTTGTTTCCGGTTTGAGTAATATACTTGCCTCTTCACACATCCCCTAAAGAGGGAATCCAACGGTGTTAAATATCGGGACTTTTGAGGCCCGATTGAAGCGGTAAGATCTCATCCAACCAGTCAGTCACAACAGTAGAGCAACGTGGCAGCACCCCGATCTTGTTCGAACCACTTGCTGGTCAATACCAGATACCCACGTATGGTTTATTTAAGCCTCTCCGGATGCAAATTCGTTTTACTCGCCGGGGAAAAACACTAAGGCAATCAATGGCAACTAATTATCGCTCCAAAAGTTTACTTTGACACACCCTTGTATGTGGGCACTACGTGATCCAATGGATTCTGCTCATGCCAACTGCTACGTTGATGGTCGCTGAAATTATGTCAATTGGATCAACTCGTTGGAAATTGGCACTCAAACAGACCACTAGGTGCCGTCGCATGTCCTGCATAACGTATTTTGTTCTTCATTTCATGGAAAATGTAAAGTTAATCGTTATTTGTTTTCAGGGCAGTGGTGATTCATTTGGTTGTGTAGTCAAGGTAAAGATTTTGAACATTTCAGCTGTATAATGCGATTCATCATGCAGTTTCAACGCTCAACTCACCATTGAAAACCATGGAAGCACTGTACAGCTGTTTCATCCTTGTTGGGAATCATCAGCAGTGCACATCCACCGAGCCCCCACCGGGACTCGAACCCGGGGAGGACGATTGTGAATCGAACACCTTAACCACAAGGCTATCCGGGCTGGCTCTCAACGGTTTGTTGAACATCTACACTACATGATATAGCACCCTTCCGTCACTGGCTTTTGAACGGTAACAACCCGCTTCCCACACAGCGATCGACTCCTATGATGGATGACTTCTCTATAGGGGCCTAAGTACAACGAAGGTATTCCGTTATGAACAACCTACAGAGCTTGGTGATAATCGGACATACACCGGAGCTAAATTGTCTGACCCACCGACCAATCGCGAACAGTTTATACGTTGTCACGATCAGAACAGTCAATATTCTCCAAGGTTCCATCTTGTCCCTCTTCCACGTACACACACCGTTTGTAAAAGTATTCGCAGTCTCGAACGAGACATCTTTCCTCACAATTCCCATTAAGTTTTACTGTTTACGAATATACGTCTTCTCTTTTACAGGTACACGAGAGACATTGGCAAACGGATTGTTTACTCGGTCTCGTCAAATGTCTCGTGATGGCCCGTCCGGAATTGCGCGTGGTTCTCATGTCAGCCACGATCAACGTTCAACTGTTTTCGTCGTTCTTCGACAATTGCCCCATCCTCGAAGTAAGAATCCTCTACTTCGGTGAAGTTCAGTCCATTTGTCTTTCATCTTTAAACAATGTGAAGACGATTGTTATTTGTTGTTTCGTGACATTGAATCGATTTTGACCTGACGTCTGTTACGCACTGCCTTATCCCCTCGTTCTCTACTAATCGTTTTTCGAACACAGTGCATTTCAATCTTATTGGTGTTTCTGTAGAGGTTAAGTAAGCCGTGGTTCAACGAATAATTCACAGTCACTATTTGGTTAACGAGTTGTTAACGTTCCAAGCCAGAAGCTTATGAGGACGCAGTCAGCTCGGTTTTCCCCCCTATCACCTGCTTGCTCATGAGTGCCGTGGAAGCGGTATAGCTCACAATCTCAAAGACAGCACGAATATCACTGGCCGGCAAGCAGACTCTGAAACTTGGAGTGATGGTGAACCATATAGGGTCCCAACAGGTCAAACTTAGTAACAAGCCGGACGACGATGGGAATTACTCCGGGACGATTTCGCTGCATCCCTTCACAGTGCATACTACGGACAACATCTAATGACAGTTTATATATGAGCAGAAGCATATATGTAGTATGCACTGTGTATAGGTGCAGTGAAATCGTCCCGGACATGAATCGTTCAATATTGTGATCCTGACTTCTCTTTTCAAATTCATCACGGGAAATGGTTGTTTCAATGGGGGTTACTGTCTACCACCACCAAAGTGTCTGGCGTGATTTGAAGCTCTGACCTCTGAGGCGGTCGCCAAGCGCCCTAAACCATCCGATTACCGCCGGTCGACATGTGGAACTCAATCCTGAGTGCCTAGTTGAAATCTTTGGTTGGGACTCAGTAAGAATATATGCACTGATGCTGGCTGATCCCATAATATTTCCAGTTCATTTTAGTTTATTTCAATTTGTTCAGTCTATAACCTTACACACTTCGTTTCTGTCGTGTTGAGTGTGCCACCTCGCGCAGTTTGAATTGAAGGAAATTTGCGCGCGAATTATATATCAGTCCAAACTAATCATTTTGGGTGTGTATAGCGAATCCCAAATTTTCTAATACTTTCGGACTATCTCGGAATACTTTGTTCGGTTTATTGCCCTTCGGACTCCGCCTTTCACGCGCAAACCTCGAGTCATTTGACCAACCTTGCGTTCGGAAGCACCATACTCGTGTTTCGCTCTTGTTATAATTCAGCAGGTTTGCGCATCCACCGCCGCACCCAAGTTTTTAACCCCGGGCCTTTTCAGCTGGAAGGTGTGTGTGTTACCACTACGCCACCCCTCTCCCATCTGGAAATACTTACAACTTACTTATGTGTCTTCATTCATAAATACAACGTCATGCACGTAATGTTAGTTTCATCTGAGCAAACTGATGCCACTATTCTTCATGGTTTTTCATTGCAACTGAGCAGTTGGGAGGGAACGGTAAGAGAATGTGGTCTTGGCGAGCATCACTGCTCTTGGCGAACTCGTTTGAAGGATCGCCATATGCACGAACTCGACCTCAGCTAGTTCAAACGTGAGATTAAAAAAATGTATCTGTTCCATTCTTCAATGAGTCTCAGCACCGCAGAACTGTGCAGTTGACGGAGTCGAGAGTCGTTTCTTTTAACTCTTGATAATGGGTCTACGTAATGTGTGTCTGTGTTCTAAAATCCGTCGAAACGTAAAGATAATTCCGATACAGCTTCCACGAACGTTATGTAATCCGCGCGAAATAATTTCCGTGAATAGTTTACGTGTGATACTTAACGAACCAGTTCATCTGTTTATTACAAGACGCCCTGTCCATCCATTCATTGAACATCTGTTTACTTTCCCAGATTTTCCTGAGTTTATAAAGTCTGCTGAAACTTGAGTCTTGTACGGCGTTGACTGGATTTTACCCTTGCATGTTGGTTTCATCGATAACCGCGTAAAATGTTTTACCGAAATCCTGTTCGCCGGCTGTCATCCAGGGGGGGGGGTCTCTGCAGGACGGATGATTCTAGCGTTGGTGTGGCGTAAATAGTTGGTAGCACGTACCAACGCGTGATCAACTTCTACGTACGCGGACCAGAATAAGTGGCACTTTTCGATTGATTCACGTTGATGGTGACCGGTGATAATATGATCAGTCTGAGTCCGGCGCCTTGAATATGTTGGAGGATACCAGGCGTATTTATACCACTTTTTGTGGCGGAAGCTCGTACTCACCGAAAACAATGTATGACCGAAACACAACTTAGTTCAGTACATTTCAGCTCAAACAACCATTGACCATGCATTGGGTGTGGTGGCTTTAGTCTCTATTTCTCAGCAGGACCCTCGATCGGAAATGACGAAGGAAAAAGGGTATAAAAATAGTTAAAAGAGAACTACAGGTCAACGAAGATAGGTTGTGGATATAAGTGCGCCACAGATCGCGACATCTAGCCA
The DNA here is from genome assembly GCA_948099385.1 of Fasciola hepatica. Lineage (NCBI taxonomy): Eukaryota > Metazoa > Platyhelminthes > Trematoda > Plagiorchiida > Fasciolidae > Fasciola > Fasciola hepatica. The sequence goes on from CANUEZ040000016.1 coordinate 4,127,077, forward strand.
TGCCCTCTAATGTATCTAACCACTGGTTAGGGGGATCTCTTCGACCCCACCCAGGAAGCCTACCACACCTTGCATAACCAAGTCCACTAGTTAGATATTTCATAACTTTCTTTTATTTCCTACGCTAATCACCTTTACTCATCTTCCAGCTACTGACAGCCTCAGCGAATACCACGCGTTGAGGAATTCGACCTGGCGACATGCACAGCACGTGTCCCATCGACATAAACCTGATGAGTTTCAGCGTTTCATCTCGTGACTTGTTTCGACGTTCCTCAGTAGTGCTAATCCGGTGTTCTCACTATATTCGGGCAATGGTACGAATACACTGGGGTTTCAATACCAATAATTTTCTTGTATCCGCCAACCACGGTGACCACATTTCCGACCCGTAAAAAAAAGAACCGGCCCAACTGATGTAGTACACGCTCGGCCATTGATAGATAAACGTATATCGCGTCAGCCTCACCGTTGATCGGTGGGAACAGTAAAAGCACCCGTGTGGCTTTCGTATTCATGTTACCGTTCAATATGGGTGCTGAAGTCGATGTCAATAGCTAGTAAATCCGTTGGACGGTCGACAGAATTGGGCGTGCGGTGTATTTATAGATACGTATATAGTGGAGAGTGAGCGAGCGTTGAGGCTAGCCATCCATGGATTGCTAAACCCCGAATCGCTTAACCTCCGCTATCAACTGGACGTGTGGAATGAGGAAAGATTTCTCAGTGGGTTCTAACTATTCTGTGTACATTGATAAACAAGTTTTTTTTATGGTAGTTGCGCTCTCCTTCAGTGCATTTTTTCTCTCCTAAACACACCGTGTACATTCCAGCTCTCGATTGGTTCTTGACCGTAAATATTTCTGAGTCTGTACGGAAGACAACAACCCGCCAGATTCTTTTTGCATGGCATAAAAGAAAACCTCGAAAAATGTTCGTATTTCCCAATCCAGATAGATTGGTGAAAAACGTCGTTCTTCGTTGAATGTAGTCCCCTTCATATCTAGAGAAGCAACAAAGTAGTTTTCCATTTTCACCATAAACGTGGCCACCAAATGAGACTCCCCAGTGGTCTACAATAATTCCTGACCGCCTCTTGATGGATAACGAATTAATATCTAGTACGCATTGGCCTTGGCGATACGTTGCGCTTGCGCACTTTTAACAACCCATGCAATCTTAGTGATGGAGAGCTGCAAGACGCCAGTTCATCGCAGAGCTCTTTGGCAATAAAGTTTTCTTGCTTGCATTGGTTCATTTTGTCTCTGATTTTTAGTAGAACTTACCGTCATCATTATCTCGTCTTGTTTTATCAAAGCCTAATCGGTGCTTTTTTCCATCATTGGTAACATTGAATGCCAATAACCTGTCAACCATCGGATTGCTCATCATTGAATTTAGTCCGGTCTTTATTTGCCGGTTATCTGTTCACGTTTTGATTTTGACACTGAGAAAAAACACATGAAATTAGAGAACTTTAAACTGATTGACTTGATACTGATACGAGACCATGTAAACGATTGATTCATTTATCTCGCTGAGTTTTATTCACCACTCAGCAGTGCTCTGTTCGTGATTCTCAAAACTATGGTCCGTGAGTTGACGCCTTTTCTTGCACTTTGCTGAGTATGATGCGAGCATAAAATGACTTGAAGTAACCAGAAGTAACAACAACTGAAACGAACTCTGGAGTTTCAATTGTCGTAAGACCAGTCCGAATATTTTGATATTTATGGAACCGCCTTCACCTTCATGGATAAAGTGCTCCAGTTTCATTTGTAGCAAGCAAAACCGTTCTCTCAGTCCCAATCATCATTCGTGTTCGGGACAGTGCGCATTAAGTTTCGATTATGCAGTTACTTTTTCATTCTAATGCATTTACTATCAGGATAGATTCATTTGGTGCTTAGAAAACTAGATTGAGTTGGCGACGTGTAATGAGTTGTAATATTTTTGTCGGCTTTACTTTATGAATCCTTGTGTTTATTTCCAAGTCAAAAATATCGTTTACCGGCTCATCCGTTCAGATCTCAGAGAACCGAAGATACTGGTAATGCATCCGGTAGACAGTAAGTTTGTTTAGGGATAATGGGTTTGACTTTCTCCCTGTGGTATTGCAAAAAGTAATGGCAAACATTTGTCGTGCTCGTATGTTTTTCCCCCCAGTCGAAGACCCACGTATTGTCTTATTCTGAACCATTCTGTTAGCTAGTTCTAGTCCGTATTTGCGTGTTCTTTTCAGGGCTAAGAAAAATTTTGGGTGTGGTTGTTGCGTACGTGTGCGATGATCAATACGTGGTATCTTTCCAAAAGCTAGGTTTGTTCCGATTGATGGACAAAAGTTACCCCAGTTCATCGAGCAAATTGCTAACATCCATCGTGTTCCGTCCTCGTTAATCCAACATCGGGTTCCACACGCACACTGTCGGTTTCGTTCACAAGTCACAAATGCCTTTTAAATAGATTGTCTTGTCTCAGTTAGAAACTACGCCTTCACTTCTTTCCACCTATTTCAATTCTCAGTTTGGTCCTTCTGGCCTTTTTTAGATTTTCATTCAAATACGATCAGCGCAGAACTGGTGGACGTCGATCCTTTAGTCTCATTTGCTGAATATAACATACAAACCGGCCATCGCGATCTACCATTCAATTTCATTTGGGTCGAAAAATGTGACTATCGCAGGCTTGTGTTTTCTCTTGAAAGCCTAGCTTGTCTGGACACCGTGACGCACAAAAGACTTCATTCTATTAGAGATATCTTCTTGCCTGCAATCAGGCGGAAGGATATTTCCAGCTGCACCTCAGTCCCAACGAAAGGCTAAATATTTAGCGCGAATCATTGGGGTAGAGATTGTGTTAACCTTGTCAAACAATTTAGTAAGTCCTGACCCTTCAAATAGTCCGTTCCCACACCCGCGTTGAACCAGTATCGATCCCCATGCCACGCACGGATTGCAGTTCCTTTTTGGCTCTCTGCTTGCCGGAGTTGATCTTGTCTTTCTTGTTTTGTCACTCCCATTGAAGTTTGTTTTAAATTGACTAGTTTAAGCCATCTTTCTGCCTGCAGGGGTGTCGCTGATCCACTTGCCCCTCAGTAAAACCTGTTCTTCCTGTCCCCGTCCGCCTTGGAAATTCTCATGTCATTCTGACTGTGGCTACTCATTGTTTACCGCTATCGACTACGCAGCGGTCTCTCTCAGTTGTTCCTTCAATCTACACTACAACAATTGTTCCCAAATTATTCTGGGGTGTTTGATCTAACTCACCAGTGAAACTCGTGGATACCTGAACGCGAACCTCATGATCATCGGTCAACTCGGCCAATGCATGGCCGTTCCCCAGTTTAGTATGTCGGGTCCACTGGGGCACTGTGTGCTTGGTCGCCCTAAGTTCTTCGAATCCAGGTTGCTGGTTCCTTAACACAACAATTAATTCTTAGCACTGTGAGCTCTCTGACAGCTATTTTGACTGTGTAACTCGTAGTGTCAAGTAGCGGTCCGCTTTTCCAGTGCACGTTTTACCCAGACTGCAATCGAACTGACAGCGTTGGATTTATTAGGATCAGCATGACGGTTTGACTGATTTTAGTAATTCCACCGCGTGGTCATTTGTCGTAAACAATTCTGTCCATTCAGCCGTCAACCTTGCACTTCTGTGCTCTGGTTTTGGTTGCTACCTCGCGGCATCGTCCAGTTGAGGGCAGAATGAATCGAGGCATAAAATGAAAAACAACCGAGAACAAAGAAATAAGCAAAAATCCTAAAGAAAAATGGAGGAACTGAATGCAAATACGCCACTGGGCGTGACACCTAGTCATTTTGTAGGTGGGTCTCGTGGTCCGCAACCCGGAAGTATCACGTCCCATTTTAGACCAAGCCCATTTGTCAGAGTCTTCATACGTCTTTGCCATGTTATGGACTGACCACCCCGACCTACCTTCCAACCACTTCTTTCCTCGGAGAATAGCGTACGTCTAGGAAGTCTATCGATGGGGAAGCGTGACACAGATCCCAGCCACATTAATCTGTTTAGATTCAGTATTTGTTCCAGTGACTGCCCTCTGATTCTTAACACCGAGTGCTTACGTTGATGTTTCACGCGAGTTCACCGCGAGAAGTGGTGTTCGCTAGGGTTGTCTTCCATTGCTCTTTCCTTTCAATTTTGTAATTAAATTGATTGTGCAGATAGCCCCATCCTCGTGCGGCTAGCTCCTGTGAGAGGATAAATCATTTTCATGGATGTTCGGAATGGCACCTGCCCATGAACAACAATTGGGTGCAAGACCTGAACGAAAGAAAGTCCAATTCTACTTCCAGTTGCGAACGCCGCAGACAGACGAGTCATAATTGCTCAGCGTCCGACTTGTCAGTACTGATGTATGTGTTCACCTATCCTCTAAGGCGACAGTGCTATCCTGGACACGGAACAGCTGAAACACACTCGTGAGATCTTTGTTTGGACGTTGCAGGACATGTCCAAACCACTTCAATCGCCGACGTTGGAGGAAATCTGACATTTTTTGGAAATCGAAGCACTTTTATCTTATTGCGTCGTTTGAAAGCCACATTCACAGTCCGTCGCAGATATCAATGATAAGACAGTTCCAGCTTTCTGATGTCCTCGACGCGCATTGACCACGTTTCGCAGTTGTAGTACAATGTTGGATAGACAGCGTCCCGGAAGATGTGAAATTCAGTCCGTGACTGAGTGTATTTCGCAGCTGGGAAAGCTCAACCCTGGCATTGTCATTGCGCAGCATGACTTCGTTTCGCTTTGACCGTTTGGGAGGGTCGTGGAGCCCAGATATTTGAAGGCCAGGACGTATTTGATCTATTCGGTGTTCGCGTATATCAGTGGAATAGACTGTGTAGCGCAGTCCAAAAGGATCTTGGTCCTTGTCGTATTGATATCTAACCTCGTGGATTTTGCGAAGGAATCTACGCGATTCAGAAGCGCTTGTAATGCAGCCGGGCTGCCTACGAGGATGACGATGTTGTATTCGAATTCCAAATCGGCGAGGAAAACATCGGTACCCAGCTGAATACCAGGGTAGTCAGTGATTGCCCGACGCAGTATCCAATCGATGGTGTAGTTGAACAGCACTGGCAATAAGTAACAGCCTTGCCTGCCACCAGAAGTAAGGGAGAAATCATGAGATTCTTCTCCGTAGGTGCGTATTCTCGCTAGTATTTGCGTATGAGACTCGCAAGCTTCCGGGGCATTCCATCCGTCTGTATTGTATTTCATAGAGATTCTCTTGCAGCTGAGTCAAAAGCAGTCTGAAAATCAATTCAACAAATTGCAATCGTTTGCTGAGACTTGTACCGATGTTCTACTGTTCGGCGGAGGGTAATGCGAGAATTATGGTATCGGTCTTTGCCCCTGGCAGTGAGCTGTTTGACTTGGTATGCCCGAGTGATACTGTTCTTCTGAGTGAAGATGCAGGTAAGTGGCAAGCTTTTCTAGTTACCCTAATCACCAGTGTTTGGAATGCGTTTTGCACCTTCAGAGTGTAAAATGCTGTCGTAGAGCTGGGTTGGCTCTACGCCAAACCTTGTCTTGGCGGAGGAAACTCTAGCCGAAGTAGACAAGTTTTGTTACCCGGACAGTTACATCTAACGAAGTGGTCAGATAACGGATCAGTCGTCATCGCGTATACAGAAGGTGCGTCAGGCTTTTGCCAACCTCAGTGATCTGTGGCGCTGGCATGACATCCGATTGTCTGTTGAGGGTCACGTGTGCACTGCAGCAGCCAGATCGACTCTGTTTATACCGCTCAGAAACGTGGACGTTGAGGTTAGAAGATAGATGGACTCTTGGTGTTTGAGCGTCGGTGTATCTAGTATTGATTGAATATGATGAGAATACCACATCAACAATGCTGAGGTTAAACGTAAGGTGTTGGGAACCAGAGGTGGATCAAGTACTGAATCTAAACTGATTAAAGGAGCTGGGATATGTGTCACGCATGTCCATCGACAGAATTCCTCGGTATAAACTGTTCTCTGAGGCAAGTAGTGGTTGGAAGGTAGGTCGAGGTAGTCAGCCCATAACATGGCAAAGACGTATGAAGACTTTGACTAATGGACTTGGTCAATAGGACGTGTGATACCTCTGAGTTGTGGTGCACGTGACCCACCGACCAAATAGTCGGAGACATTAAGTGATATGGCTAGGTGTCGCTGCAAGTGGCGTGATTTCCGTTTATTACTTTGTATTCGGCCTTTTTCATTCATTTTTATTCGTTCTTCCCTCAGCTCAAGGATGCCATGACGTACCAGACGAAGCCAAAGCACAGAATTGCGAGGCTAATGGTCGAGTGAACTGAACCGAATTCATATTCAAAAGGTCCTTCAAAGAAGTGGACTAAGTGAACTGTTCCTTTCAGTGCTCCGCCTAACGGAGAGACTTCGGGTGTGAATCAGTTTGCTGATAGATTCCTTGATTTACTCACTTGAATTGAATTTTCGTGTCCCGGTACCTCTTATCAAGCGGCAAAGATTGCGGCTATTGCCAACAGATGCAGCCTTCACCATTTCCCTACATTTCGCAATCCACCATTGTTCATGGTCATCTTTCAATCTCCTAATCAGTTGGCGTTTCATCGAGTCGCACACTCCACTGAATATGGGTTCAAGAGGAACAGATCTGTGCGCATCAAACAGAGCAACTGCCGTTGATGATATCCATTGTTCCTCTGGCCTTTCTAAACGGCAGTCTTGTGTAGCATTGAAGGCGGTATACAAGGCTTCCTCTATCTGTTGTCAGCGTTCATTTGGTTCCCTGAAATCCGCTTGGGAAGCCTTTTCAGCTTGAAGGCGTGTGTGTTACCACTGCTCTACTGCTTTCCCGTCCGGGCTAATCCGAATTACTGAGTTTAGTTCGTTCAGATGTCCTCCTCTATGGCAGCTATCAATGCTCGGTAGCTTCGAAGGGAGACACGGCAACTGTCCCGTTAACTCCAAGCGAATGCCTCCCATCAAGTCAGGTCCTGTATGCAGTAAGAGCCAACGGACCCATATTCAAACCTGCTTCGTGTTCTGATATTTGTATGTATCTCACAATTACTTGCCTGGAGGCGTACGTGAAGCACTCGTGAAAAAACTTCTACTTTGTCACTTGAGAACTGATGAATTATCTTATCCTTTGTTGTCTTCACTGATCTTTTGCTATCGGTCCGCTCTTTGGATTCATTTTTTAGCCCCTGGGCACCTAACGGAGCAAGCGGAAAGTGGAAGGGGCAATATCCTTTGGGCTGACTGCTGCGCAACTCAGGCAGCCGGTGGCTACCCAATGAAGTGCGACGACTTCTCCCACCATTCAGAGAAGCACCAGGTACTTCACTTCTGCGTCCATCTGGGAAGGGTTTTTAGACCGGTAAACTGCTCCTCTCCGTGTTTATTCGCTAGAGTGTCCTCTCCCGAGGCGTGGTGTTTAGAACCAAATATTGTCCGTCAACTGATTCAGAGACTGGGCTTCGTCTGTGGAGCACGATTGCATCTCCGGCTCAAGAAAGCCATCATGCATAGCTGGTTGGATCGCATAGGCATACAGGCCATCACACAACACCAAAATGCAGTCTCATCGTGCTAGATTTGTCGTAGGCGCAACTGTGCTGTTTGGTATTCGCCTCAAGGTTGATTTCAGCTTGGGATTTATTTGGTTGAACAAATGATCACCTTCCATGGATAAACTGAACGTCCCTTGTAGTTGTCTATTCAGTTACATTTCTCGATGAAATATCCCAGATATCGGTTAGCCGACATCATTCTTTTGAGGAGTGCTTTACAATTCAAAATTAATCTTTGTGTATGTTTTTATGCTCTTTAAAAGAGAGCTCTGATCAGCTCACGTTAGCAATCTACGGGTACAAAATTGAAAAATTGTTGGTTTTGTTCAGTCTAAATTACTTTTTGGTGGATGCTCCCTTTCAGCGTCCTATGAAAACCCCCTGTCAGTTCAATGTACTTTTCCTGTCATGTGTTGCATGTCCTTGTTTGAGCGCATTGTTTTACACTCGCGATGGTGAACAGTAGCTATGGTGTTAACGCCTCGCAATTTATGTTCAATGTATATGCTTTTGAATTTAACAGATTAAATCCAGCTTCTTTGTGAAGATTTAGATAGAATAGATTCCTTATGCTGAAGTTTAGCCGATCCTGCAAGTGTTACTATCTGAGACTGAGATAACGAACTCCAGTCTGGCCCATATGATCGTCCTTCACTCTTTTGGACAAAACATTCATACAAGATCAGAGAGAACGTTTTCGCAGTCTTGCACACGTCGGTATTAATTTCTGTACTTTGTTTTTTGTAAACCACCTGTTCACTTCGGTTACCCTCAGCCTGATAGTTGCTGCTTCGTTGAATGCATGAAAGTAAGTTTTACGTTCGAGTGGTGAACCGGAACGAAAATCTTGGATGACAAACTAGGAACAGTTTCTTCACAGTACTGTGATCGTTTTCCTTATCGGTTGATGTCGCAGCAACTTACAGTCATTTTGTTTTTATCTACGGAACTAGCAACATCGGAAGTGTGCAATTCACCAGAGAGACGGTTAAGTTTCCTGGAACTTCACCCGATAAATCACTGATCCAAGAGCACATGTGTTCAAAACTCTTTGCGTATTCTTTTTCTCTGTACAGGTTCCCGGTCGACTGTTTCCCATCGATATCAAGTACATTCCTCTCACTCCGGCTGAAATTTCCGAGGCTGGAGATCGCCTCGATCCGAGTCCATATTTACGTCTGTTGCAACGTATTGATGCCAAATATCCAGCCACCGAACGAGGTGATTTGTTGGTTTTTGTGCCTGGGATGGCAGATATTCAAGTAAGTTTAAAACACGCTCGAACTCCAGTTCGAGACCCTGTATTTCGGCTCTAGATAAAATCTGGCAAAAGTTGCCGAGTCTTATTTCCTTTCTAGATAAGCCGGAATATTTTACCAATGAAAAGCATGTTTCTCATTTCAAAAATCGAAATATCGGTTTTTCTGCACACACATACTTCCACGCTTTGCTTATTTGCCTATTCGTTCAGCTTCCTAAACTGTCTTCAACATTCCTACTTGCTTTTCAACACGTCAGTTCACGTACAGTGGGCGCATACGCGTTTACCGTATTTTCCCGAACTTTTTTTGTAAATAATGAAACGAAATGAATTAGTAGCACTTCTGTTAGGTACTCCACTAACTATTTTTGTTGCAATATATATATATATATATATATATATATATATATATATATATATATATAATATTATAAACTGAGGTAACTGATTTCGAGGTTTACCACCACTTCTAGATAAGCGCTTCTGGGAACGGAATATTGGTCTAAAACTGTTCGTGTTCGTTACTATGCTAAACAGTCTCACTATAACTCAACGCGTTTTCCCTTATAGAGAGGTATTTTGATCCCAAGGAACATCATCAATTGTCTCTTGGGCGGATAGACGGGGTGTGTCCCTAATTGTTTTGGGGATACCGACGAGGGGTTGAAAAACGCCCACGCATACGGGATGTCCTTTATTGGGGAGGGAGTGTCACTGGAACCTTGGAGACCACACCGTAGCGAGGCGTATGCATAATAAAGCGGCAGCTGAACGGAAAATCCTCGTTTATTCATTCTTTCAACACTACCCACTCCCCACTTCCATTTTCTCCTGTTGGTAGGCTATCATGGAACCGGCCAGAGCGTATGCTGAGCAAACAAAACGCTGGATAATTCTACCCCTGCACAGCACTCTGTCTGCTGAAGATCAGGAGAAGGTGTTCCATGTGGCTCCGGATGGGGTACGGAAATGTGTGCTGTCAACTAACATTTCGGAAACTTCACTCACCATTGATGGTATTCGGTACGTTGATCCAATCCATGATCAGTCGTTGTGATATTGCGATGAAAATACATGAGATTTTTCATTATTTTAATATCACCCGGTCATAATTGCGTATTAGGGTTTTCCAATTCATGGGTTCAAAACTCTTTGTCAGCACCAGTCAATCGGATTCCGCTGATAACAAAAGTAAAGCGCGCATTATCTTCTGGATTCGTGTTCATCTCTTACGAGTGCTGATGGATAAGACAAAGCAACGGCTCTCTGAATCTCTGGGAATTAAAAAGCCTTTTCGGTATTTTAAGCGGACAAGGACTGGTTGCATTCAACATCGGCCTGATTCGAAATACTCCGCCAAGTTCCCACGAGGACTTCTGCCGACACACACGGCAACGGATTAGCTTGTACTCTACCACAATCAGATGAATCTGTGTATAATGGAATAATCATCTGAACTCAGATTGTTTTCGTTTTCTGTCTAAGAACGTGTAATCGAGAACCAAATGATAAATTTTTTTTGTCTTTAAACCCGATGAATGTAATTTATCAAAAGCGGGATCGGGAGCAGTCCGATCACTCAACACTCCGTCTTGCTCTCGAGATCACTCAGACTCCACTCGAATATGATCGTGCACGTGGCCCACGGACCTGTTGATGAAGAGCAGATAATGATATTGTCAACATTCTTCAAAGACTGAACATTTTCATTTTCTTAGCTATATGGTCTGATGCGGTTCTTTGATAACATGTGATACCAATTAATTCACTATAGATATTTCTCTGAGAATCATGTGAATTGTGGCATATCTCAAGGAAGTTTTGCTTTCATAGGTACTTTGTCACCTGATGTAAAGTGTTCTTAAGATTGAAGATATTAAGAACACTTCAGTGTGCTATGACTCGTACTGATCGGTTCAGCGGGCACACATTCAGAGAGAAAAAAACAGAATTATTTGTTTGAAATCTTTTCCAGTCTATCTTAAACAAAATGCAGTCAATAATGGTGACGCCTGAGTTATATATATATATATATATATATATATATATATATATATATATATATATATATATATATATATATATATATATATATATATATATGGAAAATGAGATGAAGCTTACGGAAATCACTGTGAATGACGAGCATGATGAACCGCATAATGCTGATTTGCCCACAGATAAATGGGTCATTGGTTTGTAAACTAACAGCAACCTGCTAAACCTGAGCCACAGAAAAAAGAACATTGACCGTGACTCCTCGTTTGGGACCACCTACTCTGGAATTTGATGAATTGTTGATTTTTAAAGATGATTCAGATTTTGTCAGAAGTAATAATAGTCACAACTGTTTGATTGAAAAGCATTCATATTATCATATTATGGTGTATTTTATTTCTAGCTGCACGCTGAATTTCAGTAAAAACTGAGGATTTTCTTAACTTTGGTGCTAGGCAACAATCCTCCATGCCGTCCGGCTCGTTACTACACGGGAACTACTGGGACTTTGTGTGGTTCTTCACCCCAAGTCTGGGTTCCGGTTATCTCTAATGATGCTGTAGGCCGTTTTGGCTATCAGACACATATCCCACGCATTGCACCCATGCGCAAGCGTGAGTTAAAAGAATATTTAACAAAACTTATCGCCTCTGTATGAATAGATGGAACTCGATTTATCTAGACTTTTGTGTGAACTCGGGTACTGAATAAAGGATAATGAGTTGTCATAATGTTTTCAAGTCTTCCAGGAAATCAGCTCAAAGAACATAGAAATATGGTTGGCCATTTTCACTATTGTGGGATTGAATAAACTGAGGGTTTGCAACAAGGTACCACTGAAACTTCTCTCATTATTTTATCCAAGGCTTGGGAAATTGGCCACCCCACCCTTAAGTTTGTTAACAGCAACACACCGAAAAACAATGACGTGTGATTTCGTAAGAAAGTTTCTCTACACAATTCTAGCTCATAACCGTAATAATGAAGTGTCTATCGAGGTAGTCATTTGTTAAGTGATGAAAGCGAACAACGATTTGTTAATGTATGAATATTATTTTTACACAAAATCAATTGTTTCGTTAAGTACGTATTTCTTGATTTTTCCCCTGTTTACGGAATGTTTTTTTTTTAACAGATTTGTGGCAGATTCCGGTAGAGTAAAAGAACTGAGCTGGGATGCAAGTGCCAGATTGCGTCGTCTGAAAGAGTTCCCCATCTCCAAGGCTAGTGCAAATCAGCGTAAAGGACGTGCTGGCAGGACCGGACCGGGTGTATGTTTTCGATTCTATTCCCAAGAGGATTATGACCAGTTTGAGGCAAGTTTTTCACGAATGCTTGTCTCGCCAACTACCATTAACTTGATGACGACAACTCGTGCGGACCCGCGTTGGTTTCCGACCGAAGGCCTTCTTTGTGTTGTTAGTATCCTGACTACCTGCAAAATTCGAGATAAAACGAAGAATTTCTTATTTCGTATTTTCACAGTCAATAAAATTCAAGGCAACAAACGAACGTCACTGTAGTGAACAGGCTGTTGGCAGCCATATCGGTGTTCGATGAATGTAATTGTGGGTTCCCGATGCTACACTTATTGAGCTTTGAGCTCATGGAGTTTTCTCGGTTTTTATAGTTTACAGATCGAACACGAGCAAACCATCCGCGAAGAAACACTGATCTTTGCATGCTACATCATCAAAAATGAAAACTTAACCTTTTAGAAGTAATCGTGAAAGGTCATGTAGTGGATTTTCCATATTTCGTAACATGGATGTCGAAGGTCAAATCAGTGGGCAAGATCCCCCTGGTGCTGGCAAATGCAAGGGCCGCCACGTGCGCTCTGATGATGTCACTTCGAATGGTGATGAAATCTTTGTGATCTAAACGCTAAACTCGGCGCGACCAGGAATCCATACAGATCGTGGAATGTTGGAGCTCTTGTTATTGTTAGCGGGTCACTGATATTTCGTTTATTTTCTTTAGATGGGGTAAATATCAGTTGTTTATAACAGTAAAACGTGGTCATTTTCGACACCTCAATGGTAACATCCTGGAGACTATGTGGCTGCAGTCGTTCACTTTGCTTCCAGTACCAGAGCCGATAAACTGTATCGCAGCTAGTAGTCGGTTATTTGCGGTAAGAGTTGGGAGCTCGTCCAAAGTAAGTACACTCGCCGCTCCGAAAAACGCAATCTGTTCCTCGTTTCGGCGTACACGTATGGACCAACTGCAATCCAGAAGCAGCTCAAGACAGCTTTTGCCAAAGCTTCACAAGCTGCTGCGTAAGGCGAACCGAACTAATACCGTGATTTTAGCAGGGTATGCGACCGATAGAATAGGTCGGCCGTCAGCGAGTGAGGTACATCCAAGAGACCCTTTTGGGTCGTTTCCTGTCATTCGGACAACATGTTGCTAAGCAGTTTCGCTGATACAAGGCGCTTTTGAGGTTTCTTATTATTTGTCATTATGAGTCTCAGGTTCAAGGTTGTCATCTGTTCCCGTTTTTGAGATAACTCTTTGTGGCTACGGTGCGTGTCCCTCCGACCCTGCCTGTGCCTGAGCAAGAGCCAAAAGATAATCTCGAAGGAACAAAATCTTTGTCTTAGCTGGAGTCGTCGGCAAACAAATTATGTTATAATCTAAATAACTGTTAAACTTCTATAGATAAGAATCTCTTGCTGTTTTCACACTGTTAAATCTATCTTCAGGTGAATGCAATGTTTGTGAGATGACCTCATTGCATCCCGTTATTCATTTCAGCAGCCAATAGGTGCTCTCTTTTCTCATCAGTAATTCGCCGTGTGTCTGTGTACCAGGGAGGTGAAAATTGTTCGGCTTCCAGAATGCACTCTATAGTGCATCACCTAGGCCGAATTGTTCAACTCCGACATGTGTACTTTTAAACCACAACCAGTGATGAGAGCAAAAGCCTATTTGTGTTCGGCTTAGAAAATAATTGACGCATTTGCCGGACCACTGTTCACAAGACAACGTCGAACATCCCCGAGCGTGCTCGAATAAGTATTTCATTCCTCAGTGCTCGGTTGGGGAAACTTTTCACACGTGTCAGCTTGTCCCTTAGATCTTAAAATACATGTTTTGAACAGAAAGACCCGATCTTCTTAGCTCCAAAACCGTTTTTCGTACGCACACCAGATCAGTCCACTATCATCGATGCAAGAAAATAACAATGTGCGGATGAATGTACAGCATAGAATGTGGGCAGCTGAATCGAAATTCACGTAGCTTGGGTATTGTGTTGACCCATAGTTCGTGTGTCACGTTCTGTACTGTCCCGCTTGTTTATTTCGGATTCGCTGTTAGAGAACTTGGGTCTCAAGGTTTCCCATCAGCGATCTCAAATTCGAATGACTTTTTGCCAGTTCCCAATTAATTTTTAGGGTAAAACATTTTATCAACCATTCGGGGACACATACGCAACATCTGTCCTGGGTTTCTGGTGATCACGAAGAGTTGAAGAGATTATTTAAAAAGTTGCGACTATAAAGTAGCACTATGAAGCAGTATCCGGGCACCCAATGATCTTTTGTACTTGAAAAACAAGTGTAAATGCTTCAATCATCTCTCTAGCTCTCTCTGAGGAAATATAACGTTCTCAACTTCCTCGGTAATTTCACTGCACATCCATGAAGAGATTCTTATGCATGTGGAACTTTTTCGCCACTTTGATTGAACCGGACAGTAAAATTAATTTTTCTTTACCGAAATCAGGATAAACAGATAGTTCGGATCAGTTTATATTCCCCCATCAGCTGTACACCACCTGTTGCAGCTGTTTAGATTTGATTCTCGCCGGAACGTCCAGTCAGAAGTGTGAAATTATGGAATTCATATACATAAACAAGTATGATTCATTAAGTGTATTGATACGCAAGTACACCGCCAACGGCGACCCAAACATACTTTACTTTGCTGTACTGCGGCTGGCTCCCTGGAGAGGATAAGATGGGCCCATGGTCATGAAGTTTCATGACTGTTTGATACAAGAGACGCCCGCAGTGTTACTCGGCTTTTTTTCTAGGGCGCGCCTCTTGCCTTTGCACAACTAAGTGCAGGCTTCAAGGCAGCAGCATGTTGATGCACGGTTGCAGGTGGCTCCCTAGGAACTCGTTCGCCATGCGATTGAACTGGATCCGACCCAAGAGTCCACGAAGCCCTGATAATTCGACAGATTTCTTTCACAGCTGTTGGATTATACCGTTAATCTCGTCCAAAGGTGATTGTCTTCGCGTGCCAAACACCGTTTAACCGAGGTGTTTAAACCTCGATTACCCTCAACCTGGTTTAGCCCGCCGGTCGAAAGGTTTCCCGAGGTGTGGCCGTTGATGCACGCTTCAGCTTCGTGGGGCCACAGATGAGAGCTGGGTACCTGATGGAGACCAAAGAGATGGAAGAAACTCCGTGGGCACGACAGTCTACTAACTCAGAGGTGCTACTCTCATCAGGCACTCCATACACCCAACCATGGGGTAGGTTAATCTCCACCTGGGATATACAAAACATGTAGAACTTGAAGATCTCCATGTCTACTGATTTTCGTCAAACGTTCTTTTTCCCTCACTTCTTGGTAATTTTCTAGGCTTTTAATACTCCAGAAATTCGACGAGTGCCTCTAGAAACACTTGTACTCCAAATGATGGTTATGGGTTTACCGGATGTCAAATATTTCCCGTTCATCGAACCGCCGGAAGAAAAATGTCTGGACGAAGCGGTCGAGCGACTTTTGGTACGTTCTGTCGGTTCTCTGTGTTTTGCTATCGCCCAGTGTGCTTAAGTGATTGAATTTTCTTAGATGATTAGATACCACTGGCTTGTGTTGTGTAGTACTCAAACAGACGTCCCCGCGGCAGTCTCACTTTAACCGCGTTGTGAATTGAATTTTTCGAACCACTCTGTTCACAATATGAGGAATAAAACTGAACCATAACAATCATTTGTAATAGTTTTTAATTTATGCTTTAGAACTACCTAAATTACATCAATGTCATGAACTGGAATAAAACGTTCTTCGTTCCGTTCAATTTCAGGGAAACTCAGCTCAGAATTAGCTGCGAACAGCCGATCGGTTGTGTTTTCAGTTTCACGTCACTGTTGTGGATGCGCGAATTGGTCATCAGTAGCGTTTACCAGAGGAGTAGTAGAATTCCATTCGAAAAAATGTTCATATCGTTCAGAGTCCACTGCCACAAGTTCAACAAATAATCGTGATGGATGTTCCCGGACGGAATAGCGATATACGAAGAAGCTATATAACATGAGTGTGAAATTTGCGCTTGCAGAATAATTCAAAACTTTTTGAATGATCACTAAGTAGAGCAAAGAGTTATTATATCGTTAGGTAACTGACTAGATACATTCAAATTTTTGATGACGATATCATCTACCAGAACGTATCTGGCCTTGTCACTACGTTTTCATATGTGCTTTGTGGATCTACCTAGCAAGCTTATAGTCACCGGCTCATTTGGACCAGCGCTTCGGCCTTGCAGGACGCGCTTGGCTACACGAAGGCTAGAGGTGCATCCTCGAATAAAACGGCCTCCTTTGGACCGGGCGACCGAGTAGTACAACAGCCCACCTACCTTCGACTCTGTCGATAAGATTACACTGTGGGACTGTTTGTTGAGGAATGGAGTACCAGCGAAGTGTGTCCATCCTCAAACAATTTTATCGTCACACCTCATATGGCCAGCTTTCTTCCTCCATTGACGTCTCCAGTGGAGTACGACAACATTGTTATAGAGGATGTTCTACGGAATGTCTTGTTTGGTTTTTCAGACAGTGAGGTTGAACCCCTTCCAGGAAACAAAGTTTTCGACTCACAATATGCCGATGACATCTCCTTGCTGAGTGACATTGTAAAGGCAATGCGACACGCTCTGGACCGTTTGGTGATTGAGGCATCCAGATATGGTATCCACTTTGCGCCTAACAAGTACGAAATAATTTTGCAAGATTGACAGGAGCTTGTGTCTTTGCCCACCCTTTGTGATGATCAGCTGGAGTTAGTTGATAACTAAGTACCTCGGGAGCTTGATTACGACTGATAGTCGTGTTGCATAAAAAAATCACATCACGAATAGCGAGATCAACAGCAGCTTTCGCTAGCCTACTATACCTATGGCGTCGCCGTGACGCCCATCCCTCTCTTAAGGGACGGGTACACATCGCTGCAGTTTGTAGGGTTTTGGTTTACGGTTGCGAGAACTAGCCTCTTCGCGTTGAGAACGCTTGGCGACTTTCCGCGTTTGACCGTTGGTGTCTCCGAAGCATTGCTCGCGTCTAATAGGAGCGTCGAGCAAGTAATGACGGGATGCGCCGTCGTGTTTTGGGCGCATGCAGTCCCCCTCTTACTGAGGTAATCACTCTACACCGCCTCCAGTAGCTCAGACATCTTTTCCGTGTGCCTGCTCGCCGTCTACCTTTCCGTGCTCTGTTTGCACGTGCTGGGCAAGGCTGGAAGAAGCGATGCGACGGTCAGACCATGACTTTTCCTAAAGACATAAAGAAGGTAGCATCAACATTGGCTTTGGTCGGTGCGTTCTTTCTTCTTGATTGTGACCCACGCGGTGAGGATTACCATTGGCTACTAAATTTGAAGGACATGGTTCAGAATAGAAGTCATTGACGCGAATATTGTGCAGTCTGTCTATTGAACTCACACATCTCATAAGCACCAAAATGTCACTCAGACACAAACAAAAAATCTGAATGTGTATAGTGAAAAAGCAAAAAAACCACGTGTACTTTGTTCACTCACTAATTCTCATACTCGGTTGTACTCCCCTCCCCTCTCTAATATATATATATATGTATATATATATATATATATATATATATATATATATATATATATATATATATATATATATAGTAGATAAAAGAAGACTGTCGGTGTTCAAGCATTAATGCCTCTCTAGCATTTATCGACTACGGTGGGAGCACCGCATCAGCAATGCTGTGTTGGGAACCGGTGATCAGCCACTGAAACAAGTACTGAATCTGTGCAGGTTAAGTTGGGTGGAACATGTGCTACGCATGCCCACTGACAGACTTCCTCGGTGAACACTGTTCTCCGAGGCAAGTAGTGGTTGGAAGGTAGATCGGAAGAAAGGTATGAAAACCCTAACCAGTAAGCTTGGTCAAGGAGGACGTGTTAGACCTCCGGGTTGGAGTTCACAAGACCCGCCTACCAAACAGTTGGAAACAAGAATTGGCATGGCTAGGTGTCGCGGTCAGTGGTGTAGTTGTATTGGGACTCCTTCTTTTTCTTCATGATTCTCATTTGGGACTTCGTATTCGGCTTTTCCTCATTTTTACCCTTAACTTGACAATACTGTGAGATAGTAACCAGAAACAGAGATCAAAGTTACAAGGTAATAGTTGAATGAACTGAACTGAATCAACCCCCATATAAAACTTCCAAATCTATATTATTGCAGTTAAGCAAAGATATCATGGATAACCTGCTTGTTGTGTTTTGGGACTCGTTAAACTGTTGTATACCGGTTTCACATCTCGTCCTGCTTTGTGTTTTGTTTTATCCCTTCAGTCCCACGGTGCGCTAATAAAAGCTGCATCAATCACAGACTCGAAAACGAGACCATCGAGTACATCCAGTTCGTTGCAAGTCACACCTTTGGGTCGATTATTGGCTGATTTACCGGTAGAATTCTCACTTGGACGAATGTTAATCATAGCCTCGCTTCTCGGACTGGTCGAACCGGTGCTCAGCCTGGTTGCGGGCATGTCTGTGCAAGCACCACTGGCTCCGTTGACTTCTCTTGGTGGTTCGGAACTTGCACGACGTGTCGAGGCGTTGTCGGAGTACGAAAGCGATCATGGCGATGCATTCACTGTAATGAATGTGTTTGACGAATGGCTTCGTGTACGTTGTGCTACTGACTAGGTCGTTGTGTGTGTGTGTGTGTATGTGTGATCTGAAATACGCGCAGTGATCAGTCTTTCATCTTTATGGAAATCTACTTGTCTTCTTTTGGTTTTTGGACGCGCGCTCATTTCGTGCTTCACTGCCTATTTTTACCTCACCTCCTCTTGCGCAACATTTTCGAATTTTCATGCCGCAGATGAATCTGGACTGGATAAAAGTATTTTTGTCTAAGAAATCCGCGTCCTTTCGTAATTCATTGAATTCATTGTACTTCTGTTAGTACGATCAGTATGATTTATTATTATTACATTCTTTGGTACTAGTATGGTGTATGAGCTGTACCCCATAGCCTCAGAGAGTCACTGTACTATTGGGGACAGTCGGAAACCTGACGTTGTTGAGATTTGGAGTGGTGGAGAGCCACATTAAGTCCTTGTAGATCAGCCGTGGTAACGAGCTGGACGACAGTAGGTTATTGTCTACTAAATTGTCTTTGTTTTGCATTACCACGGGTAGATGTTGACGTTTGGTTTTTCCTATCTCAAATAGTCTCAGCTCCGTTAGTATAATTCTGAATGATATATCCTGATAATTTCTCGGAGTGCAAAATTCAGTAACCTAACATGACAAGAACTCCTGCTTGTGACAGCGGCAATGTTCGATGTTGTGGTGGGATTTCCGCTTGGTTAACATTATCTTCTCTAGAACGCCACAAATCTACTGATGGCAATATGGCGTGGTGAGCGTGGCCCGCCACTAGCTAAGGCCGTGATGTTCCATCTACTTGACAAGGTTTTCCAGAACTGGCTAGTGTACCATTCTATTGGCCACCAGCTCACCCGGGCCAACACTGCTGCCTTCTAGGATGAGCTTCCCTGCGCAAAGGCCAGAGGTGCATCCTCTAACAAGAGGGCCTACTCTGGACTGGGCAACCGAGTAGTACAACAGGCCACAAGGCAAACAACCACGGAAGACATCAGTGATACAAAGATTGACTCTTATATTCTGATGTACCTCCCACCCCCATGTTTGTAATTGTTGTTGTTTCGTTGGCATCATGGTTGAGTTCAAGCCGGTGTAAAAATAATACGAGTCACAACCGACAATAATTAGTACTAGAAGACTTAAGGCTCATGTTCGCATATTTTATTCTCGTTCAAGGATAAGTTTCGACTGACGAAAAATGGGGAGCTTTCAGTTCACCGTGTTTTAAATATCAAGTTCTATAGCGAAGATGAGAACCCGACTTCTCCATACGCGATGATACAACGTAGGATGCTCAGTCTCGGGATTAAACGTAGCAGACCTTTTCTGCCTTGTGTGTTATTTTCCCGTGAAACTGCACGATTTAGTGTTAAACCATGCTAATACTACAGCAGCATTTTACACTTTTGAAGTGGCTCTTCAATGAACTTGGTGATTTTCCTTCCCCCCCCCCACCCGCCCGAAATCTCATTTCACTTTTTTCTGATTGGTAACTTTATCGTAACGGTATATATCTGTACAAAATTGGCTTGCACATGAGTCGCGTGATCTTGAAATATTGACTATGCTTTTTAAATTTGCCATGGGGCAGACAGACCAAGTAGAATTATCACCTTAACTTCAGTAAAAATTTAGAGGTCGTGATATTTGCCAAATTCTGTTGCAAAATTTTGACCTGACTCGTCTGCAGCTTATCAGTAATGTTAACGTTTCTGTAACAATTATATCGATTGTTTTTATAGGAAATCACTTATTCCACGTTGTGGAACGATATACCCTTAGGAGTAGATGCTATAATCCTAAGATTGCATCGTGCTACAGGGGAAAGCTGGAAGTGACTAGTCACTCAACAGTCTTGCGGAATGTCTGGTCTACCAAACGGTGGAGTCGAACTCCTTTAAGGGAACAAAGCTTCCGACTTAGAATATGTCGATGGCGCGGTCTTACTGAATGGCAACACACAATTAGTTCAACACCCTCTGGACCGCCTGGCGATTGTGTCCAGTCATAATATCCACTTTCCGCCTTTTAAGTGCAAAGTGCTTTTACATAACTGGCAGAGGCCTGTGCCTCTTTCGTGATCAGCTAGAAGTAGTCCATAGCTGTAAATAACTCCAGAGTCTGATTATAGCAAGAGGTGGTGTTGGAGATATCGCACGGTGAATAATAAAAGCCAGAGCAACTTTCGACAACCTATGGCGCCTCTATGACATCCGACTTTCCCTGAAAAGACAACTGTACACCGCTGCGCCGCTTAGGGTATTGCTTTGCGTTTACGAGACCTGGCCGCTTTGCGTTGAGGATGCCCAGCGACCTTCTCTGTTAGATATCCGAAGCCTCCACAGCATTGCTTGCGTTTGGGGGAACATCGAGTGAATGATGAGGTTCGTCGTTGTGTTTTAGGGGCGGATAACTGCCCTCTTGCAGAAATAATCGATCTACACCGCCTCTGATGGCTTCGACAGGTTTCGCGTATGCCTGCTCATCGTCTACCTTTCCGTGCCCCATTTGCACGTGCGAGGATAGACCGAAAGCAGCTACACGGTGGTCCTGCCATGGCTTGGTGTAGAGATATGACGAAGCTAGCATCACCTCTGGTTTCGGTTGGAGCCCAAGAGACGAGAAATGCCAGCAATTAGAAACGTTGAGGGACATAGCTTAGAATAGAAGTCATTGACACAAATTCTATTGAATTGTCTTATCCTCTTAATGCACAGAACGACAAAAACATCAAAAGGTGTTCGGTGAATTATCATGTCCTTTCATCAACCACCTGTACTACTGTGTTGGACTTTTTTCCCTCCGTGTTTTGTAATTGTTGTTGTTGCGTTGGTACCATGCTTTTTTCAAACCATTGTTAAAAATTATCGTTTGTTCGTCGATGGTCACGTTCGTTACATTGTTTTTTGTGTCACTTATGACAGATCAAATCCGAAGCTAACGAACCCATCGGTAGTCGAACGCACGACCACTCAGATAGAGGAGGATCGCTTAATGCGCGTCGCTGGTGTCGCCGGATCGGTGCACAAGAGCAGCGTTTGCACGAAATGGTCCGATTGCGCAGTCAGTTTGCTCAATTACTAAGTGACTGCGGATTGTGGAATCGTGAAGGCTCAACTGTGCGCAAATCTCTCGATTTAAGCCATCGACGAAATTTGAATCGGGCTCGCCGGACTGAACGACTGAAAACTAAACGTCGAAGACTGCTTACTCTACAAGATGGGGTGGGTTTTCGATCGGTATTTACATAGTCTCGTATAATAACTGCCTCTGATTTTGTTTCATTTTGTTAATTAGTTCTCAATGGAATGTGTGAGTTGTGTTATACTCTGTTCTGTTGCGGTGCGAGTGGGTATGCGAAGCTGGAGGCAGTGGTGTTACGTAGCGACGGTTACATGCTCACACGTTATGATGCAGTCTATGGACCTCCAGTTGGTTGTTCGTAATGATGACCTTTACTAGGGGATAGAACATGCCGCAACAGCCACAGCTCAACTATTCATTGCTAGCCACCAAGCTTGCCACATTAATATTCGCAATTTGCTGGCACGCCCCGTTCACTTCTTTCAAACAATAGCTTCACACTGCTGTGCGCTGGTTTTAGTTGTTACCTCGCAATATCATTGATTTGACAGAAAAACCCGTAGAAGAGAGAGTCGTCAGTGGAAATCATGACGACTGAGGAAGGACTCGAATGCAACTACGCAACGGACCGCGGCACCCAGTCCCGTCCTAAACTATCCGGTGGTCGGATCTCATGAACCCTAACCTGGAGGCCCAACACGTCCTACTTGGCAGGTCCATTGCTTAGGATACCCGTACCTTTACGCCATATCGTCTACTCATCACCTTAACCCTTCAACTCTTAACTGCCTCGAGGAATAATTTTGACCGAGGAAGTATGTCGTCCAGCCTGCGTAACACGTGTACCAGCCCTCTTAGAACGTATAGATTAAGCCCCGTCTCCACTAATTGACCTCTGATTCCCTACCCCATATGCCTAATCTCAGCTCCACTGATATGGTAGAATTCAACTGGGCCATAGGCAGTGTTCCATTTTCATGTAAATTCGATGTTTGCAACATGTTCTGCTTGGTGTTCGATACCATATAAGTTTAAGTTGTCATAGTAATTTTTTGCGACTGTTGATTCGTAGCTATCCCGAACTATGCTTCTCACTTGGAATCCTTGTTCGATTAGCACATTTCACACTGTCTATCTACTGAAATGCTATCTTTGCGCTGAACACCGGAGGATATCCAGATGGCATTCTAATGGTAATTCGTTATTTGACTGGTCACTTTCATCACCCAAGTGTACCAAGCATACAAAATCTGCCTCCTTCATTAGACAGAGGCGCGGTCAGGCTCGGAATCGGAGGATGAATGCGAAACAGACAGTTCCCGATTGCGAAAATGGCTCAGCGCTGCCGGCGGAGCCGGGTCTCGTCTGGGTTCTGTCGCTCAAGATGTCTCTGTGCGGGATCTTGAACTGGTCCTTTGTTACGATCTGTCGTCGTTGACCGAGTTCGCCAACCGTCACAGTGAAATGACCCAGGCTGATTTGCAATTGTTAAAGGTTGTCGTAGCCGGTGGTCTCTATCCCCATCTAGCCATAGCAGATGATGCCAATGCCTATCGCGTAGCAAATCGTGGTGGAGCTGCCGGTCCGGGAGCTGAAATGGTATTTCACACTCGGGTAAGCAATGATCCAGCCCTTTGATCCGATTTTATTCCAGCTGTCATACTAATTTTCGTCTCTGTACTTAAGATCTGATCTGTTTGTCATTCTTGATGCTTGTGAGTACTTTTTGTGTATTTTAGTAGCCGTCAGCTTCATTGCTCTCATAGGATGTTGTCACTCACTATAGACCGATTCTTTTCTATTTCCTGCTTTTCGCATGATTGTAATTGAGTGTGATGATTATTCATCAATTGTGAAGGTTCACTGTACTATCGATAAAAACCAGCAACCGTAATCTCAGGACTTCGAGAGGAAAATCACCGATCCTGGTGCAGTGTTGTTATAGGCTACTCGTGAGTAGATGCTAAATCGAGGGGAATTACGGATATCAGTGAGAACCAAAATATGATCAAGTCATATGGGCAGAACAGAATAGACTAATAGAGACGTACAGTCGTGCACGATGTGCAATGGCACTTCGCAATAATGACTAAACCTGTTGATGAGAATGTGCTTTTTAGTTGTCCGATTTATTTTAATGTTTTTTTCGAATAAATGAACTCCTAGCTGGAACGTTTTATGGGTCATAACGGTGCTAGTTTGTCGGCCAGCGGTGGATTTTTTCTTCCCCTTTGTCTGTTTACACCGGTTTTGTGCACTTGAATTTCATTTGTGACAGTTTTGCAGTCGTGGAAACCAATGTGTAGGAACGAGTCACGCACCACAATTTTCGCTGTCACTCAATTTTTTTTTTTTTTAATTATCTTGCCTCATACCGGAGCACTCCGGTTTTGGTTAGTCTCTCTCAGCATAACCCAGTCACAAATGTACAAGCGGAACAATGCACTGAGTAAAACCAAGAAAGTGCACCTCTTGATCACCTCACGTCTTTTCTCGTGTTGACTTCATCGGATGGGCCTGTCATCCCTTTAGTCAGTTCCGTGACCGTTGTTGCCCTGGCAGCACTATCTCTTTCATAAGGGTTTAGGTAAACCCGTCTATACTGTTGTGCGTATTTTTTGGGGTCTGGGTCCACTATATCGGTTAGGTCTAGATAGATGACTGAATGCAGCTCCTGTGGAAACTTTCGTTGCTAGTCCCGTTTAACTGTTTCCTCGTCCTACTTCAAATTGGGCGGCTCCAGAAACCAGTTTCTTCAAATCTGTGAAATTGATCCAAACACTAAATGTCCTCGTGTACCTGGTGGGATTCGAATTCGCTCGTAAACGAGACCCACGCTTTACAAATGCATGTGCTCTACCGGCTAAGCTACGGAGCCATGTCAAAGAGTTTCGGACATTTCGCGTATGGACAGTAATGTTTACCCGCAAAAATTGCATTAGAACATGACATTCGTCACAGTGAACTAACTTGTAATTTGCCTGCTTTCAGCGAGATTTCCCTACGAACCAAACAATATCCACTAGTTGAATATACGGGCATGTCTTGATTATGGAAATACGGTTTGGCACATTTGACATGTTTTGAGTTGATCCGGTTGTTGAGCAAAACTTGTACTTCCTCATCATCACCGCAACCTAAGCATCCTTTGCAATTTTAAGCATTCTCGTTGATTTTCTCCCCTTTATTTTTCAGACAAAAGGTTTTGTGACTCTGCATCCGAATGATGTGTTTGTGCGGAACCCAGATGTCTTGTTCCCCAAAACCAAGTGCCAATTGGAAACAGAGGAACCCCCGAAATCTACGAAAGCGTTAACCTATTCCAGTGATCATCAACTGCTTATGTATCTGTCAGTGCTCTCCTTCTACAAGATGCCTTTTCTTTCATAATCCGTGATCTCAAACTGTTGCACCATTGTACTCTGATCAGATTCGATGAGTCTTAGTTTCTTTACGTGCTAGCTCTAGATGATCAGTCTCGTGTCTCCGCGATGCTATTCTTCTTGTCACTGTCGTCGATGATAACCCATCAGGAGCCTAATTAAAATGAAATATCCATACGGTATGTAGACGGGCACACGCCAGAGTAACAAGTCGATGTTCTGTGGTGTCACACGGTACAGCATATCCGTATATATGTTCATCAGATGAATAAATTCATTTCATCGCCTTGATTTGGTTTATATCAAGTAAATATGTTGACAGTCTTTTGTTAGTTTCAGATTAAGCAGCGTTCAGCAAGCTCCCATAGCTTCTTCATGTGTATGTGTCTCCGTAACAGTCACGCGATCTCATCGCCACATGGCAGAATACCAGGTGCTAGATTCCGTGATTGTGGGTCGATAGAACAACAGATTTCGTGGAAAATCGATTACTTCATTAAGTAGTTACATTTTGACCAGAGGCAACAAAAGTCGGACACTAGGCAAAAAGCATTCCCATCAGGGATTGTTCCTAGGAATACATCCCTGGAACCGTGCGCGTCCGAGGCTGGAAACACTTCCTGGCGCCTGTTTCGTTTAACTTTCTACCTCAGTATTGTGGATCGGGGCTGTCTGTGTCATTTCCTATTTGAACATCTCCATTGGATCTCTCTGTGCTCTGGTCTCGGCTCTGATCACAGCTCATGGGTGGATGCCATTTGCGACGTTCATGAAGCCGGCTTATCCTCTCGCAGGAGCTAGTCGCTATAACTCGCAGAATGAAAAGCTTTGTGGGTATTATCTTCAGCACTGCGTCATTCTTGATGGTACATGAGGTTCGGTTTTTTGCCTTTAAAAATTGCTCTTACTGGGATGCATCTCTGGTGACATCCCTGGAGAGGCAGCCACAGGACCGAAATTCGGTGTTCGAGAAAGAAAACGCACTGGCGAGCCATGGGCACCTTATCTAGGACAGTCACCTAGGCTCTTATTCAGAATCACCCTGCGTGAGAGGTAGGAACCGCTGTTACAATAACCATCAGCTTTGTTGGGTACTTTGACAACTGCTTTTGTCATCGTCGTTCAATGGTGATAGCATCTGACGAAACACGGACTCTGTACTTTTACTTCACTGCTCGGTTGGAGAATTTGCTCTGATCCCGATAGCGCGTCTCGTACTCCATTTCAAAAGTTCACACCTTGTACAGATAGATTTCCAGTAGCTGTTGTTTTCCATGCCGCATTCTGAATCAGTAATTTGTCTTCTGTTCGGTAATTGCTGTTTACAAAACGTTCACTTTCCAACACATAAACAGCTTTATAGACTGTTTTATGAATAGGTGAAATATCCTGCTTAGATCGATCAGATCGTTAATTGCAATTGTGGGCCAAAATATTTCGTTTTATCTACAACAAATCGAATAATCCGTACTGATGATCAGATCACTCTGATAATCTCCAACGTTTGAAGCCATTTTTTTATCGAATGTCCCTACTTTGCATTCACATTTTTTGGCAGAGACCTAATGGAAACGACCCGACCGTTCCTAGTCAACACAATGCATGTTCCCGCCCTGCCGACTCTTTTACTGTACTGTCGTGAAGTAGATACGAATGAAGATGCAACACGGTAAGTGTGAGCAATAACAGCTGGAATATTTTGTGTCACAGGTCATGCATAATTTCAGATAGATTATGTTCATGGGGAAACCAAACAAAGTGTCCATTTGTTTGGTTTTGAAAAGTATCTCGTCGTTTTCGTTTTATTTTCAGTCTTCACTCGGCTCATTCGATGAAAAGAACATCAGTTGAAACAATAATGAAGTGTTCCTCAGTTATTCAGTGCGCGACCAATCATCACTGAGCTCTTGTCGTTGTTCGTTTGACCGAAAGTCATTTCTTCTCTGATATCATACAAGTGGTGATTTCAAGCAACCGTTGCATCCAAATTGGTTTTTTCGTCGCTTAAGTATACACTTTGTCACTTGTTTGTCCATGCTATGTATGTTTCAGTCAATGACAAACGTTGTTCTTTATGCACCGGCGTGAGAACACTATATCTTTTCAGTTTTATATTTCATCCACAGCACAGATTGAAACACTCTTTGTAACGTTCGTCTCGAAACACTCTCTGGTCAGGGCTTTGATCGTCGGCATGGAGCACGTGTTATTGAGGCCAGAAGAATTATTCTGTGTTCGTCCGATTTCGTCAGTTTGTTGGACAACCCGTTCACTTTTTAGGCACACATTGTTCGTGACATTCTAGATACCGTCGTACGACGTTTCTCAGTCTTTTACGTTGCCTGACGATTTGATGCAAACTGAGTCCCATTTGACAGAAAGCAGATATTTTACCCTCAGCGAAATCTGTTAGTTTCTTCCAAACTTGGGTGTGAGTTTTCTGTTGGATATAAAAGCAACCAACGTGAATAATTGTTACCGGGATTAATTAGACAACTGGGGTGCATCACGTGCTCCAATGCACATAACTCACGTGATTCTGGTGGTTACGCATTTTTCAGTCGCCATATCCACAGGCCGAACTAATCAGCTTGTTGGCAGATTTATTGTTTCGTCTGGTTTTGAGTAGTTTAACGTGCGAAAGCGCACCACTCCAATTTTTGACGTTTTCTGCTCTAACTAGCACGTTCTGAAACTTGGAATACCGTGCCGTGCAGTGCATTAGGTCGTTCTGACCAGATTTAATTTTGCTAGAAAAAAGAAAAGCGGAAAAATCATTACGGCTTTATACTTTTGATGCGTACTGTGTCGGTTTATTGCTGGCTATCCAGGACCTGATTTCTTGGAACTTTTGTGACGAAGTAGACTGGGTTTTTCCTGTTATCATACAGAACGTTCTGTCATATTAATGCGTGTACCTCACATTCCGGTCATCTCGCTCAGCAACTCCCCCCCCCCCTCTCTCTCTCCCACCTTGCACACACGCACGTGCACCCTGTTTTCAGCATCGTTTTCGACTCATGGATCGAAGTCCGCCTTGCGGATGCAGAGGCGGCACAGCGGGCCTTGGCAACTGCGATTTGGCTGCGTGCAATGATGGACCGACTAATGGAACTACAGTTGGCTAGTATGTCTCTGTATACTATTCTAGGCTTGTCGAAATCTTTTTACCACCGTTTGTTAGCAATTTTCGTGAGTTTACTAATCGCCTTTCCAACGCGAGTACGTGGATGAATATGGTGCGTTATTTCTCCTCATCGTGAATTTCCTTGTTTGCTGTTGTCCGTTTTCAAGAAATCTCATTTTCTGAGATCGGGCAATCCACTTTTGCTCACAATATGATACTTTTTCTGGACTCTTGTTCCTCTTGGTGTTTTCAAGTAGACGGAAAACTAAGGCTTGGCTATCAGCGGCACGACTGCAGTTTCGACATCCAAGTCACCACATGTGGCAGGCACCCATGGATCTCTGTTTCTTTTAGTCACCTCTTATGGTAACTAAATTAGCACAGTCTTAACTGTTTGGGTGGCTCCCACTATATTGTCTTTCACCGTCATTCTTTTTTATCTCATAATCTCGTGTATATTTCGATCAGTCCTTCAAATTTGTCTCCATTCCCGCCGAGGTTTCGCTTATGTTCCATTACAGGATACTCCTTTTGATAAAACCCTCCATTCTTCTCAAAACTTACTTCCTATTTTTATCGGTCGTTTGTTTTTCCTGTTAGATCGCCTGTCAGAGATCTCAACTGTGTAGTGACTTGATTTTACACTTCATTGGTCGTTGAACCAAAGCTATATGCTACCGGGAGCGTCCCCAGGTAGCCGACAGGGGAACGATCATTAGTCTGGTGGTTAATCTCGAATGAGATGGATGTTGAACCTACTTAGCAAGCGATCGCGAACGATCAACGGCGTTGCTCGATGATGTGGTTGGTTTTCTGCTTGGCAAGCGTTCTCCCACATAAACCTATGGACAGCATGGTGACGTGCCGGATGTTGCTCGCCACTGTCGTGCTTCATGGACCCGACAAGGATTATCAGAAGAGGCGTATTAACCGTACTACTGGACATCAGCTAATCTGTAATATGAGATTGCTTTGGAGACCCCGAACCCGCTCCGAACGGGGTCAGCACTGGGCACTGGCTTCCAACGGATGCGATTTCCTTGTTTCGCCACTTACCCTGTTGGAAGACCTTTGAATATATATATATATATATATATATATATATATATATATATAAGCTTGAGATCAAGCAAAGTGCCAGTTGCAAAGTAGGGGAAGGGGAGTACAATACAGTAAAACAGACAGTTAGTGAGAAAGAAAAAAACGGTGATTTTTTCCTGCTTTTAACCGTACACTCTTTAATGTTTTTTGTCATTTTGTTTGTCGGAATGACATTTTTGTGATTACGAGGCATGCGAGTTCGACAGACAAACCGCACAGCATTCGCGCCACTGAATTCTGTTCTCCTCCCACGTCGAAGTTAGTTCATTCCGTCAGCTTTTCTTCTTATGTTTATTTAGACTCTGCACGAATTCGCGAACTTCATGCAGTAAAAGACAGTGGTGAGGTCGCCGCATCAACCGGTCAGGCATCGGGTACGGAATGCTCGAATCCGACCGACCGTGACCCATCGGTTAATGATGTGCAATACCAATGTCGAAAACTTCGTAGTTTGCTAGGCCAAAGCCTTGCTGCGTTTCTGTCGAGTTCCGCTGTCGGACTATATACACTTCATCGTTTGCTGGCGGGTGACGTGAAACGTTTGTTCCGATATCCACCCGGTGGTCAGCCTAAAGGTAAGCGTCTGTGTTTTCATTCGAACATACACACACACTTCCATACGTGCATACATAAACACGTGCATACTTAAATAAAGTTGTCTATCAGAACACTGACGTTGCACTGCTGCTTGTTCGACGAGATTCGCATGTAATTATCCTGGGTGCCTGCAATAAAATGCATGTCTGACCACCATACGTCTGTCTGCACACACCGCATGCGTGTGTATGCACGTACAACCCATCGACGACTTTCATAGACGCAATCTCGTCCGACATTTAACCGGCTATCCTGTCTAATTTGATCACGTTTTTCTGATCGATCAATATACATGCGTACACAGACGAGCACGATCGTGTTGCACTGTCGTACATGGTTTGGTCTGCACATAATGATGATAGTCCGATCAAAGTGTACCTTAGATGCGCATCGGATTAGGTAGATACAGATTTGTTGCTCTAAAATGGAATATAACTCAGTCTCCATAGTACTTGTTTGTTCGGAATAACTGGTAGATATTAGGTTATGTTGTTACGGAAAAACCAAAAACCCTAGCATTCAGCTCCAGGTTCATTAACTACAATTCGTAACCATAATTGAAATATAATCATTCATGCGTTCAGTTCCGTTTTATATTTGGTGTTAGTAATAATGATAGTGTTATTAATAATAGCATCACCAACGATGATAGTAACATTTGACGTCGTTTCTGTTTGAACTCTGCAGATAATGCTTATCTACCTCGACTTATGCGGAAAATATTTATCACCAAGCGAAAATTCAAAACACTTTTTTCTCAGTGAAGAGACCTGTCCTCTGTGTACTTGTTGTTTGAATGATGCGTTTATGCTGTGTTGCTGCTTTGTTTAACGGTGTATATTGCCGGCTACGACATTTCAATCGGTACTGAGATCTCTGGTTTTACATGAGGTGCACTATATTACTGTTTTTGTAGCGTCTGCTCGTGTTGTCTTTCTGCATGTAACATTTTCTTAATGCAGTGGGAAAATTACTTATCACATGACGACTGATACAGATTTATAGGTTTCTGTATTAACAGTCACTTATTCTGTTTTTCCTGTTCGGGTCACATTCACAAGGGGAAATCGGGATAATATGATCTAGGTCATGGGCGCTTCGTCGTACATGCGTACAGCAGAGCTGTGTGCTACCGGGCGTATCCCCAGGTCGCGGATGAGGGGTTGGCCACCAATATGGTCATTCGCCGTGGATAAGGTGAACCTAGGGTCACCAAATAAGCAGTTGCGGACGATCAGAGGCGGTGCTCGAGGACGTGACGGGGTTTCGCCCGTTCAGCGGACTCCACTATAAGTCTGTGGACAGCAGTACGATACGGCAAATATGACCCGTCGCCAAATATGTTAATAGTCCCTTGTCGTGATCCATCTATGCGACAGAGTTTTTCTGAAAGAGTCGAATGAACTGCACAATAAGCCACCGGCTTCTCTGGAATGATTCTGCCGCCTTGCAGGATGCACTTCGGTGTGCTAAGGCTAGAGGTGCATCCTCGAACAAAAAGACCCTTTGAGGTACCATTAACTTCCTTATCCGGGCTGGGCGATTGAATAGTACAACAGTCCCGAACGGTGCTGGGGACACCACCTCGTATTAAATTCTCGAAGAGCTTCATGAATGATTTACGAAATATGCGCTCTTATCATGATACGGCTTTCCCGGCAAGCGACTCGCCTTTTGCTCCATCGGTCGAGGTGTCTAGACAACACGCTAGAAACAGGCTTATATAGTTTGTTGAAATGTGCGGATTCTGTTAGAGGTGGGCAGCCTGATTCTCACAAATGACGACGCTCCACAGCTGCAGTATCAACACAGTCTGTCTCCCAGAAGTCCGCATGCATAGTTCTGGCGCTCGGCGGATAAAAGCTCCCGAAGAGGAGATAGCTTACTGGATTTATCATAGCAGCCCAACAGACAACTCCTGGCTCCACAGTGATGCAGCAATAAAGCCAACAACGCGATGATGGCTTGGGAGCCAGTTTCCACAAGACTAGCTCTGGCACATTTCAAAGGCTCCCCGCAGGACTTGATGGTGACTGTGGTCTATGCTCCGAGCAACGCAGCGGACAGCGAAACCAAAGGTGAATTCTACGACATCCCCCAAGAGTTAATCAATCGGGTCCGAAGAAGTGACATTTTTTCATCGCCGGAGGCTGCAGCGCTCGCTCAGATCCCTCGGATGAGTCAGTGTGGTACGTCGTGGAGGAATTTATCCCTGGTTAACGTTACAAGAACGGTGACCGCCTGGTCACTTTGGCCGACTCCGACAGAATGGTCGTTTCCGGCATTCTAAAAATCTCTTACGGAAGTGGTACTCCGACGATAGTTGCATTTCGCATCAAATCGACCATGTTCTAGGGAGACCCTGTTGGGCTTCATCAGTGAAATACTGTTGAGTATACTGCGGCGTAGCGACGGGAAACGCAAACGATATAGACCACGTTCTTGTTCGTGCACGCTCCAGAACCCATCTCCCCGCACACATTAAAGCCTGCCCATCGACCTGAATAGACGTAGCAGCCCTGGAAATGCCAGAGTTATGCCAGGCATTCTCACACGCAATCGCCACCCGATTATCCAGTGATCAACGTGCCACCGGATGCAACTCCAGTAGAAGGACAGTGGACGATGATCCAATTGGCGGTTAGATAAGCTGCCTTAATAGAACTATGGGAAACCGGAAGAAGTTCAAAAGACTGGATCTTTGATGGCACACCCCAGTTGTCAGCTAAAACACGAATTCTGGATATCGGGAAGTGATGAACGCCGCAGACTGCAGCGCGGGGCCTCATGCTACGCTAGGGCTGATCGTAAGCGGTACTGGATCGAAGTAGTTGAAGAAATAGAGATCGCAGCAGGTATCGGTGCCTTAGGAAAGCTATTCCCCCTCATTCGTCACTTGTCGGATAGGCAGTGCAATCATGAGTTGCTCCTGCGCGACGCAGCTGGCCAGCTCATACCTGAGCAGAAAAGAAAAATAAAGCGATGAGTAGAATACTTCGATCGGTTGCTCAACGGACCATCGACCACACGACGGGCTTAAATCCCTCCGCCCTTACAGAGCCGATAATGTCGATTGCGATCCGCTGAGTACAACTGAAATAGCCACAGTTATCAACCAGCTAAAGAACAAAAAAGCCACTGGAGACGAGACGACATACTGCCAAAATTCTACAAGTGTTGCCTGTCGTCATAGTTCGACAGACTACAAACCCTACTTGACTCCATATGACGGAAAAAATCTCTGACTGATTGAGGCACGTCTATTCCTCTGCCCATCCCCAGGAAATGGGACAAATCGGTGTGTGATAACCATAAGGGGATCAGCCTGATCAAAGTGACTGGAAAGACTTTCTATATAGTGTTACTGAACCGCTTCTCTGTTGCGAGAGACCGCGGCACCCAACCAAACCAAGGGGGTTTCCGCCGTGACAAAGACAGTGTGGATCAAATTTTCACACTGCGTCAAACACTGGAACACCGCTACAAATTCCGGCAGCAAACCATTGCCTGTTCCATTGACTTCCGGGTCGCTTTCGATTCAGTTAGCCGGGCGTGTCTTCGGGCCGTAATTGAATCCGAAGAGATACCTGCTAAAATCGCAAGGCTTCTGAGATGATACCGTTCATCCACTAGGGTGCGAGTCCGAATGTGTGGTGAAGAATCCTCGGAATTCGCACCCACTACTGGCGTCCGACAGGGTTGCCGTCTTTCCCCGGTGTTGTTTAACTACACGATCGATTGGACAATGAGACCGGTACTGACTGACTATCCTGGTATCTAGCTGAGTCAGGAGATGCATATCTCAGACCTATAGTTCGCGGATGACATTGTTGTGCTGGCAGACTCCTCTGTCGCGCTTCAACCAGTCCTTAATCGAATCAATTTCTCAGCTTCCATCGGACTAGAAGTAAACACCACAGAAACTAAAGTTATGTCAAGTTTCCCAGAGCGGTCGGCTCAACAACTGTCCACCAATGACCAACTGATCGAGTGCGTCCTATCATTCAAGTATGTGGGTTCTACACGGCTTTTGAAAGATAAGCCAAAGGATGAAGTAATACTGCTGATAGACAACCCCAGGAGAGCATTTCTCCAGCTACGAAGAGCGTTGTGGACCCGTACTTGATTTTATTGTTTTTTTCTTAAGTTCTCTTCGCACTTTTCTTATACTTTTTGTCTTTTGGTTTCCGAGGTAGTTTTTCTTCTGAGATAGTAACCAGAATGACCGTGCATGAATAATGGTTGTTCAGGCTGAACTAAAATGAACTGAAGCGCCCATTGTACTCATCCAAATAGGTTCTTCGGGTGAGCTCACGAGATCCACTCACGGGATAATAAGACACTATGAGACAGTTGTGCATTGACGACAAGTGAGATTATTTCAGTATTTAGGGTTTGTGGCAGATTTGAAAATTTTCTTGGGATGTTCCAAATGTTAAAAGCCGTTGACCCCGGCGGGATTCGAGCCCACGCATAGTTGCCGCCCTCGTCTAATATCGCGAGTATTCTACCGCCGGAGTCAACGACTTTTAACATTTGGGTTTCTTCAAATAAATTGTCAAATCTGCCAAACCCCAGTACATAATCAAACATGCCCAGTGCACTGAACTGGTGGACGCCGGTTAGTACAAGGGACAATCCTGTTGTAGGCAGTCAAATTACAAGCTAGTTCACTGTGGCGGATGCCATGTGCTACTGTTACTCGGGCGGGTATACTGTGTGGTCCATATGCGAAAACTGGCCTCGTAGCTCAGCTGGTAGAGCACTCGCGATGCCAAAGCGAGGGTGTCACTCATCCGTGGTTCGAATCTCGCCGGGGTTAGCGGCTTTTATTATTCGGATCATTTCGGGAAATTTCAGCATTTCTTTGTGTACCTGTTTCAACTACTCTGACGTATGTTGTTTTCACTCCAATAATGGTTCCTTTTTAAATTGAATTCTACTGAGGCATGAGTTCAAACCCATTGCATACCTAAATGTTATTCAGACAGAAACTGTACTTCTGGTGCGTTAAAAAAAGTACATCCCTACTATTGGACCGTTGAGCTGACTGATGCAATATGCGGAGTGAGAAATCCCATTGTGAACCGGAGTCATCTCACGGTATAATTGGCTAAAAAGCTGTGACCCTTTTAGCTAAGGACAGGCGTATCAACCAGCATTTTGAATTTAGAAATGAAAGCATTATCGAATGTTCTATTTTGTTTATGTGTGTGTCAAACCGAGCCAAAACTTGGTTTTCCAATTCATGTTTTCAGGTTACAAGCTGGTACATTCGAAAATTGTAGGCAAAAGAACTACTGCATGCAACATGATCGTTAAGGAATTCACATATTTTAGCACCAATTATGTGAAAAAGCTCTCTACACGATTTACAGATCACCTTAAGATGACCTGAACTGTCCGGTAATGCCACCAGGTAGTGTACGGTAGCTTGACGTGTTCGCCTAAAAGGTTCCATCGATTCACTCCACCCACAGAGATCACTACTTGAAACTTACACTTCCGGTAGCTATCAGTCTTCTGGTTACCCGTTGTTCGAAATCAAAAGGTGGCTTCCTTAATCCGTCTGAAGATGTTCCTCGTTTACCGGCGTTTTTATTCAATAACCTAATCATTTCTTAACGTGATTTGAACACATTCTTTTTCTCACTGATACGTGCAATAGGAGGCTGCGCTCCCCAACGGATGAACTGTCGAAAGCATGCTTGCTTTTTTCATACTTCCCTATCTTAGAATGAGAGTTGTTTATGTTTCTTAGTTCTGCAGGGATAATAGTATTTCTATCTGTTCACACGCAACAGTCAAAACTGGTACATATGGTTCCATTTTGTGGGGAATACACAAACATAGACGCAGTTCAACTTCTATCACCAGAGCGAATCCGGACTGGCATGCAGACATTTGTGTGGGCATTCGGTGAGTCACCATCTGCTGATCGCTATCGCCGCCGTGAACTTGGACAGTCGGGAATTCAAGTTGGTGTAGAGCATCCGAAGAGTCAAAAGTGATTGTGATCAATGTTGTATGCTATGAAGGCAATCAGAGGTATATCCTAAGTGATACTCCGAAGTTCCGTAAGGAATGAAAAAGATCGAAATATTCCACACACAAAAACTAAGAAAACAATTAGACGGCCATATGCTGTCTCTCAGTCAAGGCCATTTTATCAGTGGCACTACGGTCAAAAAGTTCAAGCTAACTGGATCCAAGCTATCGGAAATGTCTGACCCACCGGAACTACACAAGGAAGGCAAATCACTTTGACCCGTTTCGTCACTGCAGAAGTCTCTTCAGTATAATTCACCAAAATGGCTCGTAAAATTACTGGAACCAGTGCGAAGGTCGATTTCTAAATACAGGCTGCGAGATTGCTTTTAATTGACTGAGACGACAGATCAGTTGAAAATCAAGAACTGTTACCTAAGTTCCGTAGACGTTGTCCCGTTATCCACAAACATGTCTTTACTGGAGACTATACACGTTATCTGCCAGTACGCTGAAGGAAAACATAAAACTGCCAATGCCGTTACAGCTCCTGGAGCGACTGCTGTCACTCTGCATAACAAATGTTGTTTTCTCATTCTGTGGGGTTGAATGTAGACAGGTCAAAGGACTGACTAGGGAACAAATTGATGGTGCACCGTAAAAGTAAAACCAATCACAAAGTTTAACGAGTGCTGCCCCACAGGAGATATGCAGATAACACGCTGATTATCACAAGAAAAATGCGACTGAAGTCAAACAAATCATGAACCGTTCGAACTAATTCCACGGAAATGTCTATCTTTGAACGTCTGTTGCTCGCAGAGATGATAGTTCTAATTCCAGATCAGTTTACCGAAAGTCTACTTGGGTAAGCCAGTTCCTCCAGTTCAAAAATATGGTCCCAATCATATACAAGCGTGGTCTCATTCGAACGCTTTTCGATCGAGCTAGACGAATAGGCACGTGAGACAATCTTGGGACTGAACTGAAGACAATTGAAAGAACGTCGGAATTCAATGGCTACTCGTCCGGACTAACCAGCGGCACTGCATACCGGCGCCGCGGAAGACCGTGGCCATATCAGTTGCAAAACTTGGGTCAATCTAGAATTGCCGCACAAAGGCGATGACGTAAGCTGCACATAACGTAACTAGTTTATCTCGGCCGTTGGTCGAACATACTTTGTCACATCTCCAGATCTCCGTTTTAGAACGACTCGGATACCAATACCCCAGTGAAAACATGCCTCTCAGCCCTCCCAATCTAATGTAATCGATAAATTCGAAGGTGGGTGTGGAGCAACCTACATCGGAATAAGGGGGATAAAGAGTGAGAGTCACGTAACCATGTGACAGAAAAAGCCCCAAGTTGAGTCGACAAAACGGTCAACTCAGGAGGCTGAGTGGATAAGGAAGGACGTACAAGACACACGGCATCATCAAGCTACGCCTTTACAACAAACCGCTAAGCCGATTGCGACAAGTCACCAGCTTGAGTCCCCGATTGTCAAGGTTTGTGGAAGCGATAGCGATCAACAGATGGCAACTAGCCCAATTGTGTTGTATCGGGGACTTTCGTAAGTAAACAACTCAAATTTCAGCTTGAAAAGGAGCGAAAAACAACAATTTTCTAATTGGAAATATTAAAAAATGGGCAGAAAAACGGTCAAACTCCAATTAGGTTCAACCACCGAGGTTGTTCGACGGTTCCTTTGCAATGTTCACTTTGTCTACAAGAACACGTGCTAAATGAGGCGCTACAGAGTTGCAATAAAAATTTATACGGGATGGGATGGGTCTAAATTCGGAACGTGTAGAAGGATGTGAATGGCACACAGACAGGTCATGGCAAAGATGTTGTGTGAGGTCCCCAAGACTCTTCATAGCCAATTTTTCGCAGGTATATATGTGCAGATCACATATTTTTTTGGTGGGAGAGGCTATTGGAATCAAAGAAATACGACTGGTGATAGTTAAATCGCGATGTAGTGAATGAAAATCCTTTCTAAATAGATCAAGAAACATTACAGGAGAGCAGTAAAGTAATACTGGTAGAATACATTGGTGGACAAAGGAAATGATGACAGCTTGTTTGGCACCAAAATGCCTTAGTCATTGGACTTGAAAAGAGAGTCGACACAGTTTCTTTACACTGCCTAGAATATGGGAAGTCCACTGTAAATTGGTGCTTATACTAGCACCTAAGTGCTTGGCCGATTGAGCTTTGAAAACGGGGACAGAATTAATGACCGACTGTTTATTGAGATAAACAGATTGAGAAAGAGTGAATATGCGTTCGGAACATTACGAAGTGTTGAGACGTAGACCAGAAAGAGCCCAAAAGTTCCGAATGTTATGTGATTTATCAAAAAGAGGTGAATTCGGGTTGATAGGAGGTGGACCGGCAAAGCACCACATCGTCGGCATACTTAAGAAGTTGCGCAGGATGAACCGTGGATAAGTCGCTAGCATACGTATACCTTGAAGAACACCAGGGTTGTTCATTAAGGGACTGGACAAAATGTTTTTAATTTTAATACGCTGGGTTCTGTCGGAAAGTAGTGGTAGTCTTTCAACCACGAAAGCAGAGAAGCCGGACAGCCAGAAGGCTCTAGCTTTCGGAGAAGGAGGGAACGGGGAACCAAATCGAAAGCAGGGGAATAATCGAAGCAGACAGAACGAATTGATTTCGCAGAACTACTCAGGCTTGTAGAAATGAACTGGCAAACTGAGGCAACTGCATCCAGAGTACATCTGTTGAACTAGTATGCGAATTGATGAGGGTCATTGGGAATAACAAACGAGGAATGTAGTCGGCTAGGGATAGCGCGCTCAGTCAACTTCAGTGAAGAGGAAGAGACTGTTGTATTGTATTTAAGACGTCAGCAAGTTAACAAACTCACATTTCATCCAAACTGTGGGACGAAAACGTTTCGACAAAATATTAAAAGTGGAGTGTTTGGGAATGGGCACAACTGTTACAGGCTTCCAGGAAGTAGGCACAGCACCGGTATCGATGGGTTTGTTAATGGGTGAAGTCATTGCTTTCGTTAGTGAACTTGCTCCAAACTTAAGAAGGATGGGGGATAAGCCATTTGGACCAACAGCGGAAGCCGCTTTTGAGATTCTTAGAAGCCGAAAGACTTCTTCTGAAGAAAACTGTTCAACTTCGGAAGAAACATAGGACGTTTAGGATGGTAGGATGTCCGTGGATGGATGAACAAGTGCGGTATTCAGATTGCCGACACCCATATTGGAGTTGCTGGATCGGACCCACTGACCGCACAGAAGCTAGATTCCGTGCCAAAGAATTTTACTGTTTGCGGCACTCAAACATTGGTTGGTGAAAGACTTATTCTCCTGGTTGATCAGGATAAGGTGACGTTTCACAGAAGCCTGGTCATAAAGCTTGTAAGCTTGTTCTTTTTGCCTCTTCGAGGAGTTTAACAGCGGAGAAACCATCCTTCCGCAGTTAGAAAATACCGTTGCCATGGCACAACACAAGTCGAATATTGCATTCAATATCACCGTAAATAAGTGGGAGTAAAGGGCGTGTCCAAATGAGAACCACGCAGACACTACAAAAAGGGGTCTTTTAAGAAGAACAGTGTTGTAAGGTGGCAAATTTCTGGTAGACACTTTTGTTTGTTTTGTCCTCATGGATGAAGAGCAGGCAGAACGAGAGTAAATTCCGAGTCTAACGGTAATAAGAGCTTGATCACTCCTTGAATCAGGAGTTTTCAGTTGTAAGTGGGAATTTTCGGGATGGTTTGTGATTACTCTGTCCAAAACAGCGTTACCCCTGGTTGGTACAAGACAGGTCACTCAAACCAAAAATGAGAATGAGATACATGGATGCATTATTAAAGTCTTCGATACCAATGCATAGACAGAAAGTAATGGAACTAAAACGGGTATAATAGTGTCAATAAAACTGTCGGAACAAAACGGAGCTGTATACAGGTCACTGACCACCGTGCCCTGAAAAAGAGTAAATTTTGGATGACATTAAACAATGGCACAGCCAATACCATTACAGAAGAAATTAAAGACGATCACAGACTTGCCGGACCACTCGGAATTGATTTAGGCAACCACACCGCCACCTGTTCTCTTCCTGCGATGTTCCTGTCTTGACGAAAGCACTTAAATTTCTCGAGAAGAACGAGCTCGTGTTCAATACTTTCACCTAGCTAAGAATCTTGGATACAAACTACGCAGGTATTTAGAACATAGACACACCTTCCGTAGGCCCACCATCTCCGTTTTTCTGGATCTTAAAGCCGCCTTCGACTCAGTCGATCGCACAGTTCTCTGGCTCTGTCTCTTGTTGAAGACTGTACTAGAGAAATTTATTTCCATCGTAAAATCCCTTTACATGAATAACCGAAGCCGAGTTCGGGCTCACGGTGATCTTTCGCCCGAGTTTCTCACGAGAAGTGGTGTACGTCAGGGTTGCCCCCGCCCTCTCCTTTTCTCTTTAACTTTGTGGTTGATATAGTCCTAGAGACCGCATTTTTGTCAGGTGGGGATAGCGGCATTGAACCTTACCCGGGTGGAGAGGTATCTGACTTTGAGTATGCTGACGACATAGTTCTTCTAAGTAAAGACCCAGGTAAGTTGCAAGCTTTTCTAGACAGCTTGACGGATTGCGTAGCAATGTTCGGCATACATTTTGCGCCTTCAAAGTGCAAGATGCTGTTTGAGGATTGGGTTGGTCCAACGCCAAACCTTTCAGTGTCTGGGGAGACTATAAACGTGGTAGAGAGGTTCTGTTATCTGGGGAGCTGCATCTCACCCGAAGGTCGGATATCGGATGAAATGTCTCTACGTATACAGAAGGCTCGCTTGGCATTTACCCACTTGAGTCATCTGTGGTGTCCACATGACATCCGTTTGCCTATCAAAGGCTGAGTGTACGCCGCAGCAGTGAGGCTCATGCTTCTGTATGGTTCGGAGACATGGGCACTACGGGTGGAGGACATACGAAGATTGTCGATATTTGAACACCGATTTCTTCGTAGTATTGCTCGAATCTAGTGGGAACACCGTGTGAGCAATACTGAAGTTCGGCGGAAAGTCTTAGGTTTCAAGGATCGAATTATTAGATGAAACACTTAAACTGACCAGGCTAAGATGGTTAGGACATGTGTTACGCATGTCCCTGACAGGTAGGTACCGGTTGGCAGATGAGTAAGGGTAGTCAGTCCATGACATAGAATAAAGGTATGAAAAGCCTCACTAGTTGACTTGGCCATATGGGGCGTGTTATAGACTTCCTGGGTGGAGTCCAAGAAACCCTTCCACTTAATGGTTTTAGATGCGTTGAGGGATATGGCCAGGTGCCACGATCAGTGGCGCTCTTGCATCCGTTAATGTAGTTCTTCTCTAACCCCATTCATGCTCTTTTTTCCTTTATTATTTCCATTTAAGATTGCCTCTAGGAGATAGCAACGGAAACCACCTCACCCAGTGCATGATTAATGGTAGTCTGAACAGAACATACAGAATGACACATACCCAATAGCCTCATAAGCCAGGTACGGTAACCAGTTAAGTCACTGTAAATTAAAAAAGGAAAATGATTTTTTGGGGTCTGAATACTCATAACTTGGTCAACTGTGCTTTTTATACAAATAGCACTGTCCGAATCATAGATCTTTCCATCTTAGCAGAACGAACTGAAATTCCATCCACACACACACATCTGTTGACAAACCTATTGATGTGAATCAGCCGAGGTCGGGATGTTACACAACATCAATACAAAGAATGACATTCTCGGTTCCTTGATTATCGAAGAGCGAGCAGAAATACGGAAGCCGTATGCCTCTTAAATCTTTCCATGTGTGTGAGTAGGGCCATCATTCGAAGTGAAACGAGCCGAGTACGACAACTCATTCCATTTATTAGTGACGAGTTCGATTATGAACACAGAACCATTCGCTTGTCATATTAGGAACAATTAATCACGACGATTCATCACGTCCCGATTCAGAAACTTCAGTTTTTACCACATCACTTCCATTCACGTCTACAGTTGATGCAGTTACAAAGAAGCACCATGTGTCGGGAGAATCAACTGAACTCAGGGAAATGGAATATCCAAGCACACCCCAGAGCACGCACCAACGGTGATTATCCGACCTAATGAGCAAAAATTTGATTTATAGAACGTATTATTAACACGATCACGGCGTTGG
This sequence comes from Fasciola hepatica, assembly GCA_948099385.1. NCBI lineage: Eukaryota > Metazoa > Platyhelminthes > Trematoda > Plagiorchiida > Fasciolidae > Fasciola > Fasciola hepatica. Next base: position 4,169,282 of record CANUEZ040000016.1, read on the forward strand.
ACTTTTGGATGCAGAAAATGCAATGTTTTATAAAGCTAATTATTCACGCAGGAAGATTTCCGTGGTCGCTTATCGCATGATCGAGAATGGTCATTATTTAGCCAAAAGGCAAGATGTGGAAGTCATTGAAAATTTAAAATAACGTGCAGCCGTTCATGTAGTGCGTTTTCATCACAACGTCGACTCCTACATTATTATACGAATTGGAGAGCTTCTTGTCCTCGTGCATGCTGATGCTAGGCGTTTTCTTCTGCGCATCGTCCCAGATGAGCGTGTGGGTAGTAGCCAAGCTCTGCAAGTTGATAATAACGGAGTGCCTTTGCTGTACATAGACCCTTACACAGAAGTTATCCATTTCGGGAAACGGGTTAATAACATTCAAAGCCAGTAACGGAAGGATGCGATATCATGTAGTGTATATGTTCAACAAACCGTTGAGAGCCAGCCCGGATAGTCTGGTGGTTAGGTGTTCGACTCACTATCATTCACCCCGGCTTTGAGTCCCAGTGGGGGCTCGGCGGATGTGCACTGCTGGTGATTCCTACCAATGATGAAACAGCTGTACTGTGTTTCCATGGGTCTCAATGATGAACTGAGCGTTGATACTGCATGATGAAGCATGCAATACGTTCTCGATGCGTTTGTCCCATGGGCATGTTGTTTTAAAACCCTTAGTCTGAGCCATCTTCGTGCTTGAAGGGATTTTGCTGTCCTCCGTTTCTTCTTTGGTCAGATCTGTCTTGTGTTCCGCTGGTTGCTCTGGAAATCGTTGTTTAGGCTCTTCGTTGGTTGACGTGATCAATTTCATAGCCGCTTCTTTTTGTTTCTAAGGCGGTCTGTACTACAATAGGTTTCATCAAGATTCTCATTATATAAGGACATCAGTGACACTGTCGGTCACCCTACTCAACCCGTTCTTGTGTCTGTAATCGCATTACTTTTACCTTCTCCCATCAATTCCTGGCTCTGTCCAGTTCACCTCAAGTACGTACACATGCCCATGGTCACATCAAAGTCGCTTCTTTTCACTCTGTTTTCCGATGGTGTATGCTCGCGACGGATGAAATTATGTGAGAACGTCGTCTTATGTTTATTATGACTTTGTTGCACAAGAAAATCGAGTCATCTGTACATCATTCTGAATGTCGTATGTTTTGCCTTGTCAATAGAACCGAGCCTTGTGCGTTTGCCCGAGCCGGAAGAAGGATCTGGGTTGAAATGTAATCAGGAAAAAGGTGGCTACACTGTTACTTCTTACTTGACAGTGGATTCGTAAGTTCCCTATTTTCCTATCGAACAAAGAGTCTGCCTCGCTATTCTGGTTTCGAAAGCAATCCAATCCCTCCGCAAGTAACCATGATCGTAGTCTTTTCGAGTGGATTGTCAATGACTGATGTCACTGTCCTTTCTCTTCCTCCTCCCTGCTCCGAAAAAAAATTCCAATACTGTGATCGGAATTCTGTCATATACTTACCGCGCACTTGAATGTTCTCATGATTGTATTTGATTCTTCTCAGAACCCGGAGGTGTCCCAATGACAGTGCGAAATTCCACCTCATCGGATATTATTGTGCATCAGACCGGTTTTGCTGAAGAAGCCATCAAACCGTTGTCAGGCGTCTTTGAGACCGAGTCTTTCTATACTTTTTCCCATCAAGCTTTAGCCAAAACCCGCAATTCTTTAGCCACGACCTACAGTCATTTAGCCTTGATGCATGACCTTTATTCATGCCGCTGCAATTCAACCAGGTCAAAAGTATCAGAATATTAAGACATCAAGAATTGTTGAAACAATGTAGTGTTATTTTTATCTCACAGTCATTGACTTTGCAAAACTGGATGAACTAATGAGAAAGTGAGAATATCACATGCTGCGCAGTTGACCGTGGTATTGGTATCAAGTGCTGCACCACAAATTAATTGGAGGTTTAAACGATGCACTCCTATTGTCGAACCATGTGGCACAGCCCGTTTGTCTGTTGTATTTTCAGTGAACCAGTTCCTAATGTACTAAAATTTCTGGACGAGTGAAAACAGTACAAATTTCTCTCTATCCTCCTCTTCAACTGCCTGAATGTGCCTGTTGGGTTTTCGTCCACCACATCACACAGATGCCTGACAAACTCTTCGTTGAACTTCGTGTTGTAGGATCCAGGTGTGAATGTCGTTTCGCGATCCGTGGCTGCGAGAGCACGCGGTTTGATTCTAATGCCGAGTTGTTTTTAGCAACGTTCTTTAATAATCTCTCTGTGTAAGTTTGATTATCCTCCATCGATCTTGCGCGCTGGTGTAACAACACGGTCTTTTCTTCGCACCCGTATTCACACTCTCCATTTTGCAAGGTGGTGCGTACAGGGCCAGTTACAGTACGGCGAATATTACCACAAACGGTCGCGCTGTGGTTATACCGCCTAACTGTCTCCGAACGGAATATCAACCAATCTCCCCAGGCAGGGGTAAAGTGTCACAAACAAGCAGTCCTGTAAGTGAAAATCCGTTACGTAACAAACGGCACTTTGTTATTCATTGAAAGTCGCTGATAAAGATCAAGACTCGATCTAATAAAAAAATAAAGAATTCATTCCTTAACCGTTCAGATAAGTGGGTACATTGACAGTCCGAGGATAATCCCCAGTTGTCGTAAGTACACCTCCATCACAGTCATCAGTTTATTCACGTTGCAACGTTTAACACCATCACTATAACTAAAAATACAAGTCATACGGGCTGTGCCACATGGTTCGACAATAGGAGTGCATCGTTTAAACCTCCAATTAATTTGTGGTGCAGCATTTGATACCAATACCACGGTCAACTGCGCAGCATGTGATATTCTCACTTTCTCATTAGTTCATCCAGTTTTGCAAAGTCAATGATTGTGAGATAAAAATAATACTACGTTGTTTCAACAATTCTTGATGTCTTAATATTCTGATACTTTTGACCTGGTTGAATTGCAGCGGCATGAATAAAGGTCATGCATCAAGGCTAGATGACTGTAGGTCATGGGTAATAATTGGTCGTGGTCAAAGAACGTTGGGCCATGGCCAAAGGACTGTGGGTCGTGACTGAAGAATCGCGGGTTTTGGCTACAGCCTGATGGGAAAAAATGCTAGTCGAGCGCATCGGATGAATTTCTGGACCATGCATTTATGTCCGTGTAATAATCTTCTGGTCAGGTAGCCTCGATCTATATTTGAATCCCATCGTCTTTATGAATAGATTTTCGGGAAACAACAGTTTTTTGTGACCATCGTGGTACAGTGGCGTCGGGAAATGTAACGTTTACATGTTGGGACATTAAGACTTCACCCTAATGTAGCGTCATGAATTGTCGTTATTCCGCTCACCATTGGAAGTCCTGGAATGATTGCACAGTCGGAAGTCTCCAAATGTACGTGCCCTGCAGATCACTCTGTGCATGACTTTAACTGGACATGCAAATCATGAAAGTACAACGCGTTTATCATTACACGACAAAACTATTGTAAAAGGTTAGTGCCAAGAATTGGACTTTCCACCACTGTGTACCATATCCTACATTACCAACCATGAGTTTCCTATTTTTAAGCCTCTTGTCTCAGAAACGGTAGCAGCTCACATGCGCCAATAGGGTCAGTGACAGTTTAATCCCGCTCAGTGTCAAGCCGATGCCTCCGCTCTGGACTATGGGATGGTCTTTAAGTTGCAGATCCGTTTTTTGTTGTGAGCGAGTTTCGGGCTCTTCTTAGACATTCTGGCCGGCTGCATTTGGCTCCGTGGTAACTGCGCTTCGTGTGTTTACCAATCGGACCCTTTTGTACAACAATTTCAGACCTAGAACTTGCGACTGTTTGCTCCGATATTTGAACAGATGTAGTGTTGGTTCCACTCTCAGTTTATTCAACCACTAACCTCGCTTTTCTGTGATCTGGTATCTGTTGCTACCTTCCAGCATCGTCGAGTAGAAAGTAGAAAGAATAGAAGCCAAAAGTGAAAAGGATCCCTGAAAATCGAGATAATAAGCGGAAACCAAGAAGACAAAGAAGGAGTTCGAATGCAACTACGCCACCAGCCGCGACACCTAACCATATCACTTAATGTCTTTAGCCACGACGAGACTTTCCATTCACGACGAACCTGTACCTTGACGTGGTGTGATGGCTCGCATGCCTCCATGACCCAAAGGATGGCTTCCTTAAGCCGGAGATGCAATCACTCCTGAAAGGTCAGTGGGTAGAGGCCAGTACAAGTCCAGTCTCCCGATCCTCCAGGTTGGGGGTCGATTTGAGCTGGCAACCCAGTCGGTAAAATCAGTGGGAGAATAATTGGTCCAAGGAAATGGGCTTCTACTCAGCCACCCCGCTGCCTTGCCGACAGGTTCTCGTTAGAACTAAAGGCTTTGGTTGAGAACCCTAATTGTTCTCCTGCTTTGCGTCTGGATACCCTAGCAGTACCCGTCCAACATCTCCCATGAGCTGCACAAATAGAAAGAATTCCATACGGCATCGGTCGTCGCACAGGATAATCAGGACCGCGCTGCCCATTGCATCGAGCGGGCTGGATAGTGATAAGTGGGCTACTGCTCAGGGTTCCCTCTCGTTTGTTCAATTTTTGTCTTCTGTCTCCGACCCCTTCTCTTTGCCCCCTCTATCCACCCATAATGCTCTCACTGATAGCACGGCCGATACTCGCAACGATTCACTGTCAAATAGTGCCGGGAATAATCCTCTGTCTGGTAACTCACATTTTCTCAAGCCTCGTCAGCCTCTGAATCTGGGCTCCTTTAAAATGCGTACTCTCATACAGACCGGTCAGCAGACGTGCCTAGCCCTCACAATAGATTTTCTGAAGATTGATGTCTGCTGCTTAAGTGGAACGCTTTATCCAGGATTTGAGCAGTGTGATTCAACTAACTGCTCCTGGTACCTCATCGAGGTATTTCCTGTGCAATTCGGGAGACGAAACAGCTAGAGCTGTGGGTCAATGTGGTGTAGGAATAGTCTTGACTGACAAGGCTGAGGCAGTCCTTTTAGACTGGATCCCCATTAACAGTCGTTTATGTGCTGTGAAACTCCAGGGGTCAGTCGGCGTTCGAAAGGATAGTTGTGTTAAGCGCAGTTTGTTTGTTATCTCGGCATACGCCTCAACAGACTGCAGCTCTGACACGCAAAAGGATGAGTTCTATGATGAACTCGCCACCCTCGTTCGCAGGAGCAAAGGCTCCGACAATATAGTGCTAGCAGGTGATTTTAACGCATAAGTTGGCAAACTTAGTACGTCAAAAGCTTGTTTAACTGAGCACTGTGCCTTATCCGCTCAGAGCACAGATAACGGGAATAGGCTTCTCCAGTTTGTGATCCAGATGTTCGCACCCGTTATGAACAGAAGGTAGCACATGAGCTAGGATCTATGACGAGCGGTAGTGTAGATGAGCTTTGGGCCCATATCCATCAGCCGATGAACGTAGCAGCAGGCTTCGTCTGTAGTCCTAGATCCGATGTCCAGCCAAGACCATGGATTTCTCAAGAATCGGTCAGTCTAATGGAACAAAAACGTCAGCTCTCGAGCAGTAAGGAGGTGAATAAAGTACGAAGAAAAGTACAAAAGCCAGTTATGAAAAGCTTTAATGATCGCGAAAATTGGTGGCTTAAGGTAGCCGAAGAAATGGAAGTAGTAGCTGCTTCAGGTAACAGTCAAAGACTGTTCAAACTTATTCGTGACACCGATGGACGTCGAACCCCGGTCAGTGAAACGATATGCGATAGAAGTGGAGAGCCTGATCATGACAAACAGCTAAGGCTGGACCGTTGGGCCGTTGGAGTAGTTTAGCTGACTGTACGCTAATGTAGTTACTCCGACGCAAATATCTGCGATTCCTTAAGGAGTATCACTTGAACCCCCATCGGAAGTGGAAGTGGAGTCATGCATTCGATTACTAAAGCTAGGGAAAGCGGCCAGTTTTGACGAACTCCCTCCAGTTCTTTTCAAGATGGGTGGCAGTGCGCTAAGAAAATCACACACCGCCTTGATCTGTGACGTTTGGAAAGAGGAACGTATTCCATTATTATGAGGCAAGTCATTGATTGTGCCCATCGTCAAGAAGGGAATACGCAATGACTGTAATAACCATCGTGGGATTAGCTCAATTACGATAGTCACCAAGACATTAGCCTCAATTTTTCTGCACCGTCTTACACCGGCTCGCAAGAGTAACGCGTGTGAACAACAGGCGGGATTCCCCCTAGGTCGAGGATGCATCGACCAGATTTCTACGCTTCGTCAAATACTAGAGGTGCGTCACACACCATCGGCCGACAATAATGGGTTTTCCTCGACTTGAAAGGCCCCAGAAATTCGTGAATCCACTGAGGTTGTTGTACTCTCATACTTCTGGCCTCGTAAAAGTTTATGGTGAACTATCCAGTCGGCTCGAAACGACGCGCGGTGTTCGACAGGGATGTTTGACTTCGTCATGGACGAAATAATGGAGAGTGCCTTGCGAGACCTCCAGGATGTGGGCGTCGAACTAGGAAACAGTGAGAAGCTGTGTGGCCTAAATTACGCGGACGACCTTGTCTCTTTGTTCGAATGCACGGAACATGCGCAACGTACACTAGATGGGCTCACAAGAGCTGTAGCTTCATTCGGCTTGCACTATTTCACCTTCAAAGTGTAAAGTGATGTTGCAAGACTGGACGTCAGCGGTTCCGAGCTTGATGCCTGATGGGGAGGTGCTGACAGTTGTCGACCGCTTCACTAACCTCGGCAGTAGCGTGTCGACGGATGGAAACACGGTAGTAGAGGTAAGCACGCGTATATCCAAGGTTCGAGCGGCGTACGTTGGACCGAGGCACTTGTGGCGGCGAACTGATGTTTCACTGAAGTTGAAAGGCTGTGTGTACTGTGCAGCGGTGCGTTCGGTTTTGTTTTATAGTTGCAAGACTTGCGGTCTGTGTGCGGAGGATATTCGTGGTCTTGAGGTTTTCGACCATCGATGTCTGTGTGCTATCGCTAAGACTGGATGGAATGACCGAGTGAGCAATGCTGAGGTCGGAAATCGAGTATTGGATGCTAATTCAGATAATGTTCTATCACAGCGTATCTAGCTTAGTAGACTTCGTTGATTGGGGCAGGTCGTACGTACTTCTGTCATGCCGTGCCCTGTTTTCCATTCCCCTTAGGGAGTAGAAGAAGCCATGTGGAGGCTAACAGATGACGTGGCAACGAGAAATGATAAAATATACAGCAAACATAGGCAAATTGGGCGCCTCACATCTTCGTGTTTGGGGTTCCAAAGATCTCTCCACCAGTTGGCTGGAGACACTGAAGGATATGGCAGCGAATCTTGAACAGCCGTGATCACATTGTCATTTTCTGTCGAATCAGAATGACTGGTCAATGTTTGTTTGCATAGTTAGACTGTGTATTCCGTGTGTTGGCTACTAGGGCGTTCCTTTCTTTTCCCAATTGTATAGGTCCACTACTTGTCCACGTTGTATATTCATTCTTTCTATTACCACGCGCAACGTATTGTGAAACGCGTGGTCAGTGGGGCTTGCCCTACTGTTTAACGCTGTACGATGATGATGATTTGGTAGGCGGATCGAGTGAATCTCAACCCGGAAGTCTAATAGGCCCTGCTTGGCTAAGTCCACTGGTCAAGATTTTCATACCTTCCTGCCGTGTCGTGAACTGACCACCTTGATCCGCCTTCTAGCAAGTACCGGCCTCGGAAAACAGTGTACTCCGACGAAGTCTATCAGTGCACACGCGTAACACATACCTCAGCCACTTTAACCTGTTTAGATTTAGTACTTGATCCACAGACTGACCTCTGGTTCCCAACACCCTGGGTCCGCTGCCAGCGTTCATTTGGGTCCTGGACATCCGACTGCATAGGTAACCGTGTAGACAGCTCCGCCTAAGAAGCAGATTGCCGGCTATCGTCTGGAAGCAACTGCGCGGGACGGGTGGCTTTGGCGTTGGTGCGACCACGGACGAGACGTAAACGAAAGCTAGCACGTGCCAAGGCGCGATCTGAGTCCACAGGCGTAGACCAAGATGAACGACATTCTTCGAATAATCCACGCCAACGGTGACCAATGACAGTATGGTCAATCTGAGTGCAACGTTGTGGAGATGCAGGAGGACGCCACGTGAGTCTAGGCCGCTTCTTATGGCAGAAGTTCGCACTCGCCAGAAACAATCTGCGGTCACAGCACAGCTGAATGAGACAATCACCATTTTCAGTGCGATCGGCCGGGTTAGAAACGGGCCTCCAGTGTGCCTTTCGGAATCCCCCAAAGTCAAATTGGGTGTTGAAATCCCCATCAATGACCGCCACGTTCGTACAACGCACACTTCAAGGCAGCTGAGATGAATCGCGGCGGAATTCGTCCTTGGGTTTAGATAAACTGCGGTCAGTGGGCACATACACAGAAACCACGAACAAGCATCAAAGCTTCAGTTTGTTACTGTTGACACACACAGAACCGTCCAACGGAACTGCACACAAACGACTGCTGATTGGAATCCAGTCTAGGAGTGCACGCTCAGCTCTCGTGCTCAAAGCAACCCCAACACCGACCCGAACACGAGCACTAAACACTGGATCATCCGACATGCAGAATGAAGCGAGACTGAGGTTGTATACGGGGTGCGAAGAGTTATCACAGAAGTGGGGTCTTGTATGCGTGTTCCGGAGACACAAAATACATCTATTTTGGAAATGTCAGGAGTTTTAGCGAGGGCAGCATGTTGCCCTATCTAGCAGTGTGCGGACGATGAGGGCAGCCAAGTGAAGTGAACATTTGGGTTTGAGAAGTGCGGTCGATTTATGCTCGGCTCTTGAACCACTGTTTTGGAAAAAACAGTTTGGCGAACAAGCTCGTTCTCAGTGATTCATAATCACGCCATCACATCACAATATATTACGACAAGTCAAAGGGTTGAACCAATCAAATAAGTGGGAGGTGATAAAAATTAATAATGAAAGAGGGTGGGGGGGAGAGAAAACAAATGCAATCGGGGCTCAAATCTAAACCACATGTGTATTGTTTTTCTGGGGTGTTTTCAGTTTTCATCTGGTCTATGGCCTGTTGTAGGGTGGAGGGAGGGCCATGGAAGAATAACGATACATACAAATTGTTTTTCAGAACATAGAGGGGGGTTGTGGAGGCGGATGCTAACGACCTCAGCTGTGGCTAGTATGTGACACTTTGCCGGTCTTGATTGTCAACCCCGAACCTTATACAGCGCACGGAAGGCCCCAGCCACGTTCACTGCGTGATTAGTCTGGGCAAGGTGTGAAACGACAGCGCTAGTGAGTGACTTAACTGCTCCAGTGTTCAACCATGCAGGGTGGTGTTCGCAGATGCGTTCAGACAAACGCCTGGTCGTGCGGCCGATATACGTTGTTCCACAGGAACAAGTGAATGAATAAACACAAAATGAGGCTGCAGAATCAGGCACTTTGTCTTTCAACCGCAAAAGCACTACCGGCCGGGATTCGAACAAAACCCGGAGCTCAGCTGCGTAGAACGTTTTGCTGATTACCCCTGAAAATCTTCTCTGCCAACGTACCACCCTTGAATGGCAAAGAGATGTATATCGGCTTTCTTTTCACCTCAAACTTCCTTGGGGTTTCCACTTTAACTCGCATTATCTCAACTAGCCGGTCCGGGTAGCCGTTTTGGATGGAGGTTGTTGGCACCGTTTGCAGCTCTTCTTCAACGGTGTCCTCCGAACATATTGTTCTTGCCCTGTGTGTGAGGCATCGAATTAGGTTCTTTTTAATCTTTAGAGGCACAAAGCTGTGGAAGTGAATGTATTTCCCATTCCACGTTGCTTTTCTGTGTACCGACCGGCTGATTGAGCCGTCCTCACGGCGACTCATCCGAACGTCAAGGAAGGCGATTGTATTGTCTGACTGTTTCCGTTGTAAAATGTAAGTTTGTATGAACTTAGTTAAAGCTGTTAAACAGTTGGCTTATGTGGTCTGATGAATTGATAACACAGAAAATGTCATCTTCGTAGCGTTTGTATACAACACAGTTTCGGACTGTAGATTCAAGTGGGCAATTTTCTAACTTTGCCATAAAGAAATCCGCAAGTAGTGGTCCGAGTGGGGAGCCCATTGCTACCCCATCCTTTTGGCGATAATCTGGTTGTTAAATTTAAACTGAATGCTGTATGTTCAGAAAAACAGCAACTGTTTCAGATCTTCTAGGGATATGCCTGTCTCAATTGTGTTCCTTTCAATATAGTCTTGTCGTGATATATTGTGATGTAATGGCGTGATTATGAATCACTGAAAACCAGCTTGTTCGCCAAACTGTGTTCTCCAGATGTGTTCGTTGGAAATTTTCCGACATTTGAAACCACTGTTTTATTCAGAGGCGCAATTACCCGTGGCGTTTTGCATCGAGCTTAAATAAAGGGATGGAAAATTGGTAATACCCTTTACAGGAAATCATATTTCGCGGCTGGCCACATCGCGGAAGTTTTTCTTTGGGAACCCTAACCTGAGCCTTTGACTCAAAAGGCTGACCCGCAAAGCAGTATGGCATTGAACCCAGCACGAGAATGTGACCAAAGCATCCGCGAGGGACTTCTGGTCTGTCGCGTGAGACCCGGTTGTTGCAAACATTCTGCCTTGTCTTCGCTGGTGCTTTCTTACCGATCCGCTTTTCGGGTCCGGCCCTCAGCCTTATGCACCCAAATGAACAAGCTAAACATGGACGGGGCAGCATCCTTAGAGCTACGGGCTGTCCAGCTTAGGCGGGCGATAGCTGCCCAATGAATTGCGATGACCTCTCCCGCTGTCGAGAAAGACCCCAGTAACCCCACTCCTGGGTCCATCTAGTGGTTTTTAGACCGGTAAACTGTTTCTGTTTATTCCCTGAAGCGTCCTCTCCAATGGTACAGTGGTTAGAACCGGATGTTGCCCATCGACGGGTTCAGAGGCTGCACTTCGTGTAGCCTCTACCGACTGACCTATCGACGTAGTTGCGTCTCCGACCTAAGAAAGCCATCCTGCATAGCTCCTTGGGTCATAGAGGCATGCAAACCATCACGCCACGTCAAGGTGCAGTCCCGTCGTGATGGTGCAGTGTTAGTCACCATCTCTCAGTCTAACTCTAACCGTCACCGAGGCGGAAAGTTTTCGGCAATTCCTTCATCCTAATGTGGTCAAACCCACCAAACCTAGCTTCGTAAACGAAAGGCGTTCAGCAGTTTATTATATCACCCATTAGTATCAAATCTAACAAACGGCGCATACATATTTTCATCGACTCTTTTCTGTATTATAATTTGGCAGTCCATAAACGTAGGTACTACTTTGTAAAGTCAAATGAAAACAAATTTGTCATAACAACCAGATCTGCGCACAACTACTGGATGCTGGTTACATACTACACGAACCTCAGTGGCGTGAAATGCAGTTTGCTCGAAAATCCACTAATCTCGCCGATTAGACTGGAATTTCACTGAAAATTGGCAATTACCACAACTATACACGACTTTTATTTCTCTGTACAGCCGAACGAGAGACGCCGTTCGCCTACTGTTTTCTTGAGGGTGTGAACCGATGTTGCACATGTACAGCGTTGTCAAACTCGTTTTACTCGACCATTAGTGGATGACGGTACACAAATGTATAGTAACAGGTGGGCAGCAAGCAAATATTTTGTTTTCCTCAATGCACCAGGTCACCGCTAACGACTCGACTTGAAAGTGAATTCATCTTTCTCAAAACCAGGTGCCGTTGAGTCCTCGTTTTGCACATCCAGCGGGTTGGCTAGAACTAATCTTGTCCCGTTTTTATTATCATTACCATAAATAACACCAGCAATGCTCTCTTCCTTTTAGCCTGTGTACGGACCCGTGTAGACTACCAACGAGTGGCGTCTCATCTGTAGATGATGCATACGGATCGGACGAACCGGGATACAGTTTGAGCCTGGCCTTACGACTGCTACAACAGGTGCGCCGGGTGTCCCAAAGAGAAACAGAACTATTCAGGCAAGACTCAACAAAGAGCACGATCGTCAGTACTCACAGAACACCTTCCCACGATGAACCACAGGATGACAACTCAGAAGCACACCGATGTGAATACTGTAACCAGCCATTACCCACATCCGCTTCCTTACAAACCGCAATTCTGCGGCACCGCAGACATTGTACGGCACTTTAGTTTGCATCCACGGGTTTCTTCACTACCGGCTCCCATTACTCTAACTTTTTCACGGACGAAACGAGCAACTAATGTGGCTGAACAATTTCAGATCCATGCTTTGTACGAACACTGGAATAGAAAAAACTCTTTTCGCTGCATCTTTTGATGTCCATTTCTCAATGTCCCCGGGCTGCTAAGAGGCGAGTCTACCAACCGTGCCGAGCAGCGCTCGTGCTCCACCCGAATCTTTAATTTAAGACCCAAATCACCAATCGAAGTGTATATACACAAAACAAAGGTCTAACTATCGCATCATTCTCCACCCATAACAAGTTAGACGATGGACAGGCACACAAAAAGATACCAACTACTTTTTTTATTACATGCTCGCGTATGAGTGCAGTGGTAGGGGTATATACCCCATAGCCACGAGGGCCCACCTCACTACTAGAGATAACCGGTAACCGAATCCTGAGACTTGGAGTGACGAAGAACCACATAAGGTCCCAATAGATCAGGTGTGGTAACGATCCGGACGACAGTGGATTACTGTCTACCACTGGAAGCGGCGCAGCGTTATTGTCTCAGTAAAAGATCAATTACACACCCGATTTTCGATGACGACAGTCCTTATTGTTGCCCACCCGGGGTCACCAGCAACCGCGAGCAACGCAGGAGGGATTCCAATTATCGAACGTGAGCAGCCATCGTGTATGAATCTGGGCTCAAGAAAATTATTAGCTCTCACTATTGATGGCCAGATCATTTCCCAACCACCATGCATTGCGACACACTCCCCGAAATACTTAAAGCTATCGGCTATTTCTGGCTGGTCATTCCGATGACCTTAGACACAAGTCCCCAACAATCTTGTGAAAGCACTACACACTAACACTTCGTACTTTATCCACTTCGAATACGACTCTACCACCTGTAAAGGGCAAAGAATAAAGGTCAACCCACTCGTCAATGCAGAAAGTACTAACAGACGAAACACCAGTAACCAAATTAACGGTGTTACCGTATTGCATAGACCCCGAAGATAAAAGCTAAAAAAAACTATTGGAAGCTAGAAGTGCGTGTAGTTGAAGCAAAAGATGTACAACATAGATATTTACAGGGGGACCATTCTTCACGTGATCAGGAGTTATCTCGGCCGTTCTTTAAGGACCAGTCAGTTATATGATCAATCGTTCCCGACTCATAGTTCTGCCACATTCTTGCGTATAACGCCTCCAAATCCGCGGTATAGTAACGGCAATTGAATAGAGGTGACGACTCTCTGGCCTTCCATACCTGAGGAGAATGATCATATCATCATAAAAACCTTACCTTTGCACGAACTGCTTGCAAATATTCACGATTGTTACCCAGTTTGCTAGCGATCCGCACGTAATCATCTTGACTAGATGCAATCAATTCAGGACAACCCAGTGTATGAAGTTGGCTAGCCGCAACACGGCTGGCAAGAGTTTCCAAGGGGAGCGTAACAACAGGACAGCCAGCCCACAAAACATCCATTCCCGTCGTGTGCCCATTGCACAGTGGCGTATCGAGACAAACGTCTGCAACCTAAAACAGTAGAATTGATAAATATTGCATAACAACCTACCTGTCCGCGTCGGACGTGCTCTTCCTTCGGTGCAACGTTGCTGAAAATGATCCGTCTGTGAACATGTTGCAATCCCATTTCTGTCGCTGCGGCCAGAGAACCAGCTTCTCCCGCTGCAGGAAATCGAAGTAACCACAAAACTGAATTCGGCACAGCTTTCAGGATCTCCACCCACATACGCATTGTCGACGGGTCGATTTTGTAGAGCTGGTTAAAATTACAATACACTATCGCATCTTCTGGTAAACCATAGTGCTGTCTTGTGGTCAAAATCAAAGCACGGGGAACTTCTTCGCCTGCAGATGCTTTTGATTGGGTTTGCTGAGTCACGAAACCGTTGTGTATGGTGACATCATTAATCGTGCACGAGGGACTGTTCGTACGAATCATATTTTGAATAGGCTGTAACGACGGCAAGGTTAAAACTGTGAGCTTGATGAAGTATGATGCTTCTTTCTTTTGATTACCATTCATTTCAACCATGCGACCGCCGTATGCAACCTCACGAACACACGCCACCTGCAGCAACGCTTTGATATCCAAACCACAAACGACCATAACATTGTCAGTTATCCTTCGAGATCCAATGGCATCCTCTGCACTTTCCAGCATAACACGGTTGCGTAGATGAGGAAACATTTGGTAGTGGTCACCGACGAAGAATGTCTTAGGCATATATGCTAGTTTTTCAGAATACTGATGACTGAGGCGCATTGGTGAGGTAACCGAGTCTGTGATAATGTAATCCATGAAAGTTGATCCACTAGTGCCAGGATAGCCCAGCCACATCGCCTGTATTGGGGCCGGTTTCAACGCAAATATTTCATTCCGAGCTCCTTTCGTGTAGCCGTTCATGTTCAACAGAATATGAACGCCATCGCTAGCAATCCTATCAGCTGCTTTACCGTGGCACTGAATCCCACTAAGATCCACAAAGTGTTCCGCTTCATTGGCAACCTTAGCACGGAAATTAGTGCCATCATCGGGTGCCAAAGAATAGCAGAAAACCTCCACTTTAGTGCGATCGTGGAAACCAGGAATGCTCTGCATGAGATGACTTGTAGGGTGATTGCAGAAATCTGAACTCACGTAACCAATCTTGAGACGTTGCCCAGGTTGCAGTTTCCTCGGAAAACGGAATGGTGGGTGGTGCAATAAAGAGACTTTCTCCAAGCAAAGAGACGCATGCTTGCCAGCAATTTTCTTTCGTTGCTCGTGTGACAGTGGATATAGCATTGAGTGGTGAGGATGCACTGATGGCAAACGATTGGACTCCAGCTGGTCCTGCACCATGGAAACCAAACGCTTCATTCTATGTTTGTAGTCCGACCAGTCACAAACAATTTGCAGACAATGAGCTAAATTGCAAAACGCGTCCGGGAAGTTAGGCTTCAGCTTCAACGCTGTCTTATATGACGTAATCGCTTCGGCCAGGTTGCCACTATCTTTAAGAATGCTAGCCAAATTAGAGTGCGCATCAGCAAAAGCGGGATTGATTTGTATAGCTCGCTGATAGCATTGCATAGCACCTTGTACATCCTGTAACTCTTTCAGAGTGTTCCCCATATTCGAATAAGCATCGGCGAACGTCGGAGAAATGCGGATTGCCTCTCTGTAGTGTAGAAGGGCCTCTTGTAATTTCCCTTGCAGCTGCAACATACTTGCCAAGTTTGAGTGGGCAACGGCAAACTCTGGGTAGATTTCAAGCGCTCGCACATATAACCGAATGGCCTCCTCAGCCTTGCCCTGTTCACGTTTGATATTCGCCAAATTATTGAGAGAATCAGCGTGAGTAGGACAAAGTCTCAGAGCGGTATTGTAATACTCCTCTGCCTCGGCAACTTTTCCTTTCTCTTTTAAAGCATTTGCCAAATTGCAATAGGCATCAGGAAAATTGGATTGGAGTTCGATCGCTCTCTTATACGTATCAATAGCCAGGTCGATTAAATTCTGTTCGTAGTACACACAGGCCAAGTTCCCATGTACCACAGCATTGTTTGGGGAGAGGGCAAGTGCTCTCAAATAAGCCGCAACGGCGCGGTCAAAGATCCGTGCCTCCTTCAGGACGTTGCCCAAATTGACATAGGCGTCCAGGAAATTCGGATCTAACGTTACGGCCTGTAGTGTTGGTATTTACTGAAAGTGAATTTACCTTTTCGAAATGGTGAATGGCCAGCCAAATTTCATTCTGGGCGTTGAACACACAGCCCAGATTGCTCCAAGCTACAGCAAACGTTGGACAGGTCTCAATCGCTTTCAGGTAACATGACTAGAAAGAGAAAGGCTTGCCGTTAGGACCGATAATGTTTAATCGCGCGCAAGACGTTGTCCAACGTCTCATTTACGAACGAGCGAAGCATGCCAGCGCAGTATCCGCAGTGGGAATACTAAAAAATGGGGTCAGTCAATCAGTGAAATACTGCGCGGTGCAGAGCACCTCCTAAAGGGGCGCGCTAAAATTACGCCAAGAGAGGGGGGTGAGGCAAACTCACAACTGTCTCAAGCACAGAACGACCACGTCGACCAGTTGCTCCGAAGAGATCCTGCTGCCACGGTCTGCATACACAACTGTTTAAGAGAAAAAGTCTGATTCATTAGACAGGCTTTCAGCCGACTGAACAGATAACAAAAAGCAGCGCGGCGACCAAAAGTCGGTACAAAAAAATTATAGAGCGGGACGCTAACTAAGCAGTCGGTTTTTCGCAGCGCATTGGGATAGTACGTAGCAAGCTTACTTTCGCTTCATCCAGACGACCCAACGCCTTCAGTAAGTTCCCAAGGTCGCTCCTCACGCAATAAAGATCCTGAAGAACAACAGTAAATTATCGTGTCAGTTATTTCGCATCACAAAATAGACCAGGAAACAAACAGGTCCGTCAATATTATCAGTGAAGACGCAGACAGAAGCGAGTGGTAAAGTATCGCCAACCGATCATGTCGTACCTGTTACGAACAAACACAACTGGTTGACCTAAAAAGTGTACTAAACTCTCCAAAACAACCCTTACGATCGTGCGACATCAGATGCACTCACAACGATAGAGAAACAGCAAAGGCACCGACCGCTACATTGAATAAGTGCAGTGGAAGGGGTATATTCCATAGCCTCAAAGACCTACTGCATTCCAGGCAACCTGAATCTGAGAAACGGAGTGCAACGACATACGGTCACAATAGGTCAAGCTGTGTAGCAATCCTGGGAATTATAAACTGCACGTAGGACTGATACAGAGTACTTGTCGTCGGAAGTGTAGTTTAGCTTATTTCAAGCCTCACGGACACCAACCCCTGCGATTCAGTGTCACCAGGTAAAATGAAAAAAATTGCACTGTGAAGAAAGTGACCAGTAGGAAGCATATGTATTTGCTCACTATTACCTCGGTACATCGTGCAGAGGCGCGGTGCTATGCAGGACATGAAACAACGAATTTACAGAATATGGGAAAGAAATTTCTCACGAGTTGGGGCACATACTTTCACAGCACAACCGCCACCGTCAAGTCAAGATGCAAGCAACTGCTGACCGCGACACTCCACCATGTCGATTAGTGTCTCGGTCATCTGGTGGGCGAACTTCGCGGACCTCAAACGGAACACGCAATGGTCTACACGATAATTTTCACTGATCGAGATTTTCATAAGTTTTCGCCTTCATCGACCAACTGACAACCCATTCTCCAATCGCTGCTTCCAGTGAACTATCCACAGAGACAGCCTAACCGTGGGTATGTGTACCACGCGTCCTACCCACAGTGAGGTAGTCAGATTAACAGTTCGTTCCACAGACTGACCTCCGGTTGCTAAAGCCTCGCGCTCATCCTTAGCTAGGCTGTTGCCATTATGTCCCGGCAAAGCTTTGCATTTGTCCTGTTTGCAACAAATATAGTATGCCACCAAATTGACTTCCGCGGCGTACAGCCGTTGATGGGCAAACGAATGTGGACGCGAAGTGAAGTGAACATCGGGTAGCTGGAACTGACAAATACGACGAAAACCCATCTCACATACCATCACCGGGTGAAATATAACTTCGACTAATGACTCTCTCTCCACCCTGTCGCAGTTTCTGCACTTAGAATGTACAGAACGCATCTCAGAAACCGCTTTCCCGTTGCCCAGACACTACAGAAAAGCTTGTAATTTATTTCAGTTTGCGCTTAGAAGCACGTATCCTGCCGCTGTTCGTATCGACATCGACGTCTCTATTCTCGCAGCACAGGACTACTCTCAGAATTACCAAAAACAGTGACAGATGGCAACCCTGGTGGACACGGGTTCATGTGGCTAAGTCAAATTAAAGATTGCCACAGCACGAAATCCAACCGTAGTTCCATATACAAAGATCGTTAGACAATTTTCACTGTGCCCGTCAATGAGAAAATGCAACATAGAACCGTGTGGTCAACAGAGACGAGTCCTGGATCAAGAAAAATCATACTAGTTGGTGCATTGTACATACGCCTATCAAGGATTTGTTTCAAAAAATGCAGATAAGGCTGACAGAACTGGGACCAAGTCTGACATTGCCTCGCTTCACACGCGCACACAATTCACCAGCCTTCAACAATTGTCTAGGAATCATACCAATAACTAATGAGGACCCGATACAAAGCAGGATATTTGCAGTAGTCTTTACAGGACAATTTGCTGCGCAATTCCATACACATGACTTGATGAGGAAACGCGAAACCATTGCAACCATAGCTTAATTTTTGTCTAGGTCTCAAACGTAAGGAGAACGTGCCGCGGCCGTGGTCGAGGAGTTCAACATCTGCCTACGACCTGCAGTCAGAGTTTCAAATCTCGCCACCGCTGGATACGTTGGTGGCAGACCATCAGACCTACTAGGGTGCTATGCGGTTCTCCACTCCAAGTCTCATGTCTTCATTCCGACTATCACTAATAATGCAGTGGGTCTTTGGAACTTATTAACTGCATTCATGGGCAAAAATGAGGAACACTCAGATGCTCCGCATTTCACTTCGGCTATATGCAAAACTCCTTTCAAGTTCCAGAATATTTTCAGAGGCGGAGAACGAACGGGAACATGGTAAAATTAGGGAGTTGAAATCAACTCGACACATCGGTCACTTCGGTAGCAACAGAATCTACTGAGGAAAATGCACAAGCGGAATGTAGCTCTATCGTCACTGGCGTTGGTAATATCCCTCAGTTAGATATGGGAGGAGGGACAAGTTCCAGAGCCCATCGAGGAAAACGCACGAATGGACGGTGGTTCTATGTTGTAGAATGGGAGAAGGGAGTTCGTGTGAGTTGATGATCGTGCCGACTTAAGGCACCACGTCTGACAGACCCTAGCCCGATAACCAGAGGGAAAAATTCTGGTCAGCATAGCATCCAACCCGCTCTCTGGTGTACTCGATCATCGCTCGTATTACAGAATTCGCGTGAAAATCAAACTCGGTTTAGCTCTGATCCAGATCATTATTATTTCTTAACTCGTCGACATATCCAGAACATGCACACCATGTAAGTGTAAGATCCTGCTGATACACTGACGGAACGCTTGTGCTCATGGAGCTTCCTGTGCTTCTGTATTTTGCAGATCGAGCACCCATGGACGACACCGATTCCTGCACACCACGCATGTTCACAGATTCTATTTTCCCAGATCAGTTAAGCGACGGGTCTAGGAGCACGAACGCACTCCGACCTCGATGTCCGAAACGCTAGTAGACAAAGGGCACGCAATCTTGTCTCGTATTGCTTGCAAGCCACAGTAATCACTTGAACCCGATGTCAGGTTATGGGCAAGCTGATGAGATTTTAGAACGAGAAAGTTTCGACAACTGAACGTAAGAATGTGCGCTAATCACCAGACTTCGATTAGTTCCAAAGAACTTACGGGATTGTATTGCAATGCTGTGACGTAAGCACTCACAGCTGACTCCATGTCCCCTGCAGCAACCAAGGCGGAAGCAAGGTTAATGTATCCATCAATAAAATCCGGTTTGATGCCCAGTGCATGTCTATAGTTGTCAATAGCATCTTTCAGCTGTCCGCGTTCCTTGAAGACATTGCCCAGATTCGAGTAAGCTTCGGCCATCAGGGGATTTTGTTTTATTGCCAGTTGACTGAAGTATGCCGAGCGCTCCATACGGCGACACTGAAAATGAATCGAGCTGAGCAGTAGCAGAGTTGACGTATTTTCGGGATCTTGGTGCCACAGCTGCATACAGTGTTGTTCAGCTCTCTCATAATCACCAGCCTGGTACTCACGGTGAGCCAATTCAGCCAGGCCTGGAAGGCAAAACCGGTAGCAATAAGAGCGCCGATTTAGAGATGATTTTGTAGTTCCATATTTATCATATGGATGGCACTTACTCGAAGTATCCGTCAGCCTCAAGATAGACCTTCTCTCGATCATATCCAACACAGCGGAAGCAATGGCGGAAAAGCCGCTACCGTGACAACTGGCCACCACTCAAACAAAACCAGCGAAAGTTCACCTGATTAACAAAAACTAATTGCACAGTTCAGTTCAGTTCAGTGTACACGGGGCCAGCAGTGGCTGAGATCGGTCGATCGTTCAGACGGCTCTCGGTGGTATGCACTTGAGTCAGCAACCGAACCTGTCCTTTCAGTTTGGCTGAATCTTCCACTAATCCACTTTTGCTAAAAAGCGGAAAGAATGGAAGCATCTTCTCACCTTTCACGCAAGAGACAAATTTTATATGAGAGTTCCATCGTAAACAGCAAGTGTTGGTTTGGTCCGTATGACCTGGTCCACTTCCACACCCGGTGTTCATCTTTGGCTCTAAAAACCTGCTGCTCAGGATTTCCCCAAATAGTATACATCTTTCAAACCTACCAGCTCTTCTTTCAGCCGGTTCCGGCATCCAACTACCTGTTGCAAAGAAGTTTGCCCACGTCTTTAGTCTTCGACACGCCTTCCACGGCTTTATACCATTCCCACTTGCCCGTTCGTCGGGAGCAGTCACAAGCATGCCTTCGGACGTCATTTACGTTGAGCCTTTCAGAATCTCATAGGCTTCAGCTGGACCCCTTCCAGAGAGAATAACCTCATATTCCACTGCCTCCGGTCGCAGTCCTTTCTCCTCTGACCCACCACAACCCTGGTAACTAGCCACTGGATTCTTCCAACGCAGGCTGTATCTTTTTTGGGAAGGGTTCTCAAGGCTGTGCACTGCCTCAAGTGAGGCCCCACCGTCGCCCTGCACAGGGATAAAAACACATCTACTTGTCTGGGAAGTTGCTGACTTATGTCTAAAGAGCCCCTTGTGAGCCCCATGGGCAACCAGCTTGCTCTGTTCCCCCCATTTGATGCCTGCAGCCATAACTGCACCTAGGTCTTTCATCCGTAGCACTGCGTCAATCATGAACGATCCACTTTCCTCCGTTAACTTTGTTTAGCGGCATACATCATGTTTTTGCCCACTTGAGCATCTCCTCGATATAATTAGCCAGTAACCATGGCTGACCTGATCCGGCAACCCTCACGTCGTCCGCTGATATGAAACCAGGAGGCTTCCGTGCCTTAAGCAAGCCACTTACACAGAGGAGGAACAGGAGTGGCCTGAGAACTGATCTCTGAGGGACACCACTTGTTTCGCATACTGGCTTCCATTTTGCACCTCCAACCCTAACATAAAAGCCCTATTGATAAGGAAGTCAGCCACCCAACTAGGTGGCTGTCAGTCTGTCCCAGAAGAAGACTTCCGAGTGCGGCTTATCAGTCTGTCTTCTATCAGGCCTCATAGCAATTTGCCATAGACGTCCCACTTATCGAACTACTAGAGAAGGCTTGAGTGGGTAAAAAGACGCGAAGGCCATTTCTTTATATCTTCGTACCGAAACAATACTGATGCCAGAAATACACGAAATGCCAGCCAAAGTAACGGTGAAGAAAATGGAGGCGGGGTGCTTTTACTGTCAGCGACAAACCGAAGGTAGAGGTGGTTCGAAAGCGAGGTCGACGGAATCCTCGGGACAGCCAGTTCAGTTACACGTACTCAACCAAACAAAACGGTGAGGTCGAAAGCAAGCGTCAGAAAAGATTGCCGAGAGAATGAACTCGAAGTGGTGTCCGTAAAACGGCAGTTTTCTCGGCATGATAGAGGGCATCTCGGGTGTCAACTTTACCCAGCAGTGCCCGGTGAGTTAACCAGTCGAAGGCTCTGCTGAGGTCTGGCCAGCAACCTTCCGTTATTTCTCATTCACTCAGTTGTTCTGTGACTTCGTCAGAAAACTGGGCAAGGTTTGAGAGGCCTGATTTTCCTTTTAAAAAACCATGCTGAGCTTTGCTTAGCAGCTTGTGTACTGCCAAGGGCTTGGGGATGTGTGTTACTGACATTTGCTCCGGGCGTTTGCAAGGGATAAAAGCAAGGCTTACAGGTCGATGGTCTCTCCCCCGTGAGCGCGGTCAATCTCTGTGAATAGCCACTGCTGCGGCCGCCTTCCAGTCAATTTGAACTACATACTGACTGCCAGTGGCACAAAATGGCTAAGAGATGTGCCCACTAATCTCGGTAGCCTGTGGTTTCATGATGGCTGGGTGTATGTTTTTTGGCCCCGCTGGCTTAGGTTCCTCCCCTCCAGTATTACTGCCGTCCCTTCCACCACCGCAAAAGAGTGTGATGCTTCAGGTTCCCCTCATGGGTCTTCTGGTGTCCTCTGGTGCCCCTTCCCTCCGATGCGCACCCTCAAATGTTGTACTTATCAATTCAGCTTTGCACTGATCTTCACAGACCTCTAGTCGCGCAAGATTAGAGTCTCGACTCCATTCCCAAGGACGCCTTTTGATTGAACACCCCCATACTGACCTTTGGGGGTTTGCTTATTTGCTTTTCTGAGTGCCAGTTCTATACACCCCTCTTTGTATCATGAAAGCCTAGTTTCGGTATTCGATTTGCTGTAGCCACGCTCTCTCCCAATTAAGACGGCTCTAAACTTCCGCATATTCGTACCTCCTTTCCGGATAGGTATTTAAACCACTGCCGTCTACCACTCTGGCTAGCTTTTGTGCTCTTTTTTGCGGTGGGGCAAACTTGTCCTGCCGCGGCAGGTTTCGCCTAACTGTCTGCCACCCGTCTTTTACCGCAGCATTTTTATCGTCTTCGCCCCAATCCATTTCAGCTTCTGGCGTGTCGGGGCGGACCGCATATGAGGAAAGGTTCACTAATTTCAGTTAGTTCATTGAAAGTGGTTGTTTCTTCATTTTCTCCACCCTTTGTTCGACTGCTTAAATTTTCCTCCTCTTTACGAATCGTTCGGACTTTTGGTTCTCAGGCGCCCAGTGGAGTATCCATTTTGGATACAGTGGCGGACAAATTAGAAAGTAGGCGGCCATTTTGGTTGCATACCCTACGAATTACGCCCAATTTTGGGAATTGTACAATGCGCGATAACTGCGAAGGTCACAGTCCACGATAACTGACAGCTACTGCAGACTTATTTATAGAACAATATATGCATGTTATTGTTGTACATTATGATGATGGCATCAGTAATTACATAACTAAATTGGCCTCGAATGTCGGAGAAAGCCGCACTGGATGATATGCCACTAGAGTACTTGTGTAAGCAAATAATTTACGTATATACATGTATATGTATAATATTTGATTTATTTACCTGCACATATATATATATATATATATATATATATATATATATATATAAACCACACACTTAATCTCATATTCACATATATGTACGTATAGTCGGCGAACTCCAAGAGGAAGAATAGCCCCGTTCGCTTAAATAGAAATAGACCACACTTCGCGCAATACTGTTCGTGGTGCGCAGCTGTATAATACCCCAAAGTCGCAGCAAATGCTAGAGCCGTCGCAAA
The DNA here is from genome assembly GCA_948099385.1 of Fasciola hepatica. Lineage (NCBI taxonomy): Eukaryota > Metazoa > Platyhelminthes > Trematoda > Plagiorchiida > Fasciolidae > Fasciola > Fasciola hepatica. Next base: position 4,192,892 of record CANUEZ040000016.1, read on the forward strand.
ACAGTACTGTACTGGATGGCGAATAGTCCTTGGTTGATACAGCATTCATAGTGACTCCGTAAATCTGCCTGTGGAACAGGCAGCGAACCAAAAGTTCCAGGGACTGCCGAAGGACAACAAGAAAGCGTCAGTAGTTGCCCGAAAAAATGCTATGTCGTATCAAAGTGGATTTACGTATTTAAAAGGTGCCCTGTAGGACATCTTTATTCAGACCAGCTATGGGACCTCATCGGAGTCTCAAGCGCTCATCAGTAATCCCGGCGGTACAAAAAATTGACGCATGAAGTTGTACACGATTTACTTGAAGATGGATAAAATGTAGGCACATAACTGATGGCAAAACATACGCACAATATTTTGGTATGGCATCATGCCAATGTAGTAGGTATTACCGTACGCAGTGTGAAGTATAGCATGTATATAAACGGCTGATCCGCAGAATGACATAAAATGGTGAAGTTAGTGATAGATTTCTCGCACATATGTGTACGTATATAACACAAAACCTGCTGCCTGGGATGAAAGCCGTCAAGCCGAAAGTCCCCTGTTGCACTGGAAGCCAAGCTGACAACTTGAACAGGATTTTACAGAACAGAAGGACCCTGGCTTCCCTTCAATTTAAAAGAGGACGTAACATGAGCCGGCCGCCCTTGGCCCAACGAATTTCAAGTGACATTGGTCACCTAGGGGGCCTCGCAGTGGTCCCGCTATCCACCCGAGCCACCGGAGGAGGAGAACCATTCAGGCCGTGCTTAGCGATTCATTAGTCGGCCTTCCCCTAGGTGTCGAATTTTCATCGTCGGGGTAAGAATTGCTTGAAAGAGAGGAGAAATGTTGTCACAATATGCTGTTTATGTCACCTTGCATGGAGGCTTATTTTTGCCTGTATCTGACCTAAAACTTCCGGACAAACAGTGAACTCAAGTAAGTATCTTCGTTGAGGCAGTTGGCGCACTGGCAGAGCTTCCAGCAATCACACATGGAGCATTTCACTTACGGGGTATCTTCCAAGTTGACCGTTGTGTCCTCCATCCCGCAAAGACGGTACACGTCTAGATATATTGGTCACTAATCAAGGACCGCGCGCCTCCTCCTCTGAGATGAAGTCGTGAAGCTGAAGCTTCTGAACTGTGCGGGTTGTTATGGGTCTTCGACTATTTCTTTTTTTGGAGTTCTCAGTGTTTCTAACTCAAATGGCTGTCTTACTTTTTGCGGGCGAAGGCCTCGCCGTGGTATGGTATGTACCCAGACTTGGTTCAACAGATGGCTTCACACATGTAACCATATATCTTCATGGATCCATTTACAACCACCGTGAGGAGGCATTGCCTTTGCTTAGATCCAGTGTGATGTTGGTGTACCTATCGAAACACTTGTTTCTACTTCTTTACCGCAAATGATGACGACAGCTAAATTCTTCAGCTACGAAGAGAAAAGCTTGAAACTTTGGTAACCTAAACTAACTAATGCGGCAGCAGTCCTTTGCAATATACTTGCCCAACGACAGTCTCCTATCCGGACCTAATGCTCCAGTATGGTCTCCAAAATTCGCAAGCAACACTGGAGGCGGTACATTTTCAGACAGGCTTTCATCTTCAGCGTAGCAAAAGACCCAGTGGAAGCCGAACCACGTCGTACTTCAGCACTCGAGCTGTTGTAAGAATGTGGCTGCCCCAAAGTAGCCACTGTAACGACTGGTTGTCGAGAGTCCTCCAAGAAACACTACAATTTCACGCCTCCCTTACATCACTCGCTCATGTACACTATTTGCGTGTTTCTATGCACTGTATGTTTTCATGAACCAACCTTTGTTTGTCCGCGTCCAGCGTGCTACTCTATCACATCCTATTATGGACCTGCGTGACACACGTGCTCCTTTCACGCAGGCCGAGATTTGGTTCTCGTTTTCTGAGTCCATGTGATTGCATAGTTGATGTCCACATTGTTTCCACGTGATTGTTCATTTAATAATCTAGTATCTTAGAATTTCTCCGATAATCGCGTTCTGATTTCGGGATCCGTTTCAAACTTGGCTGCGTATTGCTTAGAGGTGTACTTCAGCCACAGCGTGTAAAAAAACTGCATGTGCATTCTGTATTAGTGCCCGTGGTTAACTTTGCTGCGCATGCTCTACGAAGATTAACGTTCATCTGCCCTCCCTCGGGGTCACAGACTCCACTCCTTGCGGAACACACCTGAACACTCAATCTACCGATTTCGCTATGGTGAATCCAGTAGAAGTTTGCCGGAATGTCGAGTCCTGCCTTTATCTAGGTCGTCAGTGCACCTTAAAATAAGCATAAATATATCCACTTAAGGGGACCTAGCCCATTGGCCTGATTTCACATGCCTATTTTAAACCTCAACCCGACTCTTTGTAAATGTACTTATGTTTGGTACCCGGCTGTTACCATGAAAAGCCCGCGTCGCCTCAAATGGCAAATAAGTTCGTTCCGGGAGGTGCTTAGGCTGCCGTATGCAGACGGCCAGCGGGCTCCCCGAACCTGTCGAATGGTTCCTTCTTTAGGGCAAGTAACAGATCAGGCATCCGCCGTCACATCCGACGTTCGTCATTTAGAGACAAACCACTACTACTTTGAAAACAATGCCGCCTCATGTCACAAAGAACACGGAAGCGACAAGAAACTGTACGCGAATTCGGATGGCTCGCCCGAGCTGCGTCGTACTGATCCAGGCTGCTATCTAACATGATGTTCCTCGCAATGACGGGATCGGGTAACCGGTTTCTCACTTCCCTCACAGTATACAAATAGTTTGTGCCACTCTCACTTAGAAGAAGGGCGTAAAAAATGATCTACACGAGCCCCTTCGTGGGCCGGCATCGTGTGTCACAGTATCTTTCCCCCAAAGTTCAGCGGATGTGTAATATCGGCCAAGAGACCGTGACTAGATTTATTCAATAATGGAATGAATGCCCGTGGAACGTGGAGAGCGAAGCAAGCAATCTCGTCACGAGAAGTTACTCTCAGGACATCCTTGCCCCTCAGTAACTCCTTCACCCTCACAGCGTCGGAAAGACTATCTTCCGTATTAGCTTTTGCTTTTAGGGAGCACCCTGCCCCAACGGGGAACGATCTATTAAATTTCATCCGAGCATAGCATCGAAGTTCCCGGGGTTGTGGAAACTTCCCACCAGCTCTCTAAGTTGTGGTTCCTGCTAGATAGTTAAGTGCCTGTTCCTAACAAGTAGCTGATCATTAAGCAAGCAAAAGCAGTGATTATGTTGGGGACACGGATATACAACTTTTTACTGTGTTCCCACTGCTCTCATGATGACAAAAGCCGGGCAGAAAATATTTTCACACCTATGACGTTTTATTACGAAAACCAGGAAACATACTCACCTAACTGGAGGCATTTGTGGACGAACGTTGAGTACACAGCAAAATTTAACACGGCATCATGGTATCGACTTTGGAAAAGCACTGGGATAGGTCTTCAGCCAGTCGTGGGCGCTCACTCTCTCATAAATGTGAAAAGATGTTAAAGCCCTCCGTTGAAAAATTTCAAGATATTCTTCTAACCTCTTAAAAAAACGCCTGAATAACACTAGCGAAATGGCAAAAGTTCTCTGACTCACCATCCGTCACATCAGTAGCAGTGGCACAAGAGCAGAAACAGCCGACGCTGTACACTGAGTGAGCTTTGACCAGCGCTATTCTACACCATTGCTTCATATATCCAAATCATATAGGAAGAATAAAAATTGCATCCCACTTCAGCCCGTGATTCCAGCTCTCGTCAGGCGACAAGAAAGCAGTTTAAACTGCTGCCGTCAATACGCAGCAGTTATTCCAGTACTGCTACATTTACCGTTGTGTCCAAAGAGACTATCGCTTAGCCAACGTTGATTCTCTTCCTTTCTTACCATCAGCCAGTGAATGTGTACAGCCAAGTACGATTTGCAAAGTCCAGATTTGTTATTTTTCCATGTTTAGATACCGCGTAACTATAAACTTTCCTTCCTCGGTGGATTGAAGTTGTTGAATTTCTTTAATTCCGGGTTCGGAAGCAGCAAAAGACGTTTGTTCACCCCGGACTACCGTACTGTATTTGGCTAGCTGCTTGGAGGAGCCTTCTCCTTCTTTTGGCCACTCCCGATCGGTCGATTTGCTGTTACTGTTCGTTGGATACTGTTGGCGGCCTCAAATTGGGCCTACTGTAGAATCCTTACCGTGATTATGCATTTTCTTCAGTTGACTTTTTCCCTCTCATCTCTTTCTTGTTGTCTCCGGTTAGTTATTTGCTCGTCTTTAGTCGTCTGCGGCTGCCGATGGAATCGGAATGGGTTGTGAGTCAGCGGCGGAAGTGGCCTCTACCCCACATGTCGACAAATCTACGGCTCCTGCCGTTAGTAGTGATCTGTCAGTCTTCCAAGAGGAGGTAAAACCAGAATCGAAAAATGCCCAGTTAGAGATAGAAGCCGGCGAGGCTAAGGGTAGGGTGGCTTAGGCTAAACGAAGGGCCGCTGAGGTGCTTGGACGACCCGGTGATGGGTTTGCCATGGAGCAGCCTACAGTTGGAAAACGGATTCATGGTGACGTCTACAATCCATCAGCCACCAGAGATACCAACATTTCTAAGGCTTGGTGGAACAGCAGTGACCACGTGTGTTATTTTGAAAAACCTGACTCGTTGATTGGCACTGATCGGCTGGACCAGCTGCTAGTAAGACTGGAATTGCCCAAATGTGAACTTCCCAAGTTTGGCGCTCCACACTAACAGCACGTTTCGTTCTTCCGCCTATATGAGAGTCAGCTGGGGAGCCGAGCAGGGGGTGACAATCAGAGTTTGAATTGCTTATTTCAGTATTGTGAAGAGAAAGCGGAGAAAGTTATTAGTGGTTGTTTATTTTATCCGGCCGGTGAAGGTTATCGGCGAGCGAGAAGCATATTAGGAGAATGTTTTGGTCCGAAATATCACATCGTACATTGCACGCTGGATGAAATAGCCAGAATGGGACTGACTGCTCAAGGTCCGGGAGCTTTGTTGTCGTACGATAACAGGTCCATCAGTTGGACAGATGCACCGGAGCACCTGGGATATTTGAGTGTCCCTAATTCGTCTCACACCGCTGAGGCGGCTCCCGCAATTTGTTCCAATACTTGGGAGCTGATTGCTCAAAAATGGCCGAGGAGATCTACCGGACAGACAACGAACCAGGGTCCCGCAATCTGTGCCTATTCCTAAGTGCTACAGCAAGTCTGCAAGGAAGTAGATACTGTTACATTCTTGAAAGAATGAATGCTTTAGGTGTTTATAAAGCTGGCGGTTTGAGTCTGAGAGCCTTTGCTGTATCTACAAGTGATATCAGCTGCGTTGATAGTCGTGGCAGAGGTAGCCTACTGGACCGTAATGAGTCCCAAGCATTGTAGCCTAAAGACCGCTGGGAGCTCGTGTCCCGATTCAAAATGTGTTTCGTTTGCTTACGCCCAAGGCACCGTGCTGGTGGATGCCTTTCGAGGGGGCTCCGTGGAAAAGGAAATCGCAATGGTCAGCATCATCGCCTGTTGCACGAGATATACAAGGTTTCGGTCCTGAACACACCTTGTCAACTATTTCCCACGGGTCTCAGTGTAAGCTTAGGAGCTGTACCGTTCATTATCGGAGGTCTGAAAGGGGCCTTACATGCTAGTGCTCCGCTCGACACTGGTGCTGATACCAGCCGCACGCGTGGTAATTTGGCTGAGAGCTTGGGGCCCGTAAGAGAGACGGCCAAAATTAACTTAAACACTCCAATCGGGAATACTGTGCTGAGTTGCGAAATAGTGTCGCTTAATCTCAAGCTTTTGATGATAACGAGGCGATCAGGGCGAAGGAAGCCTGTTCCATTCCACCAGTGCTGAAAGTAAAGGCCACGACATCGAGTCAGGAAGCCTTTTCCGAGCACGGCCATTCGGCAGGAATAGAATTTGAGGCTATCTCAGACCAAGTAGTCGGAGTGCTAATTGGTTTAGACGTTCCCTCGGCACACTGGATTTTGGAACAGTGAGGAAGTTCTAAGAGACCCTTGCGCGGAACACACTCCCTTGGGCCGCGTCATACGAGATCCATCGGATAACGGTGGTTCGGTTGAATTTAGGTCTTTTGCCATACAGGGTCTGTAGGTTATTGAGGCTACCCTCTGAAGGTTCGATGCTAAAGGTTTCCATGACAGAAGCCAGCTGGGATGTTCTCTGTTCTTGGAGGATGAGAAAGATATCGATTTTCTGGACATGTCGTTGCAGCTTGAGGGCGGACATCTTGCTGCTGCATTGCCTTGGAAGGGCAGTGGTCTCGTGAAGCTTTGCAACGGGTTGGTCGCTCTTCATCGTTTGAGGTCTTTGGGGAATAAGTTTCTCAATGATCCGGGGTTCAAAGTTAATTGTACGGTTGTATTTGAACTTTCTTGTTGTGCTTGACTGTGCTGCAGTATTCCAAGGGGAATCGCTAAATGCGCACTTACTGCGGGCCCCAGTTTAGTTCCGAACCTGGCAGGTGTACTTCTGTGGTTTTGACAGAAACCTGTGGCCCTGTATGCCGACATCGAAGATATGCTCCCACAATTAAAAGTTCCCGAGGACGACCAAGAAGCCCTTCTGTTCATCTGGCTGCCTGATGGTTGTACTGCTGGGCCGAGAGGATGTAAAATGATAGTGCATCCCCTTGGAACGGTTTTGTCGCCATTTTGAGCGAGGTTTGCCTTGAAAGCAGCCATGTTATTCGAGCGTCAGTTCCTGTTGGGGGTATCGCAGGTGATTCCGAATGATTTCCAGTTCAACGATTGCTTAACGTCCATCAGTAATGCTTCAGAAGCGACGTGTTTGGTGGAGGGATTGCGTGATCTATTGGGTCTCGCTGGGTTCAGGTTAACCAAGTGGATGAGTGACGAGCGAGAGGTTTCAAATGCCACCCCGGTTGATGAAAGAAACAAGGCCATAAAGCCCACTGTTGTGGATCAGATGCCAACTGTGGGAACGCTAGGTTTGGCTCGGAATATTGAGCTGGATGCATCCAAATATCATGTCCACACCAAGGATGGGCAAACAACAGGAAGGGCTTTGTCGGCACAACTGGCTGCAGTCTACTAACCTTTGGGTTAGGCCGATCCGTTCATCCTAACGATGAATCAATCTTTTCGAGATTCCTGCCGGAAAAAGGTTGGTCGGGATAAACCGCTGGACATGGATACTGGAGCAAAGTAGGAAGAGGTGAGGTAGGTTGTGGAAGGGATCAAATTAATAAGAGTGCCACGGCGGCATGCATGTGATGTTTTTGTGTGCAGATGTGGATGTTGAATTGCACATATTATGCGGTACTTCTGAAGTGGGCTACGGGGCAGTGTCCTAATTTGGGTTTGTATCCGGTGGGTCAGACTCAAAATGTGCACTTGTTTCTGCCAAATCGCACTTGGCATCTCTAAAGGCTATTTTCATACCAAGGTTGGAACTGACTTCAGCTGTTGCTACCGTGCAAAGATCGCAGAAATTAATAAAATGAAAACGGATCTGAAGTTGCATGACGTTTGGCATAGAACCGATTCTAACGTAGCTCGTTGTCACTGGAAGAATGACAGGGGATTTTTCGCTAAGTACTTGTCAAACAGTGTCTGAGACGCGTGCCTGCTCACTTTCCACTCGGTGGAGATACGTGTCAGGAAAAGAGAATCCGGCAGACCTGGCCTGTCGAGGGGCGCAACTGGAAGATAAGGACCGTCAGCTATGGTTTACTGCCCGCAGGTTGTGTGTTCCTCACGGATCACCGAATCTGAAGAAGAAGCGCCTATCGAAGTGTAGCCTGAGCTACTGGAGATGGAGATGCGTACGGTGGCTAATGCAATAAACCGTAGCCCACTTCAAACATACTTTGAGCGCTGTTCTTCGGGACTACATTATTAAAAAGTATTTCGCAGATGTTGCGGAACAAGCAGTATCTCATTACTATTAACGGACGAAGTGACATGTCATGGCTAGTGGGTTATTTAACGACTCAGGAGATCGGAAGTATTTATGGGGCGGTTGTGAGGATGGGGCGAGCAAAATGCTTCCCTAAGGAAAATGGCTCAAAGGAACGAGGTAATTACTTCAGTGACCGTCTTTCAAGCAGCTTCGCACAAAAAGTGAGTCACATACTAACTGCCGGGCTGTCATGCGTGGAGGGGGTTTAATTTGGCCCATCGTTTTGGAAGAAGCTAAGCATTCCGTCATTCTGCCAAAGCCGCACAGGATCACTGAGTTAATTTTAGGCATTATCCTGAAACAGAAGATCATATTCGCTGGTCCCAAGTCTTATCGAATATTCGCCGGTGGTTCTAGATTGTAATGGTCAAGGCGGCCTTTTGTCATGTTCCCGGGAAAGGCTTGTGCTATCGCAGAACGACAACTTTTCCGTACACACAACAAACGACATCTCTATCGGTTGAACGTACGACAAATGTCGATTAAGATTTTGTGTATGTGGTGGTAGAACGTTTTGGATCACCTTTGTTAAGCCTAGCGGGACCGAAGTGAAACGGTATGGCTGTTTATTCGCATGCATTATTGCGGGGCGATGCACATAAAAGTTTGGCGCTCTTTGTTTGCGGATTTCTTCTTTCAGGAACCAGCTTATTCCGTGGCCTGAGAAGGTCAACCCTATTTTCTTTTCAGAGATAACAGGAGCAACCTTAGGTGGGCTTGATTATAAATTCGAGGGTTTGTCCAAGAACTATCAGAAGACGAAGTGACTGGCTTTCCATCAAAAAGTAATATTGAATGGAGGTTCGGGCCACCAAAATCTGGCCGCTGAGGTGGAGTTTGGTGACGCGTGATACATCTAGTGAGCCGTGCGCTATATTCAATCGCCCATGGTCTTCCTGTGACGGATGGAAGTTTGATGAAACTTTTGGCAGAAGTAGAGAGAATCCTCGGCGATCTCCCATTCGTGCCAGTGAAAGATGATTGCGGGTCCTTGAGGTATTGACTCCAACTTTCTTCTGTTGCTTCACTGTAACGGCACTGTGTCTGATGGCCAGGATTTCTCCCATACCTGCGTCAGACACTGTAGAAAGGTAAAGTCGTTAGCCGACTTATTTTGGAAACGTTGGAAGACTGAGTGTGTCCGTATGTTACAAGAAGGGCGAGAGGGTGGATAAAAAGGAGGGTCTGAAAACGGGATTTAGTTCTTCTAGAAAGCGATAGTTGTCATAGAAAACAATGGCCTCTAGAGCTTGTTAGCTAAGTGCTGTTTGAGAAGGATGTACTTGTCACAGGGATTTGGTCCGCACGTCCAGCAGGTTGTTGTGGCGTGACCCGAGTAAACTTTGTTTGTCATGAAGTGCGAGTGGTCAGTTTAATAGCGAGTAGCATATCCTGTCGGTTTTTGAAAGTTTGTCATGGCCACTAATCTAAGTTATGTTTTTACTATTGTTGTTGATGCGCACATGGCCTCATATTCTGTCTGCCTGATGAACGTCAACGGTAAGAAGTAAATGGTCTAGTTAGGTTTGGCTTTTAATTGGTTGTCACTACTTTGTAGCGTTGATTACTCTTCCACCGCACTAAGTTACCGCACTTGTGCCCGTATGCCCGTTCTGCTGAATGTGACATGATTTGCTTCGGATTGCAATGGAGTATGTTCATCACCTGTGCTCCAGCAATGTGTAAGGAGCAAATACTGGAAATCTTCCCAGACGCTTTACCAGCTTTGTGAATCTGACTACATTTGACATTACTTTGAAAAGCCTGTCCACACGTTGCACATTTGTTTACCTGTGTGAGACGTTTGAATTGGGCCTTGAAACGTTTCTGAATGTCACGCATGGGCCTCGGGGCTTTGAACCTCAGGGGTTTCCCAGTGGAGTTTATTTGGCCGCATACTTGAGGTTTGTATATATTTGTACCTTTTGAGAATTTCAGTTTAGTACGGTAGAAACTAGGAATCAATCTTGTTCTGGTTTTGGGATTCGTTTGAATTGGCTACGCGTTGTTCGATTTGCGAGAACTGACTTACACAATGAGCGCGAACAGTGTTTGGTTTGTTGCCAACTAAAAAGGTCAGACGAACGGGCCCTTGCTGTCCGTACGGGCCCACCTGCACAGTCACATGCGTACTTCCGGGTTCGGAAGTAGCAAACCTACTTTTGGTCATTGCCCGTAGGGGCTAATGTTCCGGGTGATCGTACACCAGTTGCTACTCCAGGTGGCGTACCTCAGAGGTTCAGTGTCGGCTGCCGGGATTGAAACAGGCACAATAAGAGGGGAAATATTGAAACGTGGCCTATCTTAACACCGAAGTGGGGCCTTTTCCCTGGGTTAGATTCCCATTACCGCAGCTTCACTGCAGAGCAGGTCACCATTGCGGCCCTTCCAGTTTGGTTCTCGGAACAAGATGAAGCATCCCAATGGACCGGGAAGCAGCAAAACGCCCCAAGGAGCTATGCAGTTCGTCATGCGGAGCACCTATCCTGGCCTTCCCAGACACGGTGGGGCCCATTGGCGGCTCATCCTAGGCACCGATACTTCAAACAAGAGCATTGTATCCAATGATGTGCCAGAACCGAGATCGGGTAGGAGTACATCGAAAAGCCAATGCGCGGTGTGAAATGCCATGGTAAAACGATTTTGATCAACGGCGCATTGGGGTTGAAATCAGTAGTATGTGTTTGAACTTTCTGTCACCGCGAGCAACCTTTTCCGAGACTGGTTTCACAGTCGCACAATTTCGTCCGACTGCAAAGCCAGTCCTGAAAAAGGTTGCCCGCGTTGTCAGAAGCTTCGAAAACGCACTAGCCGCCTCGGCTTCGCTGTGGTACTGACCAACGTAATTTGACCGGGGCTATGCTGCTTTAGTCTTACAGAGACAGGAGGGGCATTGCACGTGCGATCCCCCTCGGGAACAGAACAGTTATCATGCAGAAGCAAAGTATGGTACGACACAAGTTGTTGACTCTAGTTTACTTCGTTCACTGCGTCGACATTCTCTTTTGCGTAGCCGATTACTCGTCCCAACGGACCGGCTACTCCACGCGCTCCCAATCGATTTCAGAAATCACCGAATTCGATCGTACTACCTGTCCTACCAGCACTCCCCCAGTCTTTACTGGTCATTCTGATACTGACCAAACGTCCCTCTATTGGTCCTCGACCTACACACACAGTAATCTACCCAGGACTGTCTCATCCACCTCATTTGTACCAGGACTAGCAACGCCACTACCTCTATCTCCTCCAGCCCCAACGCTCGCACAACTGCCTGTTGCGACAGTACAAGGAAGCACAACACGTATGTCTGTTTTCGTCATCAATATTCGCGCACTACCAGCAAAAACTCACCTTCAGCGTGCCCGGGTCCTTATGTCTAACTACGATTTCATCCTCATCACGGAAGCGTGGCTTGAAGCAAACACCCCCAACTTAGACTTCACAATATCTGGTTACAAGGCTTTCAGCAACTCTGGAATACATTGTCGAGGAGGGGGTTGCCTAATATACTCCAGAGAATCTTTTCCTGTTTCTTTAATGCAACACCCTGCCCTCGACGCGGTTGATGACTCAGTCTGAGTAACAGTTAAACTGCAGTCAAAAGAACTCTTGCTTGGATGCATTTATCGATCACCTGAATCAACCGGGGACAATAATGTACCTTCTACTGACGCCTCCCACTTTGCCTCTACTTACCCCATCGATCACAAGTTGATCGCAGGTGATTTCAACGCTCCATGTGTGTGGTGACCATTGCACTCTGGCCCACGACGTTATCGGGATTTCGTTACCTATAAACATCTCGGTAGTTGGACTCAACACGTTTAATCACCTACGAGAGGAAACAACACTAGATCTTCTGTTTTCTCAAGGGCCTAATAAGGTAACCACCTCTGTAGGAGATAGCTTCCCCAGGTGTGATCACAGGGCCGTCTCGTGCGGGTTCTCTGAACCAAAGTTAGTTATTTCCTCTGTACCGTCTGCCAGAACATATAACTTAGCTCACCGGAGCAGCCCTCCAAACATAATCAGATCTCAGAATTGGGAGACATCGTTTCTTTTGCCCGATCCCCAGGTGGTAGCAGATCAGCTACATTCTATTCTCAATCAGTCCTTAAACACCATCACCCCAACTATACCACCACTGACGAATTCCAGAACAAACAGACTCTAGCGGATGAAATCTAAACTCTCCAAACTTCAACGACTTGCACTCAAAACCCTGGGATTTTCGGTATATATCCAAATGGACCGACTGTCAGCGAAAATCAAATCACAAGCTGAACTAATGCTTACTCAGCAAGAATCAAAAGCTTTGTACCACCCCTAGAAGACGAAAATCCTAAGTAGGTTGATGAGAACAAGAAACCACCAACCCCACAAGATTATACCTTCCATCACTGTTAACAACTCCCATATGGATAAACCGGAACAAATAGTTGAAGCTTTCAACACATTTTTCACTTCAGCTCTAATGGCCAGTGTTCCCATTCCTGGAATACCCTCTTCATGTTTACCCAGTGAGACTCTGTCTACAGTATCATTTCACCCCAACCATATTTCTTTACTTCTAGTCTCTATGAAACCGTCTTACCGCCCAGGTCCGGATGGCATTCAGCCGGCTGCTTTTACCCTGGGGGGGGGTCCGGACATTCCTATCCTTCTATCTAATTTATTTAACCTGTTTATGAAATTTAGCTCGTTCCCTAATCAACGGAAAACCTCCACGATTATTCCCTTGCACAAAATTGCTCTGTTCATGTTCTCGAGAATTGTCGTCCCATTAATCGTACACCGATTATCTCCAGAATCATGGAGAAGCTCACTGAGAATAAGATAATGGCCTACCTCTTAACAAATAACTTGTGCAATGTGGGGCAACACGGTTTCCTGAAAAGCCGTTCGTGCTCTACTTGTCAAGTTAACTTCTTGAACTCAGTCACGGAGGCTACTGACAAAGGCCTGTCCATAGTTATTATCCTGCCCGATATGAAGAAGGCTTTCGACCGATTCTCACACACTCGGCTGCTATCACAGGCCAAATCTTATGGCATCAAGGACCCGTTTCTCAGTTGGTTGGATTCTTATTTCTCCGACAGTCATCAGTTGGTTCAGATTAATGGTTCTGTCTCCAAACCCAAACCTGTCACCAGTGGTGTCATACAAGGCAGTGTTTTGGGTCCACTACTCTTCCTCATCTACATAAATGATGTTTTCAGTGTTGTTAGCCATGGCAGTCTCACCCTCTTCGCGGACGACACCAAAATCCTGTATAGTTTTGATTCTAGTCAGCTTGGTACAGTTATCAGTGATATACGATAAGATTTAACGGCTCTTAGTTTTTGGTGCACCACTTCATTAATGAAATTTTCTGCGGAGAAAAGCAACATTCTTACGTACAAAAGCAATATCCTTCCGGGTATGTTAAGTATTGACGGTCACCCAGTTTCTGTCAACCCATTAGTACGAGACTTAGGTTTGCGGTATTCAGCCACCCTCACCCTCTGAACATACCACCACTCAAATTGCTAAGGCTAGAAGACTTATAGGCCCGCTTCATAAGACATTCCGCCTCCCAGAAAGCAAGTTCAGCACATATAAGACCCACCTCAGGCCACTTCTGGAATACTGTTCCATATTCTACTCTAACACGCTCCAGTGGGACAGAGTGGCTATTGAAAAGGTTCAACGGCTAGCGACAAAAGAGTTAATAGGCTTGACCACTCAACTCAATGACAGCCAACGCTGTGAACATTTGAAACTAGATCCACTACGGCTTGGACGCATGAAGCTGAACCTCGTATTATTTCATAGTGTTGTTGTAAAGCGAATCATAGAATCAGCACCGCAGTTCAGAACCCTAACGGACTCTCAGTATTCTTTAAGACTGAGAGACAACACAGTTACTGTTCCCATTTCTAGAACTGCTCTTGGATCCAACTTTTTCCTGGTTAAGTATGCAGCTTTATGGAACAAATTACCCCATGATATACGTTCTGTAAGGCCATCCAAGGCGTTTAAGGCCCACACAAGCAAATACCTCACAGTACAATATGTAATCCAACTTATAGATCCGTACACAATTGAAGAAAGGGCTTTTGAAGTTGGATTAGGTTTCTAATAGTTTTCGAACTCCGTTTTTTCTGGACCTCATTGTCTTTTGGACCATAGCCGCGCTTGATTCCTCCACTCATGTAACTCACCCATTCTTTTTGCTTCTGTTCCACATCTGATCCTGCCATTTGCGTCTCTAGTTCTCCCTCGACAAAGTCCGACATGCACAGTCGTTGAACTTTCTCTAGAGTGCCGCACTAACCGGACTCAAGCCCCGTTTATGGCCGCATTTTCTTTCTTTTTCTTCTCCTCTCTCTCCATTCTGCAACTTTCACTTTCTTTTGTTCTACGATTTCCTACAGAATGGTTTTATCTTCAGTCCGGTAATTCTGTTCCACTTTCATCTGTTTTGCTATATCTGGCATCAAATAATTTTCCAGTTCCTCCCATCCTCTCATCTTTCTTCCCATAGCCACGGCGTGGCTAATAATAACCTGCTTCTTGACATTCATCTACTCACTCTTCTTCTCCCCCTTATCAGACCTTGCCATATTACACTTTAATTTGCATACGGATACCTAGCCCGCAATTGTAAATCCAGTTCAAAGCTCCATCAAGATCATACTTAATCGCTAGACGTCACCTGACTTTTACTCACTATTACGCCTGGGACTCAGGGTTTTGAGATGGCTCTCCACCATCAGTCTGCTCCTCATACAATGCCTTGTTTTTCTACGCGATGCTCACCCGCCACTGATCAAGAAGTTGTTTTGTCCGGACCTATAACCAATTTTCTACCGAAACCATTCTCTCCCTTATTTACCAGTTTTTGGTATACCGAATCCTATGATCTTTACAGTTCATCGGTTTTCACGTTCAGCGTGCGCCTCTCGGCAGGAAATCGTTGGTTTATCTGTCCTAATCACCCGTTGCCACTGCACTAGCTAGCGTTCAACCTCTGCGGAGCCAGTGGTGATACCTTTCCACCAACTTCGTCGTGCCAGTAAAATTGCCCTGTATATCAAAATCGGCAATGCATTTATCAGATGGCTGGCATACGTACCGGAACCCGTCCGACTCTGTTATTGGCAAGAGCAAACTGTTAAGTAATAGCCCCAGGAATACTGCTATTATCTGAGCGATTGTTCTACTCTATCTTTTTCTTTCACTGCCTGTGGCAGCAACACCCCTGAAGGTTATGACATCCGGCCTGTAGCGGTCTCACAATAAGAGGAAACAGTCATCCCTATCAGTCTCGGACCCAATGGGCCACGTGTAAAGAAAGGCGGGTCAAGGAGAAAAGGGAAGTTTACCCTACGGCGTAAATTCGCTCTCCCTCTCAATAATAAAAAAGACGAAAAGATTCACTTCAGGCTGGGAAGGTCTTGGGCTAATGCCCTCTGCCCCCTTCATTACAGATTTATTTCTTATAACAGCCTAGACCCTACCCTGCAAATGGGAAACCCCACGCTTTCGAGTTAACCTGCAGTTCTTTTTGTCTAGACCGGTGCGGTGTGACAGCACGCCGTTCGAGCTCTCCACGTATGCTTGCCGACCTCGCCTTACTCAGCTTAAACCCTTTTGAGTCCCCCGCAAAATCCTTGACCAGCTTGCTGATGTTTAATGCAGTAGTCGGTGCACGGTCTGAGTGGATACATCATGCGACCTCTGCTCCGACGGCACCCCGGTATTGATACGCCTACGCCTAACAGCTGTGGGCAAAGCCTCGCCTGCATTGGTTGTTGGAACGAGGGGAGTAATCATTGCACTTTTATAATTTATTATCCACAAGTTTACTTTTTCTGTTCCCTCGAGCCCAAGCACTAATAATATTGTCCAAAGTCAGCGATTATTTTTCTGCTACCATATAGACTCAGTTACAAAACCAAAATTCTTACTGACACTAATTCCCTTAGTAAATTGTTATTCCTTTAATGATAGGTGCCCACCTTCACCTAATTTTCTTGTCCCAGGCTATAACTCAGTGGTTTCATCGTCCTTTTTCTTGTACTCCTCCGTTATTCGAGTCCTACCGCGCAGATGACCATCCTTTAACAACCAACACTCACCGATCAGCGTATTTGCCCACGGTATGTTAGGACCCCATTCCACCTAGAAAGTGTATGTATCTGATTACACATGAACCCACGGAGAACCAGCACATTCGCATCCACATAAAAAGGCCTGACTTTAGCTCTGAGCGTCTCCTTTTTTATAATTTCTCCGCCCCCACCTACAGCCACGTCAAAAACCTGACTGCTGTCCTCCCTTTTCCCAATCCCATTTCTGACCCAATCATCTTTCAGTGCTTTATTTTTGATCCTCAAATGGGCCCCTTTACTATTCTACCACCTATCAGCCTAACCATTTTGCACTCTGGTTAAGCACGCGCTTAATATCTCCATCACCAACCAAATGCCCCAAAAAACTACGAGTCTCGGCCCGTTAATTTCTAGTAGATCGGCCCACTGGCCATCAAGTAGCATTATCACTCTAACTTTCGTTAAGCCGTTAATCATAACCCCCAACCGCCGCATTCTTCAGACTGCCGCATTTCTCCTCTATTCCAGAACACGCTGGTCACCTGGGTAGCCCGTCAACTAAATCGACGTTATCTCTGGATTACCTAACGGACTAAACGACTTGATGGATCGGATTGACCGTGGTTAAACCTAAACTCACACCTTATGACGCTTTATATGGTGCACCTTACATGGCTAACTAGTGATCACAATCCCATAACAAGGATTACAATCATTCATGATAGTCTCACCGGACCGCCGGACGGACTCCTGACATCACCCATCAGCATCCATTTCCCGTACTCCACACGAACAGTTCATTTCATTCTGCGTGCAGGACCGGAGTCTGGCCCTCGCCGCTGCGTTCCGTACCTACTCTCCCTATTTCGTCAGCCTAGCCCTGTTTGACTGCTGCCCTCATCATGCACTACATGCATCAACAGAAACCAATGTCTTTATGAAACAAAATACCGTCCACTTGGTTATTCATTCTTTTATCAAGTATGCAGAAAACCTCACTTTTACACTTGGCTTCCTATGTTCTTTCGGGTCTGGCCTCTACCAGTCACCGCAGTCTTCCTTCCCCTTCGCCACATGTGTATATTTGCTTGGTTGCACCAGCAGCGTTTGTCTCTAACAGTGTTTCCTCGACGGCTTGTTGAAATTTCCAGTTCTGTGTCCGTTCACCATTCACGCTCCTTGAAAGCACACTGCATTCCTGGTGAGGGTTTCCGCCTCCATGTAATTTTCTATATAATATCGGAATTACCTTTACAGAAAAGCCAATCTGATTATCCCATTCAACTTACTTGCATTTGTATCACATGCACCCCCAAAATGAGTTATCCAATGGAGGGTTAATCTTCTCTTTATCATGCAGTCATCTCCGACTGCACTTTCATTACACCATGTTAACTCTATTTTTAATTTCCCTTTGGTAACACTCTCAACCAGTTTCTCAATACTGATTCCTCAAACATCCAGTTGGTGCTACACCGCGTCTCTTTCTACACTTCCTGACACTTCTTTGAACCTCTTTCACTCCACCGCTCTCTCTCTATCTTCATCGACTGCACGCCAAATTCCGTAAATCGCCGTGGCTCATTCTGGACTATTGGATCCGTCGTAGACAGTTATCGGAACCCATAAGGCAAGTTGTGTATTATTCCTGTCTCAACTCCCTGTTCATGTTGTGATGTCTGATACCAGTTGCTTTATGGGTTCTTGCAAACACTGCACTTTTACCCTTCTTCAGTATCGCTATATCTGCATTCTTACGTCCATCCCGCTAACAGCATTGTCCCCGTTCCGAATTCGAAACCGATTCACAACGGCCGCGCCGACCCTCTCCTCTTTAGCTCACTTAAACAGCGTCCCGGCCAATTGTTCTATTACTGCAAATGTGTGAACCATGAACTTCAAAATTGTGATTACCTTACATTACTGTGAATTGCTGTGTTCTCTGATCATGCCTTGTGCATGTGTCTTGACCACGATCAAGAAATATACAATTATTATTATTATTATGGTCTTACAGAGACAGGAGGGGCATTGCACGTGCGATCCCCCTCGGGAACAGAACAGTTATCATGCAGAAGCAAAGTATGGTACGACACAAGTTGTTGACTCTAGTTTACTTCGTTCACTGCGTCGACATTCTCTTTTGCGTAGCCGATTACTCGTCCCAACGGACCGGCTACTCCACGCGCTCCCAATCGATTTCAGAAATCACCGAATTCGATCGTACTACCTGTCCTACCAGCACTCCCCCAGTCTTTACTGGTCATTCTGATACTGACCAAACGTCCCTCTATTGGTCCTCGACCTACACACACAGTAATCTACCCAGGACTGTCTCATCCACCTCATTTGTACCAGGACTAGCAACGCCACTACCTCTATCTCCTCCAGCCCCAACGCTCGCACAACTGCCTGTTGCGACAGTACAAGGAAGCACAACGCGTATGTACAGTGCTGTACAGTGCTTCCATGGTTTTCAATAGTGAGTTGAGCGTTCAAGCTGCATGATGAATCATATTATATACAAATCTAATCTCCTAAAACTCAATTGCAAACAAGTTGTTGACTCTAGTTTACTTCGTTCACTGCGTCGACATTCTCTTTTGGGTAGCCGATTACTCGTCCCAACGGACTGTCCTTTATTGTTGTGATTGAAGGATTTCTAAGATCCCGAATGACGGGTTGCCAGATGGCAGGAATGTGCACATGAATACTCTTTTTCCCATCAACGTGGTCCCGGCCGATCCCGTTGAGAAGCGACGACATGTCCAACCGGCCGCGCAGGGTTCACGGAGAGTGCCATCTGGTTGAGGAAAGTCCCTTGAGAGCCCCGTGGTAACTAGCTTTTGCGAAACCCTTCAGCCACGTACATTTTATCTGCATTTCGTATCGCTCATGTAAGTATGCACCAACCTTTTGCCGTTTGCATCCAACGGGCCTTTATGTCATGACTCGTTCGGACCTGTGCGACTCACTTGCTCGTCTTCTCACGCAGTGAACTTTGCTCTGGTTTTGAGTCCTAGTGACCGCATATTTTGGGTTTGTATATGTTTTTTAAGTTAGTGATTCAGTGTTTCAATTCGGTGTAAGACTCCAACCGCTATCGTTCTGGTTTGAGGTTCGTGTGAATTGGCAACGGGTTGCTCGAATCTCATTTCTGTTGACTAATAAGGAGAATGTCTTCCTTGCACTTCACAAGTGGCACTGGTTGGCTTTGGAGTCAAATACTAATGGCAGGTTATCCAGCCTTAGGACCCGGAAAGTGCTTTGGCATACCGGCGACTTACGGGTAGTGGAGCCTGCCCAGCTACCCTCCCAGATCTTGGGACCTCTTGTGAAACAAATCGCCTGTGGCCCCAGTGGAATAGCCTCAACTAGGTGGCTGGACCTCGGTCGATGCAGTACGGCCCAAATGCCCGCGACCACTCGTAGTTCCGCGGCCGCAAAAAAAAATGTGGCACAAAATCTCCAATACGGCCTCGGGCATCCGAGTTAGTGTGAAATGTATGAAACCGCACGGGTAAGATGTTCGTGGCCACACCAGCAAAGAGACCTCAAGGCAGCCCGTGGAGAACGCCAAATGTGCACCAAAATAAAAGACCCCATTCCGGATAGAGGAACGCCTTCGGTCTCTGCCAGAGCCGACCTCCCGAATAAAATGATGGAAACTGATATAAAGGAGCCATTGTCAAGAACCCAGGATGAGATAACGTGTTTTATTGTCACGGTGGACATTTCACGAAATAGGCAAATGCGCAGGTTCAACAAAGTAAGGAAAGGTACTTATTCTGTAGACAGAACAAGTTCTGAGAAATTTCCGGCCATAGCAGTTGAGCAGAAATATAGACCGCCATTCACCGCACGCTCTAATTCATTGGAACCCACACTCAGCCCTGACGTCGTACCCGGCTTCGGGCCAAGGGAAGCGTGCCAGAGGCCGAAGTGTGAGTAGAGATTTCCCGCCGTAGTGGCTTGGCCAGGCATCAAGTTTGGGCTTGACTAAGGGGAAAACCATGTGGCACAGAAGCCGGTGTGCCCATGTTAGTGACCAAGTATTTCGAGCTGTTGATTTTGTCAGTGCGCCTACGTGTGTGCGTCTAAACATCGGTTACGTCCGTTTTGTTACAGGACTGTCATCCGCCCTAGTGAACGAACATTGAGAACGGCCATGGAACCTATAACCAGCGGTGCCTGTTATTTGTTCCAACTGCTTATTATAACAGGGGCTCCTTACTACAGATTGCCATTCTCAGACGGGCTTACATTTCCATTTTACAGCCTGCATTACATCAACCAACATCGGCCACCGAAAGTCGTTTACCCTTGACAAAAATAGTGGTATATTTCTCAAACGTGATTGAGGGGCACGCATGAATGCATGATCACATGGCACAGCAACACTCAACGGTAACAAATATTCACAGGTGTTGGAGGGAGGGGGCACACCATACCGACAGTAAATTAAATCTGGACGGTGTTGTAAGAAGTCAGGTGATACCAAATTGCACGGTAAATACGAATCAGTTACAAGGTCGGTTAAAGGGTAATCAAATTCTGGAAACCATGGAATTAATTAAAAGGGTGGCCTCATAAAATGCTAAAGTTGCATGAATTTGAGGATGATGCAGACAATGGTTGACGAAAGCTTACTCGGGTTCACTGCACGAAGTAAGTTACAGTGAAGCAGACAGACGGGAGGAAACTATAAAATTTCCCGAGGGATCGAGGATCAGTATCTGGCCAGAGATGTTGGGGGAAGTTTGGCGGTAAACATCAGAGAAATAATCAATTGGTGACGTCAAGGACGAGATGTCAGAAAATCTTTTATCATGGTGACTTGTGCTGCTGTAGAGTGATTTCATTCTTCCAGATATGCGGAGTTGGAGAAGATGAAAATTCCAACATAAGGAATGGGATCCATGATAGCTTACGAGGAATACTCATCAGTTATCCGTGTTATAAAGTGGGCATGGAGACGGTTCAATCTGGATCCAAATGCCAAGCACGAATATGGCACTTACTGGACGAAATATAGAAGGTGAACGACAGAAGAAACAGTAGCGTTAATGTGCCAGCCGTGGATGACGATGGCAGTGGTGACGCCGTTTCCTGAAACAGTGGATATAAAAAGCGGTATGAAAAACAATAGTTCGGTATGATTGTATATTTTGAATTCGTAAGACGTGACTGGCCGAATATTTTATCGTAGACATGCATAAAATAGAGCAGCGTTGAAAATGAGAAGGAATACGGAGACAAGGATGGAAGGTATACCTGACATAAGCCGAAACAGGCTGTGGGAGATAACGATGGGTACAAACGTACCTGGTGGAATTTAGGCCACCGGAAGATACTCTGGGAAAATGGTCATGATCTTCAAAGCGGGGTAAATTATGGATGAAAATTAGAGATAAATAAGGATGCGACATGATAGAATTCGATGTGTCCCTTGAACTGTAGAGGGTTCATGAAGTTTCGGGAGTGAAGTGAATGAGTCTCACCACTTCCATTGATCCCAGTAAAGCAGCGGTCCTAAAATTTCTTGATGTGATCGTTGCATTTGACCGCGTGCCACACTCTCGGCTTTTGTCCAAAATCCTCTCACTTGACAGAGTCGGACATGCACTCAGGGTTCAGGTCAAACTCGTCCGTTTACTTGCAGGCAGTGCTGGTCGGTGACGGTCCGTCTTCCGTTGAACCGATCACCTGTGGAGTTATTCAGGGTAGTGTCTAGAGTTCGCTTCCGTTTCCCATGTTTTCTAATGATACTTCATATACCTTTGACAACGGCATTAACTTAATCTTTGCCGACGGCAGTGAATTCCCATGGCTTTGAAGCTAAATACCTTTTCGTCGACTCAGAGAACACGAAAGAATACCTGAGTTCCCCTGGCCGTCTGCATAGAAAGCTTTGAGCAATAAATAGTCAAATTCCTACGAATCCCAAAACCAAAACAACATCGATTCGTAACTTCCAAGATACCCAATTATTGAAAGAAAAACGTCATAAAACAAGTACGTACCTCAAATGTGCCATCACACAGACTCTAAACAAGTACCAGGTTCACTGCGTGTGAGGGACAGGCACGTGTGTAAGTCAATTCTCGCAAATCGAGCAACACTTAGCCAATTTGAACGAATCTCAAAACCAGAACAAGATTGATTCGTAGTTTCTACGGTACTAAACTGAAATTCACAAAGGGTAAAAATATATACAAGCATCAAGTATGCGGCCAAATGGACTTCACAGTAAAACCCAAAGGTTCAAAGCCCCGTGGTTCAAGCACGACGGTCAGAAACGGTTCAAGACCGAATTCAAGTTTCTCACCTGGACAAACAAACGTAAAAAGTGTGGTATATGAGCAAGCTTTTCAAAGTAATGTCAAATATAGTCGAATTCACAAACACGGAAAATTTGGAAGGATGTTCAATATTTGTCCTTAAAACGTGCGTCACGCAGGCCCAAGACAGGATATGACAAATAAGCGCGTTGGGCGCGAGTAAACAAGGAATAGTTCATGGAAACGTAAGTTGTACGAAACACGCAAATGATACATGTAAGTGAGTGATTTCACGAAATCACGATGTTATAGTGCCTTCGAAGGATCTTCAACAACCGGTCGTTTCACCGCCCACCACAATCCTTAAAAACCCAGCAGAGTCCGAGATTTAAAATAAGGGCACTGATTATTCCTACCTACGTTGGTTCTGCTGTCAGTGCTTGTAACCATTATTGTTGACGCCCAGAATCCACCCACACATGCACCGTCACACGAGATCCGGTGGCCAGGCCCACGTGATGTTCTTCTGCTTTGCCCGCAAGGGCCGCGGCTCGGCAGCAGGCACAAAGGGCGAAAAGGTGTGGAGACTACAAGTCCATGTGTCGCATTCGAGAAGGCAGTCGTGAACTTTTGCGTGCATGTGTATGTGCAAGGAAACCATAGAAGTGGTCACACATGGAATCGTTTTCATCGATGTCCATGACAAAAAGAGGAGTCGTGAAACAGCGTCATTTGTTGATGGAACGAGGGGCAGAACTGCCTTTCATGCCAGTGCAGGGAGTGTGAGTGGACGTGTGTTTGGGCATGTGAGGAAACCACAGCAATTACCACATACGAAAACCTTCCCAGCAATGAGAACAACTGAACAAGACTTGACACCCAATTAAAAGCTTATTACGGTTTTCGGAGCAGATGTTACAAATCCTGCTGCAACCCAGGCATAGCACTCTCGTCCATCCATTGTTGTCGTCCTTGGGAGTACAACCCCTTGCTTGATGCCCCACGCGGTTGTCATGAGACAGCAAGCAACTACTAGACGAGAAGACAACGTAAAACCCGTGAGGCAATGTCGTGTTTATGTGTGGGTACGGGGCGAACTGTCTTGCACGCTTGTGTGTGTAGGTACGAGTAGGAATCAGTGTGTGAAAACAAAAAAACACCATTTGTGGAACATTCTTGTGAGTAGCACACAGTCGCTGGGCCCTCAGGGCAATATAACGATCTACTGAAGTTTGGTGATAAAAGTTCTAATCACTCATAGTATGTCCGTTGACCAATGTGGATATGTTTGTGCAAGTGTACAGGAAATTCTCGCTAGACAGATGAGTGCCACGATACCATTGCTTTAGTTTTTTACTTGGTCTGAAACTTGCAGTTGAGTGCTACTGAGAGCCCGAATCCTGATTGTCTATTGGTCAGTATTCACCTTCCAGAAAATTGATGCTGAGCGAGTCGCGAGTCAACATTCCCTTGGCGGTCCTTCACCGTTCTTATCAGCCCGTCGGAACTCATAATGGCTTCCACTATAACACCCAAGGGCTACGTGCTAAGGTGGGCATGTTCATCGGTGACCGCGACTACATCGCCTACTTTGAACGGTCTATCTTTGGTGAGCCACTTTTGTCGAGTTAGCCATTGCATCCAAAACACTCTGGCCAAGTTATTCCACCGTTTACAACCATGAAAGGGGATACCACGGAGGCCCGCCGGCCCTTGGAATCCAAGGTTTGACCTTAGGGCCAGCAGATCGCCTGGAGTAAATGCCGGAGGGTGGGGTCGCTGGTAGTTACTAGATTCCAAAAATAGGTCGCACTTCGGGAGCACGAATTGGCTGGGTTCTCAGCGGGCTTAACATGCTGGTGCCGGTTCACATTAGTTTCGTCGTGTATGACTGTTAGCCGATTAGCGATGAGAGTGCTGAAACGGATCCTGACATTATTGATGTATTACGGCACTATTGTTGAGTCTGTAGTGACCCCGATCATTACGAGAAAATGGCCTTTTTCTTGACACTATTTTGGATCTGTTTCCTCTACGATATCTTCTGACGTTTGATGTTGACCTCGTCACTTTGCTTCTTTGCGAACGTTTTAATCGACCGACTTTTCAGAAGCTCTCGGCCATCTAGTTTTGAATTCTTTCGCATACCTTTCCTCGTCTATTGTATGCGCTGGCGGTATGCCTTCTGCACAGCCGTTGCATTCACTTACATTCGGCTTATTTCTCGTATCGGTACTCTTTCGTTGCCACTGCGTACAGAATACACGGCATCTGCCAACCGAATTGCATCTTCTTTATTCGCCCGGTAGAGGGGATTACATTGGAATTTCTCTTTAAGACCTAATAGAAAACAAGTTCACCAGCCGCCTTCAAACCTCCTTTACAAGTCCCTCCAAAACCTGGCTGACCAATAATATTAGTCGAGGCACCCGTCTGTCGCTTGTACTGCCCTTAAGGTCAACCCGGCTGCATTGAGCTCAAGAAGCCAGGTGCAAACGGATTTCAGTGGGCTGAAGCGAGCTTTAGCGAACAGAATCATCGTAGTATAGTGTCCACTAACAAGGTACCACCGTCCATGCACCATACTCTGGTACCCAACTTCGGACTCGTCAGAAAATGAGTGCAACTCTCCCGTCTGTGTAGTATGCTCAAAAGGTGGGCCCATAGCAATCCCTACGTCCCCCAATTTCTTTAAATTGTCCAAGAGCTCTCTCCTTTCTAGCCTCTCTTTGTCAAGCGACTGGTCCCAGTCAACATTCTCCCGACAGAGCAGTAGCAGCGTTGTCTTTCCTGGCAGCAACCGAGGGGAAACAAAACCGAGTGGGTCGAACAGGCTAGAGAAGGCGGACAGAATGCCGTGGCGAGTAACTGGTTGGCAGAAAAAGTTCAGCTTTGAGACGAGTTAGTCCGCTTCCGCGTTCCATTGTATTCCTAGGGTGCTTTCTGTTGGGGTTCGTGGCTCTTTCAAATCTCAAACCCCTTCTGCCTTCTGGTGGCGCGGAATGGCTTTAAGAACCTCCTTCGCGATCGATGTCCAATTCGCAAGGCGGGGACCGCCCTTTTCTAGCGGCTGTGTTAGCACCCATTAAGGGTTACGGCCGATTCAACGCCATCGAACGGTCCAAGGTAGTCGTCGAAGCAGAATTTTCTGCCGGCATCTTCCACTACTGACTGGCGAGTCAGAGCTCCACACTAGTTTGCTGCTTCTTGCAGGGAGTAGTTTGCACAAAAGGGTGGGGACATCGCTCTGAAGGAGTGAAGTGCCATTGGGTAATCTATCATAGCGTTGTTCAAATATTTCTCGTCCCAACATAGGATACGTAAAGCATCTCTTTCCTGTACTGGTATTTTCATGCGAAGAAAAATCTCTCTGAAGTCGGCTGATAAGGCCACCCTTCCTGGACCGATTCGATAAAAGACCTCAATCAACGACATCGTCCAATTGGACCCCCATGGTAAACGATCATTTAACGACTTTCCGTGAAACCTGGATAAGCAATCGAAAACCCCCGGCAAAATTTCGGGTTGCGTTGGGCGGAAAACGGGGTAGTAAACCAAATAAAATAATTCTTCTCGGTAGCCGGTAGTTTCAAGCACCCTTCTGTGTAACCCAGCATGCCTTTCTCATCATTACTCCCGAATACCCCTTCCCGACGAAACGTTCTCCAGAGCGCAGCTATCTTTGGAGAACCAAAGTTCTGTTGTCAAACAGAGGGTCAGATTGTGCACGCCACGGGAATTGCTCTTGCCTGTACGATCACTGCGGTTGATGCCTTATGTGCTTCGTTTCTGCTGGTGCGTAATTCGTGGAGCCAGGCTGCTCCCCGGCTGGACAGCGTAGCATCCATCCTAGTGTCTTACGTACAGGGTAGGAGGCCCGGCGGTCTCCTAATCTCTGGTCTGGCACAAAATGTGCTTCTGGCAAGTCGCGGCTGACAAGGTTTACTTCCTCATTGCCCGACGACGACTATATCCTGCAAATGGGACCATCTAGGTATGATTGCATTTGCAGACGTTGTTGCTCCTATGGGGAGATCAGCCAGTGTGAAGACCCCTGTTGACTTGATTTGCCCGTTGGTGTCCAGGGAGAAGAGTTGAAATCTCAACCGACCATCAGTTATCACCTGAGTTCCACCCACCATACTGACATCCAACGACTTCGGGCTTTTCACGAGCTGGCCTAGCTTGTTCACCCGGAGTAGCAGTCGATGGTGCCTGCCTGGATAACCTTCATGGTCACATCTAGTACGGTTCAGTTCAGCTTGCGCAGGACAGATAATGGCCACAAATAATCGGGGGTCAATAATTCCTTTGATAATAATAATAATATGATAATAATATGATATGCACACTAAGTAGGCACCCACCACTGCGCAGTGTATTTCTTCGAGTCCACGCCTGCACTAATATACAGCTCTTGTTCTGCATGCTGCCGCCTGGTGTGAGGTGGCAAGGTAGATGAAACACACTCAACGGTCCCTGCCTTTTCCCATCGTTCATTTACTTCTTTTAATAAATGCTTGCGCATGAGTGCAGTGGTAGGGGTGTATACTCCATGGCCAAGTGGGCCCACTGCTCTACTGAGGACAACAGATAGCCAGAACCTGAGACCTGGAATAGCGGAGAATTGTATAAGGTCTCAATCGGTCATGTGTGGTAAAGATCCGGGCGATGCCTGAATACTTCCTGCCACCAAGATAACCAGTGGTGGCGGGGATTTGAACCTCGGACATCCGAGGTGGCAACCAAGCCTTCTAAATCACTCGACCACCACCGGCCAACTATGGTTTTGATGCAATTCGGACAGTCTGATAAGCCGCGACTGGCTTCGCAGGCCTTGCAGTTTGAGTAGGCTACAACCTCACACCAAATGGCTTTTTTTGGCCCAGGCTGTTGCTTCGAGTAGTACCGCACAGTATTTTGAGCTTGGTCGTTGCAGGTCTGTTCGCTCCGTATCTATCGCGGATGAATCGATCGAATCTGCTGCTGGCCAATCTCGTTTTACTGTCCAAATATTTGGTCAAGCCCTCGAAATTGGCCTCTCCGTCACCCCCGCTTATGCATTCCACCTCTTCGGTCCAACAACCCTGTAGCTCGGACAAGAAGAAAAGAACTATCCCCTCCGATGTGCGCATCGCGTCCAGATCAGATATGTCCCTAAGCGATCAAGGGCTATCGAACTACCCTATACCTTAATTGACGAGATCGGCTATTGCATAGACGTTGCCCTTTGATCGCTTGGCTTCTGGCATCAAGCCCTGTATCAGGTTGCGAACAACCTTGAACGGCTGGTCGAACAATTCCTTCGAAACCTTCCTCCCGTTGCGTAGTCTTGTTCTGGATCGAGAGCGGCACACCCAGAAATGGATTCTTCGGCACTTTCTTGGCAACGGTGAGTAAGGGTAGGTTACCTCATTCTCGGCGGTAGTTTCAAATTGCTTGAGAAACCTGCAATACTGTTCGGGTCCTCCGTCGAAGGCAGCAAGCTCTACCCTCGGTGAATCGATTTTTGGTTACTTCGGTTTTAAATGCTCGACCGCAGGCGTAGGACTTCCTAAATCTGTTCGCCCTAGTCTGGTCATTGTCACTAGTTCTGTGCTTGAGCTTGTTTCGCCTACGCTTTTCCTCTGTATCCTGGGCCTGTTACCTAGCTGATAATGACTGTTCTATCTATGATATCCTCAACCTGAACAATTCATCATTACTGCCGTTGTTGTCACTCTTAGTAGTACAGGAACTAGCACTGACGGAGCAAGTGCACCTCCGGAGTCTTGCTGAATTACTTTCTGTCCAGGTTTCGATTGTTTTTTCATTTTATGTGCTTGCTGCTTGTATTCCCGTTCGGAACTAAGCCATTTGAGTATAACAACAGGAGTTGAGCAATACATAGTCAAGTTCCTACGAATCCCGAAACCAAAACAACATCGATTCGTCACTACTACGACACCGTTCTCTAACGCTGCTCTTATCGTTTCCGCTGGTTGAGAGGCTATGGATGCCTCATTTAACCCCGAAAGGGGAGCTGCTACAAGCTTGAATTGAAAGCACTCGACTTAGCCGTCCCGAGCATGCAATATTGTTGACATTGGTTGCACCTGGAAAACCGATATACCGCTGTGTCTTACCCGGTATCGGAGGCGAAGGAGAGCTAGTGCAACTCAGCTCCCTATTTTGGCTTTGCCAATTTGTGAAGGTGAAATCGACCCACGGGCGCACCCTCAACTTGGTCGAAAACCTGCGCACACTTGCCAGAAATATGCGGCCTTTAACACTAATGTTTCTTCCTACCCGGACATCTGTCCGTACAACTCCTGAACTAGAGTTCTGAGTGAGGAAGCACGATGTCCCGCCCATCTCAAAGGGTCAAAAATAGCTACCGGAAGCGATAGTAATATCATTAGTATTGGTGAGAGATCCGGAAATTCGGTTTCGTCTTTAAGTAAATATGGTCCTACTCTTCAAGACAGACATGTGGTTCCTTGGTATTCCAGGTACCAAGTACCAACTGGATCCCGGGAATGGTCAGTGGAAAGAGCGGCGATCCCAAACTTTCGACGTGTTCCAGAAGGCGGTCAAAGTCGGTGAGATAGGTGAAGGATGGTTTGTACTAAAACAATGCCGCTCAAGTTTGCATTCGGGAGCGACTCCGGACGCGATACTACCTAGGGGAACTAAAGGTTCAACCGCCCATGGGAAGAGCAGTCGGAAATGTGTTTTCCAATTGGCGAAAACCAGTTGTCCCTACAGCAAGCAGACGAGTAAACGCTCAGCCCTGTGGCATCACACAACATACAAATTGCCTGGAGCTAAGGCCATTTGGCTGTCTGTCTTGAGTAAATTTTGGCCATGAATTTACACATTCGAATTCAGTCACCTCCAGGCCGCTACGGTCCTGCTAACCAGCAGCACACCGCCGTACAAGTTTTAACGGTCGCATCTGTTGAACCTGCCAATATTCTTCCTCAAGACTTTTTGACTGTCAATTAACTGCTATGTTTACTTAAATGCACGACGATTAAAAGGACAAAATAGCCAATTAACAACGCCAATTGTCTTATTTTGGCTTGATACCCAAGTCATAAGTCCTTCAATTCATAAATTACTCTTGATTGATTCCTAAGTTCGTCATCCAATAATGTTGTCCCGAATAAATTTTCTAACTTCTTCTGGACGAAGCTAGCACAAAATCGGGATGAAATATCTCCTAAAAGATGTAGTATCAGTCGCAAAATTTCGGGTTTTCTTGGGATCTCACTCATTGGATATCGCAAGAACCGGATAGCCTCCTGATCTCGCCAAAGCTATAAGACCAGAAGCAATGTATCCCCCGTATCTGAAGAGATTACCATCAATCCCGCGTGCAAACTCCATAATATACCCACTAAACTCAACGCTATATAGGAGCCTTGCGAATGTTTGTTCACAGATTCACCACGATAGACTGCTGTACAGTCAAGGACAACTCCAACCCTCACGGTTCTTCTGGTTGATTATAGCATGATGCATTAGATACCACACCCTGCCGTCAATAACTTCATTTTCGGGGCAACTCTGACTGCGTAACCCCCTCAGTCATCCTTGGAAAAGCGAACAATATATTTTCCTGAACTCCGAATCCCTTTCTTACCTTTTCCCCGAAAGGCCAAACGACTTAAGGTCACCGGACGATTACCGAAACCGCCTAACTAATCATACCGTCATAGAAGACCCAGAAAACAACGACCGTTTGCCATTTCTGAGAAACTTTGTGCTATCTTTACTGCCCGTTTGCCTTCAGCAGAAAGGACGGTTCTTGCCATTACGTTGTCCTCGAAGTCCTTCTCATATATCCCGACTGGATTTCTACCATCTCCTAAAACCCGGGCTGAACTCCGAGTGCATTTACGCGATATTGTCGGAAGTTTCTGATCGAATCAGAGAGAAATTGTCCCAAAAGTTGTACGATTGGCGTAACGGCCACTCTTCTTATGCCTCCAGTGGTGAAAAGGCAGACGTGCCTCATGTGATTCTGAACCCGTCGGGAGGCTCACAGAAGTACCAGATACGAGAGTGTGGTCGATACCACACAAGTAGCTCCACTCAGAAAAAGTTCCGATGTTGGGCATCTTGGCTTATACACCAAGGGCAAGGAGCAACGTAGGCACTTACCACTTCCGTCACATATTCGCTTAAGGGGTTTGAGCGGGAGGACATACTCTTGCACAGGCAAAATGCGTTGCCAGTAGGAGTGCTCAAGTTTGCCCTCGATCCTCCTCGTGCAGACCCGAATTCTCGGCTTTATAACAAGACTGAGATATACGTCAGATCCCGCATCTAGCAGTACGCTGACAACGGCAGGTTCACTCGATCGTTCAATAACCCCCAGCGCAGTACCCAGACTGGACCCATAAAGGTTCCGGAAATTTCGTCGTGACGCATTAAGCAACGGAATACTACTTTCGCCAAGCGGCGTGCGATGGCCCCAACGAACTCAATTTTCCCACGCAAGCCTTCTTACCCAGGTTACTTCAAACCCGATGGCCAGAACGTAACTGGTTGAAACACAGCCTTCTCTAATCCATGGAGTCCCAAAGGTCATCTTTAGTGCATTCCTGCAGGTCGTGGCGGCTCATAAAATTGTTTCGCCTGTTCTAGGGAGGATACAGCGTCGCGTTTGTGGGTACGGCGTTTTTCCGTGCACAGTGCTTTCTTCATTCAAACCCTCATCTAACGATTTTCGGATGTGAGACAAGTAACTATACGGCTTTTGCTTCAAAGTAAACTATGAGAACCCAAATTCCTACAGTCCACGGAAGTTAGGTTCTCGGTCACCCTGACAAATTTTTCTCACCTTCTTACCCAGCTCTCCGGTGAAAACTGTTAGCACTTCATCCACAAAGGCCTTAAAATCTTGCGCCGAATTTGAATCAGCGGTATACCCAACTGTTGTAGACCCTCGTCAGAATTCAATAATTTATTCGCGTAAGTATCCACCGGATCCTTGTTCGCCACAGTCGCTCCGGATGTGATCACCCCGTCCGGCATGGACCATACGAATAATTTGCTGTGACCAAAATATTTCCTTCAGTATGTTTCGCGCTTCTTTTTACCCCAGGCTAAAGGGACAAGAAAAGCAACCGCAAACGGCTTCCTTTGCTTTACCGTTACAGAGATTATATAGCTAAGGCCCTAGCCACTGGCGCAGCATATCAGTTTTCCCCACATTATTTGATTCTCATCCGTGTACTTTGCCCCTCTTCCACCGTGAATCTTAACATATCTACTTCTGACCTTAAACAAATTTTGGTATGAATCTAGGTCGCAATACTTTCAATAAACTTGCCTCACCTCAGTTATGAAGCCACCATTTTTTATACCCTATAATCTAGCTTTCTTCGGCTAACATTTCACTGCAGAATTTTCTTTTTCTGTGGGCAGCTAGCTCTGGGCCCACCCCCAAAAGTCGTTGCTGAATCTTCTAGCCTTCACTTTTCTGAAGTTTTATCATCCATTTCTTTTTATCTTCTATGGCCCCAGCATGGCCGTGGTCGGTTTACTTATCTACTGCATTATAGGTCCATCTGTCACCATTTTATTTAGTTATTTCTCTCCCTCAGTCTGGTCTTCCTAAGTTTAGCCTTCATCTAACATAATATAAAATAGTATTGGTGTATCTACGCAGTGGATAGAGAGGCGTGCACAGGAGCAAGATCAATGGGTGCAGCACCAATTACAAAGTGAAATCAATGCTACTCAGAACTGACGTAAAATAGTCACATTCGCTTGGATCTGTGCACAGCAAAGCCAAAATATAACAATAATTATAATATATTTCTTGGCTTGGATCAAGACACACGCGCAGGGCGCGATCACAGAATATAGCGTTACACAACGGCATGAAGAGTTTGCAAATTTCACAAGTGGTATATGCACATTTCAGCAAAGGTACAATAGGGCTGGGAAGAGTGTAGATGAACTGGAATATGAATAGTCGATGCTGCAAACAGGGAGTAGCTTGGGGTTCCGAAGCAAGGTCTTTTGCAGAATTAGTCAGAAGCAAAGCTGCCGATTAGAGCGGAAAATACAGTACATGCAAAATGTTTTAAGCAATGGTTCTTTGAGAGATCGAAGAAAAATCAGAACCTGTAGGAAGAAACACCTGGACGCACCGGCCGGGTGCCCGATAGATCCATTTCGATAAAATAGAGGGTGAATTCCATAGATGGATAAATAGTCGCAGTAGAGGATAAAACCAAGGTCGTTACTAATCAGTGGTGTCAGCGGCGCATAAAGAAGTTTATTTCCACCCATGTCATTTAACAAACTGCTTATCCAGAGGACGGTGGCTTGAAATATCTAAAGAACGAGGGAGCCAGCGTGGCCAGATGAGTTTATTGCGGTTGTCCACTTTTTAAGTATCCCAACTGCGGCATGGAGAGGACGATGTTTTACTCAAAAGTGGACGCGAAGAGAAATAAATCAAGAGGAATTGATGTGCTGCCGAAGCAGTATTGACGATGGTTGGACTCTTAGCGGGGATTTCAAAATGAGGTCTTTGAGGAGGCAGCCAACTGGAATAGGAAGATGGAACCCACGCGGTAAAACAAATGAGAAAAGATGACGTAAGATATGGAATGTGAGTGCGCAAGTCCTATTACAATGATTTGCAGAGAACCAGACCCGAGGCGATAGCGGGTATTATATTGGACATAGGGATATACATCTCCGTATGAAAATACGATAAAAGAACGTGGAGCCGAGTTTCGTGCAACAGCGAGGGACTGATATCTTATTTCTCACTTTTGGTTTTTGCCTCCGAAGTCAGGTAATGAATTGAGACCCGAGCATGGCCGGGCTCACCAGAAGTGACCGACCTTTTATGAGCAGAATGCTGAGAGTAGCTGGCGAAAGTGGGCTAGGATGGAGTTGGTTGGCGAAATGGGGGATAGAAGACTGAAAAAGCTACGGCAATGGTAGGATTCCGGTCAATATTTGGGTACTGAAGCACGGTTTGAACAACCCTTGAGAGGGTAAAAAGGAGGTTATCGTTGGGAAGGCGGGTAACGTCACACAGTATCGGGAATCCGCCGTGTGTTCCGGTGAAACTGCTGCGACGGCTTGTAATCTGGATGAAAGGATTGTGGCCACCGTGGCCAGCGATGTAACAGGCTCCATGTAGCGTCGACCAGCTTGAGTGTGAGTTTCAGCCATGGCCGTCCGGAGTGGAAGGTAGTCTAGTCCGATCAGCCAACTCTTTATTTCTTTGCTGCAATCCCGGAGTAACCACTAGAAGACCGAAGGCGACCTAAGTAACCACCACAGCCTGAAAGAGACCTGGGATTTGACAGTCTGGGGGATGTTCCATTTGGGGGCTCTAAGTAGAGTTTCAATAGAAATCTAACAATTACAATTTCAGGAGACGGAGTTCTCAGGTCCTAGAGTAAAAGGAGGGATTGGCAACCTGGAGGCGGCTCCAGCTGTGGGTTACGATAGCAAATGAGGGCAATACACAATCAGCCATCTGTGTTCGCATAAGAATGTCAAGGGAAGGGGTTCATTTAAGTTATCGATGGCACATGGTTTATGCCGTGGACGAGACTTTTAAATCATGAGTACTGAGAGCGAAAGCTTGGGAGGAGTGTGTTGAAAAGGACACGTCACACTTTCTATACTTTTTATAAGGCTGCGGGCTCACAACTTCATGGACACCGGTTAGGCACCTTGTATACTCGTTCTAAAATGTTGGTGGTTTGTAAGTTGGGTATAGTGATGTGCCACACACGGTTAGGAGTAGCGATTTGTGCACGACAGAGTTCGCTACAGCGGGAAGAGGATGGACGAATTTTTAAGTGTGAATTTGGAGCGAAAGGAAATGGACGAGCTCTCCTCAGATTGTGGTGACAGATCGGTCATATTTCGGTAGTTGACTGAGGGTACTAGCTAGATAACGGGAGACGTGTTATGGGGCAATTTTGATTTGTACACCTTGCCAGAGTTTTTCATTTTTTCAGAAAAATGCTATTAAAGCTAGATGCGTCATTTGCTTGCGCACGTAGGGGAGTAGATAAATTGTTGTTATCAAGGGCGATTGCTAGGCGGAGAAATGAAACCTTGTGGAGTTTTAGGAAAGGCTTCTCAGATACTGTGGCTATCCGGGACCTGCCTTCTTTCACCTAAGAGTTCCAAAAAATCTTTTGGTTTCTCTCCGGTCCGCAGCGGCTGGAGTCAGCGGTGGGGTTGCTTACACCCTTGAAGTAAATGGTACGGATGTTTCAAAACCTTGTGCAATTAAAAATGTTTGGAGGGTAAAGTCCGAGGCTACCGCGTGGGAAGCTTTTGTTCACGTTTCACCTGCGCTGGGAGAAAACAACTTAGGCTAGTGAAGAACTAAGCGGATCGCTACTGTTATTGGGCCGCAGAATACTTATAAGTATCCATGGCTGACTTCATAAAGATTCAGCTTCACGTTTTTCTCAAAAGTATACAAGTGCTGGTGATAGTCAGTCCATGAACCAACAAGGAACATCTTAAATGAATCGAAATTTACGTGGTCAAGCGTTGGAGGGCTAGTATGGACTACTGAAGTTGGCCTCAGTGAGTTGGTTGAAGATGGACCAAGGAAACCAAAAGGATGTAAACTAAAAGGCTAGGTTGGTTCATAGGTGAAGAGCTCATCTTGAGTGCTGTTACCCTGCACAGGGTCAGGCAGAAGTAATGAGGACCTAGCTCATAAGCTCCTCTTTTCGGAACATCCAACATATTGGGTCGGGCCATGGCTGTAACGGGAAAATCCTCCGTTATTGGAAGGGCTTCCAGAATGGATCCGATACCTTCGCAGCCAGAAGTACCTTTGGTACTTTGCTGCTTTTATTTCAGAGAGGGCAGGAGAAACTGTTTACCCCTTGAGGAGTACTTCCCATTTCTCCTGCAGCAGCCATTCTTTACGCGTCACCCGCGGGGTCAGCCATGGATAGGTTTGGCTGATTTTACCCCTTGTTATAAGACAACTACTGACTTGCTGCCATTTTTTCATCGGCATTGTTGAAGCCTTAACAATGGAAGAGAGATGTGAGAAACAGACATACTGAATGGATTCAACACTGGGGGAAAGCATAATCGTCAGCTCACCTCTGACTAGGCCAGAGTCCGGCGATTTTCCCTTTATATATGAACCGGCTGTTGTCAGCACTGATTGTGGCGATACATCGGGACAACCAGCAGATGGTTGGTAGTTTTGTGACTAAGCACCGGAGATTTTATAATGGCCATTAGTGGAAGGACGCGGTGGTATTTGACGGACTGATGGCCTGCATTTGGTTGGGGCTAGCACCTGAGTCTTTGGATAGAGAGGGATGTTGAGCGGTGAGCGCCAAATCATTCGATTTTTGGATTAGAGACAGAGGCTGAGACTAAATTAGAAGCAGTGCTGGAGATACTCAGAGGCTATCTTTCGTGCAACTGGTAGTATTGCGTATATTCAAAGACAATTTTAGAGGCACTGGCCCCATCCGTAAAAGAAACTAAGCTTGTGCATTGTAAACTGGTAGGTTTGTGCTGGGACGGGGTCAAAGACGATGAATGGTAAAGTACAAACCAGAGAATACCTGTGGTTCAGATTATTATCCAAAACTTTCCTCAGGGCATTTATCAATAAGTTGCCCAACACCAGGTCTTCTTGCGTGCTGTTACCGATGAAGCTTTCACTAAGCCATCCTAGTAAATACTAATAATCACGGCTTCTTAAAGCGTTCCGCTAACCCAGAGAGATTCGGAGAATATTTCTCATTGGAAAATTCTAACCTGGCCCTAGTTTGCCGGTAATTTTTCCGCCTTACTCAAAATGTATTTTGATACTTCGAAATGTCACTTGCATTAAGGAAGCCTCCCAATAACACCCCATCTTCTGATACTCCGGGTACTAGGGAAAAATAGGCTTATTCAAAGGATCGCAGCCTTAAAACATTGCTCGGTTTGCCTCTCTGACTTTGTAGGCTTTACGACGGGAAGAACAGCTGTTTTAGACCGAGGTATCTCAGATATAAGGTCTCAGCTTCTGAAGTTGGAAGATACGGCATCTAAACTCGCTTCCCTCCTCTACTGTGCATCACTGAACGCATTGAACATTCTTCCCTACAAAACCTGACAACGGCTGGCCACTTTATCGACTCTGTTGTGTCCGAAGTTCCCATCAGAGTGAGAAGCTCTCGTAATGCGGTCGTGTTTAATGTCCCAGAGCGAATGCCCCTCGAGAATGTCAAACGTACATTGTTGAATGCATGTGGTATGGCACACCTTCTTTGTCAAATATCATGACTGCGTAAGCGCGTTCAGCGATTTAACCGTCCATTCCTTACGCAATTTGTAGACCAGCTGTCTGCCAAAGAACTCAGTGAAATGTGCAACACCATAGCTTCTAATTCCTCTCTATAAAAGCTGAAAAGTAGCCGAAGATGAATACCTTTTCCAGAAGAAAATTACTGGATCTCTGTCGACTTCTCCCATGAGAATGACTCCCGATAATCCTGAACCTTAGACAGAGAGATGATCGCTCCCCCACCTCTTCTCAAGTCCCCACTACTTTATCTCCACACGCATCTTCCGCTTCTTCATAACCACTCGCTTCTCCCTCATCGGCTCCTGCTATGGATTGTTTGGAGTCCGAGCCAATTACTGTTGATCTAGGCACTTCCGCTTCTCCCCTCTCACTGCAACCCAGTAATAGACCGCAACTACTGCCTCGCTCTCCCAGCTCGTCGCCTGTTGCGCACACCCCAACTCTAAATTGCTCTCTGTTCCCCTCGGTGATAAACTACTCGCCGTGCAGAGGAATAGGTCTACCGGTCTTCCCGCCCTTATCACAAACCCCTCCCTCACCCAACCGCCTCCTCTTAAATTAACTCGCCTTAACTCACCGAATCCGGCTTTGATCTTAAATGTTATCCATTACTCCTATGCATTAGTGGTCCCTACAAATTCACCGCGTTCGCTGCCTGCCAATACCAGAATACGGCCCCCACGAGCCATCCACTCTGCCTCACGTCGTACACTAAACCCGACAACCACCTTTACTGCTCCCGATACCAAATGCTCCATATTTGGTTCTTAACCCATCTTGCCTTACCCCTGCCATAACCTGCTGCCTAATCTATCTCTTTACCCCTATTCCTCACACATTTCCAACCCTTCCTTCTGCACCCCACTTCAGTCAGTACTAGACTCCAATTGGCCGGTTTAACGCAAATGATCCTATTCACCCCTGTCTGATATCGACCTGACATGTCCCACAGGTTTTTCCTTTTGCTCCGACACTTCCCCCTCCGTTGATGCCTAGTTGTTCTACCCCTCAGCAGTCCCTCTCACTGCAAAATTTACTCCGGCTCCGCTGAAGCTATCCCATCTGAACTTCTACTAGCCTCAACATCCAAATATTCCTCCTTAACCCTGATCTCCGCTCCCTCCAATCGCATAGCTAGCTTTCTTCCAACTTGCACTGCTCCCCTGGTGTGCCTATACCACCTCCAGCAAATTGCATATTCTTAGCCGTATTCAACCCTCGTTCTATGTTTGGCAAACTCCTGCACCTAAAAGAACTTGTCCTCACATATAATTACGACATCACCTTCGCAACGCTATTCTGGCTGTCTGGGAGCACTCCAAATGAGCAAGTATATTTGGTGGGATACAATCTTCTAAGGGCCAACAGGTCGAACCGGCGAGGTGGTTGGCTTCCAGCCCGTCAAGGAAATCTATTCCACGACCCCTCGTTTACATACTGCACTGGAGTCTATTCCCAATTCTCTCTGGTTCATTATCAACCTTCAAAGCACTGTTCTTTACATGGGCTGCGCGAATCGCTCACCAAATCCCTCCAGTTCCTTGTTTCTACTTCTCATTAGATATTTTGGATTCCTCCCCGTCCTTCCTTCCGGAACCAAGCTTACTGCGGATAGCTTTACTCCCCCTTCTCAGATTTGCTTCCCCACCCTCTCGGCTCCTCCCATTTTTATGGACCTGATTGCTAGCATTCATCTTGGTGTCTGGACTCAGCATGTTTCCCAACCTACCAAAAACGGCAACATACAAGACCTGACATTTACTCACAGGATGCCTCTCATCGGCGTTTCAGCAACACAAAATTTCCCCGGCAGTGAACATAAAATTGTTATGTGCCATCTGCGCTCTGGTGGCATTCCAAATCCCGCAAACCCCCTTCCTCAAAAAACAGCAACACATTCCTGTGCAAAAATGGGGCTTTGCTGGTTGCGCCTACTCGCCAAAAAGATGGGTGATTATTTTCTCCCCAGGACTCTCAGACTGCTGCCGATGTTTTCTACCCCTTCTTTTCTGACTGCCCGAACAAATTGTCTTATACTTTTCAGGCTGTGCGCTATCTCACGAATCCACAAAAAGTGCTACAAACTTCCAAAGCAACCACATAATTCCAAAGAATTTTCAATTTTTATTCGTCCAAACCGCCTCTTTACACTTATTCAACGGCAAGATAATACGCGACTTCGTGACCAAGAAGATAAGGCATTGAGTCATCCAGACGAGTCACATCTTCCTTCTACGTTGCATGGATTCAGAAACGCTTACATTAAGGCCGACTCCCAAATCCTGGCTCTGGATAATAGCTCACCTACCACCTCCTCACCTTGCACAGCCGGAGCTTTCAACGCTTTGTTTGCTTCAGTCATGGCTCCTGCCACTGCCATTCCCCTCCTCCATCTTTACCAATTTGTGACTCTGTTTTTCCTCCAATACCCTCCAATGCTGGGAGTGTTACGTAGCTATTAGCCAATAGAAAACCCTCCCCTCGATTAGGCTCCGATGCTTTACTACCAGTTTCACTCGTCAACGGCAGACCGGATCTCCCCCTCTTGCTGATTAACCTTTCCGCTGTTTTCTTAATGGTGGCACCGTACCTGCCAACTGGAAGCTCTCGGTAATCGTTCCCACTCATGCAAAAAGATCTTTACGTGGGCTATCCATGTATCGCCTTATTAACCATACCCCTATTTTATCCATGATAATGTAAAAAATAGTTAAAGATCATATTATTATCTATTTATTAGGCCTCAGCCTTATTAATCACAACCAACACGGATCCCTCCCTCCACGGTCCTGCGTGACTCGTCAGTATGACTTTCTGAATCTTGTCATTGACTCAGCTGAAAGAGGGCAATCTTTTGTTGTTCTTTATCTTGACTTACCTAAGGCTTTTGGTCGTGTACCTCATCCCTACCTTTTACCAATGCTAGGATCACTCGGCATTATTGACCCACCACTTTCTTGGTTCTCATCTTATGCATCTCAATGTTCACGGGTTGTCCAGATTGACGGACCCACATCTAGCCCTATGCATGTGGCTAGTGGTTTCATTCAGAGCAGTGCTTCAGGCCCCTTTCTTTTCCTCCTATATATAAATGATATGTTTCCGACTATACTTAATGGCACGCCGTCTTTGTTCGCGGACGACATTGAGATAATCTACACTTTTTCGCCTGGCAACCTCAGTGCTACTATTCCTACAATCCCCGCTGATTCAGTCACTCTCGATGAGTGGAGCTCAACCTGGGCGATGGAATTCTCCGCCGACAAGTGTATTTTTATTACTTGCAAATGCCAGGTCCTTCCAGGCTCCCTACGCATCGGTGATTTACCCATCGACAGCCAGCCTTTGGTAGGAGACCTTGGCTTAGGTTATTCTTTCTCTTTCAACTTATCGGAACCTGCTGTCTTCCAAACGGCGAAGGCTAAAAAGTGTCTTGGTTTTCTGTTCGGATCCTTTCAGCTAGAGGCGAGCATTCCTTGCAAGTAAAAAGTACATGCCAGGCCCCTTCTCGAATATTGTCCCTCATTGTTTTCTGGTATGCGAAAATCCGTCATGATTACAACTGAATGTATTCAGAGAAGATTCACAAAGCAACTCACTGGTTGGTCGTCTAACTTAAGCCACAGCGACTAATGCTCATCTCTCGAAATCGAACCATTGTGGCTTCGTTGCCTTAGCCCATGTACTAATGGACCAATAATGAGGCCCATCTACCCCGTCATTCTGGTTTTTAGTACGGATCCTCTTCTATTTACCAATCCATGTATGTATCGCTCCTTCAACTTCTCACCTTCTTTTCTGTCTCCCACCCTAAAGCAATAAAAGGGGCACTGGCTCGACAATCCTTGATATCCTTTTGCTTACGTTGCCCCTTTTCCGCACAAGGTTTCACCGTATATACTTCCATCACCACCTCAACGACTTTGGACTGGAAAATCCACTCTCATTTTTCTCACCCAGCGTGGCTCACTAACTGAACTGAACATACAGTTATGACGTCACCAAGTGTGCCCCCACCCCATCCCCCAGCTAAGCTTACTCCGTGTTTGCTCAGCACTCTGTACAATTATCAGTGAACACTCACGCCAACCCCAACGGTGCGGGGCGCGGTCAGATCCACCGCTTTGGCCGGAGCACATCGGGCGTGCAGGTCGTCTGCAACGATGCGCGAGCGCAATAAGCCTAGTGGATCACACCTCCTGTGTTCACTTCATGAAGTGTTCATCAGGTTGAGTGTCCAGCGCACGGTTAGCCCCACCCCCTGGCACCGGTTGTGGGTTGCACGCTCCAACTCTTCTCACCCTACCGCATTTAGCACTATCCGTTGCAGACCGCATGCTCCTACCATTCTCCCGCCAAGTTCCGCTCATCTATTGTTCTTGTCAGCACTCTTACCATTTCCCTTCCTTGTCGTTCTACCTCTGTATACGCACCCACCCATGCTGTTTCTGTTCTTACCGTTTTTCACAATGAAAACGCTCACTGCATGATGTCACTCTCGCCCTATCCATTTTACTCCGCTCAAGCCCAAAATATGTTCCTTTCCACCCATTTCGCCCCTGTCGGCTCCTAATCAGTATTGGCTTGGTACCTCCATATGCTTATAAAGCTGATTGATCGCATACCTTACCAGCTACCATTCTGCGATATTCTTCTGGTCCTTCTTCTACCTCCCACCATTATGCACCGGATAAATCAGTAAGCATGACCAATCACCACATAAGAACTCGGCATTCCAACCTTTGCATTTTTACGACCAAATCTGTTATTTTTCCATATCTGAATCAGTATTTTATCCGGGGATCGTCCTCTTGGTCAGCGAACAGATTAGCAACTTTTGGCTCAATCCATTAGTGCAATGGCCTGCAAGCACGCAACTCTCCATTTTCGGTTTTTCCAACTCCGATGCACAAATATTTTTCGTGCATTTTTGTTCTATCACAGACTTTCAAGTCCGCATTCTTTTCTTCCTCTCGGTCTTTATCCTGTATCATCGGCAGTGAAACAACCTGATTCATCATCTCTTACCTAGTTGTTTCTGGTCGATACTATCGTCTGCTTCGTACATTGCTCACCACGGGCATCTTCATTGTGCTTTTCAGGCTGCGCCGCTTTTCCGCGTTCCACTCAGTGTAATGTCGCCGTAAGGTCAGCACTCTCACCTACAGCTTCAAACCTTGTGATCTGCAATTACCTGATTTTTCTGACCCTCCATTTTCTTATCTCTCTTCCATGTTATTCGCTGTTACAACTGATGCATCTCCTCACCGCAGTTCTTCTGACTTCCAAGTTACCCTTCCCAGTGATCTTTTACACCTCTCTAACCACCCCGTACTTTCGGTCGGTCTGCGTTCCCCAGCCATTTTCACGACCATCTTCTTCTTGCATAATGTACGTCCATCTAAGAACGCTTCACCCACGTCTGACCGTCACAAAATGTCACCTCTGCAATGATAACATTGTTAGGTTCACTCTTACCTGTGTTCGTCGATCCTTCCCTTCATATTCCCTCGTTTATCAACTTCTGATAACAGTCATCACTCCCGTGCTTCCAAAGTTGTTTCTCTTTTGTTGTTGACCCCCTATGTTCACCTGTCAAAAACATTCATCAGGGTTTATTCGTGTTATTTCCGCACCACTTGACACAACCCTACCTGTCTCGTCCAAGCACTGCTACTTCCTTGTCCCGGCTCCTCACTGCTACTTGCTCCTGCTCTGATATATATATATATATATGCATACATATAATTTTGTATCCGCATATTTCCTCTGCCTCCTCCAGTTCTTCACTGGCCAGTTTTTTTTGCCACCATGTCACCGCCGTCATGATGTGCGTTCATTTTTTCTATAACTACCTCACATTTGCTGTATCTCGATCCTTCCTTGGCATTGAAGCCATTTGACTCACTCTTTACATCTTGCGTTCCAGCTCCCTGTTTTCAAATTGACACCGCCCGTTTATTGCAACGACGCATGGTTCATGGCTACCTACTCCCCAGCCATATGAATAAATTTTCTCTTCTCCTTCTCATCCCTTCTTTTTCCTTTTTCTTCATCGCTTCTCGAAACGATAGTTTCTCATGCCGATTTTCAGTCCTCCTCATGTAAAACCCCCAAGGTTCAGTTCTCTCCCACTTGGCTCAACCAGCCGCTCCATCTGACCTTGACCTTCAAGTTCACCGAACCCATATTTGAATCCATCTCCGGAGTCACTTAAACTCCCTACATTAATCCTTGTTGTGCGTACATGTATCTCCCCATCACATCTGCCCTACTTCTTCTTACCCCCCTTTGTGTTGCGTATTTCTAAATTTTTCATGAATTTTGTCTGTCAGTTTTGTCGCTTGTAAAATTTTCATTTTGCATAAGGCATGCTTCGGGCGTCTCCGAAATAAACTATTATTATTATTACTCCAGAACCTGGAATAAACTTCCTTTGCACGTCAGATCTTCTCAGTCAGAGTACCCTTTCGAGCATGATATAGATAAATTCCTTTCTGTACCAACTATTTTGCGCTTATTCAGGGATCGAATAACCGAAAATCAAGCTTACGAGAAAGGCCTCGACTTTTGAGCCATTACTCTGCTTTCTCGTTTTACCTTACCTTCCTAAATAATTTCACCGCCTTTGAAATGTGAGTGCTGTGTTTCCGACCGCTTCTCCTTAGACTTCACTAATGACCTATTTAAAGCGTGCCTCCTTCCACCAATTGTTTTTCCATACCGACTTATCGAATCTTGCAAATTTCACTTTGAAATAAGTCCTTCCCAGATGCTTTCGCATTTTTAGAGAGGCCACCGAAGTACTTCTCACGCACCGTAAATATGCCTCATCGGCTCAAAGACTTATTACCGTTATTTGGTTATATCACGTCTCTGCCCTGAAACCAACCTCAACGAACCTAGAGGAACTGCATCAGTAGCTACGCCCTGGTCCGCTGTATTTATATATATATATATATATATATATATATATATATATATATATATGTATATATATATATATTACTGTCCTGTAATCATTAGCACGGGTATGGTTAGTAACCCATAGCTCCGTGATATCTCTTTGCTTACACTCCTTCTTTTCCACATCAGGCCCCACCGAATATACTTCGATCACTCTCAGCGACTTCGGACAGAAAATTCAGTCTCATTTATCCAACCTGACGCGGCTCATTAACTAAACTCAACATCCACTTATGAGGCCACCCATTCCGACATACCCTATCCCCCGGCTTAGTTTCTTTCGTAATTTTGTGCACAATTTATTTTCTCCTTCTACCGACTGAATACTCCATCTTAAATCTTAACCTCGCTACTGAACGGTATAGCCCCTACTTAACCGTTTCCTCTCCTAGTATTACGTTCCATGGCCTCTTTTTTCTTAGGGACCCGATGCATCGATTGGTCCGTGCATCACCTTCTTCCACGGGTAAGGATGATGCGGTTCTAGAGAGACGGGTTTTGCAGGCTTTGTAGTAGAGGCGGAACACCCGGGCCACCAAGGGGAAATATAGCTGATAGTAGGCCATCAGGTCCGGGGTGGCAGGATGGTTTAAAGGTATGCACGTATCTACTTACATCAGTAGTGATGGCCGATACCGATCGGAGTGACCTATTCGTGACAAACAGAGCGGCAAGCTGGGTATAGTCTGGGCTGAGAGCCAAGGGGACCGTGAAGAATGTGTTAAATGTGTCAGCAGTCTTTCGAATCGGGGTCTCGAGGCTATCCAAATGGACGGCCTGTTTTAAGCGTGATGTTGATTGTGGGGCTTGGGCCGTGATATGCCGGGCTAGCCCTTGAGCTTTGGTTGCGTGGCGTAGACCTTTGATTCCTTGCTTCAGTTGTAGCTCACGGGCTATGAGGTGAATTTCGCGGGTTGGGCGTTGGAGCAATAAGACTGTGGGAAAATCTCTATTTCGCCGGTACAGCTGTTAGAGCTTACGTATTTCTGCTTCAGCCTGGTTAT
Source organism: Fasciola hepatica (assembly GCA_948099385.1). Lineage (NCBI taxonomy): Eukaryota > Metazoa > Platyhelminthes > Trematoda > Plagiorchiida > Fasciolidae > Fasciola > Fasciola hepatica. Next base: position 4,237,514 of record CANUEZ040000016.1, read on the forward strand.
AAGGCGGCCTGCTAGTCTGGGGGCTAAGGATCGTGCGATGATTTTTCGATGCGCGAATGTAAACTTGAGAAGGGCAAGTCAGCAGAGCACTGAGGACTTGCTGTCAAGGTGAAATAGCCCCGGTCTCCCGAGCAATTTATCGTGGGAGTGTGGTTTCTATTTGAAGTGTTGGAAGGGGGACCTCTACGTGGTAAGCTTTCGGAGTACGGCTCTACCTGGAACTTGCAACTGAAAATTGTATTTCCACTGCCTGAGTAGTTTTTTTGTGGGGAGACCGAAAGTTCTCTAGGCCTAGGGCAGATATCAGGCCAAGACTTTCATCCTCTCTGGTAGGCTGTTTCAAATGTGTAGCCTATTGGGACCTCGATCGTCGTGGAAAAAGTCCGATTTATGGACACCATTTCGGAACTATTTTTTAAATCTTGTATGACGCTTGATTTCTACCTCACTGTTTTTCCCCGATGCTTCGGTTTTCCCGGACTGACTTCTCCGAGGTTCCCGTCTACCTCTTTTTTAAGTTACCTTTACCTTCATTTCTTCCCTGACGGTAAGCGCCTGCGGTTGGCCCTCTGCTCAGCCATAGCTTTTGATTTCATCCGGTACACCTCTCGTTTTGGTACTGTTTTGGTACCACGATATACAGAATACACTTTCGCGTCTGTCAACTGACGCGAGTCTTCTCTATTCGTTCAATGGAGCGGCTTGTCTTGGTATTTAGCTGTGATACCAGATAGAAGACATGTTCACTGGCCGCTCTCGAAAGTTTTTATAAGCCCACCGGCCCTGGCAGAAGCATGAGGTCAAATACAAGTATTTGTATGGAGCAGCGAAGGAAGATCAGCCTAGCACGGGGCACTAAAGTCACCTGCCAGCAGTTCACCCCCAAAATTAAGGCCGGAGACGTAAGTCAATGCACCCGTGATGGGTTCAACTTTACCCTCCAAAAACTGTGCTACAGTTGCATAGCAGTCGGCACAGTTTAGAACATTGAACGGCAGGGTAGGCCATCAAGCAATGTCGAGGGAGATCAGAAGTGGCGAGCATGAAATCCCGCATGCGGTTGGGAAGTTTGCAGGGGTCTAATAAATGTGAGTTATACTCAGCGGAGGGATAAAGGGTGCCGACGTGCAAGAAGTTCGGAACAAAACAAAGAATAAGTGTAGGAGAATGTCGGGGGTGTGGGTGAGAGAATTCTCATAATAGAATAGCAAGTTTTAGCTATAAGAAAGAGCAAAACGAAATAGTCAGGATTAACCGTGGATTGCTGGAGAAAGCAGTAGGGAGGGAGACGGGCTTTTCAATGGCGGAATATAAGGAATGACAGAGGGTGTGAGGCATTAACTTATTGTCCTGTCAAGCCGGAAAATGCTCCGGGGTGTACTGTTTTATCCTTTCCGGTTTTTCTTAGAGGGGTTCGTTATTGCCGGGAAAATAACCCCGGCATATGGTGAGGAAGTTGAAGGGGGCGACAAGATGTGGATGGATAGGTCAGCTATTGATGAAGCCTGTACCATTCAATTTTCTGGTGTTGTCAATATTGTACTTCCCATGGCAGCCAAAAGGCCATACCTCCGTGCGTTTTTGGTCCCCATCTATTCCCTTCAGTTGCTTTGCATGCTTTTTCTGACCATACTGTATTTCACCTTTCCCTGGGCAAGTTTGACAGGTATTTCTGCCCCGGTAATTTAGCTAGATGCGCCTTATCCACTGACCCTAACCTCCAGTTATGAGGCCACTCTCTCCTTTTCCATCTGAAACTCTGCTTCTTTTGCTCTACAATACTTATCTGGATGTCTCTTTTTCAGCTTGGAAACTGCCAGCAACCCAAACCTCATTATGGAATCTGGTGGCTTTTGTCTTTTCGCAATTTTAGCACCCTAATCTTCTTTGTTCCATGACAACAGCTTGGTAATACGCGGCTTACTCATCCTCCTCCATATAGTTTCATCCTTCCCATCACTTTCTGCAGCATTTTCCCCTTTTCAATCCAGTAGCTCCAGGTTCAGCTTTCATCCAGTTATCGAATTTCGCATCTTCAACATTTTCAGAGTTCTACTCACCCATTTTTCTCTTGTCCGATAGCTCACAGTCAATGGTATCTCTCTTTTTTTGTATTCGTTCACTCGTTGAGCCTTTCTTCTGTGTAATTTTCAAAGCTAAAGGCTCCCGTCTCTCGCAAAAAAGTTGCAGGCGCTTCTGTTGCAAATGTTTTATTTGACTTGCCTCATTGGCAGGATTCATCCTCCACTAAGGACGGCATCCTCTCTTTCAGCAACCAGTATTCTCAAGCTTCTTTTGTCCAAGTTTTCTCGCAAAATCTCTGCCTTTCATTCTGGTAACACTATTTTCAACCTTCCCCTCATTACACTTTTGTATTTGTTGAAACAACAGATAAACCTCCCCATTTTGGCTTGTCCCACAGCTACATACCGGCCCCTGGCCGAATACCATTATAGTGGTCATGCACCCGTTCAGTTGGTCTTTTCCTCTAAGTTGTAATGCAGTTCCCTGTGTCTCCCATCTTGTCTAAACGGCTTCCTAGATTCGCCGCCTAGATACACCCTCTTACCGCCAACCATCGATCTTCAGGTGGGACACGTCCAGGCTGCCCCTCTCTACGGCCTTGGTTCCCGGATCTATTTGCGTTGCTTGAATTCGATGACGTCTCTATGATCTCTGGGCGGTCGGCCCCAAATTTGATCAAGGCGTCGGACAGATGAAAAGCTTTTTACCGGCTAAAAACTGCTATTTTCGGACGGCTTCGAACTCCAAGGCCGCCAGCAATGCAAACTGCTGGGTGTCTACGGCTGCGCCTCCCATATAAGCCCCAACGATTCGCACCCATTCTAATCCCGAAGGCTTGGGGGAGACCCAGATCCACTGCGGTGGCCGGGCACATTGAGCTCGCAGGAAGTCCGCATCTATCAGCGGACGCAATTTTAATGGCGGATCGCAACTCCTGTTATCAGAAACGGTTTTCAGGTTGAGCATTCAGGGCGCATCCAGCTCCATCCACTAGCACCGGCTGTGTATCACTCAACTCCGATTTATCTACCTTGTTCCCAGTACGCCTTCCTCGTCGCGCCTATCCTATTCTATAGTGCTCGTAGTCGGTGCACGTAAATATCGCCACGATCTTCCGTTCCACTCATACCCGGCAGGTGAATTTTTCCGTTTTCGCTCACCCTACCTTCCACAGCTCCCACCCCTAGATATATTTTTCTTTGATGCAAAATGTTCGCATTGTTCTATATTCTCTGATTCAGCCCCTCGGCAATAACCCCTCAGAGCGATTCTCAGAACTTCGAGGCAATGGTATTCACCAGTTTTCCATGGAGACATATCTGTTCCCAATGATGTAACCCGTTATTACCACGGTCACTGCATTCACCACCTGGGTGAAACATCAGGAAGATTCCCACGAGAAAATAGATAGAGAGCGAGTATGGACCTTAGAACTTTTGACCGAACTTCGCAACTTGGAATTTCTCCATCGTGCTGAACGATCGAAAAATTATTAATCTGTTCCAGACAGTAAGTCCTTTGGGATGGTTTTCCTGTGATCGGAGAAGCAGCGGCAGTGGAAGCTGTAATCTTGAAATGCCCTTTGTTTGCTTCGGTTGAGTCTACATTCTCGGAGGTGATCGGTGTAGCAACCTCGTTGGCACTGTCACAAGCAAATCCACTGGGACCGTTTGATGGAGCACTGAAGTGTGCTACGATAGTCCTCGGGGCAAGTTATTACAGACTAAACAATAGCAGGGTTGGTCACGACAAAGGATAGCTACCACTCGAGTAGCAATTCGGACTTCTCAACCGGGTTCTGCCATACTTTCTAGGGGCTGTTAGGGAAACTTGGGTCACCCAGGTGACAACCGCGGCATATTAGTCGAAGCCCGCGAAAGGCAGAAGAAGCAGAAAGCGAACAAAAATGAAGTAGCTCCGATGAAGCTACTTGTCAAGAATGCCCCAACGAGCAGAATGTTACTGGGAGCCCATGCTTCTCAAGTTTGACCGTGGCAGGCTGTACTTGGCATTTTATCCAACAGAAGAGTAGCCATTCCCAACGGATTCTGTTTTGCGTCACACCAGAATCCCATCCTCGAACGCTTTACAGGAAGTCTTGGCTAAATCTATTCGGTCACACATCTCGGATCGGTCGCTTTGTTCCTCACATTCTCATAGCAAGATTCGGAGGCTCATTTGAAAGCTAGCACTAAAGGCGGTATTTTATCTTTGGAAGGTTTCGTAAGCATTTTACCCTGAAATGTTAGGCGTAACAATAGAGTGGACACGTTTTTGGATTCTCAAACGATTTCTTTTCTTGCGATTTCAATACCAAGACTGAAGTAAAGAAAGGCGGCTAAAGTTGATGGGTTCGACGTTTGTATTCATGGTCCCGTTAGACTGACAGGAGACGGGAGGACAGAAAAACCCATGGCCGAAGTCCACGAGAAAACGAGCGCAGAGTTTATATTAACGCCTGGGAAAAAAGCGCGTTGATCCAAAGCACGACGGCACCAGGTTGAATAAAACAAACAGACTTCAACCAACCAGCTCATAGAGGGACTTGAGGCTGACTTGAATTCTTAGTCCTGAAATGAAAAGCCAGATTTACAACTGTGGTCTTCCCCAGGACCACTTTGGGAAAGCGGTGTTTCATTTCTCAACCTACCAGGAAAACCGACGGAAGTTTGGAAGACCAGTTATATACGCTGGTGAAACTGATGAAAATAATGAACTGTCATGTGGGTAACCTGAAAAGGACCTGCTTTAAGACTCCTCTGAGCAATAAGTAGCCAAATCCTAAACGGATCCCGAAATCAGAACGCGAGTATCCGTGAAATTCTACAATGCTGGATTGTCAAACGAACAGTCACGTGAAACAAATACGAACTCCAATCATGCGATCACATGGACTCAGAAAACGAGAACCAAATTGCGGCCTGTGTGAAAGGGGCACGTGTGTCACGCAGGTCAAAAATAAGATATGACAGAGTAGCACGTTGGACGCGAACAAACAATGGTTGGTTCATGGAAACATAGGGTGCATAAAAGCACGCAAATAGTGTATATGAGCGAGAGATGTCAAGGAAGTATGAAATTGTACCGTTTTTGGGAGGATTTTCCACAACCGAAGGTTACAACGCTCATCAAATACCTCCTGAATATTAGCAGAGTCAAACGTTTGGAATAATGGTGCTGATTCTTTCTACCTACCTAAACCCTGCTGTAGGTGCTCGTACCTTATACTTCTGACGTCAACATTCGACTCACGGTCGCACTTGATATGGTGGCTACGCCGACTCGATGTGCCCTGCATCCTGCATGAGAACGGCTGATCGATGGCGGGCCCGAAGGTGAAACATGGGTGTTGTCCTCTGGGGAGCCGTCGCGCATTGACTGCTTGTGCCTGTGTGAGGTTATATGGGTGTGGGTGTCATGCGTGAGGTCGCATTCCGGTATATGGGCAAATAGCAACAACTTCCACCTACGGTAGACATCTTCCGTAATGTCAATGATGAACGAGGAACAATCAGCACGGGGTCATGAAGCATAAACGCGTGTCATGTACGTGAATGACTGAAGGTGTGTATGGGTGTATGGTCAAACCACAACTACTACCACATACGGGAAAAGCTTTCTGCAATGTCAACAAAGAACGGTGGGCACCGCAGCTTGTTTAGTGGGCGTCATGAAACATAAACTTACAACATGTACGCCAGTTCGCCATGCGTGCTTCCTAATACGGGAGGGGCATTTAACCACGTCAACGACGAATGAGGAACCGTCCACCGGGGGTCTGTGGTATCGGCTTGTCCGTCTGCACTCTCGAGCAGGCTGATACTTCGTACGTCCCAGACAAGCATTCCTTTGGCAATCATCACCTTGACAGTTCTTACACTTCGTCAGAGCTTTTGGTAGTTTCCATTACCATGCTCAAAGGCCAGGTGCTGAAATGAGCGTTTCGTCAGCATTCATCATTACATCCCCAACCTTTGGTGGTCTTGCTTTGGTTGACCACTTTTGTCGAACTTGTGGAGCCGGTAGGTGCTCCCGCAGCCACTGCCTCCAAAAACCCTTGGCAAGCCTATTTGCCTGCTTCCATCCACGAAGGTAGCTTACACGAAGGTTTTTCAGCCCTTGGAAGCCCACTTTTGACCTCAACGTCAGTGGGTCGTTCGGGCGAGCGCAAGGTGGGTTAAGTCACCGTTTGGTTACTTGAACCAATGAGCGGTTGCTCAGAAGTCTCTCGACCTCAGTCATGAGGGTGCTCAACGTTTCGTCGTCAGGCGGTTGTTTCCCAATGATCGACAGCAATATTCGCCTGGTGGGCCAAATCAAGCTTTCCCATACGCCACCACGATGACTGGCCTGTATGGGACTGAAGTGCCACCTTGTGTCGTAAGCCACGGTTCGCTTCTTCAGCTCTTCCCTTTTCATGTTTTAGTGCCAACTATGCAGTTTTCGTTGGGCGCCCACAAAGTTTGACCCATTGTCGGGGTATATATTTGCAAGTACGCCTCTTTGGTTGATAAAGTTCTGCAAGGCCCCTTGGGAAGTAGTCGGTTGTCATCGAATATGCAACTTCTAATAGTACTGCGTGTGACTTCAGGCACGTCATGATACACCCGTTTCGTTTATCCAACCTCCTCCCACACTTGCTCCACATAGGTTCCAAATAGTCTGACTCGGTGTCACTGAACAGCCATCGACCCGGAATCAATCTGCGTTCTGGAGGCGGAGCCATATATTGTTTGCCCGCTGCGGCACTGCGTCTTCTACAATGTACACAACGTTGGATTACGCCTTTTACGGTCGCCCTTCCTCTCAGCAACCAAAGGAGCTTTTGGATGACGCTTGTCACGTGACTTTCCCTAGCATGACCCTAAACGGCATGGATTTGTTGAACCATTAGTTCCATCATAAGTTGCCCAGCCAGTGACAGTGTGGTATATTTCGTGCCAAAGCTCAGGTGGGAGTTGGCCAGCCTACCATCTATCCGTAGTAATCCAATAATGAGCTTGGGGTTTAAATGCTTCCAGCTGCCTTTCGGGGATGGTATCCTTTTGCCGACAGGTCTCTCTTCTTCTGCCCTCTCGAGTTTTCGGATGAAAGCCCCCCACTGTACCATCTTGAATGAATCGTGTTCTGCGGCTTTTAATTCATTGGGGCTTATCGGGCCCATCAGCACTGGGCTAGATGGGCGGATCCCTTCACGGCTAGCTAATGTCTCTTAAACCTGGCCAACCAAACTAATGACCGAGGAGTCTTCATCCAGGAGGAAAACCTGACCAATCGTGACAAAATAGGTGTCGCTTCGACGACTGTCACCGTCATCACCGTGCCTTTGATCTCCAGTTCCATTTCCGAAAAAGGCTTTAGTTCGCACATGGGCCAGTTCCGCTGAGGCATTTGGAGATATTTCAGCCCTCCCGTCCAAGCGTCCAGTTGCCGGAAGCTGGTCGCTCCTCGGAAGCACAAACCGACTGGGTTACCGCCAGGCTTGGCATGCTTCCACTGGTTTGTAGCAATTTCGTCCTCGAAGGTAGTGAGCCGATTAGCTACGAAAGGGCTAAAATAGCTCCTGAAGTTGTATTTGTAGGACAGTACTATCATCGAGTCCGTCAAAATCTAGCCGACCAAATATGGAAGTCGAAACATCTCTTTATCTCTTGCACCCCCCTTACCGCTAACACGGCTGCGTTGAGTTCAAGGAGCGGGATCGAAACCGACTTCATTGGGGCAAAGCTGGCTTTGGCGAACAGGATCCTCGCAGCTTATTGCCTATCCCCGCGCACCATCGCCGTACACCACGACTCCGTAACCGAATTCGGATGCGTCAGAAAAGGTGTGTAGTCCTCCCGTCTGTTTTGCGTGACCGAGGGCAAGCATCGTGGAATCCGTATTCCTTCCAATTTCTTTAAAGTGGGCAAGAATTCTTCAGAGTGCAGCCGGTTCTCTCGGTCCAGTGGTTAGCCCCAATCGACCTTCTTATGGCAGAACCGTTGCAGCATGATCTTTCCGGGTAACAGCCAGGGAAAGACAAAACCAAGCCGATCGAACAAACTAGAGGCAGCAGGTAGCATAGCACAACGAGCTACTGGTTGGTCGGGAACGTTTAGCTCTAAAACAAAGTGGTCCGCTTCCGCGTTCCGTAGCATTCCTAGAGTGCATTCGGTAGGGAGTGGAGATCCATCCAAATCTCTAACTCTTTTGGCCCTCTCGTAGTACGGAATAACTTCGAACACTTCTAAAGCGTTCGACATCCACCTCGTCAGATGGAAGCCACTCCCCTCTAGCAATCCTGTTAGTTCCTCTGAACTGTGCTAGAGCCGAGTCTACATCATCGAATGACCCAAGAAAGTTGTCGACGCAAATATTCCTGCTGACGCTTTCTACTACCGACCGGTGGACCTAAGCTCCATTTTTGTTCGCTATCTTTTAAAGGGCGTCGTTTGCACAAAAAGGTGATCATATCTCTCCGAGGAGAAGGACGGTCATTCTATAATTTATCACTGCGTTGTTCCGGTTGTTCTCATCCTACCATGGAAAACGCAATGTACCTCGCTCTTCTGCCGGCACTTTTACCTGGAGAAACACTTCCCTGACGTCGGTGAACAAGGCTAATCTACCCGCCCTGAAAGGGCACAAAGCTTCAATCAATGGCGCGGTCCAGTTTAACCCCTGTAGCAGGCGATCATCTACCGACCTGCCCTGTAACTTGGCTACACGGTGGAAAACCACCAGCGGTTTTTGGATTACTTGGGGTTGAGAACCGGGTGGTGCGGTGGAAACCAGGTCCCCTTCCTGCCGTCGGTGGTTTCAGTCACCTTTTCAACGTAGCCCACAGCTTCGTTTCGCTCCATCACTCCTGCGTGTCGCACTCACAGATCCTTGTATCGAACGAAGCGTTCTTTCATTCGTATTAGTCTTTGCAGAGCATAGTCTCAGTTATCAACCCAAGGGCCAGGTAATGTGCGATATGGGAGGGGAACCTCAAACCGTCTTTTAAGGCCTCTGGTTCATCGTCGCACCGTTCGCAGAGCAAAGTGGTCCTCTTGATAGTCTTCCGTCTCCAGTGTCGTGAAACTGCTTTTCGTGCGGTCGATGCAATCAATACTCTATGCCGTCGGTTTCGGCTGATATGTAGTTTGCTGAACCACGTCCCCCGGATGGACCATATAACATCCGTCCTAGTGCTGTCCTTACGACATGGGGTGCCTAGTGATTGCCCACTCTCTGGTCCAGCACCCAATGTGCCTCTGGCACATCGCAGCCGATGAGAAGATCCACTTCGTCGTCCTCACAGTCTACGACGGTCACATCCTGCGGGTGGGGCCTCCCAGTTAAAATTGCCTTCACCGACCTTGGTGCTCGCATGGGTGGATCAGCTGATGTAAATGCCTCCGTTGATTCGATTTGCTCGTTAGTCTATAAGGAGATTAGCTGAAACCTCAACCGGCCTGCCATTATTACTTGTGTTCCGCCCACCTTGCCCGCCGCCAACGACGTCGTGCTTCTAGCTAGCCAGTTTTTGCCGGCAAACAGCTCCTTCACCAGGGTTGTGTCCGATCCACTGTCAAAGAAAGCCAAAGCTTTGACCACCTCAGTTGGGGTCATCACCCCCACGGCAACTACTCCTAAACGTATTGGTTTACTGGTAGATCGCGACTTTTGACAAATAACACTAGGCTTGGTGTTCGTCTCTGGTGTAGTTTCTCTCGCCTTCTGATTCCCTCCGTATGGTCTCGTTTATTCAATTTATTTGTAGCAGGTCGAAAATGGTAACCTCACATAAACTCCCTCGTCTGATCCAACATAGCTCGCATCCCACGGCTCACAGCTGTAGCTTGAACTCCCTGTGGATGCAGATTGTGCAGAATGTCTAGAACGTAACCCTAATAAGGCACGGCGTGACATGCATTTTAGCCAAGTCTACTTCCAGCGGGCTCTCCAGCGGCTTGGGTCTGTCCGAATGAGAAAACTATGGCGTCCCCTTGTACTTGGTCTTTCTCATTTTGTCAGAAAGCAGCGTATCTCCGGAACGTACTGTCATTCTGCGGCCCCATACGATACTCGGTCAACGCTGCGATACCGAACTATATTATTCAGCCCTTAGTAGCCTCATTTACTCCGAAGGCTAAAGACACCCGCACACCAAATTGGCGGTTCCCTGGCCGGCGCCGTTGACTCATTTGCGCTTCTTACGCATGATTCGGCCCCGGACTCGTTCTGCAAGATGAAGCTCCTTCAGTGATTCAGCAGCTGTCACGCATGATATGGCCAGGTACAGCTTCGTAACCACGTACACGAATGAGCCTCAACCAATCAGGATGGCCGAGGACAAGTCCGACAAAGGCTCCCTGTGACTAGTCACCTTCGAGTCTAGCAACTATGCTCCCCGACCAAATATCTTTATAGAAACCCGCTCTGCAGTACAACTAACGTGCCATTTCGCGGTCCTGGTCATTCTGCTACTAGGGTTCGCATAGTTCTGGATGGGAGCAAGTTCAGTGAGTCCTACCAGATCAGTTCGTTGTGAGTACTGCGACTGATATCGAGTCTTGGAGCTGCCCTGTATTGAACATCTGAACCTGCACGCCAGCGCATCTGAAATCGAAGACTGGATTGGATGGTTCGAGTTATGGTGTCGCATACAACAGAAGTGAAGGAGAACCAGGCGGTGTTCTTCCTGACGGCTGGCGACCGCTCATTGTGCTCGCTGATAAAGCGTTGCTTACCCGAGAGCCCCCGCTGCAGTTCCTTTCGACGAGTTGAGAGCTCTACTGTCAGGCCTCCTTGTTCCAATCAATTTCCAGGCCACCTGGAGTGCCAAATTTCATTTGTTGGTTCGTGGTCCCATAATGAATTTCCGTGAATTCATCCAAACACTACAGACGCAAGCTACTACGCTTGATTTCGGTGATCAGTAGGAGACCCAATTGCGTGGCAGCTTCATTTCAGGTAAAGATCATCCGGAATTGTAAAAGAAATCAGTGCTGAAGCCCAACCTTCCGTTCGCCGAAGCCTGGCCAACCTGCAAACAATTCGATGACGTAGCCGATGCGACGGCTCTAAATTCCGCGGCGCAGTGCTTCAAGTTCGTCCCCGTAAACCAGCCCCCGCAAATCAAACGCCTCAACCAAAGCCTGCCAACAGAATGATTCCTGAGAGCAAACCGGTACAAACGAACAGTTGCTGCTCGTGCAGCGAACACCACATGCGTTCCACCTGCCGCTTTCGTAATGCGGTATGCCATTCTTGTGGAAAGCTTCGTCACATTCGTCAGGTATATCGTTAGTCCAAATGCAATGCGACAAGTGTAACCCCTGAAGATCCGGAAGCTGATGATGGTCCAGTGTACACGCTGAAGATTTCGAGTGAATCGAACCAATACCTGTTAAGATTAATCCAATTTCAGCGCGGTTTGAGACATCAGATCATTGTGGATACCGGGAGCTGTGACTCCAACGTTCCGAAATCAGCGTTCGACTTGATTCAGCCCAATGAACCCATACAACCTTCTACTGTGCGCATTCGCGGTGTTGCTGGTCATCGGCGTTCACTGCTGGGCGGGCCCACACCAGTGGTTCGGCTGAAGAGCGAATATATCCCGGTTCAATTACTGGTTTCCGTCAACGGCCGACAGTTCTGAGCTTGGGGGTCCTGTGTGTCTTGGAGCAACAGACCATCCTCCAAACGAGGCCCGACCATCCGGTGGACCACCTCGTTCCCCAGCAGTTGATCGCAAAATGCTCCGGTAACAAGGGTGGCAAGGTAGTTGAGCCCAGGAAGCTGGAAGCGGATCGTGGTCCGGTGCACTTGATGAGCTTGATGCTTCAGTTCTGTCAGAGAGAGGGTATTCTGAAGGTTCTTACAAAGAAGGAGCAATTAGATTCTACCTCATGTATGGTTTTATCCACTCAGGCGACTACCTTTGTGGCGGCAATGGAGACCAACGCACAGGCACCCCCGGAATAGCGGTGGTTACCGACTGACGTTGAGCTCCGGGTTACGGGAAAGCGTGGCAACCTTCGGTCAGAATAATCGCTAATCGAGCAACGCGTAGCCAATCCAAACGAATCCCAAAACCAGCACATGATTGATTCGTAGTTTCTACTGTACTAAATCGAAATTCACAAAAAGCACAAACAAGTGCAAACCTCATGTGCACACAAATTGACTCATCAATGAAACCCAAAGGTTCAAAGCCCGCGGTCCGTGCACAACAGTCAGAAACGGTTCGAGGCCAAGTTCAAGTGTCTAGCACAAACAAACGAGGGTGCAAAGGGGTGAAGTTTGGACGAGCTCATCAAAGTAATGCCAAATGTAGCCACATTCACGAAGCACGTAGAAGATTTGGGAAGATTTTCGATGTTCGTCCTTCACAAAGCCGGCCAAATTTCTTCCGAGGAAATGGTTATCTAAGGTCCCGAACGGAGTCATGACACTCACCCCACCTACACGCAACTTTTTTCCGTGCCTGCGGTTACCAGTCTTCTGTGCTGGCTGCGCGTAAAGAGGGTTTCCCTAGCGGTCATCAAATGCACAATCCATAAGGAATCAATTCCAAATCCTGCTGCACAACTTGAGGTTGGCACAGTCATCATAGGACAGACGCACACAGTTAAAAGCACGAACAGAGTGTAGACTTTACAGGATGTAAACTTAGCTGCCAAGCTTGGGCCACCTACTATAAGCAGGAAACTACTGCAGCAATTGAACAAATTAATTTTTTTACATATTTTCTCGCAGACGTTTGACGTAGATGCAACTTTTGAGTGACAATGAGATAATGCGTGATAACGAAAGGTCAAGGAACAGCGGAATTACATAAAATTAACATATTGAGTTTTCTGAAGGAACTGAAAATCGGTTTCGGAATATAAATAAACTTTGAAAGCGAGTGTACTACGGAGAGTAATAAAACACACGCGTCAACACGGGAATGGACTGAACACAAACATATACCAGAGTGTTCCAGAGCATTTTTGCACGAAATGCGTGACAAATAATACCCTACACGATGTGAATAAATGCCCTTCCCCAAACTCTTGAGAAGTTTCGCAATGTGATTTGAACTAATAAGCCTCACCTGAACTGTCCAAGTGAAATCTTGGCGGAATTTTCCCCTTTCACCTCTTTGCGCGGGGTACAGAGAGTCGGAACTCAGTACCTCTTACACTTGTTCAAGAAAAACGGGTCTAGTTGAGTAGTTGTGGGACGTGGAATGAAATAAACTGCTGAGTAACTCAGCGCGAGGGGTCCACAAACTATTTTGTCCTCTGTGTAGTTTCGAGCTTTAACCATTAGCTTTTTTACTGCCATTTCCTCTTACGAGCATATAAGGCTCACCGGCTTTTTGAACACGCTCTTCGCTTCCTTCTTAGCACTGTCGCTACCTTAAAATCCGTTAACACTGTCACTAGGTCGGCCAATTCCAAACTGCCTTGAGTGACCCGCTGGTATTCAACTTTCCACTGGGCTACCCTAAAAGGTCTTTTTTGAGATGCCAAAAGCTTCCGGGCCATTTATCCATTTATTGATAGGTGGTTTGAAGGTGATCACTTGGGTAGAGCAACTTTGTGATGTCCGTAGTGATGTTTTGTCTCCGGATTCACCAATGAAGGAGTCGAATGATATTTTCTTCGATTGCAAATCACTTTCTGGAGATAGACCGTTGGATTCAATATCAAAAAGTCGGCCGTGTTCTATATAGGCACTTCTCTCAGCCACTTCTAAGCAGCTAGCTGATGCTCATTGTTGAACTTCGTTCGCCAGTGGTCTCGGTATCATTGGTGTAGCAAACGGTTCTTTTCGATTGCCTATGCTCTGTTCAAGCTACCAGTGAGCCTCCGGTACATTGCACCCCATTAGTATATCAACGTGGGGGCCAGACGATTATTCCAACTTTACCTATTTTAGATGTAACCATCTCCTGGCGATTGATCTAATACGGCCTGTTGGTTTCACTGGTGATCTGTCTGTTGCAAAAGCTCCCGGAATGTGTACGGTCCCTCCATCGGTTGGAGGGGTTAGTTGCCGGGTCAGCCCCATCAGTTTGCTGACATAACTCCCTGCAACCCTGCTGATCTTGAGAGAGGTAGGCTCGCTGGCTAGTTCACGGTGTTCTATAAGCTCACGTGTAATCAGCGAAGTATTAGACCCCGTGTCCGACAGTGTCATAACCCTCTTCTGTCCTTTAGGTGTCATGATGCCAACAGGTAGGATGCCCAATCTCGCGGGTTTGCGATCATCATATCCCGTTATTATTAATAATAATGGTATATTTTTCGACCGTGTTCGAGAGACACGCATGAAAGCGTGATCAGAGTTTACAATACCACTCAATGAGATGAAAAACTCACAAATTTTAAAAAAGGAGTCTCACACTATAGCAACGGGGGAACAATTGAGGAGCGAGTTTAAATAAAGTTAGGTGACAACTGGCCAAACGGTAAGTATGATTCGGTTTCGAGTCAGAGTGGGCAATAGTAGGAAATAAGCCGGATGTAAGAATGTTGAGATGAACACGGACTTAAAACGCCCAAAATACAATACTCACGATGGTAATGCAACAAAATGGTCAGTGATGCACCCTCAAGTTCACTTAAAAGGGTAATTAGTAATGGTAATAATGATAATAATGGTATATTTCTCGACCACGGTCGGGACGCAAGCACAAACGCACGACTGCGGTGTACAACGTCACTCAATACAATGAACTTTACTCGAAGTTTAGGAATGGGAGTCAAAATTATCAGCAACAGAAAAGCACAGCTAGCAACAGCTTGAAAGCGTCAAACTAATAATGGTTTGCGCGGCAAACACGAATCAGTTTCGAGTTCGAGTTGGGCAATGAAGCCTTTTTGGGGTACCGAAAATATCATCAATACATGATGCTAAAGGCGCATCCTAAGCCAAAATGATGCAAGCCATGGAAAATGGAGGCTTACTGGGGCTGTGTGGAAGGAGTAAGTTCTGAGCGGGGAGAATGTAAAAAATTACATGGAAGTACACCCCAGAACTTCGACAAATACGAAAAAAAACAGCCCATGAGGATGATGTGAACCCTGAATGGTGAGCCTGCCGGGGTTCAGTAAACGGAGTAAGTCATGAAACAGGGAGACATGCAACAAACTGTATGAAAGTGCACTCGGGAGCATCAGTGAATAAGAAAGGAACAGCCATCAAAAAGGTGAGTTTAATTTCATAGGCAGTACCCTGTATCATTCAAAAAGATAGAGCGCAAATGGGTGGACTTGGGTTAGTGAAAATCAATTTCAAGCCGGATGGGCAAGCCAGATTTCACCTGTCTGAGTAGGCCTATTGTTTCGAGTGTCATGTAGTAATGGGTGATATTAACCCACGCATCCGTCCCGGTCATACTTCATTCCAAAGCGGCATTCAGAGATCGGATGAAGATAGCTTAAGCACACAAAGCATGAGCCGATCCTTTTTACTGCAGGCTACCTGTCGGGCACATTCATCTTATGAAAGGTCAGACTGTCTGGTAACCAATGCAGTGAGTTGCGTAGCCTGCGTCTAGTTGACCTGTAAGGCTCCCGACTTGTTAGCCTAGGACTGAATACGTTACAGTCTTTCCCTACAGTTGAGCCAATGTTGATTCCGTTCTCGTCAGCTAGCATCTCTCGCGCACGACTTTTTCAAATGGGCAGTAGGCAGTGTGGGATTGGCGACCTATGAACTCCGTCAAATCGCCGAACGTAGATTCTAGCCCAATCATATTTATTTTCTCAGCTTCCTGTGCCCATCGGTCCTGTAAGCCAATAAGCAGATATCGGACGATGCTTTCCTGCGGGTAAAGCCTTCAGATCAGATTATTGTTCAAAATACTCTAATGCCATCTTGCAAATCTGCATTTTTATCACCAAAGTTGACAATGATTCAGCGTTTGCCTAATTCATTTTGTCTCCGATAAAACACCATCAATCGAGCTCCTAGCCAACTCGAATGGTTGTTCGAACAAATCCTTGAAGGTCCCGCGTGCCCCGATATACCCCATTGCTGGATCAAGCTTTGCGCAGCCTTCGGTAGCATTTTTGGCCCTCCCACGGCAGCAAGGCAATGAATACAAAAACCTTTGCCCAGGATCGGCAACCTTGCACCAATAACATTTTCGAATTCTTCCATGAATCTACAGTAATGATCGGAGCGCCCGTCGAAATAGGGCCAGCCCCACTCTCGGCAGGTGAAATGCCGAAACCCCGCTAGTTTCAGGCAGTCTTGAGGGCTTATATTCGTCCATTACGTCACCATTTGGGCGATTGATCTGATACGGCCTGTTGGTTTCACTGGTGATCTGTCTGTTGCAAAAGCTCCCGGAATGTGTACGGTCCCTCCATCGGTTGGAGGGGTTAGTTGCCGGGTCAGCCCCATCAGTTTGCTGACATAACTCCCTGCAACCCTGCTGATCTTGAGAGAGGTAGGCTCGCTGGCTAGTTCACGGTGTTCTATAAGCTCACGTGTAATCAGCGAAGTATTAGACCCCGTGTCCGACAGTGTCATAACCCTCTTCTGTCCTTTAGGTGTCATGATGCCAACAGGTAGGATGCCCAATCTCGCGGGTTTGCGATCATCATATCCCGTTATTATTAATAATAATGGTATATTTTTCGACCGTGTTCGAGAGACACGCATGAAAGCGTGATCAGAGTTTACAATACCACTCAATGAGATGAAAAACTCACAAATTTTAAAAAAGGAGTCTCACACTATAGCAACGGGGGAACAATTGAGGAGCGAGTTTAAATAAAGTTAGGTGACAACTGGCCAAACGGTAAGTATGATTCGGTTTCGAGTCAGAGTGGGCAATAGTAGGAAATAAGCCGGATGTAAGAATGTTGAGATGAACACGGACTTAAAACGCCCAAAATACAATACTCACGATGGTAATGCAACAAAATGGTCAGTGATGCACCCTCAAGTTCACTTAAAAGGGTAATTAGTAATGGTAATAATGATAATAATGGTATATTTCTCGACCACGGTCGGGACGCAAGCACAAACGCACGACTGCGGTGTACAACGTCACTCAATACAATGAACTTTACTCGAAGTTTAGGAATGGGAGTCAAAATTATCAGCAACAGAAAAGCACAGCTAGCAACAGCTTGAAAGCGTCAAACTAATAATGGTTTGCGCGGCAAACACGAATCAGTTTCGAGTTCGAGTTGGGCAATGAAGCCTTTTTGGGGTACCGAAAATATCATCAATACATGATGCTAAAGGCGCATCCTAAGCCAAAATGATGCAAGCCATGGAAAATGGAGGCTTACTGGGGCTGTGTGGAAGGAGTAAGTTCTGAGCGGGGAGAATGTAAAAAATTACATGGAAGTACACCCCAGAACTTCGACAAATACGAAAAAAAACAGCCCATGAGGATGATGTGAACCCTGAATGGTGAGCCTGCCGGGGTTCAGTAAACGGAGTAAGTCATGAAACAGGGAGACATGCAACAAACTGTATGAAAGTGCACTCGGGAGCATCAGTGAATAAGAAAGGAACAGCCATCAAAAAGGTGAGTTTAATTTCATAGGCAGTACCCTGTATCATTCAAAAAGATAGAGCGCAAATGGGTGGACTTGGGTTAGTGAAAATCAATTTCAAGCCGGATGGGCAAGCCAGATTTCACCTGTCTGAGTAGGCCTATTGTTTCGAGTGTCATGTAGTAATGGGCGATATTAACCCACGCATCCGTCCCGGTCATACTTCATTCCAAAGCGGCATTCAGAGATCGGATGAAGATAGCTTAAGCACACAAAGCATGAGCCGATCCTTTTTACTGCAGGCTACCTGTCGGGCACATTCATCTTATGAAAGGTCAGACTGTCTGGTAACCAATGCAGTGAGTTGCGTAGCCTGCGTCTAGTTGACCTGTAAGGCTCCCGACTTGTTAGCCTAGGACTGAATACGTTACAGTCTTTCCCTACAGTTGAGCCAATGTTGATTCCGTTCTCGTCAGCTAGCATCTCTCGCGCACGACTTTTTCAAATGGGCAGTAGGCAGTGTGGGATTGGCGACCTATGAACTCCGTCAAATCGCCGAACGTAGATTCTAGCCCAATCATATTTATTTTCTCAGCTTCCTGTGCCCATCGGTCCTGTAAGCCAATAAGCAGATATCGGACGATGCTTTCCTGCGGGTAAAGCCTTCAGATCAGATTATTGTTCAAAATACTCTAATGCCATCTTGCAAATCTGCATTTTTATCACCAAAGTTGACAATGATTCAGCGTTTGCCTAATTCATTTTGTCTCCGATAAAACACCATCAATCGAGCTCCTAGCCAACTCGAATGGTTGTTCGAACAAATCCTTGAAGGTCCCGCGTGCCCCGATATACCCCATTGCTGGATCAAGCTTTGCGCAGCCTTCGGTAGCATTTTTGGCCCTCCCACGGCAGCAAGGCAATGAATACAAAAACCTTTGCCCAGGATCGGCAACCTTGCACCAATAACATTTTCGAATTCTTCCATGAATCTACAGTAATGATCGGAGCGCCCGTCGAAATAGGGCCAGCCCCACTCTCGGCAGGTGAAATGCCGAAACCCCGCTAGTTTCAGGCAGTCTTGAGGGCTTATATTCGTCCATTACGTCACCATTTGGGCGTTGATATCGTGAACTACGTGGTCTTCTTTCTAGCTTTCTGAGAGAGAGTCCCTTGCCTAAAACGCTCTCTACCCCCTCTTGCTAGCCGCAAATGATTCCTAATTCCACCACGCTCATTTTGTAAATGATCACATTCACGAACTCATCGTGATTAAAAATATATGACCCGGCACTGACATAACTAGTAGACTTGGTGATATTGAGAGAATCAATTACTCCCTAACTGTCCCCAGAGACTTGCTGATTTATTTTCTGTTTTCTGATGAGGTCCCTGTTCCCTCGTCTGGGCATTTCCAGTAAGTTTTTTTGCCAAGACTCCACTTGCGCATTGTAAGTCAAAATACTCGCAAATCGAGCAACACGTAGCCAATTCAAACGAATCCAAAAACCAGGACATGAGTGATTTGTAGTTTCTACGGTGCCAAATTGAAATTCACTAGAAGTGCAAATAAGTCCAAACCTCATTTATGCGGCCAAATAAACTCAACAGTAAAACCCAATGGTCCAAAGCCCCGTGGTCCGGGCACGACGGTCAGGGAAGTACGGCTGTAGCCCGGCAGACCTGGCGTGCAGCAACCGTCCGTTGTTGGGACACTACGGCTCAGATGGTACATGCGTCTAAATCTGGATGGTTTTTCTAAAAACCCGGGCGGTTGGCACGGAAACCCACAGAATGTTACTGCTTGGTTTGTTAATATTTCGGTTAATGCTGGTATTCCTGTTTGCATCCTGACATTTGGTTGGTTCACTAGTCATGTATAAGCTTGTGCACGCTAGACCTCGCTGTACTTTCGTTTCGCGCTGCGTTGTCGTGTTTCAAATGGAGCGTGTATTAGTGGACGATTCAGCTGTGTTTGGCTTTTTGTCCATGGCGTATACCCCAGTATCGGCTCATTAGGAGCCGACGTTTGGGAGCTTCAAGAATAAACTTGAAGGTATTTCTACGTGCGTAGTTCTAAGACGTACGCGGTGGCAAAAATCGAGGCATCCATCTGCAAGATGGTGTGCCTTATTATTTCAGCAAGTGCTGCTGCACACTCCGCACAAGGAAAATTGATAAAGCTTCCGGGTATGTTGTTATTTGTTGCCGAATAAATTCCTTCCATGTATCCCTATTTGGAATGTTAGACATCCGACAGGCTCCGGCTTGTGACTCTTTTGACTGTGTCGTCAGGTGGTCGATGAGGCAGTCACATATCTCACAAGCAGGCGATGAGGGCATTATATGCGAAACCGTAGGCTGACACATGAGCAGGATGCTCGTTTTTTACAACTTATGGACACTCAGGAAAAATTCTGAGCTAAGGGAGTACACCTTTAAGAAATTCGACCGGCTTCTGAATAACGACGACCTTAGACCCATAGGAAGAAGACGGACCAAGGCAGACTTAGCAAGTGAAGTAGAAGAGGTTAAGGAACAGCTGCAGTTCCACGGTTTTTCGGAGATAATTTCTGGTAGCCTTGAGATAAAGTCTATCTTCTTCGTCCCTTTTGTAAGCAGACAGTAGTGTTTTAGTTTAAGTGACTTTATTTTCACAGATGATACTCACCATGTCATCCGTGGTGGGTGCATTCCATGGCGCACAATGATAGTTGATGGGACGGGGTTAGATCACAGTCTGTTCTATGACATTCTCCCAAATAAGAAGGGTGACTAATATCGTAAGGCTGCTTCTTTCATGGAGGAAAAGCTCTCCTGGACCGGTAACTCTAAGACGATCATAGATGACAGTACAACTTTGGATTATGCCTACATGCTTTATACAAGACGGTTACCCCGCCACCTTCAACCGTATACCGGCGCCAGATTGAGGGATGCTGGCACTACGCAACAAGCCTAAAGCTAGTGATTAAAAATCACCTCCTGGAGTTTTAGGGTGCATTAAAATTGACGGACTGGAAAAATATCTATTCGTGATCTCCAAAGTGGCCGATAGGGATCCCCATCAGCCAGGTCCGTACGCCTTACTTTACATGACTTCTATGTGAGATACAGTTACATCCGCTTCGTCACTCACCATGACGTCGTGAGGAAAAGTGTTTCCTAAGATATATGGTTCAACACAACAGGCACTGACACTGCTCTGCTGACGTTTCATAAAGCCACCGGACGTAAGGTAAAACAGCTTTCTCGATTCCGAAAGTGAACCGTCGTAAGTCAGGTATGCTATCTACAAATGATTCGAGCAGCGAAAGCATCACGTTAATATTGAAATCTCATGCGGTTCGTTAGCTGGAATATAGACATATAGCTATGCGCAATAATATCTAGATGTATGCGATGAACGAGTTGCAGCAATTGAAACAGTTTTGATGAAGGTTATCGATTGGCTGCCCATTAACAAAACCCGCGCAGCACGGGGGGGGGGCAGCATAGTGAAGAATTTAGGTCTTCCATTTATAGCCAGAAGTGATCACATTTACTCGGTAAAATACCAGGCTTAGTTACACCAAAAATTTTCCAAAGTAGGTCGCAAATATTCCGAAGCAATTTGCGGAGGAATTCCGGGGAACAGTTGTTATATGTGTATATATTACACAAGAAAAACTTAACGGTATACATGAACTACAAAACATGAATAGCCCACTAATTTACCTTTATTATAGTTTCCATTTATATCAAACAGGATGCCTGAACTGAACTCGATCAAGATTGTATCAGTCAATGGTTATTTGAAATTATCAACCGCGAACACTGTGAATGAATTTGCTGACTCATCGACAGACGGCCTAGATCCGTCTACAGACTGCATGATTTTGCCTGTCCAAAACCGGTGGCTAACCTTGGGCCAGCGAAGCAGATTGGTGTTCCAGTCAGTCCTTGAAGATGCGGAGCGAAGGCATCCGATCAGCCGTTAACAGTTGCCCTTACAGAACCGAGCGGAGACAGCGAATCAACGGCCAGACTTTGTTTTAAGGGGAAGCATTGGATTGAACCAATCAGCGGCAGAGGTTTTTTAATCAAAAAGAACGGAAAGCAACCAATCACCGGCCAGCAGTTGTTATAACCGATCTCAAAGGAATCAGTCAATCGGAGAATTGAACAACATAGCCATTCAGAAGACCCGGTTCTGGGTAGAGCTCCGTACCAATGAGCCTCGTGCGGTGACTTTGATTTTGGTCACATAATGATCTATAAAAACGGTTTTTTTTTGCACAGTAAATTAGATGGGTTGGAGGCAGAAGAGTTTTCTCACTAGAGCTAGTGGGATGGAGCAAAACAAACGCTGACCGGAGTAGTGCGATAGTGTTGGACTAATCACGGAAAACAAGTCACCAGCTTGTAACAGGCGAAAGAAACTACCATGGAAGCGGCAGTACTTTAGACCCCTGTGCTGGTCTAACTCCGTCCGTAGTACGTTGGCAGAAGACTGAATAGCCGAAAATATCCCGTCTATAATGTGTGGCACCTATTGCAGAGATGGGTTTTTGTGACAAACAAGGATAGTCATTACTAAGCACCGAATCTCTCGGGCAGATACCATATTCCTCTGTCTTCACGTTCACAGATGTTCCAGGAACATGAAAAACGAGGAATGAATGAAGACTCCACGTACAATGCAAGCCAATAGCTCCACTGTGACTCGCGTACTCATATTACCGGTTTCGCGCCGCACCACACCCTCGCTGCTCATGACCCGACTCGGGTCCTTACAACACCTCCACGGCCAGCTGCCTTCACTTCTGCTCTAATTTCGGGTACATCATCTTCATCCTGTGGTTGCGTGGTTACGTCCGCATCGAACACCGGTTTTAGCTTGTTGGAATGAAAGGCTAAAGATGACTTCCGCCCCGGGTTAGCATGGGCGACACATACTGCGTCCGACAATATCTTATCTACCGTGGAGTCACCTTTCTATTGTTCGTGCAGCTTGGCCGGTGCCTCCGAAAGTAATGTGTCAGACTGGAGAAAACTGTCTCCCACTTCCAGCTGTGACCCATGAGCCCTTCTCTCGTAATATTCTTTCTGTATTCCGTGACTTTCTTCTAGGTGTAGTCCAGCCAACTCGTTCTTTCGTTAGGGCCCACTTCATTGCCACCAAATAGTCAGTCGTCTTTTGAGGAAGTCGTCCAATATATGGTATTCGTAGATCGCATGGAATATGCATCTCCCTTCCCGTCCACAAGAAGTGTGGGGTTTGACCTGCGGAGCGAGGTACGGGGCAGCGATAAACCAAGGTGCGTTGTTGTAGTGCTTGGTCCCAGTGTCGAGTGTCTTCGAAAAAGCTTTCAACAATTCTTTTATCGTTCCGCTTGTTCCTTTTGCCAGTCCTTTTCTTTCCAGGTGATGTGCTGTCTTCCTAGTTTTATCGATCTGGGGTAACTTGCAGAGCTCGCACACGATAATATAATTTCTAAACTGCTTCCTCTGCCAAAATGTAACTGTCCCGGAACCCACCCCATTTGGTTGTCCAATTTTCGGGTATGGTCCTTGCTACTGTAGCCGCTTCTGTAGTTGGTACTTCTGCGGCCTCGGCCCACTTCGTACAATAATCCACCAAGACAGTGATGTATCGGTCGCCGAGCTGAGTTCCTGGCAATGGTCCCGCTTTGTCCATCCTCAAAATCTCACTAGGATAACCAGATTGCGCAGGTTTTAGCTGCGGGAGGCGCTTCGGGCCGGGGTCCTTCCATGACGCCCATGTTTGGCCGCGCTCGCGGTTTCACCTACATCCCGACGCGTGAGTGACCAATAATATCTAGCCCGCAATGCTTCATGCTTTTTTCTGTCCGGAAGGTCCCAAGTCACAATGGAATGACTCCATAAAGGTTTGTTTTTTGATTGCGGGATCACCATCCTTCGCATATAATTCGGTTCATATTGCAAGAACAACACTCCTCCTTCCATTTGGATATTATCCCACTAGGACCAAAGACAACGTGTCTTGTAACTGCTTCCAGCTAATTCTTTTCCCGTTGGTCGAAGTCCATCACCCCGGACATCTTCGTATATTGCCGCCACTTCCAAATCTTCAGCCTGTATCTTTCCCCATTCCTGCATACCACTGTCCAGACCGACCAGTGTCACATAATCGGCGCTTCTTGATGGGCTATCTCCATGGTTGCTGTTTAGCCTACTTTGCATGGAATCTGCTCTACGGTTTACCTTTTTTCCGGTCGATGAACGCGGGTGAAAGATTATTCCTGTAACTGCTCCCGCCAGCTATCCACCTGTCCTTCCGGTTCCTTGAAGCTTTCAGCCACAGTAATGCCTTACGATAAATAAAGAAAGGAACTGCCGCCCCACTTAATAAAGCCGGTAATATTTCCGAAAGTACACCAATGCGAGCATCCCTTTTCCGGTAACACATTAGTTCTGCTCTGGTTTGCTTAGCATTCGGCTGCCGTATGAAATCACGGGTTCCTTCCCTTCTCTGTCTCATCGTGACAGAACGGCCCCGATGCCTTTCGCAGATGAGTCAGTATCGAGTATAAACCCGCTCGCATTTTCGGTTATGTCCGGAAATACCGATATTGGATTCTGATAAGTGTTCAGCGCCGAATATCATCCAAAGCCTTTAGCTTCGCATGAGCTCAACTGAATCCTTCACTACTCTCCGGTAATACGTTCAACAGTGTCGATAGAATGGCGAAGTTGGGAATGAATTTCCGATAGCACGACACTAACCCCAAGGAAATTCTAACTTTTTCAAAGTTGTTCGGTTTGGGCCGATTCCTGATGAGTTTGGTCTTTCTAGGATCGGTCTGAATTCCTGCCCCAGACACCATATAACCCGAGTAAGCCACTTGTCTTAGCAGCATGTGACACTCAGTCGGCTTGAGTTTTAGGTAAACTGTGCGCATGTTATCGAAAACTAAGACCGGATTCCACTGGCGTCTTACCCGTCACAATCACATCATCCAAGTATACCAGAAAGCATTTGGGAATTAGCTCACTAGAGAAGGTATACATTGGTCGTCGAAAAGTAGTTTGAACCTTTTTAACCCAAAAGACATGGTTTGAAATTCGTATAGGCCTTATGGTAGAATGAAAGCTGTTTTCTTGTGGTCACGCTCTTCCACCTTCACATGCCAACAACCAGAAGCCAAATCCAACGTACTGAACCACCCTGACCCTCATGAAGCTTCGCGGAAAAGAAAAGAGCCTTGTTTTCTAATTTGATTCGGCCTCAGATAACCGAAGCGCAGACACGGCCCACTGTCCTTCTTCTTCGCTAGTACTACAGGTGCTACCCACGGAGATTTTGAAGGTTCAATTATGTTTCTGGCCAACACCTCGTGGATCATATTTTTCACCGTAGCCTCATAACGTGGTGGACCTTTTCTAGCATGTATCTTAATGGGCTGAGCCGGTGTTGATGGAATGTCAAATTCGCCCAGTACGTCCTACTGTCGTGTTGTCTCAAGCAAAAATACCAGTGTATTTTTTTATCAACGTATCGAGTTTACTCTTAGTGCATTCCGGAGAGTCTAGTGATTGTGACAGATTGTTGACGCCCCTATCAGGGCTGCTTTTGGCTGGCTCTGATGAATTGATATTGGTTCGCAAGGCTTTTTCGGCGGAAGCCTCACTGTGCCTCTTGGGGTGCGGAGGAAGCTTTGATCCAGATAGACCACACAGTGCGACACGCTCAGTATGTCCACCCCGATAATTACGGACAGCGCCATTCCTCGAATCTCGACGAATTTCTGCTTGCGGCTCACCCCGCCCATAAGTAATTTAGGAATAACCGCGCCGACAGCCTCTGACGGTTTCCTGTCCATACCACACAGCGGTTCTACTACGCTTTGGGGTTCCTAACCAGCGAGCCACTCTCCTCCTGTCCAAGCCTCATTTATAAGACTGCGAGCTGCTATAGTGTCAACCAATACTTCCACGTATTTCCAGGCTAGTCTGATGGGAATCATGGGAAACGAATAAAGCTAAGGGGAGTTGATTATCGTCAGAACGGGCGAGCCTTGAGGGTGCACCTGTGCTGCCAGTGGCGGTCTCTCCGGCCGCCATCCCCTGCCGCGCCACTGACTTTATCTCGACGAAGGGCACCTCCGCCAGCCAGTCATCAGCAGACAGTTTTTGATCTGTCGATTACTTCACCGTTCAACTTCGCAATTGTATTCATCGGTTGCTTAGTGCTCTTTCATATCCGGCCTTCCATCCTGGTAAATCCTCTCTGACAACTTTAAGTCTTGCAACTCTCTGGTCATCATGCTCAGCCCTTAGATAACGACAACCACTACGTAAGTACTAACTTGTCATTTAAATACTCCCCTTTGCAAACCGTGTATCTGCGACTATCATGGCTACGCATCACAAGTTGATTTGTAGCCCATTTCCCATTTCCTTTTTGGTGCATCACATTCCACCTTCCTGAAGGTAAACAATGTGCGCAAAGATAACCTGTTTACTTCCGGCCACTTCTCTCACCAGCACCTTGGCAACCTTTCTCTACAAATGGGTCCTTCCCTGGGTATTTAACGGACTCAGTCGATATTAGGTCGCTGAACTTTACAAGGGTAATCTTCGAGAGATTTTTCTTGTTATTTGTCCGCAAATTCATTCCTTTCATCGTCTGATTTCCAATCCGAAGCCGTGCCGTACTCCGCGAAGCGTTGTGGCTGGTTCACGTCTCCCTTGGAAACTTCTTTTTCCTCAAGGTGAACAGAGTTTCCGTCAATTCTGTTTGGTTCTCTTGTTGCACAGTCCCTCTTTTTGTAATATTTGAGTAGGAGTCCACTACTTCCGACCGGCTCCACCCTGACTTGGCCGGCTTGATCACCCGACCTTGAGTTCAAATACGCCGGTCGCCGCTTTAAATAATAAGTCAAATACTTTTTCCTGTACAGTATCCAGTGCACATACCTGAATCATCCTCTTGGAACTCGGACTCTGCGTCAAATTGTACCGTTTAATCTTGCTTTGCAGTGTGCTTCGGGGTTATCCGAAATAAACCATTACCATTATCAGTACCTCGCCGATATCTCCCAAGACCTCATCGTAAGGACGGTCGATAGCGCTGTTGTACCGGATGGTTACAGAGTGGCCCGTTCACGAAGCGATCGGAGATCCCGGGATCCGGAGAAAACACTTCCTACTTTGCGGCCTACTCTGGGGCAGCTGCGAGAGTCGGAGGTGACCACACGGCGTGCCTTTCCTAGACCTCCAGCTCTTTTTTTGCTTCCTCTTAACAGTGAGTACACCACCTGTAGTTCGTCAGTTGGAAGTGTCGGAAAAGCCTTCCCTCCCGGGCATCGCAGTGCAGTGTTGAACTCCGGGACTTAATCCCCAGGTACTTGTGACCTGTTGTGAAATTCTCGTTGACGGGCCATGATCGATCCTGGAGGATCCAGCAAGAGTCTGACTTTCTCAACCGTCCTTCCAATAATGGAGGTAGAAATAACACCACCGTTTGACTGGCCTTCCAAGGGGCTGAGTAACAGTCTGCTCGTTCATCATCAGGGACATGTTTGAGGTAGCGGAGCACTTGTCCTTCCCATTGGTGATAGTTGTCGCCCTAGTTGGACTTCGTGGGTATTGGTATAGGCTCAGTACACTGGGTAGCCTGGTGTGAAAAGTGGTTGAAGGTTGGATAGACTGTAAAACGGGAAGCGGCGATGCGAAAACTCCCTCCCGGCCCTTTGACGGCCCTTTCTAGAAGGATTCAGCATGCTGAGTCGTATGGCCTTGTTGGTGGACCATGTGACGTCGACATTTGGTTACTGATGGCTACTGGTTCGATCGCAGGGTCACCAGTGTTATTATGCTGATAGAAGCACCCCCGAATAGCTGCGTTATACCGCGTAGCTTTCTCGCTGTTATCGGTATAACTTTTATTAAGCTATCTAGGATAGTTCCTAAAACTATAGCTCTAAGGTCTATTGTCCCACCCAGAAAAAATCAAGCAATTTTTTCTGAACACTATTCCCTGGGACCACCCGGTGGTATTATATACATTCAAAAGTGATCTTGGGGTGAGAGCTAGGCGAAATATCAGTCTCAGTCAAACAACACTAGCAGACTCCAAGATACCACTCAGGGAATCACCTTTGTAAAGAGACTAAAGCCGTCTTGACTTGCATAATATATCCGGAAACTTTCAAACAGCACCATCCGCAGAAACTGCTTGCAGTTTTTAGTTGAACAACTGATACATAACTAGTTCCGCCGATATTGACCTCCCGTGGCGAGCATTCTCTCCTGAGGCTTACATATATTGGCAATATTCTGCACTTAATCCCCTGCTTCTGTATAGCTCTCTTACCCCCGCATATTACCACATCTTGTCCGATTGGTCATCCACATCCTTACCACTATAGATATGCCTGCATCTCCTGCCAGCCGACCCAAAATCACTGTTAGCTCTCGCCGTCGCAAGACCACTAAATTCCAAAACTCACCGGATAACGGCTCAGACTCTCTGGTAGATATACTTGGAAATTCCAATAGACAAACTACGGAAATGAGCAAAAATCCGAGCAGTCTCTCCTCTTGAATTGACTCCGCCGATCCGATTATCGGTCAGCTGGTGCCCATAGCGTTCTTGCTTGATCCGGCCGCACACCATACCCCAACCAATCCACTACTGGCCACGAAGTTTGCGGACACAATTGCCTCGAAAATCTTCAGACGGATAAAAAAGGCAAACAATGCCATTGTGTTTAACATTCCAGACCGAAAACCTCTCTCAGCTGCTAAAAATATGATAATAATTGCTAGCAACCTTGGCTCACAACCGAGCCACTTTGTTAGACTCCGCAAAACTTCCCTGCGCACCACCTGTTCACTGCTGTTCCAGTTTACAAATGAAGTTGTCGCCAAGATCTTTATCAGTCGGCAATCGTTAGTCGCAGCCAAAACCGGCTTCAAGAGCGCCAAGATATTTCCGAATAAGACCCCACTCCAAAGAGAGGTGCACAAGAGTCACGCCCAGAACAGTGACCCCGGTGTTAGCGCAACCAACAATCCACCCCGAAACTCCGGTGCACCTATCACTGGCCATCACCCGATGTTGCCATCTATTGCAGATTACAATGCAACCGCAGATTTAGACAGTACGCCAATTCCCTCACCCAGTGAGCCACCTGGCAAACGCCCCAATATTCAGAATAGCCCTGGCAAATCTCTAGACTGGAACAAGCGCCCAGCATTCACAAAACTGATAAAGGTTCCTCCGACTCATCCACTCGCAAGCTCACGTTCTCCACAAGTCTAGACGACCTCATTCCTTCTACTAGCTCCATGTCGGGTTATGCAACCGTACCTAA
Source organism: Fasciola hepatica (assembly GCA_948099385.1). NCBI lineage: Eukaryota > Metazoa > Platyhelminthes > Trematoda > Plagiorchiida > Fasciolidae > Fasciola > Fasciola hepatica. The sequence continues at coordinate 4,266,372 of CANUEZ040000016.1, forward strand.
AAGTCACCGCACCGTCAACCCACCTCCTTCTACACCCATGCATCCTGTTACCTCTGGCATTTTCGATAACCCAAACAGGCCCCTAAGCTCACCCGCTGCACTCGCCAATTCGCCACCAGAATGTATCTGGTTACCACCTAGGCCACCATGGCTGATTAGCCCGTCAGTGCAGACTGACCCCCAGAAGTTGACACTTCGTCGCCAAAAGAACAAGACCCATCAACATAATGCACATGCAAACCATAAGAAAAATGCTCAGTTGAGCGAAATTTTACCAGCCTCTTGTGTGGCTGTGAATCCTACTTTTCCATCTCGGCTAACTGCCTTATCATTTCCACCCTACTTTTACCCACCTTATCCCCCCAATCACCGCTCCATTACATTACTATCCACCACACCATTTACTCTATACCCCTACTGCTACCCAGTCGCTCCCTGGGGACCATCGACGTGCCTCACTAGCTTACCACTCCCACAAGACCCACTCACGTCCCTTGGCCTAGTACTGCCATCCATCTGTGGCCGCTTTTTTTCTTGCCGGCCCCTCCGAGAATATTCCCCGCATTCAAACTACTCCCCTAAACAGCACCTCCCCATCCCTCTTTCCTTACACTATCCCCCATCAGGTTACAACTCATCATATCCGTGGAACAACTGAGGTCCTCCCCCCATCCTTGCCCTATTCTTCACTGGAATTGCCACCTTCATCACCACTACCGAACCCCCCACCATGCCCACCACTACCGAGGTCTGCATCATCTGTTTCAGTCATACTTGTAAATGCCCGTTCATCATTGAACAAAACTAAAGCCATCCGGAACATCGCTCAGCCCTCCGACTTGGATATTGTCACTGTAACCGAAACTCGACTAGCGGATTCCGTCCAGTCAGATCGAGTCTTTCTAGTTGGCCACCAGATGTTCCGAGGGAATAGGCCTCGTCGTGTTGGAGGCTGCCTAATTTATGTCAAAAACACTCTTTAGGCCATTCCACTCTCACACACAAATCTCGAGGCCGTTCAGGATTCTCTGTGGTTAACGATTCCTTTACCTAACTCCTATCTTCATACTGGATGCATCTATCGGCCACCTGATTCCAACGCTATGAACCTTACCAAGATTATTGACGCATTCAGCTACCTTTCATTGCTGCCCTGTTCCTGGAAACTCATCGCGGGGGACTTCAATGCACCGAGCATCTGTTGGAATACTCTATCTGCCCCAAACAACTTATTAGATTTCATGTCACGCATCCGCGTAGGGCGCTGGATCCAACACGTAACAGTCCCAACTAGAGGTAACAAATTCCTTGATCTGTTGTTCACGATTGGTTTATCTGATGTTTCAGCCAGTACGCCCGACCTCTTTCCAGGAAGTGACCACAGAATGGTGTCCTGCATCGTCGCGGTTTCGCAAGCTCTCGATTAATCCCACCCACCCAATCGTTTCTCTTCAGCAGTCAACTGGGACAATTTTATCTGCACGCTTCGTTTGTTAGACTGGGACGACTTCTTAATAATAATAATAATAATAATAATGGTTTATTTCGGAAGCGCCCGAAGCATGCCATGTGCATGATCACGTAGGTACAGGTGATGGAATGGACAGATATAATTCTTGCAAAGCGACCCTCAGCTGGCTGCTGATTTACTATATTCTAACCTACTGCACTTGCTGTCCGAAACCACTACAAGCCGAGCCCGTAGTTCAGTCCTGAGCCGAAAGCAAAACAAATATCTGAAGCTCCAGAAGGTGTATCACACCAATAGTGACTTATCGTCATTCTTGCAGCTCCAAAGTCTCTCGGTAGCAATCAGAATTAGGACTGACGATATGCTCAAAAAACAAGAAGTGTCTGCCTTGCAATGCCATGATACTTCCTCAAAATTGGCACGCCTAAAGAAGAACAGAAATCAGAGCAAACCGGCAGGTATCCCCTCTCTCATTTTGGAAAATAACGATCACATTACCTCACCTGTAGCGATAGCCCAGGCTCTTAATTCCTACTTTGCTGCATCCATGACTACGGACCCCCTTACTTTACCCCCATGCATAGATCCTGTCACCGAGCATTTACTGTCTGATTTAGAATTTACTCTAAAAGAAGTGACCAACCAGCTTACCCGTATCCGGAAGTCCTCACACCTTGGCCATGATGGTGTTCCACCGACACTTCTACGTCTTGGAGGAACTGATATTGCAGCCCCACTATTGAAGGTCTACAATCTATCCATCAAGTTTGGCATATTTCCTTCACAATGGAAGACTGTGGTCATCATCCCAACCCATAAGAAGGGATCAATACATGACCCCTCCAATTAACGCCCTATCAACTACACTCCAGTTGCTTCTAGGTTGATGGAACGCCTCACCACACAGCGGATGTCCGACTTTCTATTGTCCCATAACATCATCCATAGTGGGCAGCATGGCTTCTTAAAGTCACGTTCATGCATCCCTTGCCAATACGACTTTTTAAACCTCATAACGGCGGCCGCCGACAACAGTAAATCCATCATCATTATATACCTTGATATGACAAAAGCGTTCGACCGCGTCCCTCACGCTTTATTACTAACCAAACTCAAAACCCACGGCTTTTCCGGTTCGCTTTTAACGTGGTTAACATCATACCTATCGAATCGCTCACAAGTGGTTTCCATTGATGGGTGTTTCTCACAGCCTGCTCCAGTCACCAGTGTGGTTATACAAGGCAGTGTACTCGGTCCTTTACTTTTTCTCATCTATATAAATGATATATTTCCCATCTTGCACCATGGCACCCCATTCCTTTTCGCTGATGACGTTAAGATTGTCTATGAGTTTCCTCGTCAGAACCTCAACATTATGCTGGATGAAATTTCTAGTGACCTAAAGCGACTCAAGGATTAGTGCAATTCATGGAGTATGGACTTCTTGACCTCCAAGAGCTGCTACACAACATTCAGATGTCAAGTGGCCCCCGGAACCCTGCTTATCCACGACCTACCCATCTCGTACAGCCCTTTAGTTCGAGACCTTGGTCTTCATTATTCTTGTAGCTTCAGGGTTTCTGATTATGTTCCACCCCAGATTGCAAAGACGAGAAGAACCACTGGTCTCATCTCCAGAACTTTTCGGCTAAATGATTGCAAACTGCTCACTTACAAGTCTCACGCCAGGCCTCTCCTTGAATACTGTCCTATTAACTTCACCAATATGACGAAATCCGACTGCATTTCTCTGGAGTCCGAGCAACGTCAGTTCACCAAACAATTAGTGGGATTTTCCTCCAGTTTTTGTTACAAGGATCGATGCATCCTACTCAGTCTTGACTTTCTATGGCTGCATCGCATGAAGCTCAATTTACGCTTCCTGTTTGAGCTGTACCACCGTACGGCCTTTTCGTGTGCTGAACCCATTCGTCTCAATCCCTCCACGAATTATGCCCTACGCCATCGGTCATTGCAGCTCTCTATTCCTAGAACAAAATTAGCTTTGAGATCTAACTTCCTCCTTATAAAATACTCAAAGTTATGGAATAAACTTCCGCTAAACATCCGCCAGAGTCTCTCAATTTCCCAGTTTAGAGGCCCGCTGGATCACTTCTTGACTGTTCTCAATGTGATCCTTCTTACTGGCCAGACCGTCACCGAAGAGGTGGCCTACGAAAACGGGTTTGATTACTAGGATTATTGCAACAGAACCTTCATTTCTCGCTCGATGACCAACGCCAGGGCAACTATTTCTTTTTACGTTATATTGCATACAGTCTATACTACGGTAGCTACAGTTTGCTGACTATTGTAACTACACCTAGTTTGATGCTTGCCAGTTCTCCTACTTCTAGACAGTGTTCGTGTTCTACAGCCAACTAGTCCAAGGTTCTTAGCCTTACATGTCTCTGCAGCAAATAGGTATGTGGCTTTGGATCCTAGGACACTGATTTCCGCCGTCCACTACCCTACTTGATCTTTCACTCCTTTCCCGTTCATTTTGGCTGGCACCACCAGCCTGGGTTTTGTGTCCGGCCTCACTTCGCTTTTCTTAATCATCTCATTTCAGAATCTCTTACCCCAGAAGCCCACTTGCTAGTGCCTACTTGGTGGCCTGTCCCCTCGTCTCATCTCTATATCTACCATTCACCAACTACTATCATATTCCCTCTTATACATCACACTATTTCCCATCACCTCTGCTAAACTCATCTACACCAGCTGGCCCGGAATGGTCTCTGATGGTCTTAGGCATGGTCTGGCGCTGTATGAGACTGATACACGTATGCCAGCTTGTGCTTTACAACGTTCGTTATCCTACTCCGTGTGTTTGTGTAGTCCCACTCTGCATTTTCCCAGCCCATGCTAGCGAAAACCCTGATGTCAACGGCACCCATACCATAGCGCCGTCCGAACGTGGGGAAAATAGACCACCCCCAGCAGTTGCGAAAAAAGGCAATAACGCATAAAATTAGGACAGGGTGTAAGTCAAATCTCGCAAATCGAGCAACGCGTAGCCAATTCAAACGAATCCCAAAACCAGAACAAGATTGATTCGTAGCTTCTACGGTACTAAATTGAAATGCACAAAGGATACAAATATATACGAACCTCAAGTATGCGGCCAAATAGACTTCACAGTAAAACCCAAAGGTCCAAAGCCCCGTGGCTCAAGCACGACAGTCAGAAACGGTTCAAGGCCAAATTCAAATGTCTCACATGGATAAACAAACGTGAAAATGTGTGGTGTATGAGCGAGCTTTCCAAGATAATGTTAAATATAGTCAAATTCACAAAGCACGTTGAACATTTAGAAGGATTTTCAGTATTCCTTCGTTACACCGCCGGCCAAAATCCTTCCGCAAAATTGGTTGTGTGAGGTTCAGGAAGGGGTCGTGATTCTTACCCTACCTGCCTATAACTTATTGTCAGTGCCTGTGGTTACTAACTTCCAGTGTTATCTGAACGTGAAACAGGTTTTTGCCGTAGTCATCATCGCACAATCCATAAGGAACCAATTCCAAATCCCGCAGCACAACTTGAGATTGACATATTCATCAGGAAACCGGCGCATATAGTCAGACGCACGATGAAGATGAAGGCTTCGCAGAGTGAAGTGTTTCGCCGCACGAAATAAGTCTAAGCATCGCAAGCAGTAACCCATTGCAGCAACTGGTTAGACTAATTTTGTTTACAAGCTTGAGCGCAGAAGTTGAACGCAGGTGCAACGCCTAATGAGATATCGCGTAAAATTGACAGGTCACGAACCAGTGGAATTACATAAAATTAACGCACCAAATCTTCCGAAAGAAATGAAAACCGGTTTCTGATTATGAATAAATTTCGAAAACAAGTGTACGGCGGACAGTATCGAAATACACATGAACACGGAGATTGATCGAATACTGGCATCTATCAGAGTATTTCAAAGTTTTTCTGTGCACAAAATATGTGACAATCAATATTGTATAAAATGTAAATAAATGTTCTTCTTTAAAGATAATAATAGTTTCACAATGTGCTCGCAGCTAGTATGCCTCACCTGAACTGTTCAAGTGAAATACTGGTGAATTTCTCCTCTTCACCTATGTGCACGCTAGATAGAAACTGGAACTAAGTACATTTGCAACCTTTCAGAAAAAATGGGTCCAGTTGATTAGTTGTAGGGCATGAAATGCAATAAAGTGCTGAGTAACTCGGAGCGAGGCGATCTGCGAGCTACTTTGTCTTTTGTATGTGGTTTCGAGCTCGAATCATCAACATTTTCCTCGCTGTTTCCTGCTACGAGTGGATTAACTCTCTGATGTCTCGAACACGTTCTTCGTTTCTTCCGTTTCCTGTAATGTAACACAACTGTGGGATCTGTCCAATAGGCAAGGCTCAGTTCGGCGGTGGTGCAGTTCTCTTTTAGCATTCGTGCTACCTTAAAACCCAATACCAGTGCAGTCGTTTTGAGCTCGTTTAGGGATACTGACTTCAGCTCAGTAATTTTTGTTTTGGCAAAGGGTACTTTGTTTCGCCGCCGGCCATGCAGTTCCACCCAGGTACCGTACACTGTCACTGGGTCGGCAAATTTCAAGCTGCTTTGGGTGACCTGCTGGTGTCCTTTTTTGAGATATTTCAAAGGCCTCCGGGCAACTTCTTTTCTCAATAATTGACTTGACGGTGGTCTCTCGGGTATAGCAACTTAATGTTGCCCACTGTGAAGTCCCGTCTTTGAATTCGCCATCGAAAGCGCCGACTGATCCTTCGAGTGAACTTCGCTTTCCTGAGATGGACCGTTGGATTCAATATCGAAAGGCTGATCGTGTTCTACAGAGGCACTTCTCTCAGCAACATTTGAGCAATTTATTGATGCCGATTGTTGAAGTTCGCTCTTCAGGGGTCCGAGAAGTGTCCAGCCTAGTATCGTTCGCGTAGCGAATGGTTCTTTTCGATTGCTTATGCTCTGTTCAAGCACCCAGTGAGCCTCTGGTACATTGCATCCAATTAGTATGTCGACATGGGGGCTAGAAACTTCTTCGAACTCTATGTCCCTGAGATGAGACCATCTCTTGGCGATCGATCTAACAGAGTCGACTGGTCTCATTGGCAAGCTGTCTATTGCAAAAGCTTCCGGAATTTCTACGGTCCCCTCATCGGATAAAGACGTTAACTGCAGGGTCAGCCTCTTAGAATTGCTAACATGACCCCCTGCAATCGTGCTGATAGTGAGCGAGGTAGGCTCGCCTACTAGTTCACAGCTTTCTACAAGCTCGCGAGTAATCAGCGAGGTATCCGACCCCGTGTCCAAAAATGCATTGACCCTCCTCAGTCCTTTAGGTGTCACGATACCGACAGGTACGATGCCTAATCTTGCCGGTTTGAAATCATCATGTCCCGTTGAACAGACAATTTTGGGTTCATCTGGCTGAATGGGTCTATTGTTGAGAAGGCCATGCAGTAACGAGTGATGATTACCCAAGCATCCGTCTTGGATGCATTTCACTCTTAAGATGCATTCAGAGGCTCGATGAGAGTTGTTCAAACACATAAAGCCTGAGCCAATCCTTTTTACTGCGCACCACCGATCGGGTACACTCATCCCATGAAAGGTCGGACAATCTGGTAACCGATGCAGGGTGTAACAGCCGGTCGTGGAAAATCCCCCTTTTTTCCCTCGCGATTCAGTGTTTTTCCTAACATCACTCATTTCCATACACTATTGACTTGTCTTTACGAACTGGTTGTTTTTCTGGACCAATTGTTGTTTGTTCGCGCCCAGAGCGCTATTTTGGCACATCCTTGTTCAGGACCTGCGTGACGCACGTGCTGTCTGCTCACACGCTGCTATTCGGTTTCTCGTTGTTGAGTCTTTGTGATCGTATTATTGAGGTTTGTATATTGTTTATGTCATTGTTTATTTTAATAATCTAGTATCGTAGAATATCACGGATAATCATCTTCTGATTTCGGGATCCGTTGCGAATTTGGCTACGCATTGCTCAAACGTTCGTAACAATACTCAATAGATCTATTTGGAACGAGGAAAAATCACGCAAAATGCCAAGAAAAGGATCAAAGGCAGTCGAATCCGGACAGGAAGTAATACGGCAAGTCTCTGGGGAGGTTTTGGGTACATATGATTCTTTAGTTAATGCTAGATCGCCTAGTTCTGTCAGTGCTAGCTCATGTGTTATTGAAAGCAATATTGATCGTAAGGATGTCGATTTATATAAGCTGAGAATACTAGAACTAGAGCATCAGTTACTTTCGGCTAGACTACAGGCGCATGAAGCAGAGAAGTGTACACAGAAACAGCGAGAGCATGAGACCAGTGACTTCGACACTTCCGATAGGTTAGAGTGCAATAAGGTAGGGAACCCCACGCCGGTCGCCGAATACAAACCACCATCGATCGATCTGCCTAGAGTGGAGTTAACGGTTTTCGACGGGCGAGCTGAGCAATACTGCAAGTTTGTCAAACAGTTCGAGACGTTCGTTGAAAACAAGGTAAACGACCCTGGGCAAAGGCTTCTTTACCTTACTCACTACTGCCGAGGCCGAGCGCGAGAAGCTATCGACGGGTGCATCATGCTCGATCCAGAACAAGGCTACACAAGGGCAAGAAAGATTCTGAGGGACTTGTTTGGCCAACCTTTCAAAGTAGCCCGTAACCTAATAGAGGGCGTGATGGCAGAGGCAAAGAGAACCAAGGGCGACGTCTACACCATGGCCGACCTGGTGATCAAGATGCAGAACTGTTCAATAGCCCTCGACCATTTAGATTACAGGGCTGACCTAGACGCCATGCACACTTTGGAAGGCATAGTCCGTCACCTCTCTCCCGAACTACAAGGTCGGTGGGCGGAAGAAGCTGAACGGATAAGCCGAGGCGACAGAGAAGCCAACTTCGAAGACCTGACTGAATACTTAGACAGGCAAACGAAGATAGCTGACAGCAGATTTGGCCGACTCATCCGGGACAGCAACCGAGCAAACAAGCCCGGTACTAGCCAAGCCCAAACCCCTGTACGGGAATATCCAAAGTACCAGCCTTGGACCAACACACACGTCATTTCACGAGATGCTACATCGCAACCCAATTGCAGATCCTGTGGTACTAGCCATGGCCTACCTGAATGCCCCAAGTTCGGCAACGCCACAATAGACGAACGGTGGGGAATGGCGAGGATGGCAGGAGCATGTTTCATCTGTCTCAACACCGCGCACCGGGCAGCAGCCTGTAGAACAAGGAATCGATGTGGTTACGAGGGCTGCACGGGCAGACACCATCGGCTGCTGCATCGGGCGAGAATAACCATATCCGAGGCGATTGCCAAGCCCAGCGTGATTTGTTCAACTTCACAATCTGCCAGTAAACCGGTACGTTTAGGCGTAGTGGCCATGGGAGTGATGACTCCGACTGGGATAGTCAAGGCGTTGGCTTTCGTTGATAGTGGATCCGACACCACTTTAGTGAAAGAGCGGTTTGCCGACAAACACCAACTGGCTAAAGGTGCGACGTCGTTAGCAGTGAGCACGGTGGGCGGAACACAGGTAATGACTGCCGGTAGATTAAGGCTGCAACTCATCTCTCTAGACACTAACGAGGAAATTGAACCAACGGAGGCATTCACGTTAGCGGATCTCCCCATGCGAGCACCAAGGTCGGTGAACGCAATCTTGACTCGGTGGCCCCACCTGCAGGATGTAACCGTGGTAGACTGGGAAGATGATGAGGTGGATCTCCTCATCGGATGCGACGTGCCAGAGGCGCATTGGGTGCTTGACCAAAGAGTGGGCGACCGCCAGGCACCTTATGCCGTACGCACGGCTCTGGGAAGGATGTTATACGGTCCAGTAGGGGTACGCGGTTCCGTGAATTACTTATCCGCCGAAACGGACCGCATAGAGTATCATCTGCAACGGCTGTATGAAAAGGAGTTTCATGACATTGGAGACGAAAGACCGACGTTGTCTCAAGAGGATCACTTCGCTCTACAAACGGTGCGGCAAGGCTCTAGAGGCCTCAAAAAACAGTTCGAGGTTCCCCTCCCGTGGCGCACACCGGTCGACCCGTGGACTGACAACAGAAATTATGTTCTCCAACGAATACTACGACTAACAGAACGCTTCATTCGAGACCAGAATCTGTGGGAACGATACGCGGATTTGATGAAGCGAAACGAGGCCCTCGGTTACGTTGAAAAGGTGCCTGTTAACACCGACAGCAAAAGGGGTATCTGGTATCTGCCTCACCATCCGGTTATCAACCCCAAGAAACCCAATAAACTGCGGGTGGTTTTCGACTGTGCGGCCAAGTTCCAGGGCAAGTCGTTAAACGATCGCCTACTACAGGGGCCTGACTGGACCACACCACTGATCGATGTTCTGTGCCGTTTCAGAGTGGGTAAAGTGGCTTTGTCTGCTGACATTAGGGAAATGTTCCATCAGGTGAAGATTCCGGTAGGAGAACGAGATGCTTTGCGTTTCCTGTGGTGGGAAGGGAGCGGCCGGGCAACGCAGTGGTGAATTATAGGATGACCGTCCACCCCTTCGGAGCCATATCGTCACCATTTTGTGCAAACTACGCCCTCCGAGAATCAGCGAACAAACATGGCGATCTAGTACATCGGACGGTGGTAGAAAGCGTCAGCAGGAACTTCTACGTCGACGACTACCTTGGGTCATTCGATGATGTGGAATCAGCTCTAGAGCAGTTCAGGGGTCTGACGAGATTGCTGGAAGAGGGCGGCTTCCATCTAACTAAATGGATGTCGAACGCTTCAGAAGTGCTGAAGGTCATCCCGTATCACGAAAAGGCCGAAAGGGTAAGAGATTTGGACGGCTCTCCACTTCCTATCGAGCGCACTTTAGGGATACAATGGGACGCGGAAACGGACGATTTTGTTTTCGAACTGAACGTTCCCGAGCTGCCAATAACCCGTCGTGGCATACTATCTGCCGTCTCAAGTTTGTTCGACCCGCTCGGTTTCGTCTCACCATGGCTGCTACCCGGAAAGATCTTGCTGCAGCGGCTGTGCCGTAAGAAAGTTGATTGGGACCAGGCACTGGACCAAGGGAACCGGCTGGACTGGGAAGAATTTCTGAACACCTTGAAGAAATTAGGGGACATAAGAATCCCACGATGTTTGACCCCTGGCCATACGATACGGACTGTAGAACTACATGCCTTTTCCGATGCATCCGAAGTCGGTTATGGAGCTGTGGTGTACGGACGATGGTGCGCAGGAGATGGACAATATACCACGAGGATCCTGTTCGCCAAAGCCCGCGTTGCCCCACTGAAGTCGGTCTCAATCCCACGCCTTGAACTCAGCGCAGCCGTGTTGGCAGTCAGGGTGGTGCAAGCTGTGAAGAGATGTTTCGATCTCTACATTTGGTCGGTGAGCTTCTGGACGGATTCAACGATAGTACTTTACTACATCAACAACGTACGGAGCCGGTTTAGTACTTTCGTTGCTAACCGGCTCACGATTATCCACTATGAATCAGCCACGCACCAGTGGAGTCATGTCAGGTCTGGCGATAATCCGGCCGACCTGTGCTCCCGAGGTGCGAACAACTTCAGGCAACTGGACACGTGGACGAGAGGGCCAAACTTCCTGCAATTGCCCAAACAGGACTGGCCCGTGTTCGAATTAAAAACCCCTACGGAATTGGAACTGGAGATCAAAGGCGTAGTGATAGCAACCAACGTCGTCGAAGCGTCGTCCATTCTATCGCGACTGGTCAGGTTTTCTTCCTGGATGAAGACGCTTCGTTCGCTAGTTTGGTTAACCAGGTTCAAGAGAAATTTACTAGTCATGAAAGGGCTACGGCCCTCAGGTCGGATACCGGTCGGCCCGATAGGTCCCGATGAGCTACAAGCGGCAGAGTACGATATTTTCATAATGATACAACGCGAGGCTTTCGCCCAAGAACTCAAGAGGGCGGAAGAAGTGGGACCGACCAATAAAGACATACCATCTCCAAGAGGCGAGCTGAAGCGTTTAAACCCCAAACTCATCGATGGACTGCTGCGGGTGGATGGTAGGCTGACCAACGCCCACCTGAACTTCGACACAAAGTATCCTATACTGCTGCCTGCGAGACAATCTGTAGTAGAGCTAATGATTCAACACGTCCACGCCATGGAGGGACATGCCGGGGAAAGTCACGTGACGAGCGTCATCCGAAAGCGTCTTTGGTTATTGAGAGGACGAGAGACTGTAAAACGCGTAATCCGACGGTGTGTGCAATGCAGGAGACGCAATGCCACAGCAGGCAAACAACTCATGGCCCCACTACCAGAATGCAGGGTGACTATGGGCTGGTGGCCGTTCAGTGACACCGGGTTGGATTATTTTGGGCCCTTGTGGATCAAGTGCGGGAAAAGATTAGAAAAACGATACGGATGTATCATGACGTGCATGAAATCACGTGCGGTACACCTAGAAGTCGCGCATTCGATGACGACCGATTCGTTTCTACGGGCCTTGCAAAGATTTATCAACCGAAGAGGCGTACCGGCCGATATATACTCAGATAATGGATCGAACTTTGTGGGCGCTCAACGGGAACTGCAGCGTTGGCACAAGAACATAAACAGAGACGACCTGCTGAATCGAACCGTGGCCTACGGCATACGATGGCATTTCAACCCCCCACAGGCCAGTCACCGAGGCGGCATATGGGAACGCATGATCCGGTCCGCCAGACGGATATTGCTGTCAATCATGGAGCAGCAGCCGCCCGACGACGAGACGCTGAACACCGTCATGACTGAGGTGGAGCGAATCCTGAACAACCGCCCCCTGGTTCCAGTATTGAACGGCGACCCCACCCACCTGGCGCTCACCCCGAACGACTTATTGACGTTAAGGTCGAACGAGGGTTTCCAAGGGCCGGTAAACCTTCGTGGGAGCTACCTCCACGGGTGGAAGCAAGCGAACTATCTGGCCAAGGTCTTCTGGAGGCGATGGCTGCGGGAGTACCTACCGGCTTTGCAGACTCGACAGAAGTGGCTGGCCAAAACAAGACCATTCAAAGTTGGGGACGTGGTTATGATCGCCGACGAACGCGCACATTTCAGCGCTTGGTCTTTGGGAGTAGTTACGGAAACCATCAAAAGCACTGACGAAATGATAAGAACGGTGAAGGTGAAGACAGCTAACGGAGTGCTCATTCGTGACATACGCAGTATTAACCTACTCGAGAGCGAAGACGGAGAAGCTGATAACCCTGAGGCCTAGTAAACCTTTTTCACACCAGTAATCGAGGTGGATGAAGAAACACCATATATACCACACAATCTCCGTCAAACACGTTAAGGTGCTCGCGGTCCTTTCGTTGACATTACAGAAGGTTCTTTCAGATATGTGGTGATGAGTGCGATTCCATTATACATCCCGATACATACACGCATGCACGACGCACTCTACATCCCGTAAACCCATCATACATGTGACAGTGTTCTTTGTTTGCCTTTTGTTGACGTTACCGAATGCCCCTTGCATATGTGGAAGTAGCGGAGCTCAGGTCACACATACATGCTACATTTACTCGTTTTCTTGCCACGCTGTCTTTTGTTGACATTGCAGAAAGTCCTCCTTTGATGTGTAGTCATACCTGTGATTTCATTGTACCCCCGGCACACACACACGCACTCACACACACACACACACTCAAGCACGTACATCCAGGACCGGACGGCCCCTTACGAGGACAACGTCTATGTGACCCTTCACGCCCGCCATCGGTCATTTGGTCTTGTGGAAGATGTAGACTAGCCTCACGTCTATGTATCCAATGGATTAGGTGCGACCAGTAGTAGAACGTCGACGACGAGCATTAGACGCGCGCACTGACAGCAGGGCCTAGGCAGGTAGGACGAATCAGTACCTTTATACCGAACCTTTGACTCGGCTGAGGATCCAGGAGGTTTTTGGTGGGCGGTGTAACAGCCGGTCGTGGAAAATCCCCCTTTTTTCCCTCGCGATTCAGTGTTTTTCCTAACATCACTCATTTCCATACACTATTGACTTTTCTTTACGAACTGGTTGTTTTTCTGGACCAATTGTTGTTTGTTCGCGCCCAGAGCGCTATTTTGGCACATCCTTGTTCAGGACCTGCGTGACGCACGTGCTGTCTGCTCACACGCTGCTATTCGGTTTCTCGTTGTTGAGTCTTTGTGATCGTATTATTGAGGTTTGTATATTGTTTATGTCATTGTTTATTTTAATAATCTAGTATCGTAGAATATCACGGATAATCGTCTTCTGATTTCGGGATCCGTTGCGAATTTGGCTACGCATTGCTCAAACGTTCGTAACACAGGGAGTTGCATAGCTTGCATTCAGCTGACCTCTCGGGTTCTTGACTTATCATGTGCATGTTAGCCAAAGACTGGGTTTGGTTACAGTCCTACTCCACAATTTGAGATGTTGGTTCCCTTCGCGCCGGTCTGCAACTTCCGCGTACGATTTGTCCAAATCGGCTGTTGGCGATACGGGATTGACGACCTATGAACTCCGTCAAATCGTTGAACGTAGATTCCCGCTCAAGCATATTTATTTTTTCAGCTTCCTCTGCCCATCGGCTCTGTAAATCAATAGATAGACATCGGACGATGCATTCCTGTGTGTGCAATGCATTCAGATCAGACTGGTATCCTAAGTGCTCCAGTGCTATACTGCAATTCTGCATTTTTATCACCAAACTCGACAGTGATTCAGCCTTGCCCTCAGTCCTTTTCGCCTCCAATAAAACACTATCAATTAGGCTTCTAGCCACCTTGAATGGTTGTCCAAACAAATCTTTCAGGATTCTGCGCGCCCTGATGTACCCCATCGGTGGATCAAGCATCGCGCAGCCTTCGATAGCACTTTTGGCTCTCCCACGACAGTAATGTAATAAATACAAAAACCTTTGACCAGGATCTGCAACTTTGCACTCAACAAAATTTTCGAACTGTTTCATGAATACACAGTATTGCTCGGGGTGCCCGTCGAAGTGGGACAGCTCCACTCTCGGCAGGTCAAGAGCCAGAACCTCGGTAGTTTCGGGCTGTCTCAAGGGTTTATATTCGTCGATCACAGTGCCTTTTCGATGTTGACATTGTGAACTACATGGACTCTTTGCTGGCTCTCTGAGACCAGTTCCTTGTGTAAGGGGCTCTGCTTCCTTTCTGGCTAACCGCAGCTCGTTTTCTAATTCTATTACTCTCATTCTATAAGTACTAATATCGTCAAACGCATCGCGGTTAGAAATATATGACCTGGCACTGACAGAGCTAGTAAACTTAGTATTATCTAGAGAATCAATAACACCCGAACCATCCCCAGAGACTTGCCGAGTTATTTCCTCTTGTCTCAAAATGTCCTTGCTTCCTCGTCTGGGCATTTCCAATGAGTTTTCTTGTCCAGGTTCCACTTGAGTACTGTAAGTCAAATCTCGCAAATCGAGCAACGCGTAGCCAATTCAAACGACTCCCAAAATCAGAACAAGATTGATTCGTAGCTTCTACGGTAATAAATTGAAATGCACAAAGGATACAAATATATACGAACCTCAAGTATGCGGCCAAATAGACTTCACAGTAAAACCCAAAGGTCCAAAGCCCCGTGGCTCAAGCACGACAGTCAGAAACGGTTCAAGGCCAAATTCAAATGTCTCACATGGATAAACAAACGTGAAAATGTGTGGTGTATGAGCGAGCTTTCCAAGATAATGTTAAATATAGTCAAATTCACAAAGCACGTTGAACATTTAGAAGGATTTTTAGTATTCCTTCGTTACACCGGGCGGGGGGCTATGGAAAGTTCCTATATGGACTCAACCACCCCTCTGTTAGGAAACAAAAAAAGAAAACTGGAAAAAATAACAGCGGAAACAAAAATGTCCCCGTGGGATCGATTCGATCTCCAAATACCACTGACATCGGGCTGTGAAGGAATTGGGCAACCTTCATCTATGGGTATGTCTCCCATCAGCTCAGACCTGATCCTGCGAAAGGGGAAACCCCACATCGCCCTTGTTCGCCCGACAAGCTTTTGGTTTTCACGCACGAGACTGACTGGGGTGACAGTGCACTGGACTCTCCATTTACTTTTACCCACCCCCCGCTCTAAGTTTCAACCACCCCATACTCTCCCTAAGCGCACCTAGCATGCATGTTGACGTTAAATGCAATCGCTACCATAGCCCTGACTTTCAACCCACTGACCTGGACAGCATGTATGCGTACCTGACGAATAACTGCAACCGCGGTGAAGCCCAGAAAATGGGAAATAGAGGAAAGAACAAAGTGGAAACAGGTCACCTTTTCCATCCATACCCCTCCATCTTCCGTCATCTTTCTTAGGAAGCGGCCTTTTCGATGTCCTAGCATCCAAGCCACGTTTAGGTTTACAACCCCACCTAACAATAACCACAGCTTCCTGCCAATTACAATCACTACCGCAGCCTGGACTTTAAGCCCACTGACGTGGATAACATATGGAGGCAACAGATGACCAAAACCTGCCTCACATGAGTCTACAAAAAATGAACACGGAGAACTGCTCATATTTTCCATTCCCTGCTGACTATCTCTCCTCACCCTTATAACAAATACGGTTTTCGAGCAACCACCAAGTCATGAGATTTCCCCGCTCACATTCAAATTAAATCTCGGTTGGCCGGCACTACCGAGTAGGAGCACAGGCTAACGTAAGTCCACGTGTCTGTGCATGATAACAATTTTCTCTAAAGCATCACCACCGATGCCCTAGTGGTTCTTTCTGCATTCTTACTTAATTGCTCTTCAGAAATTCTAATTGTGTGCAAACCATTCATCCTTTGAAATGCATAAGCAGCAGCCCACCCGGTTTACGCTATCTTGCAAGCCTGTAGTAGTGCTTATCAACCCCCTGCAACCCTACGTTACTTAAACTGTCGAATTAAAACCCAGACCAAAATACGAAATGTGCCACCGACCGTTCATATAAACCCAACCACTTCATTATTGATTGTCGCCATTTAATATCATAACTCACAGCTGGAACCATGTCCAGACTGCTAACATCATTTATTTCAGGTTTGTCGTCGTCCACTCTCTCGGGCTCCACTTTCGGTGACCAAGGTCCACACCTTGACCCGTACCGACAGAGACCTAAATGGAATCTTTTACACCAAACGGGATTGCGATCGAGCCACACGACCTAAAACAACCCCAAATGCTCACCCGTAGATTGATAGGCGTCTTCTGACGCAACACGTCTACTACTGATGTCGCCGCTGGGGTCTTCACAAATAACAGTTCATAAGCTACCTTCTACTGATTGATTGACACGTCCCTTACTCCACTTGATGAACCATACCCACGAGATACTGCACATCACCTCGGCCTCATGTGAAACAATCCAATGCCAGAGCCAGAATACGCAACGAGGGAATTTTTTACTTATTAAATTTCGATACGCCATCCGAACTCAAGTCCGCTTATTCCCCTCCCCCTCAACCGTGGTTTCCAATAATGACGCCGAATATCACTGAGAAGCGAGAAGTCAATATATTTTTGTCAGCTTAACAGAACAATAAGGCGCGAGCCTACGCGGAGGTTTTTCACTCAGTTTTCCCTTGCAAGATTTCACTTTTCTTTCGATCGTTATCCGGCTTGAAATTGATTCTTCACGAATTCAAGGCCTCCAAGTTGCTCTCCTTTTTTTCTGAATGATACGGGTTATTGATCCTGAACCTAAACTCACCTTTTACATGGATTGCTGTTTCCTCCACATTCATCAACGTTTTCTAGTCCACTTCCACACAGTTTGTTCATTTCTCCCCGTTTCATGAAGCACTCCGTTTATTGAGAACGGGAATATCCGTCATTCCGGGCTATCATCGTCTTCATAGAGAGCCGTTCTCCTCATACTCACCAAAGTTCACGAGTGCACTCCCATTCATTTCTTTCATCCCTTCATGTTCATAATTCATTGCGTTCATAGAACCCCAACAGGCCTCAGTTATCCACAGCTTGCATTATTTTGGTTTATAAAGCATCCTTAGCGCTATATTTTCACGACATATTTCGCATTCCCACGGGCCACCACCAATCAATCCGGATTCGAAACCAAACCGTATTTGCCGAGCAAACCATTATCATTTCGGTCGATTAAACTAACTCTAGATATATAGCTTTGCTTCTGACGATTTTGACTCGTTTTCTTGAAAGTCGTGTATAGTTCATTGTTTTGAGTAACGTTGTACACCATGATCATGCGCATGCGCGTGCGTCTCGACCATGGTCGAGAAATATACCATTATTATTGTTATTATTATTAGGACGAAATAGAAAATATCCCGTCTATATTATACGGCACCTATTGCAGAGATGGGTTATGGTTACAAATAAGGATAGTCATTACTAATCACCGAATCCCTCGGGCAGATACCATATTCCTCTGTCTTCACGTTCACAGATGTTCCAGGAACATGAAAAACGAGGAATGAATGAAGACTCCACGTACAATGTAAGTCAGTAGTTCCACTGTTTTGCGCATATTCACGTTTACCGGCTTGCTCCACAGGTCTTGCCAGACGGTCACAAACTGTTCAAGGCCAAATTCACGGCAAGCCTCATCCACAGACACCAGTTGCTAGTGGAAAAATAACAGTCCCTTGCATCGTACTGCAGCCACTCATTGCCTCCCCCAACGTTCCTTAACAAGTCTACCATACACCCGGTGAAGTTCCAAATCAAAATATGCACATATACCCGTACGGCCCGCTACTGACACTTATCTCCATCGACTTGCTTTCTATCAGTCCGAGTCGATCCCGTTTACCCTCATTCCACCTCGCCCAGTTACAGGATTCTGTACCTCGAAACATGAGGCTGTCTCACTGTTCAGGTATCTTCCTTACGAACTTCACAATTCTTGATATACTGTTGAAGGGGTTACTCATCCACTGGACTATTTGCATGTCGCCACTCCATTTATTCAAACAAAACAGCCATTTAAAGATTCGTTTCTCACCTGCCAACAATATCACAAAACACGAAATGGTCCTCCTTCCAGAGCTTCATCTGCGTAACACCAGCTCTCCATTCCATTATATCCCTCCCCTGCATCTCCTGTCATTCAGCCATTTGAATTTCATGACAGTCGCATTGGCAATGAAGCATCCACAATCCGGGATATAAATAGTTCGATTGCCTCCTCAGCTTTCCATGTCAGACTTCAGCGTATCCGGCTATGCAGTCACCTGCACTTCCTGAGAGCTGTTCATATGAACTACTTTTATACGGCTGTATCAGTCCGCTATATGTCAACCTCCCGCATCCAGTTTGTTGCCAACTACGGATGCTCTCATGCTATTCAAAAACGGACCCAGACAAATCCACGATTGTATCACGCTTCACTCAACTATAAACCACTGCCGCTTTTCCACCAAGTTACCATGGTCGGCCACCTGCGCAACAATCCATTGAGTTCTTTTTCTATTTCTATAGCTGAAAGCCATCCATTATTTAAGCTGCCGTTAGTCTGTTTGTCCCCCCCTCAAAGTATCAGGTTGGAGTTTCCTAATGGTACTCGGTCACACAATTGTCTGCGCTTTTTGAACATATCAGTGATATACTACTTCCAGTTGATTCCTTCAGGTATCAAACATATATACCACTATTACACCCACTTCGCTGTAAACTTGTGCTCTCCATCTGTCAGTTTTGGAGTCGCCTCCCATAAACAAATAGCTGAACACCATTTCACCCACCTATTACCTACTGCCATTTTTCCACCAGCATTCCAAGATTGAGCACCTATGCCGAAGACCACTTCCAAGGCAATTTATCCAAGCCTTAGCTGGAAATGAACTATACGTATGCCGATTTATTGACCTTGCGGCTGTTTCTCAAACGCCTAATGTCAGACTCCCACCAGCGTATCCCATTAAGCTATAGTCCACATCTTTTCACACTATCATTTATTCGCCACCCCCATATGACCCCATAAGATCATCGTATATCATCCTCCGATGTGTGGAAGTGGAACGGACAGTGTGAAAAGATACTGCGTGGTCCCATTCAAAATATCATTCAACGACCGATACTAGCGCCATTTGCACCATCTAAGCGGACCACGCCGATCACTGAGGCGTCCGAATTGGGAATAGGAGAAGTTCGTGGGAAAGATGGACGTCTAATCATCTGCTTCTCATGTCTTATCAATACTGTAAAGATGAGTTATTCGCAGACGCGGAGGGAAGCTTTGGCCTGTTGATGGGCGGCACACCGATTATACAAGTACCTATTTGGACTGGAGCTCACAGTTTTCACCCACCACCAAGCTCTTCAGTTCCTGTATAACCCGGATAAATCCGTAGCCAAACCCACGGCTGCTGTGATCCAACGATGAAGTGCTGCTCTAGCAGCCTATAACTATGACGTCCTGCATAGACCTGGCAAGACAACCTGGCTGGCGGACATTCTGCTCCGTTACTCAAGAGTTGCAGCGGCGGACCAATACCATTTCATTTCGCCGGCCGCGCTCGTGTCGAGGGAAGAATTGAGCAAGCAGACAAAATAGTGCCACTAGTCTGTGATTTCAGCGATCGGAAAGGGATGGCAGCCCAGGGGGGAGCGGAAGTTTCCTCAGTTCTTCGCACTGTGAGGGGAATTCAGTATCCAGCCCGACGGCTTCCTTTGTTGAGGTGGCCGGCTTGTCACTCCACTTACCTTGCGCAAGTCGGTTTTGGATGAACTGAATGAAGACCTTTTGGGCGTGGATAAATTGAAGTAGCTGGCTCTACAGATGCGTAGGCGGCCGGAACTGGATGAGGATATTTGCACTATGACAAAGAACACTGACGCATGCCTGCACGAAGTCCAGCCGAGGCCAAGCAACTGAAACTCACAGTCCGAAAGCCACATCCCATGGCGGAGAGTTCATGCGGACTTATGTGCTCCATTTTTGATCCGGTTTCACACCCTCATGCTGGCTGACTCCTACTCTAAGTAGCCGGAGGTGGTCCTGACGAGTTCACCAACCACCTCGTTCGTAATCCATGTGTTACGGAAATGCTTCAGCCGAGAAGGAGTCCCACAGGTACTATTAACCGATAATGGATCAAATTTTGTGCGGCGGAGCTGAAATGCCGTTTTGATAGAACTGGGTGTGGGCATCTACGTGCGGCACCAGGCCACCCATGTTCTAATGCCGCAGCGGAAAACTTGATGAGTTCTGTGAAAAGTTCAATATTGCCAGCCAACCCGGGGACGTTGCCAGGCTTGGAATCTTTTCTCAACAACTTCTTGTTGCAGCACAGAAAAGCAGAGCATATAGCCTCCAAGCACAGCATACAACCACCAAGCAGAGCCCAGCAGTCCTCTTCAAGTCCAGAAGACTACAGTCATCACGGATGTGTCCTGACTCCAGTGACGTCACATACTTCCGTGGCAAAGAGCTTCGGCCAACTCGTGGAAATATCACAAGACAATGGTTGACATCACGGACTTGGATGATGTGTTGATGCATCGAAGCCACCTCAGCCAAATCCGTTTCGAGGTAACGACCGGCATCGTAACCAACGGCACGGGAGTAACAACCGGTTGTGTAAAATCCCTCAGAAAGACTACAATTTAAAGCTTCCTTGACATCAATCGTTCATATACACTATTTGCGTGCTTTTATGCACCCTATGTTTCCATGAACCAACCATTGTTTGTTCGCGTCCAACGTGCTACTCTGTCATATCTTATTTTGGACCTGCGTGACACACGTGCCCCTTTCAAGCAGGCCGCAATTTGGTTCTCGTTTTCTGATTCCGTGTGATCGCATGATTGAGGTTCGTACTTGTTCCATGTGACTGTTCATTTGATAATCTAATATTGTAGAATTTCACGGATACTCACGTTCTGATTTCGGGATCCGTTTCGGATTTGGCTACGTATTGCCCACAGGTCTCTCACAACGGGTGGGACGACTAAGGATCATGGCAGGGACCGTACTGATGACTGTGATACATCTATTCCGCCTCCTGAAACGACCGCCTAAGCGGCCGAGCCATAGCCACCAGCTCCAGTCCGAAGATCAGTACAACAGAGGGGTCGAATTCGCGAGGAACACTCGAGGGAGGAATTTTGTGGTGATTCAGCAGCTGTCGCACGTGATATGGCCAGGTACAGCTTCGTAGCGGCGTAAGCAGATCCGCCTCAACCAATCAGGATCGCCGAGGACAAGTCCGACAAAAACCCCCTTTGATTGTTCTTCTTCGATTCTGCTAATTATCTTCTCTGGCTTAACGTATTGATACAAACTAGTCCTGCAATATCGCCAGCCTGTTATTTCGCAGTCTTCGTCTTCTAGCCACTTTCAATTGCATAGCTCTGTTTGGGAGCAGTTTCAACGAGTCCTATCAGATCAGTTCATTGTGTAAACTACAGTCCCGTTTCATTGCTGCGAGGGTCCGTAGTACCATGTCTTGTGTATTACCTGCACTACTTCTGCTTCTCTCCGTTAGATGCTCGTCGGTCGGTGCCAATTCCTACTGGAAGTGAACGGCAAACACTGCTTTCATCTGTGCCAGCGTTCCTGTGCCTTGATTCGGGTCTGCAACAACTCCAAGATGCCTTTGAGCAGAGCTTAGCCCAATTCGCACAAATCCGGAAATATGTGCAAGATTGATTCGTGGTTACTTCAATACTGAGTTATTAAATGGACAACCTCGCTAATTATGCATAAACCTCAGAAATGTGAGCAGAAAGACTCAAAGAGGTAGCCAAGTTCCCTGTGTGGGATAGGCTGTCACGTGAGTCGACACAGGCGCAAGCAAGAATACGACATGGTAGTGCGTTGGACGCGAATAAACAAGTGTTATTATCCTAGAAGGTAAATGGTGCGAAAAGCACACATTGTGCTTAGTTGAGTATTTTCACGAGAATAGGATATTACAGTGTTCCGCAGGATTTCCCACAACCGACCGTCACAACACGACCGACCCAGCTGGATTTTCACTATCACTTCTGGTCCCCTTTCTTGTGTGCATCTCACGAAGGTGGCTTTATCAGGAGCCTGAGTTGATGCTAGAGGCCCACTATGTTTCCATAGCGCAGCCTTTGCTGGAGTGGGCGTATTTTTTGCCCCTGGTTTTTATTATCACGATTTATAGCTTCCGTGGATTGCTTTCCCCTGCCTTTGTCGCTACCATGATGGGCTTATTTTCCCCCTGAGCTTTTGGTGTTGATCGACTAAGCGGTGAAAACGCCAGTGTTGCGGTCTGGACAACAGGCTGCCCGATGCCGAAATCACCCGCAATTGATGTAACATTATTGTAGGGTGGTCTCAGAAATGTGAGGCCATCGGGTGTGACACGCGACACATCCCGAATATTTCCTGCCTTCAAAAAGGCCATGGACAGAAACATATCCCTCAAGTAAACGCTGTGGAACGCCAATGGAATGGGTCCTGGTGGCGAGGGTTGCTTCCTAAGCCACGATCCCTTTCTACGGCACTTTACTTTAAGTGTTACAGGAGGCAGGCCAGCCGCCCCAAAGACCTGTCACGTGCCAAAGTTTACCATCCCTCTAGATTCCGTCATTGCTTGTTTTCACTATGATTGTGAAATAGTAGCCCTTTAATTCTATCATTCATGAACTCAGTGTCCTTTCTTGTTCAGTCACCATTCGGCATCCAGACTGTAGCGACCGGTCGTGGAAAATCCCCTAACACCGTTGCAGTTCTATGTCCTTCTTAACATCACTCACTTGCCTACACCATTGACGTGTTTGTTTTTATGGATTGGTTGTTGTTTGTTCGCGCCCGGAGCGCTACTTCGTCATATCCTTGTTCTGGACCTGTGTGACGCACGGGCTCCTCGCTCGCACGCCGCAGCTCGGTTTCTCGTTCGTTGGGTCCTTGTGATCTCATCACTGAGGTTTGTACTTGTTTGGAGTCACTGTTCATTCAATAATCTGGTATCGTAGAATATTACGGATAATCGCCTCTTGATTTCGGGATCCGTTGTGAATTTGGCTGCGCAGTGCTGAAACGTGTGTTACACAGATGTTTGATCTGCTTCTTCGGGCATTCTACCCTGGTTATAAGGCATTTTTCCACATCGGGCAAACGAACTACCTCCTTATGTTTTACCCTCAGACTTAAGCTGCCTTCTTCCGGTAAATCTGGGTTTTACCACGCCATCCTCGTCTTTAAATAAGCTAGTGATTGAGCTAATTCTGCCGGCTCAAGGTTTCACAGTCCTGCCCCTTTTTCCGCTCTTCTTGGAGTATTCATGAGCCTTTTTTGCGAATACGAAGCAGCGGACTCAGTTCCGTTTTAAGAAAGCATGCACAGCAGGCGGATCAAAATCTGCCTCTGACAACTTAAGGCTTCTCTGAGGATACAAGAAGAAGCGCTGGTCGTCGTTTGTACTTTTGACACGTTCGTTGTTTAAATTATCGCCGACTGTCAGGCACGGTTGCCGTTTGACCGTTGCCCTTGCGTAAGCTGTCACGCACGCTCCCAAATACACACTAACCACCATCAATCCCAATCGCCCTCTAGTTCCCGCGGGTATCGGAGAATACCGTTCTGGTTAACGTATTCGTACAATGACGAGCAGAAGGGTAACGTGCAGATGGTCCACGCAATACGAAGAGCCAAAGAGTTCGCTTAATGAGGAAACCTCGAAGTAGAATTTAGCGGGCCTACAGTTTTCCTCATCTTCCACGAGGTCAGCGCATTCTTTGGCACCACATATCATGAGCTGGTTGGCGAGATCCAACTCCAATTTCTGCATCATGGTGAGGATAGAGAAGTTGAAACAGAAACAACTCTGTCAAAAACCAGTAAATCGAGCAAAGTGGAACCTAAATCGGTAAACTAGAAGAAGGGTCACTACGGATACCGTCTGGTACCAGGTTACAAAACACCTTCGAGGGATGCCGTAAAGGGACATAAAAAACTTACAACTAGTTTTGCTGCAAGGGAACTCTTCGAAAAATAAACCAAACTTGTTATTAATTACGACACCTCAGTTTTTTCACTACGCCATGCAAAACCTGTACTACTGAGAATAATTAGGTTCATATCGAGCGGCAAATCACTCGTGTAAGTAAGTGTCGTTCCCCATTGATGTACTTACTCATCTCCGGCTCGTTTGGTTTTTCTTGCTGTGTTTTTGCAGACCGAACCCGTGCAACTCCAGGTTGAAGATCACCGATCCTTCTATGTTACACTAATCCGAATTTCCCCACCCCTCCGATCCTGGACATCCCTATCAAGAAAACGCCTCTTGTCGACAAATCTGAACTTCGAGGGAGCTCATCAGTGAAACAAACTTGACTACACGAAGGAGGAAAGTCGGACCCTGCAAAAGTATCAGGTTTTGAAGTTCAAGGGGATTTGTTTTACTGTTTCGATTCACACGGCTTAGGCCATCTTTGTCCGCTGGTGGGTTGTCTGCGTCGAACGGAGGGCGAAGGGTGTCTGAGCTCATAATCCGTGAAATTTTCGCTACGCAATGATGGAGCGTAGGTCAATTCTGCGTTTGGCTGATTCTACGAGTAAGTTGTTGCCGCACCTTCCGAGTTGAAGGCACAACCGGTTGCCCTCGAAAGGTCTTTCATTTTATTGCATGCTCGCGCATGAGCGTGTCCGATGGACTGCATCCCATAGCCTCAAAGGCCTGCTGCACCATAGGGCATAGCCGGCAATCAAATTAAAACTTGGAGTGGAGAACCAC
This sequence comes from Fasciola hepatica, assembly GCA_948099385.1. Taxonomy (NCBI): domain Eukaryota; kingdom Metazoa; phylum Platyhelminthes; class Trematoda; order Plagiorchiida; family Fasciolidae; genus Fasciola; species Fasciola hepatica. The sequence goes on from CANUEZ040000016.1 coordinate 4,291,555, forward strand.
AGGGCCCCACCCAAGCAGCAAGAGCGTCTCGAGACGCAAGGATCTTTGAGTTATTCGAGAGCCCGCTGACCGTACTACTAAATAAACCCCTACGAAACAGTAACAGGTACTCTGGACGAGTCGGTCGGTGATAAGCCCGGAAAATGCACTTGGACCGTACCCTTATCGCACAAGTCCATATATGCTTATCATAATAAGCAAATGCTGTTTAGCGAGAGGATTACTTGGTTACGTTCACTAATACGATATCATTTCAATTTATTGGGCTGAAACATACAAAAGAGCTCGAGCATATGAGCTCATCAGACTGGAAGCCGGTAAATAGCAATAAGATCTAGGTCTTCTATGCGATCGCGTGACTGGGGGCGGTCCAGGCGCGCTTCTCAGGGTCAACGCTGGTGTCAGTCGACAGTACGGTTGGGATGCTTTCAGGCGACGCACTGAGTGACATTCGAATGTCACGTCACGGTCGTGTGGCCATCGAAATATGAAGGGTTACTTAACGACTTACTAACGTGTCTATGCATATACGCTAAAAAGAAAAAATGCTGCACTGAGGAACTGTTGGCGTTGACCTAACTTCTCAGTAATATTGGAATGTCTTGTGCACTGTGCTGTAGTGTTCTCAGTCCTGATGCATAGTTATAATACCTGGGATTAGTATGTAGAGGTTGTATGTCAATCGGAAGTTTCTGTCCGCTACTGTCTGCTAAATGTGGCAAATGTGGGATTGAGTAATGGAGTTAGCTGAGCTGGTGCGCCGTGGGTTGGATTCATTACTGGATAATAAAAACAAAGTGTACTTCATTGACTAGAACACGTACTACGTATGGCTAAAAATCACCTGACGCATTGCACATTTTTGACTCAAGATGTAAGAAGTCATGCGAAGATCAACGGATGACCTGTAGGAGAATGATGAAATGCGCGAAGGGATTAACGAAATCCTCCTCATACTCCAGGTTGGAATTCGAGTTCATTGGGAACTTAAGTGAATGAGTTGCTTCGTGAAACGGGGATCTTGTCATTTTCTACTAAATAGGATTATTGCAGAAAGTAATTAACACGATGAAGCCTAGGACTATGTAGTGGCCAGAATGGAAGTTTTTTTTGTTCCTGCTCTTACGAGCTACTCACCATACAAAAAGCGACCTTCCGTTATTCCAGTGGGGAAATTAAACCGGAAATGTTGAGTGTTTGCACCACTTAATGTCCTTCCCAGTATTCTCGATGGTTGTCATTTGACAGGACAAAGTTACTCTGTGAACCGTTTTTACGTTTTGTGATAGATCTGGCCGAACTTGCCCATAGAGAGTATCAAGCGGGTGACTACGAACAAGCCGAGCAGCATTGTATGCAGTTATGGAACCAAGACCCTGATAACACTTCCACTTTGCTGCTTCTGAGCTCCATATATTTCCAGTGTCGCCGGATGGACCGATCTGCTCATTTCAGTCAACTGGCAATCAAAAAGAACCCACTTATGGCGGAGGCGTATTCCAATCTTGGTAATGTTTACAAGGAACGCGGGCAACTAAAGGAAGCAGTTGATAACTACAGACATGCTCTCCGGATCAAACCCGATTTCATTGATGGGTACATCAACCTGGCGGCTGCCTTGGTCGCAGCTGGGGATATGGAATCCGCTGTGAGCGCGTATGCGACGGCATTGCAATACAAACCGGTAAGCATTGCTAATAATTCGCGACACCAGTTTTAGTTTTCCGGACACGCGCTGTAGGTAGAGTCTCTTGAAACGTGGTTTTATGGCGTGATACTAAGTATTCAAATGATTTTGTGGACTTTCGTCCTTACAGCACATCCTTTGGTTCTCAATAGCAACTAATCCCATGAAGAGAACTCCTGCTGAGTCGTACGGTACGCTGTCTAGGCTTGAGATAACCAAATTATTTTACTCAGAAGCGTCGATCCCTGCTTGTCGTGTCTGTACGCTCCAACTGATTGTAGCTCTCTTGAAGCTAAAGACGAATTCCACCAGTATTTGCCTCAACTATTGCTCAACATGCATTCCGCAAACAGTGGTTGTTGCTGGTGATTCCAGCGATCATGTTAGAAACCTAGTCGAGACGGGAAGACAGGTGGCCGATTTGCCGTTCTAGTCGATCGAACTGAGTGCGGTCACCGACTCATCCAACTATGTTCCGACCATAGACTATTTCTAGCAAATAAACATCTCACTAAAAGCGGAACCAACTAACCTGATGTCCTCATGCGCCTTCACCGGATTGGACACAAATCGACCACATTACTATCGGTTACCGCTGCCGCGGACCAGTTCAAGACTGTCGGTCATTTTGGTCCACGTCTGTAGATACTGATCACGCTCTTGCCCGCGCGCGTTTCGGCCTGCGCCTCGTCGGTGACCGAAGAAAAATTAAAGCCAACCGTCCCGCCGCAGCTGCTACTGTACAATAACCATCGATCTGCTTTCCGAACAGAATTATCCACCAGGTTATCGATGCAGTCAAATGCTTAGGATCCAGAAGAGCGATAGACAGAGATCAAACAGGCTCTGCGTGCGGCTGCTGATGCTACCCAAGGTCCAACAACGAGACACAGACTTGATGGATATCTGCATCCTCAGTTACTTCGTTAGATGTGCACAGACCAATTCCACCGGATTCCAGACAAGATATTCCATGCAGATGCCTTCAACGCCCAACTGATTCGTCGCCTGAAAACCATCGTGAACAGTGGTGCATCACGAGGTGTAGGGAAATGGAGAAAGCTGTGGCAATGGGCAACAGTCACAACCTTTCCCATCTGATTAGACAAACCGGTCCACGTAAACCAAGTGTTAGTAAACTGATCAAAGAGGCGAACGGCTCACTGATTCAAACTCAGGAGCGTCGTCTAATTCGCAGAGCGGAGCATTTCGAGATGCAGTTTAATTGGCCTTTATCCTCGTCAGGTTTGCTCAATAGCGCCATGCGTACAGCTCCTGTTATAGATACCAGTCCGCCGTTAGAAGTCGAGGTTCTTCGTGAGATGAGCTATCTTAAACAACATAAAGCTGCCGGACCGGATGGGTTGCTCCCGTCTATCTTCGAAGACTGGCACAGCACTTTCACTGGGGTTGACGGAACTCCTTGGTTTGATATAGGAGAATGAACAAGTTTCAAAGAGTTGGTGTGAATCGGTGATCGTACCGATTCATAGGGCTACGGGTCCTTCTGTGAAAACCACGGGGGAATAAGTCTGGTTAGCATCGTATCCAAACTGCTCGCTGGTATTATTCTTCACTGCTCATCAACCACTCGAGGACAGTGCTCGCGCAAAAATAGAGCTGGGTTTAGACCTAATCGAGGTTGCATTGATCACATCTTTACTTTCAGATCAATTTTAGAACAGACGCACCTTCCGCAGGCCCATTGCCTCCGTTTTTCTGGATCTTGGAGCTGCCTTCGACTCAGTCAACCGCACAGTCCTCTGGCGCTGCCTCTTGTTGAAGGGTGTGCCGGAAAATAATATTTGCATTATGATGCCCTTCTGTCGTTACACACGAAGTGAATTACACTGAGGAGGGTAAACCCCAAAGTTCGAAAACACTGAGAGGAGTCTGTAAAACACATTCACGTCATAATCAGATTGCTGATTTCGCTTTAAAAAATAGAAAGTTTGTAAGCGAGTAGAAAGACAGAGGAAGAAAAGAAGCTTTCAACTTTTCCATCCGGAGGAGAAAGACAAAGGTTGAGGTCCGAGATCGAGTGATAAAAACCTGGTAAGGGTGACCGGCTGCCTGTGTTCGGAATTGGCGATGAAAGTAATCGGGATAGGAACGGCGGAGGCAAGCTCGAGCGAACAAGACCTAAAATAATAGCGGCAGAATAGGGACAGTGAAGCGATGGGCAAGCGATTGCAAGTTAGATGTTAAAAGTGAACTATCTACGAGACAAATGGTCTTACGTTGAACCCGGCCGAGAAGAGAAGAAAAAGCTCCATCCCACACGTGACAGCAGTATTCAAGTGTGGGACCAATTTGAGCTTTGTACAGTAGGGGGAGGTGGGTTGGTTTGAAGAAACGTCTGGCACGAAACAGAAAACCAATCTTGCTCACAGCACAAGAAGCAAGCGAATATACCTATGAAAACCAAATTAGAGAAGAGACGATTGAAAGACCCTGAAAAGGCATCGAATAGGAGAAACTAAGGGTAACCAAATCAGTATCTGAGTAGTGAGAAAACATGGTGTTTACGAGAAATTGCGGGGTGTTCTAGAAGCATTGCAGAAAAGGCGATTTTGAGGACCCCAGGGGGAAATCTGCTCAGTGTTCGGACTGAGCGGTGTTAAAGGGGCACAGCGGTCGCTGTTGATGTTGGCGGTGGCATGATGGGAGGTGAGATACTGAAGAGGGCAATGAAAGGTGGCGTCATCGGCTAGAGCGTGGACGGGGTTGGAAGTGATGGGTAAGAAATCATGAATAAAAAAGAAAAGGAGGGTGGAAGTACAGAACCTTAGGGAACACCAGAATTTGCGGGAAAAGGCTGTGACTCTGCCCCATAGACAAACGGAAATGGTCCGATTACTGAGAAAACTCTACCTCCACAAGACTGGACTGGAAGAAACAAATATGGGCACTTTTGACAGCAAGTCTTTGTGCCAGACACGTTCAGCAGTCTTCGGTATGTCTAGTTAGACCAGGCGTGTTTCTCCTTGGTGATCGAATGCCGTTGACCAGGGGAGCGAGACCACAGCTAGTAGATCATTCATGAAACGACAAGGTCAGAAACCAAATTAACGACTGCTTAGCAGTCCTTCATGTTCGAGGAGCGGTCGCAGCTGGTCGAGAATTATGGTTTCCACGACTTTTGACATGATAGATGTTAGGTTAATAAAACGGTAGTTCTCAGCAGTGCACACCCACCGCCGGTGTTCAAATACCGACAATCCTCGTATATCCTCCACTCGTAGTGGCCATGTCTCCGAACCATACAGAGGTACTGATCTGACTGCTACAGTGTACACTTGACCTTTGATAGATAAAGGGATGTCATGTCGACGTCACAGATGACTCAGGTTGGCAAAAATCAAACGAGCCTTCTGTATCCGCAGAGACACCTCATCCGATATCCGACCTCCGGGTGAGATGCAGCTCCCCAGATAACAACTTGTCTACTGGTTCCGTAGTTGCCCCAGGTACAAAACGTATATAGAACCTTGCTAAGCAATCCGTCAAACTGTCTAGAAAAGCTTGCAACATACCAGGATCTTCACTTAGAAGAGCTATGTCGTCAGCATACTCAAGGTCTGATACCTTTCCGACCGGGAAAAGTTCAATGCCACTATCCTCACCTGACAAAAGTACGGTCTCTTGGGCCATATTAATCACGAAGTTGAAGAAAAAAGGAAAGGAGACAACCTTGACGTATGCCACTGCTCGTGAACAAACTCGAGTGAAAGATCATCGTAAATGTGAACTTGGTTTCGGCCAATGGTGCGAAGGGATTTTGCGAAGGAAATAAATTTCTCTGGTACACCCTTCAGCAAGAGGCAGCGCTAGAGAACTGTGCGATCGACTGAGTCGAAGGCAGCTCGAAGGACTCTGGTTCGTCAGGGTAGCCCTCTTTCGCTCTCCTCCTTTAATTCTGCAACTGAATCAATTTTTGAGACAGCTTCATTTTCGTGTGAGAACGGCGGCATCCATCTATGATCAGGCAGTAAACTGCAAGACTTCGAGTACGCAGATGATATTGTTCTTCTGAGTGAAGATGCAGGTAAGTTGCGAGCTTTCTTAGATAGCCTAAACAACGGTGTAGTAATGTTTGGGATGCATTTTGCACCTTCAAACCGTAAAGTGCTGCTGCAGGACTGGATTGGCTACGCCAAACCTTGTCTTGGTAATGGAACCTCTAGCCGAAGTAAACAATTTTTGTTTTCTGGGCAGCTACAACTCTCCAGGTGGACAGATATCGGATGAAGTGTGATCGCGTATACAGAAGGTGCGTTTGGCTTTTGCCAATCCAGTCGTCCGTGGCGTCGGCATGTATCCGGTTTTCTGTTAAGGGTCGAGTGTACACTGCGGAAGTTAGGTCCGTTCTTTTATACGCCTCAGAAACATGACCGTCAAGAGTAAAAGATAGACGAAGACTGTCTGTGTTTGAGCATCAACGCCTCTGTAGCATTGCCCGAGTATGGTGGGAACACCGTATCAGCAATGCTGAGGTTAGACGTAGGGTATAGGGAACCAGAGGTCAGTCTGTGGATCAAGTACTAAATCTAAACAGGTTAAAGTGGCCTAGGTATGTGTTAAGCATGTCTACCGATAGACTTTCTCGGTAGACTCTGTTTTCTGAAGGAAGTAGTGGTTGAAAGGTAGGTCGAGGTGGTCAGTCCACCTTGCAAAAACGTATGAAAACCTTGACCAATGCACTTAGCCAAGTAGAACGTGTTTCGACTTCTAGGTTGGGTTCCACACGACCTGCCTTCCAAGTGATCGTAGACATTGAGGCTAGGAGTCACGGCCAGCGGCGTAATTGCACTCAAACTCTGCCTTCGTGATTTCCGCTTCTTTGCTTTTGTTTCTTTCGCGCCTCATGCTTCTATCCCTTTTACCCTTAGCTTAGCGATGCTGGAAGGTAACAACCAAAGTCAGAGCACAAGTGCAAAGTTGATGGTTGAGTGAACTGAACTGCATTAAGCCGAACTGAATCTTAGGTCTTCCGCGGCTCATTCCCTAATTTATTTTCGGTTTTACGTTTTCCGTACCTTTTGTCTGGATAAAAATTGGGTTAGGGTTCCATGCGTGCAAAAATAACTTTGCCTGTCGGCGATTGAACTAACCTAATAAAGGCGACCGATCGCCCCGTGGAAACTACTGCGGGTATCTTGCTTTATGTTCCACTCACATTGATTGCTAACATTGCTTCTCACCGGTTGTCGAAGGCTGGCGAATCGTGCGCGCTTGAGAATCAGGGCAGTTCCAAACTCAGTTGTAGTTCTGCCAACCTTATCTGCGTTCTTCGACTCGATATTCCTGGTGGAGGTATCTACGCTGCACCTACTACTGTGATTCTTCCCGAGCGCAAAACGATTCAATTTCGTTGCTTCCTCTCGTTGACGGGCACATTAGAGAAAATTGTCTGACGATCTTTGTATATGGAACTACGGTTAGATTTCGTGCTGTGGCAATCTTTTATTTGACCTAGCCACATGAACCCATGTCCACCAGGGTTGCTGTCTGTCACTGTTTTTGGTAATTCTTAGAGTAGTCCTGTGCTGCAAGAATAGAGACGTCGATGTCGATACGAACAGCGGCAGGATACGTGCTTCTAAGCGCAAACTGAAATAAGTTACAAGCTTTTCTGTAGTGTCTGGGCAACGGGGAAGCGGTTTCTGAGATGCGTTTTGTATATTCTAAGTGCAGAAACTGCGACAGGGTGGAGAGAGAGTCATTAGTCGAAGTTATATTTCACCCGGTGATGGTATGTGAGATGGGTTTTCGTCGTATTTGTCAGTTCCAGCTACCCGATGTTCACTTCACTTCGCGTCCACATTCGTTTGCCCATCAACGGCTGTACGCCGCGGAAGTCAATTTGGTGGCATACTATATTTGTTGCAAACAGGACAAATGCAAAGCTTTGCCGGGACATAATGGCAACAGCCTAGCTAAGGATGAGCGCGAGGCTTTAGCAACCGGAGGTTAGTCTGTGGAACGAACTGTTAATCTGACTACCTCACTGTGGGTAGGACGCGTGGCACACATACCCACGGTTAGGCTGTCTCTGTGGATAGTTCACTGGAAGCAGCGATTGGAGAATGGGTTGTCAGTTGGTCGATGAAGGCGAAAACTTATGAAAATCTCGATCAGTGAAAATTATCGTGTAGACCATTGCGTGTTCCGTTTGAGGTCCGCGAAGTCCGCCCACCAGATGACCGAGACACTAATCGACATGGTGGAGTGTCGCGGTCAGCAGTTGCTTGCATCTTGACTTGACGGTGGCGGTTGTGCTGTGAAAGTATGTGCCCCAACTCGTGAGAAATTTCTTTCCTATATTCTGTAAATTCGTTGTTTCATGTCCTGCATAGCACCGCGCCTCTGCACGATGTACCGAGGTAATAGTGAGCAAATACATATGCTTCCTACTGGTCACTTTCTTCACAGTGCAATTTTTTTCATTTTACCTGGTGACACTGAATCGCAGGGGTTGGTGTCCGTGAGGCTTGAAATAAGCTAAACTACACTTCAGACGACAAGTACTCTGTATCAGTCCTACGTGCAGTTTATAATTCCCAGGATTGCTACACAGCTTGACCTATTGTGACCGTATGTCGTTGCACTCCGTTTCTCAGATTCAGGTTGCCTGGAATGCAGGTCTTTGAGACTATGGAATATACCCCTTCCACTGCACTTATTTAATGTAGCGGTCGGTGCCTTTGCTGTTTCTCTATCGTTGTGAGTGCATCTGATGTCGCACGATCGTAAGGGTTGTTTTGGAGAGTTTAGTACACTTTTTAGGTCAACCAGTTGTGTTTGTTCGTAACAAGTACGACATGATCGGTTGGCGATACTTTACCACTCGCTTCTGTCTGCGCCTTCACTGATAATATTGACGGACCTGTTGATTTCCTGGTCTATTTTGTGATGCGAAATAACTGACACGATAATTTACTGTTGTTCTTCAGGATCTTTATTGCGTGAGGAGCGACCTTGGGAACTTACTGAAGGCGTTGGGTCGTCTGGATGAAGCGAAAGTAAGCTTGCTACGTACTATCCCAATGCGCTGCGAAAAACCGACTGCTTAGTTAGCGTCCCGCTCTATAATTTTTTTGTACCGACTTTTGGTCGCCGCGCTGCTTTTTGTTATCTGTTCAGTCGGCTGAAAGCCTGTCTAATGAATCAGACTTTTTCTCTTAAACAGTTGTGTATGCAGACCGTGGCAGCAGGATCTCTTCGGAGCAACTGGTCGACGTGGTCGTTCTGTGCTTGAGACAGTTGTGAGTTTGCCTCACCCCCCTCTCTTGGCGTAATTTTAGCGCGCCCCTTTAGGAGGTGCTCTGCACCGCGCAGTATTTCACTGATTGACTGACCCCATTTTTTAGTATTCCCACTGCGGATACTGCGCTGGCATGCTTCGCTCGTTCGTAAATGAGACGTTGGACAACGTCTTGCGCGCGATTAAACATTATCGGTCCTAACGGCAAGCCTTTCTCTTTCTAGTCATGTTACCTGAAAGCGATTGAGACCTGTCCAACGTTTGCTGTAGCTTGGAGCAATCTGGGCTGTGTGTTCAACGCCCAGAATGAAATTTGGCTGGCCATTCACCATTTCGAAAAGGTAAATTCACTTTCAGTAAATACCAACACTACAGGCCGTAACGTTAGATCCGAATTTCCTGGACGCCTATGTCAATTTGGGCAACGTCCTGAAGGAGGCACGGATCTTTGACCGCGCCGTTGCGGCTTATTTGAGAGCACTTGCCCTCTCCCCAAACAATGCTGTGGTACATGGGAACTTGGCCTGTGTGTACTACGAACAGAATTTAATCGACCTGGCTATTGATACGTATAAGAGAGCGATCGAACTCCAATCCAATTTTCCTGATGCCTATTGCAATTTGGCAAATGCTTTAAAAGAGAAAGGAAAAGTTGCCGAGGCAGAGGAGTATTACAATACCGCTCTGAGACTTTGTCCTACTCACGCTGATTCTCTCAATAATTTGGCGAATATCAAACGTGAACAGGGCAAGGCTGAGGAGGCCATTCGGTTATATGTGCGAGCGCTTGAAATCTACCCAGAGTTTGCCGTTGCCCACTCAAACTTGGCAAGTATGTTGCAGCTGCAAGGGAAATTACAAGAGGCCCTTCTACACTACAGAGAGGCAATCCGCATTTCTCCGACGTTCGCCGATGCTTATTCGAATATGGGGAACACTCTGAAAGAGTTACAGGATGTACAAGGTGCTATGCAATGCTATCAGCGAGCTATACAAATCAATCCCGCTTTTGCTGATGCGCACTCTAATTTGGCTAGCATTCTTAAAGATAGTGGCAACCTGGCCGAAGCGATTACGTCATATAAGACAGCGTTGAAGCTGAAGCCTAACTTCCCGGACGCGTTTTGCAATTTAGCTCATTGTCTGCAAATTGTTTGTGACTGGTCGGACTACAAACATAGAATGAAGCGTTTGGTTTCCATGGTGCAGGACCAACTGGAGTCCAATCGTTTGCCATCAGTGCATCCTCACCACTCAATGCTATATCCACTGTCACACGAGCAACGAAAGAAAATTGCTGGCAAGCATGCGTCTCTTTGCTTGGAGAAAGTCTCTTTATTGCACCACCCACCATTCCGTTTTCCGAGGAAACTGCAACCTGGACAACGTCTCAAGATTGGTTACGTGAGTTCAGATTTCTGCAATCACCCTACAAGTCATCTCATGCAGAGCATTCCTGGTTTCCACGATCGCACTAAAGTGGAGGTTTTCTGCTATTCTTTGGCACCCGATGATGGCACTAATTTCCGTGCTAAGGTTGCCAATGAAGCGGAACACTTTGTGGATCTTAGTGGGATTCAGTGCCACGGTAAAGCAGCTGATAGGATTGCTAGCGATGGCGTTCATATTCTGTTGAACATGAACGGCTACACGAAAGGAGCTCGGAATGAAATATTTGCGTTGAAACCGGCCCCAATACAGGCGATGTGGCTGGGTTATCCTGGCACTAGTGGATCAACTTTCATGGATTACATTATCACAGACTCGGTTACCTCACCAATGCGCCTCAGTCATCAGTATTCTGAAAAACTAGCATATATGCCTAAGACATTCTTCGTCGGTGACCACTACCAAATGTTTCCTCATCTACGCAACCGTGTTATGCTGGAAAGTGCAGAGGATGCCATTGGATCTCGAAGGATAACTGACAATGTTATGGTCGTTTGTGGTTTGGATATCAAAGCGTTGCTGCAGGTGGCGTGTGTTCGTGAGGTTGCATACGGCGGTCGCATGGTTGAAATGAATGGTAATCAAAAGAAAGAAGCATCATACTTCATCAAGCTCACAGTTTTAACCTTGCCGTCGTTACAGCCTATTCAAAATATGATTCGTACGAACAGTCCCTCGTGCACGATTAATGATGTCACCATACACAACGGTTTCGTGACTCAGCAAACCCAATCAAAAGCATCTGCAGGCGAAGAAGTTCCCCGTGCTTTGATTTTGACCACAAGACAGCACTATGGTTTACCAGAAGATGCGATAGTGTATTGTAATTTTAACCAGCTCTACAAAATCGACCCGTCGACAATGCGTATGTGGGTGGAGATCCTGAAAGCTGTGCCGAATTCAGTTTTGTGGTTACTTCGATTTCCTGCAGCGGGAGAAGCTGGTTCTCTGGCCGCAGCGACAGAAATGGGATTGCAACATGTTCACAGACGGATCATTTTCAGCAACGTTGCACCGAAGGAAGAGCACGTCCGACGCGGACAGGTAGGTTGTTATGCAATATTTATCAATTCTACTGTTTTAGGTTGCAGACGTTTGTCTCGATACGCCACTGTGCAATGGGCACACGACGGGAATGGATGTTTTGTGGGCTGGCTGTCCTGTTGTTACGCTCCCCTTGGAAACTCTTGCCAGCCGTGTTGCGGCTAGCCAACTTCATACACTGGGTTGTCCTGAATTGATTGCATCTAGTCAAGATGATTACGTGCGGATCGCTAGCAAACTGGGTAACAATCGTGAATATTTGCAAGCAGTTCGTGCAAAGGTAAGGTTTTTATGATGATATGATCATTCTCCTCAGGTATGGAAGGCCAGAGAGTCGTCACCTCTATTCAATTGCCGTTACTATACCGCGGATTTGGAGGCGTTATACGCAAGAATGTGGCAGAACTATGAGTCGGGAACGATTGATCATATAACTGACTGGTCCTTAAAGAACGGCCGAGATAACTCCTGATCACGTGAAGAATGGTCCCCCTGTAAATATCTATGTTGTACATCTTTTGCTTCAACTACACGCACTTCTAGCTTCCAATAGTTTTTTTAGCTTTTATCTGCGGGGTCTATGCAATACGGTAACACCGTTAATTTGGTTACTGGTGTTTCGTCTGTTAGTACTTTCTGCATTGACGAGTGGGTTGACCTTTATTCTTTGCCCTTTACAGGTGGTAGAGTCGTATTCGAAGTGGATAAAGTACGAAGTGTTAGTGTGTAGTGCTTTCACAAGATTGTTGGGGACTTGTGTCTAAGGTCATCGGAATGACCAGCCAGAAATAGCCGATAGCTTTAAGTATTTCGGGGAGTGTGTCGCAATGCATGGTGGTTGGGAAATGATCTGGCCATCAATAGTGAGAGCTAATAATTTTCTTGAGCCCAGATTCATACACGATGGCTGCTCACGTTCGATAATTGGAATCCCTCCTGCGTTGCTCGCGGTTGCTGGTGACCCCGGGTGGGCAACAATAAGGACTGTCGTCATCGAAAATCGGGTGTATAGTTGATCTTTTACTGAGACAATAACGCTGCGCCGCTTCCAGTGGTAGACAGTAATCCACTGTCGTCCGGATCGTTACCACACCTGATCTATTGGGACCTTATGTGGTTCTTCGTCACTCCAAGTCTCAGGATTCGGTTACCGGTTATCTCTAGTAGTTAGGTGGGCCCTCGTGGCTATGGGGTATATACCCCTTCCACTGCACTCATACGCGAGCATGTAATAAAAAAAGTAGTTGGTATCTTTTTGTGTGCCTGTCCATCGTCTAACTTGGTATGGGTGGAGAATGATGCGATAGTTAGACCTTTGTTTTGTGTATATACACTGAGAGGCTAGCTTCGATTGGTGATTTGGGTCTTAAATTAAAGATTCGGGTGGAGCACGAGCGCTGCTCGGCACGGTTGGTAGACTCGCCTCTTAGCAGCCCGGGGACATCGAGAAATGGACATCAAAAGATGCAGCGAAAAGAGTTTTTTCTATTCCAGTGTTCGTACAAAGCATGGATCTGAAATTGTTCAGCCACATTAGTTGCTCGTTTCGTCCGTGAAAAAGTTAGAGTAATGGGAGCCGGTAGTGAAGAAACCCGTGGATGCAAACTAAAGTGCCGTACAATGTCTGCGGTGCCGCAGAATTGCGGTTTGTAAGGAAGCGGATGTGGGTAATGGCTGGTTACAGTATTCACATCGGTGTGCTTCTGAGTTGTCATCCTGTGGTTCATCGTGGGGAGGTGTTCTGTGAGTACTGACGATCGTGCTCTTTGTTGAGTCTTGCCTGAATAGTTCTGTTTCTCTTTGGGACACCCGGCGCACCTGTTGTAGCAGTCGTAAGGCCAGGCTCAAACTGTATCCCGGTTCGTCCGATCCGTATGCATCATCTACAGATGAGACGCCACTCGTCGGTAGTCTACACGGGTCCGTACACAGGCTAAAAGGAAGAGAGCATTGCTGGTGTTATTTATGGTAATGATAATAAAAACGGGACAAGATTAGTTCTAGCCAACCCGCTGGATGTGCAAAACGAGGACTCAACGGCACCTGGTTTTGAGAAAGATGAATTCACTTTCAAGTCGAGTCGTTAGCGGTGACCTGGTGCATTGAGGAAAACAAAATATTTGCTTGCTGCCCACCTGTTACTATACATTTGTGTACCGTCATCCACTAATGGTCGAGTAAAACGAGTTTGACAACGCTGTACATGTGCAACATCGGTTCACACCCTCAAGAAAACAGTAGGCGAACGGCGTCTCTCGTTCGGCTGTACAGAGAAATAAAAGTCGTGTATAGTTGTGGTAATTGCCAATTTTCAGTGAAATTCCAGTCTAATCGGCGAGATTAGTGGATTTTCGAGCAAACTGCATTTCACGCCACTGAGGTTCGTGTAGTATGTAACCAGCATCCAGTAGTTGTGCGCAGATCTGGTTGTTATGACAAATTTGTTTTCATTTGACTTTACAAAGTAGTACCTACGTTTATGGACTGCCAAATTATAATACAGAAAAGAGTCGATGAAAATATGTATGCGCCGTTTGTTAGATTTGATACTAATGGGTGATATAATAAACTGCTGAACGCCTTTCGTTTACGAAGCTAGGTTTGGTGGGTTTGACCACATTAGGATGAAGGAATTGCCGAAAACTTTCCGCCTCGGTGACGGTTAGAGTTAGACTGAGAGATGGTGACTAACACTGCACCATCACGACGGGACTGCACCTTGACGTGGCGTGATGGTTTGCATGCCTCTATGACCCAAGGAGCTATGCAGGATGGCTTTCTTAGGTCGGAGACGCAACTACGTCGATAGGTCAGTCGGTAGAGGCTACACGAAGTGCAGCCTCTGAACCCGTCGATGGGCAACATCCGGTTCTAACCACTGTACCATTGGAGAGGACGCTTCAGGGAATAAACAGAAACAGTTTACCGGTCTAAAAACCACTAGATGGACCCAGGAGTGGGGTTACTGGGGTCTTTCTCGACAGCGGGAGAGGTCATCGCAATTCATTGGGCAGCTATCGCCCGCCTAAGCTGGACAGCCCGTAGCTCTAAGGATGCTGCCCCGTCCATGTTTAGCTTGTTCATTTGGGTGCATAAGGCTGAGGGCCGGACCCGAAAAGCGGATCGGTAAGAAAGCACCAGCGAAGACAAGGCAGAATGTTTGCAACAACCGGGTCTCACGCGACAGACCAGAAGTCCCTCGCGGATGCTTTGGTCACATTCTCGTGCTGGGTTCAATGCCATACTGCTTTACGGGTCAGCCTTTTGAGTCAAAGGCTCAGGTTAGGGTTCCCAAAGAAAAACTTCCGCGATGTGGCCAGCCGCGAAATATGATTTCCTGATAAGGGTATTACCAATTTTCCATCCCTTTATTTAAGCTCGATGCAAAACGCCACGGGTAATTGCGCCTCTGAATAAAACAGTGGTTTCAAATGTCGGAAAATTTCCAGCGAACACATCTGGAGAACACAGTTTGGCGAACAAGCTGGTTTTCAGTGATTCATAATCACGCCATTACATCACAATATATCACGACAAGACTATATTGAAAGGAACACAATTGAGACAGGCATATCCCTAGAAGATCTGAAACAGTTGCTGTTTTTCTGAACATACAGCATTCAGTTTAAATTTAACAACCAGATTATCGCCAAAAGGATGGGGTAGCAATGGGCTCCCCACTCGGACCACTACTTGCGGATTTCTTTATGGCAAAGTTAGAAAATTGCCCACTTGAATCTACAGTCCGAAACTGTGTTGTATACAAACGCTACGTAGATGACATTTTCTGTGTTATCAATTCATCAGACCACATAAGCCAACTGTTTAACAGCTTTAACTAAGTTCATACAAACTTACATTTTACAACGGAAACAGTCAGACAATACAATCGCCTTCCTTGACGTTCGGATGAGTCGCCGTGAGGACGGCTCAATCAGCCGGTCGGTACACAGAAAAGCAACGTGGAATGGGAAATACATTCACTTCCACAGCTTTGTGCCTCTAAAGATTAAAAAGAACCTAATTCGATGCCTCACACACAGGGCAAGAACAATATGTTCGGAGGACACCGTTGAAGAAGAGCTGCAGACGGTGCCAACAACCTCCATCCAAAACGGCTACCCGGACCGGCTAGTTGAGATAATGCGAGTTGAAGTGGAAACCCCAAGGAAGTTTGAGGTGAAAAGAAAGCCGATATACATCTCTGCCATTCAAGGGTGGTACGTTGGCAGAGAAGATTTTCAGGGGTAATCAGCAAAACGTTCTACGCAGCTGAGCTCCGGGTTTTGTTCGAATCCCGGCCGGTAGTGCTTTTGCGGTTGAAAGACAAAGTGCCTGATTCTGCAGCCTCATTTTGTGTTTATTCATCCACTTGTTCCTGTGGAACAACGAATATCGGCCGCACGACCAGGCGTTTGTCTGAACGCATCTGCGAACACCACCCTGCATGGTTGAACACTGGAGCAGTTAAGTCACTCACTAGCGCTGTCGTTTCACACCTTGCCCAGACTAATCACGCAGTGAACGTGGCTGGGGCCTTCCGTGCGCTGTATAAGGTTCGGGGTTGACAATCAAGACCGGCAAAGTGTCACATACTAGCCACAGCTGAGGTCGTTAGCATCCGCCTCCACAACCCCCCTCTATGTGCTGAAAAACAATTTGTATGTATCGTTATTCTTCCATGGCCCTCCCTCCACCCTACAACAGGCCATAGGCCAGATGAAAACTGAAAACACCCCAGAAAAACAATACACATGTGGTTTAGATTTAAGCCCCGATTGCATTTGTTTTCTCTCCCCCCCACCCTCTTTCATTATTAATTTTTATCACCTCCCACTTATTTGATTGGTTCAACCCTTTGACTTGTCGTAATATATTGTGATGTGATGGCGTGATTATGAATCACTGAAAACGAGCTTGTTCGCCAAACTGTTTTTTCCAAAATAGCAGTTCAAGAGTCGAGCATAAACCGACCGCACTTCTCAAACCCAAATGTTCACTTCACTTGGCTGCCCTCATCGTCCGCACACTGCTAGATAGGGCAACATGCTGCCCTCGCTAAAACTCCTGACATTTCCAAAATAGATGTATTTTGTGTCTCCGGGACACGCATACAAGACCCCACTTCTGTGATAACTCTTCGCACCCCGTATACAACCTCAGTCTCGCTTCATTCTGCATGTCGGATGATCCAGTGTTTAGTGCTCGTGTTCGGGTCGGTGTTGGGGTTGCTTTGAGCACGAGAGCTGAGCGTGCACTCCTAGACTGGATTCCAATCAGCAGTCGTTTGTGTGCAGTTCCGTTGGACGGTTCTGTGTGTGTCAACAGTAACAAACTGAAGCTTTGATGCTTGTTCGTGGTTTCTGTGCATGCGCCCACTGACCGCAGTTCATCTAAACCCAAGGACGAATTCCGCCGCGATTCATCTCAGCTGCCTCGAAGTGTGCGTTGTACGAACGTGGCGGTCATTGATGGGGATTTCAACACCCAATTTGACTTTGGGGGATTCCGAAAGGCACACTGGAGGCCCGTTTCTAACCCGGCCGATCGCACTGAAAATGGTGATTGTCTCATTCAGCTGTGCTGTGACCGCAGATTGTTTCTGGCGAGTGCGAACTTCTGCCATAAGAAGCGGCTTAGACTCACGTGGCGTCCTCCTGCATCTCCACAACGTTGCACTCAGATTGACCATACTGTCATTGGTCACCGTTGGCGTGGATTATTCGAAGAATGTCGTTCATCTTGGTCTACGCCTGTGGACTCAGATCACGCCTTGGCACGTGCTAGCTTTCGTTTACGTCTCGTCCGTGGTCGCACCAACGTCAAAGCCACCCGTCCCGCGCAGTTGCTTCTAGATGATAACCGGCAATCTGCTTCTCAGGCGGACCTGTCTACACGGTTACCTATGTAGTCGGATGTCCAGGACCCAGATGAACGCAGGCAGCGGATCAAGGAAGCTTTGCATGCCGCTTTTAATGCCACCCAGGACTCTGGTTCGTCAGGGAAGCCCTCTTTCGCTCTCCTCCTTTAATTCTGCAACTGAATCAATTTTTGAGACAGCTTCATTTTCGTGTGAGAACGGCGGCATCCATCTATGATCAGGCAGTAAACTGCAAGACTTCGAGTACGCAGATGATATTGTTCTTCTGAGTGAAGATGCAGGTAAGTTGCGAGCTTTCTTAGATAGCCTAAACAACGGTGTAGTAATGTTTGGGATGCATTTTGCACCTTCAAACCGTAAAGTGCTGCTGCAGGACTGGATTGGCTACGCCAAACCTTGTCTTGGTAATGGAACCTCTAGCCGAAGTAAACAATTTTTGTTTTCTGGGCAGCTACAACTCTCCAGGTGGACAGATATCGGATGAAGTGTGATCGCGTATACAGAAGGTGCGTTTGGCTTTTGCCAATCCAGTCGTCCGTGGCGTCGGCATGTATCCGGTTTTCTGTTAAGGGTCGAGTGTACACTGCGGAAGTTAGGTCCGTTCTTTTATACGCCTCAGAAACATGACCGTCAAGAGTAAAAGATAGACGAAGACTGTCTGTGTTTGAGCATCAACGCCTCTGTAGCATTGCCCGAGTATGGTGGGAACACCGTATCAGCAATGCTGAGGTTAGACGTAGGGTATAGGGAACCAGAGGTCAGTCTGTGGATCAAGTACTAAATCTAAACAGGTTAAAGTGGCCTAGGTATGTGTTACGCATGTGCACTGATAGACTTCCTCGGAGTACACTGTTCTCCGAGGCCGGTACTTGCTAGAAGGCAGATCAAGGTGGTCAGTTCACGACACGGCAGGAAGGTATGAAAATCTTGACCAGTGGACTTAGCCAAGCAGGGCCTATTAGACTTCCGGATTGAGATTCACTCGATCCGCCTACCAAATCATCATCATCGTACAGCGTTAAACAGTAGGGCGAGCCCCACTGACCACGCGTTCCACACTACGTTGCGCGTGGTAATAGAAAGAATGAATATACAACGTGGACAAGTAGTGGACTTTTACGATTGGGAAAAGAAAGGAACGCCCTAGTAGCCAACACGGAATACACAGTCTAACTATGCAAACAAACATTGATCAGTCATTCTGATTTGACAGAAAGTGACAATGTGATCACTACTGTTCAAGATTCACTGCCATATCCTTCAGTGTCTCCAGCCAACTGGTGGAGGGATCATTTGGACCCAAACCACGAATACGTGAGGCACCTGCTTTCTTAAGTTCGCTGTAAGTTCCCTCATTCCCCGATGTCACGTCATCTGTTAGCCTCCACATGGCTTCTTCTACTCCCTAAGGGGAATGGAAAACAGGGCACGGCATGACAGAAGTACGTACGACCTGCCCCAATCAACGAAGTCTACTAAGCTAGATACGCTGTGATAGAACATTATCTGAATTAGCATCCAATACTCGATTTCCGGCCTCAGCATTGCTCACTCGGTCATTCCATCCAGTCTTAGCGATAGCACACAGACATCGATGGTCGAAAACCTCAAGACCACGAATATCCTCCGCACACAGACCGCAAGTCTTGCAACTATAAAACAAAACTGAACGCACCGCTGCACAGTACACACAGCCTTTCAACTTCAGTGAAACATCAGTTCGCCGCCACAAGTGCCTCGGTCCAACGTACGCCGCTCGAACCTTGGATATACGCGTGCTTACCTCTACTACCGTGTTTCCATCCGTCGACACGCTACTGCCGAGGTTAGTGAAGCGGTCGACAACTGTCAGCACCTCCCCATCAGGCATCAAGCTCGGAACCGCTGACGTCCAGTCTTGCAACATCACTTTACACTTTGAAGGTGAAATAGTGCAAGCCGAATGAAGCTACAGCTCTTGCGAGCCCATCTAGTGTACGTTGCGCATGTTCCGTGCATTCGAACAAAGAGACAAGGTCGTCCGCGTAATTTAGGCTACACAGCTTCTCACTGTTTCCTAGTTCGACGCCCACATCCTGGAGGTCTCGCAAGGCACTCTCCATTATTTCGTCCATGACGAAGTCAAACATCCCTGTCGAACACCGCGCGTCGTTTCGAGCCGACTGGATAGTTCACCATAAACTTTTACGAGGCCAGAAGTATGAGAGTACAACAACCTCAGTGGATTCACGAATTTCTGGGGCCTTTCAAGTCGAGGAAAACCCATTATTGTCGGCCGATGGTGTGTGACGCACCTCTAGTATTTGACGAAGCGTAGAAATCTGGTCGATGCATCCTCGACCTAGGGGGAATCCCGCCTGTTGTTCACACGCGTTACTCTTGCGAGCCGGTGTAAGACGGTGCAGAAAAATTGAGGCTAATGTCTTGGTGACTATCGTAATTGAGCTAATCCCACGATGGTTATTACAGTCATTGCGTATTCCCTTCTTGACGATGGGCACAATCAATGACTTGCCTCATAATAATGGAATACGTTCCTCTTTCCAAACGTCACAGATCAAGGCGGTGTGTGATTTTCTTAGCGCACTGCCACCCATCTTGAAAAGAACTGGAGGGAGTTCGTCAAAACTGGCCGCTTTCCCTAGCTTTAGTAATCGAATGCATGACTCCACTTCCACTTCCGATGGGGGTTCAAGTGATACTCCTTAAGGAATCGCAGATATTTGCGTCGGAGTAACTACATTAGCGTACAGTCAGCTAAACTACTCCAACGGCCCAACGGTCCAGCCTTAGCTGTTTGTCATGATCAGGCTCTCCACTTCTATCGCATATCGTTTCACTGACCGGGGTTCGACGTCCATCAGTGTCACGAATAAGTTTGAACAGTCTTTGACTGTTACCTGAAGCAGCTACTACTTCCATTTCTTCGGCTACCTTAAGCCACCAATTTTCGCGATCATTAAAGCTTTTCATAACTGGCTTTTGTACTTTTCTTCGTACTTTATTCACCTCCTTACTGCTCGAGAGCTGACGTTTTTGTTCCATTAGACTGACCGATTCTTGAGAAATCCATGGTCTTGGCTGGACATCGGATCTAGGACCACAGACGAAGCCTGCTGCTATGTTCATCGGCTGATGGATATGGGCCCAAAGCTCATCTACACTACCGCTCGTCATAGATCCTAGCTCATGTGCTACCTTCTGTTCAAAACAGGTACGAACTTCTGGATCACAAAAACTGGAGAAGCCTATCCCCGTTATCTGTGCTCTGAGCGGATAAGGCACAGTGCTCAGTTAAACAAGCTTTTGACGTACTAAGTTTGCCAACTTATGCGTTAAAATCACCTGCTAGCACTATATTGTCGGAGCCTTTGCTCCTGCGAACGAGGGTGGCGAGTTCATCATAGAACTCATCCTTTTGCGTGTCAGAGCTGCAGTCTGTTGAGGCGTATGCCGAGATAACAAACAAACTGCGCTTAACACAACTATCCTTTCGAACGCCGACTGACCCCTGGAGTCTCACAGCACATAAACGACTGTTAATGGGGATCCAGTCTAAAAGGACTGCCTCAGCCTTGTCAGTCAAGACTATTCCTACACCACATTGACCCACAGCTCTAGCTGTTTCGTCTCCCGAATTGCACAGGAAATACCTCGATGAGGTACCAGGAGCAGTTAGTTGAATCACACTGCTCGAATCCTGGATAAAGCGTTCCACTTGAGCAGCAGACATCAATCTTCAGAGAATCTATATGAGGGCTAGGCACGTCTGCTGACCGGTCTGTATGAGAGTACGCACTTTAAAGGAGCCCAGATTCGGAGACTAATGAGGCTTGAGAAAATGTGAGTTACCAGACAGAGGATTATTCCTGATACTATTTGACAGTGAATCTTTGGGAGTATCGGCCGTGCTATCAGTGGGAGCATTATGGGTGGATAGAGGGGGCAAAGAGAAGGGGTCGGAGACAGAAGACAAAAATTGAACAAACGAGAGGGAGCCCTGAGCAGTAGCCCACTTATCACTATCCAGCCCGCTCGATGCAATGGGCAGCGCGGTCCTGATTATCCTGTGCGACGACCGATGCAGTATGGAATTCTTTCTATTTGTGCAGCTCATAGGAGATGTTGGACGGGTACTGCTAGGGTATCCAGACGCAAAGCAGGAGAACAATTAGGGTTCTCAACCAAAGCCTTTAGTTCTAACGAGAAACTGTGGGCAAGGCAGCGGGGTGGCTGAGTAGAAGCCCATTTCCTTGGACCAATTATTCTCCCACTGATTTTACCGACTGGGTTGCCAGCTCAAATCGACCCCCAACCTGGAGGATCGGGAGACTGGACTTGTACTGGCCTCTACCCACTGACCTTTCAGGAGTGATTGCATCTCCGGCTTAAGGAAGCCATCCTTTGGGTCATGGAGGCATGCGAGCCATCACACCACGTCAAGGTACAGGTTCGTCGTGAATGGAAAGTCTCGTCGTGGCTGGAGACATTAAGTGATATGGTTAGGTGTCGCGGCTGGTGGCGTAATTGCATTCGAACTCTTTCTTTGTCTTCTTGGTTTTCGCTTATTATCTCGATTTTCAGGGATCCTTTTCACTTTTGGCTTCTATTCTTTCTACTTTCTACTCGACAATGCTGGAAGTTAGCAACAGATACCAGATCACAGAAAAGCGAGGTTAATGGTTGAATAAACTGAGAGTGGAACCAACACTACATCTGTTCAAATATCGGAGCAAACAGTCGCAAGTTCTAGGTCTGAAATTGTTGTACAAAAGGGTCCGATTGGTAAACACACGAAGCGCAGTTACCACGGAGCCAAATGCAGCCGGCCAGAATGTCTAGGAAGAGCCCGAAAATCGCTCACAACAAAAAACGGATCTGCAACCTAAAGACCATCCCATAGTCCAGAGCGGAGGCATCGGCTTGACACTGAGCGGGATTAAACTGTCATTGACCCTATTGGCGCATGTGAGCTGCTACCGTTTTTGAGACAAGAGGCTTAAAAATAGGAAACTCATGGTTGGTAATGTAGGATATGGTACACAGTGGTGGAAAGTCCAATTCTTGGCACTAACCTTTTACAATAGTTTTGTCGTGTAATGATAAACGCGTTGTACTTTCATGATTTGCATGTCCAGTTAAAGTCATGCACAGAATGATCTGCAGGGCACGTACATTTGGAGACTTCCGACTGTGCAATCATTCCAGGACTTCCAATGGTGAGCGGAATAACGACAATTCATGACGCTACATTAGGGTGAAGTCTTAATGTCCCAACATGTAAACGTTACATTTCCCGACGCCACTGTACCACGATGGTCACAAAAAAAACTGTTGTTTCCCGAAAATCTATTCATAAAGACGACGGGATTCAAATATAGATCGAGGCTACCTGACCAGAAGATTATTACACGGACATAAATGCATGGTCCAGAAATTCATCCGATGCGCTCGACTAGCATCTTTTCCCATCAGGCTGTAGCCAAAACCCGCGATTCTTCAGTCACGACCCACAGTCCTTTGGCCATGGCTCAACGTTCTTTGACCACGACCTACAGCCCTTTAGCCTTGATGCATGACCTTTATTCATGCCGCTGCAATTCAACCAGGTCAAAAGTATCAGAATATTAAGACATCAAGAATTGTTGAAACAACGTAGTATTATTTTCTCTCACAATCATTGACTTTGCAAAACTGGATGAACTAATGAGAAAGTGAGAATATCACATGCTGCGCAGTTGACCGTGGTATTGGTATCAAATGCTGCACCACAAATTAATTGGAGGTTTAAACGATGCACTCCTATTGTCGAACCATGTGGCACAGCCCGTATGACTTGTATTTTTAGTTATAGTGATGGTGTCAAACGTTGCAACGTGAATAAACTGATGACTGTGATGGAGGTGTACTTACGACAACTGGGGATTATCCTCGGACTGTCAATGTACCAACTTATCTGAACGGTTAAGGAATGAATTCTTTATTTTTTTTTTATTAGATCGAGTCTTGATCTTTATCAGCGACTTTCAATGAATAACAAAGTGCCGTTTGTTACGTAACGGATTTTCACTTACAGGACTGCTTGTTTGTGACACTTTACCCCTGCCTGGGGAGATTGGTTGATATTCCGTTCGGAGACAGTTAGGCGGTATAACCACAGCGCGACCGTTTGTGGTAATATTCGCCGTACTGTAACTGGCCCTGTACGCACCACCTTGCAAAATGGAGAGTGTGAATACGGGTGCGAAGAAAAGACCGTGTTGTTACACCAGCGCGCAAGATCGATGGAGGATAATCAAACTTACACAGAGAGATTATTAAAGAACGTTGCTAAAAACAACTCGGCATTAGAATCAAACCGCGTGCTCTCGCAGCCACGGATCGCGAAACGACATTCACACCTGGATCCTACAACACGAAGTTCAACGAAGAGTTTGTCAGGCATCTGTGTGATGTGGTGGACGAAAACCCAACAGGCACATTCAGGCAGTTGAAGAGGAGGATAGAGAGAAATTTGTACTGTTTTCACTCGTCCAGAAATTTTAGTACATTAGGAACTGGTTCACTGAAAATACAACAGACAAACGGGCTGTGCCACATGGTTCGACAATAGGAGTGCATCGTTTAAACCTCCAATTAATTTGTGGTGCAGCACTTGATACCAATACCACGGTCAACTGCGCAGCATGTGATATTCCCACTTTCTCATTAGTTCAGCCAGTTTTGCAACGTCAATGACTGTGAGATAAAAATAACACTACATTGTTTCAACAATTCTTGATGTCTTAATATTCTGATACTTTTGACCTGGTTGAATTGCAGCGGCATGATTAAAGGTCATGCATCAAGGCTAAATGACTGTAGGTCGTGGCTAAAGAATTGCGGGTTTTGGCTAAAGCATGATGGGAAAAAGTATAAAAAGACTCGGTCTCAAAGACGCCTGACAACGGTTTGATGGCTTCTTCAGCAAAACCGGTCTGATGCACAATAATATCCGATGAGGTGGAATTTCGCACTGTCATTGGGACACCTCCGGGTTCTGAGAAGAATCAAATACAATCATGAGAACATTCAAGTGCGCGGTAAGTATATGACAGAATTCCGATCACAGTATTGGAATTTTTTTTCGGAGCAGGGAGGAGGAAGAGAAAGGACAGTGACATCAGTCATTGACAATCCACTCGAAAAGACTACGATCATGGTTACTTGCGGAGGGATTGGATTGCTTTCGAAACCAGAATAGCGAGGCAGACTCTTTGTTCGATAGGAAAATAGGGAACTTACGAATCCACTGTCAAGTAAGAAGTAACAGTGTAGCCACCTTTTTCCTGATTACATTTCAACCCAGATCCTTCTTCCGGCTCGGGCAAACGCACAAGGCTCGGCTCTATTGACAAGGCAAAACATACGACATTCAGAATGATGTACAGATGACTCGATTTTCTTGTGCAACAAAGTCATAATAAACATAAGACGACGTTCTTACATAATTTCATCCGTCGCGAGCATACACCATCGGAAAACAGAGTGAAAAGAAGCGACTTTGATGTGACCATGGGCATGTGTACGTACTTGAGGTGAACTGGACAGAGCCAGGAATTGATGGGAGAAGGTAAAAGTAATGCGATTACAGACACAAGAACGGGTTGAGTAGGGTGACCGATAGTGTCACTGATGTCCTTATATAATGAGAATCTTGATGAAACCTATTGTAGTACAGACCGCCTTAGAAACAAAAAGAAGCGGCTATGAAATTGATCACGTCAACCAACGAAGAGCCTAAACAACGATTTCCAGAGCAACCAGCGGAACACAAGACAGATCTGACCAAAGAAGAAACGGAGGACTGCAAAATCCCTTCAAGTACGAAGATGGCTCAGACTAAGGGTTTTAAAACAACATGCCCATGGGACAAACGCATCGAGAACGTATTGCATGCTTCATCATGCAGTATCAACGCTCAGTTCATCATTGAGACCCATGGAAACACTGTACAACTGTTTCATCATTGGTAGGAATCACCAGCAGTGCACATCCACCGAGCCCCCACTAGGACTCAAAGCCGGGGTGAATGATAGTGAGTCGAACATCTAACCACCAGACTATCCGGGCTGGCTCTCAACGGTTTGTTGAACATATACACTACATGATATCGCATCCTTCCGTTACTGGCGTTGAATGTTAATAACCCGTTTCCCGAAATGGATAACTTCTGTGTAAGGGTCTATGTACAGCAAAGGCACTCCGTTATTATCAACTTGCAGAGCTTGGCTACTACCCACACGCTCATCAGGGACGATGCGCAGAAGAACACGTCTAGCATCAGCATGCACGAGGACAAGAAGCTCTCCAATTCGTATAATAATGTAGGAGTCGACGTTGTGATGAAAACGCACTACATGAACGGCTGCACGTTATTTTAAATTTTCAATGACTTCCACATCTTGCCTTTTGGCTAAATAATGACCATTCTCGATCATGCGATAAGCGACCACGGAAATCTTCCTGCGTGAATAATTAGCTTTATAAAACATTGCATTTTCTGCATCCAAAAGTCCAACGCCGTGATCGTGTTAATAATACGTTCTATAAATCAAATTTTTGCTCATTAGGTCGGATAATCGCCGTTGGTGCGTGCTCTGGGGTGTGCTTGGATATTCCATTTCCCTGAGTTCAGTTGATTCTCCCGACACATGGTGCTTCTTTGTAACTGCATCAACTGTAGACGTGAATGGAAGTGATGTGGTAAAAACTGAAGTTTCTGAATCGGGACGTGATTAATCGTCGTGATTAATTGTTCCTAATATGACAAGCGAATGGTTCTGTGTTCATAATCGAACTCGTCACTAATAAATGGAATGAGTTGTCGTACTCGGCTTGTTTCACTTCGAATGATGGCCCTACTCATACACATGGAAAGATTTAAGAGGCATACGGCTTCCGTATTTCTGCTCGCTCTTCGATAACCAAGGAACCGAGAATGTCATTCTTTGTATTGATGTTGTGTAACATCCCGACCTCGGCTGATTCACATCAATAGGTTTGTCAACAGATGTGTGTGTGTGTGTGTGTGTGTGTGTGTGTGTGTGTGGATGGAATTTCAGTTCGTTCTGCTAAGATGGAAAGATCTATGATTCGGACAGTGCTATTTGTATAAAAAGCACAGTTGACCAAGTTATGAGTATTCAGACCCCAAAAAATCATTTTCCTTTTTTAATTTACAGTGACTTAACTGGTTACCGCACCTGGCTTATGAGGCTATTGGGTATGTGTCATTCTGTATGTTCTGTTCAGACTACCATTAATCATGCATTGGGTGAGGTGGTTTCCGTTGCTATCTCCTAGAGGCAATCTTAAATGGAAATAATAAAGGAAAAAGAGCATGAATGGGGTTAGAGAAGAACTACATTAACGGATGCAAGAGCGCCACTGATCATGGCACCTGGCCGTATCTCTCAACGCATCTAAAACCATTAAGTGGGAGAGTTTCTTGGACTCCACCCAGGAAGTCTATAACACGCCCCATATGGCCAAGTCAACTAGCGAGGCTTTTCATACCTTTATTCTATGTCATTGACTGACTACCCTTACTCATCTGCCAACCGGTACCCACCTGTCAGGGGACATGCGTAACACATGTCCTAACCATCTTAGCTTGGTCAGCTTAAGTGTTTCATCTAATGATTCGATCCTTGAAACCTATGACTTTCCGCCGAACCTCAGCATTGCTCACACGGTGTTCCCACCAGATTCGAGCAATACTACGAAGAAATCGGTGTTCAAATATCGACAATGTTCGTATGTCCTCCACCCGTAGTGCCCATGTCTCCGAACCATACAGAAGCATGAGCCTCACTGCTGCAGCGTACACTCGGCCTTTGATAGGCAAACGGATGTCATGTGGACACCACAGATGACTCAAGTGGGTAAATGCCAAGCGAGCCTTCTGTATACGTAGAGACATTTCATCCGATATCCGACCTTCGGGTGAGATGCAGCTCCCCAGATAACAGAACCTCTCTACCACGTTTATAGTCTCCCCAGACACTGAAAGGTTTGGCGTTGGACCAACCCAATCCTCAAACAGCATCTTGCACTTTGAAGGCGCAAAATGTATGCCGAACATTGCTACGCAATCCGTCAAGCTGTCTAGAAAAGCTTGCAACTTACCTGGGTCTTTACTTAGAAGAACTATGTCGTCAGCATACTCAAAGTCAGATACCTCTCCACCCGGGTAAGGTTCAATGCCGCTATCCCCACCTGACAAAAATGCGGTCTCTAGGACTATATCAACCACAAAGTTAAAGAGAAAAGGAGAGGGCGGGGGCAACCCTGACGTACACCACTTCTCGTGAGAAACTCGGGCGAAAGATCACCGTGAGCCCGAACTCGGCTTCGGTTATTCATGTAAAGGGATTTTACGATGGAAATAAATTTCTCTAGTACAGTCTTCAACAAGAGACAGAGCCAGAGAACTATGCGATCGACTGAGTCGAAGGCGGCTTTAAGATCCAGAAAAACGGAGATGGTGGGCCTACGGAAGGTGTGTCTATGTTCTAAATACCTGCGTAGTTTGTATCCAAGATTCTTAGCTAGGTGAAAGTATTGAACACGAGCTCGTTCTTCTCGAGAAATTTAAGTGCTTTCGTCAAGACAGGAACATCGCAGGAAGAGAACAGGTGGCGGTGTGGTTGCCTAAATCAATTCCGAGGGGTCCGGCAAGTCTGTGATCGTCTTTAATTTCTTCTGTAATGGTATTGGCTGTGCCATTGTTTAATGTCATCCAAAATTTACTCTTTTTCAGGGCACGGTGGTCAGTGACCTGTATACAGCTCCGTTTTGTTCCGACAGTTTTATTGACACTATTATACCCGTTTTAGTTCCATTACTTTCTGTCTATGCATTGGTATCGAAGACTTTAATAATGCATCCATGTATCTCATTCTCATTTTTGGTTTGAGTGACCTGTCTTGTACCAACCAGGGGTAACGCTGTTTTGGACAGAGTAATCACAAACCATCCCGAAATTTCCCACTTACAACTGAAAACTCCTGATTCAAGGAGTGATCAAGCTCTTATTACCGTTAGACTCGGAATTTACTCTCGTTCTGCCTGCTCTTCATCCATGAGGACAAAACAAACAAAAGTGTCTACCAGAAATTTGCCACCTTACAACACTGTTCTTCTTAAAAGACCCCTTTTTGTAGTGTCTGCGTGGTTCTCATTTGGACACGCCCTTTACTCCCACTTATTTACGGTGATATTGAATGCAATATTCGACTTGTGTTGTCCCATGGCAACGGTATTTTCTAACTTCGGAAGGATAGTTTCTCCGCTGTTAAAATCCCCGAAGAGGCAAAAAGAACAAGAAACAACCTTTCCCCGTTACAAATTTGAAAACGGAAGTCAAAAACATAGATTGCACGATGTATCCTGGATCATTTCGCTGCATCTTTACAAAGTGCATACTGCAGTCGAAGTGAGAAGAGCAGAGAGCAGAGCACAGAAGATTTGCACGGCGGACACTTTGGATGAAGAAATAAATCACATCACTAAAATTCTGACGGAAAATGGATACCCAACATCTTTCTTGACAAAGTACCGTCACCTGAAACCAAGAAAGGATATCTCAACTACAGTGTCTAAGATGAAAGTATATCTAAAACTCCCCTACAAAGGTGACAATGTAAGTGAGTTGATCAAAAAACGCTTGAAATCAGCTGTCAGCCGCACCTACTATGCAGCCGATCCGGTGATTATATTCACAACTAATCGGTTAACTAGGCCATCGATGAAAGAACCCTTGCCTATCCACGCCAAATCAAACTGCATATACCAATTCAAATGTGAGTGCTCAGCCACCTACATAGGCAGAACGGAAAGGCAGTTACGTCATCGAATGGCTGAACACATTCCAGTGTGGCTTCAGAAGACAATGAGCAACGATTTTACCACAATTGCATCATCAACCGAGCAAAGGTCAATCAGATCATCAATTGCTCGGCATATTTACGAGACTAAACATTGCGTCAATGCAAGTCAAGCGTACAAAGTGATCTACTCGACCACCAGTACCAAACTATTAAGATACATGGAGGCCCTGTCGCTCCGTGCACACAAACCTGAACTTTGCAAACAACGCGAACTTGTACTCAATTTATCATTGCCGTGGTAATGAGGTGTGATAATTGTTGTGTGATCATCCGATAGACATGTGTGAATGTGTGTGTCATGTGATTTTGCCCTTGTTTATAAACATTTCGTTCATTTATTTTGATACAAAAATAATCACTTCGACTGCAGTATGCACTTTGTAAAGATGTAGCGAAACGATCCAGGATACATCGTGCAATCTATGTTTTTGACTTCTGTTTTCAAAAAAGAACAAGCTTACAAGCTTTATGACCAGGCTTCTGTGAAACGTCACCCTATCCTGATCAACCAGGAGAATAAGTCTTTCACCAACCAATGTTTGAGTGCCGCAAACAGTAAAATTCTTTGGCACGGAATCTAGCTTCTGTGCGGTCAGTGGGTCCGGCCCAGCAACTCCAATATGGGTGTCGGCAATCTGAATACCGCACTTGTTCATCCATCCACGGACATCCTACCATCCTAAACGTCCTATGTTTCTTCCGAAGTTGAACAGTTTTCTTCAGAAGAAGTCTTTCGGCTTCTAAGAACCTCAAAAGCGGCTTCCGCTGTTGGTCCAAATGGCTTATCCCCCATCCTTCTTAAGTTTGGAGCAAGTTCACTAACGAAAGCAATGACTTCACCCATTAACAAACCCATCGATACCGGTGCTGTGCCTACTTCCTGGAAGCCTGTAACAGTTGTGCCCATTCCCAAACACTCCACTTTTAATATTTTGTCGAAACGTTTTCGTCCCACAGTTTGGATGAAATGTGAGTTTGTTAACTTGCTGACGTCTTAAATACAATACAACAGTCTCTTCCTCTTCACTGAAGTTGACTGAGCGCGCTATCCCTAGCCGACTACATTCCTCGTTTGTTATTCCCAATGACCCTCATCAATTCGCATACTAGTTCAACAGATGTACTCTGGATGCAGTTGCCTCAGTTTGCCAGTTCATTTCTACAAGCCTGAGTAGTTCTGCGAAATCAATTCGTTCTGTCTGCTTCGATTATTCCCCTGCTTTCGATTTGGTTCCCCGTTCCCTCCTTCTCCGAAAGCTAGAGCCTTCTGGCTGTCCGGCTTCTCTGCTTTCGTGGTTGAAAGACTACCACTACTTTCCGACAGAACCCAGCGTATTAAAATTAAAAACATTTTGTCCAGTCCCTTAATGAACAACCCTGGTGTTCTTCAAGGTATACGTATGCTAGCGACTTATCCACGGTTCATCCTGCGCAACTTCTTAAGTATGCCGACGATGTGGTGCTTTGCCGGTCCACCTCCTATCAACCCGAATTCACCTCTTTTTGATAAATCACATAACATTCGGAACTTTTGGGCTCTTTCTGGTCTACGTCTCAACACTTCGTAATGTTCCGAACGCATATTCACTCTTTCTCAATCTGTTTATCTCAATAAACAGTCGGTCATTAATTCTGTCCCCGTTTTCAAAGCTCAATCGGCCAAGCACTTAGGTGCTAGTATAAGCACCAATTTACAGTGGACTTCCCATATTCTAGGCAGTGTAAAGAAACTGTGTCGACTCTCTTTTCAAGTCCAATGACTAAGGCATTTTGGTGCCAAACAAGCTGTCATCATTTCCTTTGTCCACCAATGTATTCTACCAGTATTACTTTACTGCTCTCCTGTAATGTTTCTTGATCTATTTAGAAAGGATTTTCATTCACTACATCGCGATTTAACTATCACCAGTCGTATTTCTTTGATTCCAATAGCCTCTCCCACCAAAAAAATATGTGATCTGCACATATATACCTGCGAAAAATTGGCTATGAAGAGTCTTGGGGACCTCACACAACATCTTTGCCATGACCTGTCTGTGTGCCATTCACATCCTTCTACACGTTTCGAATTTAGACCCATCCCATCCCGTATAAATTTTTATTGCAACTCTGTAGCGCCTCATTTAGCACGTGTTCTTGTAGACAAAGTGAACATTGCAAAGGAACTGTCGAACAACCTCGGTGGTTGAACCTGATTGGAGTTTGACCGTTTTTCTGCCCATTTTTTAATATTTCCAATTAGAAAATTGTTGTTTTTCGCTCCTTTTCAAGCTGAAATTTGAGTTGTTTACTTACGAAAGTCCCCGATACAACACAATTGGGCTAGTTGCCATCTGTTGATCGCTATCGCTTCCACAAACCTTGACAATCGGGGACTCAAGCTGGTGACTTGTCGCAATCGGCTTAGCGGTTTGTTGTAAAGGCGTAGCTTGATGATGCCGTGTGTCTTGTACGTCCTTCCTTGTCCACTCAGCCTCCTGAGTTGACCGTTTTGTCGACTCAACTTGGGGCTTTTTCTGTCACATGGTTACGTGACTCTCACTCTTTATCTCCCTTATTCCGATGTAGGTTGCTCCACACCCACCTTCGAATTTATCGATTACATTAGATTGGGAGGGCTGAGAGGCATGTTTTCACTGGGGTATTGGTATCCGAGTCGTTCTAAAACGGAGATCTGGAGATGTGACAAAGTATGTTCGACCAACGGCCGAGATAAACTAGTTACGTCATGTGCAGCTTACGTCATCGCCTTTGTGCGGCAATTCTAGATTGACCCAAGTTTTGCAACTGATATGGCCACGGTCTTCCGCGGCGCCGGTATGCAGTGCCGCTGGTTAGTCCGGACGAGTAGCCATTGAATTCCGACGTTCTTTCAATTGTCTTCAGTTCAGTCCCAAGATTGTCTCACGTGCCTATTCGTCTAGCTCGATCGAAAAGCGTTCGAATGAGACCACGCTTGTATATGATTGGGACCATATTTTGGAACTGGAGGAACTGGCTTACCCAAGTAGACTTTCGGTAAACTGATCTGGAATTAGAACTATCATCTCTGCGAGCAACAGACGTTCAAAGATAGACATTTCCGTGGAATTAGTTCGAACGGTTCATGATTTGTTTGACTTCAGTCGCATTTTTCTTGTGATAATCAGCGTGTTATCTGCATATCTCCTGTGGGGCAGCACTCGTTAAACTTTGTGATTGGTTTTACTTTTACGGTGCACCATCAATTTGTTCCCTAGTCAGTCCTTTGACCTGTCTACATTCAACCCCACAGAATGAGAAAACAACATTTGTTATGCAGAGTGACAGCAGTCGCTCCAGGAGCTGTAACGGCATTGGCAGTTTTATGTTTTCCTTCAGCGTACTGGCAGATAACGTGTATCGTCTCCAGTAAAGACACGTTTGTGGATAACGGGACAACGTCTACAGAACTTAGGTAACAGTTCTCTATTTTTAATTGATCAGTCGTTTCACTTAACTAAAAGCAATCTAACAGCCCATATTAAGAAATCGAAATTCCTCAGATTTCTAATAATGGCCTGCTAAAAGATTCACAGTTATTCGAAAATTAAGTTTCGAAATGATGTTCCTGGGTAGAGTGGATCTTTGGAACAATACAAAGAAGGGAATCATGTTCCACAATGGCGGCGTCGGCTTGAAGGATGTTTGCCAGTGAACTGAAATACAAGGGGTATGGACGACATTATCATCGCTGAAACAGAGAGCCCATGCTTGAGTATTTGGAATGTGGTGTACGCTGGTGAAGGGATAGTTCAATTCTGAGCACTAACCCTTAAAATCTGAACCCTCATTAGTTCCCATGATTTATTTTGCTCCATGACTTTCTCGTTCCGTTTTTTTCCTCCTTAGTTGATAAACTGACAACTCAACTCCTCAGAAAAATCCACAGCTGTTTCATTCCAATTAGGAATCATCAACAGTGCCTATGCACGAAGTCCCAACTTGGCCTCAAACCCAAGGTGTATAAACATGAATCTTGCAAGATAACCATTGGGCTATTCCAATCGGCTCTCAGCAGTTTACTTCGCGTCATCATCATACATGATGTACGTCGTGATCAATATGTAAGCGAGCGTTTCTGTTTGCCTGGCTTCGGTGACGGATGGTGCCTTGGTATTTTCGTTGACATTTTATTAGCATACATATTCAGCTCACGGACCATTTGATTATCCTTGTAAGGTATTGTCATCGGTATTTGTTTGACAACCCTCCAATAATTTCACAGGTTCCTGATTGCCGAACCTATCGTTAGGTCTCAAATGTCTCATCACCAATCGAGGTGGTATCATCGATGAAACAGTTTTTGTGAAGGAGGGAGAGAAGGACCCCGACGGCAGTGAAACATCTCCCACCGATGATCTGATCTGATCGTTGCCCTCCGAAAAACATTAGACTGTCTATTGGTTGTGTCTGTGATGCTAGCGGTTTCGAGCTCTTATCGGATAAAAGGAATGATTGACGATCACATACAAAGATATCTAATGCTCTCTACATTTCGGGCCACCCGAATCACAAATCGGTTCTCCGCTTAGTTAGCACGATACCAAGATGGTCTTCATGGGCAAATTATGTAGGTTTTGGAATGACTCTTTGCGGAGCTGCACACTTGTTGCCTCCCATGAGGCATCAACCGACCACTGAGACGTTCTGCCAAGGCACAAGATAAACGAACCTAAGAGGTCAATTTAACCTGATGAGGCCATCCATTCACAAGGAACTCCTGAACTCGACACGGTACTTAGTCTTCAGCAGGGCAGTGAGTGTCAGCTGTTCTGAGGTATCTTCACTGTGCTCGGTTTCGTCAAGCGGAAGTTGAGAATGTCCACCGACTGCCTGACTCCCATTACCAGGCCGATACTTCATCTAGAAATTATAATAAAGTAACCCAGCTTGCCACCGATGAATGCTCAATGGCTTAAGATTGATATTTGCGTGAGTAAGCACTGTTGCTAAAACAGCGTGTTCGGTACAAAGAGATGTTTCACTTCCCGCAAGCGTAAACACGTGTTGGAACGTCTCTAGCAGATCACCTAACTTCAGTATTGTTAGCTTTCTAGAATCGTAGTTGTAGCAATTTAGCAGGTATCACATGGGACACTGCCCGGTACAGGTTCGTGGTCATATGGAATGAGGAGCTCCAGCCAATCAGAACCACCGTGGACAGGTACAAAAAGAAGTCCGCTGTGGTTGGTCAGCTGGTGATCTACCAACTACTTCCTTTAACGTAACGTTTATTTGGATTGATCTTGCAGTAAAGCTAACGTCCAATTCCTTAGCCTTGTAGTTCTTGCTGTCTGGGTTTGCGTAGCTCTGAGTTGGAGCGATTTCAATCACTACCAGCTCAAGTATTGCGAATCGTACAGCAGACTGTATATTTTTCGAGTCCAAATTGAATAAAAGACAGTATAGCACCAATGGCAATACTATAAGCATCAGTCGTGACAACAGTAGAGCGGTTATCGTCGAAAATCGCAATTATTGGTGCGGAAGCTATCTGACACTTAATCTCACCTGGTGAAGACCCCCAGATAAAACCACCGTCCTTAAAAGGCACTACAAAGGTAGAAAAATCCCCAAAGTAGCGAATTTAGTATGGATGCAATCTCAAAAAATGTTTTGCTTCTATTGCCTTTTGTGAACGCGACAAGTCAATGATTGCACTTGTGTTTCCCACACCTGACAGTGCCATGGCCTGAGATAATCTCATCTAAAAGTTCAATCGAACTCACAAAAAATTGTTATTTTTCAGTATTTAAGCAAAGGTTAAGATCGTTCAGCCATTGTAGGATTGCAGTTCGTCCGATCACCCACGTAATCCATGTAGATTATTTGACCTGGTAAATCGGCTAGCGAATGCACCATGAGTTTCTGTCAGGCAGCCGAGCTCAGGCTAACTGATAATACTTTGTATTGAAATAGTCCATACGGCGTGATATATGACGTAAGTGGCATTGAGTCTGGGGTAAGACTTGTAGAAAATAGCTTTGCGCAAGTCAGACTTGGAAAATACTAGAGAGCCCGTCAGTTGAATGAATAATAATCCATCGGTAGATCACTGCTTGAACTTATCCACCATGATTTGACCGTGAAAAGCATGGGGATTATCGCGTATGATCACATAGCTATCTCTTTTCGGTATGAGATGCACCCATTCAGATGTACTAAGGGGCCCGATTAGAGCATCTGCAATCACTTGCTGCAAGGCTGAAGGAACAGATTCTTTTCCAGTCAACTGAATAGGACGAGGATGAATGATAGAAAAGAGCACGGCATTTGGTTGTAGACGATTACCATGAGATGCACAGGGTGTGCTCCTAAACTTTCAACCAAGTAGCCTCGAATAGCATAACCAGTGTTTTTGCACTGATTGATATGCTGCACGGGCCATATGTTGAGGATGAAATGTTATAAGCAACCACGGCAATTCGACCAAACAGAGAGCACCCATTTCCGGACGTAAAGTAAACTACAAGGAAAGATGAGCTACATGCAGTTAGGAGGGTAACTATGAAAAACGGAAAAGTTCTACAGTAGAATTAGTTTAATTGTCAAACCTAATAGATGATGGATGTAATGGAAGATCATGTAAATATTTTTGTCATAAAAGGTGGAGGTGGCTACAGTAATCGGAGAAGGTGAGTCTAGTTCCTTATCAAGGACCGTTTCTGGGGCATTCACAATAAAATTTCCTAGATGAAAATCAGGAAGGAGCTTTGGTTCGGAAAAATGACGAAGAGAAACGAAAAATACAATATCAATATAAAAAAAAACATGACCAACCGATGCTATGGAGGATTTAGAGATCGGATCCGGTAGGTTCGCTTGGGACAATTTGTGAGATAAACAGCAACGAGTGTAATGCCCTCGCACAAGGGACTTGACGGGCTTGCTGTGAGGCCAACTGAGTTTTATGATTGGGAGTTTTCCTACGCAAACATTTCTGAGAGGCTTCGGTACCCCGAATGGATGTATGAATCTGTGATACTTCTCAGAGAGTTGTCCTTGCATTAAGAAGGACGTGAGCGGCAAATGCTTTCACACGAGCGATGCCCTACGTGAGTTTACTGGCTTCTACAGCAAACAAACATTCCCGTATGCGGTTGTATATGAGAATACATGGCACAGGTTCAGTGAACGCAGCTCCAGAATGTTGTATCCATAACCGAAAGTGCGCAAGAACAGCCTCGAAATTGGAAACAGCCAAGGATAAACAAGCTCAGTGTACGCACAATGTCTGGGTATGTGATGCTCTAGATAAGAGACAACGGAAAGAGTATCGACCGAACAATCCCACTTTGGGTTCCTGTAACTGTTTTGCTCTAGACACACGCTCGCTTGCTCACACATACGTGATATTTGAATTTATCATCAGCTCAAACACACGCACACACACACACACACACTTTGTCGCTTTCTAAATCAAAACACACACGGCATATACTGTCTCGGAGTTCTGTACGGAGTCCTCGACTAAAATCTTGGACATATCGTAGATATGATATCGCTATGATACTGGAAGGATCCAGATACTAAAATTCTGCTTCCTGTATAGTGATCACAGTTAGACTGAGACCTGGCAACTAACACCACGTCTGTTCAATAGTGGTTTTATAAAACTGAAAATATGGTTAAGCAGCGACAACAACAAAAAAAGACAGTTTTGAAAACCGGTTGGTTGGTTTTCCTGAGTTTCTGATCGCTGAGATCGGGTTTTAGGTAACAAACGATTCATCACCAGTCGAGGTGAGATCATCGGTGCGTTGGAAAAGGTCCCCGTACCTTTCTGTGTTTATAAGAATCTTACCCTCAGATTGGACCTTTATCTCTCAGATGATCATGAACTGAAAGGGGGTTAGTTATGAAAGTTTAGGATCTTATGTTTTCACGAGCTTACTTTTAAACTTAGTAACTTGACCTTTGACCTTTTGTGACATCTCCGTAATATTTGAACTTGATATCGTGATTTTATTTTTGTTTCCCATGTTGTGGAATCCCTCACACATCGAAAGTTGCTTGCCACAACCAATTCTGTCTATTCTTTTCTCTTCTATGACTAACGGCAATACACCGTACTTGAAGTTGTAAACAAAGGAAGCTCTACATTTGACTCTATCGCTGAACAGAATACTTCCCCTGTGTTATACACAACGGAAGCTTTGAAGGTTGTGATCACTTGGGCTCGCTTTCGAGGTTTGTACTCATATATTTACTAATTATTAGTTTTATTAGCTTCGCTCAATTATTCTGAGTACAACGATTTGACTTCTGTTTTCTTTCGTGTAACTCTGTCGCGTTTTGATCATCGGGTTACCAAGTTACGATTGCGTTTATTGACGCCCTTGTGGACCCATTTGCCGAGACAGAATGAGCATTTGAAGTGCTGAAGTGCGTGTAGCTCCCACGCTGTCCAGGATCTACGCTTGTAAACAATTATCAGTTGTCTGTAACGAAACTGAGAGAATCGTTCGCTGCCAGCTTTCAGGGATTTATTTACTACCCAAAAATGTGTTACTGCAATGGCTCTTCACTGTTACGAAAATACCAAACTAATTTAAAGTGCAATAGCCAGCCTGGGGCTTAATTAAGTCCTGTTTATAAGTAGGTATCTGCAAATATGTCTGCTTTCAGAATAATAGCCAGTCCTCATGAGCTCACCCGGTTCTGGCTTTTGGTCTCTCATTAGCTATGGGTATTTTAACATCTTAACTCGAATTACCATTCTGTATTCTCACATGAAGTGGCATACGATTAGGCACCGTTGTACCCTAAGATACTCACTGACTTCCAAGATAGACAGTCCGTTTTAATAGATATATGAGTGATTCTCATCAGTCATTCCTTAGGATACGCAACTGGTCAATCAAAGGTTCGCAAGTTTCTTTGACAGCCTAAGAATTCAGGTTATATTCATTTGACGGGTTACTTGAAGTCTGTTTGTTTAAGTCAACCTGGTGCCGTCGTGTTTTGAAACATCTCCATTTCTTTCCAAGCGGTTCTAGAAACGTGGCGCACATTGGCTCGTGGGCTCCAGTCATTAACTGTCCTGGATTCCTTCGATATAACCACTGAATCCATCAAAGTATATCTTATTCTTTCTATGCCAGGTGTCCATTGATCTTAATTGTCGTTTGTCTAATTACTGATCTTATTTGTTAGTATTGAATTCTGATTCTAAACAGATTTTACCTCTTACGTAACCTTTCTTCTTCTTTTTGGAATCGAAGCCCTGGCATCAATGGTCCTTTCTGTTATTACGTCATAACTGCCTGGGTTACTTGACAAAATCCAAACGTCTGAACTTTATTATCTTACTCCTTCTATCCGTCTTGTCTGAGTGAATGACTGAATTTGGCCGTACCTATTCCGGACGTCTCCAGTGAAATTGCCACTTGTACTTTCATGGAACACTGGGTTTCTCGTGTTGGTTGCCCAGTCACGGTCACCACCGATTGGGGAGCCCAACTAGAATTTGTCCCTTTCGACAATCTCCTCCAAATGACCGCCCCCCCCCAAACGAATTCGCACAGCAGCTAATCACCCACAAGCCAATGGTTTGGTTGAACATTTTCACCGGCACCTCAAAGCGTCGCTTAGTGCCAACAACAATCCTCTGTGGATGGACGTCTTACCACCGGTGTTATTGGCCATTCGCAGTACTCTACGCAGCGACACGCCACACACACACTTCTGCATCAGTGACATTCGGTACCACTGCTTTTCCCCCTGGAGAATTCTTCGCACTCAGAGTGAACGAAACAGTTTCGAGCCTTGACTTTAGGCTCAACTTCGCATGGTCTATATGCGTCAAAAGCCCGGTATCCCTGTTAGTTCAGCAGGCCCGCCGACTTTCATTCGCAGTCAACTACATACGTACTCCCACGTTTTTCTGCGCACAACAAACCGTCTACCAATTAATTCCAGTACATTCCGGCCCGCACAAGGTCATCTGGTGTTTGAAGTGTAACGGCCAGGTTGCAAGCCGCCATATTGTTGTTCGAAAAATGTAAGTGTTGGTGCGGTTGATACACTTACTGAGCTTCGGCTCATGGGGTTTTTTCCTTCTCTTGTGCTTTTGCAGATCAAACACGCTCAACCCCCCGGCGGAAGATCACTGCTGCTTGCATGTTACAAATTTAGTGCCGCGACCCGGGACCGAATATTATGGGAGGCCTTGGTGATTGACCTGAAGATGGCCGTGCGGACAATTGTGCTCTGTGAAGTGTGACACGGTCTTGATGTGCCCCGGCAGAGGTCTTTTGAATTGGCCTGCACGGAGTAATAAAGCGGGAGGCCCGATTGGTTGTGTAGTTTTGAGGTACTGAGTAGTCGGCAGTGATCCTCTAAAATGGCCTGCCCGAGGCTTGGTCCCAGGGAACTGAGCACTCCTGTGGTGTGATGGCGGAGTGAGTAACACTGCGGACAGTGTTCCTTCGTCGAGGGGGAGCACTGTAATGGCCAGGTTGCAAGCCGCCATATTGTTGTTCGAGTAATGTAAGTGTTGGTGCCACTTGACGTGTGATTTCGACGACTATGTACTCGTCCAAATCATTCCCTTGAGGAAGTGAGTCCAAACGTGTGGCTAAAGATCCACCTTAGTAAAGTTCGGTGATCAGGAATAAAAACGACGGTGATTCGGCCACAGCAAATAGCTCAATAATGCCTGGATGTTTAACAAGTCGGAGAATGGAAATTTCACGATCCAAGCGCGTTCTTTCGCTGGCGGAGAAATGACGTTCTCTTAAGATCTTCTTTATGGCGCACGAAACACTGTCTTTCTTTTTGACGCCTTGATACATAACGCCAAAAGTTCCTTCACCCATAACCGGACCAAATTCGTACTCTTCCTCTAGCTGAGACGGCGTTTCCATGCGGAAGAACACGACTTCGCCTTTCTTAGCCTCAGGAACATACGAAGGCAGTTGGTTTGAAGGCGTTTTGGAATCTTCATTGGGATGGGAAGTAAACATTCATCGTGGACCTCCACGGCGGTCGGAAAACCGTCATTCGTCGACACAAAGCCTCAGAGTAAGGTGACTTTCAGGGAAGACCAAACCACGGATGTTGAATACACTCCAACCGCATCTAGCTCCAACGCGCTTGAGTCACATATTGACGCCTCATTACATTCTACTAGGTCTAGTAGGCAAGCTCGCTTTACTACCCAGTTTCTGATTTCAAAGCTCACCTAAATCTCCCACTTTTTTCGTTGCCCACTTCCCCTAGTTTTTCCGATCTCTTCCAGGGTCAGTTGATTTACCTAGGAGGGGTATCGCACACAGCTGTCAATGGAAATTTGTCAATTTATGGATATTTTGCTGTTTATGTAACTTGTACGTAATTTCGCTGCGTCCCCGCCCCCATTTATTGTTTTTAGAAAGAGAGGGATACCCCATCAGTTTATTGGTGAGTTACTCCACCGTGGTCATAAACGGTCCAGCGGTCCTTAGATCATTTCATAGGCGGAAATCATCATCATCATCGTACAGCGTTAAACAGTAGGGCAAGCCCCATTGATCACTGCCTTTCTCACCATGTTGCACATTGAATAAGAAAGTATGAATATACGAGATGGACAGGGAGTGGACCTACATGGGTGGGAAAAAGAAATAATGCCCTAGTAGCCAACACACGGAATACATAGTCTAACTGTACAAACGCACATCGATCAGTCATTCTGATTCGATAGAAAGTGACAACACGATCGCCACTGTTCGCGGTTCACAGCCATATCCTTCAATGTCTCCAGCCAACTGGTAGATGGATCTTTTGGACCCCAACCACGAAGAAGTGAAGCACCTACTTTTCCTAATTCTGCTGTACATTTCCTCATTCCTCGCTGCCAAGTCATCTATTGACCTCCACGTGGTTTTTTCCACTCCCTAAGAGGAACGGAGAATAGGACACGGTACAGTAGACGTGTGTTTGCCATACGTAACACGTTTTCCAACCAACGAAGTATACTAAGCTGTATACGCTGTGACAGAACGTTCTCCGAATTAGTACCCAATACTCGCTTTCTGACCTCAGCATTGCCTACTCGGCTATTCCACCCAATCCTAGCGATACTACGCAAACATCGATGGCCGAAAACCTCAAGAGGACGAATATCTTCAGCACGCAGACTCCAAGTCTCGCAACCATACAACAAAACTGAACGCACTGCAGCACAGTATACACGACCTTTCAACTTTAGTGAAATATCAGATCGACGACACAAGTGCTTTAGTCTGGCGTACGCCGCTCGAGCCTTGGATATACGCGTACTCACCTCTACTACCGTGCTCCCATCCGTCATCACACTGCTTCCGAGGTAGGTGAAGTGGTCGACAACTGACAGCATCTCCCCATCGAGCATCAAGCTGGGAATCGTTGACGTCCAGTCTTGTAACATCACCTTGCACTTTGAAGGTGCGAAGCGCATGCCGAATGGAGCTACAGCTCTCTCATGTCCATCTGGTGCAAGTTGAGCATGTTCCGTGGATTCGAACAAGCAGACAAGGTCGTCTGCGTAATCTAGGTCATATAGCTTTCCACTATTTCCTAGTTCGACGTCTAGATCCT
Source organism: Fasciola hepatica (assembly GCA_948099385.1). Lineage (NCBI taxonomy): Eukaryota > Metazoa > Platyhelminthes > Trematoda > Plagiorchiida > Fasciolidae > Fasciola > Fasciola hepatica. The sequence continues at coordinate 4,333,398 of CANUEZ040000016.1, forward strand.
CAAGATTTTGCAGCGCACTCTCCATTATTTCGTCCATGACGAAGTTGAACAGGAATGGAGACAGGGGACAGCCCTGTAGAACACCACTGGTCGTTTCGAACTGACCGGATAGTTCACCGTAAACTCTAACGCGGCCAGAAGTATGAGAATACAATGATCTCAGTAGGTTCATGAACTTCTGGGCATACCTTTTCGATAAAGAACATTGAAAAGCGATCTTCGATCAACTGAATCGAAGGCGCCTTTCAGGTCTAAGAAAATCATTATTGTCGGTCGGCGGCGCGTGTGACGCGTTTCAAGTAGTCGGCGAAGAGTAAAAATCTGGTCGATGAATCCTCGACCTGGGCGGAATCCAGCCTGCTGTTCGCGGGCATTCTTCTCGCGAGTGGGCGTAAGGCGGTGCAGTAGAATCGAGGCTTATACTTTGGTGACTATCGGAATTAAGCTAATCCCACGATGATTACTACAGTCATTGCGTATTCCCTTCTTGAAGATGGGAACAATCATTGACTCGCTCCATATTAACGAAATACGCTCCTCGTTCCAAATGTTACTGAGCAAGGCGGTAAGTGATTTTATCAACGCCCCTCCACCCAGTTTGAAAAGAACTGGGGCACGTTCGTCGGGACCGGCTGCTTCCCCCCGCCTTAGTAATCGAATGCATGACTCTACTTCTACTTCCGATGGGGGCTCAAGTGATACCACCCAAGGAGTCGCAGTTGTTGACACGGGAGTAACTACACTAGCGTGCGGCCAGCTAAGCTGTTCCTTGAAGTACTCGGCCCATCGGTCAAGCCTTTGCTGGCTGCTATGGCTGGGTTCTCCATTCCTATTGCAAATCGTTTCACTGACTTAGATGCGCCGTCCACTGGTGTCACGAATAAGTTTGAACAGTCTCTGACTGTTACCGGAAGCAGCTGCTACTTCCATTTCTTCGGCTACCTTGACCCACAAATTTTCGCGATCATTCTTAAGGCTTTCCGTAACTTGCCTTTTTAGATTTCTCTGCATCTTATTCATCTCCTTACAGTTCGAGAGCTGACGCTTTTGCTCCATTATACTCAGCGAATCTTGCGAGATCCAGTGTCTTTGATGGACAACGGATCGAGGACCAAAGGCAAAACCTGTTGCAACGTGCATCGCCTGTTTGATATGAGCCCAATGCTCATCTACATTACTGTTCGTCGTAGATCCTAGCTCATGTGCTATTTTCTGCTCATACCAGGTGCGTACTTCTGGATCACACGAACGTTGCACGGCTAATCGGGTTTGCGGTTTGCGACGATGACCATGGAGCTGGAGAGATAATCGCATTAAAACTAATGCATGGTCCGACTCTACGTACGTGAACCAGTAAGATTTACAGTTCTGAACAGAACTGCGGCACCGGTAGCTTACGGCGATATGATCAATCTGGCTTAAAGTACTTGTAGATTTAGAGCGCCATGTCGCTGTGCGTCGCGAGCTGTGTCGGAAATTGGTGCTAGACAAGAACAATCGATTGTCTGCACAAAACTGGAGAAGTCTATCCCCGTTATCTGTACGCTCAGCGGGTAAAGCACAACGCCCACCTAAACAGGCTTCTGACACACTGAGTTAGCCAACTTGTGCATTGAAGTCACCAGCTAGCACTACAATGTCAGAACCTTTACTGGTGCGAACGAGAGTGGTGAGTTTATCATAGAACTCATCTTTCTGCAAGTCTGAGCTGCAGTCCGTTGGGGGGTACGCCGAGATCACAAACAAATTGCGCTTAACACAACTTTCCTTTCGAACGCCTACTGACCCTTGGAGTCACACAGCACATAAATGACTGTTAATGGGGATCCAGTTTAAAAAGACCGTGTGAGCCTTGTCAATCAAGACTATTCCTACACCACACTGACCCACAGCTCTAGCTGTTTCGTCTCCCGAATTGCACAGGAAATACCTCGATGAGGTACCAGGAGCAGTTAGTTGAATCACACTGCTCGAATCCTGGATAAAGCGTTTCACTTGAGCAGCAGACATCAATCTTCAGAGAATCTATTGTGAGGGCTAGGCACGTCTGCTGACCGGTCTGTATGAGAGTACGCACTTTAAAGGAGCCCAGATTCAGAGGCTGACGAGGCTTGAGAAAATGTGAGTTACCAGACAGAGGATTATTCCCGGCACTATTTGACAGTGAATCGTTGCGAGTATCGGCCGTGCTATCAGTGAGAGCATTATGGGTGGATAGAGGGGGCAAAGAGAAGGGGTCGGAGACAGAAGACAAAAATTGAACAAACGAGAGGGAGCCCTGAGCAGTAGCCCACTTATCACTATCCAGCCCGCTCGATGCAATGGGCAGCGCGGTCCTGATTATCCTGTGCGACGACCGATGCAGTATGGAATTCTTTCTATTTGTGCAGCTCATAGGAGATGTTGGACGGGTACTGCTAGGGTATCCAGACGCAAAGCAGGAGAACAATTAGGGTTCTCAACCAAAGCCTTTAGTTCTAACGAGAACCTGTCGGCAAGGCAGCGGGGTGGCTGAGTAGAAGCCCATTTCCTTGGACCAATTATTCTCCCACTGATTTTACCGACTGGGTTGCCAGCTCAAATCGACCCCCCCCCCCCTTCCCCAACTTTGTCTGACCTCTACCCATTGACCTTTCAGGGGTGATTGCATCTCCGGCTTAAGGAAGCCACCCTGTATAGCTCTTTGGGTCAAGGAGGAGCGGAAGCCATCACACCACGCCAAGGTGCAGTCTCGTCGTGATGGGCGGAAAGCACAAGCGGAACTATCCAAATGGCTTTTGGTTCAACGCACAACGCTCTCTTAGGCCGAAGTCCTCGTACTCAATATTCCTATATATATATATATATATATATATATATATATATATATATATATATATATATATATATATATATATATATATATATATATATATATATATATAGTTACCCTGACCTCGAAAAGTTAGTAATTACAGAAGCTTGGCCTTTAATTGCAAACGTGTAAATGTCGTTACTTTATGTAATCTTATTTGAATCGTATTCAACGTGCATGAACGAGGAGTCCGTTCTTAGAAATGCATGGTAAATATTTCCCAGTTATTTCACCGGCTAACCCGGTTAGCCACACGTATGTCGGCATCTGCTGCAGACCACCGACATATATGCTGATCCAAAGACTTCACCTCCTCACCCAAGGTAAACTTTATGCAAGTCTTCTGCAAGCTTTCTAGGCAGCAGAGGAGGTATGACCGTCCAGTCGCTACGACACTGTATCCCTTCAGTAACACATCAGGTTGAACGTAAAACTCCTCACGATGCAGGAAAAACTTCGGATACTTTCGTTTCATCTCCTGTTGGCAGCTTTTCATGATAACAGAAACCACTGACGAGTAGTATGTTTAGGTGTATTTTCGTAGCACCTCCGTCGACATGAGAGCGGCCGGTGATGTAAAATAGAACTGTTACGCTGAGGGGAATTGCGAGTATCTTGACAGGAAATCAGCACGGAGATTTTCTCTACCGGACCGAGGTAGGATGTTGTAATTATGATCTGCGCTAGCGATATTCCATCTTTGCATCATGGCGGCTGTAGAATTGACAACGAACTTATCCGGGTCGAATTGGAGTTACAGCTCTTAGTAGTCATTCCAACTTGTAAAGAAGAACCCAAACAAGTATTTATGAAGACGTCGTACAGCCCAGGACAAGACCAGAGCTCCTTTGAGTGTCTGTGGATATTCTCTCACAGCAGGACTGAGAAGTCGATAAAGGCAGATGACCGAGTATCCATCTTGTCCAAGCAATGCACCGATTCCAACCTCGGAGGTATCCGTGATTAGCACTGCTTGTTTTGATGGTGCAAATGGAACTAACATTGGACGTTCAGTTGTTCTGTTGGTGAGGCCACACAAGACTTTCTCGCATTGTTCAGTCCACTGCCACACATTGGATGACTGGGAAAGGAACAATGGCTGCGCCTTCGTCGTGAAGTTTGGCATTAATCTGTAGTAGTAATATAAACAACCAAGAATGGGTCTCAAAAGTACTTCATATCCTGACGACTCCCTTTTGGCTACGGGGTTTGAGGCGATGGAGATCCGAGTGGCATCAATTGGCACTCATGGCGAAACAAAGGGAGTTAGACTCGCTGACACCGAACTTGCATTTTAAAGGCTTGATCCGAACATTCTTGGCCACGAATCTCTCCTACAGCTGTTTCAGGCGGTGATCCTGTGCGATATCGAATGGATTGAATAGGCTGATCCTCAAGCAGAATTACTGAGGATTGAGAACTCCACAAGCGTGCAAAATGTAGCGTATCATTTCGTCTGCTCGGAATCGCGTAACGCAAAAATAGGTAATACAACACAGAGAATACAATAACGCAAAGTAGAAGGAGTCATTCTCAAAAATCACATCTGTCGCAAGCTGCATTGAAGTGAGGATGTTTTTAATGAAATGACATCAGGCAGACCTTCATCACTGAGCTGTTCCTGGTCAATATGACGTCTGCGACTGGACAGATCATCTAGGTCCATGATAATAACCATCTAATTCCCGTTAGGCAAAAAGACTATCTCATTCGACGGCCGTAAATCTTTCTCTCTGAAGTAATCGACATTAGCCTTCAAATTACATTAAATTTGGCTTTCAAACTGCTGTGTGTAAATAACTGGCATTTCACAAGAAAACTGACAATGGCGCGATCAGGTTCCAGAAACCAATGGGGATTCACAGAATAAACTGCACTCGTCAGTGTGCGTACACAATTCTCTCCAAGACCATTAGACTGTGGGTGTAGAGGGACAATATATACTTGCTTACGACCAAGACATTTCAAGCATTCCTGCAGGAATTTAGCAGTGAAATGTGCGCCATTATCATTAGCTAGCACAGACGGAGTTCCGTCTCTGCTGAATGTTTTCCGGAACACGGTCTGTGTGAAATCAGTCGTAGATAAAGTTGTTAAGTACAACTCTGGCCAGCGGGAAGAAGCAGCAGTGACAACAACATCGAAGCATTTATCCAAGAGGGGTCCCCTATAGTCTACGTGTACCTGCTGCCACGCCTCACGGAGCACGGACCAAGGTAGCCAGTTGGAAGGTTCTGGATGTGTCTTATGTAAACAGTGATTGCAGTTTTTGGCTGTACGTACGACGTCGGCATCCAGTTCCGGCAAATAAGTCGAATCAATGACTTCATTTTATCAAAACCGAAATGCCCTAAATGGAGATCTGCCAATATGAGAGAACGGGATGTTGAAGGAAAGGCCGCACTATCTTTAAGGTAAAATAATCCACCTGGAGTGATCGACACACCATCATGACGAGAGTAGAAATCAGGGAATTGCCGCTTTTCGTTCGACTTCCGACCACGATGTTGGGCTGAACTCACCGGAGCAAAATGCTTTTTTGTATTCTCCACAAGATCTTCGCTCCAAACTATTAGTGGCCGTATCAACAAACAATCATGAGTGACAAGGGGTTGCAATGAATGTGACAATCTAGACAGAACAGCAGCATGGTATGAATTTGCCACAGAGATGGATACTATCGTAGTCATATTGTAATGAAGGATGCAAGACGGGTGAGAAACACCTGTATTTGAACAGCCAAACAGATGAAGTTGGTAAAACGTGTAAAATCGTTTATATAGTCTTTCTTCCAAACTGGACTGCAGCAACACTGATTCTCCGGCTGCGTGAGTATCTCGGATGAGTTCTGGCCAGTAGCCTGCGGTCACTAGCTTGATTCTTTTGCGTACTATTTTCTTTCGGCTGGTCCTATTGTTCCAGTTGGTGGTTTGATGGGTGGCCCCTCAGGTGAAATATCTTGCAGGTTTCCCGAGACCCCATTGTGTTCCATCTGCCAGTGCGTATGCCTCTTTTTTGTCTGCTGCGGAATGCTTCCGACGTGTTCACTGTCTGTTCTTTGGTCAGTGGCTCTCGATTGGCGGGCCCGATCGGTTTGATACTCGTATCGTTCTGTTACTACAGAACTCCAAGCTTCAACATAAGCAGAGTGCAACAATCCATCGTTAAACCATCGCAGCTGACAATTTAGACAACGGATGATTCGGATGATAGATGAACTGCAAAGCCTCATGGTAACCAACTATGGTGGACTTTTGACCAAATAAATATTTATTTAAAGGCTCAATAGCCCACTCGTCTGTCAAGGCTTCTCTTTATGTCTGTGAAGGATGCATTTCATTTGTCCATAAGCAGCAAATTTTCAGTGAAAAGTCATTGGTTACATATTTTGGCAATGGCAATAAAATAGCAACAAAACAGGATAAATAAAAAAAGATGATGATTGAATCATGCAGATCATCACGCCTTGTTTGCTTGCATTGGAGTGATACGAACTTGACGCCAGGAGTCAGCCATTTAGCTTTCAGACAGACGTCGAGTGTATATGGAGGACAAAACAGGGCCAAGTAGATAGCACAGTATTCCAGAATAACAAAACTGATGCCATTGCGTCCTGAGAGCTTGTGGATATTGATCGACTAAAACTCCTTGTAAGAACGTCGTAGACAAAGTCTCTGAGGGCTGCCCAGTTCGCCCAGGGTTCCAGGTAATCTGAATAATAAACCGTTTGATTTGATTTCTGTTACAAAAGACCTGTTGAGTTTGTAGCGAAGTAGATCTTTCTGAGAAAACGAACATTTTCTGGACACCATTTTGGATTTATTTTCTCTACGATCTTCGCCAACGCTTGGTTTTGACTGTGCTGTTTTCTTCGGTTGTGTACGTTTAACTGAACTAACATTCTCGAGGTTTCCGTCGACCTCGCTTTTGACACACTTTCATTTTTCGCTGACTGTAAGAGATCTATGCTCTTTTCGTCTCACCATTGCGTTCGTTGGCTTTCGTGCATTTCTCGTATAGATACTGTTTTGGTCCCACGATATATAGAATACATTAACGTATCTGCCTAACAACTCGAGTCTTCTCCATTTATTCGATCGAAAGGAGACTTGATAGAAGACACTCTCCACAAGCCGTTAGTCAAAAGTCTTCTATAGGGTTTTCTACATCATGCTGTACGTAATTTGCTTGAGGCTCTCGACCACATATCATTTTCAGTCCATTCCATCACTGGCGGGAAACATTTTAATGAGTAATTATAGCGGTTCTACTGAAGACTTATTGTGCGGATGATATGCTGTTTCATTCATCTTCCACATTCTCTTTGTTTTCTAAGTCAAAACCGTCTGTAGGCATCCTAATCCTTGGTTATGGACATCAGGTTTCATAAAAGAATTTTAAATAGCTCGAAATATTGTCTCAAAAAACAGACGTGTCAAGGTCATAAGAAAAATCCCAGTTGGAAGAGGCCACCATACCTTCGAGTAATTGAATACTGAATGTGTCTTGCTGCCCTAAATACACCTTCCGGGCTGGGTTCTTTATTAAGTTTTGGTGATTTCGTTTACTGGAAAAACTAGGGCGAACTTTGACGATACAGCGTTCAGAGTTTCCCACTGGGGACACCTCACAGCGGGGAAAACAGATGGCACATTACAGAGGAAGCAGTCTAGGTACTATCTTTGGTGAGTAAATTAACAATGTTACGGAGGGACATTAGACTGTGGAATATCAAATCTTAGCTGTTGAAATCGTCAGCAACAGTGAAAAGTAAGCTTTCAATCCACTCTATTGGTATCGATTAGAATGAATACAGGAATTTGGCTAGTTCCATAGAACTACAGTCTGGGTTTAGGTACAGCTTAGATACTACCACAGAAGAGCGTACGTAGGTAATAACATCTCCTCCTTTGGATTTCCTGCCTGACTCTCTGTCCAGCCCATGGTTGGCGAATTCATCAAGCTTTAGTAATTCTTCATTTATCGCCGAATGTATTGAAGATTATGTAACAGTAAATCCACTTGCATTTTTCACACTGAAACGTCGGACGCCGCAAGCCCAAACCGAACAGGCGACCCTCCACGTACTGGGCAGATACCCTACCAGCTGAGCTACCGCGGCGCGGATGATCGGGTGTGAATAACGCAAGCAAATAATCGGTAAAGCTCGAGCCACTATTCCAATGATACACAGCAACTGCCCTGGTTTTAATCATTCGGCTAGCCTCGACGGTCACTTCCCAATGGGACGAACAGCACACGGATGGACGTGATCCATTGGACATTGAAATATGTTAACAGATGCATTGTTAGCACGAGGAGCTTGAATCTTATGTAACGGGAAGTCTCTGGTTTGATTCCAGCTCGTGGTGTCAGACTTTTCGATGTGAAAAACGCAAGTGGATTTCCCGTTGCATAAGACTCAGGCTCCTCGTGCCAACAATACATTCTGTGAATCCAAGATTCTTGGAATAAGACAACATCAATATTCGCATATTCCACAGATCTCAGCAAGTAGCTAATATCAGACTTTTGGACATGAGTGGACGAATATTAGACTACAGGATCAGCAGACACTGATTTATTACTCCACTTCGAGAGAGCAACTTTTCATCCAGCTAGATGTGTACGAGTTTTTTCAGTCACAGAATGCTTGATTCTTTTCACCTCATTCCTCACAGAAAGTGAAAAACAGCGTAATTTCGAGTTTCTATTAGGTTCAGTGGCTTCTCACACAAGAATCAAAACATGCAAATGTACTTGAGCATCTAGGACACAAAGCTGACGTGCAAAAATAATTTAGAATCGTACTAACCGAATTGCCCGAGATGCAATCAGAAGACGCAACAGCTGGCACTGAAGTGCATTGGTCACTTTGCATATAAAATATGGTATTTAAATGGGCATGAAATACGTAATGGAACTCATATGCACGCAGGTGAAATATGATTAGTGGGCCCAAACTCGCCAAACATTGTCACGTGATGTGGAAGTAGATTATGGGCTTGAGACATGCGTACTGTAACAATTCATATTCGTGGTTGCACTAAGATGAGTCATGCTCGACTGGTGTATTTGTGTGGCTGCGGAAATGCATGGATGCTGATTGGAGTGTACATTGAGCAAATGAACAGTGACTGGTCCAGATGGGTTTTCTCTAACGGCATACGAAGACAGAATCACCACAATAAGCAATGATATAAATATGCCAAAGCTGTAAAAATAGCACAAAATCCCACCGCCAAATTCAAAGGCACTGCCGGTCAAAAAGACGCAATTGACTGGCAGCATGCATTATTTAATAACGGCACCTGTGCCAATAAGATATGTGTCAGTAATAACAGTTGGATGATCTTTCAGAGAAAACAGTTTAAGAACAGCACCGGATTGTTGATGGGATGGTAGTTTGCAAAGCGTCTTCACGATCCTGATTCCAGAAGAAGGAGTCCGTATTCAGAATATCGAACAAACAACTGGCATGTTTGGGAAAAATTGGAATAAAACAAGCATAGTACTTAAGATCACCAAGAACAGGAAATAATTCATGAATGTTCGTGGCTGAAGGTACGTCAATGAACGGGGCTAAGCGTGCTACTTCGGGAGAGAAACCTTTAACATTAATAATGTAATCAAGACAGGAGAACTCAGAGACACCAAAGATACACTTATGTGCGATAATGGAGACTCTAAACTTCGTAAATTGCCTCAACAAACAACAAAGACGATGATCATGCGTAGCTGGAGTGGGGCCATGGGCAACCATGTCCTCTTGATACCACTCAACACCTTCAAGTTCATGCACAACATGGTTTAGGGACTGTTGAAAAATAACAGGCAAGACACTCAGACCAAAAGTCAAAAGTTATGTCTGAATAAACCGAAAAGAATATTACTGATCGTTACAGCGGCTGATTCCCTATCCAGGGATATTTGCAAGTGTGCATCTTTCAAGACAGTTTTCGAGAACACACTAGACCTCGCAAGTCGATGGAGCACGTCTTGAGGTTCTTCAGTTGTGTGTGTACGCTGCAGTAAGCACCTGTTCAGTGTCATTCGGTATTCACCTCAAATCCGTGGTGTATTTCCACCAGTATCTAACTTAGTGACAACTGATGTGGCCCATTTAGACGACTCCATAGGGATAATAATTCGCGCTTACTCGCCGGCTCTAGTGCCAGACGGACAGCTTCTCTCAGGAAAAAAGGAACTGCTGCTTGCTTTAGAAAAACGTGATCGCCAAATATCTCTAACATAACTCCAGGGATGTGCATTACACTAGAAACTAAGGATTTCAAAACCCGTTAAATATCCGATGAGTCGAGTGAAGATGATGAGAAAGTTACATCAGTGCACGTTTTATGAAGAACTTTCAAACCAAGAACTGAAGGTCCCCAATGAGAAACAAAAACACAGTCTATAGGACCAGAGTCAGGTAAGTGAACTGAAACCATACTAGAACAGGCAAGTGGGTGTATTTGCCCTATAATACATCCGATAGTCCCATTGGTAGGATTATTCTTGGCAATGGGATAAAAATAGTCCAGAGCTTTTAGTGAAATTATGGATTCTACACCCCCAGTGTCAACAATAAAAGTACGTTTCCTACCTTCTGGACTATACAACCCCTGACTAACAAGTGAGACTTTCTCTGGAAAAAGTTAACGGAAGTGTTAAAAGGCTAGTGTCGAGTGAAGAATTGTTAGATAATGAAGGAATCTTCAGCTGACATGCTGGACTGCTTCTACAAACACCTTATTTGTGGCCAACCCTACCACAGGTAAAAACTGTAGCTCCCCTGTAGGGACATGCGAAACGAGAATTCAACTGATCTTATGAAACGCTCTTGTCAAAATTAGAACTTTTGTCAACGGATTTAGAATGATTCGACCGTGCCATTGGAGTTTGATTTCCAAGATAATTAACTGGCTCATTCAAATGCGGCAAATTTTGGTTGCTTTGATCGCCTGGGTATTTAGTAGAATTGAAAAACACCAACTTCCATACAGCAGTTACAGCTTTCACTTCTTGATACTTAAAAAATGTTACAAATGTGCTGAAAAAGTCTGACCGGTTTGAAGTAGTAGCTTCTGTTGTAAACCGGGTTGGCTAGCTTCAGCAATTAAGTTGTTGCCCAGTTGGTCTTCTGATTGAGGACCATAGTCGCACTTCGCCGCCTACGTCTGTCACTGAAGAACGAATTCACGTGTTGATTGGTTTTCAGGTCTAGCAAGGCAGTTAAATTTGTCCCTCTCAGCAGCAACGAAACTGAGTGGCATGAAGTGCTGTGAAATAATAGTCCCAAGTTAGTCTTACGGTAAACGGATAGGAGGATGAGGAAAGGAAAAAATTTTCATGAGACCGCATGTATCTTTTCCACGGAAATGTAGGAAGTGCGCCGTCTTCTTGGTATCATCCAGATGACTTTGGGTCACACACCAAATGTCGAAAAATTCTGCGTAGTCACCAGCCTGTCTGAATGTAGAATTTATGTTAAGGGGTTCCATTTCAGAAGCAACCGCTGTTTAATTCCTTTGCGAGACGCCAAATGCTATTCCGAGTGGATTAAATGGGTTCAATCCCTCTCAGAATTACTGAGAAATGATAACCCTGCAAGACCGTAGAAAGCAGAGTATTATTTCCCATATTCGGAACCACCTACAGTACAAACATTTAGTATAATACAGAGAATACAGTAACGTAAAGTAGAAAGAATTACTCTTGAATATCACGTCATGTTCCTCCTTCGAAGCTCCGAAGACTGCTGATTCATGCCAGTACGCCATTCCTCGGACCAAATTTTCAATTACCTTGTCAATGGCAACCTGGAAAATGTTTGATGTAACAGGCAAAACCGGAAGGTAGCAAATTGTACTGAAACATACCCCAAAGGGTACTGAAGCTGGTAAGTGACCTTAGTTCTGGGAACAGTGTAATTTGCTGGTATGTGTCAGCTGGGCAAATTTTCGAGAAGTATGTACTGTCTGGGGTGAAATTAATTAAATCTTCTGGTTCAAAAGGAGTCACGGTGCAACACCTTAATTGTGGATTCAAGGTGAGTCTGCACTCCCCATAGATAAGTGGTGTCTTCCCATAGCTTTTAACCATTAGAGTTGCCCAAGAAGACGAGTTGACCGCAATAATCAAATCATTCTGTTCCATTTTCTTCAACTCTTTTAGAACTCCTTCTCGTTGATCATAAGGCAGCATTCTTCGTCTGAAGAACACTGAGTCACAATCGACTTCCAACTTTACCGGCTTCACTGCCATTCCCGCACGATTTTTAGAGCATTATATCACAGTCGTTGAAGAATCACAGAAACGATGGGAGTGGCTGATGGTGTGTGAAATGAAAGCGGATGATTTTTACAGCTCGAAATGTATTCAAATACAGGATAGACGAAATGACAACCGAAATCAGGTTGCGGACTGGGAATTATGTTTGTCGCTTAGATTGTACCACAAGCGTCGTTTCACACAAACGGCGTGAGGTAGTTACCGATTACCCCACAGATGCGTACGTCAGTGAGTTATATGGCTGTGCGGGAGCAATTCATGCCCAAAGCCTTCTTAGGAATGATTGCCTCACAGCTCCCCATACCCTAAATGAACTCATGTTGAAGTCGGCATTGAAACGACGCCGTTTTGTACAGGATTTGGTCGTTCTGACTGGTGGTCTTCATTGAACATACGGGTCTCGTTTTCTTCTGGTCACTTGCATCATGTTGCACTGGGATCCTCATCATACCTTTCGTATCTGACCAGTTATCCCACATTCATGGCGTATGGTTTGACGGAATCCGAAAGTTGAATGAGAATGGAAATCCCCTTACAACATTCAACTGTTCATAGGTTTGTGAGACTGCAGTATCCGAATGGCTTGATTGGTTGACTCGTAACTGGCGGTTACGGCTCGGGCGCATTGGTCTGGACGTTCTTTAGTGAAACAGCACTGCGTTATCGGGATTGGTGGTTGAGTATACGTCATCTTATTGCTCACAGATTCTACGAGCCTCTTCAAAGTTCAGACATTTTTGTCCCAGTAAGAGCCGCAGTAGGGTGACGTTTCTGATTCTAGAAACGAGTCAATCACACCATGTTTCCGCCAGAAGATCCCAGTATTTGAAGCTGGCGGCTTATTGCTTTAGTTGCAGTAAAACACTCACGAACCTAACACCAGTCAGTTAAATTTCGCACTTCCGGCCACCCTGAAACTGACTGGCAAAAGTGGTTCAGCAGAAGTTCCTTCAGTTTCTTGAACTGTAGTTTAGAGGGCGCATCTGTGTGTGCCAGGTACACCAACAACGATTACTACTCGCGTCCACCTGCAGTCAGAAATACAGCCGACTGATCTTGGTCAGCTCCTTTACGAACACCGAACCAGGGGTCAAAATGTTTGACTCACTCTTTGATCTGGGATGGATTTTTGAGCTAGTTCAAATGTTCAAAGATCACTGACCCCAAGCTGCGGCGACTAATGTGAGAATGGTATCCACCTGGTCAGTAGTACATAATGGAGTAGCTAGTACCCATATTTTGAGCTCCAGAAACTGAAGAGACCAGACAAGAAAACCAGTATTGTATTCTCGTAAAAATAGTAACCACCCGGCCAAACGTACGCAATGAGATAACTCGAACCAAGACTGCGCGCACTGAGAGAACGACAAAACCAGACAATAACGGCAGGAATGTATTTCGCCACATTTGGTTGGTACTAATTCGTTTATATACAAAAGGAGGAATACTCTTATAATCAGATAACTTACTAGCCAATCATAAAGTAATTTTGCTGTATCTGCGAAATCGAACGGTTGCGGTCCGGCTTCAGCTGATTGGTTGAGTACTGAAAAAGAATCTGTAGCGCGTCGGACCGCGTGTGAAGGTACTCGAATGACTACTGTTACGTGTGATATGATTGGTACGAACTTATTTATTCATAAAGTAGGCTCCATGCTGATTCAGTACTAATCAACCACAAAGCTTTCCGGCCGTATCTGCGCTACCCGACTCTCAAGGTCCGACTTCACCTGATTGATTGGATGCTGGAAAAAAGCTATGGCGTACTGGACCGCGTGCAGAGGCATTCGAGTCACTTCATTTACCCTACCGGTAGGCTTTGTCTTCAGATAAAATTACCCACCTCAGCTTCTGTTGCGACATCCTCAGTGTTACTGCACGTGATTCAACCACAATCTTACCAAAACTTGTCCCCTATCACTATTGTTGCACGATTTCACCGGTCAGTCACTCTCGACTTGTGTCTTCGGTGAAGTTTCCGATGGATTTTCATCCAGGCGAAAGCGCAGACTCCCATAATCAGGGAGGATTTCCCGTCACATTTTGACCTCACCTTCGACCCCAAGAATCGCAGGCTAATAGACACTAAAACAAAGAGTTGCTTAGTTGGCAGCGGCAGGCACACCAGATCTCTAGACATTCAGCGAGCGATCCTAACATTTTGAATAAGTTCCCGTCCCTCCAAAACCAAGTCAATTCGCCGACTCAGAATCTCACGCCGTGCATCCTCACGTACGTACCAAACTCCAGTCCGTTCATTTTCAACAGCACCGACTCAACCCGGAAGAACTCCGCATTGCACTCCACGAAATCAAAAAGATGATGAATCTCGGAATCTTCCGACCATCTTCAGGCACATGAGCCCCACCTTTGCACTTGGTTCCGAAGTCATCTGGTGATGGGTGATCCCGTGGGGACTAACCCGCTTTCAACGTTACTGTTCTCGACAAGTACCTTATCCCAGACAAAAATGACTTCGCACAGAATCTCTCTCAGAAAACCATCTTTCCCACGACTGACCTAGTTAAGGCATACCACCAAATTCCTGTGGCAGAAGTAGATATACCCCAGACTTCCATCACCACACTCGTAGGTCTCTTCGAGTTGGTGCGTATGCCGTCTGAGCTGCGAAGAGCTGCGCAGATATTCCAACTTCCAATCGATGAAGGGCTCCGGGGTCTGTCATTCCCCTTTTGATTATATTCATAAATCTTTAATTGCCAGCACATCCCCAATGGAGCATTCCTCCAATCTGCGTCAGTTCTTTCAGCATTCTAAGTTATACGGACTTTAGGTGAGCCACAATAAACCCGTATTCGGAGTCTTGTCCCTCACTTTTCTTGAGCATTTCTAATAGTCGTAAAGAACTGAACTGACAGTCCGTATTGAAACTGCCCCACGCAGAACAACGCGAACGGAAGTTGCAAGAAGACCAAGACCACGAAATAGCAAGTTAGTTGTATTGCAGAGCGGGTTTGCACACAGATGTTCAATAAGAGAAGATAAATGGTCGACCCGAAGATGACCAATCACAGGCTGCTCTTATCGGACTTGTCCTCGGTGATCCTGATTGGTTGGGGCTCATCCATGTACATGGTTACGAAGCTGTACCTGGCCGTATCACGTGTGACAGCTGCTCAATCGCCACAGCATTACATTGACAAGCGTGGCTTGAAGCAACTCCCAAACAAGGTGAGTAGCATCTACTCACTTCCCATTTACGTCGTTTCCTGGAAACTTTGAATTATTACCACTGTTTTATTTCACACTGGGCATCCATTGTTTTGCTTTTAACTAACCTCCCCAAGTCCAATACCTAGGCCATCGGTTTCACTCCCGAGGATGAGGTAGATTTCACAAAAGCTTTACAAGCTTTCGCAGACACCACCGTACCGCATCACCCCTATTCTAACCCGAATACCAAGTTGATCCTAACCAAACTTAGTTCTGCGGTTGGTGCAGTTATCCATTTAACTGAGAGTAATTAAATACAACCGTTAACGTTCTGTTCTAAAAATCTCCAAGCAGCACAGACCCTATACCACACGTTTTCGCGCGAAATCCTGGTTGTCTAATTGTCAATTCGTTACTTCGTTACTCCGTCTTGCACAGCGATCACAAACCTCGGACTCATGTACTTTACGTCACACCTGATCACTACTCACTAAGAGGCGTGTGCCACTTAGATTACATGTCTCGGTTCACAACAGATATCCGCTATGTGCTTGGATTTGATAACGTTGTGGCTGACTCCTTATCATGACCAGGCGTTAATGTGGTACATACACAGTTTGATTTTACGGGGCTAGAAAAACAACAGTGGGATGATCCGTCGTCACCCGAGTTGCGCGTATCCACCACACTCCAGCTGAAGGATTGACCTTCACTTTCCGCCGAAGGTATGATTCTTTGTGACTGGTCCACTGGTAACCCTCACCCTGTCGTTCCGACTTCTTACAAGAAAGTTCTTTCAGGAATTTTAATTCACTTTCTCATTCAGGTATTCGCGCGTCCCGCCTCCTCATTTCTACCAGCTTTGTATGGCCAAATATGAATTCTGAAATAGCATCATGAACTGAACAATGCTTACATTGTCAGAAGAACGAGGTTCACCGACACAATTTTTTTAACTCCCATCACATTTTCTGTTCCCGAGGTTTGATTACCACATATTCACAAGGACCTTGCCGGTTCACTTCCGCCAGCTAACAGATACCCACACAGTTCGACAGCTCTTGATCATTTTACTTGATGGCTGGTAACAAAGTCAATAGCTAACACTCCGACAGAGAATATCACCAGGACAATCCTACAACATTGGATAGCTATTTTCTGCGTCCAATCTACCGTCACCACAGACCACTGTAGCCGATTCCAGTCCACTGCTTCGGGGGATCACTAAACTTCTTGGCTGCAAAAGCATCACGACAACCCAATATCATCTTTCATCCAACGGCATGGTAGAGGGCACACATCGTTAGCTGAAAGCTGCATGGATATCACAGCCGAACCCCAAATTTTGGATTGACAGTTTCCACTCATTGTCATGGATCTTCTACCATCAGGCAAAGATGACCTCCGCATCCCACCGAGTGAACTAGTTTTCGGTCCATATCCACTCGTCTTACCAGTGAGTACGTTCAACCTTGTACATTCGATGCCCGTAGTCCTGTGCATTTTTTCCAACACCTCTTGGACCAAGTGACTCAAACTCGTTTAGCACGCGCTCGCACTTCCAAAACACACCTTTTTGTACGTAATGATATGCGCTTTTCACCGTTGGTTTTTATCCGTAACCGTTCAGTGCGCAAACCACAAACACAGTCGTACGATGGTCCTTTTAAAATGCTTAGCCGTACAGAGAATGTTTTGTTATCTATAAGAGTGATAAAGTGGACACTGTTCCCACTGATAAACTAAAACCCCAGTATTTTGACCTATCTTCATCATCGAAATTACCAGAAACAGGGCCATCCATGGACACTACCTACAGTTACTGTTGAAGATACACAACCAAACTTCACGTAGGATACCACAATACTACCCCCAACATCAAGAAAACAACCACCTCTAGTCGGCAGTCCTTCTGATGGAAACTTTCGACATCCCGTCAGATTTCACAAAGTTGTTGTACATCCTTCTCTTCTCAACTACTTTCCGTTTCTTTTTTGACATGGAGCTTATTATTTTGTTCAACCAACGCCCAGATGGAGGAGTTTTGTAGATATCTGCACATTTCAAACTTTTTACATGTTTACAGCATCCTTTGGTTTAGCACGGCTTTGACGTACCGATATTTCAATGTATAGAGTTAATGCACACATTTGTGAATACAAGCGCACACACCTAATACCACGCAACACGAAATCTCTCGATAACTCATTCGTTCTGGTCCAGCCTCTTTCTGATTCCGAGTGTTTTGGAATAAATTAAATCAGTGTTCTAACAGTGACCAGTAAACATCTTAGAAGCTTTCACTGCGGCGTTTCTGCACTTGACCCTACAACATTTTGATCAATTCGACAAACTGTCGTCAAGTCCTGACAGCTGAATTGAGCTGCACCGAAGACGTTGGGCGACAATGGACATTTGATACCCAAATTTCTTCCAGGTGAACTGTAAACAGTTGTGAATTCGTTTCATACTATTTGCTTCATTGTTATTTCTATTTGGCAGGCTTTAATCGGTCGCGACCCCCTTCCTGAAATATTGCACCATTATTACAAAATAAAACGAAGTAAATAAAACCAAGTAAAAAGATGAAGGTAATACCGTAGATGATCAAAACAGATAACACCTGATCTGCGGCCGTGCTTTCCAGTCATTTCACTGTTAAAGCAGATTGGCCTCTGGCTGATCTAGCAGTGTATGGGCGGGAATACCTGTATATTGTTCTTTCTTGCAGTACGTACTTTTTCTGTCTATTCACCTGATCACTCTCCTTCAACTATTTTCGTTTTCTAGTATCAGCTTAGGTTGTTTTGATTCAGAATTAGTGTACCCTAGAGACTGGTTAGTGCACTAACATCTCGAGTCCCCTTGAGGCTGACATCATACAAGTGTAGTTTGGCCTATCACAAAAAAGCGCTCTTCCTTGTTGACATCCATTCATCCATCTGGGAATACCATCTTGTCCAAAAGACTCATATGAACCCTCAGACGTACGAAAAAACCTTCCCGTGAATTCTGACAAAATTTTATCAGAACTAACCGTGTATATTATTGTACTCCGTTGATGTCAAGTCACTTTTAACCATGGTATCTCCTCGTAAGACAGTAAAGCTTTATTTGTTCCCATTATTTTCACTTAGGTAAGCTTGTTGAATAAATCACAGGCCTCATTCTTTCAGTATAGAAAATATTCTTCTTGATTTTAAAATAATGACCTTTAAACAGATTACCAGCTTGGCCAGGGATGGTTCTCTGAGTCCGACTCTGGCAGAAGTATTTTTGTTAAATGATCAAGAACCAATTATGTGATAGTATTTCCCACCTTTTGTCTTTACAGATAATATGTTGATGCTTTTATAAATAGGGAAAATGCGGTGATTCAGCAGCTGTCACACGTGATACGGCCAGGTACAGCTTCGTAACCACGTACACGGATGAGCCTCAACCAATCAGGATCACCGAGGACAAGTCGGACAAAAGTTGCCGGTGATTAGTCATCTTCGAGTTGACCAATTATCTTCTCTAATTTACCATATTTACCCAAGCTCGTTCTGTTTCACAGCCTTGGTCTTCTTGCAACTTCCGTTCGCGTAGTTCTGGGTGGGGCAATTTCAGTATGTTCTGTCGATTCATTTCTTTGCCATTATTACAGAACAGTTCATGTATGTCGCAATCAATCTTGCCTCTACTCATTTTAACGTCTTTTTCTCTTCTCACGAAAACGAACGTGGCACCCAGTTTGCTTTGTTTATGTACTCTAATGATTAGAATCCTGGATGAACTAATAAACCATAGAATCCGTCATAGAGCAGTTCAGGACGGGCATTAGTTACCACTCTGTAGCTTCGCACCAGTGGCTTACAAAAGTGGATTATTCAGAATTCTCTCCAAAAGAGCACACATAATCTGCACCAAGGACCAGCTATAAAGTGAGGCACAGTTCTAGAGAAAAGATAGGTAGCGGTTATCCTTGATAGTATGTCTGATTATTGATTTATAGACTCACTCAAGCAGTTTCACCCGCCTTTTCGCCAATTCGTTTTGCGATGAATTTGTCACAGATAGTATTTGTCGAAATGGCACTCCTGCTCAGTGTAGTTGCAGTAGACCATACAGTTGTAGAGTTTGACTTCCTTTTGGCTCCATATGGTGAGCTTTACTCTCATTGATGAAACGTACTTCTAGTAGAAATTGTACTTCAGCCAGTATTCTTCTTTCTGGTTCTTTAGGGTCTTTGCAGTTAACCTCGCATACAAACTTGCTGGGATCGGCAAAAACACTTTCCGTCTTCTTCTCATAATCATTCCGATCCAACAGCATGGCTTCGGACCTCTTGTCAGGGCGTAAAATTAACAAATCAGGTGACAACTGTAGCTCTTTAATAGCGGATATTTGCTCAAGCGTGGGGAGTGACAAAAGTCTGGATGATGTTTCCCGATGACAAATTCACCACTACAAGAAATGGCGAAATGATTGTTGACATTGCTTGAACCAGTTCATAAATCAACAGTCAGACACACTATCAAGGACGGTTTCGAAATAGTAAAGCTTTTGGGCTAGATTAATATGAAAGGGAAACACGTGGCTTCATTTGATATCTAACCACTGTTTACAAACGTTCCCGTTCGCGAGGTCATACGTATCACCCTCGACCATGTGGTTCAAAACGAACTCAGCTCTGGAAAGGCGATTACTAGTATGCAAAACAAACTTATCGTTCCCCTTCCTTGGCCAGGCTTACAGACAAATTGATGGTGTCGCAATGGGAAGTCCATTGGGTCCCTTTTTGGCTCATCTTGGGGAAAATGAAGAAAAATCTTGGAAAGTTCAGAACTTTATAAAAGGTACGTTGATGATACTCTAAGCATCACAAAATGTGTGGAAGAGACTACATGGATTATGGGCGAACACAATCGGCTTAATCCGAATACAAGATTTACGATGGAAGCACAAATTGACAATACACTGCACTTCCTCCACATCAATATGACTAGGAGGAAAAATGGAGCAATCACCAGATCTGTTTACCGAAAAGAAACTTGAACAGGCCCATACTTGCACTTTGGCAACTTTGTGTCTGTGGAATATAAACGCCGCCTGGTCCGAACCCTACTTCAGAGAGCACGACGTATTTGCACGAAAGACGTGATTGACAACGAACTACTTTGGTCTTGACCGAAATCGCTTATCCCGATGCGTTTATCGAAAGGCACAGCAAGCCTAAAGTCACCAAACAAACTACTTGTCCGGCAGGAAAATTACTAGTCACCCT
The DNA here is from genome assembly GCA_948099385.1 of Fasciola hepatica. NCBI lineage: Eukaryota > Metazoa > Platyhelminthes > Trematoda > Plagiorchiida > Fasciolidae > Fasciola > Fasciola hepatica. The sequence continues at coordinate 4,353,989 of CANUEZ040000016.1, forward strand.
TTGCCTTCCAGTCAAAGGTGATGACATCAATTGTTTGCTCAAACAACTTTTTGGATCAACGATTTCTCGAAAATATTATGCAGCTGACCTCAGAGTTATTCACCGAACGATTGGATTCCCACACCCTCGGTGAAACAACGTCTACCTCTGTAGACCAGATCAAATATAATTTACCAATTTCAATTTAGTCTCCAAGCTACCTGTGTAACGGGCAATGCTCTTCCGACGAGGGTAGCACGTGTAATCTGCAAAAGCACAAAAGGGAAAAACTCCATGAGCCGAGGCCCAGTAAGTGTATCAACGGCACCAACACTTACATTAAACGAACAACAATATGGCGGCTTGCAACCTGGCCGTTACACTTCAAACGCCATATGACCTTGTGCGGGCCGGAGTGTACTGGCCGTTACACCTACGTGGTTCGAACAGAGCGGCGGTTACGCAACCGAGCCACTGAATATATTCCAAATTGGGTACAACGTTTTGTGCTGCAACCAGGGTCAGATCAAACGAAACCATAAGATCCTGTTGTCGGCCGTCGCTCGCCATCTTCTGATGATGCAACATCCAACTGACCGAAACACTCCATTTCGGGTCATATACGTGGCAGGGAATACCAGGCTATCGAGGTTTGCCAAAGCCGTTGCCATACATCGATGGAAACCAGTATGGTTTCAGCTGAAATAGCTGTTACCATGATGACGTAACCTGACAATTGTAATTTCCCCTATATTTATCGAACGTTATTGTTTTACGTGAACTAATATAAATAGTATCGTTCTGCAGTATTCACCATGTTGAGATGCAGCGAAATCATCCCGGACATAAATCGTGCTATGTTGCAACTATGGTTTTTTTCTTTTATTAGTTTGATGGTGTTAATTTTGTGTTCTTTTGAATATAGGCTGGATCGTGATTTTCCAGGACAGTTTTAATGTATTCTTTATTCGAAAAATACGTCCTGGTTAAAGTTGCATCCTTGGAACGAGCTCAAGAATTAGTTCCCACATCCCCATATGACTCACCTCTCCGGAAGTCTCAGAGGTGAGAACTGGATCGGCCACAGTTACCGAACCTATAACCATGCATCTTTTACACTGAAACCATTCAAGGATTAACAAATAATTCACCATGCGATAACAAAGCCTCAATTAATATTGAAAATCGTGGGGGCACTGCTGGGCTCCATTACTGCATGACGAACTATTCGTTAAGCAAATCAAACCTGCTACTACTGAAAATCAATTCAGGATTATTTGTGGGTGGAAGGTAATGAATATATTGAATATAGAATTGGGAGATATCAAAGTGAAAATTTTACCAAACCTAACTCTCAAGAAGTCATGAATTCTGTGAATAATTCATGGAAAAGTACTGCCGACAGTTTAGTTGCCAAAGGGCTACGAGCAAGGTACCTAGACAAAGAGTGTTTATTTGAGGAAAGTTCTACTAATAAACACGAGGGGCTGTGATAAATAGTTCTACCAGAAACGAATTTGAAAGAAATACCGTTTAAAGTTCGGAGCTTGATAGATAATAACATCATCTCAGAAGAAGAACTGACTGCATTAGACAGAAGACAATTAGAAAAGTATAAAGCCAAATTAACAACGGGTTTCTGTTTAAAATTATTTCGTTTTACACGAGGATGAGACTCCATTTTGTCTTTTTGGAAGTTGACCCGCAAAAATTAAAAGCACTCGAAAATAAGCCCTAGTATATTTTCGGATACAAAAATAATGTAACACAGGTTCCTGTTTTTGGAGGAACGTGTTAGTTAATGCTTCACCTCTGTTCATTGTTCATTTGCATAAATTTCTGATTGATGAACACTGAGAAAAGTAAACGTAATGTTACCACCCTGCAGCATTTGGTTTCTCTTACTGTTGACCATTTGAATGACGAATACTCAGTGCTTTAAATATGAAAACTATCTGCCGTGTGTATTTAGTCACTATTTTTCTATAATCAGAGCTAATCCACAGAGAAACGGTGAGAATCACATACTTCGTAACTATTTTATTTCCATTAACTGACCTGAATGTTAACGATCCCAACATTTATGATTTTAGTCAGTAGCAAGTGAATTGATATCTTGGTGGAATTTTAAGGACATGCTCGCGGGTGAGTACAACTGAAGGGGTGTATCTCGTAGCCTCAGAGACCCACTGACCTGTTACGGATGGCCGGCAATCAGACCCTGGAACTTGGAGTGGAGAAGGAAGTTACATCTCAGTAGTTCAGGTATGTTGACCAGCTGGACGACAGTGCCATCATCAAAGTAGATCAATGGCATCAACATTTCCCCCGGGGACGTTCCACTACTTCCTACCCGATGCGTACACCTTTTTCTGCAGCTTTTTCCGGAAAAATGAACATACAGGAGAATTTTTTTCGGTGAAATATAATTCACTAACCAACAGTTAAAAATAAACCTCTTCATGTGAAGTGGATTTGAACTTGAGATCGTATAGGTTATGTTGGATATGTTCTTTCCGATTGATTCTCAGAATATATTTATATGGGGAGTACGGAAGATGTATTTTATTGATAGCATAAACTCAGGAGTATTGCACTTATTGTTTACATATGTATATATAATAGACACGTTTCGTCTTGCACGGGAAAGGTGTGTGGGAAGACAGGCCGTCACAACGGCCAACCGTCGGCCAGGGAGGTTTGTTGCCTGTTGACCAAATTAATGCAATTCACTGATGCGAAAACCAGCCATTGCACTCCGTTATCTAATCAAAGTTAGTGCTTTCCAAATCTGTGATGAATTCTCAAATATGTGATAACTTTACAAATTCATGTGATAATTTTGCAAATAAATGTTGTGGTTTCTCAAATCATTCCTAAATTGGAGTGGATAGAGCTGTTGATATTGAAATACTTGTCACAGTACTAGCGGTAAGAGTCCAGCGCACATCTTTAAATCTCGTTGTTTAAGAACGACTTTTAAGTGTGTATTTTGCTCTGGATCTTACCGAGAAACACGAAACTACCTCTTAAGGCTTCCCGTGGATTACGCATTTCCATGTACAACTTCGGAACATTTTACTGGAATTCGAAAAATCCCTGGTCAAAAGCACCAAACTGGCCATCACTTTCAATGGTCAGTTCAGCCGAGTGCAAAATGAAGTCACGCATGATGATTATATACCTGTGATTTATACGGAACTTCGACAGTCGATGTGCCCCCTTTAAAGTATTTCTGATGACAGTCGATGTAGGTCGTTTTTCAGGTTTCACCACTGACACAGTTGTCAGTAGTCAAACATCATTGAACAGCTTCGGATCAGAGGACAAACTGAATGGTGTGCTCTCGATCGGTTAGTCAGTGATATCACTGTTTACTTCGTTTTTCTGCCACGAAAGTCTTCCAAACGGGTAAATAAACATGCCGAGATTTTCATACCGACCTGAGGCCCATTGTTTTTGTAAATTAGTCTGCTGCATTAGACCAGTGTTCTGAAAACGGGAGAGAAGTGACGCATTCAATAAAAATCAGTACATCTTCACTATTGAGCTCCAGTTTCGCTGATTGCTACCGTAGATACTACTTTTGTCGCCCCCTTCTTCTAACCCCTAGCTCAATCTGAAGTTTCCTCTCCGGTTCCATGATTCTGCAAGATGTATGAATTTCATTCATTTAGATAGCATTGTGAGGATGAATGATGTGGAATGACAGTAGTACAATACATCATTTCGGTTTGCACAGTGCCAGAACAATAAGTCACAAATGAAGCATTACAACGGAACTATCATTTTTCCTGTTCTACGTGAAGCTTTTTTATAACCATCCTAATGGATACTTTTGCGGTTTTTAACGTTAAACCAGTTCTGCCGGGAATGACCTTCAAGGCAGCCGACGCAAGTATTTCAGCATGGAAGTATTCGAGTATGGCGATTTTTAGTTGAATGAAGAAATAACGCTTACGCTTGCCACAAAAACATCACACAAGTAGAATGATGTATTACATCCTATCCAGTTCATTGTGACCTTGAATTGCCAGATAACTGTTAAATCTGTTAGGTATACATTTAATAAATATCACTGAAACTTCACCTTCATTTTCAACCTTGGTACTAGAGAAGCACCATTCCTTCGATTACACACTTAGTTTATTGGCATGACATACGAACATTTTTTCGGGAAGTACGCCAAATACTAGATTTGTTGGTAATTTGTCCATATTCTCAATCAATAACTTTCAAGCTCTTCAAGATGCTATGTTTTCACCTTTTTCCTCACATTTACTTATGGATTCTCCGGAACTGTCATTAACTATCCTGATGTCGTAACCATTCGCCAGGCTGTACAGACTAAAGAAAAATAGATAACTTGTAGGACAACGTTCAAAATATCTTAGAAAAACTTTGTGGCTTCTCGTAGAGTTACACATGATTCATTTCAGTTAACAACGGCTTAACCTCAAGTGAGATGGATATAGTTACTTTTATCCTAATGAGGATAGTAAGCTGTTCTCAAACTACCAATCTAATGGTAGATAATCTAAGACGCCTTCAACAGTAGTGAGTCATACCTCACTTTTCGCACCGGTCCTCTCTTCACCGTGCTCCGTTTACTCGACAACCCTGCTCGCATAGGTAATGTCCTGGAGCCAGTCGATACTGAGCCGACAACAATTTACGGTTGATTTAACAAACTGTCAAATAGATTGGCGGAATTACTACATGGAGTGAAGATACCGTCAGTTGAGAGCCGAACGCAATAGCTGTTACAGCATTGTTTTGTTATTCTGAGACAGATAGGCACGGACCACGTGTTCCGCTTCGTTCGGTATCGGAACTTGGTTCACCTGTTGTGAGGGTGTGTTGAGTCAGCGTTGGTAGATGGCCAAGTCACGTTAGTAGTCAACACCTGTACCGTTCTGAGCCCTGTCGTGAACCTATAGTATGGGGATGCATCCCATCAGCGGTGTTTATGCCCCCGGGTCTTGGTCGTCCACACCAGTCGAACCAATACGCTGTGTGCGATCACTGGTCCCATTTACCAGCAACCTGCATATTGATCTTGGATTACCAAAACTGCGGTGATTCGAAGGCGAAGAAGTCTTCCCACTAGAGTTAGTGGGATTGATCAAAACACACACGATGCCAACATCTGGCGATCAACAAGACCATAGAGCAAATAGGCCTTGAGTGAAAGCTGAGTGACTTAGTAAGTGCATCTCTATGCGTCCGCAAGCGGGCACAAGCTAGGACCAAAGGTGTCGTAAGTGACGTATGCGTCAACCACGCGGAGATGTGTACACCCAGGCGGAGCTGCATTCGGGTTCATAAAGGCATCATGGCCAAATCACATGCCCGCCACGCACGTTCATGCACGAACTATCTGTGCTATATTCAAGATAGGAGGACTCAGTTCTTGAAAATCATGCAAACAGTCGGCAGTTCTTAATTTCATCACTGTTCCCAGGTAGTCCTACGGTCCCAGTTTTCCTGTGGCAAAGACTTGGTCTGCTTCGGAGGTTTCGGAACTAGCGTTGTTTGGACTTGGCGGCCTCACATTGAGAAAAGCTTGCAAGGTGTTTCATCTGGGCCACCCGGATCGACCAAGGCCGTCCCATTAATTGTGCTACAATGCTGTACGCAGATTAATGGGAACTGGAAGCGGAATGTCAGCAAAGGGCCCCGCAGTTCACGATCAGTCACCACCAACCAACACGAAAACACCGCGCAAGCGGGTATCATCAAAAGACTTGTGGAGTAGTCCAGTATATATTTCCGGCATCGCTTATGCTAGCGTGGTTGTGGGGTAAACGATGCACAGTGAAGACAGGAAGGGTGTAAAATGTGGTGTGTGAATAACCAATGTTGAAGGGATCTTGGGCCATCTAACTTTGCTGGATAAGCTTGACGACTTTAGAACGGTCCATTGTTCCTCTAAGGGGAGAAAAATGGAAACACAACATCATGACAAGATTACCGTAACTATATACACTTGACTTGAGGTTGAGCCATTGTTAACTGAAGAGAATCACGTGTAACTGCACTTCAAGCCACCAAGTTTCTCACAAATATTACAGCTCAAACCACGTATCTTACTCAGTTAAAAAAATACCGTTACAAAGACATATTACTGACTACAAGAATGCCCTGAATCCCGCAGTGATAGCATGCAAAATATTGCGAGGAATAAACCGAGTAAGTTCTGCAAAAGGCGTTCGGAAACAGAGGAGAATACGAATACAGACTTAACGCAGAATTAATTGAAAATATCCGGCTGAGGCATCAGAACACGGAGCTTCCCAAGTGGTTCAATACAACACATTTCATAGACATTTAAATGAAGAAAATAGGAGAAAGAACAAGAAAACTCCGTCATGAATAACCTACAGAGCTTGGTTACATGTTACAGTTGAGTAGTAGAAGATTAGATTTGTATAATATGACGGAATGCCTTCGTTGTACTTGGGCCCCTACAGAGAAGTCATCCATCATAGGAGTCGATCGCTGTGTGGGAAGCGGGTTGTTACCGTTCAAAGCCAGTGACGAAAGGGTGCTATATCATGTAGTGTAGATGTTCAACAAACCGTTGAGAGCCAGCCCGGATAGCCTTGCGGTTAAGGTGTTCGATTCACAATCGTTCTCTCTGGGTTCGAGTCCCCGTGGGGGCTCGGTGGATGTGCACTGCTGATGATTCCCAACAAGGATGAAATAGCTGTACAGTGCTTCCATGGTTTTCAATGGTGAGTTGAGTGTTCAAGCTGCATGATGAATCATATTATACAAATTCGATCTCTTACTACTCAACTGCAACAAGAAAATTGGTAGTCACAGTGACAACAAATGACAATTTTGTGTCCACCTAGTTACAGTACTATCGGTGTCACGAGAGATAGTGTGCGTTGATAATCGTCATGCAGAATTGCCTGAACCATTGAATTTGAAAGATAAGTCAGAGCATTTCGCGCACACAATTGACAACATGAAAATATCAATGCTCAACGTCATTCCGAGTTACTTACGAGATTGAATTTTGTGTGACTGAATGGTGCACGGATTATACTCATCATTCGGGAAGGCTGAGTGAGATGGGGGTGAATATACACTCAGAACACTACGAAGGGTTACGGGAAAGATCAGTTTGTTCATAATAATTCACAATGTTTTAAAGATTATTAGATAGGTTATTTATTCCTTTTTGGTTGAAACAGTATGCCAAATAGTCTCGACATAAGCATACTACCTCTCAGTTCCGGAGAAGCCATACGAGAGGTTGCTTGCGTAAGTGTGATGAAAAAGGCAAAAGCATAACAGCATGAAAAGCGTGACAGCTTTTAGTTGGAAATATGGACGAATTACCAACAAATCTAGTATTTGAGAAAAGTCCTTGGAAACCGTTCATGTGTCATGCCAATAAATCAAGTGAGCAACCGAAGGAATGGTGCTTGTGTAGAACCAGTGTACTTGGAATGAAGTTGACGGTTGTGTAAAGGTTTATTGAAACTGGACATTGAGATTCAACTCGCTATATCGAGAAACTCCGTTAAAGTGGTCTAGTCCGGATCCCATGCTATCTATCATAATTTATCTTGTATTTACCAAACAGTTCGTTTGCTTTGCACGCACTTTGACCAAAAGTTTCCACACCGAACACCACCCTTCGCTTCCACAATCGCGTGATAATCTATTTGATCAGACCCATTGGTTCGTTTAGCTGCCAGTCACTCAAGTACGGGACTATAATCCAGTACAGGTTGGATGATATTGGTTATATATGCCCCTAACCGATTTAATAGAGTCATTTGGCAATTTATGGCTACCATATGCTGAATGGGATTCATCACATTATTCAATTTTTGTGATTTTACAGTGGCATGCATGTGCCTTATTTTTTCGTTCAAAGGAAAACCTCAGTGTTCCGGCACTTCAATGATAAAATACCTCGGTTGGCTGTGGTAATACGTCACTTACTCACACATGGTTCCCCGGAATAATTGGTTTAACGTCAAGAACTGCAGAAGTATTTACAAGGTAGGTTGGAAAAATGATTCGCGTAATACGAAAATTTCGTATTTCCAGAAAAACGCTGCAGTTTAGTTTACTGTTCTGGAACGATGCAAAACAATATGACGTAATTTATCACTTTCGTTCCACGTCATTTACCCTCATACTGTTATCAGTTCGATTCGAAAGTCATGCGTCCTGTAGAGTGGAGCCGTGGAATGGAACTGGAAATACCAAATAAAACTACAGGTTATTAGACGAAGATGACAACAACAGAATTTGGTACAGTATTGGGCGACAAATGAAATCACTTAATCGCAGGTGATCTACTAGGTTGCCATCAGATGGCAACCGAGACCAACGTAGTACGTAACGAAATTGGTTCAAAGTAGAACACAAATGTTGAGAACACCGTAAGCCATCAAGACGGCATGAACATCTCGGGGCACTTGTCTATCCAGGTGAAAGACTTACACGGCGGTTAGAAATGCAAGCGGCAATATCGTTAATCTTCCCCCTACGGACGCGCTCTCTCATATTCCACCCCCCGGCCCCACGCCATCGGTGGATTGTTTGAGTTCTGGCTACTGACAATATTTCCAGTAGTAAAAACTGGAATTCGAAGAACTTCAACCGAAATCAGCAGTCATCGGACTTAATTTACAGACTGTACAACACCCCGATACGGTATCTAAATTACAGAGGTCAAGTACAAGGAATGATCAAACGTGCTTCCCTGCTGGTATCACTGACGCAAAAGTAGCAACCAACTTGTGCGCCACAGCTTTTTCCTCCAGTTATCTGATCAGTTATCTGACTGGTAGCAATGCTGAACAAAATTTCGGACAAATGTTTTACTCCTGTCGCCTCTACTAGTGGTAGCAACGTATATTACTAATACATGTACGATGCGACGGTCTCATTTTTTAGTTTAATAACAAGCACTGAGTTGAAGATTCGCCTCCACTACACAGTGTCACAGCAGTCACAAAAGCAAGTTATTTCGGACGAGTATTTGTCGATAAAACGTTTTTGCCGAGAAGTGAGCGTGATGTGCTATTATAGTGTTATAAAAATAGCCAGAAATTTTTTTAACCTAATCTATAAGAACTAGTTTTGTTCCTGCATTATTTGATACGGTTGTCTGTAGTTGAAGGGAAAAACTGCATCTGGATAAAGCCCATTGAATTCACATGCAACAGTAATCCCTAGTTATGCAAATAACTATAAACTGTGATGGGGTAAATACATCATACATCCATTGTATGGTAATCCATCAGGACCAGTAGTTGTATATAACAATAGCTGCTCTGTGACGTTGAAAAAATTGTCCGCTTTTCCATTTTCATATGTTCCATTGCCATATATAGCAATAGAGTTATAACTCCGTAGAGCAATCTGTTGTGTTTTCTACTACAGAGGTTAAATGACCGCCAAGGAGATACGAACGTGTATGGTTTAATTTGCAATGGAAACCTTGCTTACGTTGATTGTAAAAATGGACAATCCAGTTTTATCTACCGCTTACTGAGGTTTACGTTTATTCAACCGCGAGAAACGTAGTTAAGACCAAAGGCTATGAACATACCTCATGTTACCTAGAAAGATTCTCAGAGCATAATGTCAGATATAACAAGGAGAAAAAGGAAGCATAAAAAGCACTTCAGTTTGTCATTTATTACGTGTCCTTACGAGGCAAGTGGCTTCCACAAAAAGCTCATCATAGTTATCATGCTTTTGTAATACGCCTAACCCTCTATTTTATGAATAAGTGTAACGCAATTGTAGCATTATCAGAAAATACTAGGTTGGAATTTCTAATTGTATTCATATTTTATGAAATGTTCTGTGGGTGTATGGGGTGGCACACTTCTAATAGACAGTCTGGTTCAACCGTGGACCGCATACCATCTCCCGTTCAGAACCAAGGCAAATTTTCAGTTATAGAAGCTGACAGTACCTGGTCGGCTGTCCGGAATCGCAGGTAAGGACGCATCCAGCCAAGCGGGTCAGTGGACCATTCAGCGGCTAACATTTGTTTGAATCGACCAGAGCTGAATCAACCAGTCCAACTGTAAGCGGAAAAATCAACCAGAGGGGTCATTTAGGAATATCTGTGGACCAGAAATCTTTCATGCAAAGTTTTGGTTATGAGCAGCATTCAACCTATGTAAACGGTCTGTTTTGTACCAGTAAACCGAGGTTCAAAGCCAGAAGATTCTCCCCACTGAGGTTAGTGCGCGGCTACAGAACAAGCTCTCTTAACACAAGCACCACTGATGAGCTCTAATAAGAGTGAAACTCGAGTCTGATGCTTCCGAGTACAGGTTGGTCGGATGCCCTGAGGTTTGTGCGTGAAAGGCGGAGTCCAAAGGACAGTCAGCTAAAGAAAGATCCTTCAATCCCACACTACTTGCAAGTAACTGCGCGATGTATTCTCATAATTGTATGTTATCAGTTAAAAAACAACTGGCTTTTCAGTTAGTAACATTAAACGCCACCTAAATCCATGAACTACTTTAGGACTTATAAAAAAACACGAAACTAGTCAAAAATAAATAAAAACAAGCTTCTGGGTTGGTATGATCATTTAGGAACGCATCGAGGCGTACATATTTGTCAGTCTGCCTAATGAAACCCATGAATTCCATTCTTCCCAGGATCATCATGTCTAAGAGATCGAATTTACCTTTCTCAAATAGACTCATTCATCGATGCTTGTTCTCTTCCAATGCTCTCTCCACCAGAGGAAATTCTTTCTTGGAAAATACTCCGAGTTGTGGAACAAACCTCATAATATTAGTAAAGTTAAAAGCACTTTGTGAAGGTTTGAAAGTGCTCAAAAAGCTCTTCAAATAGCAGGTCACAGTCCGACCAAGGATAAGGCATATGAAGCTGGTGTAACTACGCCGAGTATATATTCCGGGAGCAACAAGTAAATACTTTATTTAATGCGATTGTAACACACAGGGGCAATGCTCTTCCGACGAGGGTAGCACGTGTGTGATATGCAAGAGCACAAAAGGAAAAACTCCCTGAGCCGAGGCCCAGTAAGTGTATCAAAGGGCACCAACACTTACATTAAACAAACAACAAGATGGTGGTCTCCAATCTGGCCGTTACTCTATGATAACCACGTTACTAAATAGATAATGGATGCCTATCCATCCTATACTGCCACCACAATATATCGATGTCCACAAGACTTGTCATAAATATGTCCTTTGAAGGACGTGTTTATACCAAAATTAGCTCAGTTCGTTTCCTAAATCCTCCTACCACTCCCTTTAAACAACACTCGGGTGTTGTCCAAAGACAACAACATCGATTGGGAGCAAAATAAGTGCATGAAAAAATCTTCAGGAATTCAGACGGTGCTTATTTACTACCACTGTCAGTAACGTCGAAACTAATATTGAGCCTTCGGTAGATTCATGCAAATCGTTCGTCATAAGTTGAACAAAATCTTGTCTCACAACTTTGAGTTTACTTATAATTGTCACACTTCAAATAACAGCAATCAAATGGCCGTTTTTGAGTTCATGAACTAGTGAGCTGTCCTATTTTCAGCTAGTTCAACTATTTTAGTTGTTCGTTGAAAGTCAGCATCTCCTTTGTGTTGACCCAAGCAGCACCATACCCAACGCTGTTGGGCGAAAGCTGGGCTAAAATGACTAGCAACGTGAGCCTCCAAAGTTTGCACAGTAGTTGGTAGAATTTTACAGAAGTCGTAATAATAAAAGTACCACAATATTTGTCAAAATATATCTGCGGTACAAAAAAGGCATATTTCGTTTTCCAAGTTTTCAGTATACCATTTTTATAATAAACTATCTGATTTTCAGAAACGAAGCTTTTTACCGGCGGTAAATTAGTGGTTTCCATCGAAAGGATGAGTAATGGGCAAATAGACTGAGAAACGGGCAGTTAAGATGGATTAGGAAAAGAAAGGGTACTTATTTCTAGCGGTATTTTCCGGCGTTGAGCTAGCCCAATGCGCTCCCAATCGGGTGCAGGTATCTCTGCCCAACGCTTCAAATAATGTCGCCCAAAGTTAGCCCCACGTGGCCCAACTAGCTCCCAGCTGGGAACGCGTTGGGCTTGCTGCTTGGGGATGATTAAACACGAGTTACTTAAAGTCTGGGTTTCAGATATGATTGCTCACAAATGCGGTGGCTTATTTTCATTTCGCTAATGCTAACAGTTCTCAGTGGACAACTGAGCGATTACCAAGTGAATACCTTTGTAGGTTCTCGCATGATCCCTTTCAGACTACTTCGTATTGAGCCTTAGTTCTTCTACTGCATAGATAGAACCACCAAATACATGACTTGATAATGCCACAAATATTAGGCTGCTTCTAATCAATAAATTTTGTTCTCTGGAGCCGTCCAACCACGTGATCTATCCCCGAATCACGTGCGCGTTTCACTACTGCCATTGACAACCTGGTTACTCTTCAAAAGTCGGTAGTCGAAAAAGTCGAGGATAGTAAAATGTTTCAAGGCTTGATACAGGACTGGATAGCCAATTGGCTGTTTACCGTCTAAGTAATGTGAAATTAAAACGGAACCAATCTGTTAGGATATACGCTCAACCGAGTATAAATGACAAAACTCCCAATCCCGATGCAGCTAAATGTGAAAGGATAATTGAAAAATACCAAGAAGTGGAGGCGAGAAGCGGGAAGGAAACGACTCACGAGGGGCGATTTTAACTGTTACTTAAAACTGTTCGTGACAAACTACGGAGCTTCAGCTGCAGTGAGACTCCCTGCCAAAAGGCGTACTCGTTTGCATAACCACACCAATTATTCAACACACGATTGTGATAAATGACTTCCATGAATTAAACAATGGTAAAGGATCACAAGCGTACAAATTCGAAGTCAGTTTGTCATGCTGTGGAACACTGATGATTTGAATTTGATTTTTGTCTCACCGTCGCTTATAATCATGTCTTTGAATGCACCGCATATGCGAAGCTGGGTTCCATCAGAAAGATCAGTGCAACAGTCAACCTTTTGCTTACTGCTTAATGAAAGTCCAAAGCAGCACGAAGTTGATATGGACTATTGGGACTTCTGTAGCCACCTGGAGATGACGAAGCTTGTACGTGTAAAATCAAAAATAAGAATTTTTGTAGATAAACATAACAAATCAGAGCATAGTTCTAGACAGTTCTCACGTTGTTCGATACCACAAGGCTGTTCGTTGTTTGTCTGCTTTCGGTAACGACAACTGGTTTCCGCCAATTTGAAAACACTTTCGACTGTTCTGCTTGCAGACCCTTGAACCTTAGCTACCCTAGCTGGCATTGGGTCTGGTGTCGCTCTAACACTTAAACCTGATCGACCCTATTTCAACACAAACCATCCTTCACATATCCTATTGAATTTCACCGTCTTTTGACATCGGTTGGAACCTTTGGCTTGTTGCCCGTCCCTTAAGCCATTCCGGGGATCTAGTTACTATATGGTTATCCGGAGCCCTAAACATCTAACGTAAGGCACTTCATAGGCGATTCACTGTTTTTCTTAGACGTTGTCATCCGTGGACATTGGATCAGTAAATCCTTTTTTTAGGTGAGCAGGAGAAACTCTCAAACTTGTACGAAGCATGAACAACACTATAAGCTAAGCTGGAAAAGGTTAGGTGAGCAGATTGTCAAATGGCAACTCACAGGACCCGAGACTTGGAGTGCATATGTGAAGGGAGAGGCGAACCGGAACGGACAACAGCTTGTAGTGGCTCTTCGGAGACGCCAAACTGATTAAAAATGTAACTGTGCGCCTGGGGCTTAGGTACTTCCTGTATATAAAAAGGCTTCCGTAGTTAAGTCTGCTATCGGAGTGATAGCCGCACCTCAGAAGCTCATGCAATTCCGGCATTACGTCTTCCACTAACTATGGATAGTTTTACATCTCAAGTCAAATCTTTCTTCATAGTCACTTGAAGTGGCTTACAGTCAGGCGCAATTGTACATAAAAGTACTTACCCACATTCAAGACAAATAGGCCTGTTTCAGAAGATATATATGATATATGGGTAACTTTCATCAGTCATCCATTAAGTTACGTTACTAGTCAGTCAATCGCTGGGTGAAACAACGCTTGTGGTACAATCCAAGCGACAAACAAACTTCTCAGTCCGCAACCTGATTCCGGCTGTCATTTCGTCTATCCTATATTTGAATGCATTTCGAGCTATAAAAATCTCCCGCTTTCATTTCACACACCGTCAGCCACTATCATTGATCTTGTAATTACTTAACAATTGGTAAAACAGTTGTGCACATAGTACGCAATGAGGTAATTCGAACCGAGAATTCGCGTACCGGGAGAATGACAAGACCAGACAAGAAAGGCAGGAACGCATTCTGTCACATATAATGGATACTAACTCGTTCGTATACGAAAGGAGGTATGCACTTATTGACAGAGATAGTGCTGGTAAATCACAAACAGACTCCGCTGTACCTACAAGATCCGACTGTCAAGGTTCAGATTCACCCAATTTGTTGGATAACGGGAACGAAGCTATAGTACACTGGACCGCGTGTTGAGGCGTTCGATTCACTGCCACCTTCCTTCCTCAGAAGTCCCCCATCCATTTGGCTTGTTTAACGTACAGATCTTCGTACTAGTGCGGTCCACTGTAATTGCTTTTCCTCGGCTGGAGCGTCATGTTTATTACTCTCGGGTACGGTTTCTACTGTGCTTTTAGGTATTATCGAAAGTAAAGTTGACTGAAGTGGCCTTGGTGAACCTTTGCGTATTTAAAGTCTGTGATCTCGACCATGGAATAACCAAGTTTTCTTGTTATGATTCCACTAGCCGGTCGAACATAGCTGCCTCGGAAATATGTCACATCATTGGAACCTAGGCTTTTCAGTGACGATCTGATACTCCTCGACTTGAACAACGTGACTGGAGTTTCTTCCGTAGTTGAATGTATTGCATTCCGATAATGTAACACAAAACTGTCCAGAAATGTCTACAATTCCGACAATGTTCTCCATTTCGCTGAAGCGAGAGCACTCTTTACGGTACGTACCAAGATTTCTGCAGCTTTGTTAGAACACGGGTGAAGAGAAGTCGTTGGAAGATGTCGACCTTTAATAATATCCAACCAACATTTCAACTCAGATGCACAGAATTGAGAACCGTTGTCGATGAAGGACATTTTGGGATACCTTCACGGCTGAAGCATTTCCTCAAAACCTGGATGGCTGACGAAGTGATCGGCGCTGATGTTAAAATACCTTAGGCCATTTCGAGTATGAGTCAACCAATACAGGAGCGTAGTACCGGTTCAGGAATGGGCCGCAGAAATCGGCATGTACAAGTTGCCACGGAATATTACTGTCGGACCAGCGGTTCCAGTTGTTTTGGCTTTGTATAGACAAGCATCACAGTTCTTGGCTATTGTACGTGTCTGCATTTACTTCAGACTACCGACACATTTACCGAGCCAAAGACTTCAGCCACCCCCCCCCCACGTGACCTTCGTGCAGATCTTCTAGAAACTTTTCACTCAGGGGAGGAGGTGTAACCAACTGGTCGCCATGGTACAGTATTCCGTCAGGTTGCACGTATAGTTCTTCTCGATTCAAGAAAAAACTCTGGATACTTGTTCTCCACTTCCAGCTGCTAGGCTTTCTTGATGGCAGAAATCAGCGACTAGTACTATCGTTTAGTGTATTTTCGTAACTCATCCTTCGACACTAAGGCCACAGACGGCATGACATTACACTGTTCAGCTGCGGCTAAAAGCAGGTATCTAGAAAGATAATCAGCATGCGTGATAACTTTACCGGGTGGACGTAGGCTATCGTAGTTGTGTGCAGCTAGGGCAATACTTCATCCTTGCATCTTGCAGACTGTGGACCTGGTAGTGGACTTATTCGAATCGAAAAGAAAGTGTAACACTTGGCGGATCATGAAAATTTTCATCTATAACCCAAACAGGTACTTACGAAGACGTCGTACTGCCAAGAATACTGCCGTGCTTTCTTCAGTGTCTGCGAGTATCCTCTCTCAGCAGCACTCGGAAGTTGAGAAATACAGATAATGGGACATCCATCTTGTTGAAGCACTGCACCAATTCCAATTCCGGATGCTTCCGTGATTAGCACTGCTTGTTTGGATAGTTCAAATGGGGCTAAAGTTGGGCTTTCATCTATGTTGGTAATGAGCTCTCGCAGGACCCTGTCACATTGGTCCGTCTACTGCCACACATCGGAGAACTGGGCGCGGAACAATGGATGCGCCTTCATTGCGAAATCCGGTATGAATCTGTAATAGTTCAAGAGACGACCAAGGCTCGATCTCAAGCATGGTTGATTCTTCGGTGACCCCATTTCGGCTATAGGTCGGAAACGATCAGGGGATGGCTGGCACTTATTGGCTCTCACCGTGAATCCAAGTGCGTTCATCTCTCGGATACAATATTTGCTTCTTGGAGGCTTGATCAAAACATTCTTGGCTACAGATCATTGCAAAGTCTGGTTCATCTGATGACCATGTTCCTTTTTTGACGCACCAAAGAATGTTACATCATTCTGGCAAGCCATTACTCCGGCCAAAACTTCGACCACCTGGACAATACCAGACTGAGAGTTGTCAGATGAAGAGTGCAATCCTAAGGGTAGAAAATTGTTCTGAAACACGTCCCGAGGGGTTTTGGGAGCTGCGGAATTTACAGGTATGCCTCATCTAGATCAACCCTCAGGAAGTAAGTACTGCTGACAACAGGTTTCTTAAACTCTTCCGGTTCCTTAGTAGTCGCCGTACATATTCATAGTCGTAGATTCACGCAAATCTGTAGTCTACCCAAATCCGTGACATTTTTCTATAGGTTTTCGTCGCAACTACCACCGGAGTAACCCAAGAAGACGAATTGACTGGTGTGATCATTCTATTTTGCTCTATTTGCCTCAGTGTTTTTAGAACTCCTCTTTGACCAAAAGGCAGCAGTTTTCGTTTGACGAACACCGAGTCACAATCAACTTCCAACTTTACCGGATTCACTGCCATTCCCCTACGATTTTTAGAACATTATATCACAGTCGTTGAAGAATCACAGAAACGATGGGAGTGGCTGATGGTGTGTGAAATGAAAGCGGATGATTTTTACAGCTCGAAATGTATTCAAATACAGGATAGACGAAATGACAACCGAAATCAGGTTGCGGACTGGGAATTATGTTTGTCGCTTAGATTGTATCACAAGCGTCGTTTCACACAAACGGCGTGAGGTAGTTACCGATTTCCTCACAGATGCGTACATCAGTGATTTATATGGCTGTGCGGGAGCAAACCATGCTCAAAGCCTTCTTAGGAATGATTGCCTCACAGCTCCCCATACCCTAAATGAACTCATGTTGAAGTCGGCATTGAAACGACGCCGTTTTGTACAGGATTTGGTCGTTCAGACTGGTGGTCTTCATTGAACATACAGGTCTCGTTTTCTTCTGGTCACTTGCATCATGTTGCACTGGGATCCTCATCATACCTTTCGTATCTGACCAGTTATCCCACATTCATGGCGTATGGTTTGACGGAATCCGAAAGTTGAATGAGAATGGAAATCCCCTTACAACATTCAACGCTTCATAGGTTTGTAAGACTGCAGTATTGGAGTAGCTTAACTGGCCGTCTTGTTATGGTGATGCAGCAGGCATCACACGTGGCATGGCCAGGTATAGCTTCATGGGTCCGCACGCTGGGGAGCAAACGACATGCACAGGAAGAACTCGCTGTGGTTGGTCAACTAATAATCTACTAATTGTCTTCTTCGATTTAAGGTATTTTCAATAACCACTTCTGTTATACAGTTAGCTTGCACTTTCGCAGCCTTAGCTTATTGCTACCTTGGTCTGCGTAGCTGCTGGTTGGAGTGATTCCAGGAGTGCTATAAGTTCGTGTATGGTGAATACTGCAATTGGCGTCGGGTTATGGAGCTACCTAGTACTGAACAGCTGAAGCTGCATAATGGTGCATCTGAGACGGAATCCTGGATTGAATGGTTTGGTTCATGGTGCAGCGTACGCGAGGATATGAAGAAGGAGAATCAGACTGCACCCTTCTTGAAGGCTTGTGGGCGTTCATTGAACTCGTGGACGAAAAATCTTGGATATCAGGGAGCCCTTACTACTGTTTCACTCGAAGAGATGAGGGCAGTGTTACTTAGCCACGTATTTTTGGTTGATTTACAGGCAACCGAGTATGCTAAATTCCATCAGCTTTTTCGTAGTTCTAGCAAGAAGACCCATGAGTTCATCTTGACACCGGAAAAATAGGCGGCGAAGAGTTATTTCGGATATTAGTTGGGGATCTAATTGAATGACCCATTAGTTGCCAGTGTAAATGGTCCTGAGCTAAAAAAGAAGCCATTAACACGGCCCAACCTCACTTTCACTGGAGCCCAGTGAACATATTAGTAATTTAATGATGTCTCTGAAGCGTCGACTGAACATTCCACCCTCGTAAACCAGCCAGTTCATATCAATACCCAACCAAAGCCTAATAACATGACTATTCTTGAAAGCAAACCAACGCAAATGAATTGTTGTTTATCTAGTGGTGCATTCCATCTCCTTTCCGCTTGCCTCTTCCGTAATGCGGTATTCTATTCCTGTGAAAATACTGGTCATATTTGCAGTGTTCCGCCAATCCAAATTCAGTGTGATTAGTGCAACCACTGAAGATCCAGAAAACTGACAATCTGATATAAACATTAAAGATTTTGAGTTAGTCCAATCAACACTAATGCTAGCTTTTATTTCTTACTCAGGCTGTTGATAAGAAGTAGCTACCAGAACAGCCACAATCCAATATCCGTTAGAGGTTATTCCAAATGAACTAGATTCACTGATGTTATACTTTCAGGAGACTAAAGTAAATATACTAGATCAAGCCGCAAACGGGTTAGCATAACACTGTCCTAATGGATGATACTCCACTGACCAGATACTATATAAGCTGTAGTTCGACTGGGTTTTTATGCAAGACGCTAATAAATTGACGGACATGGTCAGTTCATTCACAGTGAACGGGCACATGTCGATAAAAAAGCCTCTACCGGCTCACTCGATTTGCATAAGCAGCTACAGCCGACCACTTTGTGATTAAAAATAGCACCTTTGGATGTGGAGTGACCTCGATCGTTCCGAGAAAATTATCGTTTTCCGAACATCATTTTGGATCTATTTTCTCTACGATTTTTTCTGACGTTTGACATAGACCTCATTGTGTTGTTCGGTTGCGTACGTTTTACTGGGCTGACTTTTCCGAGGTTTCCGTCGACCTCGCTTTGAATCGCTTTCACTTTCGGTCGTTCGCCGATTGTACGTGCTCGTGGTTCGCTTTCTGCACAGCCGTTGCGTTCGTTTTCCGTTCGGTGTATCTCTTGCTTCTATACTGTTTCGGTGCCACGATACATAGAATACACCTCGCATCTGTAAACCGATTTGCGTCTTCTCTGTTCGTCCGATAGAGGGGATATCGTTGGTATTTCGCTGCCAGACCGAATAGGAGACACGTTCACTAGCCGCTGTCAAACGACTTCTATAGATGTATGGCTTGGAAATTATGTTGTCTTTCATCATTCTACCAACTGGACGACGCCACACAATTTTTCTGGCAAGTATTCAATAAAAGTCAAAACCTAGCTACTGCTGCAATCTCCAGTAGTAACATCAGAAACCCGAAGCTCTAGGGATGTACCCGTTCTTGAAGAACGCACTCTACATAAAAGCCAATCCAGTTCTAATGCGGCTTGAGGCTCCCACTCACTGTGATTACTGGGACCCGTTAATTCATCATTCCGAAACTAGTGTTTGATTTGATCTAGTCCAGTGTACCCATACAATCCACTGACTCGCGCACTTGCCTACTTGTCTACTTTTTCATTTACCCACTTTGCCTGGACCCACTGTACATGGGTACTGAATACTCGTTCATCCAAACAAGCGAGCTTTCCTTCCGTACGTTATTCCGTCTGCCGATGTAAATGGTACAATACATTTATCGGAGGCTTTCGTGACCTTTACAAATGTGATCTATTTGTACCGGCGTGCTGCATTTTAGATTCCGTTACGATTTTCGTTGATAACACGTTTTATGTTTTTATTGTTGGATGCTTACGAGGTGTTTCACCTTTTTCGCACACGTGTATCTTGTGTAATCTTTACTAAAATTAGACCCGGATAGCCATCCAGCATTGGGTCATGTTGATTGCGCAATTTCACTGATACAACTAGCACCGCCTCGACTGCTACTTCTGCCAATACAACTATTGCTGCAGTTACTGTTCCAGCTACTACTGTGGTGAAGCGTACACACTACTTAGTAAGCATTTGATTGCTGAAAACTGAGCCGTGGACATTGGTGGATTACTAACGCTCGTATGCGCAAGAGACTAACCGCAATGAGGTGAACGACGACAGGCAAATCACACTACCGCTTCTCTGTCGGATGGTGACTGTCTTCAAGTTAACAGGACAGCCTGTTTTGCCAATAATCGTGTTTGTAGCATTTGGTCTGTTTTGTTGATGTCTAAGCAAGTTGTTTGCAATAAACAATCTATTACCCAGGCACGTTTTGCGGATTATAACACTAGTACCACTGCGATTTCTACGACTGACGGCTGTTCCTGCTGGTACTTCTACGATCAGCGCTAAGACATACCATTATTACTATTACGGCCGGTGACTCGTCGTAGCTGACCTCATTTGGAAAAACCTCACTGAATTCAGGTAGTTACATCGAGAGCGGATGTTTGTTCTTCGTCTTCATTCATTCTTCAGCAGCTTCAACTTTTCCCGAGTCTTTACGTACTGTTCGGACATTTTGGTTCTTGGTCATTCGTTATAGCTGGTTTCGTTTCATTCTTATGGTCAGCCTGGGAACGAGCACGGCCCAGTGTGATTCGTGAAGTTTTCATTTACTGTTGTTCAATATTCGGAAACCGCATCAATCGCCACAAACGTTCCTTTTCTTCGAGGACTTGACTTTCAGAAAACAGTATGTGGTAAACACAGATCCATCCGTTCGGTACTTTACATGAGACCAACACAGTACATGTACGAAGTGTTTTTGTAAAATTGGCAAAGTTGGTAAGTAGCCTAGAGTGTTAGGAGGAATACATGGTAGCAACTGTCAGACTGGCGATAATGTGCTCGTGTGGACAAACCTGCCAATGGTTTCGCCCACTGTGTGTGCGGCATTGTTCATGCGGATGCGTTGTCGCCAGTCTGACAGTTGTTACTATGTATTCCTGCGAACATTGTGGAATATTTACTAACTTTACCAATTTTACGAGAGAAAAAAACAATTCGTACGTGTACTGAATTGGCCAGATGTAGAGCACTAAAAAGACAGATCTGTGTTTAACACATACCACTTTCTAAAAACATTGACCATGGATTTGGTTTGTTGAATTTTGTTATTCCCGGGTTTGGAGCTTAGGAAAATCGGTTCTTCTTTGCGCGTTCAAACTTATTCTGGGCTGCCGTGCAACCACAACCATCATCAACACTGATATACCACAACACCAACTGCCACTAATACCATCACACTTGCTACTGTAGTAATCCGCAAGACACGACAACTGAATCGCCCGTAGTCGAACCTCATCTTCTGGCAATCGCTCAGGTAGGAGGTCGGTTTTTCTACCTCAGCCAGGTTAGGCTGGTTAATTCCAACTTTTGTCTTACTTGTTGCTCAGTCCAACTCTCCAATGACAACTGCATCATTTGACCTGTCTTCGTTTATCGCGATATCCTGCTGCAGTTCAACTAGTTCCCAAGACACTCGTCCGAGGAACGAAAAGTATCGGCCAAGTCCACCAGGTACCAACTCGGTGTCACTGAGTCAGCTTTTATTTGTTTAACTGTCAATGTTAATGGATACGGACCCGATTTAGATCGTTTCAAACCAGTAATTGGGAGTGAGTCACCTAAAAATCAGGCGCACTTATGATCAGTTCTTACTTTAGTGCATTTCTGATTGTACATAATCCTGTCTCCTTTCCTTTTATTTTCCAGGTGCCGTCGTTAACCACGAGGCGGAGCCATCCAGTGCGGCAGGCATCTCACCTCCCTCTCCCCCCGAACAGTGACCTTGACCCCGACCCCAAAACTGTGTAAAAAACCCCATGGACGCCCCCGTTTGACCCCACTTCCGGTTTCGACCTGTACCAGTTACCGCGTCGCCTCGTGCCAATACAGGTCCATTGTTTTCCGAGCTTCGTCTTCTGTAGTGACTGAACTCGTGCTGTGACCAGTTGTGCTGATCTGTGCATCTATTTTCAGACCTCCGGACCCCACGTGCATTACACTTACCCAAGCAGTACAATGCCCAGCTCTGTTGGGCGAACCTGGGGCTGAAGTTGGGCTAAAATGGCTCGTAACATGTGCCTTGATAGATTGCACGGAATTTCGTGGGATTTTACAGCAAACATAATAATAAAAACACGATATTTATTAAGGTACATCTGAGTTGCAAAAAAGGCGTACTTTATTTTATGAGTCATCAGTATACCATTTTTATAATAAACTATCTTACTTCCCAAAAACTTTTTTTATAATTAGTAAGTTGGTGGTTTCGATCGAAAGTGTCTCTTGTGGACAAACAGACTAAGAAACAAGCAGTTAAGATGGATTAGAAAACGAAAAGATGCCCATTTCTAGCGATTTTTCTAACATTTGGCTGGCTCACTGCATTCCCAATTGGGCGCACATTGGGCTTGCTGCTTGGGTAGATGACTGTAGAACTGTTCCTGATTTTTTCCACACCTTGTGACACGAACCCAACCAACTTTTCTTGCCTAGTCATCCGATGTGTGGCAGTGGGAAGAACAGTGTGTAAAGAAGCTTCGAGGTCTTGTACAAAGTACTGTTGACCTATCGATACCAGCCCCACTTGCATCATCTACACGGACCGTGTTGATCACCGGCGTGTCCGACGTGAGATTGTAGTAGTTTTGTACAGGATGGATGTCCAAACATTTGCACCTCTCTTCTTTCCAGTGATGCAGAGAGGGGTCACTGTTAGACGCGGAAGGGAGCTCTGGGAGCTTTCTGAGCTACACAAGTACCTACTTGGATTGAGGTTTACGACTGTCACCGGAGGCCAGGCTCCTTGCTTCCTATGTAACCTAGACAAGTTTGTCACCAAAACCACGGCTGCTATAATTCAGCGATTGAGCCTTGCCTTGACTGCTTGTTGTTGTATTGTAGATCAGAATATGAAGCTCCTACAGAGTACGCAAACAAACGTATGTGAAATCCGCGCCAGAAACAGACTACGTGAGCATTATGGACATATTACCCAATCAGTTTACGGTGACCTTGTAAGTGGACATGAACAACCGATCATGGCATCATATGTAAACAAAAGGGAAGATAATCAGACTGACCATATAGAGCGCTCGATCGAAAGTAAATATGTACATAGTGAACACAACGTCTCTCCCTCTCCATCATCAGTGTTTGATGTGTACGTGTGTCGGTCAATGGGTCTCGGATTTCATGAAGAACGACGTATAGTCTGTTAATTACCGTTGCCTTGTTCAAAGAGGACGGGTCGAGAAATTCCTCTGCCGTACTTCCCAGTTTAGAGCCGAGGAGCATGAATTTTCCTGCCATTGGCTAATTCAAGTGCCTCATGCTAGAACGAGCTTGATTTCTATTGACGGTGAAAAACTCACTCCTTCCTTTCGCCTTGCCTAGTGCCAAAAACGAAAGTAAGTTCCAGTTCTTAGCACTCCCGCTGTTCTTGCGTAAGTACTTTGATAATTCTTTCTCTGGGGCGATTCAAGACCCGTCTTATTGTTCCCGATCTGAAATGCCACCTTCAACTTTGAACGTAGAGCACTCTCAAACATAATTTGTCCTGGAGTCTCATCTGTCGTCCTCTGATACCGGGTGCGGTTTGTAAACAGCCCTTAAAGCACGGAATCCTCCCCCGAGTCTCATTGTAACTGGAATGTATGAATGTTCATTTTCACTGAAAAGTTGAGACGTGGTAACTTGCCTTTACATGAAGAAATAAACGGGACAGTTCGTGGTTGTTTTATCCCCTACGGGCTGTGGTGTTCACGACTGTATATACATGCGACCTTTACCATTTCTGTAGAATTCACATACTACGATATTGCACAAACTTGTGCGCAATACAAAAAGCACTGTAGCACTTCTTGTGCCTTTTCCGCTTTCTGATTCCGTGGTATTCTGTGCGGGATAATACTACGTTATAATATGATTCATCATGCAGCTTGAACGCTCAACTCACCGTTGAAAACCATGGAAGCACTGTACAGCTGTTTCATCCATCATAGGAGTCGATCGCTGTGTGGGAAGCGGGTTGTTACCGTTCAAAGCCAGTGACGGAAGGGTGCTATATCATGTGGTGTAGATGTTCAACAAACCGTTGAGAGCCAGCCCGGATAGCCTTGCGGTTAAGGTGTTCGATTCACAATCGTTCTCTCTGGGTTCGAGTCCCCGCGGGAGGCTCGGTGGATGTGCACTGCTGATGATTCCCAACGAGGATGAAACAGCTGTACAGTGCTTCCATGGTTTTCAATGGTGAGTTGAGTGTTCAAGCTGCATGATGAATCATATTATATACAAATTTAATCTCCTACTACTCAATTGCAAATACTACTTTAGTCGGTACCCTATCATATTCGGCATCGCGTACGGACGTTTCATCATGCTTTCAGCTGATACTGAAAGATTGGATGTAAATCACACTTCCAGGGGATGCGAGGACTATTTCGAAAGTTTCAAAATTTGGTGTCTTACTAAAACGTGTTTGAATTCTGAAAGCAAAATCGCATTTTTCTTACATTTTATTGGCAGAGATGTGTACAGCCTGTGATTTGATTTCGATGACAGTCAATATCGGTCGAACTCCAGTTTGTACTACTGAAACAATTGTCAGTGGCTAGAAATCATGTAACAGCAGTGGATAAGGAGACAAATTGAACGGAGTGCACTCCCGATTGGATAGTCAACGGCACCATTGTGTACTACATTTTCTCTGCCACGGAAATCTACCGAAACACTAAACAAATGTACCAGGATGTCCATACCGTCGTGAAGCATATAGTTTTCGTTAATCTGTTTGCTGCTTCAACTAAATGCATTGAACACGGGAGCCAACTAACGCTTTAAATAATGACGTACCAGTTCATCCACAATTAACCGGGTTCCATCTTCGCTAACTGGTGAACCAGACACTACTATTATTCTCCTAGTCTTCTAAAGTTTGATTTCATTAGATATTTTCTCTTCAGTACTATGAACCTTCTCCATGAGACGTTTTAATTTCAATCAATTAGATAAAGATGAGTGATGGAGGATGTGGAATGGAAGTAATAAATGAATTATTCCGGATTGCACCGCGCCAAAAAAGTAGACCGGAATTGTGGCATTTTACAGGAACTATTATTTTTTTACTCCACATGAAGCTTTCTTCCATCCAACCAAATTATTATTTCTGCAGGTTCTGAAGTCAAACCCATTCTCCCGGGGTATTCTTCTCAACAACCAAGAGGCTTTTTCAAATGGAACTGCCGGAACCTCGACCTTTTCTTTTCAATGAAAAATAGCACGTACGCGCGCCACTGAATTATCAGCCAAACAGAATAATGTTATGCATTTTATCTAACCATCTCACCCATAGATTACGAAACAGTTCTGTTAAAACGGTTAGGTGCACATTTCATTAGAATGATGTGCAAGTGTAGGTACCTGTACATTTCCGACTTTTTCCATGATTTTCAACGTCCCTTGGTGCGACACTCCTTTGTTGTACCGACGTTCTAATGTAAAACACATACACCTTCTGGCCGTCACCACCGCGCAATACAAAAAAAGCTGTAAATAAATCCTTCATTCTGGCACGGTCTCATCTTCTGGTTTGGAGTGTCTTGGAATTATATCGGTCGGAACTAACTGAGTGAAACAAACATTTTTAGAAGCTTCAACGGCGTCTCTTGGCACTTCGCTCAGTACCATCCTGTTCTGTTCAACGGATGGCTGTCAGACCGAACTGAACTGAAGACATTGGCGGATATTGGCTCTTCGGCGCTCATTTCCTGATCACAAGAACACTGAACAACTGTGAGTTTGTGTCACACCTTTTGTTTCATTTTAATTCCTAATGTACATACCCTTTTAGCCTTTTTATCACCGCACGCTCCTCCGCCCATCATAGTTTGCTAGTGTCGTCTTAGATATTGTTGACATTCATTTAGTGTACAATATAGACAGAATAGTACGCTACACAAGTAGTCCGGATTCCTAATAATTGAATCTCGCTTTCTCCAAGCTGTTGCGCTTTCACTCTCTTCCCAAATTGAATTTATTAAACTCCCGTCTGGCTCCTCCGGAACTATGATTAGCTATGCTGATGGCCTAACTATCTGATGCTGCGTCAACCGATGGACTCATCAGTTCATAAGGGCTACCAAAGAATCGACTGGCCGCGGACAGTAAAAATTGCTTCATTTTACGTCTACTTACCTTATGGGTTCAGCCGTAAGTGCCATGCATGAGAAGAACACTGAATCTCGAAAGCCACAGAACACCGTCAGCTTTTATTGTAATTAGGCCTAATTTGCTTAAGGGGCGCAATACCAACTCATCCCTAAAGTAATTTTTCGGGTTATCTATTAACACTCGTGTATAATGAAGTCTAAATTGTCCTAAAGCCCTCAAATTTTCACAAGAGTTGATGATGAGAGTGCATGAAGTTCCTTTTGGATTAAGAGAAATGGCCAGTAGTGTACATTTGATAGTCCTTATTGCTGATGACTTTGAGAATCATGGTTCTGTGGACCCTTTCAGTGCTTTTCCACTTGAGTCGTTTCTGTTCACAGTGAAACAGGTGATCAGTGGACCTGATAAGATATCCTCTCAAATACATGGACGATTTTCTAAGACCACGGTGCTCATCTCAAGCGCTGCCCAAGGCAACACTTTTATGGTGCGTGAATTGCCTACTATCGTATGATCCACTGAGTCCAACGATGATGGAGACTTTGCATTTGGTTTTCACGAATTCCGCCCCCGAAAAATGACTTCGATTCTGCCGTTCTTTCAGCATATCACTACATTTGTTTCACTAAAAGTTATTGTCCAACTGTCATCAAACGCCAACCAAGTTGCATTAATTGTAAGAGGTCCACAACAAGTATCAATGGTGGGCGGTGCATCTTCCCAGCTATAACTACTGAGGTTTAAAATACCTCTTCTTTGTATTTTGTCCTTTATTACGTGAATAAACCGGTTCATGGACATTTTTCTTTATGAATAGCCTTACTCACAGTCTAACTAATTACAATTGTTCTTTTGTCTTTTTCAGATGTTCTCAGAAATACCAATGTCACTGTAATAAACCTACTGGATGATGAAAATCCGATCGTATGCCTCATAGGCCCGAAGTGGCTTTCTGCTGAGGAGACCCACGCCTCCATTCCGAGTGTGGATGGGCCTAAATTCCGCAGACTAGTAAGGAGCCATGCAACATTGCCTTATAATACTTCCCTGGAACACGTGCCAATCTTGAGTCATACAGGTAAATTGTAATTTGTCAAACAGCCCAAGGAACTGCTTTGTACAATGAAGCATGAAGAATTCTGCCTCAAAATGGAAGAAAGAAAATACATTGATTAGGCACCAGGGAAAAATTTACAAGATGCCTGGTCAAGATATTCCTTTTGTCACCACAAAGCTCCGAACCGAACCAAGCGCACTAAAGGAATGAGAACACCCATGGAACTGGATAGTGTCTTGTGGTCCAATCTTGAAGTTGGTTGGACTTGCTTTGAGCGGGCAAAGCGGAGAAAATGGATGAATATGATGAGGTTCTTCATGCGAAAAATTATAATGATGTCCTCACTTCCTTTGAAAGTTTGGTTTTAATTTACAAATATTTAGTATATATTCATAGGTTTGACAACGACGTCCTCACTGACCGTCGCGAATGGTCCCGCTGGCGGTTCTGCTGCGGATGATCGGTGGTTCGCAAACAAATCAAGGTTGGGACCTCGGTAGCTTGAATAGGTTCAGAATGAACCCTTCAAAAACCAAGGAAAGTGGTCAAAATGGTTGCACTAACAACTAATGGTAAACAATGACTGGCTTGTCTGGTTACCGGAGTGCGCTGCTGTGATTATGAACCAGCTTTTGGTGACTTAGGCTCAAGCTACGAAAAGTAGGTTCCGTTTCAGATGCCACCTCCACTAGATTTTCTGTGAAAGGGACTTTTGTAGCATGCAACTGGATTTTAAACCACGGATAACAGCGATGACTGGTAAATTGCGAGCAGCGATGACACGAATATGACTACTGACGTGTCCTAAATTAAGATTCAGACAACCAATTTATTTATCGATAGATTGTATGCTTTTTACTGACCAAAAAGCATCATGCAAGTGGTTATCTCCACTGTCCAAAATACCCAGGCAGCACAAAGGGACACTCGACCGTCACCCGAGTGTCCCCCAGGGGACGGTCGCAGGAAGTCAGTGCAAAGCCCCCCCCCCAAAAAAAAACAACCGGAACCTATATAAAAGCCGAAGAATCCGTCATAAATGCAAAACGTTTCGAACGAGAGCCTCTGTCAAGCCACATCTCCGAATATTTAGTAGCCTGGTCCCCACTGGCTTTAGATACAGAAGTCTTTAGAATCGCGCTTGCACGAGAATTCAGAACCTAACATTCCTTGTTAAAAAACCGTAATAAGAAAAAATCTTGACATTTACTGTCCATTTTACTGTGTATTATAAATTTGGATGTTCTGTTTGTTTTAATGCATTCCTGTCATGGCGGCCAGTCTCTGGTGGTGGTTGTTCGTTGTCGCTGTCTAGGCTATGCTGTTAAACATTGCACTGCGTTTGGTCGGTTTCTGATGTTCTTCGGAGGTTAAATCTCATTTATTTTCATTTATCTCTTCATCTGTAGATGGAAAAGACCAACCCAAAATTGTGTGGCTGTTCCAGAACTACAAAATGGAGGCGCAAGAAGCAGATCGCTGTTCTCGGGGTTAATGGGGCGATTTCAACTCATTCCTCATATGGGTTGATGGTGAAAAAAGTTAACCTCTATGAAGTTCGTTACAAATTCCCAGGCAATTGTTCAGTTTCAACGAACTGCGAGTCCGATGATCTAATTGATGACATCGGCAGTCCTGAAAAACCGAAGGTCTCATCGGCAGCAGTTGATGAGCAACAAGTCACAGCTACTACAACCTCTACCGCTGTTAGGTAATGCACACTGAATTTCTAAATGTGGATAGTTGTGAGAACAAGAGGGGGGATAACACGCGCATACCAAAGGCGGAGTGGGAGTCAACTTATTGGGCGCCTGCCACTTTCACGAAAATAAGCTTCACGGTAGTCAGCAATATATGCAACAGAATCATCATTGATGGATGGAGAAATGAAATTTACAACACCGATCAAAGTGATAACTACCCTCACAGAATGTAACTGAATTATTAAATCTCTAGTTTCCAGGTGTTCCTTCGGCCAAAGATGTTGTGAGGCAGGCAGCTATACAAATGAAATCACCAATGGCCGACTTGAGGATTTTATTACGAGCTCTGAGACCGTTAAAACTTGACTTGCCATTAGTTCCGAGGTCGTCGCTGGGGACGCCAAGGAGAATCCAAAAGAAGAACTTTGGCTCCGGTAGATACGTACATTTTGGACTAAGTGAAATCTTGCAACGAGCTCTGGAGTGTAGACCTGTCACAGCCGGCTGCTGCGTCTATATCCAGTAGGACATTGATCGTGTGAGCTTGTTTCGTGGCGCTTCGCACCATTTGTGGCCAATATTGTGTCGTCTACCGGACCCCACGTCGCGAGTATTTATTGTCGGTCTATATTGTGAAATGTCAAAACCTACTGACGAGCATCAATATTTGGAAGACCCGACACAGCAATTGGCATCATTATTCGTGGGAGTGGTGTTCGTTGCAGAATTGGTTTGCGCAGTGTTGTGGCAGATAATCCAGCCAAGGCAACGCTTAGGCAGGTTAAGCATCATTCTGGGTCATACAGCTGTCACAGATGCACACAATGCGGCTGTTGCGTCTCGTTTTCCTATCAACCGCAGGAGGGTTAAGCAATGATGTTAACATTCGAAATGGTCGCCAGGGCAGTCATCATACTGGCAGTTTCCCGCTCGAAGTACCACCGATGGATATGATAGCCCTGTTTCCTAATGAAACGGAGTCAACTGGAAGTAACTGCTGATGTCAGCTATCTTTGGTGTCCAGTAGTCACCCTGTACGTATTTATCTATTTTGTTGACACGTTCAGATCTCAAGTCACGACTCTCTCCATTATATCAGCAACAGCAACCCCTCTTCGAGACCCCCGGAGGCACTTTGTACAGTATGTGCATGTTTTAAATAAATTGTCGCGTTTTCTACCATTAGGAAAATAGAAACAATCACGAAGGAAATAAATGCAACAGATCGAGTTTCGGAACACATTAATTATGGGGAAACTTTGGTATGTATGTCCAACCTCAGATGGTACTTTCATTAATTGCAGCCTGGATGAATGATCTTACCAGTCAGGTTGTGGAACTGCAGAAAAGGATGGGGGACGCCAAGTCTAAACTGTGCAAGTTTGTACGTATTACGTGTGCATCGGTGCAGTTCATGCAGTGCCCTATTCTCGTGCGAAACGCAGGTTGACTGAAAAATTGGAAGATGAAACATTCTACGGACAAATGGCGACTTAAATTATTCATAACTTTCTGGCCGGCAGTAGCATTCTCTTGTTGCAACGGGAATGCGAACGGTTGGGGCTTGTGTACGTCAGATAATGCGTACACTGATCCCCGATTACTTTTTGCACAAACTGAACTGGCGCGGTGTCCACGGGTGTCAAGCATCCGCCAGTGCAAGGGTCTGTAGAATAACTGTCAGTGAGCATGCCGTTCTGTGTTATCCTATCCTGTATTCGTAGAAGCAGCAACAGAGCACAATTTTCCCGGGGCCACAACACTTTTTATAAAAGAAAAGAGCCAACGTTGGATTCAAAGGTGCAGACCGACTGAAGTTGTTAGCACTGATCCACCATATCAGGACGAGGCCGTCCAAATCGAAAGTGTTGAGGCCAGTTTTGACTTGACCATCATTAATATACTATGTATTGCTGAGCCCTGTCATAAGCCGATTTCTAAAGTTGACATTTATACCGACATTTCGTACTGCACCAATTCAACAGGTACCTCATTTCCTTTGTTCCAGGTGCTGCATAGCACACAAAAATGACCCAAGGTTGGATGACGATTGTTCGCTGACAAGCCCAGTGTACAAAGATTTACCATTGGCGAAATATATAATTATCCCCCAACAAAACCTGTATTATATTTGAACTCCGGGGATTAGTTCCGCTAAATTTTGTACGCGGAATTACGGTTAAGCTTATTGTAAGGTGGTCGTGCTTATGCGCTTGAGCTGATTTTCGGCTATTCAGTAGATTACCAGTATATTATTTAGCATGTACGTATTTGGGTGTTGTAGCTAGTGTTACAAGTTTAATGGGATCAGGGGAATCATTTTCGATAAGCTTCCGTGACCGTCACCTGAGTGTCCCCTGACCGTCACCTGAGTGTCCCTCTTTGTTTCAAATGGGACACCCAAGTGACGGCCAGGGGACACTCAAGTGACGTTCAAGTGATACTCATGTGGCGGCCAGAGGACACTCAGGTGACGGTCAGGGGACATTCAGGTGACGGTCGTGCTGCTTGGGTAGGTTTTCGAAGTATTCAAGTGGTTTAAGGAATGTTTCTATAGACGTACACGAAGTAATTATTGCATATGTGAAATATTGCCCAGTACAAGAATAATTCAGCTCGAGTTGCATCAGTGCGCGTTAAGCTGCACGATTCACAAACACGCGCACCGGCTACCGCTCACCCTCTTCAACCAGCCAGAAAATTTTAAAAAGCGCGCCCTGGACGGCAGAACGCTAAACTTTAACTGAAACTCAATTCAGAACAATGCTGCGCGCGATCGTTTTGTACAAACATCCGAGGATGTAATAAAACAACACGAAAGAATGTCAATAGCAGTCATCACAGGAACATAAGATCTTTTGAAAATCACCTGGAGTAAGCAATCATAGTAGTGGCTTTCTCATAATTTTCCTCAGAAAAACCAGTATGTCTACCTATTGAGCTTCAGTTTTTCTCGCCATGCGAGCCATTCAGAAAACCCTATCGCGCTCGATTAGTTAGTCGCGCAGAACGAGTGTGTACAGATTCCTCGATGCAAGAAGAGCAAAAACCCAATTGCAGCCTTCTACTTGGGTACACAGCATGATATCCATTCTTGGTAAATATTTCCGTTTTTCAGAATCAGAACTCCACAACAAGCAGTACAAATACTATTGTCCCATCAAGACGAGTTCAAGCTACAGCTTCACAAGGTAAACAACGTGAAATTTGATTTGCTCATATTTATAACCGACTAGGCCCAGATGAATTGCGGGCTATAGAATACATGAATAAGTTGCACAGCGTGGTCGTGCAAAGCCCATCACGGTATTCAACAAAGTCTTTATGCTGTGGAATGCAATGTTTCCTTTGCTGCCCCGGAGCTTCTCTTTCCCTTGTCGATTTTGGACGAGAACAAGGATTTTGATCGAAACGTACACAAGAAGTCCAACCTTATCCTACTGATTAGTTCTACTTTATTGACCCACATTCCCAAAAAAAGCTCTTAGCATCATCCATCGGCACTAACACCGAGAATTACATCCGATCATTGATGCCAAGATAGCTGCGGGAACAAGTCACACTGGAAGTCAACTACGCCGGTGCACGCGGTAAAGTTGGATTTGGGAGGGGAGCTTTGGGTGAATTCATTGTTGGTACATCTCTCGTGTTTTTAACTTAGTTTACAAAGGACTGGGCGGTTCACTAACAAGCTTTCAGTGCAAAAATGTCCAGCGTTCTACATAGCTTTAGAAACTAGCTGTAAGACACCGGAAGCAAAATGAAACGACATAACACGAAAGTGTTTCGGTAATACACCGCTTAATTCATCACAATATTTTCACACGATCAGGATCAAATGAACTGAAAAGTTGATATTGATCCCTAATGACCTTTCCGATATACATATTTTTCTATAACAATGAAACTTGTAGAGTATACTTTTTACTGTATTTCTGGCGCTGGTAAAGGTGTCGGTTTGGTCGTTCTTGGAGCAATGTCGCGAACTGTCAACAAGGGGAAGGCTGAGAACAGCCCTTAAGTAATAACTTGGTTTTTCGTCAGCGGTCCTTTTCAGAAAATTCTGAGGGTGATGAGGGAGCGGGTATTTGCCGGCAATAAACGGAGTTATTTGGGCTCTATTTTCTGGGACCTTCTGCTACGGTTGGTTTCGTTTTTTTTCGGTTGGTCGGGATTGTTCCTGATTGGAACAGTGGTAATTTCTGCTTGCAGGAGGAGGAGAGCTGTATCTGTAGGAGATTCATGACTAGTTAGTGCCAGTGTATGGGTGATCACCGTAGAGGTTCATGGGAGGAAGGGCAGTTAAACAGCGAGCAGTGAAACCAATGGGTCGATAATAATTCCATTTCTGAACGCCCATTGGTTAAGGAAGTAGGAAATGCCTACGGTCCCCCACGGTCTTTCCTCAAGGTCACTTAACTTCCACTGGATTACAATTTTCGGTCAGTACTGGGCAGTACATAGGCAAGTAGACGAAATTTCACAAAAACGTGGTGACCAAGAGTTTTCGACAAAGTTTCGCTTCGAATCCATTTAGTCCCAGCAGGGAATTTGTTTAACCTCTCTGATAACACCTGAAACAAGAGCCTTTCTGAACAAAGTGATCTGCGTAACCCCCGTAGTGTTCTGAGTGTATATTCATCTCATCCCACTCAGCTTTCCCGAATGGTGAGTGTAATCCGTGCACCATTCAGTCACACAGAATTCAGTCTCGTAAGTACCCCGGAGTGACACTGAGCATTGACATTTTCATGTTGTCAATTGTGCGCGCAAATGGCTCTGACTTTTCTTCCAAATTCGGTGGTTCAGGCAACTGGGCATGACGACTAACAACACACACTATCTCTCGTGACACCGATAGTACTGTAACTAGGTGGACACGAAATTGTCATTTGTTGTTACTGTGACTTCCAGTTTTATCGTTCTTTCTTCTGTTACCTTCATTTAATTGACTGTTATTATGTTGTACTTAGCCAGTTATGGAGCTTCGCAAACTTTCTCGTGCTCTACCAAGTGGTCTGATGCCTCAGATGGGTACTTTCAGTTGATTCTGCGTTGGGTGTTTTCACTTTTTCGTTTGTTTCGCAACGCATTTTACTAAATTTACTCAGTCTCTTCCTCGCGGTACTTTGTATGTTATCTATGCATGGTTCGAGGTAGTCATGTGGTCATTCGTATATCTCCCAAACAATTTTTGAATTCATCAACATCATACTTGGTTTATACCTTATTTACTCCCCTTTGGTTGGGCTACTACGGCCAGCGGTTGCGATGTTAGTGTACTATACTGCATTTCCGCAGGAGCTGTACGAGGGTTGTTACGCGAGTATAGGGAAAGTGTGGGGAAGCATCTGCTTGAAGGGCCCAAAATGTTGTCTGGGTGACTCACCAACAAATTCAGCTTTTGATATACGTCCTAAAAGTAGTTCTTATGTTACGCCAATAAGCTAGGCTGTGTTGGGCATGTTTTTGTTTTACCACAATAGTGGCGTTTCCTGGTTGGCCAGAAAGCGGTTTTAGTTGGACACATTGCACGTTGGGCAATCTGGTTGGCGCGAGAGACTTTACAAACCACCCAACAATTAACAATAATCGAGATTTCCTTGTTGCAAGCAGCAACAATCTACTGACTGCTTTTCCAGAAGAACTGACGTTTGACCTAAGTGAGGAACCAGAGGAATGAGGCTTCCGTAGTACAAATATTCTTGGAATGAAGTTAAAGGTTTTAGAATAAACAGTAACAGATTTACCGGCTATTGGGAAATTTATGGTCACAGTGAACTGGATATGAAACGTCGTATCATTCCACTTTTGTAATATTCTACTGGCGTGCACGTGTGTTATTTCTTCGTTAGATGAAATTAATCAAAGCTCCGTCCGCTGTTCAGTAGTACATGTTTAAAGGAGTTCAAGAAACCCTGTTTCAGTCCTCGAAATTCATATTACAAACAAAGCCAGCTGATTTGTATGAATTATCCTTACCAGAATTCGAGTTGTTTGTTTTATTACGCTAAATCTTTGCCACAAATCGGATCCTCAACTTTGCCTCGAACGTGAATCCCTCAGCTTGAACTTAGCTGCGACTGTATTCTGTGGTCTTATCTTCTGTTTCTAACCTTTTGGTGTAATTCAGCTGCAGCTGTTGGTTCATTGTTCAATTTGGATTCTCAGAGCCCAGAAGGAACACCATTGGGGTTTGGTTATTGTAAAATTGCTTAATTTGTGGCATATGGTACGACAGCCATGTGGAATCGACTTTGTTTGGAGCTGCTTCTGAACTGATAGCTATGTGTATCCCAAAATTCCGATTGGCTTGACTCCACTATATCACTTAATTGTTAACGGTACCCCCGGAAAACTGATTTAACGTCAAAACCACAGAAGAAATAACAAGGCCAACAGCAAAAGTGGTCCGCATAAAATGATAATTTGGTACCTCAAGTGAGAAGCTGCTGTCCTTACTGCTTTCCTGGAGCAATGCAAAATAAAATGGCTTTGTTTACTGCTCTTACTTCGCCTCATTCACCCTCAAGATGTTGTCTGTTCTGCCGGACGGTCCTAATTCATGTAGGGTAGATTTAAGGGATCGACAAGGATGCACCAGGTTGGGGAACGATGCTAACAATGGAATATATCGAAGACGTGAAATTAGTTAATTGCGGATGAAGTTGTAGTGACCACGATCGTTTTGAGAAAATGACTATTTTCTGGACACCACTTTGGATCTGTTTTCTCCACGATCTTTTCTGACGTTTGACATTGACCTCAGTGTTCTCCGGTTGCCTACGTTTTACTGGACTGACTTTTCCGAGGTTTCCGTCGACCTCGTTTCAAATCACTTTCACTTTCGGTCGTTCGCTCGCGGTTCGCTCTCAGCACAGCCGTCGCGTTTCGTTCCGTTTTCCGTTCGGTGTATTTCTCGTATCGGTACTGTTTCGGTGCCACGATATAAAGAATACATCTAGCATCTGCAAACCGACTGACGTCTTCCCTATTCGTCCGATAGAGGGGATATCGTTGGTATTCGCTGCTAGTTCCGATAGGAGACACGTTCGTCAGCCGCTCCCGAACGTCTTCTATATTGGTGAGCCCAAGAACTTCCAGAACCTCCTGGATTATTCGCCCGCCCGGTGAGTCTGTGATTTATCGCTGTTTCACGTCCTCCTTTCGTTGCACGATATATATTTTTTACGATATATTATCGCAACACAAGCACGCCAGAGGATGAGATGCAGCTCGACACAGACCTCACTTTTTCTGCGGTTGCTTTTAGGCACGGGCATTGCAGCTCGAACAGATGTACACCGAAGCACAGGATTGTTTTCTAACATTCCGCACGATTTTCAGTCTTTGTTTATTGAATTCCCCATATTGATCAAACCATTTGAAGAGATAGACACAGTGACCGAACGTATGGCACACCACATTGTCACTAACGGACCACCAGTAACGGCACGACCTCGCCGACTGGCACCGGACAAACTGGATTTCGCCAAACGTGAGTTTGACACTTTACTTTCTAAAGGTATTGTTCGTCCTTCTCACAGTCCATGGGCCTCACCTCTACACTTGGTTCTTAAGAAAGACGACATAAGATGGCGATCATGTGGCGACTATCGCGCACTAAATTCGGTTACCCGTTACGACAGTTATCCGATTCCTCACATACACGACATCACGGCATCACTTCACGGCATGACTGTATTTTCTAAGATCGATTTGGTGCGAACCTATCACCAGATCCCAGTCGCCACTGAAGATGTCGAGAAAACCACTGTCACGACTCCTTTTGGTTTGTTTGAGTTCCTACGTATGCCTTTTGGTTTGCGAAATGCTGCTCAGACATTCCAGAGGTTTATCGATAGCATTACACGAGACTTGGAATTTGTTCACCTCTATATCGATGACTTGCTAATCGCACCGTCGAACGTAGATGAACATTTCCAACACTTGTCTCTACTATTTCAACGTTTGTCCGAACATCGAAAAGTAGTCAATCCTGATAAATGTGAACTTGGCAAACCGGAACTCGTGTTCATCGGTCACAAGATCACTCGAGAGGGTATTAAGCCTTGAGAGGATAAAGTGCGTGCTAGTCTAGAATACGCCGCACCGTCATCAACCAAGGAGCTTAAGGCATTTTTGGGGTTAGTTAACTTTTATCGTCATTTCATACCCCATGTCGCTGAACGTTTGCTTCCATTAACTGACCTACTTCGTGGCAATCCATGTAAGTTGTCTCTTGCGGATGCCGCACGAGTAGCGTTTTCAGAGATTAAAGCGACATTAGTTCAGACCACGCTCCTAATGCACCCAGTTCCGTCCGCCACGCTAAACATAGCGGTGAATGCATCCGACTTTGCCATCGCAGCCACCCTGCAACAGTCTGTTTCTGGGATCTGACAGCCATTAGAGTCCTTCTCTCGACGCATCAGTCCCACGGAAACCAAATATAGTGCTTTTGGTCGCGAACTGCTGGCTGCATATAATGCCATTAAGCACTTCCGCCATGCAGCCGAGGGTCGATATTTCATCCTCTTTACAGACCAGAAGCGTCTGACGTATGTATTGCATACTAAGTCTGATCGTTACTCTCCACGAGAAGTCAGACATTTAGACCATATTCCTCAGTTCACGACTGACCTACGACACGTTAAAGGTGAGTCGAACTGCGTTGCAGATGCTTTGTCGCGTATTCCGCTTAATGCCATCAAATCTCCTGTTTTAGATATCCCTGCCATGGCTACAGAACAGGCACAGGATTCCCCATGTATGGAAGCCTCTCAGTCATCGTCGCTAGTGTCAGTCCGTACCTGTGGCCACTGGTGCTGGGACTATACTCTGCGTCATGTCTACTGGCCTACCTTGACCAGTCGTGCCCTCTACATATCGACGTCTCGTGCTCGATACACTACATGAACGTTCACTCCCAGACATCGCAGCCAGTCTCCGGTTAGTAGCTGCACGATACGTCTGGCCGTCCATGAATAAAGATGTTCGTATGTGGGCAAAACAGTGCCTACAATGTCAACGATCTAAAGTGCATAGGCACGTAGCTTCGCCTATCGGTACTTTTGCTACGCCTGATGCTCGCTTCGATCATATCCACGTAGACATTGTGGGTCCATTGACCCCATCACACGGGTATACCTATTTATTAACGTGCATCGATAGATTTACGAGGTGGCCCGAGGCTATTCCCATCTCTGTCGTCACGGCCGAATCAGTGGCTCGACATTTGATAGAACGATGGATAGCTTCATATGGTTGTCCTTCCACAATCACTACCGATCGAGGGCAACAATTTGAGTCCCATCTATTCTCTTCAATAACTCACATGCTGGGTACGGAACGCATTCGCATGACCGTGTGCCATCCGGCATCAAATGGTTTAGTCCAACTTTTTCATTGCCATCTCAAAGCGGCTCTTAAAGCGCGCGAGAGCTCCGACTGGTACGAAACGTTACCGCTAGTTCTGCTTGGTATCAGGACTTACATAAAGACAGATATCCAATGTTCCACCGCAGAAATCGTCTACGACACGACATTACGACTGCCCGGGGAATTCTTCACTCCACGGAGTACAGACTCACTTGCCGTACAGACTTACGTTCACCGTTTATCTACGTACGTGCAAAATCTCGCTCCGGCGCAGACTCGGATGCAGCGACGACAGGTTTTGTTCCAACCGAACTCGAAACTTGTTCACATGTATTCATTCGTGTTGATTCGGTACGTAAACCATTACAACAACCTTACGAAGGCCTATTTCGCGTGATTTCTCCTCACGATGAGACCTTCAAGGTTGATCGACTCGGTCGCGTCGATATAGTTAGCATCGATCATCTCAAAGCTGCGTACGTTCATGAAGGCGTGTCGCCCGCTGACATGAGATTCGATGTTAACCCGGCACTGCCTGTTGACGACACTTCCGTGTCACGTCAAGGTCTGCAGTTAGCGTTGCCTGCTACTACTTCGAATGAGGCTATCGTCTCATGTTCAAGTCAGCAGCCAGTTGGCCCTGCTACGTCCTCGAATGAGAATACTGTCTCACGTTCAAGTCAGCAGAGCACGCCTACGCACCCGTCCGTGAATGAGGCTCCCGTCTCACTTTCCGGTCGGAAGATCGTTTGCCCAGCACGTTTTCGCGACTAGGTCAAACACGACCTTAACCATTGCACTTCGCAGTAATCACTTTCGTGTTTATCGTTTCGACACGATTTAACATACCTCATTAGTTATTACCGTATTCTAGTCAAGTCCATTGCGGTTGCTACACCAGATTTTCGTTTCTTTTCGTTTCACGGAACCTCGCCATATGGTACGCTTCGCTGGTC
Organism: Fasciola hepatica; assembly: GCA_948099385.1. Taxonomy (NCBI): domain Eukaryota; kingdom Metazoa; phylum Platyhelminthes; class Trematoda; order Plagiorchiida; family Fasciolidae; genus Fasciola; species Fasciola hepatica. Next base: position 4,393,573 of record CANUEZ040000016.1, read on the forward strand.
CCACGAAATTTGGAGAATTTTGGCACCAACGTTTGCATTCTGGATCGGCCTTGTCGTTCTCGTTCCTGGCCATTTACGAACCTATCGATTTGGCTTCCGGATATCATATTGGTTAACGGTTATCCGACGCTGGACGTTATTGGTGTGGCACACCTTGATGACGATTCACGCAACCGATGTCATTGGCAACGAATCTGGTTTACGCTCGACCATCATCCTACGGTTCCTGCATACCACGGATTTTGCCCGTCAGCATCCTACAGCGCAGCTACATGCACGTATTTTGCACGCATTCGCGCACACGAATACCGTTTGTATGCCTTTTCCTCCTTGCCAATTTTTCGAAAGCTTTCCGTGCTTTCTAGCGGGGGATGCTGTAATGACCTCGATATTTTTGAGAAAATGACTATTTTCTGGACACCACTTTGGATCTGTTTTCTCCACGATCTTTTCTGACGTTTGACATTGACCTCAGTGTTCTCCGGTTGCCTACTTTTTACTGGACTGACTTTTCCGAGGTTTCCGTCGACCTCGTTTCAAATCACTTTCACTTTCGGTCGTTCGCTCGCGGTTCGCTCTCAGCACAGCCGTCGCGTTTCGTTCCGTTTTCCGTTCGGTGTATTTCTCGTATCGGTACTGTTTCGGTGCCACGATATAAAGAATACATCTAGCATCTGCAAACCGACTGACGTCTTCCCTATTCGTCCGATAGAGGGGATATCGTTGGTATTCGCTGCTAGTTCCGATAGGAGACACGTTCGTCAGCCGCTCCCGAACGTCTTCTATAAAGTAATAATATGCCTTACGACTAGCCAGATGGCTGCTGTTAATCCGCAAATGACTGACTTAAGGAAGGATACAAATCTGTCAAACACCATAAATCGCAGTGACTGTATGGACATCGCGGAGCACCTAATTATCCAATGGCAAGACCTTTGTAGCAGTCAAGAGGTAAGCAAATGTGAGATATCACACCATCGCCCTCCATCGGATTTTCCCCATATGCATGGAGGTTGACTGAATTTTGTTCAATACCGGTTGTTTCCGCCGTAAAAACTGGCATTTGACTGAATTGTACCTAGATTGAATCTTCCCAGACTCAAGTTTTAAGCAAACAGTGTCGCATTTCTGGACTCTCCGATGAATTTCCTCTATGACAAATTGAAGACACTGCCGCTACGTTGCTTCACACTCAAAAATTTATTCGCGGTTGAACTAGCTAAGTTCATTTCTCCGGTCCGTAAGCAGAACCTGTCCATTAGGGCATTCCTTCTCAACTTGAGACATGAGCTTCCAAGTGTGGCCATGGTGCACAGTCGAATGATCAACTTCGAGATCACTTGAATGTTAGAATAAGCATACCAGAATTTCATTTTGGAGCACAAAAACTATCTTTGAGAAGGACCAGAATGTCATATCCATAACTGCACCTGTTGGCTGTGCTGTTTTGTTCAAATCAACTAGACGCCATGAAGAAATGCAAGCCAAAGACTATGCTACGGTTGAAACCTTCCATTGATTACGGCACCTGTGGTGTTTATCCCGCTTCCGTGCAGAAATTGTTTGAAGAAAGTGCATCCCGTAGACGTGTACACTCCAGGCTTCCTTGTCCCCGCAGCATTTCCCGGAGTTTGCATCCTATGTTAGGACTTGCCACAAATATTAATATCGTTCTTTGACAAGTAAAATTTCGTAGCATGGCCGTTAACCTAAAATCACCTTGAGATGAGGTTTATTTCCTTGCTAAAAATGCTGTTGGTAACACTTCGTCTCACTTTATTTCGAAGTTGTTTACTTCGAACTGCGATTCTCGTAGGTTTATCGTTGCAGAGGACAGTTTCGAGTCCACCAATTTGAGAAAGTGTCTCAAATCTTTTTCCTTGATGCACATATTTGGTCCATTCAGGTCACGATCCGGGGTATCACTGGTCATTCTCTATCAGATTTGGGCTCCAGCACCATTTTGTTTCAGGTTTGCAACGGCTTCCACTCCGCAAGAATTTCTCATTTCCGGTTCTGGTCCGTCTTTCCTGGGTCTAAAAACTGTCCCTCGGTTACATGCTAATATTTCTTTGTTCAGCACTCGGGCTGACGTTTTCTCTCACCCCTTCGACACCATATTATTCAATGCTCCGAGGTTGCTGATGGGACACATATCGTGTATTGGACTGGAAGTGTCTGGGGCCCCGATATCCATCAAAAGGCACATCATACCTTCTGGCCACACGAGCCCGTTTGCCTAGCCGTAAAATCTGTGTGTGAAAAAGTTGCAGTCACACCAGTTAAATTCTCTGGCTGAGCCACGTCTGCCGCAGCTCCCTTAAAGTCAGGGTACAAAACCCAATGTATGTGTGATGGTTACAATTTGGCCCTTAGAAAAAGACTGCTCCAAGGCAAGTGTACCACCTAAAATGGGAGAATGTGCATTATCATCTTTCGAGTTCCATGGTCCTACCTAAGATTGGTCTCTTGGGTGCCTATATAACAGTACCACTTGATGGGAGATTCTGTTCGCTGACAGTCATCAATACTTGTGGGGCTTTCACGCGTATAAATTTCTATCTTTTGGCCTGTATTTGTCGCCTGCTTTGGTTCAACAGTCACTTAATTCAATACTTCCCAGTCCCAACGGAGTTGAGTATATCAAGACCATGTAGTTGTCCATGATTCATTCGTATTGATCTACGATTTCGTTCTTTGTTTTTGTATCAGAAGGATTTCTCCAGTTCATTGTTTCAATCAAACTGCGATACCTAGCAAATTTCGCATGTCCCATCTTTTCCTACTCATCGCTTTTGCAAAACTTTCTTTTGTTTTACTGAACTAATGAAGGGTCGTTTTCAAAGTAACTGCAAGCGGTTACTGCGAACTGTTCCCGTCACGTTGAGGTAGCGTTCTGTGGTCCAACAGAGTGTTATTTGAGAATTCGGTTTCACTTTGATTGGGTGCTCGATAGTTGGGTTGCCATTTGCGGTAAAGTACAGCCATTTATACAAAGATACAGCCCAAGGCAACCGGTACGCGAATTTATGAATTGTACAGCAAAATAGGGAACTATACGGCTAAATAAATCATATGGAGGGTGAAGCTCGAATTCCATTTATATACCCAAATTGTGATGTAAATAGGTATGGTTTATGCAACTCACTCGGGAAAATACCAAGCCTAATTACTAAATATAAATATTTACAGTGGAACCTGTATCTATTTATGTATGTTCAGTTGGTAATATATATATATATATATATATATATATGTACACGTCAAAACATATATGCATATGTATATACGTGTATAAATATACATATGCGTGTGTGTACACGTGAATACATATATGTATATGCAAATGAAGAATATCCATTCACACTCCAGAGGATTTAAATTAGATACTAGTGAACATATAACATCGGAGTGTACAAGTATGGGGACGAGTGGGCAGAGGAGTACCAGGTACTTATACCTGATGAGCGGCAAAGGCCGTGAAACCGGTCAAGTTTTTTCAGGGAAATTTTGTCCACAAGTTTGCATATTACTTACTATCATTATGAGCGCTTTTACATGCAGCCTCGTTGTTCGTTGGGTTAGCAGTGACCCAGACATGAATAATTGAGAAATCACCGTTGTAATTCATTTGTGGGCTCTCCATTGGAGAGTATGTAAGGTTGATTAGACCTTACATCGCGGTTTCCTTAGTAAACGCGTGCTTCGGTCCTTTGTACTGCGTGGACCACCTGCACGTTACTCTAATGCGCGGCACTGCACAAATATGTTAACCAGAACAGTATTCTCCACGACCCGTGAGAACGAGAAGGCGATTGGGAGAGATAGTGGTTAGCGTGTATTTGGGAGCGTGCGTGAGAGCGTGCGCAAGAGCAACGGTCAAATGGCCACCGCGCTTGGCAGTCAGCGTTCAGTTAAACAATAAACGTGGTAAAAGTATGAACGAAGATGGCAACCGCTACAGGGGCCTCCTCCTAGAAGTCCGACGGAGTTGGGCTTCGATCGTGATGGTAAGCCGGAACTATTGGTTGTCCAGGAACTCCTCATAGCTTCTCCGTTATATTGTTGTTGACGTCGAACGACTGCTGATGAGTTTACCGGTGCCTGCACTCTCGAGGTCCGATGTGCGTGGGTCCAATTGTGTTTTGGCGCCCGCGGGTCTCATACGAATGCAAGCCGGAAAATGCCTCGTCAGGTCCATCCAAAAAGGCGTCCAGTTGCCGTCTCCAGTGCCAGGCTGACCAATCGTCCCGTTGTCCAGTGAGCGGTTGGCTCCTTGAACGTGCACGGGAGTCAGCCAGGCTACGGATGAAGCCAATGTGACTTGTTAGATCCGTCTGAGAGAGGGCAAGGTAAACTGGAACAAAATAGCGCCTGAGGGCGCGGGCGGATGTTGGACCGTAATAACAACACACGAACGATGTTCGGTGTTGTTGTAGTCGCTAGGAGACCAGAAGAAAATGAAACCATAACTACAGATTGTAATTTCACGGGTCTGTTTTTTTGGCAAATCCATGGCGAAAAAAAAATCACGACGAATTAGACACACAAAATATGTATGGACGAAAAAAAAATTATTTGGTAAACCAACCGAAAAAAAAATCAAGATAGGGAAACAATAAAACACACAAAAACGTACGCAGACGGGACCTTGAACGGTAGAAAACAAGGAAACTCACGTGACCTGAGGATCACGTCGGGCTCACCAATTGTAAGGTTGATTAGACCTTACATCGCGGTTTCCTTAGTAAACGCGTGCTTCGGTCCTTTGTACTGCGTGGACCACCTGCACGTTACTCTAATGCGCGGCACTGCACAAATATGTTAACCAGAACAGTATTCTCCACGACCCGTGAGAACGAGAAGGCGATTGGGAGAGATAGTGGTTAGCGTGTATTTGGGAGCGTGCGTGAGAGCGTGCGCAAGAGCAACGGTCAAATGGCCACCGCGCTTGGCAGTCAGCGTTCAGTTAAACAATAAACGTGGTAAAAGTATGAACGAAGATGGCAACCGCTACAAGTATCCATTCATACTCCGGATGATTCAAGCCAGATACCAGTGAACGTATATGTATATGCACTAGTAAATACATATATGTTTATGCATGTATGTATGTATGTATACATATACATATATATATATGTTTATATAAACATGCGCATACTTAAATGGCCACAAAGATAACCACACATGTATACGGAATGCTTATCTGGATTTAGTCCATCCCCTCCAGCCTGAACGATTTTATGTGTCCTTTACCGCAATATTGTAAGAATGGACGCACCTAAGCCAACCTTTGGTTGCGCAAGCTAAATCCTACGCTCATGAGGAAGCACGACGCCTATTAGGCGCACCTGTCTACACATGACACATCCTAATCGCAATACGTTGCACCTAGCGGATGAACCCATTATTTAACGAATGCAAAAAGGAAGACAACATGAATAATAAGAAAAGCATTGAATGATGGTGGTTCAGTAATACGAAATGATCCGTGCCGGAGTTCTACGGTCAAAAAGAGAGATCTAACAGCGTCCAGCACCCTCGATGTTGTGATGTTTTGCCTTGTTCTGTCTGTAAAGTAGAGATGGAAACAATTTTTATCTGCCTTTACTTAGTACAAGACAAAGTGAAAATCGTAATTTTAACTCACTCATCTTTCATCAGGGATGGCAGCCATACAGTGGACGCAATCATAGTTCTCCTCGTTTCCGAAGTATGCACATTGGTGGTGCTTCCAACGCGAGCAACGGCTGCACTGCCACCCCTGGCTTTCCTGGTCCAAATCCACCTCGGGATCCTGAAGATGACAGAAGCTGCACTCTCCTTCCACTATCAGTGAACGCGGCTTTTCCAGATGGCGCCGTTTCTCCTGAATCCGGTATTGTGCGGAGGTTGTAGTATGTAAACGTCGGAACTGTACCAGCTGCAGCGGATGTTTTATCAGCCAAATGTCTTGTTCATCCGTGTTTCTAGGCACTACTGTCGCCTTACTTTTTGAGGAAGTAGCAGCGACCGGTACATTTGACGTGCTGGTATCTGCTTAACGCTAGGCATACGCCTTGGGTCACTCAGTTTCCCCAGGTACCTATTAACAGTGTGATGGTCTCCCCAGTTTACCTTTGTATCGGTAGTCTTGTCAATGCAGCTTATGTCGAAACCTCGGTCGGATCCCATGAATGTGGCCAAGTTTTTCAGCCGATAAACATAACATAGTCATTTTTCGTTATCCGAGCTTCCTAAAGCAACCCATATATCCTCCCTGACGTCTTCGCTGACGGACAACTTATGACTGTGGTTATACTGGGGTGGAATTTCCGTCAACAACCATGTTGGCATTGCAACCGACAACGGTAGTCGAACGTCTACAGCCCATCGACCTACTGGTAGTCTATGGAATCCATATCCTATTTGTCAGTCACATGAAAAATGTGACTGCATGAAATCGGCCACTGTTTAAAGAAGCAACAGGTGCAAATAAGGTAAAGACCTACTATAACAGCCTTTTTGCATGACCGACGGCACATGAGCAACCATCTGCCTCCATTAAGAACAATGCTGCTGGTCTGATGCAAAGCATGTGTTTCTCAAGTACTACACGAGAGATAGTACTTGATCGGGTCAGAAACCCTGAGTATCCATTCGTTCCAAAGGAAGATCGGAAGGAACTAACTAGCTTCCTACTTAGTCTGCGGCACCTAGCTTCATCTAAATCCTCTGTTCGTCCTAAAATTCTAGTGAAAAAATCTGTTAGAGACGATCTGGCAGACAGCTCTTCCTTTAGGTGACGATTCTCAACCACGGCCCTGTTGGTAGTAAACGTACCTAAGGTTTCCATATTCATTAAACTATAGCCCGCCCACGTTGCTTCGTTTGGTAACCAAGTGCGGTTCAAGTAGTTTATGGCTTCTGCTCTGCGGCCAAGAATGGCGGCCTTAAACCTACCAAATACAACCTTATTGGAGGCGTAAACCAAATTATGCATCCACTGATGGATGCTTTGTTTGTCATTTAATGACAAGCCATGCTAGCAGTGACAATGACGCTTCATATACCTAAGAACATGGAACCGACAAAAAACGAATTGTGCTCCCGGATACGTAACTGCAAATCCATTGTGCCGTGCTAGTCTTCACGTTGGCTGTGCCCGGTAATCTGGCTCTCGTTTCTGTGATTGCACGCAGAAATCTTGCACTACTCTCGTTTGAGAGCAGGGCGCAGCGTACTGAATGACCTAGGCCACTACGGTCTATCAACAGGCACGGCCAAAAAAGGTAGCCACCGCAGTTCAGCTGGTAGGTGGCATCAGCTAGCGGTACCTCACTATATTTATCCGCTAGAGCCTTCACGGTCCATGGAATATGAAACGCGAACCTGACTACACCTTCCCGCGATATGATTCGTAAGCAACCCTTGCCAGTCGTTGATTTTTGAACCTTCGCAATATCAATCGGGCTATCTACGGCATTGCCCTAGCCCCTCATATAGTAGATATCCCTTACGGTGAACAACCGGCTGAACTTCTGGCGAGCTTATTCACATATTTCACTGGATCTACGGAAAGTACCCATCAGTTCTATTATGTGGGACTCTTGTTCGGGAGTCAAACGCCTATTCGTCAAACTATCCCCTTTTTGCCAGCTAACTTCACCATTCTACCTGAAATTACCTGCAACCAAGGTCTTTACAAAACAGAATACCAGCCATCTGTAGCCAACCAGAACTTGAATAATAATTTCTTTATCACATATACAAAAAACGCTTATCTCTGCACTCTTCCAACTTCTGCCCAGCCGCATCAGTAGCCTGGTTCTTCGACGGCTCCTCTTTGGAAGTCCCTTCTGCGTCCGCACTCCATTCACGTTCCTCAAAAGTTTACTGCATTCCTTGTGAATTTTTTCTCTTTCATGTGAACTTGCGTATGACACGGAAATCACCTGCACAAAAGGTCTGTCTTATTATCACGTTTGACTCACTTGCATTTATTTTAAATGCTCCCCTCCACAATTAGTTACCCATTGCTGGATCAATGTTCTTTATTTCGCTGGCATCTCTGACTGAACGTTGATAGCCTCATGCGAACTTTACTTTTGATCTTGCTTTTTGGTAAACCTCCCGCCCGGTTACTCGTAAGTGACCGTTCAGTTATCCAGTTTGTACACCCTTGCGTGCATTTCTAGATGCCGTGACCCGTCGCAGCCAGTTTTCGGCACCCATATGGCATATCGTGTATAACTCCTGCCTCAACTTGCTGTCCATGTTGTGATATCCGATCTATTGTTTTTCTGGTCCTTGCGACCACTGCACATTTTAACATTCTCCAGTGCCGTTTACATCAGCATTCCCACTTTTGTCGAGCTATCCACATCTCCCTCTCCGAATTCGAGACCGCTTCATAATTCCCGCTTTATCCACTACCACTTTAGTTCACTCAAACACTACACAACTTTACTGTCTTGTTTCGGTTACTGTGCGATTCCTGAATTCAAAAATTGTGAATACCTCACATTGTTATGCATCGCTGTGCTCTCTGACCCTGCCTTGTGCATGTGCTCTGATCACGGTCAAGAAATATACAGTTATCACTATCATTATCATTATGACGAGGGTAGAACCTATCGCTGATTAGATGGGAATCATGGTTATGCTGCAAAAGTTGACCAATGACTTTGTGTTGCGTTCCAACGACACGGATCTTAACGAAGGCCGGGCGTTGAGTATTCTGATATCTGAAATGTTAAGACAGAATTACTGTGCGCCGCCTACACGATGGCGGTCCTAGTTCGGCGTCGATTGTGAACGCAGCGTAGTTTAGCCCGGTAGTATAGAAACTGTTTTGGCAGTGCATCGGGTTGCTTACTAAGCCAGTTCTCAGCACTCACGCTCTCATAAACGTAAAACGAGGTGAAAGTCTGCCGCTGAAATAACCGAAAGTCTTCCTCGAACCTTGAGACCAAATAATAGATATCTTTACCTTTTGGGAACTCTCAGAGTCATCAACGAGAACACGTGCAACGGCCATTACAGTCAACGGGTCTGAGCGGTACCAGCCTTGCACAACCTGTATGTACTAGGTAGTGGCTGACTTAAACAAAAGTCGCCGAAAAAGTAAGAACATCATTCCTATTTTCCGCGAAAATGACTTCATCAACTCAAATCACCTTCTTTAATATTCACGAATAACGCCAGTTCGGCCATCATTAGGGTTGGATCACAAGACACTTTCATCACTTTGCTTGTAAGCGCTCCGAGGTTGGCGGCTCTGAAAATCGAAATGAAGTCTCAAATGTTATTTTTAGAGCACTCGCCGCAATCTGGCGGCAAACTGGAATTATTAAGCCACTTTCGAAAGACGTACAATCAACTGACAGGAATCTGAACTGAACTGAACTAGAGGTGCAATTTTGTTCGGCTGGTTAGGTTACAATCGTCTGAACATTGTGAACAAACTGCTAGTCAACTTTCGTTCCTGTTGCGCTACAGTTTTGTACATCAGGGTTTGTTACCACACTCCATTTTTCCCTCTCTTCTATCGAGCCTCCACATAATTGGTGAACCTGATGTGATTCTCTCACATTTCCCGAGATTGCTCTTGAAAGTTTCCATTTGGAGTTGCGTTTTAAACATTTTCATCATAGATTCCACAGTAAAACCGGACGATCATACCAATTCTGAGAGTAGCTCCAACAGCACTTCCATAAAGCTCCCCATGTTTAGCTCTTCGGATCCCCGGGTGTGGCTCATACAGATTGAGGCTTATAACCACTTTCGCTAAGTAACATCTCAGGTCACCATGTCCTCATATTTTCTGAAACAACCTCCCACCAAAAAAGCCCCCGAGGTGCACAAAGTGGAATACAGGAGGACTTCAAAATAAGCCAAAAGCTATAACTTTCGACAAATTAAAAACTCAAGGTCTGACGGTCTGCTCGAGTGTCATCGAGTGAGGTTCGTTAAAAGCCCGGACTAAGTAAATGGCGCCGGAAATAACAAAAGCTGTCGGAAATTCAAAAACATTTAAAGGAATTGTTGTTGATCTTTATAAAAAGAACCATCTGTCAACTGAAGTATAAAGAGTCGCTTTCACTCCGCAGAAAATGATAGGTAACCGGTGTGCCAAGAGGTATCAGCACGGGAGTAAATCGGGAGCTTAGACGGCCGTGTAAAGTGGAGGCTGGACACCGGCGTAATCGGATGTACGGTTGACACATATCGGAGGGGGGGGGGACTACAGGTGTGGTGATGGAAGGAAACTGCCGGAGGAAAAAGGTGAGTGCACAGTGGACCATTAGCTTCATATAGGGTTAGTAAAGAAGTGTCAAAGCCAAAGTGGGTGATTAGTCGGCATGGACTTCGTGGCTTCAACCCTCACAGGGGTGTTTGGTTTATGCTAGAGAGGTGAGGGAGCAGGTGGTAGGTAAGTGCACTTCGACAAACGAACTCTGTGCAAAGTGTACCAAGCGAAACTGGCCGCTGAATAAAGCTGCGTAGCGCATATCTCGGAAAGCCGCGGTGGATCTACCTATGAAATAAAGTGCACCAGCCGGCGACGATAGTGGCGGAGTTCAGATGGTAAGCTTAAGGCTGCAGCACTAAAACCAACGACCTCGCAGGGCGAAAGAAAACCAGAAAGGTTGTTGGCTGGCTCCTGCGTTACATGCACCATTTTGTTGCAAAACATCGGGTTAGTAAACTGTCACCGTAATAACCGCGGAGAAACAGACCACCGCCTAACATCAAAGACATCTGGTGAATGGAAGCCGCCGATACCCCATTGGGAAAGTCGGCCGAAACAGCAGAGAGTGCATCAGTATTTTGTACGCCAACAGTGAATCAAGAAGATGCTACACCTATCAAGCCTGATCGGCTGGACGGTCTTACCCAGCGGTAACATGGAATGTGACTGCAGATCGAGGCTGTCAGCCGTTCACGAAGGCGCCTCGTTCACAATCCAGTTCCACCTCTCTCTCCAAGCTGGCAGCCAATCAAATAGAAGAAAATCACAAGTTTTTATCATCGTCGGTTCGGGGAAAATGAGTGAAGCGCACTTAGCACTGCGCTCAAGAAGCCCAACATGCAAGTCCCCGCAGAAGCAAGGAAACGGCCATCCAGCCAGCAGAGCCACAGCTGTAGCTAACAAATCGGAAAGTCGCCTGTTATTTACGTACTAGAAATTACCACAATCACAACAAAAAGAAGCCGTGCCACAGCTCGCCGAATTCTTCTCAACCCGGGGAAGCCGAGGATAGAGAGGGCTGAGTTTGAACTTGTTGGCCCCCGGAATTATCCGTCCTCCGAAGAGTCCATAGGCTTCTCCACCGTGCAAAGTCCCCAAATCAACTCCCGATGATTAGAGGCCTTGTGGTGAATATCGAGCACTACACAACGTCACGAACCCCATGCCCACGATTTTCCTTCCGGCTTATTGGGCAAAACCTTTTTTTCCAAAATCAATCTAGTCAAGGCCCACTACCGAATTCCGATGAACTCGGAGGGTATAAGAATCCGCTAATATCACACCTTTTGGTCAGTTTGAATTATTTTACATGCCTTTCGATTTGGGGAATGCTGCACAAATCTTCCAGCGGTTGGTAGGCAAAGTCCCTCGAGACACTGATTTCGTGTTCGCCCATATTGACGATTTTCTGATTGCTAGTAAATGCGCAGCTAAACACTCCTGTCATAAGGACGAAGATTCTCGGGGACTCAACTAGTGGTATTTTCATCAATACTGCCGAGTGCGTTTTTGGACTCCCAAGCCTTGACTTCCCGGGACACCGCGTTGACAGCCACGGCATCACACTATCGCCGTAGAACATTTGTGCCGTCCCCTGCTACCCACTTCCAGGATCTATAAAGGTTGCACAGGTTCCTCGGTACTGTAAATTACTATCAATGTTCCATCTCCAGCTGTGAAGGAGCTCCAAAACCCCCCGATAATTTACTCCAAGGCGATCCCAAAATATCACCTTCTCAGAAGCTGCCAAGGGAGAGTTTGCAAATGTGAAATACATCTTGTCACGTGCCACTTCCCTGACACATGAAGGGTCCAACAATGAATATACTCTTGCTTTCAGGACTAATTTTTCCTAGACAACAGTTGGCACCCTTTAACAACAAGATGGCAACAACGGAAAAGAGCAGTCATGATTTTCCCGGTAATTGAAGCCCGCTCAGGTTCGGTATGGTATCTTCGGTGGGGGGTTGGAGGCTGCTTACTTTGCTGTGAAAACTCTCGGCATGTGCCCCTAGGTTGCTGCTTCTGCTTCCTTATAGACCGACATTGTACAGTCTCCAGGAGGTGACGGATAGCTATCCGCATGAGGAGATGAGGCACTTGAAATATATCTCAAGATTTTCAGCGGACTTGCCGCACGTATGTGGTTCTGATGATTTTGTGGCTGACAATTTGTCTTGAGCGCACTCCACTCATTTGTCGTCATCTCTACCTGGTTCTGCTATTGTCGGTCACATCCACTCAGTTTCATACCCCGGAAGTCGGTGTTTTGTGAAACTTATTACTCATCGTCTCATTTGGCCTAACACACTCAAGGAACTTCGCCATTGGGCGAAGCAGTGTTTATGACTCCACTGTTCTAAACGTTTCCGCCACACGATCACCATACTCAGTAAATTTCCTTAGCCTGACTGTTGTTCCCAGCGCGTTCACATACATTCAGCAGGTCTTCTTTCATTTTCCGGTGGCTTTGCTTTCATTTTGACAAGGGCTGGCCTTTTTGCCCTCTGGCCCCACGCTGGTCTCATCGAAGATGTTTCTGCCGAAACGGTTGCACCAACTTCTGTGGACACTTGGTTCGGCTCTTTCGTAGTGCTTGCAACTACTGCTTCGGTAAAGGAGCTCAGTACATGTCTTCACCTTTCCGTGATCCACATCGGATTATTGATTGCGAAAGGCTTAAAGCTACAGCGCGTCATTTAGCGTTCAACTTCGTGGTCGAGTTTCTCCATGGCCAACCGAATGTTTCCATCATGGCAGCTCCGTCATTTACTTGAAGAGAGAAACTTCCCTGTGCACTCCTTGACATTGACAACACATTCAGGGGGGATTTCCATTACATCCCAGCCGAACTTGTTTATGGCACTAACTTGCTTCTGCAAGTCCATATGTTAATTGACCATACAACGTCAGATCTAGACCCGGAATCATGCGTCACGCTTAACCAATCGCAAGCCATCCTCGACCTACGGCTACACGACATTTTGTCCGCCCAGAGGGAGCTTCTCATGATTTTCCCACTTGCCCTTTTGTTTCCATCTGGGTTGAAGCCCTTCGTAAGCTTCTTCAACCTCCATGTGGTGGTCTTTTTTATGCTTACAAACGTTGCAATAATTACTTAGTCATTGATCACGGAGGACGCCATGGTTCCATAAGCGTTGACCGTCTTAAAATAGCTTATGCTGAGCCTAGATCTAAATCAGATCCGGTCATCGCTTCATCCACCCCACATCTTTAGATCCTTTCCATTCACTCCTATCAGCACCGTAATCAGCTTTGAAACGACCACGATGGACTCCATTGAGGTTCATTTTCATCATCACAGGACCCACAAGAGGCTCATATAGCTCAAGAGACTGGCTTCGGCAGAACTACTAATCTTACGCTTCTCTTTCATGACCATGATTCCTAAGAGCCTCCACATCGAGCATTTTTTGTCTATTTCCATATATTCCTGCTAAGGGTTCTTGCAACCCCCAGCTCACCAGCCGTCAAAAGCCTATTTTTAGAATAAGCTCGCACAATGATCACTGGCGGTTAGCTAGAGAAATCTTTATGGCCGAAGCGTATCCTTTGCCAGTTTACACTTCCGGTTCAGTTTCCAAGTCAGTGAGAAGGCAAGTATAAAAATTTCCCGGCATCAAACTTGGCAAAGTCTAGGTTGGTTGGTTGTCCAGGTTAAAAATTCTGTTGCCTACATCGCGAAGAAAGTCAGATGGATTTTGAAGTGCCTTCTGGAAACCTTGTAAGAGGGACGAAGTATCTCACATCTAGGTCGGTAAAAGATTTTGAACGTTTCAGATCGTCACCGGTCACGGCCCTTTATCATTATTGGCTTTATCATGTATGCAACCAAGATTCTTTGACAAGAAAGCACCCAAATGCCCTTAGGGATCTATGAAGCAACCCCCTAAATACCCACTAGATGACCAGATAAATGGTTGTGGTGACGGACCCGCAGCACACGCGGCATGACATCACATCTTCCGTGTGATGAACCCAGTTCCACCAGGGAAGCATCAAATAAGGAATGAAATAAGAGGACAGAAAAAGAAGGTACAAACTCAGCAAAGCGTCTCAAAATCACGGCTATATAAAACTCAGCCTCTTTGAAAGCCTCAGACCAGCAGATTCCACTGTAAGGCGTTTGTCAGGCCGGGCTGAAAAAAGAAATGATTTATCTGGGTATGGCTTCTTTCATCGCCAACCTATTTCCAAGTGAAACTGTCAAATTTATCCTTAAATTCATCTACTAAGAAATGTTAACATTGGGAATCCGAACTATGGATTTGAAAAACTAATGCTCTAGTATAGATCGAGCGTGCAGTTTTGTTAACCAACTCTTCTTTTTCCCAGAAATATGGGGTTGCCATTGAGTCACCTTTGGGACCGCTTCTAGCCGACATCTTCATGGATAAACTAGGGAAACAAAAACCACATGGAATCAATAACCAGTCTAATCACTACTATCACTAGGTGGATGATATATTTGTGTGACTGATAGAATTTCGGACCTGCAGGTTGTTTCAAGTAACCTTAACACTACTCGCGTAAAAAAGGGTTCAGGGTGGAAGCCAGTGAAGACAACCTTCTTCCATCTCTCGATTTTGCTTAACTAGATGTGCCAGCAGTTCGACTTGCACAACGGGGTAAAGGAAAGCCTCACAATGATAATAATAATAGTGGCAGTAGTAGTGGTAGTAGTAGTAGTAGTAGTAGTAGTAGTAGTAGTAGTGATAACTGTAATGGTGGGTTATTTCGGAGAGGCCTAAAGCATGCCAGATACATTTACAAATGTTGCAGAAAGTTATAAGAGCAGATATTTCTTCATAGCGCAGAAAAATGTTTCGATAAGGCCGGACCGGTGGACTCAGATAAACGAAGGATAGCGGTATATCTTGAGTTCATGAAGTAGTACACGGGGACGAGGCTCAAGCCAAAACGTTCCCGAATCTTGTGCTTATCTTTTTAATTAACTGTCACCATTGAGCTGGAAGATAGTTCACCGGATAGTGGGGCAATAAGAAAAAGGGAAGGGGTTCAAAATACGAATCTTGATAGTGTGTTGCATCTAGTTTTGCTGGCAAAATGAAAGCTAGATCACTGGACAACGCGAAGGGGGTCCGGGACACTATTTTCGACTGCCGCCTGCGTCTTGAGTTGCCGGTGATCTGGAAGATATGCCGATGGACAATGAGAGAAAGTTCAGCTTCGCTGCAGTCCATTCAGATTGAGTGGCATGAAACATTCCGTCATAAGAAGTCTGTCAGACTTCAACAGCGGGAATTTTAAACCGCCCTCCACGAGCGGCCTTGCTGCCCCATGGAATAACGGAGCAGCTTTTGAGGATCTCTAAAGCCTCAGATGCAGGAAACGGGACGAAAATTCGACTCAATCCTCCGTATGTTGTGATATGGTCTGATTGGATCTCTGGGGGGTTCAAATGATCTCGTTGATGAATTCAAATAATTGCACAGCGAATCTAAAATTAGGATCAACTGGTGGGGCCTGGCTGGTCCAAGTGGGCATGGCTAAAGGCTGGCGGTTTTACGTTAGGGGAACCAAAATTTGGTTGCACAGGCTGTGTTACCAAAAATGATGAAGAATAAGTTGGTATACATGGGAAAGGGAAAAGGTAGCAACGAAGAATTACTTTACTGCAGTAAGTGGTTAGTAGCATGTTACAGAACTCAATGTAGAAAATGGAGCACGCGAAGCGAGTCTTGGAAGGGGAATCTGATGGAAAGAAACTTTCGGAGAGATTGGTACGCAACGGCCATGAGATACAGATATTTTCAGGAAGGATACACACCATGAGGAGCAGTGGGACAATGGAAAAGGAGATAACTGGTAAAGACCAGAGAATTTAGGGCGAACTTATGCTCCATATCAACAATGTGATTTGGAATATCGGCGTAGAAGACAAGCCAAAGCGTGTAACGGTGGAGGTCTAGGACACGGAGATGGTGGTGATCAGAACAGACGGGTAGGGTTAAGTCAGATGGTTCTAAATTACTGAGGAAAATCCCGTCGTATTGTTGGCGTTATGGCAAATGGAACAAAGTGAATCTACGGAGAGGAAAACAGCCCCGAAAGCACAGAAATGATTTCGACTGTGGTGAAAATTTCATGAGGGACGAAAAACGAGGGAGGTGACCAAAAAACAGACAAAAATAAGTGAGTCAATTTTTTCAGTCAAAGTGCTTCATGAGATGACCGTCGAAACAGAGAGAAGCACAAAAAAGTTGACATACTTTACGAGGCGGCAAGATGGTGACGAAGAAAGTGGCTGGGGGAAGTCGAGCAAATATAGCTACAAAGTGGTTGGAGTAGTTTGGACTAGCAGCGGAAAAAGGGGACTGGGACTTAAAACTGACTATGCTGCTAGGGTGCAGCAGTGGTAACGGCGAGCAAAGTTAGAGCGAAAAAGGGACGTGGAGAGTCAGCCAGGAAGTGTGGGGGTAGATGATATAGTTTGAAATGGCATGTAAAGTTCATGGGGTAACGTCTTCTTTACAAAAAATGGAACATGGAAAAACAGAGCAAAATGAAAAGCTCGGAAAAATGTCTGTGGCGAACAACCTGTAAAACAAGAGACGAGAAAATTGGCCTATGAGAGGTATATAAGTGATGAGTAGCTAGATTTTCTACCTACAGATGAAACACAACGAAACCCGAGGACAAAGAAAGCCCCAGGACAAGGAAACTTGCGACGGAACAATACTTACGAGAAATCTTTGGGTAGCGGAATTGGGAAGACAAAACTGGACAGCTGCAAGTCTATAGGCAGTTGTATAAGCGGAGTGAAACGAAAGATTCCAAATGAAGCATTTAGCAGCGAAAAGACCAACAGCTATTAGCACAGCCCAGAAAGAAATAAATGTTGGTGTTAAATCCATAATAAATGTGGCCATAAGAGGTGCGAATGACGGTCTGCGAGTTCTAACTTGGGGAATGGGTATGGACACGGATTGAGCTGGTGATGAGAGACAACGAAAGTATGAAAAGTAAGATAAGTTTGCAAACGGTGATTGAACGATGGCAGTGGTAACAGGGACAAGGTGGCCGGGTGTGCTTACGAGGGGTGAAAACGGGAAGCGATAAGAGTAGTGAAATAAAGGGTAAGGCGGGTCTAGCACGGCAGAACGGGGGCGGTGGAAGCATGCGGCAAGCAGACGGTTTTATTGGAAGCGACAGGGTTGTGAAAGTGAGAGCGCGAGATCTTTAATCGGTGCTGGTGGATGGGGCTGACTTTGCTCTGGATACCCAATCTGAATAACATTTCACGAAGTGAACACACGGGGTGCAGTCCACTACACTATTTGCGGCAGCATGTCGTTGCAGACTGACTGCAGGCCCGATGTGCGCCGGTCAAGGCAGTGGATCTGACCGCGCCCCCTCCCACCGTTGGGACTGACTCAAGTGGTCCTTAGGGATTATGAGTTGGAGCGGACTTCTACAATGGAAGTATCTGATCCGCGGTCAGGTGGACAGGTTTCGAGGGATCTCGGAGGTCGGAGCCAGCACCATCTGCGATCGTTAGCCGACCATTCAGCTATATTATGCGAGGGGTTTATAGTAGAAGAGATCACCACTTTGCAAAGGCAGTTTATCAGCTTCGAGGGTAAAAAGCCCATGAGCGGAGAGTTGGAAAGATAATCAGACAGAGAAGAGCAGTCAGAGTGTATTTTTGCCGAGGATCAGTGTGTCAACGAAGGCAAGTAAAAACAAAGAATGAAAAAGCATTACGGGGTCAGGGACCGAGGAAGAAGAGGAGGAAGAGCGTAGGAAGGCAATGGTTTTCGATTGCGTTCACCCAGCACAGTGACAACCACGGTTAATCTGGCGTCCAGAATTCCCTCTCATAGGTGGGTTTGTTTGATTGCGACCGCGAATGGCGGGCGCGTAGTTTTCAAAGGGGTTGACCGGACCTATTATTCGAGGGTCCTTTCATACCAGTCTATCTCCAGGTGTGCGTATCTTAGACAACTGGAGTGCACGGGTTATTGTAAGATATGGATTGCTTGGCGACAGGAATTGGGACTTGGTCTAAGATGCTTGGGTGACGATGGGAAACTTATTCCAGGACCCAGGGCGAATCGGAAAGAAAAACGGTAACATTAGGAAGATTTAGCTGCGGTGGAGGGGATAGTAAGACTCTCGTGCCGAAGTGAGTACGGAGCTTGTAAGAGAATCTCAGTGGGCGAGACGAAGAAGCCGGTTGTGTAGCAATTCGCGCAAGAAGACCAAGCCCGGTCCTAAGCGCAGGAGCCAGAATGGGCCGAGATCCGGATGTGGCATCTTACTCCATAGCGTGGATACTTGGACTGTCCGAGCAACTGTTTGGTAAAACTTCTCAGTATGCCTTCCAAAGCAACTCTGTCAGGCTTTGGCAAGCAGAAGATAATAATAATAATAATAATAATAATAATAATAATAATAATAATGGTTCATTTGTTGGGCTATGTGAAAGCAAGGGATGGGTGTGGGATTTGTAGATGCTAGTGTTACTGTCTCGGAGAAGAAAAGAGCGAGGAAGAACGGCCATGCTTCTTCTAGCCTTGGTCGCCTTGATGGCTGCTCGCTCAGGGTAGTTGAGGGAGCCAGAGTGACCGAAGCCCAGATCACGGATAGTATGTTTACGGGCTATTGGAGACCCACCACGAAAGGGATACAGGGGCTGTTGGAGCTTGTAGGTTAAGATCTAGCGCTTGTCATTGGTAAAGTTCATCGTTCAGGGAAAGTTACCGACGGCCAAGAGCAGAGTGGTTCGTGAAAATGGTAATGGGTGTAAAGAATGCTCAAGTAGGCCGGATTTGTAGAATATCTTTACATTATCCGCAAATACGGATTTGTTTATTAATTGAGTGCTGGATCCGTGCGTCATTGATATGTATCAGAGAAAAGATGGGTCCCAGCACCCTGCCATGTATTGCGCCACTTGCAAGTGGTCTCGGACTGGAGGTGTAACCCTTGGTGGGGACCACTGGAGAATGTTGAATGAGGTAGAAATGAAACCAGGAAACGAGTGAGCCGGTAATTCCAAACGAACGCTGTTTAGTAGTGTGGTGCTGGAGTGGAACACGATCGAGGGCCTTTGACATATCAAGGTAGATAATAATCAATGCCTATCCTCCATCAACAGCCCCACTGGCTAGGCTAAAGAAGCTGAACTGGCATACGGTGCATGGTCGTGAGATGAGAAACCAGTTCTTCCTACTTCTAAGCAGATTGGAAAGGCAGATGCTTAGTGACGTGAAGCCAGCCTGGAAATGATGTTTACTTCGAATGTTTGGGGAGATAGAGAGGCACTATTAGTAGCAGGATGATTCGGGAGAGCTGCGTATGTGGCAAAGGCCATATAGTTTGAGAGGCAAGGGCTAAGGTCATTATTTATACTAGAAAAGGGGGTGACCGAAGTTTTGTTGGGTAGCACAATACACTAAATGGAAGATTTTGCTCTGGACTTCCTAGATTTTTCTAGGAGTGAGAGTTTCAGTGCTCTACTGGGATGCCTCAGAGATTCAGCTTCTCTATTGTGAAGCTGAATTTCAATTGGATCCCGGATAATATCAGGAAGATATGTTGGACTGATGAAGATGGGGAAGCCGTGCGGTCTGAGGTAATGGTTTCGCAACACAAGATACTTCTTGGAGGGGGTCAAGTTTGTATTCCCCAACAGGGGAGTTTTGGACAGTGGGACTGAGGTTCAAGAGATAGACCCCAATGCTGAGGTTGAAGTAGTCAGCAGCTTGTCCGCGGTCAGCTGTAAGAAAAAAATGCTTCAATTATCGTGGCGGATGAAGTCGGGCTGAAGGTGAAAAGTTAAGCAGAGAGAAGTTTTCACCCGGTTCAGACAACCTATTAGATAAAGATGAATGAAGTAAAACCTGCCACTAACTTGTGGTCGCAGCCTAGAAAATCATGCACAGAGAAAACCGAAAGGTTGGAAATGCTTTGAATGAATATAAAATCTAAAACGTTGGCTTTCCCAGTAGGAGTTCCGAGGTATTACACTCCACCCTCGGCGTGAGGTCGGTCGGGATGGAAGGGCTTTGAGCATTAACCGGGATTAATTGGGTTAGTTAAAGTCTCCGGCTACGATACTCGCTTCCGAGGATGGTAGTGAAATGTTATCGAGAGCTTCAACTTAAATGAGTGATACAGCAAAAATGGAGGACCGTCGATGGATGCAACCAACGTGCGCAGCAAAGATGGCCAAGAAAATTGTGAATCTTAGAGAAACCGGGATTGCATCAACTGTGGTGTGTCTAGTGGGAGATATAAGAAGAGCTTGCTTCACGTAGAAAAGGCACCCAATTCCACTCTCGTTAATCCTGTGTGCTCTAAATCTTCGTGTACCTCAGGCAGAACTTGGCTTGTAGGAGTGTGTCCTGTGATCCAGGTCTCGGTAAAGAAGAGGATATCAGGACCTGACATTGTGACAGTGTTTCAGGTGGTGAAGCTTATTCCAAATAAACCGAGAAATGAATGAGGGCTCTGTAAAGTAGGAGAGTCAGTAGACGATGCAGATTTGTTATCAGATAGCGACGTTCAACGTGGCTTCGGGGGTGGGCATAGATCATGGTCAACTTTGGGGTCTAAGACAGAAAACAGAATTACTCCAAAGAAGCCAGTTGGGTGGTTAAATATCGAATGGTTTGAGCCATGAACAGGCACCGACTAACCAAGCTGGACATTCGGGATGTGTCTAGGGGGCGATCGTTCCGGTGATCAGTAACGTAGGTCTGCGAAAGGTTATCAGTAAGGTCCTTAGGGCGAGTAGCGATATGGCCAGGGATGTGGGGGCACCTGTCATAAAAATGTGACCTCTCGACTGCGGATAACTTACCCGTTGGACAGGATCGGCATAGAGCTAATAGGTTGATTTAGGGATGGGGGGATGTGGGCGGGTAACTTGGAGATGGTGTAAGGTGGGAATGGGAAGGGAGTGGCAAGATTTAGAAATGTTTGGAGGCCCACGAGCTTTATGGAGGCCCGTACTTTAGGAGGATGGATACGTGGGACGGGGAAGCGGGATACTGGTATGATCCTGGCGTACTTGCTAGTTTACGTAAGTGGCAACTCAGGAAAACGCGAGGACTGGTAAAGAGAAGCAGGGAGAAACGACGGGGGCACGCCAAGCTTGTGATACGGGTGACAGATGTCAGGGGCAGGAGGGTCTATAGGATATCAGAGGAGAGTGAGGATTCCAGCGTCCCGTTCGATCAAAAGCAGCGAGAGGTAGGTGGGACGGAAGTGGGGCGGTGTGGGGTTTCACGCATGGGTATAGCCTTGATTGATACTCCCATGTGTAGAACTGAAGGTGTCGGGCAAAACTTTATGGTAGCCCAGATGGTGCCCCTCTACAGAATTCGATGGTGAGCTTCCCCCAAATGTCGATTGGGAATGAGGTCTTTTGGGTGGAGCTATCGGCTAAACAGGTGCGGACCCGGCTGGATGAACAGGTGGACCCGGGAAGCCTGGAGAAGCACTTATAAGGAGCACTAAAAAGTGACGGGTCTAAGCTCCTATCGGATGGGTAGCTTTAATTGTCTTTAGAGCAAGGATGATAGTAGATAACACATTTTAGCGGCTCGGAGAACAAACGGAAAGTTGTGCTGTGGAGGTTGATGGTTGTACCAAGGTCCTGTTTTGGCTTGGGTTCTAAGAGGGAGTAGTGAGAATTTGATATTTATGTAGAGTGCCGCTATGGGCTTTCGGTCAGGAGGCTTAATCTACCGGATGCAGAAAGTTCTGGGGGAGGTGGGAGAATGGGGCGCTTGAGTGGGAATGAAGCCAAGGGTGGAGAGTTAGTTAAGCCTAGACGGATAGTTTGCAGGTAGATAGCGTGCGGTGCAGCAAATTGCCACTTGTTTTCAAGACCAGTGAAACCGCATCTGAGATCATTTGAACTGCTAGAATCTCCATGGTAGATATCGACATGGGCGTCAGAGCAATAATCAGTTATTGGAAAAATTTTGGAGGATGACACGAATCCTTGTGGCGCACAGTCCTTTCGTGGTATCGGTTTTCGGCCGGCTTGCGCAGTGGCGGTTCTATCAAAGGAAACATTAAATATTCAGAAGGGAAATTAGGAAACCATCACGAGAGTATAAGAATTGTGTGGTAATATGATCATTAATTGTGTTAAAGTTTCATGAAGCTTTTCTCTATACGAATCGATATCAGACATGTGGCAGTCATTGCTGGAAGCTGCTGACAAAGGGGTTTGCCCTCGAGTCTTGTGACTTGCGTGATCTGCTGATTGCACTTCATCAATGGGAAAGTCTCACAGGTTTCACTGGTATGCCGACAATTATTTTTGAAACGACGCCATTTTTCTTCCCAGTAATCTCGGAAATAATTGGCAGTAAGTAGGGTTCAGCCGTTTTTGGGTTCGTGCTAATTGTGCTATCAAGCTGACTTCACTTATGTTCCCTTCAGTTATCTCATGTTAGCACTTTGTAGAATAAGGTTTCAAAGTCTGTGGGCGGGCTATTCTTATCCTTTTCTACGCTTTATGGAATAACCAGTGTGCATAAAGTTCGGCCGTTTCATGATTGCATGGAAATACGATGAACATGTAATGGGTTTAAGATTTTGTGATGGTAGACAGTCTTCAGGTTCATCGTTCATTCGTTTTTAGACCTGCCAGATTTTGAGGGAGGAGCTGTGCAGATGAATTCAACAACAGTCGGGGAACCCACTCCATTTGTGGGACAGTCGGAGGTTGCTACACATACAGCAGCAAAATCCAGCGGTAAAACTGGCAGTGTGGACGCAGTGGGTGCGTTAGATCATGCAATAACCCGATTTTCTATTGCGCAGGTGTAATGAGGAAGGGAATACAAAGCTAAAAGGATGAAAATTCTTATCACAATGCACACTGTTATCGCCATTAAAAGTGAATTAGCGTTTTAAAGTAATTGCTCCAATATGGAAGCTGAGTACTCAAACCTACCCTTAAGGGATTTGTCGGACGAGGACACTGACAAGACCCTTCAACGGCGGTTTTTCAATGAAAAGACAGGGTGATGTCGAAGTTAAAAGCGTAAGGTTTTATTTATTGTGCATTTTCATCGCCAAAGTGCTAGATGTCGTTAGCAGGTCAGTCTTGGTAAGAAACACAAGAACGCTGTCCTAACATATATGGTTCATGCTCAGCATAAACTTTTCGGCAAGTTTTCTGTTTGGGTAACACCGTATCGAGGAGACACATGTCCGCGTTACCCTTTTCCAGTCAAAACAGGTTTGATTCAGACAATAGACGCATGTTCTACATTTGTTGAAGGCACTTTTCTTTCAAATATTTTGCTTATTGCTGATGACTGGTTTGTGTTTTACATGCACAAACATTTATCCCACCTTAATACCTCAACCTTTTCATACACAGGTCAACATCGAGTTGACGGAATACGGAGCACCTGTGAACATTTCGCATAACTGCACGCAAGTTTATATTTATAATTTTACTTTAGTATATTTCTCTCTATTCCAATTTATGAGTGATTTCTTTTGCGCACAGAAAAAGGGGGAGGGAGAGAGACCGTTGAGAGTATTTTGTAATAATGAAATGAGCGAGTAAACGGTGACAAAACTCAGATCAAGTGGAAGAAAATAGTGGTGAGTAAATGGAAAGTTATTTTGAAATGCTGAGGACAGAAAATAATAACAGGTTATCCTTTGTTCCATTAGATCCACCGTAAACCTCCCTGTGGCGGTTCCTGAGCGGCTTCAGCCGAAACCGCTCGCAAACAGGTCGTCGTTACAGCATAGGCCGACCAAAAGCCTGCCGGAAACCGATCAGAAACCGTCCTGAAGCTATCTTAAAACCGGCCAAAGAGCACTTAGTATCTGAGCCGTCATGCTGCATGCGAAGGTAATAGGGGGTCGACCAGTCAGTCAGAAACAGAACAAAAAGGCTTGTGCAAACCAGGACCGAACGAGAACTATAAGTTCGAAGGCCGTGGTGTAATCCACGCAACTGCCGCGGGCAGGAAGTGGGTTACGTATTAATAGTCCATTTTCTATCTCCAACCCAAACTACAGCCTGAAAATAGAAGGCCTAGGTACAGTGAGGAATAGTGAGCTAATAGGATTTCTACGTACGGCATACGGAGGTGGCTTCCGCGCTGGATGTTGTGGATACTCTACTACTCTATGGATCACAACAACAGGTGGTATGGAGAAATTTATTCTGGTCATGGGGTCAGTGGATTAGATAGAACGAGGATGTACTCTCGTGGGGGAAGTATTTGATGGCGAGGTGGGGATTTACGGTTGACCAGGTGCAAGTGGGGAAGGATCACGAGGTGGGGCAAAATCTCCAGAAGATGCTCCGGTAGATGCACGGCGCGAATAACGGAGGAACTCTGTTGCTGGACGTGGGACGTGAGTGAGCTAAATAGACGGCATCGTGGCAAGAACGAACGAGGATTGGCCGGCTGAGTCGCGCAGAATGTTGGTAAATTTAATTGAGGCTGAGAAAATCTGAGATGATGCGTATCTCCAACCTGCGACAATAACTCGCGGACGCTCTGTGGTGCCACAATAGTGTACCCAAAAAGACCAGTGCAGGGACTTTTGTAGTTTTGAGCAGCTTAAATAAAAACATCCGGTTTGGTGTCTTCGGTAAAGAGCAAGGCGAATCTGCCTCACGGATACTCAACATGAAGCACTGTCACAAATGAGAAATACATCGAAAAACAACGGATATCCGGGGTTTATCTCTCAGACCTGGACCAAACGGACAAAACCAATGAGAATGCCGGAGTTCAAAAAGAAAGCTTTGCTCATCAGACTGAAGTTCACAGGTTATGCGCCCGAGAGATTCAGTAGAATTCAGTGAGCCGCAGTTAGATCTACCTTCGGTGCGGCCAGGATCTGATGTGTGTTCAAGACTACGCATTCATTTCCACGCCACTAGGAAGACAAGCCACTTTTTGGGCTAATTAATGATGGTTTCTCAGTCCAAGTGCACCCGTGGTGCTAGCTAAGTGGGTCGAATAAAACGGCAGCCTTTCAAAGGCACAGGAGAACGCCATCCACACTGGCTTAGCTAAAGAGGGAACTGGTCCAAAGTAAGTTCAATTATTGCTCTCTCACTCGAAAACCACCACTCTGTGGATGTCCATTTGGCATTAACAGTGATCTATACTGTCCCTCAACAAGCATCGAGAAAAATTACGGTTTCAAAAGCTAACATTTGCCCAAGCAAGAAGCTTTCGCCTTTTGCTGCTAGAAATTTACGCCTAGCGAACTTTGGTTCAAGAATCGACCGCCCTGGCTAACTGTCGACTACGTTGTATTTACTCTGATTACGTTGCTAGCAGTCATCATCTACATTTTTTTTATAAATAATCACGCTGTTACTTGCGAGAGTGTGTGGGATTGATGAATATTTGTTTTGCTGAGTGTCCTCCGGACTCCACCTTCCACGCACAAACCTCAGGTCATCCGACCAACCCACACTCGGAAGCATCCGACTCGAGTTTCGCTCTTGTTAGAGCTCATCAGTGGTGCATATCCTCTGCCACACCCAGGGTTTGAATCTGGACCCTTTCACCCCGGAGGGGTGTGCTATTACTGCGCCACCCCGCTCCCGTCCGGACTGACGCTTGGCAGATTTTGACAATGCTTTGAGGTGGTCCGAATGTGAAAAGTCTTTGGGCCCGGCGGGATTCGAACCAACTCACGGTCACAACTCTCGCTTCAGTACGGCGAGCGCTCTACCAGCTGAGTTACGAGGCCACTCCGAAGGACCCTCCACTTTCTGCATATGGATCACACAGTATACCCACCCAAATTACAGTAGCACATGGCGCCCACCACTGTGAACTAGCTGGTACCGTGTCTCCATTCGAAGCTGTTGGGCGTCTCTGGCTGTCCCAGAGGTCGACATCTGAACAAGCTTGCCTTGGCTATTCGGATCAGTCCGGGCGGGAGCGGGGTGGCGCAGTAATAACACACCCCTTCGAGGTGAAAGGGTCTAGGTTCAAACCCTGGGTGTGGCAGAGGATATGCACCACTGATGAGCTCTAACAAGAGCGAAACTCGAGTCGGATGCTTCCGAGTGTGGGTTGGTCGGATGACCTGAGATTTGTGCGTGGAAGGTGGAGTCCGAAGGACACTCAACAAAACAAGTATCATCTGTATTGTCACCCCATGTACAAAATTTGTCCCATCACTTCAAACCTAGCTATTACTGGCTTGACCGCCAATGACACACTCTATTCTGGGTCCCCTCCGATCGTATCTCGCCTCATACTTTTCGCTCTTTAGTTTTGAACAAACATCTCTGTGAGTCATCTTTGGTTTTCTGGCTGTAAGCAGCGCATAATTCAATTGATGACTGCTCCTAACTGCCGTTTTCGCGTGCCGCTTGCCTCGTTAGCCTTGCGTTAGAACGTCATACCTCAGCGTGATTGTGAAGTAAGTAATTATCATTTGTTCTATGATGTTGCATTGTATTGAAGATATAGACAAGTTAACAAAAACTCACGCTACATCCAAGAAAAGTAAAGCTAATCGGAGACACTTTGAAATACGCACAAAAATGGGTATTTTAGAAATAAAACTGGTTCGGCCACCGAGGTTAGTGCGAAATTCTTCTGTGACTTTTATTTTGTCAAACAGAACACGTGCTAAACAAAGTACTATGGAACTAAGACAGACATCTATGCAGGATTGGATTAGTCCAAATTCGAAACGTGTGAAGAGGTGGGAACGGCATGCAGATAATTCACGGTACAAGCAAAAAATGGTGTCCTTAAGAATCTTCTTGGAAAATTTTCCACAGGCTATAATGTGCAAATTGCAACCTTCAGAGATAAGAAAGCCCATGGAAGTCAAAGACACATGAATGATGGTGGATAGGCAGTGGCGTAGAATGGTAAATTCTCTATCAGATAGAACAGGAAAGATGACGGAAGGGCAGTGGAGTAAGACTGGTAGAACACACTGATGGACGAAAGAAAAAGTGCCGGTTGTGTGGCACCAAACCGCCTTAGCCCGCAAATTTAAAAGGACAGTCTGCGCAGTTTCTACCACAATCAACAACGTGAGAAGACTTTTGTAAATTTGTGCTGATTGCAACAACAAAGTATCGGGCCAAGTCCACTCTGGAAATTGGGACAAGTTTGATGATTGGATGCTTATTGGGATAAGAAAAGCGAGAAAGGGAGAAAATACATTTGACATATTTTGACGAGTTGAGATGTAGTCCTGAATGGGACAAAAATTTCTGAATATTGTACAAGTGCTCGGAAAAGGATTTAAAGTCTTGTAGATCTGAGTTAGGTTGGCGGAGCACAACGTCATCAGCGCACATGAAAAGTTGTGCAGGTGGTGGGGAAAGAATGGCACCCCAAAGAACACCCGAGTTGATAATCAAAGGACTCGATAAACTTGTACCATTTCCAGTAATTTGAGTTCTTTTAGAAAGGTGATCATCCAAACAGGAGAATAAAGAAGTGGGACGGCCAGGGGATTCTGGCTTTTAAAGAAGAAGAGCAAGGGGAAACGAATCCAGAGCGAAAGAATATTGGAGAACAATACATCAGATGGAATTCATGGAACGACCTAATTTGTTTGAAATGAAATGGCAATTTGAAGCAGTTACATCCGGAGGGCATTTGTTGGGTTCAGGTGCAAACTGATAGAGGTAACTTGGAACAGAGAGGAAAGTATTGGACTTAGAAAAACACTATCGGTCAAATTGAGCGCAGGAGAAGTGATGGCGATGGGATGGAGGTTTTTTGACGAGATGTTGGACTTGGATTGTTTGGGAATAGGTGCTTCTGTCAAGGGTTTCCCAGAGACGGGAATGGCATCAGCGTCAGCAGTTTTATTGATGAGAGAAGTTATGGTTGCGGAAAGCTGACGAGGTCCGAGTTTTGGGACTGTGGACGGGAAATCGCCTGGACCCACAGCGTAAGCTGCTTTTGTGGATCGAAAATCCGGAAGACTTCTGAGGTAAATGGCTCTATATCTAAAGAATGAAAATAAGATGGCAGGGTATCCGATGAAAGACGGGTAATCGCGGCTTTTAGGCTGTCGGCATCTACGTCGTAGTTTTTTGATCGGGCTCGCTGTCCAAATAGCACCTGGATTCCTTGCCAGAGAAGTTTGCTATTGGTGGTATAGAAGAACTGGTGGGAAAATGTCTTGTTCCGCCGTCGAATCTCTTGTTTGATCAGGGTGTACAGTCGTTTCACCGGGTCCTGACCGTATGATTTAGGAATTTTTTTGCTATCTCAGAGAGTTCAGCAAAGGAGAAGCTATTCCGCCGTTGTTAAAAATATGCAGTCTCCATGGAGCAACACAAATAAAATACCTCCTCCAGTGTCTTCGTAAATAGGTTTGGTAAGCTACGAGAGAAGTAGAAGGAAAACCACGAAGTAACGATGAAAAGGAATCTCCGAGGAAGAGTAATATTGGTGGGTGACAGATATCTGGAGGTCGTCTTTAGTCGTTTTGCCCTGATGAGTGAGCACTGCGCTGAAAGTGAATAAACTGTGGCTCTGATGATAATGGGAGCGTAAACACTCGTTGATACTTGGGCTTCCAGTTGTAAGTGAAAATGATCAGGATGCTTTGTGATAATTCTGGCTAAATGGTGGTCCCCTCAGTTGGGATAAGTTGGCTGTCACTTAAACCGGAGGCAGGTAACGGGCAAGTAAGCGCATGAATTAGGTTACCAACAACAACGTAAACAGTCTGACAGTGATGGATCCAGGACTGTTATGTAAGTGCCAAGTAACAGGTCCAAATCCTTTTGGAGCCAGAAGGTATTTGTATACAGGCCACTGAACACAGTACCTCAAAAAGACGAAACTTTAGAGTGACATTCAAAAACCTTGAAGCCAAGGCCGTTACTAGATAAAGGGAAGATAACTTCAGGCTTTAAGTAAGCAATCACATCACCATCCGTCTTCTTCTTTCACTATTTTCCGTCCCGACGAATGCACTTAAAGTTCTCAGGGAGAACGAACTCGTCCTTATAACTTTCATTCAACCAACACTCTTTGATACAGGTCACACAAGCATTCGTGTTGATCCGAGAGTTCAGAAAGTTGGTTGAGAAAGGCATCTCACCAAACGGGGACCGGTTGTTAGCACTAACCAGCGCGGGAGCTCTCATCTTCCTCGGCTTTGTGCGACTAGAAGAAATCTGCCAACCGGCTCACTTGCGTTTCCTAGTGCAATTTGATCTTTGCCAGCTTCCTTAAGAACCAGTAGACGACAATGAAGCAGAATTTAACGCGTCTCCTGTCCGGGTGAATGATTGCTTAGGGTCGCAAATTCTGAGTGGCATGAGTTGATGTTGAGAATATTCCCAGAGGGACGTTGATCAGGTTGACAGCGAAGCGTAACGCAGCCTATAGTGGGGCGAGCGAATACTTCGCTTTGCTGCGCCTTCAAAGCTGACTCGCCTTTAATAAGAGCCACTTTTCTTCATGCTTCCATGCACATCATTTTATACGCGAAAGATAACTGCCAAGCACAGCTGTTCTTTAACGGGTGCTTTTGAACGCTCGTCACGTATGCTCCCGCAATGTTCGCTGATAGCTTCCTTTCTATTCGCCATGTTTTTCACACAATGGGTAGTGGAAGGCAGTACCCTGGTCATCAAGTCGGCGTTGTGCGAGGCATCACGGTGACGAATGGGTAGTCGGTGCATGTTAGGAAGGACTGACAAACTCGTGGAATAAGGAAGCAGCACGGTAAGAATTAACTGGTTCTACGTATCAGCCTTCTGGTCAACCGTGCCCATTCTGAAAGCTGAAACAACCACTAAAAACTTTTCCTGTTGGCTTTCTACGGCTTGTGTTATCATACAAATGTGGCTGTGTTGGCTTAGGAGTGAAACCATCAAAACGTTCTCCGGTATCTCGTGTTCTGGCTGTATAGTTTGTTAGTAGTTTTAAAGTCGTATGTTACTCCTAGGCCACTTTTACTGAAGGATCATACCGTTATAGTTACCGATAGATTTCTAATAGGCCTGGGTGTAATTCCAAAACAAAGTTGCTGATCGGCGATCAGGCATTTCCTGAAGGCTGATGAGAGCTGGAATGAGTTGTTCTCGGGCCCAAGTGGGAGCAATGGCTGTCTTTTAGGGAGTAAGAGTTCTGCGAAAACATCTCTTTGGCCCAAATGTCGCCAATATCACTAAAAACGGGGGGCGGTAAAACTAATCTATCGCCCAGCATAACTACCAGCAAGGTGATCAGATGCAGTGTTTCAAAGCTGGAGCTTAGCACTGAGTTCTTACGAATAGGATATTGTTCGTCGTAGTGTAAATAAATTCAGCTTGCAGACCTCAGCTCCGACGCCACCGTATACTTCGGGCCGCTTAGTGGTATAGCCGCTTCCTTTGGGGAACCAAGATTCCGTTCTAGATACCCGAAAGTAATTTGCACTTGTATTCTCCCTTTGGCGCAGTAGATGGAAAAGCAATGAAAAGTGACGAATTCCGAACTTCTCCATTCTCACAGAGTGCTTTTCTTTCCCTCTGAAAGGATTTTTACAATCCAATCACACTTTTGTTTGGCCGATACTTCAGTCGTCTATACTTCAAGGTTCACACGTAAGGCAGTTTAGAATTGATAAAATGTAGACCTAAGTCCGATCTTTAGGTTGGCGGTCTGAGCCAGAAGCAGACACTATCAATGTTGCTACAGATTTCCGAAGGTACCCGCTGCATTCACAGACCAGCAAGTTCTTTCGTGACCAGTTTTATGCGGACAGAGGAAGGGTATGCATGCAGACTATTGTGGTCCATTTTCGAGAAAGTACAATGAGCTGGAAGTTGATGCATTTGTACGCTGGCCTCATATATTTTGGTCAGCGCTACTTGCGGTCGAACCCCTACGGACTGCCAAGCGCATGACTTTCTGTGGGGAAAGAGTACGACGGCACTTGTTGCAAACGACTATACCCATTCCTCTGCCGAATCCATTGATGATTGGTTCAAAGGACTTGGTTGTCTCCACTTGTATGCCACGCCCCGTAATCCTCGACCTAAAGGATTTGCAAGACCTTTTCCGTACTCTGCTCAGAGTCCATCGCTGTTGGTTAGGTCTCGTTGTCTGAAAAAGAATTTTGGATATGTTTCTTTTGCTGAAGTAAGCTTTTCAAAAGGGATTACTTTGGGCCATATAAAGGAGCTTTCCTGGCAAGAAACGACAATCGGATGATGGCCATATATGATTGTCGTGATTTGTCCGGTCACCGAAGATATATCATGGATATATGGGCTATATATGCGGATACGATTCCCGCCGGAATACCAAAGTAAGAAAAGCGATAGGCAATAATAAATTTTGTAGTTATATCAGTTTTACCGTCGAGTTGATGGCAGAGGGAGTCTGGTCGAGCTGGCGACCAGAGCCGACGAGCCAAAGAGTGCTGAGTTCCCAGCTCCCTTTAGAAGCTGAGAACTTGCAGTCAGCCAACTTAGGACAGCCCCGGGTTGACTCTATTAGGCGGACTTTGAACCGCCAGTTGATTGGAAGAAAAGGAGCTAACCGGAAGTCACAACCTGTTAGAGGTTTATCAACCTTTGATTGACCTCTTACCTATCCTAATGGATCTCCGATGCGAGTAGTCCACCTATCCTCGTTGACTTTTGAGATGGACTTGCTTCCTGGATGAGGGTGAGCACTTTGAAGTACAAGTGCTTCCGGCTGTGAGCCACCTCGTGTGGCGATGACCACAAAGAATGATTCGAGGTATGAGCTACCTATGACTAAAGGGAGACATAACGACCAACTAGGATGAACCCCTGAGGAAAAGCTTTCATGACCTTAGGGGAGTAGTTACATATAACTTCTTTTAGGCAAGGCTCGCCTCAGCTGTGGGCACACCTCAGCGTCGTGAGTAAGTCATTATCGGCAAGATACCCTACAATATCGATCAGGGGCAGTTCAGCAAACAAGGTCGGTCTGAGAACAACGACACTGCAGTTTCGCCTACCGGAGCTTCCATTTCAGGTGCTGACGCAGCCCAAATCCAGCAAACTATCCGAATAATCCACCCTCAGAAGATCAGCAGGACGTCTGGCAGGGCCTGCGAACGTATATGAGCACTTGGAGCCAAGTTCCACTAGCAGCGAAATACCCAACGCGGTTAGGCTGGCTTTGGGCTAATGTTGGGTTAAAATGATCCCTGAGATGCTCCTTGGAAGCTTGCACAGAAGTTCGTAAAATTTCATGAGGAACATAATAATATGAGTATCACAGTAATAATTATTGTGTTTGCTTTTGCAAAAACAGCACATTTTGTTTTAATTTGGGCCATTTTGACCATGACGTTTCGCGCTACTTTTCCTTATTCTCTGCTGAAAGGATGTGCTATTTGGTTTTTCCACGCAGAAAAGTGATTCACTAACTGAGATGACCAACGTGGATTTTCGCGGTTTATTCCACCTCTGATATATCGTTATCTATCGGTGGAAACAACTTCATCTGAACACACGCAGACGTATCCCCAAACATTCACATACCCGTTTTGAGTGGTCGTTTTTCTGTGAAATTCGTGCTACGTGGAGCACACCTTCGGCTTCTTGGAATCAGAACACATTGTTTTGTCCGAAGGAACGAGGTTGGAGAGTTAGTAGAGGCGTAAGAAGGCCCTCAGTGCAGAAAGCTCCATGTGGTGAGACGACATTATGAGGGCACCGGTGTTCTTGGCCTGATTCAAAGTCGATAGGTGATCTGAAAGTAAACTGAGTATTATCAAAAATTTCTTCGATCTAAGTTCATAATAGATAGCTGCCCCTAGCACCAATGCTTTTGCAGCAGAAGCAAAAGGGAATGGTCAGCGGCAGATTTGGGGTACTTGGGTCTTTCAAGCAGCGGTCCAAAGCGGAGCACGGAAGCCCATCATCCCCGTAGGTTAGGGCATTTGTATTATTTTAACGGTTCTCTTCCCTGTATATTAGTGCATGCGAGGATTCGACGAAGTGCACTCGGCCATGGTGGGTGCATAACTGGAGTATATACCATCGATGAAATTCTGGACTCTCGATTGGCCATGGCCAATACCTGTCCTGTGCAAACTGAACCGAACTGAACTATCCTGTTTTGTGCAACCATGTTCTCCCGAGCGTCCAGGCCGTTTTTAAACGTGCTAGGTGGTCGTGGTCTATCCATAGCTTTCAAATTTTGTTAAGAGGTCGCCGTATCGGACCACCAACATCTTTACAATTGAAACAGTCACTTTTAGTGTCACATCCATAATCATACGACATCGCTCACGTTAAAGGTGATGCTGCAGATCTCAACCGTGTTAAAACACGAGCTCAAATTGCTGCTCATGATGGTCCCAGTCAACTCGCCCACTGTCTGAGGGAAGCCGACATTGTGCTGATACCTGCGGGTGTTTCATGGAAACCTGAAATGACCCGGGGTGATCTCTTTAACGTGAATGCCTTCATTGTGGCGCAGATTTTTCATGCATGCGCACCGCACTGCCCAAAGGCATTGATCTGTAACATCACGAATCCTGTGAACCGCACAGTTCCAATTTCTGCAGAATTGCTAAAGAGAAACGGTGCTTACTACCCACAAGGACTGTTTGGCATGACAACAGTGAATGTTGTCCGATCCAACACTTTTAATGCAGATGCCAAAAAATAGACGAACGAAAGGTTTATGTCCGGTCTTTGGAGGCTATTTCGGTCATTTCACAGTGTTCGCCTTAAGTTTTGTTCCCGTTGAATGAGCACGAGAAGTTGACCAAGATAATTCACTAAGCTGGTACCGAGGTCGTTAAGGCCAAGGCTAGCGCAGGTTCCGCGACACTCGGCATGGCTTATTCTGGTTGTTCTTTTTGCAACTTCATTAACAGAAGCCACGACTGGTTGTGCTGGCGTCGTCGAGTGCGCCTTCGTCTAGTCCGACCTTTCGGAATGTGAATTCTTTGCCACACCCAGCTTCCTAGGCCCGAACGGTGTAGAATGGAACACGGGCATCGGTAAACTGAACTAATATGAGATTAAACTGCTGAAGATTGTCATCCTCGAATTGAAGAAGAACGTTAGGTGAGGCACAGAGTTGGCTACGACCTTCGAACCCATCTGAGTCAATGGAGTCATCCAGTTCAAAGATTCGATAGGCCCATCGACAATATAGTCGGGTCAGTGGTGGCTTTGTTGGTTTAAATCCGTCCTTCTTTACCTTTTCAAACTTTATTTTCTAGTTCCAAGCAGTTTCCAGTCACAGCCATATCCTTCTTGCTGTAGACATTCCTTATCATAAATCGTTAAATTTAGTTGCATATGCACGCTTACTCATAGTGCCATTGATCGGTATGTTGGTTCGACGGTATTTTCGTAATCCATTCCTTCATACCCTGTGCTATTTACCAACCGATAAACGCTGTCGTAGATCATCAAATTGAGAATAAACTACACACGAGTCCAAAAAAGCTGGTCTAGAAACGACGGAGAAGAACCGTGCTTTCCGAAGTCAACTTGGATGATCTTTTGCTCTCGTCGTCCAATGATTTTACAACATCTGCACGCCCTGAGCTATCGTTGGCCGGATACTTCGCTTTACCAAAGGGTAGTATCTCGCAAATCGCGGTTGTGAGTTTTATGCCGGTGAACATAAGTCTGTTGTCGAGAAAACCGCAAGACCAGGGGAACAGCTACACCGGAGGTCGGCAACATGCATTCCAATAGGGAGAGAATGTTGCTAAAAATAATGATATTGATAATGATCTGTTTTGACTAACCCCGAAGCATTCTGCAAAGCAGGATCAAACGGTACAATTAGAAGCAGAATTCGAGTTACAAGAGGGTGATTCAGGTATGTGCACTCGATATAGTATAGGAGAAAGTATTTAAGTTACTCTTTGTAGTGACGCCCGGAAAATTCGGACTCGAGGTCGGGTGACCAAGCTGGCCGAGTCAGGGTGAAGCTGGTTGGAAGTAGTAGACTCAAATAATACAAAAGGAGGTACTGCGCAACGAGGGAGTCAAATAGAATTGACGGAAATTTTGTTTGCCTCGAGGAAAAAGAAGTTTCCAATGGAGAAGTAAACCAGCCGAAGCGCTCCGCGATGTATGTGAAGGCTTAAGATTGGAAATCAGACGATGAAATGAATGAATTTGCGGACAAAGAACAAGAAAAATCCTTCGAAGATTACCCCTGTAACGTTCAGCGACCAAATATCGGCTGAGTCAGGTAAATACCCAATGAATGACTCACCCGTAGAGAGAGCTTGCCTAGGTGATGGTGAAAGTAGTGACTGGACGTAAACGGGTAGTTGTTGAGCAGATTGTTTACTTTCAGAAAAGTGGAATATGATGCAACAACATGGAAATGAGAACTGGGCGACAGATCAGTTTGTGATTCGTAACCATGATAGTAGCAGATACACGATTTGCAGAGGAGATGAGCATTTAAATGACAAGTAGGTATTTACGCGATGATTATCGTTATATGAGGGCTGAAAATGAAGACCGGAGAGTTTCACGGATCGAAATAGACTGAGAAGATTTACCAAGATAGAATACCGGGTATGGAAGAGCACCAAACAAACGACGAATACGAGTGTGAATTTGGGAAGTGAAGTAATTGGCAGGTAAAATACTATCTGTTGATGTTCTCTGTAAAAGGTGGATGGCGAAAGATCAGAACGCTGCAATACAGATGTCTCTCAGATGTCAATATATGGAGAGGGCATGAATCTTTGCAAGGTGAGGGCATTGCAATGCTGCAGCCGCCTGTGGACTAATCGTAGGACTGATAGCGAGGGCGAGCTGTCTCGATACCGTCGACTGTTGTGATGCCCTGGAGACAAATATTCCTCAGTGAAGTATACTGTTTGAACATTGTGGAACGGAAGTGTGTGGCAACATAAAGTGTAACCTTTTTCAAATATATCAGTAAATGTGATAAAATGGAGCCAGTTTTATCTTGGGGATGGGTTAAGTTTGTGAATGGGACAGATGCGTGGTTTGGCACGAATCCTCGGGAAAAGGATCATGAACGGTAAGCCGAGTGTGGAAACTCTCTTTTAAACACGCCATAATTATGTGCTAACGAAAGTAGATTGTACCGGGCGTAAGAGGCGGTAAGGTAAGATGGCGAAGATGAAGACGAGTACGATGGAAAATCGGTGATAACTGGGGGAGATGGTGGCATATTGGCAGCACTTTGGGTGTATAAATAGAGGTTTTTGCTACAGCCGTTGCTGGTGGGTGAGGCTCACCGTTCGCTAGACACCCAAACTGACAACCATTTTTGGTGACAGGAGGTGCGATACGCCATCCTGGCTACGCCCGCCCATCGTTGCATTTGTCCTGCAGCTCCGATGTTCGCCGGCTAGAGCGGTGAATCTGAAAAGAGGCATGCACCGATGTCTTTGGCAATAATGATATAGGCTTTGTCACATAGCTGTGGAGGTCGAATAGTCCAGGAGCTTGCGATCAGGTTGCGAGGGGTCCTGGAGAGCAAGGCCAACGAGGTACTGACAGAATGACGGGCATGTATCGAGTTTCTAGCCGGAAGTGTGGGCCAGGTAATATGCCGAGCCATGAAAGGGAAGGTACACGTCAGTGGTTGTCCGTAAAAATGAAAATAGAAAAAAACAGCCTTGGATGCTCCCAGCTGGCGATCAACGGGTAATGGCAAAGCTAGGACTCTAGTATCTAGAAATTAGAACTAATTTCAAAGAATGCGAGCTACGAGCGAAGGAGGGAGGACAACAATGCAAAAAATGGCGAAGACAATGAAGAGGGATAAAGATGAACTGGTGATTGATGGTGGTCGCTGGGATGGGGTTCTGGGTTAAAATGCCAGGGCGAAGTAAGAGAAGGGGACTGAGCCCAAGTTGGACCGAGTAGAGTGGATTTGGCATGATGTAGATAGTGAATAAGAATTGGGGCTGAGTTACCTCCAACGGAGAACCTAGTACATGGGGCGGGCAATAAGGAAGCTCCAGGCCTAGGGTTTTCGTTGCCATACAAAGTGAATATTATTTAGGCAGAAGATTACTACAGAAAATGATGGAATAAATGAACCTAAATGATAGCCGATAAGTTAGCTTATTACGATCATGCTGAGGCTATGGCACGTAAGACTGATAAATTGAACGGTGGAACTTTGGAGAGCTGAGAGCCACGAGGTTCAGCGATGAGGCTGACTGGATTTGGAGTAACCACTCAGTGGAATAAAAGGAGAATGCCTGCTTGAAGACGAGGAATCAAATTAGATGGAGTATAGTTTGTGGGTAGATAGTGGGATAAGCGTCCGTTAAGCCATAACTGGGGGCTGAATTACCTCGATGAGCCAATTCAAGTATAAGAATCGTGACTTAGCTTCCTCCAATGGAGAATCCTTTAAATGGGATGGGCAAGAAAGAGGCTGTAGATCCAGGGCCATAGTTGCCAATTTGAGTGAACGTTATCTTGGCGGATGGTTTGACTTTGCAAAACATAAGGTCGTACACGAAAGATTGATAAGACTTGAGTGACGTACGTCAACTCGTGTGGTACGTAGGTCTCCTGCCTCCTGACTCAGACCCGCGTGTCAGTAACCCAAACCAACTTCGTACTCTCGCTCCTGCGAAGTGTAAGGACCATTGTTAGATAGTGGCGTCAGTAAATCAAGCAATCCACCTAATTCCCCGTTAAATCTTGGTGAGTGGCTTATTTCAAAGACGCTTGGTGGGAGCTTATTCTACTTTGTGAGTATTTAAAGATAAAGAAGTTGGACGGTGGGCTGGTTCTCGAAGACTGCACAGTTACCGAATGACTGCTGTGTCGTAACGAACACATTAGGCTTAATGGGTGTCGTACTCCAGGAGAGGCTTCGCAGGATCTGTATTTTAATAGTGAGTGT
Organism: Fasciola hepatica; assembly: GCA_948099385.1. Taxonomy (NCBI): domain Eukaryota; kingdom Metazoa; phylum Platyhelminthes; class Trematoda; order Plagiorchiida; family Fasciolidae; genus Fasciola; species Fasciola hepatica. The sequence continues at coordinate 4,431,664 of CANUEZ040000016.1, forward strand.
AAAAAGGACAAGTAATTCTCTATCCGTCGGAGCCAGAGATTCGAGTTATAGCAGGTCACAGCGCTGTTTACAGTTGAGCGTGGAGGAATAGCCATCTATTTGTCTAGTGAAGGTGCGCTGAATATCTTCAATGGCAATCCTGAAAACTTGGCGCACGTTGAGGGCAGTCATTAAACTGTATTCTAGCAACGATCTAACGTGTGTTGTGTAGACAAAGAGTTTGATATCACAGAAAAGGAATGTTTTGTGAAGCAATCCCATTAGCTTGCGGGACTTAGCAACTTGAGTGTCTGTTTGCTTCGAGAAGTTCAAAAAACAGGAGTAGTATAGGCCCGGGTCTCGTACTGGTAATATGTTGGGGATCAGACGACCACCTTTACCAAACGTTTCGGGGGGGGGGGGACATGACACTTGTATGTAAGAATGCAGCCTCTTTCTGCCGAAAACTTCACTACCGAATCGGTACACCACGAATCGAGCATTCGTAAGTCCTCCGATATTTTTGCTACGGTATAACCCAATGAATTATGGTCGAATGTGTACAAAATCTTTACAACATCAGCAAATTAAAAACGGAGTTCCATAGCGAACCACGGTAAATATATCATTTGTGCGCATGAGGAAAAAAGCGGTCCCAGTGCACTACCCTGGATGGCATCGCTAGTTACAGGGCTAGGTGTGGAAATTTTACCATCAACGTTTACCACTTGATTGCTCGAAAACAAGTACGATTCTAGCCGGGCATATAGTGGGTCAACAGTGCCGTGTGTCTTGGCCTTTGACAACAAAAGAATATCAGTCACCCTGTCGAAGGCTTTAGGCGCGTCTGAAAAGACTAATTTCACTGCCTTAGCATCACTGACAGCTACCGTAATAAAGTTCAGAAAGTCAGTCGCACGAAATGCGCAGGATCGACGTTTAAGGAAACCGTGCTGACCTTCACTTATAAGGTGATATTAAGAAGGTGATCTGTTAGTTAACCTTTTATTATTCTTTCTATAATCCTCAATAATACTGGGGTATGATTCACGGGCCGGTAGTTGACCGGGTCCTCCCGTGTTTCCTCCTTATGGATTGGAATAATAACCAAAGATTTCCACTGTATAAGATGCCAACTAAAGGGCATAAACAAAATGAATAAATTTGATAAAAGAATTGGGATATCTGGGTCACCCAACGGCCGATAGTAACGAGTCCGATCCGGAGCGGAAAGATATTTTGATATTTGAAATTAAAGGTTCGACTTCGGAGAGTCGGAATGTTACAGGAGAAAGTGGCTTGCTTGAAGGTACTGGTGGATTGTAGAAAAATGGTGTTGTCTCACTGGTCAGGGAAGAAGCGAAAGACGTGTTAGGTGCTACTGCTATGTCCATTGGCTTGTCGAGGCACGTGTTACTAGAACAGATAAAAGAGAAAGGTGAAGTTGTTTTGAGGTTCCTCAATTTCATCAGTTTTGCAAGAATCTCGACTTTCTTGAAATGACGTAAGGCCCTGTGGTTTGTTGCACGATTTCGCTCTCAAAGTATAATTTTATCGTTTCAGATAAAAGATTCAACGTTAAAAACAGTGAAAAGTCCCTTGTTTTGAGATAAACCCCTCTGGAATCTAATTAGGACGAGACATTTATTGCCTTTAGGGCGGACTGACGATCCCAGTGACGGGGTTATTAGATTGAGGTATTGTTCAAAGATAAAGTAGAGTTGATCTGCCTCCAGCTGGGATCAGCACCCAAAAGGTTGTCCCAATTTTGACTGCGAATCAGGGAAGGCAGTATGTTCCAATTAGCCTTATGATATGGTTTATGCGGGGGTGCCGGCTGTTTATATTTTATGGGCTCTGTGAAGCCGTATTGGACGGTTTCTTGATCAGCCCCTGATGGGTTAGGATAAACTTTCGTTGTAACCTGGGTTGATCCTAGTCACAAGATTGAGTCAAAAGTGTGGTCGCATCTGTTTGGGGACGTGACGTGCTGATTCCATCCTCCAAGGTGAATTGCATTCAAAATAAGCGGTGAATGACGGGGTGCTGTGACTGATGTCCAGAGTATTTCTGGTGCCATAAATTCACCCGCTATCAACTTCGGGCCTATTGTAGGATAAATAATTAAGCTGAATGCCTCGATAGTTTGCAGGAGGCCGTCGGAATTAGATCTATGAGGACGGTATGCGCAACCTAGTAGCAGTTCTTGAAGTTCAACTTCAACTATCAACCATACAGGGTCGACAACGCCGTCTGGGATAGGATGCTGAAGGCTTGTCGCCCTGAGAGCTTCCTTCACATAAACTAGACGACCTCCACCAGGTCGATGTGTTCTGCCCTTGCTGAAAAATTTGTAGCCCAGTATCTCAATGTCCTCTACTAGATAGGAGTCCGGCAACCAAGATTCTGTCAATAAAATAAAGTTATAGTCTTTTGTCATTGCAGCAGATCGTAAGTATTGGATTATGTTCTTAATAGAGCGTGCACTGGCCAATAACATTGTAAAAATTCGAGTGCCTCTGACGTCATCATTGCTGCTAGTACTTACGGTTCGTCCACAGCTGCACTTAACCTGAAAAGAATCATCGGAGCAGGATGCAAGCCCTCTTAAGTTATCTTTCGCAAAGAAAAGGACTTGGGTCTGCATGCGGAATGATCAACTAGAGGGTATTGGGTATTACGCTACCATACTGGCCATGTTGCTCCCACCGTACGTTTGGAAAAAATAGGCACTTTGGCTAGATATGTGGTACTAGCTGGTAGAAGGGAGGACGTGCGATGCGCTCGGATAGTCTAACGGAGGGGAGGTAGGAAAGACGGGAGAATAGGCTGATGGGAAGGTTCCATTAGTCGGGAGTTAGGTATGAACGCGGTTTGCTCATCATACCATCTACTTTTATTACGGGTAGGTTCCCACCGCTGTCAAACACCCAAGCATCCAGGTTGTATTCGTGCTTGTGTGTGGGTGAACGGGTGAAACTGGGTGCTTGGAAAAAAACTTTCATGCGTGCGATCGTTCTCACATATGCCCAACACCGCTTAGAGCCTCACAATGACATCGGTCTAAAGAAGTTCTAAAATGAGACCGAAAACTATTTGCAACAGAATTGGTTTAACCCCGGTAGATATGTGTGTTTGGCGTGTAAAAATGAACACGTCGTTTGTTACTGTGCACGAGAACGAAAGGGCTGAGATTCATGGACGTTTATAGTGTATCACAGACAACTGGTTTGCTGGCTTCTTGTGGCTGGCTGTCACCCTCAAGCAGACACATTCTTATAACCTCTTTAAATTACTCTGCTTTCCTTGTATGAACCACCAAAGAAAGCTTGATTCTATCGAAGTCAGCAGAGCATTCCTTGGTAATTCCAAGTGGCCGTTTCTCGAGGAGTGTCAACTCTCCAGCTAGGACTAAAACATCGCCCAAAATGAGTGACCTCTTCTTGGTGGTTCTCTTTTGGTGAACTGTAGAGTTGGCAGTTATTTTGGAGTCCGTTGCCTCCAAAGCCATCACGCCAGGTAGTCGGCTTTTTTTCAACCTTAAAGGAAAGTTCTCCCTACTGTTGTAGGTGGTTCGTCGCCTTTTTCGGGACTTTGCTTCAATAGGTTGTTTGGGGTCGGAGTTATCACACTTGCGTCATCGAATCCAAAGATTATCAACGGTCTATTACTCAGAATTCCTTCCAGTTCGACCGGAAACGTACTCAAATTTTCGTCATCCAAAGGTTCTTGTTCTACCTGGGTTTGTATCATTCTCCTTGCGGAGAAAATTCGTCTTTCTCATTCATCTCGAAGATAACTAGCGTGAGGAAAGTTAAAATGTCAGCACTCTCCTTTTTGTTAGCTTTATTCCGGATCTAAACGTTGCCAAGGCGTCGCCATCGGTTCTCCATTCCGTTGTGGGCTTCAAGGGAGTTCAATCTATTGTCTGAATGAAGGTTGGTGGGCATGACCCTTCCGCCGACAAAGCGCTGTGACGTCATTAGAAACGATTCAGTATCCATCGCGCACCCCTCAGTGCAAACGGCCCTTGTCTGCAGGCAATTGGTTAGACAAGTGTATCCTTCCTCAGCGGCGTCAAGCCTAGTAACCATAAGATTGCCAAAATAAATGCTGCCTTTTTTCAAAAACAATCAGCACCCTTCTGTTACTCTTGCTACCGGTAACAGCAGCATTACCCGCTTCCTTAACACTGCGTTCTTCCTTTAAAATCAAAGGATTTCAATAATGACCCTCCTTATTGCGGCTTTTCCGGCAGCTAACTAAAGTCATCGAAGGTTATTGTTCGACAAATGAGGTTTCTCAGCTTGCCTCTCCGCTTGATTGTTGAGTCAGCCCGTTCCTTTATGTAGTGGAGCCCGTATAACACGGAAAATTGCTTGCCACGAAGCTCTCCATATAATTTTTTTCACCACAAACCGCAGTATTTCATAAGTAACTCTATACAAATGTGCTACTTCCACTGCAGTTCACCAGAGAGCTTTGCCCTCGCTAGGCACATCTTTATTTTGTTGTTTCTTGTCATCTGAGCTCCTGTTCAAGGTTTGTGCTGGCGCATTTATTACCAATTGGTTCTACTATCACGGTGCAATTATCATGACTTCAGCTGTTTGACTTTTGTTCTCTTTTGCGAGGCTCGGTCGCTATTAGGTAGCTGATTTTAAAAATTGCGATCGCTTTTATCAACATCCAGGGGGACCAGTTTGACGAAATGGAATTCACTTTGAATACGCCAAGGTGAGCGTAACTTGTACCCATATTATCCAGAATCAATACTTTTGATAAGACCGAATTTCAGGGCCGTCTTGTGGTATCTGCGGGATAATGGTAGCAGGCGCTTCGCATTAAAACTAGAGTGAGCGTTGCTGGATCTACACTCCTTTATAAATCAATGGGAAAGGTTGGAAAAAATTCCTTCAGCGGATTTTATACAAGTTCTTTCTGTCTCTTTAAACTTTCTTCACTTAACCTGGCTTATCCTGGGGAGACTGTTTGCGTTCGCGCTGAACATGCCGCCCCACTCTCTGCTTGCCTCGGCTTAGTGGAGGGTGTAGAGCGGATATTCATACTTCTATCCGTTATGACACCAGTGAAGACCATTATCTTTTGTTTGAACCTCGTCCACTGTACCACGAATTAGGCCTCTTGTCCTAGAGAATTAGTCTCATTTATTATTCAGTATATCATTGGTGATTGTGGTGTTCGTCGGCATGAAGCGTTCTGGTTTTAAATATGCTTCTTGCACTTAGGATAGCGGGAATAACGGCTTATTTTTTCAGACAGGTTCTGAAACTCCGGTTCATCCAACCAATTGAACAATGTACCCGAATATTTGAGGCCCCGCAAGCAGGAATCAGCCGGGTTGCTAGATGGCTTCATATGACCCCGCTGAGCCACTCTAGTCGATTCATAAACAACCGACAGCTCACTTGCTACGGAAGTCTCGAGGCGGGTGTTTGTGTTGCGAACGTAAAGAACTACAATGGGGGAGTCGGTCCAAAAGGAATTGTCAAAGATAACTCAATTGAAGCACTGCTTCCAAGTGTTGGTCACTCTCACATAATACTGCTGAAGGAGATTCCGCCTAAGAAATAAACACCAGTTTTAGCATGGTGACTGTGGCTTTGGTGAGAAAAGGTCTGCCTTTTCCGACGCTCATTAACTTCCCCCCAGCTGCCTTTGGCAGCAACTCAGTAACCTACTTCTGATGCATTTGATGATGTGTGCAAATTCCTTATTGATTTTATGCCGTCCGAGTGCAAGTATCTCGAGGTTTTATGTTCCCTTATTCATTTAGGGTTATCGAAAAGCTCTCTTAACCCAGCACCCACCAAGGCTCAAGTAGCAGGTCCCAATGGGCTATATCCTGACAAAGCTGTTGCAATGGAGTTTTCCGGAAGGCAACCAAGAAAGAAATAACCCAAGGAGAGTTGGCGGAATTACTCCATGCACAAGTAGACTTATTCATCTCCAAAACAAAACTTATTCGTCTCAGCGTTCCACTGCACTCAAACGGCGCCTTTCAGCAAAAGCCATTGCCCACCGAGATCTTTAATTTTTTCTGTTGGCTCGATGCATGGAATGACTTCAAGAGCGTCAGGCGCTTTCGACTTTCACTTTGGGAGGTTGAATCCGTCCTTCCTTTTCAATTCCGTCAGACTTCCAAAGCTTGCTGTAGCCACTTGAGTGGTTCCAAGAGACTCAAGATAGTGGTCAACTTAAACATTTTGCCGGCACTACCTATAGCTGCCCGGAGAACCCAGGTCTAAAGCTACTTTCAAGCTTCCGTAGGAGGTAGATTACTCGGAATGGTGTCGGTATCGCTTTCCTACAAGGGAAAATTGGGTGATGAGGAAATCACCACATCCTCTCCCTATCATTATTAGAGGCCGCCTCCGAATCCACAGGCGGCGTTCTAATTCACCAGTAGGAATGCCGTTTCCAGAGGCGTCTGCATCGACTGGAACTTTTAGTCAAGCGCATCAAAATTTGCAGAACGCAAATCTCACCATCTTCCATGTGATCGGTCTATGCACTCCATGTGCGGAGCAGCTCAGACTGATTCTGCAGGATTACCGTCCCTCTTGCAACCTTGCAAAGCAGAATAATCTTCCGACCACTGCAATCTACCTCCACCATGGTCGAAAATTTTTTATCCATGCAGAATATGCTGCAACATACATGCTGATTAAAACACTCCTCAGCTGCCTACCTTCATACACTTTTTCACTAACTTTGGATTTCTTTCGCCAACTTTATTCGTGCTAACATTGTTTTGTGGTCGACGGTCAATTTAAGCTTGACGAGCTTAGTTTTTCTTTTTATGGCCTTGATTTCTTACCGAGATTACTTTGCGGACAGTTGCTGCGGTGATAAGTCGTACTGACTCAAAACAGTGTTTTTTTACGGCTCGGTTTCGCTTCCTCGCTCACGTCCAGTGATCTTAAACATTCAGCTCGCTTACGTTAGTATTTGGTTGCCACGCTCAGGAAATTGTTCTTTTGGCCTGATTGGGAGTTGAGAGTTTGTTCTTTTTGTTTGGACCAAAGGACATGTACCTTCCATTTACGTTTTTGGACAGGTGCTCTGTTTGCACAGATTCTTGTCCCGATTTTGATTACCTTTTTGGCCAGAAGGTGGTTAAGGCTCACTGTTAAAGGTATGATCGGTATGCACTTATATTTTTCTCGCTAATAGTACCCTAGAATTTGCAGAGCAATCGTGGTCTTGATTTTGGTTCTGAAATGATTGGGACTATGTGTTGCTTTTTGGCTTCAGGATGCTATACAAAAGGAGTGAAGCTTGTTTTTCGGTGAATCGAGCATGGGGTCGTTGATTAGGTTTCGCTTGGACGGGGATCTCAGCGTTTTGATCTTTGCAGTACTTTGGCATTACATCTGATGAGGCTCAAACAACAAAGGGCAACAAGACGCCTACAATACCCATCTCGTTAGAAGATATAATCGGGTCGGATCAGCTCATCGTTGGAACCCGAGAAATCTCTCCTGATAGTTTTGCTGTTCGTGGCTCCAGAATTACAAGCTTCGATCGACATGGTCGTTGTTCGAAGCCCAATTGACCCCTAGTCAAACTTGGGGAAAGTGACCTCAAAAGAAAACTAGAATAAACAGTTTTTAGAGGCAGGCAGGAGCTGGGGCTGTCTAAACCCCAGAGGAGTTAAAGGGAAGTGCGTCCGTGTGATCTTCGGACTCAAACAATCGTCATAAAAGAATGCGTGAATAAGTTCAGGTTCACACAAAGTCGATTTGTAACGATTTGATAAGGGAGACAAAAGGGTCGGTAGGCAGGACACTAATCATAAGTTATAGAAGACGGCTTCCGATTTCATCATAGGTGGGACAGATTTACCAGAAGTTGGATTGGTTCCGTTTGGTGGTCAGCCCACGATTTATCAGAAGTTCATCCGACAATTTCAAGCATATCCCACCTCAGAGGCCGTGGATGGCAGCACAAGCTTGATGTATGCGCCTCCTTACTTTGAGGGTTGGGTGCTGGAAACGACTGATGCGTCAGGCTGCCTTCCAGCCTACGTAAGTTTTTGTACAAACTGCCTTAAGTTCTTGGCAGTTGCTTAATTTTTGATCCAGCACCCAGCACGCTCCCACCTTGCCGCAACCAGTGAGGTTTTCCTCGTCATCCTGCCAGTCTACAATGTTCAGGTCTCATTTACTGACTTGCGCCTACATCGGGGGATCATTCAGATTGAAAGCCTCCGTTTGCTTCGCCTGCTTGCTGGGGCCAAGGAAGACCAGCTTAAGTCGCTTCAGACCTGTCCCCTTTACCCGAGTCTCGCCAACCTTACCCACTGCTAACAATATCGAGGTTTTCTGAAGTTGGAGTTTATTTTCAAATAGCTCATTTATCAAGGTAATATCAACCGCGCTGCAAAGACCATAGCTTTGGTCAGTCCAAAAGAGGTTGCTACCACCACAGTGACTGAACCCAAGCATATTGCTTCGTGGGTAGACCGTGATCCCAGGCAAACTGGACACTGCTTGGGCTTTTCTTTGGATGTAACTTTATTCACATTGTGTTGCAATCGAATATGTCCTCCTGGGCAACCCTCCTGCTCTCATTTAGCTCAAGCATGGCAGACTACTGATCGGTGTGTGTTCCTGGAGCACATAAAATACGCTCCCACCGTCTTTGTCGCTTCCCGGCCTTCACTCACAATGGTTTTGAGGGACTTCTGACAGTCCTTCAGTCCATGATCTGTGTCTCAAGCCTTGCAGTCTGAAGAAACTCCGTCCTCACGAGAAATGATATCCATGGTTTTCCAAAACTGGTGTTTCGATTACCCCTGAGCGATATTTTGAGTTTGAACGGTATTCTGCCTGTTCACCGCATTGTTATGGCGAAGTAGTCTATCAAGTCCACTGTAGGTTGCCCTGGTCTGCTAATCTAAGAAGTGTGTCAGCTCCCCGGAAGTGGCTTCGTGGTAGCCCCGGATTATGCGTACTGTCTCTTCGGACCGGCGACCCAGTAGTTCTGATGGCTCGGAGATGGGCACTGTGTCGAGATCACGCCCCTAGCCTAAGCGGCCAAGAGCGTTTCAAACAATCATGCATCCTAATGTCAAGGTGAGTCAAGGTGTACATGTCCTTGGGACAGACTGCTTGGCAACCAGCGTAGGGTTTCCTGTTTCCAGATGACTTAGCTTATGTTGAGGTCATTTTCAGTAGTTTGTTGCCGCAGCCCACTCGGTCTAACTTTATCCTCTGCTTTCTGAGCCTGTGGCCTAGCGGATGCTAGCTCCCGTTCTAACTCCGATTACCTTGGTTCAAACAAATATTTTTATAACCAACAAAACCGTTCATAATGCATGAGCTTGCACTGACGGGATTAGCAGGTCTAGCAGTAGCCAAAAATTAGACTCATACAAATTCTCCCCCGTGACATGCTGCAGTGCTCTCTGTCCAGTTTCTGGTGGCTTCTTCCTCCGACGAGGATTCTGTGTATTTTCCTGATCCAAACTGAGCACTTTGAATACTATAGACCCCATTTGAGCAAAGCATACGCAGTTGCAAATCCCAAGTTTGAAAAATATAGAATCGTAATTTTCCGCCACAGTGGATTATGAAGTGAGCAAGTCCACGAACATATACAAGCCTGGAATGTGAAGTCGCAGGTATTCACAGCAGGGATCCAGGACAGAGGTATGATAAGATGAGCACGTGAGACTCTCGAGAACAAAAAAAGGCACCTTCAAAAAGATAACGACGAGCTGAGGCGATCAATAAAATGTCAGCTTACCAGAATGTGGATAAGGTAGACAAAAAATGTGCGTATACTAAAATACAATAGGTGCAGAGGGTAATTATTTTAAGGACTTTTCACGTCGGTCGATTACTTTCGGTGAGGGACACTCTGGAGGAGGTCCAGAGAAGTCTCACGAGAACGGTACTAGAGTAACTGCGGTTACACTATGGAGGTCGACAGGCAGTGCTAGGGTAGTTCTTACACAGGAGCAGGAAAGCGTGCGAAATTCGACTGGGAAACTCAAACTGTGAATTGATTCTTTGTCCAAAACAAGTCTTCCCTTAGGTGATGGGGCCTCTGCTAACCATGGACACAATATAAAATTTGCCAGGCCGAGGGCTAACAAGGACATCAAAGCCCAATCGTCCGCTTGCGCTGTAACTAGCAGTTGGAATAAACTTCCTAAAGAACCTGTGGAAGTAAAACTTGTGGTGGTAGTGTCCAGAATGAAACTGAGCGTGGAGTGAACACAACCCTTTGCAGATTGCCTTAGCAACGGGCGGCTTCTAGCCGAGACTCCTCAGTCCACTTATTTTCCGACCGTTTTTTCCTGTTCTTCTACTTCTACTCAGTTCTACTTAGGCGCCCACCTAAAAAATTCCTGTTCTCTAGGTTTCTTGCTTTTTTACGAGGCGACGGCTGGGTGATTTTTGACCCCTGCGTGGGGGATAAAATTGCTGGTTGCCGAGGAATTACCCTATCGAAGTGCTACTCCAGCTTCTTAGATGGGTATCCAGAAAAGTCGCGTTTATCGAATATCAAAAGGCAGAGGAGCCCAGGAGTTTAAAGCACGGTAAAGCCCGGGGGCTATCCGGTACTAATAACGTGACTATCATCGACATTGGAGGCCGTTCCTGTGGACTGATCCGTACCGCTGGATGAAGGGAGGCTCCATAGGGATCGGCTTACCTCAACCACAGAAGGCGGATGACCGTGAAAGGTGCTATAAATGCAGGCCGGTCAACCCAACTCCAGTGACTCTTAGGACTTTAAGGAAAGTCGTAAGGGACAAGGTAGCGGAACTCACTTGAAGGTAGACTTTGTTGGGTTCTCAGCAGCTCGAGCTTTTGCATCACTGGTCCTTTCTGCCGAATCTCACTGAATTCCCGGATGATTTGTCCATGAGAGTGCATAACGGAGAGCGAGCGGAGATTTAGTCTCCAAATTTGTAAAAAACATCTATTCAGTGGGTTATAAGCTACTCACATCGAGACTGAGTACCTCCAGCATAGCATCACAGTTGGAGGGATAGATAGTGCAGACTCTGAGGGGTCCACCGTTTTAGGTTCAATAGGAGGGTAGTGGTCAAAAACGGGAGGACGTTTTTGTGGATTGCCTGAGCTATCAGTGCTAGACTCTTCATTGTTTTTGCCCTTTGTGGATAATTGAGCGGGAGGATAACATGGCCCTCGTCATGAAATTCGCAGCTGACACAAAACTAATTGGCTCAGCAGTGAAGAAAACCATACAAAGGGACCCTGACGAGGTGGTCCTTTGGTCAGCAGTGTAAAATCTCCCTTCTAACATAACAAGGTGCAAGATTCTCGTTTACAAGAGGATCACATCCAAGTCGTTATGTGAGCCTTCTAGGGTACAAGTAAAACTGAAGGCGACAAATAGAGCCAGGAGTTTGTTGATGATAGTGGAGGCGGAAGTCAAACCGAGTCACCAGCTTCCTCAATAGAATTAAAAATCTACACGCTCCCTAAACCAACTGCAAACGACGGTGAGCTCAACAAAAAAGGAAGATCCTCCTGTCTCTGTCGAGGCTTTGGTTAGATCCATCTGGAAAATAGAGTAGAAGCCTGGGGTTTTACACGAAGAGAGACTTCAAAATTCGGGCTTGTACAGCTCCGTTTCACTGGATGGTCTGGTCATTTCAAAGGGTTGGAGCATGAGCAGGTGCTGGAAGGAATGGTTCTTTTCTCGCCAGAGAGGTGGGGGCGGATGGAAGATCAGTCCGAACACTTTAAACCACCTAACGGAATCACGGAGGCAGTGAGAAACCGCCAGACTCTCCGGTATCCCAGGGAAAGCTCTACTCCGAGTGCACCCTCGAAAGCTACGAAAGCAGTAACCAAGAAGAGGGATCAGGAGGCAGTCGAGGGGATTCACACTGACTGGTGGGCCTGAACATCGTAGTTTTCGAGTAGCTCGGGTTCCGTCCTCAGGTATGCTGCCAGTGCCGGAAAAGAGTCCCCGAAAGTTGCTATAAACGACTGATCCCTGATTCCAGTTTGATAAGTTCTGAGACTGTGATTTCCTTTGCGGTCGTAGAAATCCATGGCGGAATCAGTGTTAGGAAACAGTGAGGGCTCCACAAGTGGGTGAGGTGCAACAACCTCATTTATATGAGTTGGCACTCTACCCATTTCTATCCCCCTCTATCAGTGAGGACGGTACGTAAAAGCATATGTAATGGCCGTCGTGAATTCTCTTATCCTCTATTAAGCCTCACATCAGCACTCGCCTAGCTTTTTGCCCAGGATCCCGTTAGTTCCACGCAAACGACTAAGACACATGGCATGCAGTCCGCGTGTAGAAGCCATTCAGAGAGAGTGGATGATAAAGGGTTCCACAAATACCGCTTTTCCCCACCTACCTTTTAGTGAGAAGTTGACTTGAACCCTCAGTTTGGGAACCAGTGGTAAACCAGAGAGTTGTATGTTACTAAATTGTGTGTTGGTATGTAGGAATGGTTGCTCGTCTATTGATGCCAGGTAGGTGAAATCCTGCTGCCTCGTGGCCCATGACGAAATTTTCAACTTGACCTACCTTTTATTCGTTCAGCTCCAGGGTCAACGAGCGCGGTTTACGCTTCTTTCCCTTTCCCCCTTCTCTTCCTCGGAATCTTTTTGTTTTCACTTTCTGTTGTCACTTTTCGCAAACGGCTTCTCCTTTTCCCCTGTTTTCACCTTTTATTGTTTTCTCATATTCATTCATCGGTTCTTAGCATAATATTTCCCCCTGCCCATCGATTTTTCTTGTTCATTCTCGTACGTCTCCTTTCACCTATCGTTCCCCCCCTTCATGTCATTTCACTTCACCTCGCTATCCTTCGTCTTCTCGCTCCATTCGGTTTTTATCGTGCCTTTAGTTGACCGGATAGTACTATTTTGAGCTCTGTTTCTGTTCTTTCCCATTTGGGTCTGGTCAAATGGGTTGCACCAAAAGCAAGAAGACAGGAGTTTACCTTCCCTTCCCATGTGGGGCTAAAACTTTATGGATGACGCTAACGACTGTGAGCTCTGGTACACCTCCCCCCGGGTCTGGTCCCTTTCTTAATGTGCAGTGTTCCATTGTGTGTTAGGTAGGAAGCATGAAGACCTATAGAGGCCACTTCAACACTGTGCTGTGCTCGAACAACATCTGATTCTCAAACAAGCTCCAAGCATAACTCATTCGTATTAGCATCATACAAACCCGAACACCCTTAGGTCACTACCGTAAGGCCGTAAGGACGGAGGTATTCCGAAGGCTGTGTTCGAAGCTCCGAACGAGGCTCATGGGTACTGCTCAGCTACACTCTTGTCTATTTGCCTTTCGAACCTCTGTTTACAATTCAGTTCAATTACGGGCACTGGTGGCAAGTTCCGCGGACTTCAAGGATGTACCAAGGAACGGATTTTTCCGGCTTTCAGTCATGGAAATTGCCACTCTAGCTCTAGGGGGTGATCGCTCAAAGGTGTAGCAGAAGCTAAACTAAACATGTGCTGGTTTGGGTGCCCCTTGTGATTAGGGTACCCATCAAGAAAGTGAGATCGCTTACTGACCGTCTATACCCAGAGCTGTGTAAATTCGCGACCTAAAGCCTTTCTGGACAGCCTGTATTCCGCTGCCCCGCAAGTTCGTCGCGGCCCCCTTTTGGATCTCTTTGATTGTGCTCTCATCTCATCTCAGTGCAGGCGGATACGTCAGAGTTTTCGTACCCAGGTTCGGCCAGAAGGTCTTGAAGAACGACCTGCGACGGAACTTGCCCTAAAGTCAGCTGAGCTGTCTTAGTTTTAGCATCGCCCTGCGAGCCATGGGTTTAAAGTTAGTTAATTGTGATAGATCGCCCAGGACTAATGAGCCTAGACCTCCCTTCCATTGCCCTCTGTTATGCTAATACCCCAGTGTGTATTCGTTAGCCTGGTTTCCACGGTACGAAGTAGCCTTCATTTGCCTGGGTAGGAGGGGGCGGTCCACGACCGACCACCTGCGCAAGCAGTCCAGGCCTGCCTGCAGTGCAACTTTTGCCGGTAGGGTTTGAACCTCGAGGTAGATTTTGACATCGTCGGAATACTACAGAAAATTGGAATCTGCTTTCAGGGAAAGACCCTTGACGACTATAGTGGAGAACCTCCTGCCTAGTATAGGGCCCTGTGCCTCTCCTCTTGGAGCACAAAAATTTTCCGGCAGAGTCCCATTCATTCGAATATGGAATATTCGGCCGCACAGATAGTGCGACAACAAAGTTACGAGGAATTCGCGGATCTCTGGATCATGCAGACCTTCCAGTAGCAGGGAATGACTCCTCCGAAAGAAGGCCCCCGAGAAGCCCTAAGGATGACTTCCATATGGACTCGTTCGTCGATGGCGTTGGTACATCATGCCAAACCTCAAAGTGGTTCCTTCGGCAAGATCTTTTTGTACTCCGGACTCCAGGTACTGACTAGGTCCCGGGAACGGCCTATGGAAGGGGCGACAAGCCAGAAGTTCTTACGCGTGCCAAGAGACGGCAAAAAAGAGTGAAATAGGTGAAGAACGGTTCGTGTTGAAACAATGTCGGTCGGTTTTTCATTTAGGAGCGAGACCGGACGCTGCACTATCTAAGGGGGCTGATGATTCCACCATCCACAAGTGAAGCAGTCAAAAGCGTGTTCTACAGCTGGTGGTAATTAATTGTCCTTACAGTAAGCTGACAAACAACCTACAGCCCTGTGGCATCGACCAACATACAAACTTCCTGGAGTTAAGTGCTAATGGGTTACATTTTTCTAAAATAATTTTGGTCAAGGATTCACACGGTCAAACTCAATCATCTCCGGGTCGCCGCAGATCTACTTTCCGGAGGGCCATGTTCAGACTTATGGGGACGACCGTTCTTAACAACTTAGAACAGGGCCCCATCCGTCCGGCTTTCCATATCCATTGAGCCTATCTACAGTTTTGCCACCAGGCGATAGTTTTGGGGTCCAGATGGGTTGGCAGACTCAAAAATGTGGGAGACATAGCTCTCCCCCTCCTCGGGGGCTCGGTCAGTACTTAGTGAGCGGCTGAACAGCTCACACGGGGTACTGGCTAGCTGGCCGGCGCACAGCCGAAGCACAACAGGTGAAGTCCCATCTGGGCCCTGGGATTTCGCTCTTTATCATGTTAGAGGCTTTCGCTGGGCCCGCACAGCGGAGGATTCAGTTGATTCAGTCCTCCCGTGGGGGGAGTCTCTCTCCGTTACCAGGCCACCGGAGTTCACTGTGAACGCTCGGCCGGGAGCGAATACCTAAAAGTTACATATAGCCGGAGCACTGGCGGCCTCATTTTTACTCCCCATCATCGTACCACCTTCTTGAAGTACGTCTGAAAGGCCCCTCTTGGCGGGAGTTACCTGAGCGAGCTGTCTGTAGGAGTTCGCGGGATCCGTCTGAGTTCTATTAAGAAACTGTGTAAGAATAGTATCTGCAGAGCCATTCACACTTATCGAAGTAACTAGCAGAACAAGACCATAGAAAAACTAACTCCTTTATGTGCAAAAGTAGGCTTGAACCAGTTGGGAGATAACATGCTGGCCAACCACAAAGAGATTTCCCTGTATCTGCGCTATGTTACAGGCTCAGTGAGACTTGGCCAGATTGTTTGCATACTAAAAGTGAAGTTGCGACGCGCTGGACCGCATATGAAGGCTTTTTAGTCACTACAAACAACCTCTGGTATTCCGCAATTTCTGGCTTCCACTGCTTTCCACAGGGATTTATTAAGAGAATGTACTGAGCATGGACCCGTGCGCCTTGCGACAACTGGCAGCACAAGCAAATCCTTCGCTCTCTAGGGTGTTCAGCGTCCGGCCTGGTCTGGGCCCAAGAGCAACCATCGGTGGCCGAGGCGCGATCCCGCGCACTGCTTCAGTTACAGCAATCTTTTTATCGCCCCGAGGCCTACATATTCACGATGAATTACAGGACCATGGAGCAGCAGCTCGGAATCATCTCGTAGCCTGAATTTTGATTCTAGTTATGTTCAGCTGGTGCCCACACCCCCATCGGCGATAGCACCTCCGTATCCGCTAGCTGGGAGGTGACATCTCAAGCCCCATCCGTGCGGATATTTCCAGTTGGTCGACTACGTGTAGTTCCTAAGTGAGTGCCCAGTCCAGCTCTGCGGGGGAGGTGGTCCCTTTCCATCATTCGGGCTGTCTTACATGACTGTACCAGCCCAATTTACTCACCGTAATAAATAAGATCGAGCGGAGTGTGAGAGACAGTTTGGGCTCTTACTGGACAGGTTGACATCCCCATAAATATAGAGGTAATGTCTGGGCATTCCGTGTGCCTTAGTGCACTTATGATATGTCGGTTCCAAGGCCTGTAGATCGCTTCCACTAGGCCCTCCATTTTGCCCGCCAACTGTGTAAGCACCCAGAGTCCCTGCGGAGTTTGTTCTAGGATTGCTTCTGCGAGTTGCGTAAACTTAAGATTTCCGATGGTGTAAAATGCTGCTCTCCACGTATGCCCTCTGCATGGTTTGTTCTCCTGATATCCATGTCCAGTACCCCATATCCATCTCTGAGATACCTCTGTGCAACTAAGTCTCGGTAAAGCCAATCGCCAGGGCTTTGCTCCGGATACCCCAAAAGTAGAGCTGCGGTAGTTTGAGCTCATACTCTGCCGGTTTGGACTTGGCCCCACACTCCAACTACCACTGTAAAATTGCATGAGGGCTTCATAGTTTTATTGAGATGAACGAGGTAGATGGTTGATTCTGAGCTTGAAGAGGTCTAGTGTGGCCCTTAACCGTACGTCTTTTGGGCGTTCTGGTAAAGTGTGCCTCTGAATGGCTAGACTTAAGCTACCTGTTGTGGTGCATCAGCTTTTTGTACTCGAGGCTACGTGTTCGATTTCAGCCGTACTACCCTCAGGGAGGAAGACTGGTTTTGCAGTAAAAAAGCGGGGGCTGTGTTGCCGCGGCCCCTGAATCTGACTTGACGACCAGCGTCAATGCAAATATGGGTCTGATCAGAGACTGCGTTTAGAGTGATTATCTTTCTCCCATAATCCACTTTTAGCGAATTGGGCTGTGGAGGAAACAGGAACTTTTAGCCACCAGCCTAGACCCGACCCAGCGAATCAGGAAACCCTAAAACCCTGTGCACCATCAGTTCGCCACGGGTCCACTAGCCTGCACCCAAGCTGGGTGATAGGGTATCCAGCTTTCCGTTTCCACTTTCTGGTCCTGTCTTTAGTCTCTAGTCCATGTCCCTTGTACGCACCTCATGACCGGAAACCTGCCCCTGCCGCTGCTCACTCGACCAAGTGGGCGGTATTGTTCTGATGGCCGCAGCTAGACCTGGCCAGCTGACCAACACTTAGATACATAATAAAAAATAGATAGAGAGAGCTGCGAACATTCCCCCGACATTCATCCTTCTAGATGTTCTAACCCACCGAATTCCTTCACTTCTACTACCTTTGTCACTTCTCAAAGCCAAAAGCCTCACTGGGATGGCAGTTAATAACTGAGCATCGCGTCTACCATAAATCCCGGTAGAAATAATCCTCATGGAAAGTTGAATAATCCCCTGCTGTGGTCAGTGTCCTAGCCTCACATAAAACATCTGCCTTTTGAAAACAGAGTGCCTTGTGCAGATCGGCATCCCATTGCTCTTCTAATGTAAACATCAGCAACCCTTTTGTTATGATCTTGATGCCAAATCGACGGATCTCCCTAGTATTTCCAAAGCTAGTTACTCTGCAACTACCTATTCCAATTTCTCCACGTTGTCCTCATTAATAGACACCCCTCCATTCTCAACTGGGATTTTTTTCTGATCCCGCCCTTTCCCGTTACGATTCATCAAAAGGGACTCACTCCTCTCCTGCCACCCATAAACTTAATTATGTCCATAACGGCCAGGTCAGGTCAAATTTGCAATGACGGTGGCAATTACTTAGTTTTTGCTTGTGAATCCTTTCCCCTCAACTCCATCACAAACCAACTACCTTACAAAACCGTTGCTATATCTCCTCCAGTCAAGTCTCCATAGCCCTGTCCAGCGGCAGTAAATTAGAAAAATTTTCAATTGTTTGATTTCTATCAAAACTGCAGTCAACCGTCAGTGGAAACAACCCTCAGGCTGCCAACTCCCCCCTCCCCCCCCTCTGATCCCTAGGACCATGCTTGTTTCTTCGGAGGATGGGGTCCATAAAGCGTTACTCCCTGATAATCTCACTGATTTACTGAACTGACTGATAGGCCTGAAGCATTTTCCACGATAGAAGGCCCTGGCCTTAACGAAAGCCCGAGCTGGCCGGTGCTATAGCTGACCCCTTACATCCTCTACCCGCGGTAGCAGCCGCCACAATGGTTTCACCGGACGGCTGGGCGGATTGCCGATATTAGACGGCACCGTGAGCAGCCTCGATAGTTACTTCCCATATAACATTTAAACGGTCCCGTTCATACTGCATAGTAGTACTGAAACACTGGACTGAAATTCAGCCACTGCATTTTCATCTTCGTACTGCTACGCCCCAGATCTCCAACCCATGCCACGTTAGCTCACCTGCGTCTGCTGCCGTAAAAGCTTTCTTCACGAGCGGTCATTCGTGACTGAAGAGCCCGCCCTTCTGAGTTATCTCGCTTGGGCTTCAAGCCATGAGACCCGAAGCTGGTAGCATACAGGATCATCATGAAATAAAATATCAGTTGCCTGCTGCTGGTCGCAAATTGGCCCTGTATTCATTCACTGTATTTATAGAAACGTTCATTCCTACACCCATTTATTGTCCGCTGTAGCCTCAGACCTGGCTTTACGCAGCATTTTGTAGTAGAGCTTTGTGTACTAAGATTTCATTCCCCTATATTATCTCT
Source organism: Fasciola hepatica (assembly GCA_948099385.1). Taxonomy (NCBI): domain Eukaryota; kingdom Metazoa; phylum Platyhelminthes; class Trematoda; order Plagiorchiida; family Fasciolidae; genus Fasciola; species Fasciola hepatica. The sequence continues at coordinate 4,450,489 of CANUEZ040000016.1, forward strand.
ACACACGCACGCGCTGCGTTTTCCGACTCCAGTTGATTGTGTCTCCAGTGGCTCCATTTTGAAACCCTCAGCTAAGCATCCAGTTATCGTCCATATTAGTCCAACAGCCTACTATATTCCTTGCAAAGTATTCGTCCCCATGCCAACTTTCATGTGACATGTCGCTCTCCCCATATCGCACTGGGAATTACCTGTTCAAAAAAGGGCCACCACGTAAAACCCATCTCATTCATTTGCAAACATTTCCTAGGCTCCCTAAGGGTACCTCAATCAGGTATTTAACCACCAGTTTCAGGTAGTTCGAAAGATGTCGGTGGAGATAAACAGTTCTACATGCTGCTGAAGTCACCGATTGTACCCCTACAACCCCATGCTGCTTTCATTCCCCAAGACTGGCTATTCCTCGAAGGAGGTCGCAGCCCCTCATCATCTCAGAGCCCCGTGGCGCGAGTACCTGCTTTGCTTTATCTGGCTCCAGCCTCAGATCCTCTGACCTGGCTTGACCTGAAGGAATACATGGGTGCAAGAAACTGGACACTCAGGCATACAGTCTCTAAGTCCGAAAAATGAAGGTAGTTTTATCACGGACCGGGGAGCTTGGGCTCAATATCTCGAACTGACATAATACTTCAAGACTTCAAGAATGGAAAGGCAATGGCGCTGCCTACGGGGCAGCCTTCAATAAAGGACGGATGTAGGGCCCAGCCGTGGTGAACTGGCCCGGTCCGAGAAGCATCGAGGGTGAAGGAGGCATAAGAGATATGTGGACATAACTATAGCCACCGGAGCTTCCAGCGGTACAAGGCTGCAGGGGTTAAGTGTGTGGAAAAGCAAAGGAAATGCCGGTGGTGTAGTGAAGAGAAGGTGTCATAGGAAGTCAAAGGAAACCCGAAAGCTCATTTTATTCACGTTGGTCGAGGTCAGCTCTTAAAGCAGCCACAGTAAACGTTAAGAGCGACCAAGATACGTACACGACAAACAAGGTGGTAGGGTGAAAGGGCCGATGTTCTCATCTCAGTAGGTGTACGAGGTAAACGGTGATGCCAGGATTGGTTCTTATAGAACCGGGTAAGTGTGTCAGCCGTGACGGTGTTGAGGTTGTAAACATCGGAAGTGATCAAAGCCGTGGGCGGGTTGATGGTATACCAAGCGGCAAAACCAGATGGCATCCATCAGGCCCACCTGAAATCGCGGCCGGAAGCAATGGCTGAGTCTCTGACAGCGCTGCTCAAAGTACATATGTCAAAGGATGTCAGCCATGAGGGCTGGCGGGCGGCCATGTTGTGTCCAACCTTCATGAGTGAGGACGAAAAACTGCTCCGACCATTGCCCGGTCAGCCTTACTTCGACAGTGTTGAAGATTGTGGAGAGAATTTGGAGGACAGAACAAAGTCTCATCCAATGGCAAATGGGCTGTTGATGGCCAGCCAGCAAGGTCTGATCATGAAGCTCTCACATTTGGCTAACCTGCAGGTTTACGTTGGTGGCGAGGTGGCCCGGAGGCCAGGTTGGGGAAGGATGAATAATTCTACCCAACCTCCTTCAGGCATTCGGCTCCAAGACCTGTGCCTCCTGTTTTTGAAGCTAGCAGCATCTGAGTTATCATCAAAAGCCAGAGAGTGAATACAAAACTTCACAACAAGGAGACGTTTTCGTGTTAGATTGGAAGAGCTTCCCGCTTGTGGGTTTCCCCGCAAGACGGCTCTCCCCAGGGATGGGCGCTGAAGCATAATGTAGTCCTGACATTCGTGAAGGACGTAGCTGGACAGTTAGAAAACTACGTCGCCTGTGCAGCTAAGGTGAGCTTGTCCACCCTTGTCCAGCTTTGGGAGGTCCAGGTCAGAGGCCAGCGGAGTCCTTGGGCGAGAGGTTGCGACTCCACTAGGAGATAGAGTTAAGAGCTTTGGGATCGTTATCACTAATAACATTGAAACGAATGGGCAGCGTAGCACTCTGATCAAAATACCGCCAGAGCCCTCTGGTACCCTAAATGAGCGTTATGGTGGAGGAATCCTGACATCATACCACCCCATAAAGTGTCCATTGGCTCCCGCCTCCAGAGTTGCTTTCAAACACGCCGGCTTCATACGGCAAATGATATAGTGGTCTCAGTGCAGGTCCAGAGTCGCTTAACCATGTGGTTAGCCCTTCTGGATGGATCATTTACAATCCACATCTGGAAACGCTGAAGCTGTCACCTCTTCTTTCAATTCAATCCGGTTCAGTTTGCATAGGACTATGTTTGGCTGAAGCCAGTCGAGTGTCTGGATGTTTGTATCATCGAATTGCTTCCGTAACTCCGAACACTGCGTAACTAAGACGGCAGCAGGTTCTCTTTCCTCCAGATACAGACACTAGTAGGGTTTTTGAGCGCCTGCTACTTCAAGATTTCTTTTGGTATCTCTGGTTAAAACGATTTTGTTTTGGAAATCTTGTTTCAACAGTGCACTCTGCCAGAAGGTCAGTCGCGTGCCGCCTCGGAGACAGTCAACCCTCTACAATCAGCTAAGCTCATCTACAGGACGACGTTCGTACTGTCTGTCAACAAGTGTTCACATTAACCTAGCTGCGTACACTTTAACGGTTCTTTGAGGGACGCAGTAGGACCACTGACGACCCATCACCTTGGAGTGGTGGAAAATGACAAAAGCAAAGCAGATGATTTGGTTCGTCATTTTTGTGGTGTTTACAGAATATATAACGCAGCTCCAGAAGATTTTGAGGCGGCTGATCTTCCATTGATCATAAAATATCCCACTGTTCCGGACGGAATCGTGTGCACGCAACTGAAGAGATTAGATAATCATGAGTCTGGTGAACAAAATGGTGTCCTCCTGCTATCAACAGGCAGCTGGCAAACATCTTGTCTTTTACAGAGTAAGCGTTACACGAGACCAATATGAACCACGGTAGGTTGACACAGGCCTGCAAAAAAGCTGCTCTGTTGGCTACACACAGAAGGGGACAGTCTTCAGGAAAAGGGAAATTATAGACCGGCTAGCGCAACTAGCATTCTATGCTCAGCGATCAAGGTTATCCGGGGACATGTCTACCACAGTCTACCGAAGAGATCTACGCTTTGTTAAGCTCAATGCAGATCAAAAACGGGCTATGTCTAACCAATCCTCCGAGCTTTCTAGACGGAGTCATCAACGAGATGGATGAAGATAAACGGCAAGGTGCATACTGGCCCGACTTTAGTAAAGTATCTGACTTGGAGAATCATCGGCCACTACCAATCAGCTTGAGGTCATTTGGTGTAAGCAAGCGGATTCAGGGATGGCTAACGGACCTTCCTACCTGTGGAAAGGTTGACGTTCAAGTAGGTAACGGGAACTCTAAACCGGGGAAGGTCAACAGTAGGGTATCTCGGTGATCCGCACCAGTCACATTGTTGTTTCATCTAATCATTATTAACCTAGCCTTGGCCATACGGTCACGAGGATTCCTTATGCAGACGACATGAAATGGGCTAGGCAAATAAACTGCGTGTGTTTTAGTGATTTGACGGTATCCACATGCGGTCCAGTGCATCATAGCTTCACTTGCAATATCCAGCCAATCGGATAAGGCCGGACCGTAACTGGTAAGTGGTGCAGACAGCGAAGTCGCCTTGTAACTGGTCAGGAAGTTATCTTCCAATGAGTACAAGCCTATGTATGTATATAAACGAGTGAGCACCTACCAAATGTAACAGAATATATTCCTGATGTTCTTTTCTGGTCTTGTCGTTTTCCCGATGTGCCTAGTCCGGGTCCGGGTTGCGTCATCACCTATGATTGATCAGTAATACAGGGTTCCTACGTTTGTCTTTTAATGGAACCAAGAATCTTCCGTTGATCAGAGATTCACTGTGAGTAAGGTTCAAGGGTGAGATTGGACCACTGAAAGTTGAGGCGACACTGTCAACAAGGGAATCAGGTGCACAAAAGACTGCAGAATTAAAATGAGCTGAACAGTGTAAACTGGCTGCTCACAAAGCTAGGGGTGAGGGCTTCTGGATGCGCTCAGGATGTTCTTGTAGGTCGGTGGTAGTGTTCATATCTAGGTACAAGGCACTAGTGAGGCCACTTTCAGAAAGCTGTGCAGGCTTGGACACCCCTTTGAAAAAGGATGCAGCCTGCTTAGAAAAGGTCCAGCAACCAGCCACCTTAGGTGGGCAAAGTCCTGAATGGTTTATCGGATATAAGTGCCAGTGATTTATTTGAGCAGGTAACTGATCACAGAAGGGGGAAATAGTATAAAATAATGGAAGCCATGCTCTAGGCTAACAGTGCAAATGAACTTACACAGCAAAAGAGTAGTGCGAAGGTGGACTAGACTAACTGGGTAAGCAGTCATTGCACAATGTGTGAGGCATTTTGAGGGGAAGCTAGGTGCCAAGAGGGACGAGTTAACCACAGAAGTAGAATACTGAGAATAAGTGAGAAATAGCGACTAACTCCCTGCTTCTCATTAGTCCTGTGTCAGTGCCTACGATCCGGGTCACCAAGGTTGACGGAACTCTAATTCCGTGATTGCTTTTCGTCAAGGTGATGGGAAGAATGCTTCTACCCCTCTATTTTTCAGACACACTGATGAAGAAACCCCATCTGTGTAGCGAAAGTGGAAGGAACTAACAAAGTCGTATCAGTGGGTGTCAATCTCTGTGCATAACGCTGTAAGAAGTCCGGGCGCTCTACTGGCTCCGGCCGCTATCGGTCCTGTGCAACCCGACCTGACCTGACCTGGTGGAGGCCCGGGGGAGAAAGGATCGGTGCAGAAACATAGTTGCCGTTCAGAACTGGACACACAGGTGGGACTTACCCTTCAGTGCTGAAGAAGCTACTTTCGGTCATGGGCAGCGACAAGCACGACAGCCGTGCGCGACCATGGCCCAATCACTGCAGAAACGGTAAACGGGACTGAAAACCTCAGGATCTTGCTGTGCTCTGGTACCATGTGGTCGGATCACGGAGAAGCAGCTGAAAAACGGCACCTGGAGCGCTCTCCAGATTGAGAGCTGCCTTACTGTGCCTATGACCAGGGGCTTTTATTCCAGGGTACTAATCTGTGGTTAGGCCTCTTTTAGAAAACTGTGTTCAGATATGGTCACCTTGCTGCAAAAAGGACATCGCCTGCTGGAGAATGTTTAACGTCTTGCAAAGCGGATAAGTGAGGGTCAGGGAGGTGAGACGTATCAACAGAGAATTATGGAGCCTCGGCTTCCACTATTTAGGAGAGAAGACCACGACGGGATCAACTAAAGGAGCTTAAGTAAATAAGGGGTTTTTCTGTGCTCAGACTGGAGAGTGTAGTCTATGTGGCTCCACACTCCCGAGCGACAAATCACGTAAAAAAGCCGGCGAAAGTTCGATCTAGGTCGACAGCCAGATCACACTTCTTCAGCAGCGGGATGGTAAACTACCTGAATAGGTTGGCAGGGGAGATATAACAGGACCTTCCAGCCACTCGAGAGGGCCCTAGATAGTAAGTGGAATGAGATCATATCTGATAATAGGCCCTGGGCATGTTCATTAGATGGAAAGACGTGTACACAAGGGTTCATCCGGTATGTTCCGTAATCGAAAGATTCCGTTTGTTTCATAGTGCCTCACTGAACACCCACGATGCTCGGTGTCTCTCGCAAGTGATGCGCGATGAGATTTTATGTTCCCTTGTTATTTTTAGCCAGAGATTCGACGAAGTGGTGGGTGCTTGATGTGTGAGTACTGTCAAAGGAACTTTGGAAGGTCGACTGGCCATGGGTATAACCTGTTCCGAGCAAAAAGAACGGAACTAGACTGAACTGAACAGAACCGATCTGGCTTGAGGTGGGCTCATCCAAGGTGTTCGGGAATATCAAAGGACATCTATGTCCCTTATAAACAGAACCCATGGGCTCAGCGGGTCTGTACTCCTTGCAAGGAAGCGGCAAGCCTGGCCTTTAAACTGCAGGTCCAAGGGCAAGACCAAAGCCCGCCAAGTAGTACCTTAGACAAAAGCCCCAAACCACTGCAATCAGGATGCAGTAATTCGTTTGCGGATTTATCAGCCACGCCTGAGAGGACACTCACCAGATCGAGTGGGCCGGTTCCGAGAGCCTGCCATGCGGTCGTTGCTGCAACTCCCTTGAGGCAGACCGAGGAGGGCCAGTGGACTGGGCAGAAGCCTAGAAGGGTGAGGCGGCCCAAAAAGAAGACAGGCTGTAATATAGCTAAGTGTGGGCCAGCCAGCAAGGACGACCCCGCGCTTCTGGTTTTGGAAAACAAGATGAAGGATCTGCAAACGCAAACCTTGTCAATGGGCAGGGTCTCAAGCAGCAGGCTCCTGATCTCATACCAGGAAAAACCCATTATAAGGGAATCGAAAGCCAGGCGGGACATAGATAGGAGGAGGGTCCACGGTATACTGCGAATCGCAGGTGTTCCGTACCCTATTACTCTGAGAAGGGGGCACACAGCGAGGACATGGAAGTCACCACTCGGTAAAAAACGCGAACACCGTGCGAGACCAATACTAATGGAGTTCGCTGATGAGGTCACCCGGGATAGGCTGCTGGCAAGGGCAACAGTAGTGGCTCACGCCACCAAGGGTATGTACCAGATTGTGCCAGAATAGCGTAGAGTAAGGCCTGGCGGTCTAGCTCCGGGGGGTAACCTGGCTTGACCAGCCAGGGCGCTGGTGAGAAACCAACACTGCTCTCAGGCCCCGACACCGACAGTAGTGAAGAAGCCGCTTGCTGTATCGGGAATAGTAGTAATTGAGGACGCGCCGAAGGATGAAAACTGGCAGTACTGTCCGAAGGTGGATGACAGCGTTACCGTTGCCAGTCTGGATGTTATGGCAACCCCTATAGAGGTGGATTGGGAGTCGTCGGAAGTTCTGGATCGTCAGCCGGCGTCATACACACTAGTGGGGACAACCAAAGCGAAAAACTTGTCATCATCTTAGGCGTTGCGCCTGAGAAACAGACAGGGGTGAATAATAAGAGAAACCTAAATGGCGGAGTAAACGCGGTGGTGCTAATTGCTAACGTGTGTAGTATAGGAAACAAATGGACTGAACTCGCCAAAACCACTGGGAGCACAAAGCGTCAATAGTTGCACTTACGGAAACGTGGCTGTCTAAAGAAGACCATGTGCCAGGCATAATAAGTAACGGCTTTGCAGTCTATAGGCGGGACGGAGAACACGATTGCCCTGGTGGAGGAGTAGCCATCCTCATTAGGTCAGGTACAGACCACCTTGAGTCTCAGACCAAGATGTGCACTCATAATATCCAGTTATGCTCCGTTACGATCATCCTTCCAGGCAGAAGGGTAAACGTTGTCTGTGTCTACAGGGCACCAAGCACAAACCGCGAATAGGGTGTTTGTTTATTGCGGACTTTGACCGAATTAGTTAAGGACGCACTAAAGGCCTTAAAAGTGGGTGGCTTCAATCTTCCGCACATCGACTGAGTGACTGAGGTCTGCGTGCCGGGATCGGAGGAGCAGACGTACTTAGAATGGCTGCATGCTAATGCGTTGCATCGGCATGTTAGGGAAAATACCAGATATAGGACTGGATGCCTTCCATCCTTGCTGGACCTAGCAATGACGAACTTCCCCGAAGATGTGCCTGTAATGCATTACTGTGCACTGCTGGGCAAGAGTGACCACGTGTGTGCGTGTCAAAATAGTCCTATACATGTGGCAACCCAAGGCACACTTAAGGCTGGCCAGGCACTTCCGCAGTGTGGACATAGATAGGCCTCGTAGTAGTGCGATTGGTTTGACCTGGGACACGATAGAGTGGGCTATTGTCAAGGAGCGCTGGCAGGCCTTAGAGAGATCCCTGACTGCCCTACAGGAAGAGTTCTCACCCTTGAAACGAAGGAGTGGGGAGGGCGAACCCATGTGGAGGAAGGCTGTAATAGCCAAGGCTAACAAACGTAGAAACCGCGGCCGGAACCTGTACAAAGCTTCCGGCAGTCAGCTAGCCTGAGACCGCTACACAAGGCTGTAAAACGAGGCTGTGAGCCTCCTGAGAACTCCCAAGCGGGAATTTGAGCTCAAATTGGCCCAGTCTGTAAGAAAACAGCCGCAAAAATTCTACAGCTATGTGTGTAATTCAATTCTCGCAAATGGAGCAATCCGTGGCCAATTCAAACGAATTCCAAAACCAGAACAAGATTGATTCGTAGTTTCCACGGTACCGAATTGAAATTCACAAAGGATACAAATATATACAAATCTCAAATATGCGGCCAAATAGACTTCACAGTGAAACCCAAAGGTCCAAAGCCCCGTGGCTCAAACACGACAGTCAGAAACGGTTCAAGGCCAAGTTCAATTGTCTCACGTGGATAAACAAACGTGAAAAGTGTGGTTTATGAGCGAGCTTTCCAAGGTAATGTTAAATATAGTCAAATTCACAAAGCACGTTGAACATTTGGAAAAATTTTCAGTATTTGTTCTTTACACCGCCAGCTAAAATCCTTCCGCAAAAATGGTTGTCTGAGGTTCAGGAAGCGGTCGTGATTCTTACCTTACCTGCCTATAACTTATTGTCAGTGCCTGTGGTTACTAACTTCTAGTGTTTGCTGCGAGTAAAACAGGTTTCCGCAGTAGTCATCATCGCACAATCCATAAGGAATCAATTCCAAATCCCGCTGCACAACTTGAGAATGACATATTCATCAGGAGACCAACGCACACAGTTAGACGCACGATGAAGATGGAGGCTTTGCAGAGTAGAGGTTTTGCAGCACTAGCTGAGTCTACGCATCACAAGCAGCAAACTGTTGCAGCAATTGGATAGACCAATTTTGTTTACAAGCATGAGAGCAAAAGTTGAACGTAGGTGCAACGCCTAATGAGATATCGCGTAAAATTGAAAGTTCACGAACCAGTGGAATTACATAAAATTACCGCACCAAGTTTTCCGAAAGAAATGCAAACCGGTTTCTGATTATGAATAAGCTTCGAAAACAAGTGTACGGCGGACAGTATCGAAACCCACATGAACAAGGAAATTGATCGAATACTGACTTCTATCAGGGTATTTGAAAGTTTTTCTGTGTGGAAAATATGTGACAAACAATATTGTATGAAATGTAAATAAATGTTCTTCCCCAAAGGCAAGAATAATTTCACGTTGTGCTCACAGCTAATGAGCCTCACTTGAACTGTTCAAGTGAAATATTGATGAATTTCCATTTTTCGCCTATGTGCACGCTGGACAGAAACTGGAACTAAGTAAATTTTGCAACTGTTCCGGAAAAACGGGTTCACTTGGATAGTTGTAGAGCATGGAATGGAATAAAATGCTGAGTAACTCGGAGCGGGGCGATCTGCAAGCTACTTTGTCCTTTGTATGTGGTTTCGAGCTTGAATCATCAACATTTTTCTCGGTGTTTCCTGCTACGAGTGGATGAACTCTCTGATGTTTCGAACACTTTTCATTTCTTCAGTTTTCTGTAATGTAACACAACTGTAAGATCAGTCCAATATGCAAGGCTCAGTTCAATGGTGGCACAGTTCTGTTTTAGCGTTGGTGCTACCTTAAAACACAACACCAATGCTGTCATTTTGAGTTCATTCAGGAATGCTGGCTTCGGCTCAGCAAATTTTGTTTTCGCAAAGGGCACTTTTTTTCGCCGCCGGCCAAGCAGTTCCACCAAGGTACCGTGCACTGTCACTGGGTCAGCAAATTCCAAGCTGCTTTTCGTGACCTGCTTGTGTTCAACTTTCAGCAGGGCTTCTTGGAAATGTCCTTTTTCGAGATATTTCAAGCGCCTCCGGGCATCTTCTCCATTTCTTCATAGGTGACTTGGCGGTGGTCTCGTGGGTATAGCAACTTCGTGTTGCACATCGCAACGTCCCGTCTTTGAACTCACCACGGAAAGCACCGACTGATCTTTTGGGTGAACTTCGCTTCCCTGAGATGTACCGTTGGATGCAATATCGAAAAGTAGATTGTGTTCTACAGAAGCACCTCTCTCAGGAACTGTTAAGCAATTTATTGGTGTAGATTTTTGAAGTTCGTTCGTAAGGGGTCCGAGGAGTGTCCAGCTAAGTATCGTTCGCGTAGCGAATGGTTCTTTTCGATTGCTTATGCTCTGCTCAAGCACTCAATGAGCCTCTGGTACATTGCTTCTAATTAGTATGTCGACTTGAGGGCTAGACACTTCTTCAAACTCTATGTTTCTGGGGTGAGGCCATCTCTTGGCGATCGATCTAATAGAGTCGATTGGTCTATATAAGACGTTAAACAGCGGCTGGCGAACGTGTCTCCTATCGGGTCTAGCAGCGAATACCAACGATATCCCCTCTATGGGACGAATAGAGAAGACGTAAATCGGTTTACAGATGCGAGGTGTATTCTATACATCGTGGCACCGAAATAGTACCGATACGAGAGATACACCGAACGGAAAACGGAACGAAACGCGACGGCTATGCAGAGAGCGAACCGCGAGCGAACGACCGAAAGTGAAAGTGATTTGAAACGAGGTCGACGGAAACCTCGGAAAATTCAGTCCAGTAAAACGTGGGCAACCGGAGAACACTGAGGTCCATGTCAAACGTCAGAAAAGATCGTGGAGAAAATAGATCCAAAATGGTGTCCAAAAAATAGCCATTTTCTCAAAACGATCGAGGTCACTACAGCAGCCCCTGAAAGAAAGCACGGAAAGCTTTCGAAAAATGTCAAGGAGAAGAAGGCATATAAAGGATATTCGTGCGCATCAATGCGTGCAATATACGTAAATGTAGCTGTGCTGTAGGATGCTGATGGGCAGAAGCCTTGGTAATCAGGAACCGTGGGATGATGGTCGAGCGTAAACCAGATTCGTTGCCGATGGCATCGGTTGTGTGAATCATCATTCAGGTATGCCACACCAATAACGTCCAGAGTCGGGTAACCGTTAACCAATATGATATCCGGAAGCCAAATCGGTAGGTTCGTCAGTGGCAAGGAACGACGACGGTAGGGCCGATCCAGAATGCAAACGTTGGTGCCAAAATTCTCCGGATTGCGTGGGACCAGCGAAACGTACCATATGGCGAGGTTCCATGAAACGAAAAGAAACGGAAAACTGGTGTAGCAGCCGCAATGGACTTGACTAGAGTACAGTAATAACTAATGGGTTATGTGCGAAGTGCAGTGATTGAGATCGTGTTTCACCTAGTCGCGAAAACGTGCTGGGCAAACGATCTTCCGACCGGAAAGTGAGACGGGAGCCCCATTCACGGACGGGTGCGTAGGCGTGCTCTGCTGACTTGAACGTGAGGCAGTATTCTCATTCGAGGACGCAGCAGGGCCAACTGGCTGCTGACTTGAACATGAGACGATAGCCTCATTCGAAGTAGTAGCAGGCAACGCTAACTGCAGACCTTGACGTGACACGGAAGTGTCGTCAACAGGCAGTGCCGGGTTAACATCGAATCTCATGTCAGCGGGCGACACGCCTTCATGAACGTACGCAGCTTTGAGATGATCGATGCTAACTATATCGACGCGACCGAGTCGATCAACCTTGAAGGTCTCATCGTGAGGAGAAATCACGCGAAATAAGCCTTCGTAAGGTTGTTGTAATGATTTACGTACCGAATCAACACGAATGAATACATGCGAACAAGTTTCGAGTTCGGTGGGAACAAAAACCTGTCGTCGCTGCATCCGAGTCTGCGCCGGAGCGAGATTTTGCACGTACGTAGATAAACGGTGAACAAAAGTCTGTACAGCAAGTGAGTCTGTACTCCGTGGAGTGAAGAATTCCCCAGGCAGTCGTAATGTCGTGTCGTAGACGATTTCTGCGGCGGAACATTGGATATCTGTCTTTATGTAAGTCCTGATACCAAGCAGAACTAGCGGTAACGTTTCGTACCAGTCGGAGCTCTCGCGCGCTTTAAGAGCCGCTTTGAGATGGCAATGAAAAAGTTGGACTAAACCATTTGATGCCGGATGGCACACGGTCATGCGAATGCGTTCCGTACCCAGCATGTGAGTTATTGAAGAGAATAGATGGGACTCAAATTGTTGCCCTCGATCGGTAGTGATTGTGGAAGGACAACCATATGAAGCTATCCATCGTTCTATCAGATGTCGAGTCACTGATTCGGCCGTGACGACAGAGATGGGAATAGCCTTGGGCCACCTCGTAAATCTATCGATGCACGTTAATAAATAGGTATACCCGTGTGATGGGGTCAATGGACCCACAATGTCTACGTGAATATGATCGAAGCGAGCATCAGGCGTAGCAAAAGTACCGATAGGCGAAGCTACGTGCCTATGCACTTTAGATCGTTGACATTGTAGGCACTGTTTTGCCCACATACGAACATCTTTATTCATGGACGGCCAGACGTATCGTGCAGCTACTAATCGGAGACTGGCTGCGATGTCTGGATGTGATAGTCCATGCAGGGTATCGAACACGAGACGTTGATATGCAGAGGGTACGACTGGTCGAGGTATACCAGTAGACATGACGCAGAGTATAGTCCCAGCACTAGTGGCCAGAGGTACGGACCGACACTGTAGCGACGATGACTGAGAGGCTTCCATACACGAAGAGACCTGTGCCTGTGCTGCAGCCATGGCAGAGATGTCTAAAACCGGAGATTTGATGGCGTTAATCGGAATACGCGATAAAGCATCTGCAACGCAGTTCGACTCACTTTTAACGTGCCGTAGGTCAGTCGTGAACTGAGAAGTATGGTCTAAATGTCTGGCTTCTCGTGGGGAGTGACGGTCAGACTTAGTATGCAATGCATACGTCAAAGGCTTATGGTCTGCAAAGGGGACGAAATATCGACCCTCGACTGCGTGGCGGAAGTGTTTAAGGCATCATATGCGGCCAGCAGTTCGCGACCAAAGGCACTATATTTGGTTTCCGTGGGACTGATGCGTCGAGAGCAGGACTCTAATGGCTGTCAGATCCCAGAAACAGGCTGTTGCAGGGTGGCTGCGATGGCAAAGTCGAATGCATTCACCGCTATGTTTAGCGTGGCGGACGGAACTGGGTGCATTAGGAGCGTGGTCTGAACTAATGTCGCTTTAATCTCTGAAAACGCTACTCGTGCGGCATCCGCAAGAGACAACTTACATGGATTGCCACGAAGTAGGTCAGTTAATGGAAGCAAACGTTCAGCAGCATGGGGTATGAAATGACGATAAAAGGTAACTAACCCCAAAAATGCCTTAAGCTCCTTGGTTGAGGACGGTACGGCGTAATCTAGACTAGCACGCACTTTGTCCTCGCAAGGCTTAATACCCTCTCGAGTGATCTTGTGACCGAGGAAAACAAGTTCCGGTTTGCCAAGCTCACATTTATCAGGATTGACTACTATTCGATATTCGGACAACCGTTGAAATAGTAGAGACAAATGTTGGAAATGTTCATCTACGTTCGACGGTGCGATTAGCGAGTCATCGATATAGACGTGAACAAATTCCAAGTCTCGTGTAATGCTATCGATAGACCTCTGGAATGTCTGAGCAGCATTTCGCAAACCAAAAGGCATACGTAGGAACTCAAACAAACCAAAAGGAGTCGTGACAGTGGTTTTCTCGACATCTTCAGTGGCGACTGGGATCTGGTGATAGGTTCGCACCAAATCGATCTTAGAAAATACAGTCATGCCGTGAAGTGATGCCGTGATGTCGTGTATGTGGGGTATCGGATAACTATCCGGACGGGTAACCGAGTTTAGTGCGCGATAGTCGCCACATGGTCGCCATCTAATGTCATCTTTCTTAAGAACCAAGTGTAGAGGTGAGGCCCATGGACTGTGAGAAGGACGAACAATACCTTTAGAAAGTAAAGTGTCAAACTCACGTCTGGCGAAATCCAGTTTGTCCGGTGCCATTCGGCGAGGTCGTGCCGTTACTGGTGGTCCGTTAGTGACAATGTGGTGTGCCACACGATAGGCCACTGTATTTTTCTCTTCAGATGGTTTAGTCAAATTAGAGAGTGTAATAAATAAAGGCTGAAAATCGTGAGGAATATTAGGAAACAAACCTGTGATTCGGTGTGCATCTGTTGGAGCTGCGAGACACGTAAATTTAGTGTTCGACAAAGGATCGATAAGCTGCAGCCTACGTGAATCAACAAGTAATTCATAGTGCTGCAGAAAATCGATTCCAAGTATGCCTGTGGGAACATCCGCAAGAATGAACATCCACAGATACCGTCGTCGTGGTCCCAGGTTGACCGCAAGCAGTCTCGTGCCGTGGGTAGGAATGGAGGAACCATTCGCTGCTGACAGCCGAAGCAAATAAGCTCGTGGCTTGTCTTTACCAACCGGCAAGACAGAAAGTTGGTCCCCAGTATCGACTAGGAACCTAGCGTTAGTGCACGATTCATGCACGTAAAATAAACGGCCAACGTGAGACTGATTGCCGGCGAGTACGGCCGCTTCTGCTCGCCGGCCGTGGCGTTTCCCGCCGCGTACGAACAAGGCTGTCTTCACCTACGGGCGGCTGGTCCGAAAACGCGGTGGAACCAACAAAAGCCGCCGGTAGAATAACCTGGTTTGGACGAGGCAGGTGAGGCGGATTCACGGCAGACGAGGACAGTGGAGGGCGCTCGTCCGTGCCGTTGTTTACGTGGGCTACTGCGAGGGGTAGGTATTTTAACTCTGTCCTTGAAGGACAGGCGGCTTTGGATGGATCGAGAGTGCCGAGGCCTCTCCGGCGATTCATCCAGGTCAACATCCCTAGGATTGCGTGATTTCGTGGCGATGAAGGGATTAGCCCCATTGCCGACACGTGCGACAATCTTGTCAGCCACGGCGGCTGCTCGTTCCAAGGACGAGTCCTCGAGGAGAGCATTTATGGGGGTCTGGACATGAAAGGGTAAGAAATGCAACTACAGTTCCTTAACTATCCCCGAATCCTTATTGACGGGCCCTGCCAAGGACCGGAGATCAGCTAGGTGGCGGATGGGTTTAGTATCCCCTATGGGGTGCCGTGCCAGTAGCTGACGTAACCGTTCCTCCCGAGAAGGAAGGAAATGTTGCAGTATGGCCCCCTTGAGCCGATCGTACGGCTGCATTTGAGGAGAATTTAATACTAAATCCCTCACCGAGGCGATAACATCACCTGGGATTGCCTCTAAGGCATAGGAAAATCGTTGGCGTTGGCCAGTGATCCTACGTGCCTCAAACTGCAGCTCTAAGGCCGCAAACCAAACCTCAGGATCATGTGGGATGAACGCCACAGGTTCAAAAGCAACCGCAGACAGAGTGAGATCTGTGTCGAACTGCACCTTATCCTCTGACATGGTTACGTTGCGATAATATATCGTGAAAAATATATATCGTGCAACAGAAAGAGGACGTGAAGCATCAAAAGTATCACAGACTCACTGGGCGGGCGAATAATCAAGGAAGGTCTGGAAGTTTCGGGCTCACCAATATAGAGGACGTTCGAGAGCGGCTGGCGAACGTGTCTCCTATCGGGTCTAGCAGCGAATACCAACGATATCCCCTCTATGGGACGAATAGAGAAGACGTAAATCGGTTTACAGATGCGAGGTGTATTCTATACATCGTGGCACCGAAATAGTACCGATACGAGAGATACACCGAACGGAAAACGGAACGAAACGCGACGGCTATGCAGAGAGCGAACCGCGAGCGAACGACCGAAAGTGAAAGTGATTTGAAGCGAGGTCGACGGAAACCTCGGAAAAGTCAGTCCAGTAAAACGTGGGCAACCGGAGAACACTGAGGTCCATGTCAAACGTCAGAAAAGATCGTGGAGAAAATAGATCCAAAATGGTGTCCAAAAAATAGCCATTTTCTCAAAACGATCGTGGTCACTACAGGTCTCATTGGCAAGCGGTCTACTGCAAAAGCTTCCGGAATTTCTACGGTCCCCTCATCAGATAAAGAGGTTAACTTTAAGGTGTTTCATAGAATTGATAACATGGCGCTATGCAATCGTGCTGATAGTGAGCGAGGTAGGCTCGACGACTAGTTCGTAGCTTTCTACAAGCTTGCGAGTAATCAGCGAAGTATCCGACCCCGTATTCAAAATTTCACTCACCCTCCTTAATCCTTTCGGCGTCACGATGCCGACAGGTACGATGACTAATCTCACCGGTTTGAAAAAACATGCCCCGTTGAACAGACTGATTTGAAACGAGGTCGACGGAAACCTCGGAAAAGTCAGTCCAGTAAAACGTACGCAACCGGAGAACACTATGAGATCGATGTCAAACGTCAGAAAAGATCGTGGAGGAAATAGATCCAAAATGGTTTCCAGAAAGTAGTCATTTTCTCAAAACGATCGAGGTCACTACAATCCCTTCAACCGTTCGCGTGGTGAGACTTTGGACTTTCTCTAGGCGGGCGGCGTCCTTTTTGAAGAAACGTGGCCAAGCCTGCACGCTGCCTTCCAAGTGAGGTCGTACTATTGCCATGTAAATAGGTACAAATATATCCGGCTGCCGGCAAGATAAATCTGATCGCTGTCTAGTGAGCTCCCTATGAGCCTTTTGTGCAGCGGCGTTGCACTGCTCTGGCCGTTTGAAGTCACTGTTCATGGTGATCTCAAGGTCTTTTACCTTGCAGGCTGCTTTTGTAGTGAACAGCCCTTGATCATGGGCGACTGTTACGCTGTCTTTTGGCCTTGGCGACAAACGGCTTTTTCAGCTTTCAGAAGTAAGTCCCCAGATCGCAAGTGGCGCGGGTTATTTCCTCGAAGTGAGCCTTGAGTATGTCAACTAGATGGATGACAGGTAGCACTGTGGTCCTTCTGGAGCATGTTTTAATCCACTTTTTCGCTCTTTGTATACTGTCTCAGTGAACACTCACGATGCATAATGTCTCTCGCAGTTGATGTACGATGAGGTTTTTCGTTTCCCTCTCATTTTTAGCGGGAATTCAGCGAGATTAACTCGGCAGTGGTGGGTGCATAACTGGTGCGCATACCATCGAATGAATTCTGGACGCTCGATTGGCCGTGACCATTACCTGTCCTGTGCAAACTGAGCTGAACTGAACTGACAGTGCCGGTGACCTTGGCGCTGGGCGTCTTAGCTCACTGTCAGTCGACCTTTGATATGTCGGTAGGTTTTTGCGGTTTCAGGGATGGTTTTATTCAGACTAGCCCGAGCTGCTGCCGTACTCGGTGAACGTGAAATTTTTTGATTCCAATGATCCTTCAATAGTACTAATTAATAACAAGGCAACCACTCATAATTTTTCTTCTACCATTCGCCGGTGCTTGATAACAAATCTTTTTCCCGTGCCACAAAAGTCCCCTCCCATATCGGATTGGGACTGGTAGTTGCAAAAAAGGTGCTACCAAAAATTAGTCGGTGAAATTCACGAGAGACATATTTCCCATATTTCGGAGGGCGTTGAACTCTAATCTTTTATCTTGTGTAAATGCAAAGGGAATCGTTCCGCGCGAACCTCGTCACACAAATTCTGTGGGCTCCCGCTAAGAATGGATTCCTCCAAACCGTCTCCAAATACTCATCAAGAGACTTGAATCGATCCATACAGCACCATTGTCCCCCAGAGCATCATCTGTGTCCCTTGGTGTCCCTTACATGTACCATTGGGTAGTCTGAGACGTTGAAAGTTGCACTCGGTGCAGACCTGAAAAACGCGTTTGGGTCGTACCTTGATTCATGATCGCATGAAAAATGTAAAACGAATGGGTTCTATGTTTGTTACACGACTACGCAACTAGCTACCATCCAGGCGCGTTTTTCGGGTTCATCGCTGGCCGTTCCCCGAGCATGCCTTTAAGAGCCACTCAATGACACGGTCAGGGGACACGTGCGGCCCGGGTCGTCGATCAGGCAAAGAATTACCAAAAAACTTATAGACTAGTTTATGAATTCATACTAAAATGCTAGAAGGGTGCGTTATTTTATCGATATGGGTCGAAAGATAGCTGAAAACGTGTTTCTTGGAAAAACGCTATCGTACTCGAGAAAGTAAAATTTCGTATTTAAACCGACAATTTAGGTACTACGACGGTGTTTCGCATATCAAAAAGACAAATAATCGTGATTTTCGAAAACAAAATTGAGAATCTCCTTTGGGGACACTCAGGAAACGGTTAGCATGGATCTTTCCATGAGTGTAAGGATTGGTTGAACACCACCAAGCTGCTTCCTTAATAAGTACGTTCGCTAGTCCTTCTCAACACGCTTGGACCACCTGTCCGTTACAGTGGTACCCTGCAATATGCGGTCATCAGGGCAGTGTTTCTCACAATACATGAGAAGGAGAACACTATAGTTAGGGAGAGAATGGTTAGTGTATATTGGAAAAGTGTGCGAGTGGCGTGCACGGGCAACGGTCAAGTGACCACCGCGTTTGGTGGCGCGAGTTCAGATAAACACGGATGTGTTATGCAAATAACCAAGGTTGAATGCCACTACAACCTAAAAGGTCACTCACTGTACATCTAGAGACAGTCAATGAACTTTTTACCTCAAGTTTAGGACCTTCTTGTGAGTCGAGATACAAAGGCAGTCCCTAACGTATCCAGGAGGTAAAGTCGTCGATGATTCAAAAAAAAAAAAAAATTAGTATCCCCTTAGGGGGCACTTGTTGGAGGACACACTCCCACAGCTTCTACGATCGTTTTCGTTGAGGAAGTCAACGAGAAAAGATCGTGGAGTGCCAACCGCGTGTATTCTCACAGGGTTTGAGTACAGAGGCCGCACGCTGGCTTATGCCGAAGAAGTGTTTGGGAAGTAACGCTAGAGGTTGCCGCGTGCGCCAAACGTACAGTCAAACAAGTGATAGTTAGGGTATGATCGAATGATCATTACGGAGGCCTCCTGGAAGACCGCTCGCAAGAAATGCTTCTGTTTATGAGTCTGGCAAGAGGACGAGTGTGTCGCACATGATGACGCCAGTGAGATAAATAAATGTTGCAGTTTTTTGTAGCTTTTGAAACGGCTCGTAGGTTCGGACTGCAGCTCCAAAGTCATCGGATCCGGTGGTATTGTCTGAGGATGACATCCGGTTACCTGACGGGCAGAACAAACACAACAACAGTAGAAACGTTTAAAATCACTCTGAGATAAATACATTATTTGGAAAATAAAAATAAATAACTGATTGGAACCATCCTATTGGCGTTGTAAATGAGTTGACTAAATGAGTCCCCCAAGAAAAAAAATGAAAAAAATTCAAGGGAGAACAGATAGTTACGTACGGTTCAATATGGCGGTTTAAACTGGAAGCGAGACACCGCCGTAGCTGGCTACCCAACCCGGAAAACCTCGTAGGTTCAACGTGGGAGATAGGATTTTCCAGTGCCTACGGCGAACGTGTCAGTGGAGGTTTCTCCTCTCACCCTGGTGAATGCCCTAGTACAGGTTCGGCTTGGTGAAGGAATGTTGTGGTCGGTCTTTCCGGTAACTCATGTATCCTGCGTATAGGTACCGGAGAGCAGTCTGGTTCGTGTCGTTAGCGAACGGTTATTTTGAAAGCGGTGGTAGTTTCCTTAAGAACTGCAAGCTTTTAATGGTGGTTTCCGAAGATGACGGATGAGCAGAATATCAACAAAGTTGCTTAGCGATAAGAAGGAGGTGGTAAATGACCTCAGTGTCGAAAACAAACTTCAGATGAGGAGCAACAAAAATGGGTTAAAAATGTTTTTTTCGTTTACTTATAGAGTAAGAAATACCGTATCTGCAAAACGAACGGGTTTCTTGATCACCCATCCGCGGGTGGAAGTCTGTGGTAGTGAGACTGTGTGGAGGGCTGCATTAGGACGGCCAGCCAACTGGGTCACCGCCGTTGGTATAATCAGGGTATGGAAACTCGGGGACGTGGGTGCTGGTCCTGAAGAATCCACTGAGGTGGAATCGGACGGAATGGATTCGGCCGGAAAAGCTGGTTTAAGTCGGTCCATGGTAATCGTGTTTTTTCTACCGTTGTGGTCGATGATGAATGTTTTCTCCAGATGGCGTGGGACCCTGTGGGGGCCGGAGTAGGCAGGTTGTAGAGAAGCGCGTACGTCTGTCTTATGGCAAACGTGGTTACAGTCTGGGAGGTGTGGGTGTACGTAAATTGTCGTGTTTGTTCGCGAGTTACGGGAAGGTGCAACTTACGCATCTGGTGCGTTAACCTGGCAGTCGAAGCGCACAACCGGATGTGAGTTCGGCTGATGTAGTTTTTGGACCGGCCTTAAGAGCGTTGCGACAACCTAAAGGTACTAGAGATAGCGATTCCCGCCAGTCTGGGTTTTTGTGGGGTGCTAAGGCTGCCTTGAGTTCTCGATGAAAACGTTCTACTATACCGTTTGCTGACGGGTGGTAGGCTGTTGTGTGAGGGCAGTGGGTGCCTAAACGTTGTAGAAGACTGCTGAAGGCTCCCTCGAAATGTGAGCCGCAGTCTGTGGTAACCACGACTGCACAACCAAATGCTGCAACTTATTGTTCTAAGAAATTCTTTGGTGACTGCTTCGCTAGCTTCATTGTGCAAAGGTACGGCTAACGGCCATCTGGCGAAACGACTTACGCAAGTAGGAAGGTATATGCTACCCTTTGAAGGAGGCAATGGCCCTACTAGGTCAACATGCGCGTGTTGGAGACGTGAGTCGACCGCTGTAAATTTGGACAGTGAGCTTTTTGTGTGCCTATGCACTTCCGATTGTTGGCACTGAATGCAGGTACGGGCCCATGCGGTAACATCACGGTTCATGTTGTGCCAAACACAGCGGTTGCCGATGAGTTTAGTGGAGACTTTTATAACTGGATGGGGCAAACCAAACAAGGTTTCCAAAACTTGTTGTGTTAAAGCCGACGGCATGACTGGCCTTGGATAGCCTTTGGACATGTCGCACAGTATGTGATCTTCGGCTGGAGGAATGGAAACTGGCTGGAGCCGCAGCGATGAAGTGCTACGGAGTTGGTCTACCTCGGGATCGTCTGCTTGTGCGGATATAATAGCTTCGGGGTCGATCGGGCAGGAGGTGCTGAGGTCTAGATTGTGAATGCAAAGCAGTGCGTCCGCGACAGGATTATCGACACCTGGGAAATTACTTACATCACTCGTGAACTGATTGATGTAGTCCAGATGTCTAGACTTTCCGGGAGAGTATCTGTCCATGGTGTCACGCAGTGCGTGTATGATTGGTTAATGGTCGGTGTAGATGTGCCTAAAGTAAACAGCAAGGATTTTGCGGCCGAGAGTATTATACCCGGATTGAGCTGGTTGTAGTTCTTTGTAGAAAAATGCAACGGGTTGCCAAGTGTTGGCTAAGTATTGTTGGAGTACCGCGCACACGGCTTCGTCTGATGCGTCGGTGACTAACGCAATTGGGAGAGTTGGTTTAAGGTGTAATAGCGAGGCTATGTCGCTAACAGCCTGCTTCAGCATAGCGAATGCGTCTCGTGCGGTTTTTGTGAAAACCAACCGCTTCGCTTTGCCTTTTAACAGATCTTTGAGCCGCTGCGTCAGCTGAGCGCATTGTGGAATGAAATGCCGATAGAAGTTGACCAACCGGTCGAAACGCCGTGGCTAGCCTACACCTTATCTTGCAATGGTATGATCTCTGTGTAAGCAACATTTGGCCTAGAAATTCGATGGCGTCGACACCTATCATACACTTTTTCGCGTTGACCGTGACCCCATGTTGAGACATGCGGTCGCAAAGGGTGCGTAGACGCGCTAGATGTTCTGTCTTAGACAAGCTGGCAATCGGGATGTCGTCAAGATAAGCGAACGCAAAATCCAAACCACTGCATACCATATCGATGAAACGCTGGAAAGTTTGCGCAGCGTTGCTAAGTCCAAACGGCATTTGTAGAGACTCGAAAAGACCAAAAGAAGTCGTTACGGCTGTTTCGGGGATATCTGCCGCAGCTACTGGTATTTGGTTGCATGCCCGCACTAAATCTGTTCTGAAAGTTACCTTACTCGCTAAACCAGCTGTGAGGTCCGTGATGTGCGAAATAGGATATCGGTCGGGCGTAGTCACTCGGTTGAGTAAGCGATAATCTCCGCACGGTCTACAGTCGTCAGGTGACTTCTTCGGGACCACGTGTAGGGGTGATGCCCATGGACTGTTGGAAGGCTGGATAATTCCCAAGTTGAGGATATGTTGGAACTCGGAGCGGGCTACACGGAGCTTGTCTGGAGCCAACCTGTGGGGTTGAGCGTAGACCGAGGGTCCTTGTGTGACGATGTGATGGGCCACGTCAGTGATGATTGGAGGCAGGTTGTTGTTTGGGCGGACAAGATTAGGGTATTCGCTGAATAAACTACCGAATTCTTGTTCGGACGTGGGAATTGGCGTGAGGATCACTGGAGATTGAGCTTGGGTTAGGCAACCAACAACGAACTTCGATGTGACTCGAAATCTTTTATTCAACCTTTGTCTTCTGTCCTCAACCACCTCTCTTTGTCCCATCTATCCACCCATAATGCTCCCACTGATAACACGGTCGATACTCGCAACGATTCACTGTCAAGTAGTGTCGGGAATAATCTTCTGTCTTGTAATTCACATTTTCTTAAGCCTCGTCAGCCTCTGAATCTCGGCTCCTTCAACGTGCGTACACTCATACAGGCCGGTCAGCAGGCGTGCCTAGCGCTCACAATAGATTCTCTGAAGATTGATGTCTGCTGCTTAAGTGGGATGCGTATACAGGATTCGAGCAGTGTAATTCAACTAACTGCTCCTGGTATCTCATCGAGGTATTTTCTGCGCACCTCAGGAGACGAAGCAGCTAGAGCTGTGGGTCAACGTGACGTAGGAATTGCCTTGACTGAGAAGGCTGAGGCTGCCCTTTTAGACTGGATCCCCATTAACAGTCGTTTATGTGCTGTGAGACTCCAAGGGTCAGTTGGCGTTCGAAAGAATAGTCGTGTTAAGCGCAATTTGTTTGTGATCTCGGCGTACGCCCCAACAGTCTGCAGCTCAGACTTGCAGAAAGATGAGTTCTATGATAAACTCACCACTCTCGTTCACAGCAGTAAAAGTTCTGACATTGTAGTGCTAGCTGGTGAATTCAATGCACAAGTTGGCAAACTCAGTGTGTCAGAAGCGTCTTTAGGTGGGCACTGTGCTTTACCTGGTGAGCGTACAGATAACGGGGATAGACTTCTCCAGTTTTGTGCAGACAATCGATTGTTCTTGTCTAGCACCAATTTCCGACACAGCTCGCGTCGCACAGCGACATGGCGCTCTAACTCTACAGGTACTTTGAGTCAAATTGATCATATCGCCGTAAGCTACTGGTGGCGCATTTCTGTTCAGAACTGTAGATCTTACTGGTCCACGTACGTAGAGTCGGACCATGCATTAGTTTTAATGCGATTATCTCTCCAGCTCCATGGCCATCGTCGCAAACCGCAAACCCGATTAGCCGTGCAACGTTTGTGTGATCCAAAAGTACGCACCTGGTATGAGCAGAAAATAGCACATGAGCTAGGATCTACGATGAACAGTAATGTAGATGAGCATTGGGCTCATATCAAACAGGCGATGCACGTTGCAACAGGTTTTGCCTGTGGTCCTAGATCCGTTGTCCATCAAAGACACTGGATCTCGCAAGATTCGCTGAGTATAATGGAGCAAAAGCGTCAGTTCTCGAACTGTAAGGAGATGAATAAGATGCGGAGAAAGCTACAAAGGCAAGTTACGCAAAGCCTTAAGAATGATCGAGAAAATTGGTGGGTGAAGGTAGCCGAAGGAATGGAAATAGCAGCTGCTTCAGGTAGCAGTCAGAGACTGTTCAAAGTTATTCGTAATACCGATTAACGGCGCATCCAGGTCAGTGAAACGATTTGCGATGGGAATGGAGAACCCATCCATAGCAAACAGCAAAAGCTTGACCGTTGGGCTGAGTACTTCAAGGAACAGTTTAGCTGGCCGCACGCTAGTGTAGTTACTCCCGTGTCAACAACTGCGACTCCTTGGGTGGTATCACTTGAGCCCCCATCGGAAGTAGAAGTAGAGTCATGCATTCGATCACTAGAGCGAAGGAAAGCGGCAGGTCCCGACGAACTTCCTCCAGTTCTTTTCAAACTGGGTGGTGGGGCGTTGATAAAATCACTTACTGCTTTGTTCCGTGACATTGAGAACGAGGAGCGTATTCCGTTAATATGGAGTGAGTCGTTAATTGTTCCCATCTTCAAGAAGGGAATACGCAATGACTGTAGTAACCATCGTGGAATTAGCTTAATTCCGATAGTCACCAAAGTATTAGCCTCAATTCTACTGCACCGTCTTACACCGGCTCGGAAGAGGAATGCCCGTGAACAGCAGGCTGGATTCCGCCCAGGTCGAGGATGCATCGACCAGATTTTTACTCTTCGCCGACTACTTGAAACGCGTCACACGCACCGCCGACCGACAATAAGGATTTTCTTAGACTTGAAAGGCGCTTTCGATTCAGTTGATCGAGCAGCGCTTTTCAGTACTCTTCATCGAAAAGGTATGCCCAGAAGTTCGTGAACCTACTGAGATTATTGTATTCTCATACTTCTGGCCGCATTAGAGTTTACGGTGAACTATCCGGTCGGTTCAAAACGACCAGTGCTGTTCGACAGGACTGTTCTTTGTCTCCATTCCTGTTCAACTTCGTCATGGACGAAACAATGGAGAGTGCGCAGCAAAATCTTCAGGATGTAGGAAATAGTGGAAAGCTGTGACCTAGATTACGCGGACGACGTTGTCTGCTTGTTCGAATTCACAGAATATGCTCAACGTGCACTAGATAGACTTTCAAGAGCTGTAGCTCCATTCGGCATGCGCTTCGCACCTTCAAAGTGCAAGGTGATGTTACAAGAATGGACGTCAACGATTCCCAGCTTGATGCTTGATGGGGAGATGCTGTCAGTTGTCGACCACTTCACCTACCTCGGAAGCAGTGTGATGACGGATGGGAGCACGGTAGTAGAGGTGAGCACGCATATATCCAAGGCTCGAGTGGCGTACGCTTGACTGAAGCACTTGTGGCGTCGATCTGGTATTTCACTGAAGTTGAAAGGTCGTGTATACTGTGCTGCAGTGCGTTCAGTTTTGTTGTATGGTTGCGAGACTTGGAGTCTGCGTGCTGAAGATACTCGTCGTCTTGAGGTTTTCGACCACCGATGCTTACATAGTATCGCTAAGATCAGGTGGATTAGCCGAGTAGGCAATGCTGAAGTCAGAAATCGAGTATTGGGTACTAATTCGGATAATTTTTTGTCACAGCATATCCAGCTTAGTAGACTTCGTTGGTTGGGGCACGTGTTACGTATGGCAAACACACGTCTACCGTATCGCGTCCTATTATCCGTTGCTCCTAGGGTGTGGAAGAGACCACATGGAGGTCAACAGATGACTTGGCAGCGAGGAATGAGGAAATGTACAGCAGACTTAGGAAAAGTAGGTGCTTCGCTTCTTCGTGGTTGGGGTCCAAAAGATCCGTCTACCAGTTGGCTGGAGACATTGAAGAATATAGCTGCGAACCGCAAACAGTGGCGATCGTGTTGTCACTTTCCGTCTAATCAGAATGACTGGTCGATGTGCGTTTGTATAATGAGACTGTGTACTACGTGTGTTGGCTGTTAGGGCATTCTTTCCTTTTCCCACCCATGTAGGTCCAGTCCCTGTCCATCTTGTATGTTCATACTTTTTAATTCAACGTGCAACATGCTGAGAAAAGCAGCGGTCAGTGGGGCTTGCCCTACTGTTTAACGCTGTACGATGATGATGATGATGATGTTGCAGCTGTTGGTGGTACCCATGTTCTCGTCAAGTGAATTGCTAAACCACATCTACCAGTAGGAAGAGCCTCATTCCCATACTAGTTGTTTTTAGTGGCATCCCAAAGAGAAAACAACAAAGTTGGTGGGGAATATTGGTAAGGTGAAGGAATGGTAAAATTCTGCGGGCGCCAGTACTTCCAGCGAATCTCATGGATATTGAATAGCTGTAGAAGAATAAGAATAGGTAGGCGTTGTCCATGTAAAGTGTGTGAACTGGATTCTACACCACTACTAGAACCAAAGCTTCGTCATAAGTTCACACCGAATCATAATGTGATATGCGAAAAATTGGGTAGGCAATGGACAAGTGCACGTAAAATGTGTCCGAGCCCACTAGAAGCGATATCGGATGGTTTTCTTAGTCGAAGATTGACTGTCTGCATCCAAGTTCAGTTCAGTTCTTTCGGCCGTCAATCTCGCATTTCTGTGCTCTGGTTGTGACGAATGATTGCAGAGAAACGCACAGGTGAGACTAATTAAGAAGTCGAAATGGCCTTTTATAGGTTTAATCAATTTGGAAGCAGATCATACAGCTGAAATGGAATTAGGGAACTATTAGCAAAAATGTGAATGAAACACAGGATGAAATGAAAGTATTTGGTTTTCCGCACTGGTTTTGGTTGCTAGCTCGCAACGTCGTCGAGTTGAGGGCAAAGTGAATAAGTGCATAAAGTAAAGGAGCCGATAAAAGTAGTAAGGGGTAATCACGAAAGGAGTTTGAATGCAACCACGCCACTGACCGTGGCATCTATCTATGTATCACGCTAAGCATTCCGACACTGCATCTTTTCAAGGGATTCAGCGCTCGGTGAATCGTATTTATAATCATTGATGGCGGAGTCATATTGCGACTGAGCTAGTGGAATATGAGGTACAAGGAACAACGAAGTCTTGAAAAATGTCATTCTACTGTTTTATAAGGAAAACATGCCAGTTAATGGAACTCAGAATTTGTAAACGCAATAAACTATGCAACTTTAATATCACGCGCATGGGCTCTACTGGTATCCTGTCCTTTATGGTACCCTGCAATAATGCGTATTCGCAAGAGCGTTCACTGCAAATTCATACCCTGCTAGTAAACCTTTCCGGTTCAATAAGATTTCAGTGAGCGTTATCACATATTTTGTTGACTCACAAAGATCTGTGTTCAGTTAGCTGGTTCACTGTGCTATGGTAATAGTGATAGCTCTTGTTGCGACTAACGCAGAATTCCAAACTCTTGTTAGCAACATGATGGTTTATCAATTCCTGTTTATCAGGACATAATTTCGTTCATCAGAGACACTAGATTATTCGAGAGTCGCTGAGTCTAATGGAGCATAAACATCAGCTTTTGAACTGTAAGATGAATAAGATACGAAGACATCTACAAAGGCCAGTTACACTAAGCCTTAGGAAGGGTCGTAAAGTTGACGGGTCAGTGTATGCGAAGAAATGGAAGTGGTAGCTGCTTCATGTAACAGTCAAAGACTGTTCAGACTTATTCGCGACATCGGTGGATGACGAACGCCCGTCAGTGAAACGATATACGATAGAACTGGAGAGCCTACTCATGGAAAACATCAAAGGCCCGACTGTTTGGTGGAGTAATTCAAGGAGTAATTTGGCTGGCCGCTCGCTAATGTAGTTACTCTTGTGTCAATAAATGCGATTCCTTGGGGAGTATCACTTGAGCCCCCATCGGGAGTGAAAGTGGAGTCGAGCATTCGATTAGTAAAGCATAGTAAAGCGGTTGGTCCTGGCAAACTCCCTCCAGTTCTTTTCAAAATGGGTGGTGGTGGGTTGATAAAATCAATCGCCCCCTCGATGCGCGAAGTTTGGGAGGGGGAACGTAGTCCGTTGTTGTGGGACGAGTCATTGGTTGTACCCATCATCAAGAAGGGAATATGTAACGACTATCGTGGGGTTGGCTTAATGCCGACAGTCATCATATACATTATATATATATATATATATATATATATATATATATATATTCCACACGTTTATGTACTACTTACTGTCAACATGAGCGCATGCGAATGCAGCCTCGTTGTTCGTTGGATTAGTACTGACCCAGACACGAATAACTAACAGAAATCACAGTTGTGATTCATTTGTGGACTCTTTAATGAAAGTATCCACTCACACCAGACGATTCAAATTAGGTCCTACTGAAGATTATATATATATATATATATATATATATATATATATATATATATAATTTAAAGCGGATTTGGTACAGACGATGTGCCAAAGAGACCATGGTGTAGTGGGGAAACAATGTACGAAAAGAAAGAAGACAGAAACGTTGTAAAAATGTTTTGCAGGTTTCTCCACATGGTATTTTGGTTTTTTTGATCGTATCGTTTGTGGTTTTCATATATGGAAAGGGAAGGATGGGGAGCCAGCACGAAATTCCATACAGCATTGAAGCCACCAACTCCGGTTTCCGGCCATATCCGCCAGCGTATCTGGCCAACTGTCTTCGATGTCATTCTTGCTCCAACCTGGTAGGCTACAGGGCCCCACTGCGACTAAACGGGAAGTCACCTTTTTAAACTTCTTCTCCAGGTCATCGGTTGTCCACCACGCCGCCGTTTCCAATCTTGTCCAGCAAGAGAGAACAAAGCGCGGTGAGGCAAACGCTAGGTGGGTATCCGCAAGACATGACCTAACCACCGTAGTCGACGAAAAGAAACAATTACCCTGAGTGATGAACAGTCCACCCCGGATACTCTCCTCCGCACTTCGTCATTACTGACGGGGTGGTGTGATTGTCCGTAGACACCGGTGGTCGAATACGGTCAGTGGGCGCAGATCTTGTCGAACTGGCCGTGTTCTGCATCCATAAAATGGTACCGAGAGAACTGCGGCGTTATAGACTGCACCCTTTAGGGAAAGCCTGATGTCGTGACAATGCCACAGGTGCCTTGGTTCGACAAAAGCCGAACAGGCCTTAGAGATGCGCAGCGAGATCTCGTCTCCGGTATCTCCACCAGTGGAAATACAACTGTCCAGGTACACAAAGCTGCTGACAGTTTCCAAACGTTCCCCACAAAGATTGAGTGCAGGAGAATCTCTTTGCCAGTCTCGAGGAAGCATTTTGCATTTGGGCGGAGCAAAGTACATGCTTTACTCGGTGACTTCGACGGCCAAGTGGTTTTAGGCATCTTGGACGACTTGGGGGTCCACACCACTGTTTTCAACACCAATAAAGGCTCTTTGGAGCAAACCATCCATTACAAAGTTGAAGAGGAGCGGGAAAATAAAACATCCTTGCCGAACGCCAGTTGAGACGATAATTGTCTATAGATCCTTACTCTGCCCGAGGTCTGCCGACAGTGAGCTTTCAGAATGGGAAAGTACTTCTTGGGCACACCGTTCCTCAACAAGCAAGTCCATAGAGCAGTCTTATCGACAGAGTCAAAGGTGGCCCTTATGTCCAGAAACACGGCGATACTTGGCCTTTGATACACGTGACGCTGTTCAAGCAGAAGGTTAAAGGTTGAGATTTCATCCATGCAACCGTGGCCGGGACGGAACCCAGCTTGTTCTTCACGAAAATAAAGCTCGAGCAAGGGCGAAAGTCGGCAGAGGATAATGGGCACCAGGAGTTTTGAAGCGACAGAGATCAGGCTAATTCTCCGATAATTAGAGCACAGTGTACGGCTACTCTTTTTAACGATGGGCGCAATCGTCGATTCACCCCAGAATGCGGGAGCTTTTCCTGCCGTCCAAACCTTTAAGAACAAGGTTGTCAATTCTCTCACCAGAACCATCTCGCTATCTTTGAAAATCGCAGGAGGAATACGATCTGAACCGTGTCATTTGGCGCTTGAGGGTTTATAGTTCTTTTTAGGGGACTGTCTGGAATATGCTACACAGAAAGTCTAGGAGTTTTAGGTGCAGTAGAAGCAGCCGGCAGCCAGCTAAATTGGGAGTAAAAGTGTTCTGCCCAGTGGTCTAGTCTGTGCGACAGCGTGATGGTTGGTGTCCCATCGGTTTCGTGGACTGTCTCATTAACACCTGTTTTTCGCGGTCCGGTGGCGCGAGTGAGTTGAAAGAGCTTCCTTGAGTTGTCAGAAACTGAAACTGCTTCTAGCTCGAGGGCACCTTCTGACCACCACGTTTCACAACCAGCATGCAAACTGTTCTTCAAACGCGAACGGAGTTCACGATGTGCTTCGTTGTGACTTGCATCAGCAGAGATATGTCAGCGGTTCTCAAGAAGTCCAACTTCTCTGGGAATGGCGGACCGTACCACAACTGGTCAAGCCGGGATTCAGAAAGGCTTTCTTCAGTCGCTCCCAGTGCTCATCGACATCAGGTGGGGCGGTGTATTCCAGTCTGTGGGTCGGCGTAGTTCGGAAAGCTCCTAGTACTAGAGGGTCCTTCAGCTTGTCGATATTTAGGCGAACATGACTCGAGTTCTTCGAGCCCTCAAATAGCAAGCATATTGTAGCGTAGACTAGTGCTTGATCAACATCGAGGCAGGTTGACCAGTAAGAGCGACAATCTAACACGCTGCCGCATCAACGGTAGCTAGTCGCTACGCGATCGATTCGAGACCATTCCTATGTTGAGGAAGGAGGACGCCAGGTGGTGGTGCGTCGTTTGGAGTTGCGAAAGTCTGTGCTTGCTAGAAAACGCTAGTGATCAGTACATTGTCAGCAACCTGTCCCCATTGTCCGAACTACTGAAGTTGAGGTTAAACTCCCCTCTTGGGCGACGTTCACCCGCTGCCAGGCGGCCGACTCGCGCGTTAAGATCTCTGGCGAGGACCACAATATACTTCCGGCGCGCTGTAAGCAGAAACATATGAAGTCGTTCGTAGAGTTCATCTTTGTCTGCCTCCGGACTGCAGTCTGTCGGGACATAGGCGGAAATGACGGATAAGACGCGTGTGCGATCTCGATGTTTAGTTACTCGGCAAGAACCTCACAGCCAGACTGCACAGAATCCGCTGTTGACAGGAATCCAGTCTGACACGGTCGCTTCAGCTCTACGGCCCAGACCAAGTCCAAAACCGGCCCGGCCGGCTGCTACACCGTTCGGGTCTCGAGATAGGCGTAGACGAAACTTGGTACTTGGATCGGCTGAAGACGTTAGTCCGATCGTGGAGCCTGCGTCTTGCAGTCTTGTCACCGAGAGGCAGCAAATATTGATCGAGAGCAATTCCAGTGTGCGAGCTAGACTCGCCTGTTGTTCGATTTGCTTAGGCGTGCGTACGTTGAAGCTGGCCAATTTGGATCGTAGGGGAGGTTGAAGAAGAGTGGGCCCGGCGGTGTGATCTGCTGTGACAGTCGTAGGGGAGACGGTTCTAGCGGAAGTCCGGTCACAACCGGAACCAGTAGTAAGACAGTTTTGCTGCAGCGTGGTGACGTGTCTGGCACATAAAA
This sequence comes from Fasciola hepatica, assembly GCA_948099385.1. Taxonomy (NCBI): domain Eukaryota; kingdom Metazoa; phylum Platyhelminthes; class Trematoda; order Plagiorchiida; family Fasciolidae; genus Fasciola; species Fasciola hepatica. Next base: position 4,481,590 of record CANUEZ040000016.1, read on the forward strand.
CAACAGAAGAAGTAGGGAAAAGATGGATAGGTTCCGAGTGTGGTGGTGGATGAACATATAGTCTTGCGATGGAAAATGAGCGTAAAAGAGAGTGAGATGAAAGCAAATTTATATGAGAGTCCATGGTTCAGTCACCAAGGTATTAGCCTCGATCTTACTGCGCCGCCTTAAACTGGCTTGCGAGAGGGACGTCCGCGAACAATAAGCCAGGTTCCGCTCAGGTCGAGGATGCATCGACAAGATTTTTACTCTTCGTCAGTTATTTGAGGCGCGTCACATACACGCCATCGACCGACAATAATGGTTTTTCTGGACTTGAAAGGCACCTTTGATTCAGCTGACCGAACGGCGCTATTCGATGCTCTTCGCCGAGAAGATATGCCGCCGATCATTATGCTTTTATACTCCTGAAACGTAGACTAGCAACGGAATCGGCAAAATCCGTATGATTGAGAAGGCGGAGTCAGAATGAGAACGCTTTACTCGTCTAATAATTGGAGTACATCAACTGAAACGTGAAAGGAGAACTGTTCATAAAATGCTATGTAAAACGAAACGAGCAAGCGTACGAAAATTTACACAACTAATTCTGGCTGCGTCAGGGTTTACGGTGAACTATCTAGTCCATTCGAAACAACCAGCGGTGTTCGACAAGGATGTCCCATTTCTCATGGACAAGATAATGAAGAATACCTTGTGAGATGTTCAGAATGTGGGCGTCGAACTGTGTACTGTGCCGCGGTGCGTTTAGTTTTTTTATATAGTTGCGAGACTTGCGGTCTGTGTGCGGAAGATATTCGTCGTCGTCAGGTTTTTGACCATCGATGTCTGCGGAGTATCGATAGGGTTTAATGGAATGACCGGCTGAGCAATGCTGAGGTCGGAAGTCGAGTAATGGGTGCTAATTCAGAGAATGTTCTATCACAGCGTATCTAGCTTAGTAAACTTCGTTGGTTGGGGCACGTGTTACACGTGTCAAACACGTTCACCATACAGTGCCCCTGTTTTCCGTTTCTCCTCGGGAGCGGAAGAGACCACGTGAGGTCAACAGATGACGTGGCAACGAGGAGTGAAAAAATGTGCGGCAAACTGAGAAAACGTAGGTTCCTCTCGTCTTCGCGGTTGGGGTCCGAAAGATCCGTCTACCAGTTGGCTGGAGACACTGAAGGATATGGCTGCGAACCGTGAACAGTGGCGATCGTGTTGTCACCTTCCGTCTAATCAGAATGACTGGTCGATGTGCGTTTTTACAGTTTACAAGTGTATTCCGTGTGCTGGTTGTTAGGGCATTCTTTCCTTTTCCCATCCGTATAGGTCCTTTCCCTGTGCATTTTGTTTGTCCATTCTTCCTATTGCTATGTGCAGGATGGTGAGAAAGGCAGTGGTCAGTGGGGCTTGCCCTACTGTCTAACGCTGTACGATGATGAGAATGATGATGAACTTCGTTTATCCCCACCACTTATCACGACCGTAAAGACATTGTATGACTGTTATTTTAAAGCGCTGGGCGTGGTGTTTGGTAAAGACATTTTCCCCACGGTCCGTTATGTGTCTAGTTATTCGTTAGACCTATCTTTCATTCAGTCGCTTTTTTTTGGATTTTGTCCATGATGCGAGTTTCATGTGTCACTTCCCCTTAAATCGTTTATCTGCCAAGACTCACGCGGTCAACAGCCGTTCCAATTTGCTTGATGCGACGGAAAATGATACTTTACACAGTCTCGTGGGTCGTGGTTGCCTTGCATTGGCGGTTGCAGTTGTGCGGTTGTACACAGTCAAAGATATACACCAATGGTTGTACAAGTGCTGTGGTGTAGCATGCTTTATCAGGGACAAAAACGTACGTGCATTTTTCATCCGAGTATTCGACATCATCGTAAGTTCGGTTAACTTTTTCAGTGAAATGAATAAATTTTTTTCCAGAATCAACAGCTAATTTTCGAACAGGAGTTGTACCTGGAGATGGTATATACCCGTGCGTTGACCCAGTTTCATGTCATCCAGTCGGATGCCGGTCCAATGGGTATATCATTCGCTTCGACGGAAGAAGCAGCTACTTTTGGTGATCTCGTTATTGCACGATTGCAGCAACGTGCTGCAGGACAAAAACAGCCTGGACCAGGGTACATCTCAGCCGGTCCACAAAATGTCTCCGTCCCCTATGTCCAAGCCGGAATAAGCGAACCCAACCGACCGGTTATTCCGGAGTACCGATCACGATCTGTTAAAACAAAGAAAGCGTCAAAAGGGAAGAAGGTGGGTTGTTCTTGCTTTTTAGTTTATTCAGTGTCCATGATTTCCACACCCTTTGTACTTGGTCAATTATTTTGATCTGACTGGTGCTTCATTTAGTTTTGTCAAGATAGAAAAACAACCCAAAAAATTCATTTTACTGTCTTGATACGTGTATGACCCATGGTAAATTTTAACCGCAGAGCCTAAAGTAACGTCATGCTTTTGCAGCTACAGTTTACTTGCGTGTTTTTCGTTTCAGGGACTGCTTTGTTTTAATGCGCCTTATCTGATATTTCGATTAGTTTATCTAGATACAAGGTGAATTACAATAAAAAGGGTAAACCTCATATTTCGAAAACATTGTAAGAGGAGTCCGTGGGGAACATTCATGTCGAAACCAGTTTGTTGATTCCGCTTTTGAAAAGAGGAAGGTAGTAGGTGGGTGGAGAGACAGAGAGGGGAAGAATGTTCCATTACTTAGCCGTTCGAGGAGAAAAACGACTGAAAGGTGGAGGTCTAAGATCTAGGGATAAAAACTTGATAAGGGTAACCAGGTGCTCGTTCTCGGGATTGGCATTAAAAAGTAAATGGACTAGGAACGGCCGAGCAAAGCTCGGAGGAACAAAGCCCAAAGTAATAACGGTGGAATGGGAGTAATAAAGCAACTGCCCAGCGATGGGCAAGCGGATGCAAGTTGGATGGTAAAACAGTCATCTGCGAGACGAATGGCTTTACGTTGGACCCGGTCGAGATGGAATAGAAGAAGACGAAGCCCCAACCCACATGTGACAACAGTATTCAAATCTGGGACGAATTTGAACTTTCTACAGTAAGAGGCGGGAGGGTTTGACGAAACGTCTGGCGCGGAACAAAAAAGCCAATTTTGTGCGCAGCACCAGGCTAGAGAGGAGACGATCTGATGACACAGAAAAGGCATCGAGTTGGAGGAACGAAGAAGAACCGAATCAAAGTTTAAGTGGGGAGGAAAGGAATGGTGCTTGAGAGAAATCGCGAAAAGAGATGTTTTCGAGGCGTTGAAGAGATCGCGATTTTAAGAGCCCCAAGACGAGATCTTTTCAACGTCCAAACTGACCGATGTTACAAGAGCACAACGGTGACGGTTGATGTAGACGGTGGCATAATAGAAGGCGGGATACGACTGAAAGTAGGGAAAGTTGACGTCATCGACAAAAGCGTGGATGGTGGAGGTGATGGATGAGAGATCATTAGTGAAAAACAGACGGAGGTGGGTGAAAGTACAAAGCCCTGGGGAACACCAGCATTCACTCGAATAAAGATAGTGTGGTTACTGAGAGAACTCGACGTCTACAAGACGGGCACTGGAAGTATCCTTAAAGTTGGGCAATTTAGACAGTAAACCATTGTGCCATACACGGTCAAAAGCGGGATGGTACCACTGTCGGAATACTGGGTTCTTCAAGCACACAGTGCGATTGCAGGCGTGGGTAAACCACTCAGGAGAACATAGTTTGCCGAGTTTAGAAAAGAGTGGAATGAAGATACGCATTTCTTGCAGAGCGGTATCGCTTGAAACGGATGTAGGAAAATCAGAAGTGAATGGACAATCGCCCCAGGGGTTGAAGGTCAGGAAATCACGCAAAGCATTTCAGTTAGCTGAATCGTAACGCCAAAAGGTGTGTCCGAAGTTGCACATAGGAACTGGGAGAGTGAAGACGATGGAGAAGGTAATAAGCCAGTGGCCCGATGAGCCAAGTGAAGGAGGGGAGGTAATTCCAGAGAATAAGAAGGAAAAAGAAGTAAGAAGAAGACGGAAGGTGTATATGATCGCTAGCCCCATCGGGAATGCCTATGTTGAAGTCAACGAGTTGGCTTTGATTGTCGACCAAGACGAAGGCTTCAACTTCGCGCCCCACAGCCGTAGTGTCAGAGGAGTGCAAAAGCCAGTTCCTTTGTTGGCAATAAAGTTGCCAAGAATGATGACTTGGCAACCGGAGTGTAATGTAAACAAGCTCTAGATGCCAGAAGACAAATTGAGGGGATCGCCGCTCTTCGCAAAGCAATAAACGGTACGGAAGTGATGGTTAAAAGTAAAGAACCTAAGCTTCAGCCACATCAGCTGGAACTCGCAAACAAATCTTGGAATCGGACTCTGTCTACCCCCTTCTCCCTGATTGTACCATGTTTGGTTTTGCATACGACCTGTAGTCAGAAGGATGGTTTTCTTAGTCGAAGGGTGACTGTCTGCACCCAAGTTCACTTCAGTTCTTTCGGCCGTCAATCTCGCATTTCTGTGCTCTGGTTGTGACAAATGATTACAGCGAAACGCACAGATGAAGAGAGACAACGGAGCAATAGCCCGACGATGGGCTAGCGACTGCAGACTCGAGGTAAAAGAAGGGTCGTCGATCAGCCGGATGGTCTTTTGTTAAACCCCATAAAAAAGAGGAAGAGATGTGGACGAAGCTTCACCTCATACTTGACTGCGGGGGCGAATTCGAGCTGTGTACAGCAGAAGAAGATGAGTTGGTGTAAAGAAACGTCTGGCGTGAAGTAGAAGATCAACTTTGTGTGCAGTGCGAGAAGTGGGCGGAGATATGGAAACGGACCAACACAGAGAAGTTATAGATAAGCCAGGAAAAGAGGTAGAATTCCGTGGACTTCTGTACAGTTGAATCGAATGATAAATGTGGGGAGAATGAATGATGTTCCAAAGAAATTGAGAGGAAAGAGGTTTTGGAAGCAATAAATTGAACATGATTGTGGGATCCCTAGGAGGAGGTTTGTTCGAGATCGGACTCTGAAGGTGCAATGATTGCACCGCGGTCAAGGTCGAAGTTGATGTTGGCACGGCGTGGAGTGCGGCAAGAAAAGGAAGAACGAACGGTGGCGTCATTGGTTCTGGACTTAATCGAATTGGAGGTAGGGGATTAAAGATCAATAATAAATAAAAATAGTACGGGCACAAATACTGAAGACCAGCATGTACAGAAAATGGCTGGAACAGGACCCCTCCAACTCGGTTGGAAATGGTTTCGTTACTGCGAAAATTCCATTTCCGCGATACGAGAGCGTAGGAGAACCCGAACGTGGCCATTCTCATCAGAAGACATTTGTGCCAAACTCGGTCGAAGGACTTAGAGGTGTCGATGAGACCACGTGTGTTGCTCCGTGGCTGTCGATTGTAGCTGATCAAGAATGTGAGACGATAACCAAGATGCCACCAGTGAAGCGGCGGGGTGGGAATCCGTATTGGCGATCACCCAGCAGTAATTCGCGTCCGAGAAAAGCACGCAGTTGGTCGGAGATGACACTTTCAAATACTTTCGAATTAACAGGTGTGACGGAAAAAGAACGATAGGTATTTGGGTCAGAAAGATCATCGCATTCGGGATTTGGAAAAATCATGGCGTGTTTCCAGGGAATCGGAAAAGTAGAAAGTTGGAGAGAGAGAGAGAGGTCGGTGTAAAAAAATGGCCAATTCTGGGGCACATATTTTGAGGACGATGGCTAGTATACCATCCGGGCCGGTTGGTTTGCATACGTCCAGAGAATGCAGCGCCTGGTGGATCTTCCTAGTGCTAATATGAAGTAGAAAGTGAAGACAGGAAAGAGAAGGAACCGGAGTAGTAGGGTAAGAGGGCCAGATGAAATTCGAGGCAAATCAGGAAGCAAAGGCATCAGCTTTCTCTTCTGGTTCACAAGCAAGATCACCAGAGAAATTACGGAGAAGACGGAAATCGAAGGGGCAAAAATTGCAGGAGACTGCTTTGGCAGGGAACCAAAATGTTCGGCTACCGGTGGCAGATGAGAGTAAGCTTTCGGCTTTCCAGCCGACGAAGCGTTCTTTGGTTCTCTGTATGGTTGACGAGCATCTGTTCCTGTCTTGCGCGAAGTGGCGGTGGGAATCGGGAGTGGGCGAGCGGCGCCAACGGCGAAATGCTGCACGCTTCAAACGTACAGCACGATCACGTACTTGGTTGAACCACTCGGGAGATTCGGGTATAGCGGGTTTCGAAAAGTGTGGAATGGAAGGTTGCATACCCTGAAGAGTTATTTCAGTCAAGTCAGAAACGAACCAAGTAGAGGAAGAACAGAGATGCCTGAGAGCAGAGAAGAAACAGAAGTAGGAATAAGGTCAAGAGTATGGGCACGATCGCCAGCTCGATCGGGAATACGTGTAGGGAGGTCAACAAGTTGGCACAGGTTGTTGACCACGGCGAAATGTTCGGCTTCGCCCTTCAGAGCCGAAGTGTCCGATGAGTGAATCAACCAATCTCGATTGCGAACAATAAAATCTCCTAAGGTGATGATATAGCAGTTGAGATTCGTAACAAACAAGTGCTCAATGTCCGAAGAAATCAAAGATCGATGAGTCGCTACTATTAGGTGAACGGTAAACAACGCAAGTAGTGAATAAAATAAGGAAATCGGAGCTTCAGCCACACCGGCTGAAATTCAAGACTGGAAAAGTCAGGGTTCTGGATTCTGGATGTGGCGATTGACTGGTGCACAAAGGCGCAAAGTCAAACAGGAGTTAAAAGTAGATTTGGGTAATCGGAGGTGGATGGTGTCTGATGAAGGGGAGATGTGAGTTTCGGTCAGAAGTAAGGCAAGAGGAGAGAAAGATTGGAGAAACTGATGTATATAATCGATATTATGGTTCATTCCGCGAATGATAATGATGGTGATAAGTTCATGCTTGTTTATCGAGTGAGCAGAGCGAGTGCGTGCGTGATTGTGTATTTTCATGATTTATAATGTGAAAGAAACCCGCAGCCATGATCCTGAGACTTGAAGTGGTGAAACACGTAAGGCTTCAGTAGATGTTGGTGTGATCTAAAATTTTTGTTATGATTGCTGAGTAGACATGAGTGGTGATTTTCTGTGTGAGTTGGTGAAACTGACAACGTAATCCCCGGGTTGGAGCTGCAAGCCAAATAAGGCTCTAGTAGAGGAGACGGTGGTACTATCCCTGGCTACGGCAAGACCGTCTACCATCCAAGCCCAAAATTATACAGACTTGCAACTTTTTTCATCCAAATATTGAGCCTGTCTGCGCAGTTCCCGTTACTCGGATAGATATTGACATATACAGCAAAAATCATGAACTCTGGCTAAAGGTCACCATAAGCACGAACTCGGCTTTGGTTGTACGCATACAATGAATAAAAAAAGGAAATGATTTTCTCAGTCACATCATCCATCAATGATACCCAGCGCCAGAAAAGCATACGGTCGATAGAGTCGAACAACATTATCAGATCAAGAAAAACAAGTAGGTCTACAGAGGATGTTCCTGTGCTTCAAAATCTCATAGGGTAAAGATGCAATGGAACCACCCTGACGTGGTGTGAAACCTACTTGATTTCATGCAGGTGCCTTTCGTGAGTGTTTGATAATCGGCAGAGAAAAATGCTTGTGTACAGTTTGGATGCGATACTTTGTGGTTTTGACCACAGTGCCTGTAGGTCGACACAATCACGGTTCATACAGTCTACTTTCCCGGAGTAACTTTGGTAATTCCGATACAAAAGCTTCGCTTACACTCATCCGGTCCAACCGCTATGTATATTTTTAGATAATCTACTTTTCGGAAAACCTCCATTTTTGACAGAGAAGTGGTCTATACGTTGCAGGCGCAGGTACGTTTAAGGTCCACCATACGGATGCTCCAACTGAATTGCTCCTTAAAGCGCTCCATCCCAATGTTTATACGACATTCTTGAGACCATCGTATACCTCAAGTTTCTCACTTCGAGCTTCCGTTGACCGGTACTTCCAATCAAATGATAAAGTTTTAAACGATTGTCAATTGCAGCAGCCTTCTGCATTTCGTAGTCCGCTACTGCTTGCAGTCTGTTCTCAAATTTCAAGTCAGTTGGCGCTTTAGGATTTTTCGTACCTCGTTAAATGTGACACCTGGAAAGCTGCATTTTTGGGCACCTAACAGAGTATCCGATGTCGAAGACATTCCTCGTTTTTGAGGCCTATTCGAACTGGATTCTTGCGTAGCTTTAGCAATAGCGTGTAATACTTCCTTGATTGGTTTTCAATGTTGATTTGGATCACAGACATGCGGTTGCATCGATAACTGTTTAGAAAGCTCTGCCCTGAAGGTGGATCATCGTTTTTCGCCTGGAAGCGATTGTGAATAACAGGTGGATTTAGTGTTGATGCAAACACGGACGAAACGTGAACAGAAGCGAGCGCATGCTAAGGCATGGTCTGAGCTCACCAGCGTGGACCAAAATAAAATGCTTTCTTTGATTGACCCATTATGTGAATGTTTGGGTTTAAAGTGTGTTTGATTTATGCCCTACTTTTGAACTCTCATCACTTGCGTAGATGTTTCCTGAACGCAATTACCCGATCTTGAACTATAGAAAGGGTAATTAGCAGGGCGTTCTACGGGAGCGACGCTGGAAGTTTCTGGACGAATCACACTTCGCGACTGCCCACACCGTTTAAAGGGATTTTCTTTATGAACCCCAACCAGAATCTTCGACCAAAAATTCTTACCCGCAGGACGTTGAGGCGTAAACACAGCTCGGGAATGTGACTGAACCACCCATGAAGGATCTTTTGTTCTGTCACGTGACATCCGGTTGTTATTTCTTGGCTTTCTTCAGTGGTACTTCACTTACCGAACCGTTTTTCCCATTTGGTCAATCTCGTGTACTCAGTAGAGCGAGCGAAATTTGGACGGAGTAGTATCCTTTGGGTTGGGGGCTGCCCAATAAAGTGCCTTGACCTCTACCACAGCCGACAGAAATCCGAAACGCTCCACTCTTACGTCTATCTGTTAGAGGTAATTTGACCGGTAAACCGCTTCTCTCTGTGTTTACTCGCTGGCATGTCTTCTCCAGGGGCATAGTGGCTGGTCGTAGAGCCACATTTTGCTAGTCAGCTGGTTTTTTGAAACCGTAGTTTGTCGGAATCTTTGGCTCGAGGAAGTTATTTGGGCCGTGGTAGCATACACGCCATCACATCACACCAAGGTGCAGTCTTGTTGTGATGAGGGGTCATAAGGATATATAAGTTGATGATCTGTTCAAAAGCCCCGTATTTTTAATAAAAAAATAAACATTTCAGTAACCGTGTTTGACTGCTGGGGATTACTCCATGCTTGCGACTCTTGTTCATTGGCGTTTGCTCGCAAAATCGAGTAAGTCAGATGAAACTGTAGTTGGGTATGTCGCCGGGATCATCCTTTTAGTAATAGGGTGGACATCCAGAAGCGGAACAAGGTGCCAGAGAGGGGAGCTGAGTGCGCACTTAGAGAAGGTTGGTGGTTCACCATGGGGATCGAGAATTTTTCATGTGTCAGGTGAACATTCCTAGTTGAGATCGGGTAAAAAGTGTTTGAAACACAATTGGAGTTTGGGACTAGAGTAAGGAGAGTTTGAGGCAGGGCAAAGTCCGAAGAGAAGGGCGTGTCAAGTACCATCTTCCGTGAGAAGTCTGGTATTTAAGCATCAGATTCTTTTAAAATGAAGTCATATAATGAAGAGCAAAAGTTGCAGACTAATACTCTTGCAAGAAACTGAAGTAAACAACTCTTGTAAATGGTCAAGATTTCAATTTCTTGGCTTTACACCGAACAAGTTTGCAGTAACTGGCAAACATTCGTTCGTTCAGTGCTTCTGGATGATCCCATTGAAGGGATGAACTTGGGCACAACAAAAATCGCCCTAAACACTTTCCTTTGAAGTCAACGACAGCTGGTAAGAATGAAATAAGACAAACAAGCTGGGACGTGAAAAAGGCAATCAGCATGATAAATGATCATGAATTGGCCCAATTAATCCTACACGACTGCCCATCAGTCACATCAGATATGATGGAATCCTGTCGTTTAGCAGCTACTATCGGTTATCTAGCAACCATGTCCTAGGGTGCAGTAGCAAAACCTTTCCGGCGCACTCACACCACAGTAATCCACTGTCGTCCGGTTCGTTACCACACCACCACTCCAAGTCTTAGGGTCCGGCTGCCGGTTATCCATAATGGTGTAGTGGGTTTTTAAGGCTATGGAGTATACCCCTTCCACCACACTCATGCGAAAGCATGTAATATAAAAAGTCCCAGTTGTGGAACTTCATAACCTTGTTCAAGCCACGTGAACAAGTGTGAACTTCTGCGATATGGATGTGTCGGAATGGTTTGTTTACTTTACCCTAAGTCGTGGTCGCTAAACAACCGCCAGTGACTAATAAACGATCGCCAGAGGCTACTGAACGATTGTTAATGGTTACTAAACGATAGGAGAACTTATAGAACAAGGTTCTTTAAAGGAGTGAAGTCAATATTCACAACAGAATTTGTCTTTATCGATTAATCAAGCTTACATGCAACCAGCCGCGTTCGATTTTCTCCCGCTTAATAAAGCTCCTGTAAAATTCGGTGTCGACGTCAATAATGCTTCATCCAGTCCGATCTTTAAACAAACTTTCATGTTGATCGCTGTGCTGTTCTCATGACAGATCAGACCTGCAAAACCCATCGTATGTTTCTGCGCTGTTTCATCGGGATTTTTGTTTTCGGGCATGGCGTTGATCGCTTTCCAGTTCAACAAAAAGTTTTTGATTTTGTTAGTCTTCGTGATTGTCTGTTCTGTGTGCGGTTGACCTAAATTCGGGATGGTTTCGGTTGTCTGAATTCCTCTGTCGAGTTTTTTAGCGCTTTACTTTATTGTTTGTCCTTTGATAATCCTTTTCGCGGTACCGAGCTTGCCTCCGACCGCCGCGCGAGGTCAGCGACGGTCCACGATATCCATTGAGCCAATTTATCGTCTCACAGGCGATAGTCTCGTAAAAGTAATATTAAGTAAGTAGTTCAAACAATCGTTCTTTAGCAGTCATGTGGACTCCTTTTTGCTGACTATTCGTGATTTGAGTGACCTTGCGGATTCCAGTCACTTGAATACACAGGCGCAAAATCATCTAAGAATTGCTGTCATTACTTATAATCAAAATTACCTAGAACAACAGCGGATACTTCAACACTTGAGATCGGGCCTGGAGGTTGTCCAGTTGTTCTCTTCAGACAGTTGTAACACTTTCTCGTTACAAGATGACTCCTTCTTTACCAGTTAGTATTCTGATGAGTAATTTTGGGGCTGCTGGCGTATTGTGCGATTTGGATGGATATGGTGAACTTTCTCCCCAACAATACTTGTCGAACAATTGTATTTGCTTGGATATTTTGGCGTCTTTAATCAGTGCATTTTGATTTTTCAATATGCTGCTCATTAACAACTATGTGCGAATTTTTACCGTGGTTGTATGGTATCAGCTGTTAGATGCTTTCCGTCTGGATGCGCCGAAAGTAAGTTGCGGCCCTTGGCCTTCGCATGGTCACTATCGGGGTGCCATTTTCTTTCTAGTTCTCAATGTTGCTTTGTGCCCCACTTTCAGCTTCTGTTCACGTGCTACATGTTTAGTGTTAGATCATTTTTGAGAAATTACTATCACGTTGGTTTGCACAAAAGCGCTGCACCTGAACCGTATGAGGATGCCGTCGTATAGCACCATTTCTTCTAGTCTTAAAATATCTTCACCACAGAATGAATTGACAGAGGTTGTTTACAAGAGTAGACTGACTGGTCCTGGAGAGGCAGTAAACAGGAGAAATTACGCGTATTAAGAACGCCATATCTGGCCATTGCGAATGTTGCATCTTGATTTTTGCTCGTACTCGTCTCGCTCTATTGACTCCTTGGTACTTCGACTTTTTGGATCTTTATCACTATGCTTCTATTCTTTTTGCCCTTTACTGAACGATGCCGGAAGGTAGCAACCGGAACCAGAGCACAGAAGTGCGAGATTAATGATTGAATAAACTGAAACCGATGTCTCCGTTACATTGCCCGTATATGGTGGGAACACCGTATCAGCAATGTTGGGAACCAGAGGGCAGTCTGTGAATTAAGTGCTGAATCTAAACAGGTTAAGGTGGTTGGGACATGTGTTACGCATGCCCACCGATGGACTTCCTCAGCGTACTCTGTTCTCTGAAGTAGGTGGTGATTGGAGGGTAGGTCGAGGTGGTCAGTCCGTGACATGGCAAGAAGGTATGAAAACCTTGACCAGTGGACTTGGCCGAGTAGGACGTGTTAGACTTCTAGGTTGGGGTCCACGTGATCCGTCTACTAAATGGTTGGAGACATTAAGTGATATGGCTAGGTGTCGCGTCCAATGGCGTAGTTGTATTCGAACTCTTCCCTTGTCCTCTTGATTTCCGCTTGATGCTTTGACCTTTTTGAATCTTTATCACTGTACTTCTGTTCTTTTGGCTCTTTACTATGCGATACCGGAAGGTAGCAACCGAAACCGGAGCACAGAAGTGCGAGGTTAATGGTTGACTAAACTGAAACTGAACCGAACTTACTGAAAGTTGGAATACAACCAAGTTTCCGATGCCTGAACGTATATACCTTCCGTTTGCTGATGATGATTTTATTTACAACCTCTATTAGTGGAACTGTTATGCAAATGATGGGTCTGGAAAGCTCCTTTACCCACCACCCGTAAACCCGCTCATGATTGAGATTTTTGATTGTAAAACTGCTTTGAGAGAGGCTACCTACGGTAACCGAAACGTCGGATCAATAATTTTCCACCGACAACGCCGTGTTGTTGATATTATATTTTCTTTAGGTAAGAGTTTTAAGATGTCTACAAAGTTTCACGACTCATGAAGACCACCTCCGCCCACCCAAAAGACCCTTATCACGATATTCTTCATCATCATTTATTTGTTTCTCGAATTTGTATAGGTTAACATTAAGGGGGAAAACAGGTTATTCCGGTGGTTTGGGTTGATTAGGTTTAGGCCATAAACTTGACAACCTGTGTTGTATTCTAGTGACAATGTTCATCCTAATTAGGTTCTGAGGTTATGAACCGACTTATCATTAGTTGACAGCGAAGTCTCGCTGGCAGCCAGCACCTGGCCCAAGGCTTAAGACAGCGGAATCACCGGTGATAGGATAGCCGATCAATATAATGAAAGATGAATTCTGTCAAGCAGTCCTTAGCCTCATCAGCAACCCATTAGAAGGCTTGGTCGCCCGCAACAGTCGGACCAATACGTTTTATGCAACAACTGGGTACAAGGATCAGCACCCTACATAATTATTGTTTTACGCTGATAAAACGTGATTGTTCGCGATCAAAGTAGCTTTCTTCCTCGATTTAATGTGACAGTTTAGAACTGGTCCGGTATCATCATGCCAGTTGTTAGCATTCACCACCGTGATAATTTCGTTTTTTGTTTTCCGCGAGATAGTGGCTTTGCCGATATCTCATCTGTGATTCTGATCTGGATGTGTATTAGACACATTCGTCAACGACAAATCGCCGTAGGAACTGTTCGGTCTTTAGTCCAGATACTTATCCGCCAGAGCGGCGACGATACCTGGAATTAGCAGCATGTTTGTAATACAGTGTTTTTCTTTTCAAGGCTGCACAGATTCATAGAATACGCAGTTTTGTTTGGCATGCTACGCCCACCTTTGAACATATCAAAGTGCTAATGCATGACTGTTTTTGTCTCTTTTTTGATATATGACGCTCGTTTTATTATTTTTGTGTTATCTGTGATAAATTGTTCCGTCTAACTGGGAAGATCGCATGTACCATGATAGTTATACTGTAAAAAGGTGAACATTGATAAATCCCAAACCCTCGAAACACGTCCTAAACGGAAGTACTTGGACTATCTCTTGGTGAAGGTGTTTAATTGACTTTGATATACCATAATACCTGTGTGTCGTATTCTGTTCGTCCATCAGCTAATTATACCCGTGGATCTTGGTATGGGGATTTAAACACCAAAATAATGTCATATTTTTCATTTTCCTCCCATTGGAATTGTTTTGTCTCAGTGAAGTTGTTTAGATAGACAGTCACTAAGATAAATACTGTGCGAACATCAGCGTTTATTTGGTACCCTAAAATAAAGTAAAATATGCGAGTAACAAAGGGCAAGGCTCACATGTAACAAAGCTAATCGTGTCTCCCTCATTTGATTTCCATGGGACTCTGCTGCAAGATTGTTCGAGGTACTGGAACAGACTCTAGGGAATCTATAGCATCAGGGAATTCTGTCTGAGTTCTCATCCGAGGAGACTGTCGAATAGTACTCTAATCCCTGTTCCGTATTTGATGTCTCACGCCCGTCGTTCCTATCACGTGTACGGCCTGGAGAAGGTGACAATCAGCAGCTTAACTGCCCTCATTGATGACGGTGTTGACTGTGGTGACAAATTCAACCTGGGTACATGTGTGCATGAATTTTTTGAACGTGGTTATTGCCTAAGTACGGTTTCATCCTCCTACAAATTGCAGGTTCTCCAGTAATCCTTGTGCATCTGATTACGTTATTACAACCAGTGAAAAGCGTTTCACTCTTAGTGTACATTTCGAAGACTAACTGCGTTCGCTTCAAAGAGACATCTCGCAGTGGTAGTACTATTCCACACTAAGCTCACTCTGTGTTGTGTACAAATGCAATCGATCTAATGCCAGCGATGTCGCCAAGCAGTTGGTCGCGTTCGAATTGTTTGATAGCCTGATTATGTTTCACAGTGGTTTTCCCTATTTTTGAAGAATGAAGAATATGCGTCCTGATTTCACGTTCTCGTGTTAGATTAGTTGATTGACTGTCGGAAAAGTGACACTTGTTTAGGTGATCAATATTTTTATTTGTCCTTAGATTTTTACGGAGCAGCAGACATGTTTGCTTTCCACTCATCCCGGATTATTGTCTTGGGAGAGCCCGTTAGATTAACCCACTCATCTCGTTCTACTCGCATTACGGCAAGTTTATTGTGGTGCGTCAGGCACGCACATAAAACAATGTTCTCTCTGTTCCGTTTTGCACTTTGTGTGATTACCAACTTTCTCGATTCCACTGCCTGTGGATTGCACATTCTTTCTCCACTGAACTAGAATTTATTGTGACGTACAGATTGGCATCACTCGTCACTGCAGCGTACCCTTGCCACCGATTGTGCACTTATGGTGGTATGATGTGCAGTCATGCGTTGCTATTCCGATCTTGTTCGTTTTTGCTTATTCTTGAATATCGCCTGAGTGACCACGTGAAATACGCATCATTCGTTCATTTGCTCATTTGTTTCTCCATCGATCGCCATGTGATGACCAGACCAGGGAATGTGATCTGCTCATGAAGGTTTTGTGCACGTGGGCTTAGTGTGCGATCGCGTTTGCACACCTACTGGTCCTGTAGTAGATTCAAATATCGATTTTCACGGAGAGCTTTTGTGGGATTAGTAATCAAGCCAGCCTTTGAGTATTAGTAAGAACAACGATTTTCTAGCAGTCGTACTGAATTCTAATTTCGCCTGCAAGTTGTGTTCGAATGATCTGAATACACTGGTCACCCGTTTTAATTGAAGTGGTGTTTTTATTCGAAATTTATCCCGAAGTTCGGTAGCTGGTATTCATGCGAATGGATTCGTTTTATTCGCGCAAAGTTGGCCCATCTACTCTATCCATTCAGTAAAGCACAGATAAGATAGACTGCGACATGCTGTTGGATTCTGCCTGCCTCTCACCTTTCCGAAACAAGCTAGCTAAAAAGCTAGGATCGACACCATCAGATAATATCAACCAGCACTAGTCAGTTATCAAGAATGCTTTGTATTCCGCTGGAATAATGACTTGTGGCCTGATCCGTCGTGTCATGACACCCTGGGTTTCTGCTGAGTCACTACGCCTGTCCATCCCGGTTGGCACCGAAAATAATGAAGCGCGGTTCACAACGAGGCGTGAACTCAAAGCAAGTCTGCGTAGGTATCGCGAAGTCTGTTGGTCTCAAAGAGCATGGGAGATGGAACATGCTGCCGCTGTGGGAAATTCCCGCCAGCTGTTTGGTCTCATTCAAGCCACCGGTAGGATGACATTGGATGTGAATGAAACAATCTGCGAAGCTGACGGTTCGCCAATTTACAGTCTGCAGTGACGTCTTGTACGCTTGGCGGAACATTTTAAAGCATGGCTCAGCTGACTTCCAACTGCTTCGGCACACGTCCCTTGGTCTGCTTCGACCGATCCACTTTCTGAGGCGGAGATCCGCGAGTAGGTCCAAGCCACAGGGTGTCACAAAGCACCAGGCTCCGATGACCTTCCTCCAGTTCTGTTCAAAGATGGTGGAGTGGAGCTTGTTATATAACTTCAAGTTTTGTTCTCTAAGATCTGGCTCTCTGAGAAAGTCCTCTATTTGTGGTAAGAATCGATCGTTCTCTCCATCTTTAAGAGGGTTTCGTGCAGTGACTATACCAACCATTGAGGTATAAGCCTAGTCCCGATAGCATCGAAGCTGCTAGCGTCCGTCATTCTTTGCAAGTTGTGCAGCATGCGGGGTGAGCTAACTCGCGAGAAACAGGGTGGATTTCGCATTGGTCGTGAATGTATCGACCAAATCATCACTCTCCGACGGCTGTTAGAGCACCGTTACGCTTTCTACAGGCCATTGATCGTTGTTTCTAGACGTTCGTGCGGTCTAAAGCTCCGTCGATCGGTCTGTAATATGGCACTGTTTGTTAAGAAACGGTGTACCTGAGAAGTATGTGTCGGTCCTCAAAGAGTTGTACCGTCATACCTCAGGTGGGATTGAGGCTTATGCCCAACCTTCGTCGTCTCCTGTGGAGTACCAAGAGGTTGCCTGATTCCCCATTTCTCTTCAACTTTGCCATAGAGGATGTTCTACAGAATGCTTGTTTGATCTTCCAATCGGTTGAGTTGAACTCCTCCCAAGGAACATGGGTTTCGACTTGGAATATGCCGATGATATCGCCTTGCTGAGTGATAATGCGCAAGCAATACAACACGCATTAGATTGCTTAGCGATTGAGGTATCCAGATATGGTATTCACTTATCGCTTTCCAAGTGCAAAGTACTTTTGCGAGATTTGCAGGAGCCTGTGTCTGCACTCACCCTTTGTGGTGATCATTTAGAGGTAGTCATTAGTTTGAACTACCTTGGGAGCTTGGTTACAGTTAGTAACAGTGTTAGGGAGGAGATCGCATCACGAATCGTTAGAGCTGAAGCATCTTTTGTGAACCTGCGGCGCCTGTGGCGCTGCCGTGACATCCGCATTTCCCTCATGGGAAAGTTGTACGTCGCTGTGGTTTGTAGGGTTTTTACTCTACTGGTGCGAGACCTGGCCGCTTCGCGTTGAGGATGCTTGACGTCTGTGTTCGACAACCGATACCTTTTATGTATTCCACCCGTCTGGGGGGAACATCACACGTATAATGATGAGGTTCATCGTCGTATGTCGGACAGGGAAAGGCATTTTCTTAATGAAGTGATTGCTCTACACCCCCTCCGATGATTCGGGCATGTTTTGCGAATGCTTGCCCATCTTTTACCTTTCCGTGCTCGATTCCCACGTGTTAGACAAGGCCTGAAGAGGTAACGCAGCTATCAGGACATGACTTGGTGTAGAGAAATGAAAAAGCCGACATCCGTATTGGTTTTAAGTTGATGCTTGCCGCCTCCCTAGTTTGGGCCCAGGGGAAGAGGATTGTCGTTGGTTAGATACGCTGCGGGTCATTGTTCCGAATAGAAATCCGTCGCTCGAATGCGGTGCGGTCTGACTATCAAACTCTCATGTCCCATTAATTCTGAAATGTCATCCGGATACACAGAATGACAGTATAGAAACATCAAAAAGTGTACGGTGAAAAATTCTCAACATCCTATTCCCTTGTCAACTATCCTTTTTATTGTACTCTACTCGTCCTATTTTTATAATTGTTATTTCTGCGTTGAAACCACACCTGGTTTCAAGCCGGTGGAATATATATATATACATATATATATATATATATATATATATATATATATATATATATATATATATATATATATGCGGTTTTCATTGACTGTACACGAATGAATTTCCTACAGCGCGAAAATCTTCAGTTACAGAATCCATATTGATTCTTTTTTAAGTTTCTCTAGGTTTTATACGAGCACAGAAAAGCTTTTCACCTACTTTGCACCGCCTATATGATCTAAGGAAATAATCATATAGATTGCATTTTGCGTTTATTCAAGTTTCAAAGTGAATATCATCGCTTACACGTTTAATCTTCAGATCCCACCCAAAAAATATCCCTGAAGAATGGTTTCTTCTTAGTCTGCGGTTTTAATCGGAATCTGACAAGGTTTTCTACTCCCACGGCTAGGTTTCTGGTTGTCCCTGAAAAGTGCATTGGGCCTTCGAGGCTATGGGATTTACCTCTTCCACTGCACTAATGAGCGAACATGTATTGAAAAGCATTACACTGGTATGTCATGTTACTAATTGAATGCCGCCAGAGTAACCGACCTCTGGTACACTGGAGAAGTATCACTAATTCATTGGGAACCAGATAAAATATTTTTCCTAGTCAGCAGGTTTGGCGATGGTTCAGTGTTCGTGTCAGGGATATATCTTGGCATTTCGGTGGGCGTTTTGTTCCAGCTTGGGTGATGAGGATGTGTTGCTTCGTTCTAGTCGCTCGTCTGTTGAGTATCACTTTTGGTAACGTATTATTTCTTACCTAGTAGCTACCTCAATAGTGAACTAGTGTTTTCAGATAAATGCATCTCACTAATTTAAAAAATGCGATTTTCTGTGGATTCATTTCGTTTGATGGCTCAATTCAAAATGTTCAAGAGCGAAAATGCCTAACGGTCTGAATAACCTCCAGAAAATCCATCATTTTGACAATCCAAGCTTTGATTTACGGGCTCCATCCCCGCCTACTTCACATTGTCCCAGGTGGGCTCACTCCGGCGTTTTAGCATCAGTCTACACATTATGTTGGTGATGGTGGTGTTGGACAGTTGTCACCCACTTTAGCACGGCTGTATCTCATCTGTTGAGGACTTTGTCAGTGAATCTCAAGGTGTTAGGGTCGACGGCTCTCAAACAGTGGCAGGTCCTTGTGCGTACAAAGACTATCCATTTTATCACACTCGTGCACTCGTGCTTTAATACGAGAGTGAAAGAAAATTGTCTAGTCTGAGAGAAGTGCTCCCTATTGTCAGCGGAGAATTCGTACTTACGTTTCAGTCATTTTTTGTGTCGTAGTCAAATCTAGTCCTTTAGGTGCTGGAAGTTTCTGGACCAATCATACTTCGCGGCTGCCTACACCGGCGACAAAATGCCGCCCCAATACGTGTGACCGTGTTGGGTGAAATATACGAAGATTCTGAACGAACTGCTTTAATCATCGCCATCCAATGACTCCTTGATTTGCATTTTTCCATCCAAGTGACAGTCTTTCCGCTTGAGATCAACAGTCGATCCAAACGAATAACAAGTTCGTTTGAGACTTACTTTTCTAGTGTATCTTTCACCGCAAGTTTTGGTCCAGCTTTAAAGATTGATAAGGATAGTCGTTTTTGGAACAGAATTACCGCAGTCCAGTTGGATCTCAGTCAATTATTCACATTGGTGGGAAATACGAAGTATTCTATTGTTGCACAATAATTTGTTTGTCATCTGCCCGATGGTACAAAATACATTCGAATGCAGTTTTGTAGTCGGTCAATTCAGGTTTGCATATCATAGAAAAGTCCCGTCTGGTAGTGCATTAATCCGATCGGTGATTGACCGTGGGACCTTCCTCAGGGAAAGTTCATGCTGTACCGGTAAACTATCTTCGAAAGATCCGCTCTATTGGTGTTCAAATTACGACATGCTTCGGCTACCTGCAAATACCAAAATGAATTTTTGTGTAGTAGACAATAAAGACTAATGTTATCAATATGCCGACGCTGGTTGACAAGTCTTTTGCCTAACCGCCTTGTCGAGGTAAATATCATGCTTCTCGGCCCAAGTGCTACTGTCAACCGAGTTGACACATTTCATTCAAATAACTACATGCAGTAACGAAACCGAACTCACCTTCCACTTCGAGTTACCTACTATTCACGCTGATCAAGTAGTCAGGCCCTGTGAGTTGTTTGTAGTGTAATGCCTGTTGTCACCTAGGCCTCTTACGGAGAAGCCGTCCATCACAGTAGTCAATTGCTGTGCGGTCAACGGATTATCATCCTATATCATGTAGTGGCGAAGTTAAATAAACCATTAAGATTCATCCCGGATAACCTGGTCGTTAAGTGTTCGGCGCATAATCGTTTATCCCGGGTTCAAGTCCCGGTATGGACTCGATGGATGTGCACTGCTGATGATTTCTAACAGGGACGAAACTACTACACAGTGTGCTTTTAACTTGTGAAGAATTTCGCAACTTGTCTAGACCTGTTCTAACTGCATTTTGCACCGGACTACGTTTATACTTGTAAGTGAACAAATTATCAAAAAATCCACACAGGCTACGAGGGCCAGGCCTAATTGCCTAGACCTTACTTTATGCATGTTGACACTGTTCTTGTCAGTAAAAATTGCCATGAAACCAAGATTACCGATGAATAAACACCAGAATTTGGTCGATTCCTTCAGAATAGATTAACATTTTATGAACTTCTAAGGAATCGGCCGCATGCTGGTATTTGTCTATCAGTAATCCTGGTTTCACGGCAACTGATGAGAACGGTGTCGGTATGCACAGAATGAGGCCCAGGCGATTAGACCTGACGCTCATAGCCTAGGTGGATTTTTTCGATAAATCGCCTACTGTCAGGCATAAAAAGGTAGTCCAGTATAGAATGTAGTTTAAATGGGTTTAGACAAGTTCCGAAATTTTTCACGACTATATATATATATATTTATATATATATATTCGTAAGATTCGATTTGCCAGAATTGGTTCTTCATTGTTATCTTCGCCCATAATGATTCCATTGTCAAGATCACACCTACAGCCGATGCCAACTGGTGGGTTGTACGTTGATTTATAGCTTTGAGGACTGCAAATTTAACTTTTAAGTTCCTCAGTTGAACGTTTGCCTTTCCACTGGTGTTACACCACTTTTTCCATAAAAAGTGTACTGCGTTCGTTAGATTAATGATCGGCACTGATCCAACGGTCGTCATGATGGGCTTCTGTCTCGGATTCGAGTCCTCGCGCCGTCGCTGATCACTTCATCAATCAGCCACGAACCTCTTCCTGAAATACTGTGCCTCTGCGATACAATAAAAACGAAGTAAGCAGAACAATTATGGGCGATGTAAGCAGCAGTGAAAAAATGCATTCGTCGGTGCGATGTTTGAAATGAAGTCCCTCCAAAGTCCCTATTGCAAAACGTTTCGCCTTATCTATTTTATCTAATGTTTGTTCTAGTCTCAACCTTTACCTTTTTGTTTCTGCAGCTAATACGTTTTGCGGTGCAGAACTATCGTGACCGTTAATTCGATCTTGTTACCCAACTGGCAGCTTTAATATGGCCTGCACTGTCATGTTTTGACGTGGTTTTTCAAGCCGGAATTTAATCATCCCCCTATTGTTCTGATTGCTTCTTTTAAGCAGAAATTATCCTCGGGTGATATCAGCTCCCCGTCCGACTTTCGGCATGTGCAACATGTCGGATACAATCGGGAAGAGGCCACGTACGATATTTCTGCCGAGGAAGGCGAAATCATGCATGAAATCCTGCAGGCAATCGGCGAAGAGTATGGAAGGTTGAATCACGGCGATCGGAAATTCGTTTACAACTACCTGCAACAACACGGTGGTTTGAGTGAGGTAAGCAATGGTTTTGTGTCACAATCGGTTTGGCGTTTGACACCATAAGGTTGCGGAAATCCGTGATGGAATAAACTATTAGTGGATGAACTTTTCGCCAGATGATCTGCGACATGTTTGTACATGTTTCTTAAGTACTTGTAATTGAAGTCCACGACTGACGAACGTGCTGTTGAGGACAGATAGAGTTGGTGTTGCGCTCAATTGTGCGATCACACGGAAAACACATGAAGTAAATGTCAGAACTATCAAAATATCACGTCTTACGTCTAGCATTTTGGAACACAACGACGTCTCTGGTTTAGGATAGAATACCGCATGTCGTTGGAGTATGCACCAAGTTTTCTTGCTAGCACAACTGAACCCATCGGCTTATAATTCAACTCATCATGACACATTTACGATTCCTTATGTACAACAGAAAAAACTTTATGTCGTCAGAGAAGCTAAATATCTGATTCGCTGTGAGTGGTAATACTCAATGGTTCACAGCAGGGATCTTTTGCATTAAGATTTTACACGCCTTCAAGGTATTCCATACGCACTACACGGATCATATTTCTCATTCTCTCACTAGTGCGGCAGTTTTAACTCTTTATATGTCCGATATATTCAGACGGAATTGGTATTTATAACACTAACTTGTTCCCGCGTGCAATACGACTGTCAGAAACCAATTTGGACCATTAGCTTTATAAACTTCGAACTAGATTGACTCCTCGCAGAATTCCGAGAAATCGATATTTATCGACCAATAATCTTAATTCCACGGAAAAGCCTACTGGCGAGAATTTCGTCAGTATGCAAAATGTGCCGTCTAGGCAATCGAGTCGGCTGCTGACAGTCCGACAGTCCTACTGACAAGCACAAAAGTTTCCTGGTGCTGAATGCAGTTTACATGGGCTTGGACAAGTCTCCATTTTTTCAGGGTTTGAAAAACACACTGTACAACAGGACTGTTTCAGGCCATGGTATTGCTTCGCTCCTTAGCTTTTGGTTTAGTTTGAAGTATTGTATTTTTCTCTCAGTCAGAAGCCGGAACATCGCTGTCTTCCTGTGTTTGTGTGAACCAGCTGGAAAGAAAATGCTTCGTCGTTGTTTATTGACATGTGTAGTGGGAGATATGCCATATAACCTAAGTCTCATTTTGATTCTGCATGAACTAACTAATACTGTAGTATGCTGGGCTGGTGGTCTCGCGTGTCCAGTATGAAACGGCAAAAACACAAAATACTTCAGGAGCCCACGACTCAGCCAGTGTCTCATCAGGTTCTCACCCCTATATTGATCAAACTTCAATATGGCGAACAATAGCTTGGCCATTCCAGCATGAAGCCGAGTAGCACCAGTCAGATCAACCGTCGTTTCTATATTCACAATGCCTTGTCTGTTTTCGACTTTCTACATCTCCTTGGTGCCTGTTGAGATCAACTTGAATGTGTGTACCTTTCACTTATTATCACTGTATTCACGATGCTCTTATCGGCAGCCTCGCACGTGATTTTGACAAAATTGTAGTTTGTGTATGGAATCTTTTACAATGTAACCAGAATAAGGCGATTCTTTTTTCTGGTCCCTAGGCTCAACGTCAGGCGCAGAATATCCGAAGAGATTCCATGTCAGCCCCGATCGGTCAACCAAGTCGCGGGCCGCCACCAGCCGCTCCACGCCGTATGCCGCCAGCTCCACCCACATCACATCCACCGCCACCACCTGTTCCTAGTCAACGTCCACCGGTACCTCCACCCCCGGCGGTATCTACAGGTAGAGCACCACCACCACCGCCGCCGCCGCCACCCCCACCTGTTCCATCATTGGGCGGAGGACCAATACCGCCACCACCACCCGTGATGCCATCTCATGCTGTATCAGAAACCAATAACCAGGCGGCGGATACAGCTTCAGTGTCGAAACCGTCAGCACCGGCTGTCGGAATGGATCTGCAATCGCAAATCATGGGCTTCTCGAAAGCTAACTTACGTAAAGTAAGAGATCCATTGCGTATTTGATGTACCCCAGTTATTTTTGTTCTTTTTTCTTTCCAGTTACTTCAAAGGTAACATTAGTTATCGACAGAGTCTAAAGAATCCAACGGATGTAGGAACAACTTTTGATTTCAAAACCTAGAAACAGAACGAAGTATACTCAACTGAACAGGCCTGACCGTCAAACCTCTCATCTTTTTATGAAGGAAATCAGCTGTCTAGAACAATGAAAGTGATGTGCCTTTCAAGTACTTTGGGTAAAAGAAACCATTCGCTATTGTAGAACAATATAACAAGCCGCCGAAGTCGTCCCTTTTAAAACTGCCGCATCGAACCTCGCTCGTGATTCCTGCCTCAAGGTGAAAGAAATCACGTGTAAATCAACAATTGATTTGGAGAAGTGGCATGAAAATAAGCCTGGAGTGGTTAGGAAGAGGGAGAGAGCAGATTTCCCTCATCTCCATTACATAGGTTGGGTGAGACAGACAGTCTGGCTTGGCCATAACAAGTATTCCTGTACTTCAGAGGAAAAATACAGAGCCAGTGCGTAGAGCTAGATAAGCAGGTAGATGCCATTGTGGCTCGCGCTTTTGAGTTCACCATGGGCCTCTTGTGGTTTTTAACGATTGCTTCAGTGATCTAGCTCTCTAAGATTCCAGTGTCAATGAGTGCATGGGCAGAAACGCCGTTCACAAGCATACCGATAACAGCGTCAGATTAGCAAGCGGGTGCTGCAGCAGCAGTAGCACTAGACAAAAATGAGTTTGCAGCAGAAGCGCCGCGGTCACTGTTGCGTCTTGACTGGAGGTGTGCACAACAGATACGCTAAAAGTGTCCCCTCCTACCACAAGTATTAAATACGATTTCTCTTGCAGGGCATCCAGCGCGCGGATGACGAATGTAACCTCGGAAGTAGCAAGACGAAGATTGTGTTATTTGTGATTTGAAGCACATAGGTATATCATGGTTGTACGATAACGACTGTATGTATGCTAGTTCCAGTTTTCCGGCGAAGTCAAACATTGTGTATTTTCCAATAGTCTTTGGCGAATTTCATGGGGCAGCAAGCCACGAATAAATCCTTCACGGTTTACTTCAGCCGTAACTGCCTTGAGGTTACAAACAACGGTGAGAGATTGTAGATGTCAAGAAGCTGACCACTTTCTTGACGAGAAGTCGAGAGAACGTGTCGGATGAAAATCCCATTCTTGGATTGGATCTATAAACTAGTCAACGTCCCGATGGCAGAATTTAAGTCCGTACATTCGACGATGTGTTTGTCGACAGACGGCGAAACCAGACTAGTCAAAGTGTCGAGTTTATCCGTATCCAGATCTTTTATGTTGGTCAGATAATTCTCGGGAGTTTCCTTCCAACGGATCCGCAGATCGGTTGCGTCAGACGAATGAGGATCAGCGTCAAATTCTTCTGGTCGAAGCACTGGCTCCCTTTTACAAGTTGATTAAATTGTAATGAGTTAACAACGAGCGTTCAGAAAAAATCTTAGAATAAGAAATTCGCCTAAAGACAAAGTTTTAATCGACTTATCACCTGTACGTATAACTGGAAATACAGTGTGGTAATAGTTAGAATATGTGGGAAGCGAACGACAAACACAAACAGTGGGGAAAAAAAGCTCACAACATTCTTCCCGGGTTCATGAGATCGTTCGTACATGTACTGGGAGACGCAGAATAAAGCTGGTTTGCGCCCATTTATTTATGCGCACAGGTAGAAAATTTACTCCTTTGCCATTTACCAGGCATTGGGGATGTTGTTGCTGGAGGAAGCTTTCTAAGGAATTCTGCACTTGTAAGTGAGGTTCGGTGAAGACGTCATCCGTGAAAGTACGCTGGTTAGTTGATATCGGTGGAGTTTCTGGCTCGGTCTCTGATTCAAGGACGGTTGTATCGTCATCGCGAGCAGCGGGAGCCGACTCGCGTAATGAACGCGAGTTTTCCCAGCCATTCAAAAGACGTACTCAAGCATAACACGAGTTGCATTCGTGCAGTTCCACTTCCGCTACCAAAGGATCGTACTTGGAACATTGGTGAGACTCGGCTTGTATTAGAAAATCAATAAGGAAGAAATGTTCCAGTAGAAGCTCGGTGGTTGTAAACAAATCAGTGTTCGTGCGGTGTTGCACTGATTACTGAACAGAGAAGAGAACGTATGGAGTGTAACGCATCTAAGAGAACAGCTTCCGAGTGTTTAGTTTCAAGTCCTTGTGAATTCAGAGCTGAAGTAATAGCCTTCCAAAGCGTGTCTTGTAGACGTTCGATCTGCCCGTTAGATTGGGTATTATAAGTGGTTGTGTGGCCGATAGAAATACTTTTCCGGCGAAAATACGGAGGTCTTTAGACATGAATGAAGATTCGGGGCCAAAATGGAAGTACGCAGGCATGCAAAAAAATAGCAACCAAATTGACGAAGCACCGACTAATAGTGGGTGTAAAGGTATCTAAACAAGGTTACGCAAAAGGAAGACGGTAAAACTCATTATTGTGTGGATGATAGTAATAGTCCTTTGAATTCTTTCAAAGGGTTGAGTGGCTCTGAGGGGAGGGACATCACGTGAATTAGAAAACCTTGTCTCCATCTTTTCGACAAGAGGATATATATTTTACTTGAACAGAGAACTGGATATTTCGGGCGCGCACAGGATAAATCGTACGAGTCACTCCCAAGTGGCATAAGAATGCATGGAGCTTGTAAAGGTCAGTACGATTATAAGTTGAGACACAAGGAAGCCGAAAGAGTGTCTGCCATAGGGTTGCCACGTCCCGGACGATAGACTACGTTTTATTGAAAAGCAGAGAATTCTACACGTCACCATTGGATTCTCACATTTTTAATCTTGCTGCTCGCGCGATTATCAGACATAAAAACCACCAACCGTTGATCCGTGACCAGTTTGAAGTGGTGTCCTATCAAAAAATGGCGCCACTCTTTTAGTGCATCAACAATCGCCTTGCCTCCTTTTCAGCCGTGGAGTGAGGTTTCTCAAATGGAGTCTATGGTCATTATAGCGGAATTCGCAAGTTTTTACTTGAGACTTGTAAAAGTGCTCAAGACGTCTGTAGGAAGTGGAAAAGTTCGGTTTTTTTTACTGGTGTGAATTTTGTCCGAGAAACGCGAGATCTAGCACGATTTATACGCAAACGTGCTAACAATACGCACCCGAGAATATTTGGAAGAGGAGGCACCATCAAATGCCGCAGTCTTTTCGGATTCATTTTGATGGCACCTTGTAACTCAGGAACCTGACTAGATTACAATCGTGGTCGTTCTCATTATGATCGCAGATATGTGAATTTTCAAAATAAGCGATCGATCTTATTACTTTACCGTGGTCATCGGGCTTGCGTTTTGCGGTAACTCCGAGGACTATGCCGATATCGGACAGACCAACTTGTTGTTGCTCGGTTGGTTACCGCGTCAAACCCGTTGGGACCTTCTGTGATTGTACGCTTAAATTTTCGGTGTCAAATTGCCAGTTGCCCCTAAAATGTACGGTAGGCCTCTGAGAGTATGCCCGTCCATTTGCACTCATGCGCAAGCATGGAATGGAGAAGTTTTACCGTATTTACTCCCCATCTAAGACAATTATTCTTTGCTTATACTGATGATAGACAACAGCATGCATAGTGGATTTTACTGGTTTCTTGTTGTACGATGATTGTGATGATGCAGTAACTTTACAATAGTTGTCAGTAGATTCGTAAATTTCCGGGCTGCTCACAACATTCATTCATGGGTACAAATTTTTTTGTGCTTCGACGTGTGGATAACATCTGAACTGAATCGAGGAATCTCTCAATTATCTATGCTGCCGAACTTTTAGGTTCGATGAGCCAATTTTCCCCCTCATTGATCAAGACAAACCTATATTCCTCTCTGTGATGCACAAGCTGTTGGTCTTCGTTCATCGTGTGTAATGTTTCTTTTCGATTGTCTCTTGTATTACAGGTTACTCCGGGTGAAGGTGTTAGCGGTCGTCCAGTCCCACCAGCGCCATCCGCATCGGCCACTGGTACCTGTGATCTGTTGAAATCTCTGGCCGACGCACTGGATATGCGTCGGGCTCACATGGGTGCAGAGGACAGTGATGCAGAATCAGATAAGAATTCGGAAAATGATGGCTCGGATGACGATTGGGAAACGTAGTAACTTCGTCTCCGCCTACTCAAATAGTTACATGTCTGTATTGCCACTCGGAAATATTTCAGTCGTTTATGTGCATATCATACAGGGGACTGCAAAGCGCGACGTTTCCATTGAAAATATTCAGGTGTCCGTCAACAGTGCTACGGCCCTCCCGCCTTTTCAAAGTTGACTACGGTCATTCCTGTTCCGCGGGTACAGAATAAATCGGGTGATATGGTCCGCCTAGTTCGTTACTTTTGTGCAACTGCGTTTTACCTTCAGTTGTCCAGGTTGCTCTCTAGTTTCGCTCACTCCTTGTCCCAGAAAACAGCTTATTTTTTATCTTCATATGTATTGCCCGAGTTTTGATGACTTACTGCTCTTTGTAAGATCAGGCACCACCACATCCATCCACGGACCACGCACCCATCCAGCCTTACTCTATGCTGATCCAGCATGGCTCTTACGCTTTGACCTAGCTTCGCTGCACCGTTTTTGCTCGCTCAATAATCCGTCTATTTTGTGACAAACTCCTCATTCACTTCAGATTGTATTTGATTGTTTCATGAGGGCCTAACGTTTCCGATTTACTTCTCCACATCAATAAAATGTTTATTAGTTACAAATTTGCCTCCTAGAATCACCGGTATAGTGTTTTCACACTGAATGTGACTTATATTATCGCGATATGTTGCGACTCTGTGACTAGTTTTGGTGGTACGCTATCGTGCAGCCATTAGTCGTCAGTTCCATCAACGATTGGGCAGTCTATTACAGTTCTAGCAAATGAACACTGTCAACAAGACTCACTCGTGATATTTGCGCGAATATAGCACATACAATATGGTACTCGACCGCACATGCACACATTTCTGCATAACCGAGTCTGGTGGACGGGGACATATATCTCAAACTCCAATAGATCACAACTGTCTTTTCTTTACATCACTTGTGGTCGAAAAAACACGGTTAGCATAAGGTTGTCTGCCGAAATAATTAATTTGGGATGTAGTATATATTTACATATTTTACACCGGCTTGGAATCAAACATGATGCCAACGCAACAAAATTACAAAAATGGGATGGGTTATTGGTCCGGTCCCTAGCGTTTCTGTTGTGCGATTTTTTCTACGGACGGCCCGAGCAACCGATCTATCTTGCAACTCCTAGCGAACCACGTCGCTAACGCTAATCAGAAGACCGCAGCACGCCAGATGAGTGTATTTACATGGATGAACAAAATGATATTTAAAGCAAAAATACAACACTCTCCGGCGTCCAGCCAGATGTATTTTGCCTTGTCAAGTCGATTAGTCTTGCAAGACGCCGAGTAGCGTGATCGATTGATCTTTGACCCCATAAGGTCTAACCGCTTACGAATGTTCGTTCAGTTGAAAAGTAAAACCTTACGCGATGTAGCTGTCTGTCAATTATTGGTTGATCGACCCGGCTTGACACGCTCAAAGCGATTAGTGACTTAACTTGAGGGGAGTTTTCGCCACACCCCGACAATTAAAATAAAGTGTAGCTGTCAGTCATTGCTGTTATACTACTCGGTGGCCTAGTTCAGAGTAAGCCTTTTTTTATTCGAGGATGCACCTCTAGCCTTTGCGCAGCCAACCGCGTCCTGCAAGGCAGCAGTCCATACAGTTGAATCATTATGACTGATTGGTGTTTCTTGAAGTCGGCAAGTAATACATGAAACTCACGTCTACACGGATTCAGGAGAAGCTCCATGGGTTTTAGGCATGCGCACTTGTTGACCCTGTTGTTATCGTTCTAAAGTCTCCTTGGTTTCACTTACTACCATTTAAAAAGCACTAAAAGGCAGGTGTCGGAGAAAAAACCTCATCCAAAGGTACATATGACCCAAAAGAACGCTGGTGTTAGTTAGGCTTTATGAGCATTTCACTGCCCTACGTATCGCCTTCCGATGCACTCTAGCAAACCTCTGATGTACTTGTCTTTTTACGCGTTAGTACAACTAAAGGGTGCGGCTGTAACAGATCAGTATGTGTCTACTGATCTTGAAAATTAGTTAGTTGCTGTCCTGCCCATATGCTAGCCTTCCTTATGAAATGTCAGATGAGCTCTGAAACTCCATGGAACATGTGCGACTCTGATCTTACCGGGAAATTTGAAGTGCTAGGTCCCCTCTATTCGCTTCGCTAGAAGAGCTGCCATTTCAAAAAGGTCTGTTTCTCATATCGAAGCCATTAGTTGATCGGGCTGTCCGAAGTAGAAAGCCATAGTTGATTATCCAAAGCACTTAGTGTATTACGTAGCTCCAGTGTTCGAATTGGTGGATGAGCGGACTTAGATATAACAGACAACGAAGAATCAGAAAAAAGCGATATCGCGTCAGCAACTTATCTGACAGAGCGGTTCTTATAATTCTCCGAGGCATCTGTAAATTCACTCTATTTGATTTAATCTGCTGCTCTAGATGAGCTATCACGCATGATCAAATTAGGATGTACTCAAGACTTCTCTGTAAACTTAGATGATGCTGATGAACGAGTCACGCTCCCCAACATGCATTCAGCAAGAGCTGAGGAATGCTAGAACTTCAGGAGTCCCAGCTAGTCTGAATAAAGAAGACAAAATCCGGCACTGATTAGCAATCGAAAACGCGGGTAACCAAACTGTCTGTATGCCTATCCCTTAGTAGACTAATTACGGTCCTTCAATTCATCAGCACTAATTCAATAATAGAACAAGAAAGAAAAACAAAAAGCTTGCGGAAAAATGGACATGGGACCTGAGAGTCATTTATGTGGCAGAATGATGATGACTTTTGTAGATAGAAGGTAGCTCTGTCCAGAATGCAGACTTAAAATTGAAGAATAATAACTATACCATTCACGGATAAGTGATACCATGACTTATCCAACCAGAAAGTTGATCACAACTAACTGAACATAAGCCGATTCCCTGTCCGAAGTGCGCGAAAACTAACAATCAAGCCACCTGTCGCTGACGGGTAACCAACTAAGCAAAAGTCAGTCGGGGAATTAATGTATTTACAAATTATCTGGAAGGACTGTACAACAAGCAATTTTTCACGAAGGTCGTTTCTGCTTCCAAAATTTGCGAACATCCTCATGACCGTTGCGTGAGACTACCATAAGACGCCGTTCTGGGTTTTCCCACAACAGAGCACCAATACTCTTTCGAAAAGTACAAATGGAAAAAGAAAACGGAGATAATCGTGCCGAATTCTGTTTGTTTGCCAGACTATAACAATACCTAAAATGTACTTACTTTAGCAATAAACCATCTAAACGCACCTAGGCTGCCAAGTAAACGGACTCACACAAAACGAGTTGAGACGGAGGCAGCGGATGTGGTTTACAAGCAGGGAACAAAACTCAAGCGCTGTGAACAGTTTATGCACCAGTTTCACATAGTACTTGATGGGTGGTGCTCCATCTAGTGGTTTTCAGTAAGATCCAAAATAAAACCAAGACAATATTTCAGGTGGATGAGAAACGATATTGGTTTGTTTCAACGAAATGAAAAAAGAGGTTAGTGTTTCGAAGGGTTCAACTACCGATGATGAACTATTGTTCTGATTAAAGAAAACTACACAGCGAAAATTTGGCCACTTTCAAATTTCGTGGGCCGTCTGCCCACGCAGTAAGAATTTCTGTATGGGTGAAAGCAGGGACACTTACTTTCGCATAATCTCTGACCATTTCAAAGTCAGTGCTCTTGGAGAATTGCTCGTACAAACATCCTTCTTGAAATACGAATCGGTCACGTTCTAACTCCCAAAGACGAATTTGATCAACCAGGGTCGGTGGAAGGATTTGAGACTAAAAATCCCGGAAACAGCGAACACAAGTGAACCAAACTGATCTCATTGTGTCGGGTATATCATTGAAAAAGTAGTATGAATGCACTGTGCAGTGCGAGATGATCTTGCTATTTATTTTCCACTAGCGATTTGAGACAATAGTAAATGTAACCCTGAGAGTGGTCAATGATGATCAAAACCGGAGTGAGAGGTGTTCTCGTACGAAACTAAAACAACAGCAGTAGCGTTCAACTAATTCTGATTCCTCGTTGACACTTTCGACTTGTAATGCACGTTATTGGGAGGGTGGCAGTGTGAAAAACAGAGTACATAAAATTTCGATTAAAAGAAAACTGTCAATAATTGGCAGTCCTAGACAAATGCCTCGATAAATTTGACAAGGCAAGCAGATAAAGCTTCTTTGTAAAGTGTGGTCTGATTCGGATGTTGCACGCACGCGGGCGCCAACTTGATTAACAAGACCAATCCGTTCACAGAAAGTTGGGTCATATTTGCCGACGGGTCGAACGAATCGGTAACCCTACATATTCCCTTTCATAGTAGTTACTGTATTTTGAATCAGCAACTCGCAAACCGGTGTCAGTCTTCTTGGAGCGGAAGTTCAAAGGACTGTCTCATCCCAAATTATTCATTTTTAGTAATTAACTACTAACAGTAGTCAAAGTTGAAATTTTAAAGGTTCGAGGTGTAATGAAGGATTTGGACAGACAGCGAACGAACTCGATATCCAGTGTTCCAAAGCAGAGCCGTCGTCCAGCAAGCATCACAGAACAGCTTCTGTAAAGTTTGGCACTATGACTGCACAAAGTGGTACGCCTCCGTATACATTCGTCCAATTAACAATGTGGACAATAATACACGTTAGTTATATTCAAAGAGTAGTTATTTCGAGGACATCAAAGGATGCTTTTCTGACACCGTGGAACCTTATAGTGGCGAGAGTTTCGCACTCACCTGAGCAAAACCCAGCTTATCTACAACAGACATTTTCCGCTTTCGGAAGAAAACCTTCGGGACGGTGACATTCATGCATCACCAGCTTCATAACAGATTGGGCATCCAGAGGCGACGGTGCTTCTGAGTTATAGGTCACCGAATAATCAGACCGTATGCGAACGATGGAAGCGTAACATCGTGCGGTTTCTTTTTACATTTGGCCTATCAGAAGCTTATGTGGTTCATGAGTGGAATTCTTAAAAAGTGCGGCGAAACCTTGTGACTATATGGACTGTCCAGCGCAGCATACTTATGCTTAGATGTAAGGCAGTTTGATATAAATAGCATATCATCGTCATTCTTTATCCGTTCAGACACAACAAACAACGCGGTTTTTCTAAGACGAGGTAATCCGACATTTTGTTCTAAGAGTTGAAATATGCAACAGTTGTGTTTGCTTTAGTGGCGAATCGAACTTCGCCGTCACCCGGATCGTTGTCACGCATGGAGTATCTGTGTTTTGTGTTAACCTGTATTCATGGTCATATTTGTTGATCATTCTTGACAGTACAGTGTGTCCTCGAAGTCATGAGATTACCTCCTCCATTGCACTCATGTTGAAGCAGGGATAATTGGTTCTGAAAGAGCTGAATGGGATCGTGTTGAATATTTCGTCGCACATTCGTGAATGAACACTCAGCAAACAAAAAGGACGAATTTTATCACTGTTTAAACAGTATAAATCTTGATCACGAGATAATCTGTTTGATAAGTCAGGGAAATTTATTGTACTAAAATAAAATTCGACAGCAGTGAAGTCTGACAAACGGGCTGGGATAAATAAATCTGACAAACGCAATCAGCCAAATGCCGTATGATCCCAAATACACTGTTACACCTCCAATCAACCAGCAAAAACACAAAGAAAAGATCAGAATGAGCGAGTAAAAAATGCAGACAAACAACACATAGGTGAGTCAGATGAATGACAAAAAGCAAGAAAATGAACTTACTCCTTGGAGCATATCGGGATGAGCATTATTCACTAGGTAGGATATGATCTGATTAGGGCAGGATAGCAAGCAAGAAAAAAGGATGAAATGTACTAGAACAAGTGACATGTTTAGGGATGATATGAGACGACGGAGAAAAACTACTGTTACCGTGTGATTGTTCGGATCGGCCCAGAGTGTAGCGTCAACGTTCACCACTGACAGAGAGAGGGCACTAGAACGGATGGGTTAGCGGCTAACATGCAGTACAGACAATCTTCCGTTTCGGGTTCTCAGCGGCAGTCTTAACCCAGTGGGTGGGATGAAACAAATGCACACCGTTTTTCATGGCTAATCAACGGCGAATGGAATGTGGATACGGCATTTTGAATAATTTTAAACTGTCGCCAATTACACGAGTCCGGATCCTTCCGTGGCGTATGATATGGAAAAAGAAATAAGTAATGGGACCGAATCGAATAATGAATTCCAATTATCTGAATTTCTGTCACATTTGTCTCCCAATTTATTTCCATGTAATACCAATCTCTTTTCACTTTCCAAGCGATGTCCATCTTCAATAGAAAGTACATCCTCTTATTTATATATTCATAGCAAACGTTATAATTAAATTTCTATCGGTGAAGTACAGTGGGGTCATCATTTTGAAAAAAGTCACCTGGTCTCAACACATTACCGATACACTCCAGAAGACACGGCGACTATCATCTGTTTTACGCCTGAGATTTCCTCAGGACCCATAATATCTAATAAACGCCTCATGTATTAGTGCCTTGTCTCATCCAATTCTCCCTACTAAATTCGTCAGTCCAAGAATGAAAGATTACGCCGCTTTGCATAGGTTTATCATTTATATAAAAAGAGGCAGAGCCAAAGAACTGTGCGGTCGATTGAGCCGAAGGCCAATTACAGATCGAGGAAAACAGCTTAATTCTCCGGAGAGTGTTCAGTAAGCGAAGGAAAATAATACCAGCGAGCAGTTCAGAAGTGATGTTAACCAGATTTATTCCCGTAGTTTTCACAGGAGGGCCTACTGTCTTTCTTGTGAATTGATACGGTTACCAACTCACACTAACTCTTTAGAACTTATTTGCTCTATCGTACCAAATTAAGGAGTCCTACTTAGCCAAGTCCACTAGTCAAGGTTTTCATACCTTTTCCATATAATGGACTGACCACCTCGACCTACCTTCCAATCACCACCTGCCTCAGAGAACAGAGTACGCTGAGGAAGTCTATCGGTGGGCATGCGAAATACATGTCCCAACCACCATAACCTGTTTAGATTCACTACTTGATCCAGAGACTGACTTCTGGTTCCCAACATCTTACGTCCAACCTCAGCAGTGCTGAGTGGAATAGCCGAGTAAGCAACGATGAGGTCAGAAATCGAGTATTGGGTACTAATTCAGAGAACGTTCTGTCACAGCGTATCCAACTTAGTAGACTTCGTTGGTTGGGACACGTGTTACGTATGGCAAACACACGTCTACCGTACCGTGTCCTATTCTCCGCCCCTCCTAGGGAGTGGAAGAGACCACGTGGAGGTCAACAGATGACGTGGCAGCGAGGAATGAGAAAATGTACAGCAGACTTAGGAAAAGTAGGTGCTTCACGTCTTCGTGGTTGGGGTCCAAAAGATCCGTCCACCAGTTGGCTGGAGACACTGAAGGATATGGCTGCGAACCGCGAACAGTGGAGATCGTGTTGTCACTTTCTATCGAATCAGAATGTTTGATCGGTGTACGTTTGTACAGTCAGACTGTGTATTCCGTGTGTTGGCTACTAGGGCATTCTTTCCTTTTCCCACCCGTGTAGGTCCACTCCCTGTCCATCTTGTATATTCATACTTTTTAATTCAACGTGCAACATGGTGAGAAAGGCAGTGGTCAGTGGGGCTTGCCCTACTGTTTAACGCTGTACGATGATGATGATGATGAGCAGTGCTGATGCGGTGTTCCCACCATATACGGGCAATGCTACGGAGACATCGATGCTCGAACACCGACAACCCTCGTCTATCTTCTACTCTGACTGGCCATGTCTCTCAGTTGCACAGAAGAATAGAACTAACCGTCGCATTGTACACTCGACCACGTACAGACAACCGGATGTCACGCCGACGTCAAAAATGGCTGAAGTTGGCAAAAGCCAAACGCGCCTTCAGTAAACGCGACCACACTTCATTCGATATGTCCACGTGGTGAGATGTAACTGCCCAGGTAACAAAATTTATCTACTTCGGCTAGAGCTTTTTCTGCCGAGAACAGGTTTGATGTCGAGGCAACCCAGTCTTGCAACAGCATTTTAAACTCTGAAGGTGCTAAATGTATCCCAAACATTGCTACACTGTCGTTTAAGCTATCTAAGAAGGCTTGCAACCTACCTGGGTCTTCACTCCGAAGAACAATATCGTCCGCATATTCCAGGTCAGACAGTTTACTGCCTAAGCAAACATCGATGCCACTATTCTCACACGAGAACAGAGCTGTCTCAAAAATAAACTAAGTTACAAGATTGAAGGGGATGATTGAAAGAGGGTAACCCTGACGAACACCACTTTCCGTGGTGAACTCGGGTTAAAGATCACCGTAAGCACGAATTCAGCTTCGGTTGTTCGCACACAAGCATTAGAAAAGAGAAATAAACTCTGGCATACCCTTCAGTGACAGACAGCGCCAGAGAACTGTACGGTCAACTGAGTCAAACGCCACTTTCACATCAAGGAAAACAGAGGTTGTGGGCCTACGGAAGATGTGTCTGTGCTCTAAGGTTTGCCAAAGAGTGAAGATGTGGTCGATATAACCCCGACCGGGTCTGAAACTGGCTTGATTCGCACGCATACACATTTCGCTGGCGCTCCATAATCGATGGAGAACAAGCCCGGTGAGCAGTTTGAATACGATGCTTACCAAGCTTATTCCTCTGTGGTTTTCGCAAGAGGACCTGTCACCTTTCTTGTAAATTGGCACAATCACCGATTCACACCATTCCCTGGGAATCTACTCATTATCCCAGATTACTCGGAGGAGTTTTGTTAACTCCAAAACCAAGGTTTCACCTCCATCCTTGAAAAGAGATCGCCGTTATCGTTACGATTCATTGGGATAGAAAATAGGCCTCCGAAGTACCTTTCGGAATCTCCCAAACAGCCAACTTGAGCGTTGAAATACCCAGCGAGGACCACCACGTCTGTTGAACGTACGCTTCAAAGCAAAAGAGACTAATCGTGGTAGAATTTGTCCTTGATTTCGGAGGAACTGGAGTCAGTGGACGTATACACAGACACACCGAACAAGCATCGATGCTTCAGTTTGTTACTGCTCACTCGCACAATCCATCCAACCGAACCGCACACAATCGACTACTGACTGGAAGCCAGTCTAGTAGTACACGCTGACCACGAGCACTAGAAACCGGATCAACTGACACACGCAAACTGAATCCACAGACTGAGGTTGTGTTTGGGGTGCGAAGCATGTTCACAGAAGTGAGGTCTTGCATGCGCGTCTCGAAGACACAATATACAGCTATTTTGAACGTTTCGAGAGTTCTAGAGAAGGTAGCCTGTTGCCCTATCTGACATGGTGTGCGGATGTTGAAGGCAGCCAAGTGAAGTGAACATTTAGGCTTAAGGAGTGCCTTCGATTTATACCCAACTCCTGAACTTCTGCTTCCTTCAGAGCTGCAATTACTTCGGCGACCCAACACAGGACTGTCCAGACAAACACTGCCCTGCGCCATGTACGGGATGGCACTGTCGCCTTGGTCAACTGAAAACGTGGTTGAGCACCGTCGAGAAAGATGTGCAGCGCCTAGGACAACATACGATCTACAGTCTGCGATACTGGAAGAAAAACTGGGTGACGATTTGCGGAGCTCGCAGCCAACCGCCGCGCACGGTCGGCGATGATCCGCGATATCCGTGGGGCCGACTTATCCTCTGGCAGAAGATAGTCGTGTAGAAGTTAAAGTAATTCTACCATACCATGCTCTGTTTTCCATCCCTCCTAAGGAGCGGAAGAAGCCACGAGGAACTCAACAGATGACTTGGCAACGAGGAATGAGAAAATGTACAGCAGACTTAGGAAAAGTAAGTGCCTCACATCTTCGTGGTTGGGGTCCAAAAGATCCGTCTACCAGTTGGCTGGAGACACTGAAGGATATGGCTGCGAACCGTGAACAGTGGCGATCGTGTTGTCACTTTCCGTCAGTGTGCGTTTGTACAGTTAGACTGTGTATTCCGCTTGTTGGTTACTAGGGCATTGGAAAAGCAAAGAACGTTCTAGTGGCCAACATGCCGAATACACAGTCTAAGTGTACGAACTCACATTGGTCAACCACTCTCAATCGACAGAAAGTGACAACACGGTTGCCCCTGCTCACAGTTTGCTGCCATATCCTTCAGTGTCTCCAGCAAACTGGTTGGGGAATCTTTTGGACCCCAACATGAAGATGTGGGACACTTACTTTTCCAAAGTTCGCTGTACATCTTCTTACTCGTCGATGCCGCGTCACCTGTTGAATTCTAAGTGACTCCTTCCACACCCGAGGAGGGATGAAAAACAAAGCGCAATATGTTAGACCTGTTTGCCATACGCATTATGTGTCGTAACCAACGAAGTCTACCGAGATGGATACATTGTGATAGGTCACATAATTTCTCACCATTTGGCAGTTCGACTTCCATATCCTAAA
This sequence comes from Fasciola hepatica, assembly GCA_948099385.1. NCBI lineage: Eukaryota > Metazoa > Platyhelminthes > Trematoda > Plagiorchiida > Fasciolidae > Fasciola > Fasciola hepatica. Next base: position 4,520,079 of record CANUEZ040000016.1, read on the forward strand.
GATCTTACAAGGCACTGTCTACTATATCGTTAATGACGACGTTAAACAGGAATGGCGAAATGGGACGCCCTTATCGAACACCGCTGGTCGTTTCGAATGGACTGGATAGTTTCCAGTAAACACTTATGCGGCTAGAAGTATGAGAATACAATGATCTCAGTAGATTCACGAACTTCTGTGGCGTACCTTTCCGGTGACGAGCACTGAATTGCGCTGCTCGGTCAACTGGATCGAAGGCGCCTTCCAAGTCAAGGAGAACCTATAGTGTCGGTGTGTGTGTGTGTGTCGCGTTTCCAGTCTTGGAGAAGAATAAAAACCTGTTAGGTGCATCCTCAACCTGGGCGGAATCCGGCCTGTTGTTCGCGGGGGTTCCTCTCGCGAGTCGGTGTCAGACGGCGTAGCAAAACCGAGGCTAATACCCTGGCGATTATCGGAACTAAACAGATCTCTCGATAATCACTACACTCGATGCGTATTCCCTTCTGGAAGATGGGTGAATCCGTGACTTGCCTCATGATAACGGAATACACTCTTCGTTCGAAATTTCACGGAACAACGTGGTAAGTGATTTTGTCAGGACATCCCCACCCAGGGTCAAAAGAACTGACAGACATTTATCGGGACCGGCCGCTTTCTTACGCTTTGGTAATCGAATCCTCGACTGCACTTCTACTATTGATGGTGGTTCGAGTGATACTCCCAAAGGAATCGCAGTTGCTAATGTCGAAATAACTACATTAGCGCGCGGCCAGCTAAACAACTCCTTGAAGTATTCGACCGAACGGTCCAGCCTTTGTTATTTGCCATGAATAGGCTCTCTATTTTATTCGCATATCGTTTCACTGACCGGGGTTCGCCATCCACCGGTGTCGCAAATGAGTTTGAACAGTCTTTGACTGTTACCTGAAGCAGCTGCTGCTTCCCTTTTTTCGCATACACTGACCCACCAATTTTCGTGACCATTCTTAAGGCTCAGTGTAACTTGCCTTTGTAGTTTTCTACGTATCTAATTCATCTCCTTACCGTTCGAGAGCTGAGCTTTATGCTCTATGAAACTAAGCGACTCTAGAAATCTCCGATGCCTTCGAGAGACATCGGATCTAGGACCAAAGGCAAAACCTGCTGCCACATGCATTGCCTATTGGATATGGGTCCAATGCTCATCTACATTACTATTCGTCGAAGATCCTAGCTCATGTGCTAATTTCTGTTCATAACGGCTGCGGACTTCTGGATCACACAAACTTCGTACGGCTAACCGGGGCTTGCGGCTTGCTTCAATGACCATGGAGCTGGAGATATAATCGCATTAAAACTAATGCATGGTCCGACTCTACGTACGTGGACCAGTAAGATCTACAGTTCTAAAAAGAACTGAGCCACTGGTAGCTTACTGCCATATGACCAATCTGACTCGAAATACCTTTAGAGTTAGAGCTCTATGTTGCCATGCGACGCAAGTTGTGTCAGAAATTCGTACTAGATAGGAATAACCGATTGTCTGCACAAAACTGGAGAAGCCTATCCCCGCTATCTGTACGCTGATTGGGCAAAGCACAACACCCACCTAAACAAGCTGCTGATGCACTAAGTTTTCCAACTTTTGTAATAAAACCAGCAGCTAGCACTACAACGTCAGAACCTTTGCTCCTGCGAACGAGAGTGGTGAGTTTATCATAGAATTCATCCTTCTGCATGTCAGAGCTGCAGTCCGTTGGAGCGTATGCCAAGACCACAAACAAATTGCGCTTAACAACTATCCTTTCGCATACCAACTGACCCCTCGAGTCTCACAGCATATAAACGATTACTAACCAGGATTCAGTCTAAAAGGATAGCCGTGGCCTTGCCAGTCAAGACTATTCCCACACCATGTTGACCCGCAACTCTAGCTGCTTCGTCTCATGAAGTGCTCAGAAAATACCTCGATGAGATACCAGGGGCAGTTAGTTGAATGACACTGCACGAATCCTGGATACACCTTTCATAAGCATCAATCACCAGAGAGCTGGTAGTGAACACGAGATACACCTGCCGATCGGCCTGCACAAGAAGGTGCGCATGTTTAAAGAACCAAAATGCAGAGACTGACGAGGCTTGAGAAAATGTGAGTTACAAAGCAGAGGATTATTCCCGACACTATTTGGCAACGAGTCGTTGCGAGTATCGGGTGTGTTCCCAGTGGGAGGAATATGGGTGGGTAGAAGGGGCAAAGAAAGGCGGTTGTAACAGAAGACAAAGGTTGAATTAAAGAGAAGGAACGCGGAGCAGTAGCCCACTTATCACTACCCACTCCGTTCGATGCAATGGGCAGCGCAATCATAAAGTCCGGAGGAATCGATCTACGCGCATCGAACAGCGCAGCTCACGATAGAAATATCCGCCGCTTCTTTGTGGGTCCGGCTCTTTGGAATTAGTCAGCAACAGCCTCAAATAGGGCTTGCTTGATCTCTGTCCATTGTTCTTCTGAATCCTAAGCATCGGACTGCATCGAAAACCTGGCGGACGGTTCTGTTCTGGAAACAGATCACTGGTTATCGTCCAGTAGCAGCTATGGGGGACAGTTGGCCTCGGCATTGTTTCGGCCACCGGCGAAACGTGGGCTGAAATGCTCACGGACAAGAGCGTGATTAGTGTCTACAGATGTGGACCAAAATGACTGACAGTTTTGAATTGATCCGGGCCAGGGGTAATCGATAGCATTGTGGTTGGTCTGAGTTCAACGCTGCAAATTCGCAGGATGATACCAGGTTAGTCAGTGCCGTTTTTTTGGGCGAGGAATTCCTACTCGCTAGGAATAGTCTACGGTCGGAACACAGTTGGACGAGTCGGTCATCGTTATTAGTTCTGTTGGCCGGAATGCTAAATTGGCCTCCTATGTGCCACTCTGTCTGGTCTAGGCTTCGAATTGGAAAACTGAAATCGCCAGCAAAAATGGTTATGTTCGCGGACAGCGCGTTGTGCAACAGCTGAGACAAATCTTGGTAGAACTCATCTTTAGCTTCGTGAGCCATAATCAGTTGGGGGCATGCAGGGGAATGCGGAACAGGCATCGACGCTTCGGTCCGCTACTGCTTTCATGCACAAAACAGTTCAACCGAACCACACAAAGACGACTGCTGAAAGGGATTCAGTTGAGGGGTGCATGTTCAGTTTTCATGCTTGGAGGGACGTCAGTGTCAACACTAGACAAAGAATCTCCTGATTCGCAGAGAGTGGAACATATAGGAAACCAAGTGTTATCACCGAAGCTGAGTCTTGTATACATGTTTCGGAGGCACAACACACGCCTATTTTAAAGGTTTCAAGAGTCCTAGTTAGGGCAGCCTGTTACTCCGTTTGGCAAAGTGTGCGGATGTTGAAAGCAGATCAGTAAAGAGAATGCTTAGGCCCGAGAATCGATTCCCTATCACCAAGTTATTATTCTTACCCGGTCACGACTCATTGTACCTTCTCGTACCCATTTGGAATCGGAATGTCAAGAATGAAGAGTAGACACATGCAAAATGATTTCCGTGGAACCAACCGCTAATCCTGCTACCCAAATGCCCACATCGAATAAGGGATTTTTCTATGGGAATCTTAACCGTAGCCTTTGACTCAAAATTCTAACCCACGAGACAGTGTGACGTTAACCCAGCACGGGAACGTGACCGAAGCACTCGTGAAGGAACTTCTTCTGGCCTGTCACGTGAGACCTGATTGTTGCACGCATTCTGTCTTGTCTTCTCTAGTGCTTCATTATCGATCCGCCTTTCGGATTCATTCATTAGACCCATGCACCCCGTGGAGCTGGGGACTGCCCACGTCAGGCGGCCGATAGCTGCATAATGAAGTGCGATGACTTATCCCATCGTCGACAGAAACCCCAGGCACTCCACTCCTACGTCCATCTAGTGGAGGTTTTTAGACCGATAAACTGCTTCTTTCCGTGTTTGTTCGTTGGAATGTCCTCTCCAGGGGCACAGTAGATGCAACCAGATGTTGTCCATCAACTGGTTCACAGAAGGAACTTTGTCTGGCCTCTAACCACTAACTTCTCGCGGGTGATTACATCTCCGGCTTAAGTAAGCCATTCTGTGTAACTCCTTGGGTCACATTATCACTAGCTATCACTGGTTTAGTTTAATTCATTACACTTCTTGGATTTCGTAACTCTGTCAAAAGTAGTACGGCCAAAGAACTGTGCGGTTGGCGAAATTGGAAAGGGTAACTGAGAAATTCACTGAAGAACTTAGTCTGCGGTTTTGGCGGTGTTTCAGCGGGAACAGTTTATCGAAAACACATTGGACAAGCGTGAGTACAGTAGTTTACTCCCTAAGTGGTTGTACTCTGGGACACTATTATTTCTGAAATCGATCGTATTAACTAGCTATATTGACACTGGACGAGAAACAGTAGACAACTATGGTGGGATGTTTTGATCTTCGAGCAAGTACCCGAGGGCTGAACTCGTTGATTGGGGTAAAATTGTATACGGTCTATTTGCCCACGAAACTGCAAGAATTTCTGGTGTTCATGGAGATCCTGTGACCAAACCAGACTGTACGACTCAGAGCACAAAGACAGTCATGATATGGAAAACCATTCGCAACTCACGACTCCAGTATTGCACTGTACTACTGGCTACCCAATATAAACCATAGATTTTACTGTCTTTTACCATGCGGGCCGGTTATTCTTCATGGCCATAGTGGTATGTGCACTCTTCCGCGGAAAACCTTTAATCAAAGAATTCTGGCCACCTACATGTTTACCGCGATGTTCAACCTGAACAGACAATTGCACTTACGTAGAATCACAAAGCAGATAAGCTGGCAAATTATCTGAAATTCTTTATTCGGTACTTTGCCTGGTGGAATGTCCTTTTGGACTTCACATTTTATGCACGAACCTCAGGTCATCCGATCAACCCTGCACTCAGAAGCACCAGATTCAAGTTTCGCTCTTGCTAGAGATCATAAGTGGTGCACATCTTCCGCCGTACCCAGAGATCGAACCCAGGCCTTTTCACCTAGAAGGCGTGTTACCATTGCTCCAACCCGCTCTCGTCTGGGCTGATCCGACTCGCCGAGTTAAGTTTGTTCAGATGTCGTCCTCTATGACAGCCAGCAATGCCCGACGGCTCCGAAGTGAGACACGTAATCCGTTCCGTTAACTCCAAGCGAATGCCTCCCAAAAAATCGGATCTTCTCCACAAAACGGGCCATCGTACACACATTCAAACTTGCTTCGCGTCTTGATATTTGTATATATAACATAATTACTTTCCAGCAGTGTGTGGGACTAATGATATTTTGTTTGCGTGACTGTCCTTTTTGACTCTACCTTAATATGGTGTTAAGGAACACACAGTCGTTTTGAAAATGTTAAATAACAAAAACAAGAAACGTACCTGATCAGCGGTAATTCCACGTATTAGCGCTTCGCGGACCGAGTCACGAGTTATATCAGCCACAACCAAATTGGGAAATCGTGACCGAATCTTGCTGAACAGACTCAGCAAAGCGGTTCTTAAGGGTGAGTCTAGGAGAAAATAGTAATCAATGCATGACCAGTGCGCTGAGTTAAACAAACGTTCGGGCAACTGAAGTCACTAGCATCTTCACTGAGGAAGTCCTAATTCACTGCTGGAGATCTAGAATCGTGGAAGGGAACTAGGCACAGAAATACGGTATGGTATTACTTAGTGCTTCATCTTTAATTTCATAAGTATGAATTACCCTTGAGGGAACAGAACACTTGGCCGTCATTGAACTCGTTAGTTTTTGTGTGCAGAGCTCTTAGCACTTCAAGGCGTCTTAATAAAGCTTGCGTTCGAAGCTTACATCAACCATGGAACAAATAAAAAAGCACTGGTTGAGCAGAATTGGGATGAATAAACGTAACGATCCTATGAGACCGATTAAATGTTACCGCTGTAAGCGGTTCAGAAAAACATCGGAGAAAGCTCTGCGATTCGGAGTGCTCACAGAAGTTCGTATGAATTTCGGTGCGATCGAAGGCTGTGACAGTACCACGATCAATTCTCTTGAGAGACTTATTTCGTTTTTTTTTGTAAAATTTCTTCTTTCGTCCAGTAATGTGACTGGTTTCATAAACCGTGATTGTGGTCACGTGAACATGGACTATAAAGTTGTCAACATAACGTAAGGGGCTAGCAAAAGATTTACTAGGTATCCAAAGACAAAAACGAATGGTACTTGTTACGCCTCAGTACGCACACTTTTCGTCACATCAAATACGTAAGCTATTCATCCCCATTTATTTCCCCGTGCGCGTGCAGGGTAACGAGTGAAACAGAGGACAACAAGTGTGTGCACAAGCTATGGTGAGGGATGCCGGGTGAAACCTAGCTAGGGTAAGATGGCCTGGAAGAACAGGGCTCCGTGCCACTGAACACATCCCCAGGCGGGGGATCGGTAACCGTTTTTGAGCTTAGCCATGATTAAGATGAGCTTAGGCTCACTAATTGAACGGTCACGGATGATCAGCGGCAAAGCTCAAAGGTGCGGCGGGTTTTCCGTTTGGTAGCTTTCTCCGCTCTAAGACGCAACATAAGCCTGTGGATGGCACTGTGAGCCACCACTCAATATGGTCATAACCCCTTGATGCGTTCCACTTACTCGACAAGCTTTCACGGTGATATTGCGCAATTTCAAATCGAAGCTGTTAGCATTCAGCGAAGCGATGCTTATCACGATGCAGCAGCCGGCGTTTTGTGCACAAAAACGATTGATACAAAATGTTTGTTTGCCTTCGTACTAATAGAACGGACCTCTCCCTCCCCCACCAAACGCACTGTAATAGCTTTCAATGTAGCTCATCCCACTGTATGATATATAAACTGAAATGATTTGCGTACGCAGTAGACAAGAGTAAACGAAATGCTTGTACTTTGCGACTTGTTTTTTTTCTGTTCTCATGAGTTGGATAAAGGGGACCCATTGCTTTACGTTCCCCAGAAGAGGCAACTGAAACATATAATTGGCCACCAGCTCTTCTGGACGCTCTGCAGGACGCACAAAGGCTAGAGGTGCATGCTCGAATAAAGAGGTCTACTCTGGACAAGGAAACCGAGAAGTGCAACAGCCCGCAACACAACCAGCAATGAGATTCTGCTAGCACTGACCGTTCTTTCATGCACACAAACGAATTCCACATGGCAGACAGCACTCTCACACCGTACACACCTTGTTTATCGTCTCTCGATTTTCCCCGTTTCTTCGTCTATTTTCACCTCCAACGAGAACTTCCGTACCAGCTGTAGTGCCTCTAACGGAAATTCTATCCCCATTCTTTTCCGTCGTCCCTTGACTAGCCTCAACCTTCATCTGAACTTGCTATCGGAGCCGATTTTCTCATTCGTCCTTGATAACCATTCAAACTAGCCATACTCAACGTGCGAATCCTGATGCGTATAACACAACAGGTGGGTTTAGTTCGCACAACTGAAACCCTTGCCATCCGTGTGTTGCGTTCATGAATACATTTCCCTGGGCCGTCCCGGTAGACGTAATCTGCTTGTCGTTTCGGCGTACGCATCCACCGATTGCAGCCCGGATGCAATCACAGGTGATTTCTACCAAAAGCTACACGACTAATCATGCAAAGCGAACCGGGCCGATGTCGTGATTTTGGCAGGATATAAGAATGCTAGAGTGGGTTGACTGTCATCGACCGAGACGATATGTGGGCTAAGTTTCTGTCGTTCGGAAAACGGGGAACGGTTTTGTCCCTTTGCCGTGACCCCCGCCTATTTCTCGTCGGTAGGAACTTCAGACGCCCTAACGGGAGGCACGTTACTAGCGTTCGCCACCTTCGAACCAAAAATGGACCCAGACTGACCATATCGCAATGAGCCATCAAAAGCGGGGTTGTATACGAGACTGCCGATTGTACCGAAGCATTGATGTTGACTCTGATTACGTACTAATTTGCGCTAAGCTGACCACGTGCTCCGGCAGGCGTTCCGAACGCAAGCTGCAACGAAGATTAGACTGCGATCAGCTGCCCCAACCAACTCATTCGTCCGTCTTCCAAAACGCGTTAGCTCAGAAGCAGAAGATACCCCACCGAATAAAACTAGCCATCACCAGCCGCTTCTCAAAAATGCTGGCTTGGTGAGTTTTAAACTATCTCGTCTTGCGAAAACACCCCGGATTTCTGCTGAATTCTTGTGCACGCTAGCCGATCCCGGCAGGAAGCCGGCATAAAGAAGCGCGACTCGCAACGAAACATGTACTGAACGCAAGCCAGACAATGCATGATCTGGTGGCCGCAACGTTCATCAAAGATGGAGTGTAGTGCCATCGTAGGAAATTCCCTTCAGCTGTTCTATCTCACTCGTGTCACCGGCAGGAATATATTAGGCGTGAGTGAAACGATCTGTGAAGTTGACGGCTCATCAATTCGCAATCTGCAGTGGCGTCTCGAATACTAGGCGGAGCACTTCAAAACAGTTTAGTTGGCCACCAGTCGTAGCTAAACCTAGCTATTACGGCCCTTGTCCATTAGTCTGCTCCGACAGATCCACATACTGCAGCGGAGATCAAAGCCTCGGGACGTCACAAAGCGCAAGGCTGCAGTGGACTTCCCTCAGCACTGTTGAAATTTGACAGACTACAGATTGCTAGAGAACTTCACGTTTCGTCCCCCAAGGTTTGGAATTTACAGCAGGCCCCTCATCGTGGGGAGAATCAGTTTCTGTCCCCAACTTTAAGGGCTCGTCAAGTGGCTGCGCCAACCATATCCCAACAGCGTCAAAGCTGCTAGCATCTTCCATGCCTCGCAGGTTGCACCAAACGTGTGAAGAATAAATTCGCGATGGTCAGGTTGAGTTTCATGCAGGTTGTCGACGTATCGATCACGCGTTCATCCCTCGACAGCTGATAGAGCACCGCAATTCATTCCCAAGACCAACGACCATCGCACTCCTAGACATTCACTCAACCTTTGACTCTGCAGATAGAGCTACAATGTGGAACTGTTTGTCGAGAAATAAGGTACCTGATAAGCATGTGTCAGTCCTCAAGTCCGGTTAGGGTCTACGGCCAGCTTTCTCCAACCTTTGTCGTCCCCAGTGGAGTGAAAGTTTGCCTTATTTTTCCATTTCCCTTCAAACTAAATGGAGTTGAACTCCTCCCAGGAACGGTTTTGACTCAGAATACGCTGATGACGTCACCTTTCCGGTAGCCAATCAGGTTTACCAGACCGTTTCCTAATTTCGTTTGACACTGTCTATTCCATTGCGCTGCTCTGTGCTCCATTCGAAAACGACTCCGCATATTTTACCTACGCAATTGAGAAAACTAAAAGAAATGCTCGCATCTCGCAATTTATGTATTCTATGTTTTGATGACAATACACACCCAATTAACTAAGCTCTTAATCGCTTCGCGACTAAGGCGCCTACATATTCTGAACACTTTGCGCCTTTCAAATCCACATTGCTTTCGCAAGACTGGCTGTAGCCTCTCTGTTCACTGCCTGCATTGATCAGTCAGAAGTATTCGATAACTTTACGTACCTCGGGAATCTGATTACAGCTGGGGGCTGTGTTAGAGGGATCACGAGCAGCTTTTGACAAACTGTGGTGAAGCTATAAAATCCGACTTCCTCTCCTCCGCGACTGAGAGGCCTGTTTACACAACGTTGGGGATGCTCGACTTCTTTCTGTGTTCCATCACCAACGTCTCAGAGGCATCGTTCACGTCTGGTCGCAATATCAAATGAGCAATGACGAAGTTCGTCATCCTGTGTTAGGTACGAATAATCGCCCTCCCCGCCTCCGATGTCCCTTACATGGTTTGTGTACGCCTGCTCGTCTCTCAATGCTCTATTTGCGCGTCCTCAGCAAGGCTGGAAAAAGCGACAAGGCGGTCAGATGATGTGGCGCAGGGGTTAGAAGTAAGCATCCGCACTGGCTTCGATTGGTGCTTATGGCTTTCTTAGTCTACACATATTTATAACAGGATGGGTACAAAACAGTTAGTAAATTTAGCTAACCTGTGTAAGCATATAGTCTAAAATTCGTCTCCAGCAATATGTAGCCTACGTCTGATGAACTTGTAGCTGACAGTCGAGACAACAATGCCGATCCGTCCGACTGGTCGGATGCAGTAACCCCGGTTGGAACCACAGCGGTCATGTGCCCGGGAGCGGTGACTGAGACATCGGAGCGGACAGAATGGCCCCCAGCCAATCCCAGAGCAAGCTGTGTTACATAGAACCGTGGGGCGGTGCGTTTGCTCTGATAAGCCAAACCAAGTTCGCGCATATGTTGCAAAATTTCCTGTTGTGTTGTACTGAGAACTTCAACCGGATAATTCTGTGTTAATTGCAGAACATTACACGATAAGAAAATTAGCTTTGTATTAGACAGCACATCAACAAAAATAAAACTGGTCTAAGCGTTCTTACCAACTTGCCGTTGTTGATATAAATTCGGAAAAACATTCTGACTCTTGTAAAATAAGTTAAACATGATACCTGATTTCTATCAATAAGAATCACCGGTAATCATGTGCATATTTTCCATTTAAATTTAGTTCATCTAACTTGTGCATCATGCTTCAGTTCTGTAACCTTGATTTCTGTCCCTTAACCACTCAGTTGGAAAAGAAATGTCGTGGGACCAGGAGCAAAAACACAGCTGGGAGGGTTATCAGTCAAAATCATGTGAACGAATAAATGATGTTCACAGAATGTATTGTATTGGCCGGAATCGAACTAGCGACACTCCACATACCGGGCAGATGCTTTCAGTTGGTAAGGCATCTGCCCATACGCGGAATGTCACCGGTTCGATCCCGGTTCGCGGCGTTCCACTTTTCGATGCGAAAAATGCAAGTGAATTTTCCAATACAAAATGTAGACTTGACTACACTACTGGCCGCGCATCAGTTATATCACCAAATGTCTCCAATACCCTTTCAAACAGATCACATGAATCCAAATCTGGGAGCCCAACCCATCCTACTCGGCCAAATCCGCTGACTGGTGTTTTCATACTTTTTCACCATGAACCTCAAGCATCCTCAAACCATTATCTGCCTCGGAGAACAATGTGCTGTGGGGATGCAAAACAGGCCACAACTACAATCTGCTTCGATTAGGCGCTTCCTTGAGAGAATGGTCCCTACATTCCAAAATCGGCTTCTGCTGTGGGTCCAGACGGTTTATCGTCCATTGTTCTCGAATTTGTAGCAACTCAATTATCCGTAATTATGTCCTCCCTTATCAATAAATTTGTTGATGCTGGTGCTATTCCTGCCTCCGAGAAACCCAAGACAGTAGGACCTATTCCCGAACACTACTTTCAAAATTTCGTCAAAATATTTTCGTCCCATCGCCATCACTTCTTATGCGCCCAAGTTGACCGAGCGCAACATCCTAAATCGACTGCGTTTTTCTTAGTTGTTCCAGATGACCCCCATCCGTTTGCGTACAAACCCATCGCTACGCTTTTACTTTCGCCACTTCTAATCAACCGTTTTCGCGACGGGACAAAAGAAAATACCAAGAAAAGTCTACCTTGGTCCGACTTCCTTTATCCGCGTGCCGGAAACCACTATGCAGCGATAGTTGGGTGAAACCCATGGATTTTCTCGGATTATTGTGCTCCATATAGGCTGATAGTTCATAGTGAGTTTCATGTAGCGCGACGAATTCTCGTCACGTGGGTGGGACACGGCAAGGGATAGTAAGCCACGACACTTCTATCCAGCGGCGAACCACACCTGTCAGTCTAGACGTCAACCGTCGATCAGGCCCAACGTGCTTGTAAACCCCAGCAGTGATCAAGACTGCTTCGAACGACTAAACGAGAAGTGGAGGTTAATGAACATTACGGCCGTTGATCGCCCAACACCTGCACCAATTAGTTTCTCTCAGACAACAAAAATGACAGTAACCCACTAGTTACTGAAATGAACCTTTGGCACTGAAGCACGGCCAACACGTGGACCAGCTAACCAAACAACACAGGAAAGCTTTCGGGTTCACAACATTCGCACTTTTCTCAAGAATCGACATACTGTTGACTTAGGTAGGTTCCTAATCAAATCCAACCTCTAATGCTGTGGTTTATATGTCGGAGGTCTTTTTTAAGTCGTATAATTTTTTAAGCCAGGAAATTACAGAAATTAATCCTGTTATTAATAGTATATTCGTCATGGAAAACTACGACAACAGAGTTTTATGTGACTGCGGCGCAGATGATCGGCAGACAATCAAATAAGTGGTTAATGATGAGTAATCCAAGTTGCCACCCACTGAACAGGTGTTCGCAGACGATTAGCTGCAATACCCAGAGATTTTATTCTGCAGGCCTTCTCTCGTAAAACAGAACATGAATTTACATGAGTTCCCGGTCACTTAGCCTGGCGTTTAAGTGGCAAACGTTTTATCGCCAACCCAGGGGACTGCGCATTGATGATTAAACGCTTACCATCGAGATACCGAGCTCAGTCTACGACAACCATCATCTTGAACTATGAACAACATCAATATTCGGAACCGTTGGGAACTTCACATAAATCGGTGGGCAGAAATGTGCCTTGGTGGACACAGATCACCACTAAATGGAGTCACTACCCCTTCACGTGACCTACCTGCCTTACAAGAGTTTATAAAGACATATGAATCGCATTACTGGTCACCATCTCATCCGGGAGACAATGGTGGGCTGGAAATAGCGTATTTCCTCCAAAAGGTGTGAGAACAACCACCGTGGTCATCGTCTTTCTGTAGAGATGATTCGGGTTTGATCAACTGTTTGGTAAACAGACCCTCTGACATAAGGTTCGGAGTTGTCACACGAGACAACTTCTGATTTAGGTTTGACTGATATCATCTAAAGTGGACACTGCACTTTCGAACACCTGAGATAGCCGCTAGAAGCGCCGCATCCTGTTGGTGTCCGGACAAATGAATATGGCTGGAGAAAATGAAACGTCTGCCTCAGGAAATGTGACGATAAAATCACTCACCTTTTCTGGCGTGAGAAAACTCAGCTGAAACACAAATTGAAGAGCAGCAACCAGACTTTTCTTTGTTTCCTGAAATGGTATATATCTAAAATCGTGTAAACAATAGCTAACCTTTAGATAATCGAAGTAATGGAGAAGAAACACTCGGACTTGAGAGATACGATTCATAAGCAGAAAATGGAATCCATGCTTGGTAATGCCTATAGGGCTGTCTGAAGTACTCCTAAGGAAAACACGATCAACAATACAGCTCTACGACGCACGCTTTCATCAGATTAGAGAGTAAAAGGACATCTTTCACAATGGTCCCGACTTCGGAGGATTCCGAACCAACCATGAAGTGCAAAAGCGCCTAAGTGGCAAAGTAAGTCAGAAAACCGTGGAACTCACATCCCAGCGTTTGGTTGCATATGCGTCCAAAGATTCAATGGAACGAGTATGTTTATCGATAGCACTGGAACCCATATCACCCAGCAACGGTTTACCGCTACGAGAAAATAATGAAAGGGAAACAGAACGAACCCGCCGAACAGGGCAATGCGCAATGACTCTTGATATTTTTTATTTAGGCACCAGGAGCCCCGAGCAACACTTCCGTCCACGGAGTGCCATATGCGCAAGTCTGACAAAGCCTTACATGCTTCCATAAGCAAAGGTTGTGAACCCTTTTCAAACCACCCAGATATAATTGCTTTTGGAATGGGTTGCTCGATGAAAAGTAAGCGTAACACAATATGTTTTCCAAACTCTGGAAGTTCACGGAACAAGACCAAACACGTTGGTGGATGAGTGTAAAGCTCGTCTAACAGAAGAATGTCAACATTTCGAAGATATTCAAAAATGGAAGTGTTGATGGACATTGCTCCTGGCAATTTAGATGCCACAAGGCTATAAACTGCGAAAAATCGTGCAGCTGTAAAAAATAAGAAAGTCAAAGTCTAAAGTTAAGAAATAACGGGAAATCAGCAAGTAACTAGTCAATGGCCGAGGTAGTTTTCTACTGTGCTTTAGTTATCACAGACTGGCACTCATTTGCAAGCAGACCGGAATAAAGGAAGAGGGTCTTTTCAATTCATGAATTTGATACGAAACAGCAGCTCCAGTGACGCTCAAACTTTATTTCAGAATTCACATTTTAAAGGCTTAGGGTGCTTAGGGATTAAAACAATGAATCTGGTTTAGGATGTTACCCATTATTATTATGCCAACCCATAAACAGTCCTCTTAACCGTAACGAGCAATTCGACTGAAGCCAACGTTATTGAACTCTAGACCGAGTCTGGTCCTCGTCCCGCTTTTCTAACTATAAGGGGAAAAACCACAAAGAGGCGGTAGGCAGACCAATTTGAAAAAAGTAATAGTCACTAAAGCCAGTGCAGTGTGTTGATCTTAGCGGGATGGTAGCCATCTACACCCGACATGATTATTAACCTACCCGTTATTCTTTCGGTGTAACCACAACTTGTCTTAGAGTAGTTCATCATTATATGGGCACACAATGGCTAGGTGTCGTAAGCTTAAGGCAGAACACAACGTACTGTAACACCGCACATTCAATCTTTCATGTAATGACGTCGCGGCGGCACCAAGCGTTATAGGTTGACGATGGTGTTTTTTATCTAACGCATCTACTATCAGTGACAAGGCATTTATTGTACTATAAGTTATCCACTATCTCCAGATGATCACTAAAAACAGTGGTTGCAGACACGTGGTGCCTTTGGAGCATTCTGCATTTTGGTGAGGGGCACAGCATGCCGTTGTAATAACCAATAAAAACGATTGCTGGCAGAAGTTTCGATAGACACGTAACTCGAAGTTAGGTTTTATTCAAATTGTAACGAAACCATAGCTGAAACATAAACATACGACAGTTACTAAACATCAATATGTACGAGAGCAAGCAACGGGCAAGGGCACATGTACAAAGCAATTTCAACCTAACCACATTTATCCTACCCAAAAAGACTTCAAGCGTGGTGATTAGAACCAATCTCAATCTCCTCCAGGTTAACATCGTTGTTGCTGAGTTGTCCGTGCCCAGTAGGACTGCAACGCTGAGGCATGACGGCACAGCCCCTTGACGAGCGGAATTCAATTCTCCGGTATCCTATTTCTTTTGATGCAGTCCTGAAAACGGAGTAAAAGGCCGCACGACTGTCTAGAAACATCACTGCCGGCTTTCGAAGATTACGACGATGCGTCACTGATTTCCTCGATGCTCACAGCTATTTTGCCTCTTTTCCTCCTTCTTTTTCTCGTCTTACTTTTTATCTTTATCACCATCCTTTCAGTCGTTCTTCTTATTCTTCGTCTTCTCTCATTCTTCTTTCTTCATAATAGAGCAGCAGAAACCTTCCTGTACAGGCCTCGTCACAAACCACTCGTTGGCACAAACTGAAGACTGGGTAGAATGCCATAGCCCTAACAATGATTGGTCGAGTTTCTCCTTGAATGTTTTATCGTTCGCCCCTTCCACTACATCAGCAAGTGAAGAACTCAAAAGATCTGTATCCCTACGAGACAAGCGATAGACCAACGGCAAACCAGTAGAATGTGCCTTCACCAAAGAAACTAAACGCCCGCGCAGTTTAAGTCCATTTTATACAACCACTAACTTCACTTCAGTGTTCTAGCTTTGGCTACTACCTTTTAGCACCGTCCAGTAAAGGGCATAAGGAGTAGAAGCACCAAGTGAAAAAGACCCATAAATCAAAGTAATAAGTGGAAATCACCAGGAAAAAGAACAAGTCCAGATGGAACTACGCCAATGGCCGCGACACCTACCCATATCACTTAATGTCTCCAACCAATTGGTAGGCGGACCACGTGGACCCCAACTTAGAAGTCTCACGCGTTCTACTTAGCCAAGTCCACTAGTCAAGGTTTTCATACCTTTTCCATGTCATGGACTGACCACCTGCCTCAGAGGACAGAATACGCTGAGGAAGTCTATCGGTTGGCATGCGAAATACATGTCCCAACCACCATAACCTGTTTAGATTCACTACTTGATCCAGAGACTGACCTCTGGTTCCCAACATCTTACGTCCAACCTCAGCAGTGCTGATGCAGTGTTCCCACCATATACGGGCAATGCTACGGAGACATCGATGCTCGAACACCGACAACCCTCGTCTATCTTCTACTCTGACTGGCCATGTCTCTCAGTTGCACAGAAGAATAGAACTAACCGTCGCATTGTACACTCGACCACGTACAGACAACCGGATGTCACGCCGACGTCAAAAATGGCTGAAGTTGGCAAAAGCCAAACGCGCCTTCAGTAAACGCGACCACACTTCATTCGATATGTCCACGTGGTGAGATGTAACTGCCCAGGTAACAAAATTTATCTACTTCGGCTAGAGCTTTTTCTGCCGAGAACAGGTTTGATGTCGAGGCAACCCAGTCTTGCGACAGCATTTTAAACTCTGAAGGTGCTAAATGTATCCCAAACATTGCTACACTGTCGTTTAAGCTATCTAAGAAGGCTTGCAACCTACCTGGGTCTTCACTCCGAAGAACAATATCGTCCGCATATTCCAGGTCAGACAGTTTACTGCCTAAGCAAACATCGATGCCACTATTCTCACACGAGAACAGAGCTGTCTCAAAAATAAACTAAGTTACAAGATTGAAGGGGATGATTGAAAGAGGGTAACCCTGACGAACACCACTTTCCGTGGTGAACTCGGGTTAAAGATCGCCGTAAGCACGAATTCAGCTTCGGTTGTTCGCACACAAGCATTAGAAAAGAGAAATAAACTCTGGCATACCCTTCAGTGACAGACAGCGCCAGAGAACTGTACGGTCAACTGAGTCAAACGCCACTTTCACATCAAGGAAAACAGAGGTTGTGGGCCTACGGAAGATGTGTCTGTGCTCTAAGGTTTGCCAAAGAGTGAAGATGTGGTCGATATAACCCCGACCGGGTCTGAAACTGGCTTGATTCGCACGCATACACATTTCGCTGGCGCTCCATAATCGATGGAGAACAAGCCCGGTGAGCAGTTTGAATACGATGCTTACCAAGCTTATTCCTCTGTGGTTTTCGCAAGAGGACCTGTCACCTTTCTTGTAAATTGGCACAATCACCGATTCACACCATTCCCTGGGAATCTACTCATTATCCCAGATTACTCGGAGGAGTTTTGTTAACTCCAAAACCAAGGTTTCACCTCCATCCTTGAAAAGAGATCGCCGTTATCGTTACGATTCATTGGGATAGAAAATAGGCCTCCGAAGTACCTTTCGGAATCTCCCAAACAGCCAACTTGAGCGTTGAAATACCCAGCGAGGACCACCACGTCTGTTGAACGTACGCTTCAAAGCAAAAGAGACTAATCGTGGTAGAATTTGTCCTTGATTTCGGAGGAACTGGAGTCAGTGGACGTATACACAGACACACCGAACAAGCATCGATGCTTCAGTTTGTTACTGCTCACTCGCACAATCCATCCAACCGAACCGCACACAATCGACTACTGACTGGAAGCCAGTCTAGTAGTACACGCTGACCACGAGCACTAGAAACCGGATCAACTGACACACGCAAACTGAATCCACAGACTGAGGTTGTGTTTGGGGTGCGAAGCATGTTCACAGAAGTGAGGTCTTGCATGCGCGTCTCGAAGACACAATATACAGCTATTTTGAACGTTTCGAGAGTTCTAGAGAAGGTAGCCTGTTGCCCTATCTGACATGGTGTGCGGATGTTGAAGGCAGCCAAGTGAAGTGAACATTTAGGCTTAAGGAGTGCCTTCGATTTATACCCAACTCCTGAACTTCTGCTTCCTTCAGAGCTGCAATTACTTCGGCGACCCAACACAGGACTGTCCAGACAAACACTGCCCTGCGCCATGTACGGGATGGCACTGTCGCCTTGGTCAACTGAAAACGTGGTTGAGCACCGTCGAGAAAGATGTGCAGCGCCTAGGACAACATACGATCTACAGTCTGCGATACTGGAAGAAAAACTGGGTGACGATTTGCGGAGCTCGCAGCCAACCGCCGCGCACGGTCGGCGATGATCCGCGATATCCGTGGGGCCGACTTATCCTCTGGCAGAAGATAGTCGTGTAGAAGTTAAAGTAATTCTACCATACCATGCTCTGTTTTCCATCCCTCCTAAGGAGCGGAAGAAGCCACGAGGAACTCAACAGATGACTTGGCAACGAGGAATGAGAAAATGTACAGCAGACTTAGGAAAAGTAAGTGCCTCACATCTTCGTGGTTGGGGTCCAAAAGATCCGTCTACCAGTTGGCTGGAGACACTGAAGGATATGGCTGCGAACCGTGAACAGTGGCGATCGTGTTGTCACTTTCCGTCAGTGTACGTTTGTACAGTTAGACTGTGCATTCCGCTTGTTGGTTACTAGGGCATTCTGTCTTTTTCCCGCTCCTTCAGGTGCACTCCCTATCCATCTTGTATATTCACACTTTCTAATTTAACGTGCAAGATGGTGAAGAAGGCAGTGATCAGTGGGGCTTGTCCAACTGTTTAACGCTGTACAATGATGATGATGTTGATAGTGATCAGCCTGGAAATTGTTGGTATTCCGGGCGTCTCTCTCGTACGGCGTTTGAGACATACAAACAACCGTTTGGGTGCCCTAACACAGTCGGCTGCCAGCCACTCTACAGCCTGCTACGGTTATTCCCCTTCATAGACGAACATTGGTTTCTTGTCCGTCTGTACATATCGCAGCCGTATCAAGTCTCTCAATACTCTTGTCATGGTCGAGTTCATCTACGGAGGGCTACGTGCATGAGGGCGCTGGCCGCGAGGTGAAGCGAAGCGATCAAACAGCTGAAGGATCCCGTCATCGATACGACTCCAGGCTGTAATCACGCTGTCAAAAATGTCGTGTTTCAGTACCATATTCCGCGCTGCCCACTTGATATTCTCGAAAATTATGTGCCACACGTTTGGTCCACAGCGTAGACTAGGAGGAATTTGAACGCCACGTCCCTGGCATGGTCACCTGAGCTCAATCTTCAATCTTCAATCTTTTGACAGAAGGCAGAGAGAAACACCTTGTGTAAGCCTCTTCACACTGAGTCTGTAGGTTCACGCTCAAGTTTCCGGGATTAGAGGCAGTGGGACACCTCCCGCATGCGCCTCATCACCATCCACACTTGGCTGTGGCCTCACGACAGTAATTCCCACCAACGCCTTATCAGATGTGCATCCAGTTTCCTTTTGAAGAGATTGTAGTTGTCCTCTTCCACCATGTCAGTTGGCAGTGAGTTCCACAGTTTGGTTGCCCTCCTGGAAAGACGGTCGACCAACGGTAGCCCAGTCGACTGCAGCTTCATGAGCGTTATCGAGTGCCCCCTTGTGCGCGAGTGGCCACGAAGGGGGAATAACGTCTGCAACTCGGCGCCCGATTCACCCCGGAGTGTTTGCCAGACGCATATCAGGTCGCCTCGCACTCTTCGATCTGCCTCCGAAAACAGACCGGTTAAGTCCAGCCGCCTGTCGTAACTAACCCCTCTTGGTGCAGCAACGAGAAGAGTGGCGGCTCTCTGCACCCGTCCTAGCCTCGCAAGTTCAGAAGCCGTGCAAGGAAATGTAGCCACTCCGCCGTATTCCAGTCGAGGACGGACGTGTTCGGTATATAGGAGTTTGAAAGCACCATAAGGTATCTTTCCAAACGTCCGACGGATCGCACCATAGATGGTCCACGCCGAGGAGCACACCTTGTCAGTGTGATTTCGGGTTTTCAGCGTAGATGACACTGTCACTCCTAGATCTCTTTCAGCAGTAGACACTCGAAGAGTAGCTCCTTGAAAATGTTAGGTTTCCTCAGGCCTCGATCACCCTAGCTGCAGCTGGGCACACTATTTCACATTGATTGGGAGAGTCCACACGTTGGACCACTGTGTTAAAGTATCCAAATCCGCTTGTAGTGCCTCGTGATCCGCCGTAGTTTTGATCACCCGCCAGATTTTGAGATCGTCGGCGTAGACCAGACAGGGGGACACCAGTTGTTGTGGTAAGTCGTTGATGAACGTTACGAACAGCAGTGGGTCTAAGACCGAGCCTTGTGGCACTCCGCTGGAGACCACATGCCACGCAGAGCATGATGAAGCTACTTTCACAGAGAAGGACCTCCCTTTCAGGAAGTCTTCGATCCACGTGAGTAATTGTTCTGCCACTCCTAGCTACCTCAACTTATGGAGCAAGCGATTGTGAGGCACCTTGTCAAAAGCTTTGCAGAAATCGTCGAAGATAACGTCCGTAGGATGGCCCTCCTCTCCAGCTTGTGCGCAATGTTCACGCGCTAATAGCAGATTTGACAGACACTGGCAGGGCGGCAGCACCTTTTTCATTTCAGCGCCACACGTTAGGCTCGCACTGCGGATTCTGATGGACGAATGCACCGCGTCTCCAATGAATGACTAGCATCGCGTGGTCGCTGGAGCCCAAAGGCGGCAGAAGACAGATTCCATCTATGTCAGAAGTTGGTGGGGAGAAAACTAGGTCAAGGATGGATACCTGATCCACCTGATTCCTGGTCGGTTTTTGCACATACCGATGCAAGGCGAGGTCGCACACTATCTCGTACAAACAGCCGGAGAACCTGTCCGCGGCTATGTTGCATCTGCTGAACACCCAGTCAATATGAGGAGCATTAAAGTCGCCAAGAACCAGACAATAGCCGTCAGTCGCCCATCTATGCATGGAATCCAGAATACGTCGCACGTCGATCGCCGGAGTACGACAGATGATCCCAAGCACTACATAGCCACTGTTGGAAAGTTTCACTTTGCACCACAGCGCCTCGCCGTACCCACATTGGTCCACAAAGGTACCGAGACTGTACCTTGATGTGGTGTGATGGCTTGCGCGCCTCTATGACCCAAAGAGTTATACAGGATGGCTTCTTCAAGCCGGAGATGCAATCATACCTGAAAGGTCAATGGGTAGAGGTCAGAAAAAGTCCAGTCTCCTGGTCCTCCAGGTTGGGGGTCGATTTGAGCTGGCAACTCAATCGGCAAAATCAGTGAAAGAATAATTAATCCAAGCAAATGGGCTCCCATTAAGCCATCCCCCTGCCTTGCGGATAGGTTCTCGTTAGAACTAAAGGCTTTGGATGAGGACCCTAATCGTTCTCCTGCTTTGTGGATGCAAACCCTAGCAGTACCCGTCCAGCATCTCCCATGAACTGTACAACAACAAAGAATTCCATACTGCATCGGTCGTCGCACAGGATAATCAACACCGCGCTGCCCATTGCATCGAGCGGGGTGGGTAGCGATAAGTGGGCTACTGCTCTGAGTTCTCTCTCTTTTAGTCAATCTTTATCTTCTGTCCCCAACCTCTTCTCTTTGCCCCATCTATCCACCCATATTACTCCCACTGATAACAAGCTCGATACTCGCAACGGTTCGTTGCCAAATAGTTTCGGGAATAGTCATCTGTCTTGTAACTCACATCTTCTCAAGCCTCGTCACCCTCCGAATCTTGGCTCTTTTAACGTGCGTACTCTCATGCAGGTCGGTCAGCAGGCGTGCCTAGCCCTCACATTAGATTCTCTGAAGATTGATGTCTGCTGTTTAAGTGAAACGCGTATACAGGATTCGAGCAGTGTCATTCAACTAACTGCTCCTGGTATCTCATCGAGGTATTTCCTGCGCACCTCAGGAGACGAAGTAGCTCGAGCTGTGGGTCAACGTGGTGTAGGAATAGTCTTGACTGAGAAGGCTGAGGCTGCCCTTTTAGACTGGATCCCTGTTAACAGTCGTTTATGTGCCGTGAGACTCCAAGGGTCAGTTGGTATGCGAAAGGATAGTTGTGTTAAGCGCAATTTGTTTGTGATCTCGGCGTACCCCCCAACGGACTGCAGCTCAGACTTGCAGAAAGATGAGTTCTATGGTAAACTCACCACTCTCGTTCGCAGCAGTAAAAGTTCTGACATTGTAGTGCTAGCTGGTGAATTCAATGCACAAGTTGGCAAACCCAGTGCGTCAGAAGCCTATTTAGGTGGGCACTGTGCTTTACCTGGTGAGCGTACAGATAACGGGGATAGGCTTCTCCAGTTTTGTGCAGACAATCGATTGTTCTTGTCTAGCACCAATTTCCGACACAGCTCGCGTCGCACAGCGACATGGCGCTCTAACTCTACAGGTACTTTGAGTCAAATTGATCATATTGCCGTAAGCTACTGGTGGCGCATTTCTGTTCAGAACTGTAGATCTTACTGGTCCACGTACGTAGAGTCGGACCATGCATTAGTTTTAATGCGATTGTCTCTCCAGCTCCATGGCCATCGTCGCAAACCGCAAACCCGATTAGCCGTGCAACGTTTGTGTGATCCAGAAGTACGAACCCGGTATGAGCAGAAAATAGCACATGAGCTAGGATCTACGACGAACAGTAGTGTAGATGAGCATTGGGCTCATATCAAACAGGCGATGCACGTTGCAGCAGATTTTGCCTTTGGTCCTAGACCCGTTGTCCGTCAAAGACACTGGATCTCGCAAGAGTCGCTGAGTATAATGGAGCAAAAGCGTCAGCTCTAGAACTGTAAGGAGATGAATAGGATGCGGAGAAAGCTACAAAGGCAAGTTACGCAAAGCCTTAAGAATGATCGCAAAAATTGGTGGGTCAAGGTAGCCGAAGAAATGGAAATAGCAGCTGCTTCAGGTAGCAGTCAGAGACTGTTCAAACTGATTCGTAATACCGATGGACGGCGCATCCAGGTCAGTGAAACGATTTGCGATAGGAATAGAGAACCCATCCATAGCAAACAGTAAAAGCTTGACCGTTGGGCCGAATACTTCAAGAAACAGTTTAGCTGGCCGCTCGCTAGTGTAGTTACTCCCGTGTCAACAACTGTGACTCCTTGGGTAGTATCACTTGAGCCCCTATCGGAAGTAGAAGTAGAGTCATGCATTCGATCACTAGAGCGAAGGAAAGCGGCAGGTCCCGACGAACTTCCCCCAGTTCTTTGCTTTGTTCCGTGACATTTGGAACGAGGAGCGTATTCCTTTAATATGGAGTGAGTCATCGGTTGTTCCCATCTTCAAGAAGGGAATACGCAATAACTAGTAACCATCGTGGAATTAGCTTAATTCCGATAGTCACCAAAGTATTAGTCTCAATTCTACTGCACCGTCTTACACCGGCTCGGAAGAGGAATGCCCGCGAACAGCAGGCTGGATTCCTCCCAGGTCGAGGATGCATCGACCAGATTTTTACTCTTAGCCGATTACTTGAAACGTGTCACACGCACCGCCGACCGACAATAATGATTTTCTTAGACTTGAAAGGCGCTTTCGATTCAGTTGATCGAGCAGCGCTTTTCAGTACTCTTCATCGAAAAGGTATGCCCAGAAGTTCGTGAACCTACTGAGATTATTGTATTCTCATACTTCTGGCCGCATTAGAGTTGACAATGAACTATCCGGTCGGTTCAAAACGACCAGTGCTGTTCGACAGGACTGTTTTTTGTTTCCATTCCTGTTCAACTTCGTCATGGACGAAATAATGGAGAATGCGCAGCAAAATCTTCAGGATGTAGGCGTCGAACTAGGAAATAGTGGAAAGCTGTGACCTAGATTACGCGGACGACGTTGTCTGCTTGTTCGAATTCACAGAATATGCTCAACGTGCACTAGATAGACTTTCAAGAGCTGTAGCTCCATTCGGCATGTGCTTTGCACCTTCAAAGTGCAAGGTGATGTTACAAGACTGGACGTCAACGATTCCCAGCTTGATGCTCGATGGGGAAGTGCTGTGAGACGTCGACCACTTCACCTACCTCGGAAGCAGTGTGATGACGGATGGGAGCACGGTAGTAGAGATGAGCACGCGTATATCCAAGGCTCGAGTGGCGTACGCCAGACTAAAGCACTTGTGGCGTCGATCTGATATTTCACTGAAGTTGAAAGGTCGTGTATACTGTGCTGCAGTGTGTTCAGTTTTGTTGTATGGTTGCGAAACTTGGAGTCTGCGTGCTGAAGATATTCGTCGTCTTGAGGTTTTCGACCACCGATGTTTACGTAGTATCGCTGAAATCGGGTGGATTACCCGAGTAGGCAATGCTGAGGTCAGAAATCGAATGGTGGGTACTAATTCGGAGAACGTTTTGTCACAGCGTATCCAACTTAGTAGACTCCGTTGGTTGGGGTATAGAAGACGTCGGGCTCACCAATATAGAAAACGTTTGAGAGCGGCTGGTGAACGTGTCTCTTATTGGGTCTAGCAGCGAAATACCAACGATATCCCCTCTATCGGACGAACAGAGAAGACGCAAGTCGGTTTACAGATGCAAGGTGTATTATATATATCGTGGCAGCGAAACAGTACCGATACGAGAGATACACCGAACAGAAAACGAAACGAAACGCGACGGTTGTGCAGGAAGCGAACCGCGAGCGTGTACAATCGGCGAACGACCGAAAATGAAAGTCATTTAAAACGAGGTCGACGGAAACCTCGGAAAAGTCAGTCCAGTAAAACGTACGCAACCGGAGAACACTATGAGATTGATGTCAAACGCCAGAAAAGATCGTAGGGAAAATAGATCCAAAATGGTGTCCAGAAAACAGTTATTTTCTCAAAACGATCGAGGTCACTACAGTGGCACGTGTTACGTATGTCAAACACACGTCTACCGTACCGTGTCCTATTCTCCGTTGCTCCTAGGGAGTGGAAGAGACCACGTGGTCAACAGATGACGTGGCAGCGAGGAATGAGGAAATGTACAGCAGACTTAGGAAAAGTAGGTCATCATCATCATCATCGTACAGCGTTAAACAGTAGGACAAGCCCTACTGACCACTGCCTTTCTCACCATGTTGCTTCACGTCTAAGTGGTTGGGGTCTAAAAGATCCGTCTACCAGTTGGCTGGAGACACTGAAGGATATGGCTGCGAACCGCGAACAGTGGCGATCGTGTCGTCACTTTCCGTCTTATCAGAATGACTGATCGATGTGCGTTTGTACAGTTAGACTATGTATTCCGCATGTTGGCTACTAGGGCATTCTTTCCTTTTCCCACTCATGTAGGTCCATTCCCTGTCCATCTTGTATATTCATACTTTCTAATTCAGCGTGCAACATGGTGAGAAAGGCAGTGGTCAGTGGGGCGTGCCCTACTGTTTAACGCTGTACGATGATGATGATGATGTGCCGAGTATATATATATATATATATATATATATATATATATATATATATATATATATATATTGGTATCCCATTTTTCACATACATGGCAACACCCCCTCCACCTCTGGCACGGATTCGATCAGCTCGAAGCAGCGCATACCCTGGCAGTGAGGCCTCTGAGTCCCGAATATCATCTGTTAGCCATGTCTCGGTAAATGCAATGATAGCCGGGGTTCCAGTCAGCACAAGTGTTTCCAATCCGTCCCTTTTGTTCAATAATTCACGGGCATTGGTCAGCAGTACTTTGGCAGATGCCACTCGGTTGTTCCCTGCCCGAAAATCGTCTACCGCTGCGCGCTGAGAGGGCTCACCGGTAGAAATGGTGGCCAGCGTATCTGTAACCTCCTGCGAACCACGCGAAAATCCCGAATGTAAAGGTCCGTTTCACCGTTCCCCCTTCTCTCCCTGATCACTGCACAGACTTGACTTATCCTTTGACGATCCTCGTGGGACAGATCTTTGTGTAGACGAATGGGCTTCCCGTTAAGACGGTAGGCCGTCTTGGAACCTCACTCGCTAGCTTTTGCAAACTAAGAACAACTTTCGAATTTCGCGGTCTACCGGACTCTTGGAGCTTCACAAGTGTGAATGCTGCTTTGACCCGAATTGTTGCTGTCAGTCCTGTTTCATCTTCCGTAAACAGCTTATTCAGAATCAGCCTGGGTTGCATCAGATCATGATCCAGTCTGTCCTGGGGGACGTTGCAGTAGCCTCCGGAATGTTTATGGCCAGGAAGCATTGTTCACGGGGTGGTGGAACTCTCTTTGGAATTGTGGGGACCTCCTTCCACTCGTTTGTGTTCTCCTGAGCGTCAACTGGTAGGTTCGGTAGAGTTGGTTGTCCGGCAGTCGGAGCTTGACACAAAACATTGCCTGCCGTCGCAGGTAGAGGACCATCCTTTGTGCTCTTCTTTCTTCTGATCGTTTGTCGAATTTCTGTAGCTGTGGCAGCGGCCGAGGCATAGGACAACAAGGGGTTTACATTTGGTGCATATGCCTCCGTAGGTGGCCTGCTGGGGTGCACTTGAGTCGGAGGAGTCTGGTGGGGAATGAAGCTTGGACACAACACAACTAGAACACGCAATTCTATTATTCGCACTTTCACACAGTTTCATACAATTATATTTATCTGCAGGGATTTTGGCACAACGAATGTGTCTCCACCCATTACATCCATCACAAGGCAAAGCTTCCGCCCTAGGTGGCACAGTTCTCTTGCAAACTAAACAATCACACATTTTAACACAGTCTGATTCACTCATCACGTAGTGATAATCCACCCACAGAGAGATAATAATTCACAAATGACTGAAACTTGCGGAGCTCAACGACACGCCACTGGCGTAGCGCAGCGCGAAACGCACCAACTTCAGTTCAGTTCAGTTCAGTCCAGTCTGCACAGGACAGGTAATGGCCACGGCCAATCGAGCGTCCAGAATTCCTTCGATGGTATGCACACCAGTTATGCACCCACCACTGCCGAGTGTATTTCGTCGAATCCCCACTAAAAATGAGAGGGAAACGAAAACCTTATCGCACTTCAACTGCGAGACATTATGCATCGTGAGCGTTCATTGAGACAGTATGCAATGAGAGAAAAAGCCGAATAAAACACGATCCAGAAGGACCACAGTGCTACTCGTCATCCACCTAGTTGATATACTCAAAGGCTCACTACAAGGAAATATCTGGTACCACTCGCAATCTAGGGCACCTTTGAAGAATTGGACTGTCTGCAGATCTGCCATTTCACCAGGCAGACCGTTCCAACTGTTCACAACCCTGTTGCTGAAGAAGTGCGATCTAGCCATCAACCTAGATCGGGCTTTTATCAACTTCTTTTCATGTCCCCTTGTTCTGGAGTCTACGGTCACTTGGAATAGACTATCTGGTCTAAGGCCAGAAAAGCCCTTCATTACCTTGAACGTTTCTATGAGATCCCCTCGACGTCTCCTCGTTTCCAACGAGAAAAGATTCAGGTCACAGAGTCTCTGCTCGTAAGTCTTACCCCTCTGCCGTTCAACCATTCGCGTAGCGAGACGTTGGACTTTCTCAAGGCAGGCGGCTTCCTTTTTGTAGAAGGGTGACCAAGCCTGCACTCTTCCTTCCAAGTGAGGTCGTACTATAGCCATGAAGATGGGTACGAATACCTCCGGCTTCCGGCAAGACAAAGCTGATCGCAGTCTAAAGAGCTCCCCACGAGCCTTTTGTGCGGCAGCGTTGCACTGCTCCGACCATTTGAAGTCACTTTTCATGATGATCCCCAAGTCTTTAACCCTACTGGCTGCCTCTACGGTGAACAGCCCTTGATCATGAGCGACAGTTGGGCTCTCTGTTGCCCTTGACAACAAATGGCTTTTTGAGCGTTTAGAGGTAAGTCCCATTTGTATGACCAGTTCAGGACGGTGCCTATTTCCCTGCCCAAGTCCGCCTTACCCTTAGATCAAACAATCTTCACATCATCCGAAAAAATAAAGCTGGGCGATTGAAGAGTGGATGCTGGGTTAAATAATAAATAACAAGAATAGGACCGGGCCTAGGACGGATCCCTGAGGTACACCACTGGTGACGTTCACCAAACTGGAGCACCTGTCCCCCACTTTGACATAAAGCGTCCTGTGGGAGAGGAAGTCCTCCGGCCATCTATATACTGGCCCACCTATACCGAAAGTCTCCATCTTGCGTAGCAAAAGACGATGATTAACGGAGTCGAACGCCTTTCTAAAGTCGAGGTAGCATACCTCAACTTGCTTACCTTCGTCCAGTCGTCGAGTTACTTCATCTAAGAAGCACAGGAGATTGGTCAGGCAAGATATATTTTTCAGGAATCTATGCTGCGCCGGGCTTAGCATGGAGTGCTGCAGTAATTGCCGGCAGATATGGGCACGGATGATCTTCTCGAGGACTTTACAGAGAATGCTAGTTAGGCTTACCGGCCTGTAGTTCTGCACATCCGACTTAGGCCCACTCTTATGTATTGAGACGACTGCCGCGACTTTCCAGTCCTGAGGCAGCTTTCCCTGGTCCAACGTGGATCTATACAATCTGCATACCGATGGAGCTATGATATCCGCCAACGGCTTGATGATAGCTGGATGAATGCCATCTGGGCCCGCTGACTTGTGGCTGTTTAACTCCTGTAGGTACTTACGCACGCATTCCTCTGAGAGATCTAGCTCGTTTAACTGGGGATCAGGATGCACCAGAGCCAGATCTACTCGTACCCCACTATCTATCCTATGTACACTACCAAAGTATTCCCCCAGGGCGTCTGCTTTGCCCTGGTCGTCAGTGACAATACCATGTTCTCTAGTGGATAGCGGACCTACGGCATTTCTTGTTGAGCCTTTAGACTGTACATAGCTGTAGAACTTCTTCGGCTGTTGTCTCACAGACTGGGCCAATTTCAGTTCACTTCAGTTCAGTTCAGTTTGGTTCAGTTCAGTTCAGTTTGCACCGGACTTGGTGTGGCTAGAGCCAATCGTGTGTCCAGATAGTTGTGTTGTCGGCGCGTTTCCGTAGCTCCCAACACTGCGTGATTTTCTTTTTCTGAAAGGTAGAAATTTTGTGCAGTATCAGCCTTGGCAGAGTATGGTGGAAACAATAAGTAAATTGCATCTGACCCTACAAGCTGCTTAACATAACTCGGGGTATACTGCCGCCCAATATAGGTCTACTGCCTTCTTAAAAGCCTTCACGGTTGTGGTATTTATGACCTCTTCCGGGAGCTTATTCCAATAGGGTACCACTCTATTTGAGAAGTACTTCGCCCTAATTTGGAGCCTCGAATGTTTCCTTTGTAATCTAAGGCTATGCCCCCTTGTGCCTCTCTCGGGGATCAGAGAAAAAAGGTCTTCTCGACTTATTCCTGACAGTCCTTTCATTACCTTGAAGGTTTCTATCAAATCCCCGCGAATGCGCCGTCTTTCCATCGAGATCAGGCCTAGGGCACGGAGACGCTCTGTGTAGTTAAACCCCCTTTGTCCAGCCACCATTCTAGTGGCTAGCCCTTGCACCTTCTCCAGACAGTCGATATCTTTCTGGTAGTACGGTGCCCAGGCCTGCACGCAGTACTCCACATGCGGCCTAACTATGGCCTGATATATCGGAACGAATATCTCCGGATCTCTACACGACATAATGGATCTAACTCGAAAGAGTTCTCTCCTGGCCGTATTGGCTGCTGAGGTGCGCTGCTTTGACGGCTTAAAGTTGTTGTCCGTTATAACGCCCAAGTCTTTGACCCGCGAGACCACTTGCAACGAACCCACACCATTCCCACTAGCCCCTGTATTTGTGGTCAAGCATTGACACTTGGTGAGGTTTAGTGGAAGGTCCCATTTGCGTGCCCAGTTTTGTACTGCTAACACGTCAAGTTCTATATCTACTCCAGCTATCTTGATGTCATCGGCAAATATAAAGGTGGGGTTTGTAAGCCCACGTGCTAGGTCGTTGATGAAGATGAGGAAGAGCAGAGGGCCGAACACCGAGCCTTGCGGCACCCCACTTGTTACACCTCCCAGTTTTGAATCATGACTCCCCACCTTAACACTAAAGGTTTGCCCTGCTAAGAAACTACTTATCCATTGTCTTGTCTTTCCAACAATTCCCATGGACTGCAGTTTGATGTCCAGAAATCTGTGGTTCGCCGAATCAAAAGCCTTGCTGAAGTCCAAGTAACAGACCGCAATCGATTGCCCATCGTCCAGACGCTTGGTTACCTCATCGAGGGACAGCAGGAGATTCATCAGACATGATCGTCCTGCCACAAACCCATGATGAGCATTTGATATGAGGTTGTGTTGAACCAAATGCCTAGAGATCTGTTTCCTGACTATTCGCTCCAGGCACTTACACAGTACTGAAGTCAAGCTAACCGGCCGGTAATTTTCCGCCTTTTGCCGGGGCCCACTCTTGTAAATGCCTACCACTGTTGCTCTCCTCCAGTCTCCCGGCACAATTCCCTCTCTTAGTTACGTTTCATACAGCTCCGTCACCGGAGCCTTCAGGACCTCGGCCAGAGGCTGGACGATTGCTGGATGAATCCCGTCTGGACCTGCTGCTTTATTTCTATTCAACGTTTGCAACTCCGCGTACACTTCTTTTCCTACAGTAAGTTCGGGTATTGGAGGCGCCTGTGGGCCCTCCATTCTTTCCTCCAAACTATTTTCTGGTCGATATATGTTCTTGAAGAATTCCAAGAGCATGTCAGCCTTGTCTTCGTCGTTTAGAGCTAGTCGTCCCTGTGCTCCTTCCAAAGTTGCTACGCTCTCTCTCATACGTTTGTGAAATTGCACGTAGGCGTAGGATCGCTTTGGGTTTGTGCGGACCGACGCAGCTAACCGACGCTCGAAGGCATATTTCTCCACTCTTTGGATCTCTTGAGCCCTGTTCCTAGCCATCTTATAGCTATTCCATGCCCCCTGAGTTCTGAACAGCTTGTACGCCGCCCATCGTTGCCTACGAATAACTATGGCCTTGCGGACTTTTGACTTCCACCATGGGAGTAGATTTCTACTGCTTGCCACCGTCAGGGGTGCGAACTCATCTGTAAGTTCGAGTAGCCCCATCTTGATGGCCTCCCAAGGTTCCTCTACGGAGGCATTTGTGTGTCTTTGTGTCCACTGAATTCCCTCCGCCGCCTTCTTCAGCTCACCTATGTTGATTCTTCCATAGCGCCGACGTAACATGATTTCCTTCGGCGCCTTGCTTAGTCTTAGTGTGACCCTTAGGACTACATGATCACTTTTTCCAAGTAGCTCTTCCCACTTAATTTTCTTAACGTCCTGATGGTGCCGCGTTATGAATAAGTCAAGGAGAGACGGGTGCTGTCCACCTCTGTGTCTAGTGGCCTGTGTCACATGCTGCGTAAGTGCATGTAACTGGACCCACTGCAGAAACTTGTCGCCCGTTGATCCCCTTGGTGCGATCCCGCTTCCCCAGTTAATTTCGGGTAGGTTGAGATCCCCTAATAAGATGAACTCCTTTGTCTGTGCCAGCACCGCATCCAGCATTTGCAAGAGCTCAACGTCTTCCTCATCTGTGGCTAGCGGTGCCCTGTAGATATAGATAATGCATACTGAACGCCCCTCGATCTTAATAAAGCAGGATCTGACCTGTACATTACCGGAGACTAAGTTGAACGGAGCCTCCCAATGGCCTATGTCGGTCCGTATTAGAAGTGCCACTCCGCCCCCCTGTCTTCCATCCGTTCTATCCTGTCTGTAGGCAGCGTATCCCTGGCAGCGCATATCAGTATATGGCTTTATCCAAGTTTCCGTCAACGCAACGACATCAGACTCTGCGATCCTAGCCGTCAACTTCCCTCTTTTTCCCGGGAGACTGCAGGTGTTGATGTACCGTATTGACGGTTCCCTGGTCCTCGTTACTGACTTCATTGCTAATTCTAGGGCTAGGGTATCCTCGGGCGCAATCTCCGAGGTGATGCCCCGTCTTTTGCCTCTAAAGGTGTCGGCGGTGCAGCATCTTGCATATCGAGTGACACTCTGAGTTTCGTGGCTTTTTCCTTTTCACCCGTCGACCCGGTGTCAGGCTCGACATGCACAAAGGACGTTACCCCCTTTTGAGTAGCCGTACCGATGGGCCGGGATGGTCTTGCGACCACCTCAGCCCAACTGGTTTCCTCGGCTTTTCCCTCTGATACCTCCAACTTCTGTGGTTGCACCAGAGAGGACTTCTTGGGGGTCTCCCTTAGAATCGGGCTGGCTGGCTGCACGTTCTCAACACCAACCGGACTGAATTCCCTGTGAGTCCCCTTCTTTTTTGTCTTTCGAACTTCCTGATCTTTGGCTTTTTGTATACCGGAGCCTGAAGCCACCTTTGGTACCTGGATTACTCCTTGGGCCTTAGGTGTTGACTTCCCAAAAGGAGTCATCTCCAGTTTCGCTATATGTAGCTTCGGCCTCTTAAGATCAGGTGTGCCCGTTCTCAGCGAGACTGTGGCACTAGCCGGTTTGACAAATGCTGGGCTGTCAGGTATAACCCTAACCATTCCCTGCGTGTTGCCCTCAACTGCTTCCTCCCTGGACAGCAGCATATCCCTCCAGTAGACACTGTGGAATACAACTACCAGGGGTCGTGGCGGCGCTGGTTGTGCTCCACTCCATAGTCTTATTCGATGGCACTTGACTATTGGTGTCGTGGGAGGTAGGCCAGCCATCCTAAGAACCTCAGTCACATGCCGGCGGTTTTCCTCCTTCCTGATTCTACCGTCTTTTACGATGTTCTCCCTAAGGTAATGAAGTAGCAGTCTTCTACTTCTGTCTGCCATGACCTCAGTGTCACGCTTCATGCGTTGCACCTCAGCATCTAGGCGTTTGACCTACTCCTTGAGGGCTTCCACTTCCGTCAGGAGGCTTTTCCCCACATTGATGAATCCTGCTACCTCTTTGTCTTCTTTGCCCCGTTGGCTTGGGTTGCCTTTTTTATTTTTGTGCTCTGGCACCCGGTTTTCCTTTCCCTCTAGGCTATGGATCGAACTGGCGCTCTCTAGTCTTGGTTCCAGCTTCACGTTCGTGTCCCCTTTCCCTAGTTCGCCTCGAATTATACGCGAGCACTCACTTGCAAATGCGAAGCAATGGGCGCATATCCACTTGAGCGATGGGTACTTGATGTGCAGCTCGAAGTCTTTCTCTTCCAGCTTGGAGCACTTTTGATGAAACCAAATGCAACACTGGTCGCATTGAATTCCCTCATCTTGCACCAGGTCCGTGTATTCCTTGTTCCCACAGCTTACTGCCTGACCAATGAGATCAACCTCTGTCCCATTCATTTCGTCTCGAACACCAGTGGGACAATAACACACCTTTTGAACAGACACAAACGGTACACTAAGGCAAGTGCAGCAAACCCGCACACTAAAAGTTCCACAAAAACGGTACACTAGAAAAAGCGCCACAAAAAGATGTTCGCCGGTATCAGTTGCACTGACACCAACAAAAAACACCAAAAAGGACACCAAAAAGTATACTCAGTTTTTGAAGAGATTAAACTCTTCTGAAGAGAGTGAACTCTTCAAAAAGTACGCGTACCGAAATACTAATTACGATACGTTAGTTCGGCGAAATAACGTGTGTTATTCCACCAAACAATGCAAAAATGCTTAACTCTGAGAACAATTCGAAAATTCAAACCACGTGGCAACTCACAAGGTGTTCAGTTCAGTTCAGTTCAGTCTGCACAGGACAGGTAATGGCCACGGCCAATCGAGCGTCCAGAATTCCTTCGATGGTATGCACACCAGTTATGCACCCACCACTGCCGAGTGTATTTCGCCGAATCCCCGCTAAAAATGAGACGGAATCGGGAAATCTCATCGAACATCAACTGCGAGAGACATTATGCATCGTGAGCGTTCATTGAGACAGTATGCAATGAGAGAAAAAGCCGAATAAAACACGATCCAGAAGGACCACAGTGCTACTCGTCATCCACCTAGTTGATATACTCAAAGGCTCACTACAAGGAAATATCTGGTACCACTCGCAATCTAGGGCACCTTTGAAGAATTGGACTGTCTGCAGATCTGCCATTTCACCAGGCAGACCGTTCCAACTGTTCACAACCCTGTTGCTGAAGAAGTGCGATCTAGCCATCAACCTAGATCGGGCTTTTATCAACTTCTTTTCATGTCCCCTTGTTCTGGAGTCTACGGTCACTTGGAATAGACTATCTGGTCTAAGGCCAGAAAAGCCCTTCATTACCTTGAACGTTTCTATGAGATCCCCTCGACGTCTCCTCGTTTCCAACGAGAAAAGATTCAGGTCACAGAGTCTCTGCTCGTAAGTCTTACCCCTCTGCCGTTCAACCATTCGCGTAGCGAGACGTTGGACTTTCTCAAGGCAGGCGGCTTCCTTTTTGTAGAAGGGTGACCAAGCCTGCACTCTTCCTTCCAAGTGAGGTCGTACTATAGCCATGAAGATGGGTACGAATACCTCCGGCTTCCGGCAAGACAAAGCTGATCGCAGTCTAAAGAGCTCCCCACGAGCCTTTTGTGCGGCAGCGTTGCACTGCTCCGACCATTTGAAGTCACTTTTCATGATGATCCCCAAGTCTTTAACCCTACTGGCTGCCTCTACGGTGAACAGCCCTTGATCATGAGCGACAGTTGGGCTCTCTGTTGCCCTTGACAACAAATGGCTTTTTGAGCGTTTAGAGGTAAGTCCCATTTGTATGACCAGTTCAGGACGGTGCCTATTTCCCTGCCCAAGTCCGCCTTACCCTTAGATCAAACAATCTTCACATCATCCGAAAAAATAAAGCTGGGCGATTGAAGAGTGGATGCTGGGTTAAATAATAAATAACAAGAATAGGACCGGGCCTAGGACGGATCCCTGAGGTACACCACTGGTGACGTTCACCAAACTGGAGCACCTGTCCCCCACTTTGACATAAAGCGTCCTGTGGGAGAGGAAGTCCTCCGGCCATCTATATACTGGCCCACCTATACCGAAAGTCTCCATCTTGCGTAGCAAAAGACGATGATTAACGGAGTCGAACGCCTTTCTAAAGTCGAGGTAGCATACCTCAACTTGCTTACCTTCGTCCAGTCGTCGAGTTACTTCATCTAAGAAGCACAAGAGATTAGCCAGTCAAGATATATTTTTCAGCAATCCATGCTGGGCCGGGCTTGGCATGGAGTGCTGCAGTAATTGC
Organism: Fasciola hepatica; assembly: GCA_948099385.1. Taxonomy (NCBI): domain Eukaryota; kingdom Metazoa; phylum Platyhelminthes; class Trematoda; order Plagiorchiida; family Fasciolidae; genus Fasciola; species Fasciola hepatica. Next base: position 4,554,929 of record CANUEZ040000016.1, read on the forward strand.
CGGCAGATGTGGATACGGATGACCTCACGGAATTTGCGTAGGACGCTATTTAGACTTACTGGCCTGTAGTTCTGCATAGCCGACATAGGTCCGCTCTTATGTACTTCCACGAGTGCCGCGAATTTCCAGTCCTGAGGCAGCTTACTCTGGTCCAAAGTGGAACTGTACGGCCTGCATATCAGTGGCGCTATGATATCCGCCAACGGCTTGATGACAGCTGGATGGATGCCATCTAGACCCGCTAACTTGTGGCTGTTTATTTCCCGTAGGTACTTACGCAAGCTTTCTTTCGAGAGATTCAACTCTTTTAACTGGGGATCAGGATGCACCAGAGCCAGATCTACTCGTACCCCACTATCTATCCCATGTAGGCTACCAAAGTATTCTCCCAGGGCGTCTGCTTTGCCCTGGCCATCAGTGACAATACCGTGTTCACTAGTGGATACTGGACCAACGGCGTTCTTTGTTGGGCCTTTCTACTGCACATAGCTGCAGAATATTTTCGGCTGTTGCTTTACACACTGGGCTAGTTTGAAATCAAGTTCCAGCTTGGAAGTTCTCACAAGGCTCACGGTCTCGATCCTCACCTCTGCATATCGGTTCCAGGCTAGCTGACTGCCGGAAGCTCTGTGCTGGTTCCAGCCGCGGTTTCTACGTTTGATGGCCTTGGCTATTGCAGCTTTCCACAACATGGGTTTGCCCTCCCCACTCCTTCATTTCAAGGGTGCGAACTCTTCCTGTAGGGCAATCAGGGATCTCTCTAAGGCCTGCCAGCGCTCCTCGCCAATAGCCCACTCTATCGTGTCCCAGATAAAACCCATCACACTATTACGAGGCCTATCTATGTCCATACTACGGAAGTGCCTGGCCAGCCTTAAGGGTGCCTTGAGTTGCCACATGCATAGGACTATTTTGACACGCACACACGTGGTCACTCTTGCCCAGCGGCGCACATTAATGCAGTCCAGACACATCGTTGGGCAGGTTCGTTACTGCTAGGTCCAGCAAGGATGGAAAGCATCCAGTTCTATATGTGGTATTTCCCCTAATATGCTGGTGAAACGCGTTGACATGCGGCCATTCTAAGTAGGCTTCTCCTCCGATCCCGGCAAGCAGACCTCAGCCGTCCAGTAGATGTGCGGAAGATTGAAGTCACCCATTTTGAGGGTCTTTTGTGAGTCCTGGACTGGTTCAGTCAAAGCCAGCAGTAAACAAACATCCTATTCGCGGTTTGTACTTGGTGCCCTGTAGACACAGACAACGTTAACCTTTCTGCCTGGAAGGATGATCTTGACTGCGCACAACTGGACATGGCGGGTGAAGGTCTTGGCGGTTTGTATCTGACATAATGAGGAGGGCCAATCATCCACTAGGGCGGTCGATTTCTCCATCCTGCGTATGGACTGCAAAACCGTTACTTATTGGGCCTGACACATTGTGTTCTTCGGAAAACTACTTTTCCGTGACGGCAACTATTGATGCTTTGTGCTCTCCAGCGATTTTAGGGAGTTCCGTCCATTTGTTTCTTATACTACACGCGTTAGTATACAACACTACCGCGTTTGCGCCGTCACTTTTGTGTCTGTTATTATTCACTGCTTTATGTTTCTCGGGCGAAAAGCCAGAGATGATGAAACGTTTTTGCCTCGGTTGTCCCCATTGGCGCGCATGGCGCCGGCTGACTATCCAGAACTACTGACAACTCACAATACATACCCGTAGGAGATGCCATAGAGTCCAGACCGACAAGGATCTTGCTGTCATCCACTTCAGGACTATAATGCCAATTTTCGTTTTAAGCGCGAATTCACTTACTTATATTGAAGAACCCGCAAGCGGTGGGAACAGGCGATAGAGCCAGGTGATATGCTTGGCCGTAGCAATGGCATACACGGATAGCTTTGCAAAAGTGATGATAAAGTAAGTGGCGGGTAAATGACTGACAGGTGATGTTCATTTCGAAAGGGTGGATCGCACGATAACAACAGAGTTACAATGTTGCGGGTCTAGTGAATCTGAGACGAAAACCCGAAAGAGAACGTTGGAAATGGAAGAAACTTATTCAATTGACAAGCACGTTAGTACGGTTGGGTAGGTGAATATTGACGGAGTCAAATATGTACCAAATAAACAACACATCAAGCAAAAGACTGCCAGAGTGATGATGAAAGAAGTGGCTAGAATGAAATAAGTAAACGTTTAACGAGCCGATTACTTTGTGATAGGAGGACCTTGGAGTGTCAACGTGAAAATGGGAACTAGATGGTAGATGCATGTTACATGTTTAGCTAAGACAATAGCGTGTGGAGCAGTTTACGAAGGCGATGATAAAATAAATGAATAACCATTGGTGGTCACTTTCCAAGATGACTTACGTGATCAAGGTAAAACAAAGAGCACCTTGAAAAATGCGTCAGAGATTAGAAAATATGAAGAGAATTTGACGGCCAACAAAATCAGTATGGTAATATACTGGGATTGGAATGCAAGAGCCAATAGTTGTGGAGGTGGGGACACTTGGAATAGTTAGGACGAATTCGAGAATAATAATATAGTGGCATGTGATGCATTTTAGGGACTGAGTTCGATATCCAGGCTGCCTGGGGGCATGTGTTTCTTCTCTGAATGCTCGCAAAACATGTGGTTTTGCTCCAGTGTTTGGCGGCTGAAGTCAATGATGAGGTGGTTCATATTCTCGACTCGAACGCTGTGTAAGTTGGGGAGGTCTGGAAGGTAATATTGAATTTTGGTGTTCGGGATGCTCGCACTTGGACTTCATGTGCACTCAGAGTTAGCAATGCATGTGCGCGAGAACCTGGGTAATAGCAACTGGTTTAATTAGAAAACCGTTTATTAGATGGCGTCCGCGGATGACTGAAAACGGATTAGTTATGCGTGGTACAGCGCAGATTGACTATGTAAAGTCTAGTGCTGGCGACATTCGTTCCGCGTATCAATAAAGACTTGTCGGCAATAGCGGACATCAAGTGGTTAAACTTCAGAAAACGTACAGTGTTTTAAATCGTGATAAATTTTGGAACTGTGCCTCAACCCATCTAAAGTGCGTTCTGCATCGGGCTACTTTTATGCTTCTCAGTAGACAAACTACCGGAAAATCCTCTTGGGCTCAGAGGCCAGCCTGATTGGTTAGAGCGCATATTTTGCACACTGAACAAAATTCCCGCCCCTGAAAACCTCCGTGAAACCAAGGTTACCGACGGGCAAACATCAGCATGTAGTCGATTACTCGGTGCTATCCAAGGAGTTAGTTTAGTTCAAATGTTTTGGGGCTAGTGGTTCAGTCTGCTTTCCGACAGTCTTATTGCATGAAGTAACAACTTAGTGTTATCAATACCGATTCGCTCTGAGTACATCAAACAATTAAAAACTTGAATCTGGCGCACTAGGGACAGAATGAAAATTACGATCAATAGGGTGCATGTAAAATTCCTTGAAGGCATGCAAATCTTATTTCAAGAGTTCCCCTCATGTGGAACTTTAGGAGTATTGCCACTCCAACAGCAAATCAGATGTCATAGCCTCTTTACCGCCCTAATATTTTTCTATCACTCATCGGGGACCGTAAATATGTCATGGCCTGTTGAATAACAAACCGATAAATCCAGTTATGTCGACAAGTAAACTTGCTACACATGTAGCATATACTTCGGCGACAAGCGGTATCACACTTCCAACCAAAGATCAGTAAACCAACTGCAATACAACATATCGTTGCAGTCCAAACTACCACTCATCGTACGGCGTATTGAACTAAACGTTCCTTCTAACATAGATGCTTTTGTTCGACTACAGATTATTGGACACGACTGATGTTCCGCTTAGATCGGTCTCTTATTAACTAGCCAAACAACACCACCAATCCGACTGCGGGTGGAATACGTGGATTATGTTCGACCGCAATAATCTAATTCAAAGGGCATCATCCAGTTGTCAAATAGAGATGGATGATAACCACTACACACGCGGTGGTTCTCCCTTCCAACTTTCCCAGAGTGACTACTTTAGAAAACAATAAAGTTTGTTCTGGTAGGATGTACAAGAACTGCAATTATTGCGTGCACGACTATTTGCGCGTACGGTGTAACTTTTGACACACTTAGTGTTACTTCTTAATTAGCACTAGAAAGCCGAAAGAGTCCAAAGTGACAGTGGTAGGTTGTAAAAATTGAATTATTTGATTTTCGCAGTAGTTCTTTGTAGTAGGTGTAGATATATGGCGAGGATTTGGGTCCTCGCGGGACTTACTTTGGAATACAAAAGCCCTGTTTGGCATGACAGATGGACCCTTCGATTGAGCACATGATCTTTGTTAAACCATTTACTTTTGGAATACTGTGGAGGAATATCCGATAGGCACATCGTTGCTCTTTTTGAAAGGAAACTGAACAGCAGCAGCAGATGTGCTGAGGATTGATGAAGTTTATCCCGAAGAATAAGCATGATAAATGTAGGGCTGGTGGCGGTTTGCGGATGTAACCTCATGGGCGAAGGTACTGGCTAGTTGGCTGTAAGTAGTGGCTGGTATTTTGCACCTGAGATGTGATCCCCTGATGAATGCATGAGCCAAAATGGAGTGAAGGTTGGGCACGGATGAAGTTATAAATTTTGCTGGGAGTTGAAAGAGGTATAATAAGGTGGGGTTGAAAGCCAGCACAGTCGATAATCGATAGAAAATATTGAGAACAAGCAAAAGCAGGCATGTTTTCAGCAACGTACACAGAGAGAGAAAATTTTGCAATCAGTAACGATGACAACTGAGTGAATAGGTAAAGTAATTGACGTTGAAAGGCACTGAAAATTCTTTTGCTAATCTAACTCAACCAACGGCGCTCAGCGGCCGAAATTCACTAGATAAACAGACTGTAGATGCATGCGTGCTTCATGAACAAATAAAAATACTTCCGTCCAATAACAAGTATCAAAAGATTTACAAAAAGACAAGATGTGGCGTAAACAGTTCCACAAACCTCTTGCACTCTCCAAGAGCAGTTCGCTATTGAGAGCTTCCCTAGCGATTCCAGCCTTTCCAGACCGCTCCACGGTTATAGCTCCTAGCTCATATTAGTTCCTAAGACAGCTTGCTCTAACCGGGAGGACTGAATCTTCCAGCTTCAGAACAACGATTACCAAACCCTTCTGCTCGTTTTGCAACACACCCACATACCCAGTCCCCTCACGTTTCCAAGATGAATCCGTTGACAATTCCAATCACACTGGAATTTGCGGAGATAGGAACAAAAACTTAAATGACAGGGTCAGGTGAGGAAGAACATCGAGGCGAATACGTGCGTAACGATAGAGTAGAAGAAATTGAGCGCTGCAGTTATGGCACATAAGACAATGGGGTGCTCAAACAAGGAAGTTAGAAATTTGATGGAAACCTAAGTAAACTTCAAGGGCCCTTTCTTCACTTATGTACGGATTTATAAGTTGGACTATAGTTCGATTTGCGCGGCATTTGCTTTTGTTGGTCTTAAGAGTCTCAGGTGACACTATAGAACTGACATTATGGGTTAATCTGTTCAGTAAACCCGCTACATGACCGGAAAATGTCGGATCTAAGAGCATCCTTACGGATGAAGAAAATAAATCTGCTCTCTCTCAGTCTCAAAGAATACACCAAAACGTCCCCGTCAACTGGTTGCGAAAGCTTTTAGACCCTAACCACGAAGAAGTGGGGCACCTGATTTCCCAAGCTAGTTGTATATTTTCTCATTCCTCACTGCCAAGTCATCTGTTGACTTCCGCGTGGTTTCTTCAATTCTCGAGGAGGGCAGGAGGATAGGCCACGGTATGAAAGGCGTTAATTTGCTTCCCGCATTACATGCTCTAACCAAAGAGGTCAACTAGGGTGGATAAGCTGTGGAATAACGTTCTCCGAATTTATTCCCAATACTCGCTTTCCGACCTCAGCATTGCTTGCTCGTTCATTCCACCTGAGCTTAGCAAAACTACGCAGAAATCGATGGTCGAAACAGCTTATCCACCCTAGTTGACCTCTTTGGTTAGAGCATGTAATGCGGGAAGCAAATAAACGCCTTTCATACCGTGGCCTATCCTCCTGCCCTCCTCGAGAATTGAAGAAACCACGCGGAAGTCAACAGATGACTTGGCAGTGAGGAATGAGAAAATATACAACTAGCTTGGGAAATCAGGTGCCCCACTTCTTCGTGGTTAGGGTCTAAAAGCTTTCGCAACCAGTTGACGGGGACGTTTTGGTGTATTCTTTGAGACTGAGAGAGAGCAGATTTATTTTCTTCATCCGTAAGGATGCTCTTAGATCCGACATTTTCCGGTCATGTAGCGGGTTTACTGAACAGATTAACCCATAATGTCAGTTCTATAGTGTCACCTGAGACTCTTAAGACCAACAAAAGCAAATGCCGCGCAAATCGAACTATAGTCCAACTTATAAATCCGTACATAAGTGAAGAAAGGGCCCTTGAAGTTTACTTAGGTTTCCATCAAATTTCTAACTTCCTTGTTTGAGCACCCCATTGTCTTATGTGCCATAACTGCAGCGCTCAATTTCTTCTACTCTATCGTTACGCACGTATTCGCCTCGATGTTCTTCCTCACCTGACCCTGTCATTTAAGTTTTTGTTCCTATCTCCGCAAATTCCAGTGTGATTGGAATTGTCAACGGATTCATCTTGGAAACGTGAGAGGACTGGGTATGTGGGTGTGTTGCAAAACGAGCAGAAGGGTTTGGTAATCGTTGTTCTGAAGCTGGAAGATTCAGTCCTCCCGGTTAGAGCAAGCTGTCTTAGGAACTAATATGAGCTAGGAGCTATAACCGTGGAGCGGTCTGGAAAGGCTGGAATCGCTAGGGAAGCTCTCAATAGCGAACTGCTCTTGGAGAGTGCAAGAGGTTTGTGGAACTGTTTACGCCACATCTTGTCTTTTTGTAAATCTTTTGATACTTGTTATTGGACGGAAGTATTTTTATTTGTTCATGAAGCACGCATGCATCTACAGTCTGTTTATCTAGTGAATTTCGGCCGCTGAGCGCCGTTGGTTGAGTTAGATTAGCAAAAGAATTTTCAGTGCCTTTCAACGTCGATTACTTTACCTATTCACTCAGTTGTCATCGTTACTGATTGCAAAATTTTCTCTCTCTGTGTACGTTGCTGAAAACATGCCTGCTTTTGCTTGTTCTCAATATTTTCTATCGATTATCGACTGTGCTGGCTTTCAACCCCACCTTATTATACCTCTTTCAACTCCCAGCAAAATTTATAACTTCATCCGTGCCCAACCTTCACTCCATTTTTGGCTCATGCATTCATCAGGGGATCACATCTCAGGTGCAAAATACCAGCCACTACTTACAGCCAACTAGCCAGTACCTTCGCCCATGAGGTTACATCCGCAAACCGCCACCAGCCCTACCTTTATCATGCTTATTCTTCGGGATAAACTTCATCAATCCTCAGCACATCTGCTGCTGCTGTTCAGTTTCCTTTCAAAAAGAGCAACGATGTGCCTATCGGATATTCCTCCACAGTATTCCAAAAGTAAATGGTTTAACAAAGATCATGTGCTCAATCGAAGGGTCCATCTGTCATGCCAAACAGGGCTTTTGTATTCTAAAGTAAGTCCCGCGAGGACCCAAATCCTCGCCATATATCCACACCTACTACAAAGAACTACTGCGAAAATCAAATAATTCAATTTTTACAACCTACCACTGTCACTTTGGACTCTTTCGGCTTTCTAGTGCTAATTAAGAAGTAACACTAAGTGTGTCAAAAGTTACACCGTACGCGCAAATAGTCGTGCACGCAATAATTGCAGTTCTTGTACATCCTACCAGAACAAACTTTATTGTTTTCTAAAGTAGTCACTCTGGGAAAGTTGGAAGGGAGAACCACCGCGTGTGTAGTGGTTATCATCCATCTCTATTTGACAACTGGATGATGCCCTTTGAATTAGATTATTGCGGTCGAACATAATCCACGTATTCCACCCGCAGTCGGATTGGTGGTGTTGTTTGGCTAGTTAATAAGAGACCGATCTAAGCGGAACATCAGTCGTGTCCAATAATCTGTAGTCGAACAAAAGCATCTATGTTAGAAGGAACGTTTAGTTCAATACGCCGTACGATGAGTGGTAGTTTGGACTGCAACGATATGTTGTATTGCAGTTGGTTTACTGATCTTTGGTTGGAAGTGTGATACCGCTTGTCGCCGAAGTATATGCTACATGTGTAGCAAGTTTACTTGTCGACATAACTGGATTTATCGGTTTGTTATTCAACAGGCCATGACATATTTACGGTCCCCGATGAGTGATAGAAAAATATTAGGGCGGTAAAGAGGCTATGACATCTGATTTGCTGTTGGAGTGGCAATACTCCTAAAGTTCCACATGAGGGGAACTCTTGAAATAAGATTTGCATGCCTTCAAGGAATTTTACATGCACCCTATTGATCGTAATTTTCATTCTGTCCCTAGTGCGCCAGATTCAAGTTTTTAATTGTTTGATGTACTCAGAGCGAATCGGTATTGATAACACTAAGTTGTTACTTCATGCAATAAGACTGTCGGAAAGCAGACTGAACCACTAGCCCCAAAACATTTGAACTAAACTAACTCCTTGGATAGCACCGAGTAATCGACTACATGCTGATGTTTGCCCGTCGGTAACCTTGGTTTCACGGAGGTTTTCAGGGGCGGGAATTTTGTTCAGTGTGCAAAATATGCGCTCTAACCAATCAGGCTGGCCTCTGAGCCCAAGAGGATTTTCCGGTAGTTTGTCTACTGAGAAGCATAAAAGTAGCCCGATGCAGAACGCACTTTAGATGGGTTGAGGCACAGTTCCAAAATTTATCACGATTTAAAACACTGTACGTTTTCTGAAGTTTAACCACTTGATGTCCGCTATTGCCGACAAGTCTTTATTGATACGCGGAACGAATGTCGCCAGCACTAGACTTTACATAGTCAATCTGCGCTGTACCACGCATAACTAATCCGTTTTCAGTCATCCGCGGACGCCATCTAATAAACGGTTTTCTAATTAAACCAGTTGCTATTACCCAGGTTCTCGCGCACATGCATTGCTAACTCTGAGTGCACATGAAGTCCAAGTGCGAGCATCCCGAACACCAAAATTCAATATTACCTTCCAGACCTCCCCAACTTACACAGCGTTCGAGTCGAGAATATGAACCACCTCATCATTGACTTCAGCCGCCAAACACTGGAGCAAAACCACATGTTTTGCGAGCATTCAGAGAAGAAACACATGCCCCCAGGCAGCCTGGATATCGAACTCAGTCCCTAAAATGCATCACATGCCACTATATTATTATTCTCGAATTCGTCCTAACTATTCCAAGTGTCCCCACCTCCACAACTATTGGCTCTTGCATTCCAATCCCAGTATATTACCATACTGATTTTGTTGGCCGTCAAATTCTCTTCATATTTTCTAATCTCTGACGCATTTTTCAAGGTGCTCTTTGTTTTACCTTGATCACGTAAGTCATCTTGGAAAGTGACCACCAATGGTTATTCATTTATTTTATCATCGCCTTCGTAAACTGCTCCACACGCTATTGTCTTAGCTAAACATGTAACATGCATCTACCATCTAGTTCCCATTTTCACGTTGACACTCCAAGGTCCTCCTATCACAAAGTAATCGGCTCGTTAAACGTTTACTTATTTCATTCTAGCCACTTCTTTCATCATCACTCTGGCAGTCTTTTGCTTGATGTGTTGTTTATTTGGTACATATTTGACTCCGTCAATATTCACCTACCCAACCGTACTAACGTGCTTGTCAATTGAATAAGTTTCTTCCATTTCCAACGTTCTCTTTCGGGTTTTCGTCTCAGATTCACTAGACCCGCAACATTGTAACTCTGTTGTTATCATGCGATCCACCCTTTCGAAATGAACATCACCTGTCAGTCATTTACCCGCCACTTACTTTATCATCACTTTTGCAAAGCTATCCGTGTATGCCATTGCTACGGCCAAGCATATCACCTGGCTCTATCATCTGTCCCCGTTGTCATGTTCATACACTATGATCCACCTATTTTGGGGTAGTAAATTCGTTTAACTTCACCTGTCTCTACCCGGTCGCTTAATAATTCTTCCATCCTCACCCGGCGATCTCCCGCCAGATGTGTTGTTTATTTGGTATTTATTTGACCTCCTCGATATCCTACCATTTAATTACAACACTACGTTTGCCGACCGATTCCAAATTCGGTGAGTCATTCCTGTTCATCTTCTGATTATCAGTTCAAATCCTTTCCGTACTTAAAAATTTGCGGATCTTCTACACATCTACTCTGCAGAACTTCCCTCCTTCACACAGGTAAACGAAATATTTGTTGATTACTTATGACTCTCTGTTCGTTTATTTTCGCAACCTAACCTTGTGTTTAACTCTTCCAGGTGCTATCGTGATTGTCCATCTGAAATTTTTCTCACTCTATGGTGTCCACATATTCTCTCACTAAATCTGTAAAGTCGGATTCTGCCTCCACTTGTCACACGCAGCGCACTCTGCCCCGAGTTTTCCATAGTGAACGGTTATTTTATGGTTGATTGTTACTACCCTCTCTTTTGATTTGCTCTCTCAGTGCACCCAGTCAACATCATAGCTCTCGCCCGTTTGTCCCGCTGAGTGAGAATTGGCTCACGTCGCGTTACGACGATGCTTATTTATCATGCTACTGCTCCAACAAAGCACACAAACAACTTTTGGTTTGGTACCGAAAAAAATTTTAGGTCGATTTTGCCGTTGTTGTTCCTCTGGGCCCACCAGCACCGTCACACGCGGTCCTTATATTGGGATGGTCATAATGCTGCATAACATCTGTTGTAGCCGTTTTCATTGCGTCCTTCGCGTGGCGTTCTTATCCAGGTTGAGTTTTGGGGGTTCCGACTTCTAGCCTATTGGCAACGCCCAAATAAACAGTAATACGCGAGTTATGAATATTTTTGAAACATTACCCTATTTTGTCCCATCTGTGGTAGCTGCCGCTTGGAAAAACGATGGACATAGTACGGAGTATCTGCAGTCGTCAACCTGTCTGGTCGCTTCGAGTGTTCATGATTCAGTGAACGACCTTGCCCTGGGGCGCTGACCGTGTGAATCGGTACCGTTACTGAATGCATTATTTAGACCTCAATAAGGTTCTGTGAACCAAAAGCAACCTCTCTACTCCGCACTGCGGGACATCCTCTTATTGCTTGTTCACGTTCATACTTCGTGCCGGTATTTTACGTCATTCCAAAGTAGTAGAAATTTGGCACTGAAATTTAGTGGGCCTTTTCTCTGACCGCATTTGTTTGACGAGTAAAATGAAAAAACTGGTGACCTCCTTGGGCTTTAGCCTAACCAATTTTGCTCAGGTGTGCGCAGGTTGTGGCTTAGAAAGTACACATGTAGAGGGCTAGTTTAACATCGCTGATGGGTCGGGCGGTGAAAACCAGGCGGAACAAACATCGGAGGAATTTTCTGGAAAAATGTTGCGGCACGTGGAAAAACTCGCTGAATTCAGTGAGTACCATCAGAAGTGGAAATTTCCTCTTCATCTTCACTCTTTCTCTAAACGCTTTAAATTTTCTGGCCCTTTGCACGCGGTTCGCATTTTTTTGGCTCTTGGCCGTTCCTCGAAACTTGCCCTATTCCGCTCTTAGCAGCAGCCTGCTAATAAGCACAGCGAATTAGAATTTGTAAAGTCTTCATTTATTACTGTTCAATATTCAGATACCGCATCAGTTATCATGGACGCTCCTTTTTGCAGTGGATCTAACTTGGTGAAATTCGTTATCTTCTGGTTTGGAAGTTGCGAAAGTCCCTTCTGCATTGCGCTTAAAGACTCATTCCGGGCTGTTGCACATCATCCATAAACCAAGTCACCTCACTGGTGAAGCAGAAAAGATTGGTAATTAAAAACCTGTTCTCCTGGAATCCATGATAGGCTGGGCTTAGTATGGAGTATCTCACTAATTGCTGACAGGTGCGAGAGCGGATGACGTCTTCAGAAACTTTACACGGGTTGCCTCATAGGCATATCGGCCTGCAATTATGCAAAGCCGACCTTGGTTTACTTTCAATCATCCCGCTTCCTCCGGGCTTCTTCAGCCTTTAGCGCTCCCCTCCCTAGGTCCACCGTAGACTCGTTCATTCAGGTCGACCTACACGGAACCAGTGGTGGCCAAGGCCAACCGAGGACCCAGGTCTTTTTCGGCCTTGTGCAGTGGAGACTGCACTCGGCTTTGCGAGTTTGGTAAGTACTTCTTGCTGTTCAGCTTGACGGAATCTTCCACGGATCCAATTTTGTTGAAAAAGGAAAAAACGGAAACGTCTTCCCGCCTTCCAAGCGGGATAAAACCTTTACGTGAACCCCTCCTCAAATGTAAAATTCCTGCTCTTTGTCTGCAGGCAGCCTGGCACACATTTTTACTGTTCCTCATCCAACCCAAAATATTCTTCCGGGAGATCCTCCTCTCATTTATGGGCCAGAATCCTTTAGATGAATCCTTTTATTATCCATACTTGCCAGCTGTTCCGCCAGCCTGCCCCATAAACCAACTACCCTACTGCAGAAGTTCCCCCCACTTTTAGCCTTGGGCGCGCCTTCAATATTTCTATGCTACTTTTGGTTGTCCATTGGTCAAAAGCCCCCTCAAATATGTCTACGGTTCCATTCCGTAAAAGCCAGGAATTTCAAAGGCCTTTGTGAGTTCCCTACTGAGCGTTCTCTCCTATGAAGGAGATAGTCTCATATCTTGCAGTCTTTGGCCGCAGGTCCCTTCCCTCTGCCTCTCATCCATCGTAGTAGCCAGCAGCTGAACGTTTCTAGGTGCCCCATGACTTAAAATCAGATCAGATCAGGCCAGAGCACAGGAACGGCGGCCATTGCCAATGATAGTTCAGTTCGTTTTGCCTGCAAGCCCCCAGGTCTCAGCTTACTTCGACTTTCTGGGATCCTCTGTCTTTCAAGAGCTTGCAGCAGGACAAACTTCGGAGTTGCCGTCACAGAGGGAAGCAAAGAGTGACAACTCAATAGGGCGGGCCTTGGAAACTGGGTCTGCCGTTCCTGCAGCAGTCAAGATCTGCAGCTGTTGGCTGTCGTGAAATGGTAGGGAAAGCAAAGGTCGAGGGATATTAAGAGGTCTTTAGAGGCGGTACTTAGACAGACAGGAAGGGTCTGAAGAGAAGAAAGAAGAAGTAGGACAATCGGGAGGAGGAAAAAGAGAAACGCTGAGGCGGACTAGAACACCACAGCTGGGTTCAATTTGCTGCTTCACTGGTAGTCCGGGAAGGCACATGTCCACACAGCGTCCAGCTTCCTCATGAACACCGCAACAGCTTCACTTCCACCAGGGCCTCGGGAAGTTCACTCCAGTCGTTGATTATCCTGCGAGCAGACAACTGGGACATGGTAATTTTATTGGCCTCCGCTTGGCTAGTTTCCTCTGGTGTCAACGAAGAGCGGAGTTTCCGTCGCGGGTAGACAGCGGCCTGTTCGTGGCCGGCAACCCATTTGGTTGTTTCAATGCTTCAGTCAACCCCTTCGCGCCCTCATGCGCTCCAGCGAGAACAACCCAATCTCTGCTAGCCCTTCCTCGTACTGCAGCCCTCGTAGTTCAAATGCCGTTTTTCGAACCTTATCTAAACCTCCTCCTGAGAGAGGATGTCCGTTGGTAACTGCGAGACCCAGGCTTGGACTACGTACCCCAAGTGAGGTCGGACAGGGGTCTTATAAAGTGGCAGCAACACCCTAGTGTCTCTTGATGTGAGCTTTCTGTGCAGCTGGTACACGGCTCTGTTTGCCTTGTTTGCAGCCTGCAGACAACGCATCGGGGGCACAAAGTCACTTGGGAAAATCATGTCTAAGTCCCCGACCTCACACTTCTGGTCCAGTCGTCTCGCGCAGTCCGGGTTCAAACGCCGCATGCCGCTGATTCCCTCGGTGCCCCTAAGTGAACATTTTGCCAGGTTCAGAGGCGAGTCCCGTGCTGCTGACAACTGATAGAGTGTTTCTAGGTCTATTTGAACTTGATTAGATTCTAGGCTTACAGGAACCTTCACACCATCTGCAAACATGAGGCAGGGCGATCTTACAACCATCGGGAGGTCGTTCACATATATCAAGAACAGTGCTGGAGCCAGTACCGATCCCTGGGTGACCGCACTAGGTGCTGTCGCCATCAAAGACCTCGTGTCCTTAACATTAAAGTGAGATCTGCCATTAGTTGAATAAGCTTTTAACCATTCCATCAGCCCTACAACCACGCCAATCCCTTCCAGCTTATGCAGAAGCGACTTGTGGCTCGCATGATCAAAAGCCTCACCGAAGTCCAAATAGCACACTCCTACCTTCTCTCCCAGTGAAACCTTTTGGTTGCCTCACTAAAAAGCTTAGCATGTTGCTGAAGCAGGGCCTGCCCTTCCCAACGCCGCGCGCTTTGTCGGCCACGAGACTAGATGAATCACCAACGCATATCGGATTATTTTTCCCAGCACTTTCAGTACTACCGATAGCTGGTTAACTGGCCTTGTCCCTTAAACGTCCCTTGTAAATTGGCAAGACTTCTGCAGTTTGCCTTTCACTCGGTGGTTCATCCTCCGTGAGAGACTTGGTGAACAGTGTGTGTAAGGGCCCCGCCGGTGTCCTAGCCAGCAGCCTGAGGATAACCGGGTGGATTCCGTCAGGTCCCAGGGCTTTCCCCGTGTCGGGGGCGTCTAACACCAAAGATGCATTCTTTTCTGGAGGTTTGAGGTACACTTTCTGCCCCTTGAAAACCCATGCTTGCGTTCCACAAAATACTTGCGGACTTGTTTGCTTATCATTTTCTTCAAGCTTCTGCAAACAGTACCGTTTAGGCTAGCAGGCCTGTAGTTTTGCTCCTGTGAGCGCTGTCCACCCTTGTGGACAGTCACTGCTGCCGCCACCTTCCATTCGATGAGCATTGCATCCTGTTTACAGGTGGCACGAAGCATCCAAGAGACAAGCCCAATTACATCAGCAGACTATGGTCTTAGGTTGGATGGTTGGGGGCTATCTGGCTTAGCGGGCAGTTTATGTCCAGCCCCGCTAGTGTTATGCTCATCTCCTTCACCGTCGTAAACATGTATCCCATATCAGGCTCCCCACGGGTCTCTTGGAACCCTCCGATGCCCACAGTCCCCCGAAGTACACCAAGATATTATATTGTGCAACTACGCCCTGCACCCATCCACGCGGACTTCTCTCTCACCCCGCAAAATTACCGTCCTGACCCCCTCTCTCGGAGAGCTTTTAAACTGAGCATTGGAAAGATATCTCCTAGGGTTTTGCCTAACTGCCTTTGCGAATGCTAACTCAAAGTTCTTTCCGAGTTGCTTTTACCTTGGGAGCCAAGTTTCGGTATTCCGCAACTGCCGTCGTGTTCCCTCACTTCGGACTGCCTTGAACTTCTGGCAGCTCCTCTCTGGCTTCAAGATAGATTTTCCAACCACTGCTGTCCGCTAATCGTGCTTGTTCTTATGCGCGTTTTCCGGCAAGAGGGCGAAATTGTCCTGCTGCATCGGTAGATTTGGATTTATTCTATGCCACTAGTCTGCTGTAGTGGCACTGTTGTCACCCACACACCAGTCCAGCTGAGCTGCTTCCGTGTTTAGTCCGGCAGCATTAAGCATTCCAAAAGTCCTAACCCGTTTCTCCGCGTTTTTCGGATGCCTGAAGCCGTGCACGAAATTGATCAACACGTGGTCACTCTTGCCGGGTGTGGATGAATGCCTGGCCCATCTATGTAGCCTTCATGTTTCGAGATCACCGAGATCTAGAAGAGATGGCTGTCTTCCCGTTCAGTATACAGCGTTTTCCTTTGTGTTAAAATAAGGTTCTCTCGTGAGGCCGCTGGACGGAGTTCTTCTCCAGTGTGCCGCGAACATGACTTCTCCTATCTCATTCCAACCCTGGCACGCTTAAATCCCCAACAATCGGTTTCGCATCGGCTCCCAGTCTTAACTATTCTGGTGCCCATGTGGGTTCTGCATCATCATTGGCTTCCGAGTTCGGACCTCTACACACGTAGTAGCAGTTTTTCCCACGAGTATTTTGAACCTTCCACCTCAGTTCCTTTCATTTCAGTTCAGTTAAGTTCATTTCGCTGAAGACTTTGTATGGCTGAAGCCAGTCATGTCTCCGGATAGCTGTGTTGTCCTTGCGGTTCCTTAGATACCGATACTACTTTTGTGAGACGGGTGCAGGTACCCGCATATCTAGAAGTAAAGCTCCTGCTAAGTCAAGATTTCTCCTGTTTATTACAGCTGAAACTGCTTTGCGACGGAAATATTGCGGTGGTCGAAACGCGCACGCTGCTTGAAGGTCATGAACTAGCACCTCCTCTGCCCCGAGGAAAAAAGTTACGGAGGTTAAAATTTAAGACAGGAGGAAAATGAGAAAGCATCAGCAGAATTGTTGTGGACAAACTCGGTAAATTGATGGAGCAATGACGAAGTTTGGAGGCGAAAAGACAAAAAACGAAGAAAGGCCGGAGAGAGGTTGACAGAAAAATTACAGTGCCAACAAAGATTTTGAGGACAAGAGATATGAATAGAGATCGAAAGTGTAGTGTCTATCTATCTGCCAGTTTCAGCGAACACACTATCTCAACAGTGACCCAGTCAACGTTTGGAATCCACGATCTCTCCCATGGCTACCACTTTTGTCGGGGGCCAGTTTCAATAGCCTAAAACTCCTATGGTGGACTTTCCTCACAAGCTATCAAGGACTATCTCCTTCGTTAGCTTCACTGGGTCTCTTCTGGTATCCGCACGATAGCTGGAGATCAGTGGCAATGGAGTCAACCTCTGAAGATGAACACTGCAAAAGGGGATTTTGCAGGCTGTTGTCTGGCCTCATCTACGGCTCCTGCGCTCTAGCAAGAACAAATACAGTTTTGCTGGTCTCCGCTGGTAGACAGATATTGCACCACCAGGTGAAGTCTCTTTGAGCCTGTTCTAGCAGCTCAGTGCCACTCACCAAGAAGGGCCACCGCGCCCGGAGACAGTGTCCAGGTTGCGGCTGAAAGAACACCTTGTAAAACGGCAATTTAACCTCGAGTTCTCCAGAAGCTGCGATTTTCTTGGGCTAGAGAGGTTCTCAAGGGGCTTGTAACTGCATGCATGGCGTGGTGATTCAGATCGAAAGTTTCCCTATGAGGTTAGACCAGGGTTCTTTGCCATCTTCACCTTCGTTACTTCAGTGTCCGTCGGGCTCTCCGGGATACTGATCGGTTGGTGTCTTACTGTCTAACAAGTGAACGCACTTGCTGAAATCTAGCAGTAAGCCCCAGACTTCTGACAGAGGGTTCTTTCGTTCGGATCCCTGAGCATGGTGTGTGGCCACGGACCGTACCATCCCTAAAAGCAAACCAGGGACGTCTTAGTTCCGTTACCAAACGGTTTATGAAGACGAAAATATAGACGCGAGGACGAAGCCCCGAGATAAATCACTTGGCAGTCACCTTTCCTGAAATATGCCTTCCTCCACCTTGACTAGAAAAGTCCCCCCACAGGATTGACCCATGGATGCACCCAGTAGTTTTCGGAGACAAGCCAGTGGCATTTAGCCTCATCGGCAACAAAAGCTGATGGACGGAGTCAATGGCCCTCTAGAGCTCTAGATATAAGACCTCCATCCTTCCCCCTGGTCTAACCCTCGGGTAACCTCGTCCATGAAACAAATGTGGTTTGACACGCAGGACCTCTGACGAACGGAAACATGCTAACGTTTCACGATCAACCTGCGAGCGGTCACGTGGTTGGCAATCCTGTGTCGCGATACCTAATCCATCGCGTATACCAACACCACGGTTAAGCTCGGGGACCTGTAGTTGAGACACGTTTCCCTACCTTGAACATTCGCGGGCTGGGGTGCCCACCACCCTGAATCAATCCTGGTGCATGCGAGCATCATCGGGGGTGTTTTGAGTAGTGTAGCTAGTGAACGTGGCAGCAGCTATACCAGAAGCTAGACGGTTGCAGGATGGATACTATCGTGCACCAGTGCCTTAGCACTCACAAAGCTACTTAGAAACTTGGGCACACCACCGGCTGTAATAGCTTCCTTTGACGTTTGAGGAGCGGACCAGTGATGATTAGCTGAAAGCTTGAGGTCTTATTATCTCGTCTATACGATCGCCGGAAGTGAAGCCGGGGTAATTTGGCCTTATCAAAATTGTCGATTGCTGCCGGATATTGAGAATCTCCTACTTTTCCAAAGGCCGCTGTTACCGCCTCGCCAGCGTACACCTAGTTGTGATTTTGAGTCAAAGGAATGGCCACGATAGCAGTGCGTGGCCAGTTCGTACAAATCCCAAAACAAGAACAAGATTCATGGGCAGTTTCTGCGGTGCCAAGCTGGAAATCACAAAACACAAATACGCACAAATCTCAAGTATGCAGTTGGATAGAAATAACAGTACAATTCAAAGGCTCAAAGCCCCACAGTCCAGGCTTGATGGTGAGAAGCTGTCCAAGCCAAATTCGAATACTTCGGGCGAGCAGACAAAAGCGCGAAATCGTTTAACATGGACGAACTTATCAAGGCAATGCCAAATACAGCTACTTTCACGAAGCACTTTGAACATTCGGAAGGATCTTCAGTGTACGCCCTTTACAGTAATAGCGTCCGGTTCATTTTGTCGTTTCTGGCTACTTTCTCCCCTTTCTTCCTTCTGAATTTGTTCTAAATCTTACCCGACCCACATACTTCTGATAAATACTGGGGCTGACGTCTACCATCACGGCCACTTCGGTCAGTGGCTTTTCTGCTTTTTTCTCCTGGATGGCTTCTCGGACCAGTGTGGTCCAGTACGACCTGGTGTCTCTGGAACGAGCCTTACTAAGAAAGGGTTATTCCGTGAGTTGGTAGGAGGAGGTTATCCCTAATGTTTTCCCGTTGCCGCTGCACAAATGTTTCATCTGTTCAGCTTCCTATTTGATATCCGCCTCACGTCAGTTCAACACTATCTAGTCGACCAGGTGATACCTTTGCCTCTCTTTGTCCGAAGACTCCAGATTACCCGAAATATATGCCAATTAGAGTGCCCCATGATCCCTTTTCCCCAGCAAAACCTCAACCTGAGGGTCTGAAAGGCTCTGTGGGTATCCCGTGATCACTAAGGACAGAGTCGATGGACGATGCTCTCGCCTTCATCTGGCCTCCTCGACACAACGCTGCTTCAGGTATTTGCCATGTGGCCCAGCAGACTGTGGCCCAATGATTCTATAAGAGTAGGTTTATCTACCCCGACTCCCCTCAGTAGGTGGTTGGCTGCCAGTAAAACCATCTTTCAAGCTCACGAGCAGCTTCAGGTATTTCGCTGACCGGTCATAATCTTGCGCCGCAGAAAACGGGCTGCGGCACACACCGACAGGTCTCAGTGGACAACAACGACAGCACTTTATTTCGGATAAAACCGACGCGAGCTTGGCTGTGCAACGAAGTAGCACAAATGAGTTCACTCTGCGGAGCCTTGTATTTTCATTGAGATATATGCACTAAAAGAGTGGGAAGGTTTCAGTGGTCTCATAAATAAGTTGCCGGCAAAATTAAAAGACAAGTTCGGATGGTTATATCACCAAGGGATTGATGTAGTCAGCTGGGTGATCGGAGTAAGTATGATAGCATAGTAGCAACAAAAGTATCATCGAGAATTGGGATAGCGTGGAATTACTTTTACAAAAGTGAGTTTCCTAACGAAAATCTTTCAAAAAAAACGCTGAAGAATCATTTGGAAAGTTAATGGTGGCTACCATGGTATTTTCGAGCAAGTGGCTCCCATATGTCAGAAATAGAGAAGTGATATTTTGAAGAAGTTTTGAGATATGTAGTGAGGAAAAAAGAGCTCAGATAGTATGAAGAAACCAATGACACTGTATATGGATGCCCGATTTTTAAGGAAGGATCATAGAAGTACTACTGGCAATTAGGTGTGGCGTGTATGCTCAGTCATGGAAATTTGGTTGGATGGATGAGCAGAAGTTGGCGAGTGAGTGTGAAGAGATTCAAATGACGGAATTGTATCCGTGAATCGGAGCCCATTGTGAGGCGAGGGCTAGTTTATAACGCAGTAGACATGGACACTCAAAATACGATGATCTGATGGAGCAACACATAAGTTGAGCTCCGGTGAAGCTGTCAAAAATTGGACGGGTGCGTGGTGTATTACACAAGAGAGACAGTACGACATGGGCAGCATGGTTCAGATGCATGGGTGACGTCTGTAAATAAGATTCTCTCCCAAAGAATGAAAAGAGATAAGAGACAAGCTCTGTTTGGTTTGATATGTATTCTAGCTGTCCTGTTGAGTAGACTCCTGATGGGAATACAAAGAGGGCAATGATCGGAGCCGGCGAGCAGGAGCCTGCTGTCTTCCAGGACAGCCTGAAAAGAGGGTGATGTGCTATTGTAGGAGTGTTAACATTTATTCAACGATTAAGTCTTCAGAAAATGTGAACAAATAAGCGACTGGCTATGCAGTCACAGGTTCAGCATGATGCTTTGTGAGTATAATATACGCTTGTAGAAATCCTCTTCAATTATTGTTACTTGTTTGCAATAATGAGGCCACTAGATTTATTCTTATTAGCCCTCGAACAAATACGGCACACACCAACCGCCACTTCTGAGCTGTTGCTTGAATTTCGCTGATGTGTGTCACGGTGCCCTTTTGCTTTGGCCTATGACCCCGTGACGGTCGTATCCGAAGGTTTATTTAACTTTGCTTTGGTTCTAGTCGTTGAACGTTGTGGCTGTGCAGTTGAAACTTCTCTATAGTTTTCATGCGCATAATTTGGTAATCTAGTACCGTAGAGCCTGCGACTCAGTCTTGTTCCGACTCTAGGATTCGTTAATTTAGCTATTCGTTACTCACTGTAGGAATGACGTTACAGGGAGAGGTCAGCTTGTGTCACATTAGTTGATCACTGGATGAGGGATCAAATAGTGGCT
Organism: Fasciola hepatica; assembly: GCA_948099385.1. Taxonomy (NCBI): domain Eukaryota; kingdom Metazoa; phylum Platyhelminthes; class Trematoda; order Plagiorchiida; family Fasciolidae; genus Fasciola; species Fasciola hepatica. The sequence goes on from CANUEZ040000016.1 coordinate 4,575,931, forward strand.
TGTGATGTTGACGGATGAGTGAAGTGAGGCGTAGATGACGGTAATGTTCGGGAAGATCAAGCGCAGTTATACGGATTGAGCAGTGAAAGAAAAATTTCAAGGTTTATTCGAGGGTTATGATACTCGTAATGAAGTGATCAGAACAAAGATCTTTGTATCTCTCAGGATACACAATCTAACAACTCCACCATTTCGAGCGAAACTGTTGTGGGGATCCATTCTGATAGATAATAGAGAGGACAGTGAAGGACCTTACTGGCGATAGAAGACGACCGTGCATTTTTCCGCGCAGAGTGGGAAAACATTCATACTTCTACCTGGAACGTGATTGGCCATTTGGATAGGTTTTGTACCGATGGAAGAAGTGTGTATGCTCGTAGATGAGGCTGAAAGTGCGATTGAAAATGAAGGTTGTTGGAGGAAACTACGGGAAGCAGCAATGCGAGTCTTGGGAGTGTCTTTCTATCCACAACGAGAGCTAGCGGGTGGAGTAGGTTTTGCACCAGTGGCCAAAACTGGAAACCATTTTTGGAAATCGAAGGCTTCATTCGTAGGCTTAACTGAGTCCGCACCAATCGCATACTTACTACAAGCTAGATGCTCGCCGGCGAAAGCTGTCAATCTGGCCTCACCTCACACCGTTGGCACAAGCTCTGGTGGACGCGGTCTCTGCAAGCGGTGCACAGCTTTGCAGGTTAGCGAAGGATGGCGGGGGTGAAGGCCAGTGGCACCAGCGATTGGATGACAAGCGAGTAACGAGTTGTTAACGAGATGCACAATCAAGGATAGTGAACGGCATAGTGCCCGGAGTAATGAGACCTCGTTTAGCGACAGACATGCCTAGATGAAGAACTGGAAAAGGAAAAAGCAAAACGTATTCTCGGTGGACTGGTCGCAGCTGATTTCGCTGATGGTGATATCCACAAAGCAGGTCTCTAGAGCGAGGTGAGAGAAGTTAAGGCAGGATAATATGTCGAGTTAAAGAGCTACGAAATTGGTAGCGTTCATAAAACAAAGAGAAACATTCGGCTTCAACGTCGCATTCGTAAAAAAGAGATAAAAATAAGGGGAGGAGGTATCGTCACTTTTGTGAAATCGTCTCAAACAGGGTAAAAACATGAGCAGGCAGTAGGATCATTAATTGTCGGGCATATAACAAAGCGGAGGAATTAGAGTGATCCTGACAGTGAGGTCAAGAAGGCTGATGAGGAAGAAGAAAATAAGGTTATGCCATAGGTTCACTCAGGTTACCGAAGAAAGGTGGCATGATTTCTCGATGGAGAAGAGAGATCCGTTTTGGGAAACATGCATAAAACTTTGGAAGAGGTTACCACTGGTCTTAAGGGAAAGCCATTTAAAAATCTGCTAACCAATGCGACTAATACTAAAGAAATGAAGGTAAAACATTTAGATTCAGGTTTAGGGACTGCTTTGCCACGGTTTCATCCCGGTCGAGCCTACGCTGGAGACTTCCACTACTGATTATCATAAAAGCAGGCAATCATGGGAGGGGAAAGCAGGCTTATAGACTACGGGTTGTGAAGATATAAGGCAAAGGTTTGAGCTAAGCGCGACTCCGTCGTTGTTGGTACAGCAGCAGGTCATGGGGAGTTTGATTGTTGCTGCAAGGCTGAGCTTTAGATATTCCTGAGTCCGGATTTCTGCCCCAAAAATCTAATTTCCCCTCTGTCCGTCTCGTTTTCTGGACGGAGCCTCTTCGTTACAAATTTATGTTTGCCTTCTTGCGCAATTCACAGGCTGAATATTAAAGCCCATTTCCACGTCCATTCTAAAACTGCAGTTTCTCTCCCATGTTCGGTTCACAGCTTAAGTACTTGAGGCACAAATACAAGGTTCTTATTTGCTGCTTACTTACCCATCGCCCCTAGGGGGAGTACAGTGGCCACTAGAAAAAATGCTGACGGCGGTAATGTTTTTGCGGTTGGGTGAGTGGTTAGTCTGTAGTCGGAAAGCGAAATTCGAGCTTGCCGTCGGCGGAGATGACCATCTCAAGACCTGCCTACGTGGTCATAACCTCCACCAGTCAAGACCAGCAGATAGCCTTCCTAAAGTCAGAGGGTTAGAAAGAAGCCACGTCGGCAGTGGCAAATCAAAGAAGAAAGAAGAAAAGAAGGAGAACAAAAGTGTTCAATCGGAGATCAACTGGTGATCGGTGAAGGGAGTTATGAATTTTGGTCCAGGAGGGTCCTGAAAACAGCTGAAGTTCGGGCGGCCACCGAATTCCCCTAGGGCTGGTTTCAGGGTTGCACCATGTGAAGTGATAAATACTCTGGCATGAAACCACGGTAGGCTCATGTTTTGGCCACAGTGAGCTCATGGTCCCTTGGAGCCGTGTTGCCGCTGTGTCGTAAGAGCGGAGCATGGCTGGGATACTCCCTGTACCTTCCCGAATGCTCTGATTAGGCCCTATTTTATACTCCTCTGTTCCATCGGGAAGAAATTCGTACACTCCAGTATGGCTAATTACGGCAGACGTCCGGGTTCAGCCAGGGTTGAATCAAGGGCTGCAAAGGCAGGTAGCCAAAAACTCAAGTTTCCTGCACGGGTAGGGTACAGAGATCCCCAGAGCTGCAATAATAGAATAAAAAAGATACATGAGTTAGAGCAACTCCATCCACTCACATTTTGCTGGTCGCAGTTTACAAACGTGGACCACCACGTGGACAATCCCGTCAGTGTTAAGCGCCCAAGAAAGAAGATGCAGAGAATTACTAGGTAAAGCAAAAATGTTGAGGTGTTTTCACGACAAAACGACCGGGCTAATCGCCTTTGGATCTTCTTCAGTATCTGTATATCTCTGGGTAGGCCTGGATACAGTTCCCCGAGTAAGGCCGCAGGAGAGTCCTGTACAGTGGGAGAAGCAGGGATTGTTTTCCGGAATCCCAATGTTCGATGGAGCTTGCTGAGCTCCTTAGAAGCGATTTCAACACCTTTTTGCATGGAGTTCTAAGATAAAAATAAGCCCTGACTGAACCTTTTGCCGGTACAGGCAGTGCTCCAACCTCGGTTCTCAGAACTCAGACTGCGAAGCACCGTTTATCGACCAGGTGCATATATCCATAATTTTTTTGCGGTAAGTCACAATCCAAAACTCTTCTCTGTATTTCGTGCACTTTTATTTCGATTGTTCCGTCGTCGACTATGCCTACGTTTTCACATAGACAGCGAACTCGATGCAAAGGATGTCCACGCTGTTTTCTGTGTCAGTTATATGAACAATGAATAACAAAGTTCCGGGGCTCACCTATACGGTAGTTCACTTTCCATGTGTTCAGTCGTAGACAAACTGCTTCCTGTTCTAACTAGGAAAGTCGCGCTACACGGAAAACCCCTGGCCAGTGTCACTGCTTGCTGCGATTGTCTTAATCTTCACAGTTCCTCCATAAGCAGACAAAGCTTCATCAAGTCCAGATCCCTCCAAAAATTCGAAAAATGACCGCAACTTGTGCCCGAATCTCAGTTCTCTTGGTCAACTCCCTCGGAAAGAAAGGGAGGTCAGACAGATACGAACACTCCTGCTCGAAAAAGTGCTGGACTCATGAGTTCGATCTTATTGATTTAAATTCGAAACCGTTCGGTCCCAAACCGACTGTCCCGTGACCTGTGGCGCTGGGGAGGTTAGAATAACTCGCCAGCAGCTCTCACCGTTACATCCATCGTTTTTCTTGCTTGGGATTTCACAGCCGAGGTGAACCTCTCTTCGGACAAGACCCCGGCTTCTAGTGGGGCTTTGAACAGTCTAGTCCTACCACTCCCGGTGCTAGCGGTTTCAGTGACACGGAATAAAGACCGAGGTATCGTTTTGACTAATCACATGACGCTGTCGGTGACTTCGCCTTCCCCTATATAGTGGTCCCTCATCTCAACCATGAACAAGGAAGGAACTTACAGGCGCATCCAACCCCAGGTCTCCCGGTAAACCTTTTTGAAAAACCTGCAGTAGTAGTCAACTCTTGCTTGGCCCGTGGTCGTGGCACGTCCGTGCCCGTCAGTAACTCCACTAACTCACCTCACAGGCCATTCATCGGCTGCACACATCCTAGCAAGCCTCTGGGTTTGCTTTCGCATTCCCGGCTGGGGTGGCTTCACGGACACTGTAACATGCACTCTGATGAACCTTGGCTCATTTTCTAGACGTCAAAGGCTGGAGTGGGGTGCGAAGATTTGTACCCTGGACTCTTCCATGCCGTTTGCTTTCTGCGGTCTACATTTCAAGCTAGACTTCTCTGCAGAGGTGGTACATCCGCCCCAAGGACCCTCTGAATCGAGAGACCTCAGCCGGTAACTTTATGACGCTAAACTTTCTCTTCCACGGAGCTCGGACCGTTCATGCTGTCAAGTCACCTTCGGAGGTTAACAAAACAGCACCATGTGGACCCTCGTTGTTTATCCTGGAACGAGCCTTTACTATTTTACCCGACATCAGTATGCCCAAAATTTCCGTAACGGGAGCGGGCCGCCACACGATTGCCGCCCAAAGGGGGCCTCAGTTTCTTTTCGTTATTAAATTTGGGTACCTTGTTATCCTGGGTTCAGGCTTTGACGTTGCTACCCTGTCTTCCACCCTGTCCCTTGATCGACAGGTATGACGAAAGCTTCGTCTTGCACCAGGGCTTTATATCGGAGCACGAGACTGGCGGCCGAGGCAAATTATAGTCCAGTTTATGGCAACTGCGAGCTTCCGGCTCTCACCTTTGCCTCGACTTACTGGGGTCCTTTGTCTTTTAGTATCCGGGAGCAGGAATCATATCGAGATTGCCTTCCAAGGCAGTAGCAACGGGCAGTACTTCAGTAGGGTGGACACCAGCAATCAGTGGGCTCACTCTTCATGCAGTGGTCAGCTATCAGCTCCAGTGAAATGGATATGGGTAGACGAAGAACCATTTAGGAAAAGCATTCAGGTAAACTGAAAAAGACTGAGATTGGAAGGGAGAGAACTCTGAAATGGGGAGAAACACCACAGCTGGGCTCATATTTCTGTCTTACGGGCAGTCCGGAAAGGCATGTGTCCACTTTTCGTCCAGCCTCCCCTTGAACATTGCCACTGTTCGTTTCCGTCGCCGCCCCGGGAAGTTTACTATTGTTGGTATTTACCTCGCAAGCACATGAATAGGCTCCAATAGTCTTGCTGTTCTTAAGCTTCACTGGATTCAGGTTGCGTCCGTGGGGGTGGACTTTCCGGTACGCATATACGCTGACTTCTCCTAAGCTGACAACCCATTTTATTTTTCCGCCGTTTCAGCCAACTCCCTTCACTCTCCCCTGCTCTTCAGCAAGGTCGAACATAGCTCTGCCAGCCTGTCCTCATACTACAACTCTCGCAGTTCTAAAACCATTTTCATGAACATTCCCTGGACCTACTTCAGGGACAGTGTCCCGAACTAACCGCGGAGACCATGTATGGACTACACATTCAGTTGAGTCGGACAGGGGTAGTGTATAGTGGGGGAGGCACCTACGGCATCTAGATCCGAGTGTTCTGCTTAGCTGGTGCATGATTCTGTTCACCTTGTTAGCATCTTGCAGGTAATGTACCGTGGGTTTAAAAACGCCTAGGACAAACATACTTAAGTCCCTCACCCCGCTTCTCTGAGCCTGTTCTTCCATGTTGTCCTGGTTGAAATAACACACTCCGCCAGGCTTCCGGCTGTCAGATGTAAGAAGTTTACCGTTCTCGGAGGCAAGTCCCACAATACCGTCCCCTGGTAGAAGGTATATGGTTCTAATTGAATCTTACTAGATTCTGGGCATCACAGAAACTTTACACACTTACAAATGAGGCAAGACGATCCCAAAGCCCGCGTTAAGTCTTTAACATAGACCAGGAGCGGTATGGGATCCACTGTCCATCTTTGAGGGACTCCGCTAACTACTGTCGCCATGAGGGACGTCACGTCTTCAACTTTGACACAAAATTGACGGTCCTCTAGGTAGGTTTTCACCATCCCGTTAGCCCAGTGATTACGTTCATCTTTCCCGGCTCATCCAGGAGCAACTCACTCTCAGACGCTCTGCGGAAATCCAGATAGCATGCCTCTACCCTCTTGCTGGTCCAACCTCCTAGATGCCCTATCAAAAATCCTAGTAGAATGCTGAGGCAGGACCTGCCACTCCTCCGCACGCTATTAATCGGAAATTAGGTTATTTTCCTCCAGGTTTCTCGCTGAAGCCTCTGTGATCGTTTTTGTACCTTCAGTGCTATCGATATCGGAATAGGTTCACCCTGTGTGACCTCATGGGGGCTGTGCAGGTTGGCCAGTTACCTTCTGCAGCGTTAGTCTCCCAAAAATGACGCCAGCTACTGCCTTCAATGAGTCTCGCCATGCTAAATGTTTCGGATACGACACATCATAGAAGCTATGATGTTCGGCTCCGCGAAAAGTCGAAAAACAGTGAGTGCCATTTATTATTTCAGTCCCCAGAACAAACGACGGCCAGGTTGCGTAATCAGTTGGAAAATCGTCGCCAGCGCCAATTTGTTTACAAAAATTAAAATAAAAGCGGACACCACGACATTCCAAAGTGGGGTTTGGGCCGGCAATGCCTCAGAACCACAAACGCATTATCCACCTGCAAAGCCGGCTGCTAAACGGCCCCACAGTCAGCTAGTAAAGGCCCCGGCAACGAAGTCTTGGAAACCCTCATTGTGCAGGTCGGTATGAATTTGAACAGCTCCATTTTTCTAATTCACTACCTTAACAGGTGACTTTGCCCTATGCCGTCAAATTCCGCTTCCACTAAAGAAGCCACATCAGTTTATCTATGGTCAGCCTGATGCCATCACAGACCTGAACAACCGAGCCTAAAGCCCCAAGCCAGAATGTCGTGGACAGTTATTGCGCACAGGGCTAAAAAGACGAATGGCCTACGGACGTGGTTGATAAATACCGTCACGAACCGAGTGGTGCTCGGCTAGCAGTTAGAAAACCAATTTCGATCCATGGAGATGTTTATGCGAACCTGAAGAGCAGAGAGTATAAGGCGGGAGACTATCAGTGGGGACTCACAGGAGAGTGAGCCATAGTGGCGGTCGAACCGGGAGCAGCTTGGTCTTGAGTGATAAAACGTAGTTTATGAGTGGGGTGGCCATAAGGATGATGATTGCTAGAAAGGAGTGCAATATCACGGGGCAGTCCTGGAGCCTAAAAAGACCAAAAGGTTGTCTACCGTTGGCACTCTGCCCTGACCTAAAGGTAGCTCTACTATTCAGCGTGTTAAGATAATCAATGTCTGCCACACTGTACCACGTATCCAAGGGCTGGCAAACCGGCAGGGCTCTCTGTACGTTAATTCGAGCAACTCGTAGCCAACTCAAAAGAAACCCAAAACCCATGCATCAGTCCTGGCCACATTCCGCCCCAAAAGGGCATCCAGAGTCTCAGTGAGAGTCGCTTGAATACTCGAGGCCTGAGTCGGCCCTTTTACTGCGGACTACTGGTCGGGTACACTCAACTCATGAAAGGTCGGACAACCTGGTAGCCCATTTAATGAATTGCATAGTTTGCATTCGTTTGACCTCTCGGGCTGTCGGCTTGCCATGCGCATGTTAACCAAAGACTGGATTCGATTACAGTCGTTCCCTTCAACTTTAGCCGACATTGACTTCATTCGCTACAGCCTGCAACTCTCGCGTACGATACATCCAAGACGGCTGTTGGCAATGCAGGCTTGACGACTTATGAGCTCCGCCAAGTCCTCGAACGTAGATTGTCTCCCAGGCATATTTATTTTCTCAGCTCCCTCTGTCCACTGATTCTGTAAATCAGTGGGTAGGCATCGAACAATACATTCCTGTGTGTGCGAAGCATTCAGAACAGCCTGGTATTCCTAATGGTCGAGGGCTACGCTGCAATTCTGCGTTTGTCACCGAACATGACGGTACTTCAGCTTTTCCCTCAGTCCTTTTGGCCTCCCTCAAGGCACCATCAGCCGAGCTTCTGGCAGACTCGGATGATTGGCAAAACAAACCTTTCAGGATCCTGCTTGCCATGATTTACCACACTTGAGGATCAGGCATCGTGCAGCCTTCGGTAGCACTTTTTGTTTTCCTACGACAGTAGTGCACGAATTACAAAAATCTTTCTTCAGGACCTGCAACTTCGCACTCAACACAATTTTCAAATTGCTTTATGGATACAGGGTATTGCCCAACATGCCCGTCAAAAGGGGTTAGCTCCACTCTCGGCAGGTAAAATAATGAAATCTTGGTAGTTTTCAGGCAACCTGAAGAGTCTTTATTCGTCGATTATGTCGCCAGCTCGACGCGGATATGGTGAACTTCATGGATTTCCTGCTGGCTCACTGAGACCATTTCCTCGTTTGAGAGGCCCTGCTTCCTTTCTGGCTAACAGCAGCTGATGCTCTAATTCCATCACCATTGAAAATATTGATATCTTCCCTTCCAACTCATTGCGGTTAATGATAGTGATGGTAATGATAATAATGGTTTTTTCGGGGACACTCTAAGATTGCTCGACTGCCTGATCATACGGTACAAACGGGGTCACTAAAAGGTTCCTCAGATATTTATTCATGTATATGCAGCCCAAAAGTTTGTAGGTTTTAGTGGTCGCATGAATGAATTCCCGGCGAACTTGAGCTTGCAGATCAGGTGGACACACTTCCTGGTAGTGAGAGAAATAGGCTCAGCGGTCGAGGTATGCAACGAAGTAAAGCAGAGATGAGGTAAAACACGTAGTTTTCTGGACAGCTTCGATTTGAGGTCACAAGGGTAAGTAAACTGGCAAAAAGCCTTCAAAAAACCATAGACGAAGAGTTGAAGAATTCTTGGTGATGTTAGACGTGCACTTAAACCAATGGCTCAAATGACTCGGAAAATAGTAGGTATATAATACCGACGGATTTGTGGCGTCCTCTGAGGAGGGGAATTACGTAAATGGAAAAGAGTCCGTTTTACCACCGAATTAGTACTTACTATTCATGAAGGGGTTGTGGAGGGGGCCCTCATGAAGAGGTGTGTGTAGATGCCCGAGCCTGGAAATTTGGTGGAGCAGAATGAGGAAAGTTGACCGGTGAGTGGAACACGAGTCAAATAAATTGTTCGTTTGAGGTTAATTAGTGAACACAAATTTACAACAGGGTGGACAGAGGAGTTGATATACGATGATCTTTTGAGGTCATATGGGGGTGGTGCAAAAATGATACAGTTTAAACACGCAGACGATCGCTCAAAGGGATATGATAATGATAATGATAATGATAATGGTATATTTCTCGGCCATGGTCGAGACGCACGCGCTAGCGCATGATCATGGTGTGACACTTTACTCAATAAGGTAGAATATTCACAAATTCAAAGTATGAAATTCGAGAGTATCAGCGATAGATAGACATAGCCAACAACAGTTTGAATGGATCATTTTACTAATGGTTTGCGCAGCAGTTTCAAACCGGTTTCGAATCCGGGCTGGGCGGTGGAGATATCGAAAAGCCGTTAGCGCAGTGTCAAGGACGCATTATGAACGAGAATGATGCAAGCTGGGGAAACGGAGGCCTGCTGATGTTCTACAGATAGAGTAAATTTTGAACAAGAAGAAAAGGAAGAAAAAAAAGGAAAAAAAATCTGTAGAGAAGTGTTCTCGGGAAAGTCGGTGCATGCTGAGAGGATAGTGATCCATGAAGACGATGCAGACCCTGAATGTCGGATTTACCGAAGTTCAATAAATGGAATATGTGTCGAAACGGTGCCGAGACCAATTTCGTAAAAGTGAACACTGGTGGATGTGGGAGAAACAGCAGTCCACAAAAAGGCGAGTTTAGATTCAGGATCAGTAACATGTACCATTCAGAAATGAGAAAGCTCATCTGGAAGGTCCTCGAGAAGTGGAGAGTCAATTTCCAACCGGCTACGGTTCGGGGAAAAGGTGGACTGTGGTAACGGATAATAAAGTGGGAAATCTCCACATGGACTTGAGAGTTAATATGCTGTTTCACTGACAAATATATACATATATATATTGACGCATTTGCCTTCAGTGATATTCAGCGTCGTTTCTGGTAACGTACGACATCATATGGGTGTGTTTCGTCTAGCAGGGCAAAGTATGTGTCGGTCAATCGGCTGAGTGTGGTGGTATATTAGCAAGATGCGCATGAACTGGAATGTGTGTTGGTTGCTTTAGAAAAAGCTGAATGATCTGATAAGCAATTGGGAGTATTTCCTGTCGGGTGGCTTGATTTCGGTCCCAGTTGCTATGATAGGTTCTATTTGAGTCTCTGTCCGTACGAGTCAAAGTGGCGTCCTTGGTTATCCGGTTTGGTGACTGCGATAGTGGGAGACAACAGACCTGAAATAAAGGGGGGTTGCAGTCTGGACGTGGTTCCAGCTGTGGGTTATGATGATATATGAAGACAATAGATAATGGACTGGTTAGGTCTGTGTGAGTGAAGCATGGATGAAGTTTCATTTGAGCAGTCAGTAGCACCTACTCCACATTCTAAGTAAAAATAGGCTCGCGGTGGATTTGTGCTATACTGCTGCAGGCTAACGGAGTTGCGTACACTAGTTTGGTAACTGTGTATGCATCTCATAGGATTTATGATTTTGCACGTTGGCACGGCGTCGCTCGGATACTAATGAAAGACCTAGGGTCTCACGGTTTAGAGCAGTTAGAAATGATAACCCCCAGTACCGTTCGCTTACGCAGAAAGCAGTTTGGCAACGAGGCCTTATCCGCGAAGTCAGAACCCTCATGCCGTTTACATGGGACAGAAAATGCAGGGGGAGGTAGAGTCAACTACAGCCTTCGATTATTCAATGGGGCTTATGTTCAACAAGAGTCTGACCTGGAGCATTTGAGAAACAACCAGAAGGTCAGTAACTTGGCATACGTGTAGTTCATTTCCAGCAAAGGTTGGGAGAAATTGTATTTGCAGTGGTCTTTGGCATAGATGCCCAATCGTGGAGGACTGGTGGAAAAATGACAATAATTTTAATGGTGTGTTTCGGAGAGGCCCGAAGTGTGCCATGTGCATGATCAACTGTTTACAAGTGATGGGATAAACAGACAAAACGCTTGAAAATGTAGAAATTAACATGACAGAAGTTGGATAAAAGAGGTTTGAAGGGGAAGTAACGTGGGAGGAGATTATGGCAAACGTATGCGAACCAAAGAAAATGTACCGAGTTTAAAGGGACCCATGGGCGGATTCAAATGGACTCCCGGTGAGTTTGAAAGTCAAAGTCAGGTGAAGGATCCGGCTGGGGTATAAACCAAACATCCGGGCGCGGGAAAACGCTGCTTTTGGTGCATCTTTCAAGCATGCACGATAACTTTGGTGAATTACGCAGCCAACGGTATCTACACTATCGCAAATATTGAAAAAAGTCAAAGTTTAGTTTTGAAAAACCCGGAAATCATTTTTAAAATCTTAAAAACTTCTATTTATCGCCACCTCGGCGAGGAAATACCGCAGAACCATCAACCAAAGCCGCGCCCGCAGCACCAACAGCCATTGCGGTCAATGACGGTGGTCACCTTGATCAAAACGCTTGTATACCCTTGTGGCACGAGTTCGAACAAAAGTCGTACCATAACATTTCACGTCAATCTCATTTTCTACGGGCGCCGATTCATCTGTTCCAACCGTTCCACATATAACAGTCCCACAACTTCAGTCGGGCTATATTCAAGCCAATATGTCTAGACACTATCATTTGGCTGGTCATTATGGGACATCTGAAAGCTGACTGATATATATGAGAAAGACTAGAAATCGGTAAAAGAAACTGTATCAGCGGGAGACGATGCCGAAAAAATGAGATTCACTGCAAAGGATTAGATAGCAACGAAGCATTGGTACTCTGCAATGGATGGCCGGCGAACAGGGCGCAAGACTCATTGTAAAACGTGAAGGGTGGATCAGGTAAAAAATATGGTTCATGGGAATAGGACAAAGTAGATGTGAGTCAAAGATGTAGAACGAATGGATGCATATCATGGCGGTCAGCGGGATGATAGCAAGAGAGATGGACTGCGAGAAACTGCAGGATACAGAGCGAATGCATATATACATATGTGCGCATGTATACATATATATATATATATATATATATATATAAGAGAAGCCGGATCTATAACAATAGAGTCCTAGAAAGAAATTCAGTCATTAAGAGGGGCAGGTTAGGTTAGGTCGAATGTTTAAAGGACTAACTCTGTAATATCGTGGTGAATTATGTTCATGACAGGTGAAATCGGTGGATCAGCAGAGGGAGTGCAGAATGCGGAGGCACATGAAAGACGGCGACTGAGGAGCAGTTCAAAAAAAGGTGAGATGAAGGAAAGTATCGAAGAGAACAGGTTAGAATTTATCTAGTAATCTGATTGGTGTATGTGAGATATGTGGTGTCAGTCAAGAATGGGAGAAGCATCAATAAATGGGCTCACGTTACTCAGCTGGAAGAAGACGGCCATGGAGATGGATAAGCAGAGCAGAGCGATTGTGTGTACAAAGTGGAGAAAGTTGCCTGGAAGGTGAAACTGTCCGTGGTGCAGGATGCAACATTTGTGATGGCAAACAGCGTGGGAGAGGAATGAGCAAAGGGAGTACTAGAGGGTAATAGCAGATCAAACGGGCTGAAACTGTGAATGAGAACCGTGACGAAACAGTGATTTTACATTAGGTGGCAAGTGAAAAGGCAGAACGGTCCAAAAGGCACGCATAAAATGCCTGTGGCTAACAATAGGCGAAAAGGGGGAGATGGGAGCACGGGCCGAAAAAGACCGGTGAGACACAACCAGTAGGACCATCTCATTGCAGGTGGAACACGGAAAAGGCAGAAAGAAAAGAAGCACTGGGACAGGTAAACCGGTGGACGAACATAAAGCATAAACAAAGGATGCGCGTCGGAGTCGGGGACATGGAATTTGAGAGTTGCGTGCATGCAGACAATTGTGCAAGCGGATGCAACTGGACGATACTAATCGGAGCAATACCAAGTGGAAGGATCCACAGAGGACTCGCGGAGCCAGGCAAGGAAAATAAAGTGGTAGTGACTGGATAATAAATGTGGCTGTGAGAGATGCAGAGTTTGGGGCGGCGGTTCTAATATGAGAATTGGCCGTGGGTGCGGGTGGGGCTGGTGTGTAATGGTATCAGGCATGAGAAGGGAGAACGAGGGAGGGTTTGACAGAACGGTAGGCAGTGAGGCGTAAGAATGCGATCAATGAGCTTTATAGGCCTAGGGTGATACCAAATGAATAGGTACAACAAGCCGGCAACGCCGACGTGGGTGAGGAAATAAAATATTGGCGGTCGTCGGCAGAGTAAAGTGGGTAAGACGATAGTGACGTGCAATAAGAGGTGACACAGTGATGGTCGATAGGAGCAAGGACAGAATGGGTAGGTGTGCATACCATAGAAGAACGAAAAAATGAATTTGGTAAGAGTGATGACAAGAATGATAGATGGGCGTACAGTGGCAAACAAGGATGGTTGGAGCGTGCCATCTGTAGCTGACAGCACTAGGGCTTGCGATCCGCAACCGGTGGTAGTGGGTCGGACTGGCCTGCTCTGGACACTCAACTTGAAAAACACTTCGAAGTGAACACAGGAGGTGTGATCTACCAGCCTAAATGCGCTCGCACACTGCTGCAGACGACCTACACGCCCGATGTACGCCGGCCAAGGCCGGGGATCTGACCTCGCCCCGCATCGTTTGGAGTGGCACGAGTGGTCACTGATGGTTATGCATGTGGGGCGTAGCTCAACTATGAAAGTTTGAGATATAAGTTCGGCGATCGAATGGCCAGGTTGCGAGGAGTTCCAGGGGACGGAGTCAGTGGTTAATAATCGACCAAACAGTGGCTTTATTCAGGCGCGTATACCAACTTTGAGGGTGAAATGCAAGTGAGGAGGGAACCGGAAGAAGAGAGCGGATAAAAAAGCGCAGTCAAGCTGTGCCCCTGCTGTGGGTTAACGGTTAATAGAAACATATAAAAACTAGTGAAGGACGAGGCGTAAGAGTGACAGAGACTACGGGAGAAGGTGGAAGCAAGATGGATGAAAATAGTGGCATTTCAGTTGACTTCATTCATTACGGGAATGACCATAGCTGGTCAGACGTTCAGAACTCAGTCAGATAAATGAAACTGTCTGTCGTTGATTATGTCCTCAATTGAAGGGAACAGGGCCGGCGAAGGATTTGGTCTTAGAAGCCGAGGCCCCTCTCGTAAGCTATATCTTCTGCCATGCTCATATTGGGACTTTGTTTGTGAAGCTCGAAGGTTGATGGGCAACTTGTTTTAGACTTAGCTGTAGACAAGAAGGAAAAATGTGACCGAAAGGCCGGTTTGTCCATACTGGAAGGGACAGTAAAAGACCTGTGCTGAAGTGAGTAAGGGGTTTCACGGAAGAAGCTTACTGGGCTAAGGGAACAAGACCAGTTATGGATCAGGTTGTACAAAAAGTCTAAGTTTAGTCTTAGGCGGCGGAGCCAGAGTGGGTCGAGATTCGGATGTTAACATCGTTCTCTATAGCCTAAAGACTTGGGTCAACCGAGTAGTTGTTTGGTAAAACGCCTTTGTATGCTTTCATTCGCAACTCTGTCGACTTTCGTCATGTTAGAAAATATTATTGGACAGTATTCAAGCAAAGGCCTGATGCGAGATTTGTTGATGCTGATGATACTGTCCCGGGGACGAGAGGAGCGGAAGAGGAGGGTCACTTTTCTTCTGGCCTTGGCCGCTTGGATGGCGGCGTGTTCAGAAAAGTTGAGAGAGCAGGAATGGTTGAGGCCCAAATCGCGGATGGTAGGTCGACTAGCTACTGGGGACCCACCAAGATTTAAGGATCCAGGGGGCAATTGGAACTTGAAGGTTAGGAGCTCGCACTTATCAGTAGAAAAGCTCATCCTCCAGGTGTGGCACCAGCGGTCAAGTGCGGAAATGTCAGCGGAAATGTAGCAAAGAGTGGAGGTAGCATCATTAGAATTGAAAGAGTAGACAATTTTTATATTGTCTGCAAGCAAGAATGGCGTGTCATGGTGCACTAGATCCAATGCGTCATTAATGTGCTTCAGAAATGGGAGAGGACCCGGTATGCTGCCCTGTATAAAGCCACCTGTAAGAGGTTTCGGCTCAGAAGTATGTAACAGCCGGTCGTGGAAAATCCCCCTATTTCCCTCGCGATTCAGTGTTTTTCCCAACATCACTCATTTGCCTGCACTGTTGACTTGTCCTTACGAACTGGTTGTTTTTCTGGACCAATTGTTGTTTGTTCGCTCCCAGAGCGCCACTTTGGCACCTCTTTGTTCAGGACCTGCGTGACGCACGTGCTGTTTGCTCACACGCTGCTATTCGGTTTCTCGTTGCTGAGTCCTTGTGATCGTATTATTGAGGTTTGTATATTTTTGATGTCGTTGTTCATGTAATAATCTAGTATCGTAGAATATCACGGATAATCATCTTTTGATTTCGGGATCCGTTGCGAATTTGGCTACGCATTGCTCAAACGTTCGTTACAATACTCAATAGATCAATTTGGAACGAGGAAAAACACACAAAATGCCTAGAAAAGGATCAAAAGCAGTCGAATCCGGACAGGAAGTAATACGGCAAGTCTCTGTGGAGGTTTTGGGTACATATGATTCTTTATCTAAAGCTAGATCGCTTAGTCCTGTCAGTGCTAGTTCATGTGTTAATGAGAGCAATATTGATCGTAAGGATGTCGATTTATATAAGCTGAGAATACTAGACCTAGAGCAACAGTTACTATCGGCTAGACTACAGGCGCGGGAAGCAGAGAAGAAGTGTACACAGAAAGAGCGAGAGCATGAGACCAGTGACTTCGACACTTCCGATAGATTAGGGTGCAATGAGGTAGGGAACCCCACGCCGGTCGCCGACTACAAACCACCATCGATCGATCTGCCTAGAGTGATGCTGACGGTTTTCGACGGGCGAGCTGAGCAATACTGCAAGTCTGTCAAGCAGTTCGAGACGTTCGTTGAAAATAAGGTAACCGACCCTGGGCGAAGGCATCTCTACCCGACTCACTATTGCCGAGGCCGAGCAAGAGAAGCTTTCGACGGGTGCGCCATGCTCGACCCATAAAAAGGCTACACAAGGGCGAGGAAGATCCTAAGGGACTTGTTTGGCCAACCTTTCGATGTAGCCCGTAACCTAATAGAGGGCGTGATGGCAGAGGCAAAGAGAACCAACGGCGACGTCTACACCATGGCCGACCTGGTGATTAAGATGCAGAACTGCTCAATAGCCCTCGACCATTTAGGTTACAGGGCTGACCTAGACGCCATGCACACTTTGGAAGGCATAGTCCGTCACCTCTCTCCCGAACTACAGGGTCGGTGGGCGGAAGAAGCAGAACGGATAAGCCGAAGCGACAGAGAAGCCAACTTCGAAGACCTGACCGAATACTTGGACAGGCAAACGAAGATAGCTGACAGCAGATTCGGCCGACTCATCCGGGACAGCAACCGAGCAAACAAGCCCAGTACTAGCCAAGTCCAAACCCCTGTATGGGAACATCCAAAGTACCAGCCTTGGACCAATACACACGTCATTTCACGAGATGCTACATCGCAACCCAATTGCAGATCCTGTGGTACTAGCCATGGCCTACCTGAATGCCCCAAGTTCGGCAATGCCACAATAGACGAACGGTGGGGAATGGCGAGGATGGCAGGAGCATGTTTTATCTGTCTCAACACCACGCACCGGGCAGCAGCCTGTAGGACAAGGAATCGATGTGGTTACGAAGGCTGCACGGGCAGACACCATCGGCTGCCGCATCAGGCGAGAGTAGCCATATCCGAGGCGAGTACCAAGCCCAGCGTGATTTGTTGAACGTCACGATCTGCCAGTAAACCGGTACGTTTAGGCGTAGTGGCCGTGGGAGTAGTGACTCCGACTGGGATAGTCAAGGCGTTGGCTTTCGTTGATATCGGATCCGACACACCTTTAGTGAAAGAACGGTTTGCCGACAAACACCAACTGGCTAAAGGTGCGACGTCGTTGGCAGTGAGCACTGTGGGCGGAACACAGGTAATGACTGCCGGTAGATTAAGGCTGCAACTCATCTCTCTAGACACTAACGAGGAAATTGAACCAGCGGAGGCATTCACGTTAGCGGATCTCCCCACGCGAGCACCAAGGTCGGTGAACTCAATCTTGACAAGGTAGCCCCACCTGCAGGATGTAACCGTTGTAGACTGGAAAGATGATGAAGTAGATCTCCTCATCGGCTGCGACGTGCCAGAGGCGCATTGGGTGCTTGACCAAAGAGTGGGCGACCGCCAGGCACCTTATGCCGTACGCACGGCTCTGGGATGGATGTTATACGGTCCAGTAGGGGTACGCGGTACCGTGAATTACTTATCCGCCGAAACGGACCGCATAGAGTATCATCTGCAACGGCTGTATGAAAAGGAGTTTCATGACATTGGAGACGAAAGACCGACGTTGTCTGAAGAGGATCACTTCGCTCTACAAACGGTGCAGCAAGGCACTAGAGGCCTCAAAAAACAGTTCGAGGTTCCCCTCCCATGGCGCACATTGGTCGACCCGTGGACTGACAACAGAAATTATGTACTCCAACGATTACTACGACTAAAAGAACGCTTCATTCGAGACCAGAATCTGTGGGAACGATAGGCGGATTTGATGAAGCGAAACGAGGCCCTCGGTTACGTTGAAAAGTTGCCTGTTAACACCGACAGCAAAGGGGGTATCTGGTATCTGCCTCACCACCCGGTTATCAACCCCAAGAAACCCAATAAACTGCGCGTGGTTTTCGACTGTGCGGCCAAGTTCTAGGGCAAGTCGTTAAACGATCGCCTACTACAGGGGCCTGACTGGACCACACCACTGATCGATGTTTTGTGCCGTTTCAGAGTGGGTAAAGTGGCTTTGTCTGCCGACATTAGGGAAATGTTCCATCAGGTGAAGATTCCGGTAGGAGAACGAGATGCTTTGCGTTTCCTGTGGTGGGAAGGGAGCGACCGGGACAACACAGTGGTGAATTATAGGATGGCCGTCCACCCCTTCGGACCTATATCGTCACCATTTTGTGCCAACTACGCCCTCCAAGAATCAGCGAACAAACAGGGCGATCTAGTACATCGGACGGTGGTAGAAAGCGTCAGCAGGAACTTCTACGTCGACGAGTACCTTGGGTCATTCGATGATGTGGAATCAGCTCTAGAGCAGTTCAGGGGTCTGACGAGGTTGCTGGAAGAGGGCGGCTTCCATCTAACTAAATGGATGTCGAACGCTTCAGAAGTGCTGAAGGTCATCCCGTATCACGAAAAAGCCGAAAGGGTAAGAAATTTGGACGGCTCTCCACTTCCTATCGAGCGCACCTAAGGGATACAATGGGACGCGGAAACGGACGCTTTTGTTTTCGAACTCAACGTTCCCGAGCTGCCAACAACCCGTCGTGACATACTATCTGCCGTCTCAAGTTTGTTTGACCCGCTCGGTTTCGTCTCACCATGGCTGCTACCCGGAAAGATCTTGCTGCAGCGGCTGTGCCGTAAGAAAGTTGATTGGGACCAGTCACTGGACCAAGGGGACCGGTTGGACTTGGAAGAATTTTTGAACACCTTGAAGAAATTAGGGGACATAAGAATCCCACGATGTTTGACTCCTGGCCATACGACATGAACTGGAGAACTACATGCCTTTTCTGATGCATCCGAAGTCGGTTATGGAGCTGTGGTGTACGGACGATGGTGCGCAGGAGATGGACAATATACCACGAGGATCCTGTTCGCCAAAGCCCGCGTTGCTCCACTGAAGTCGGTCTTAATCCCACGCCTTTATCTCAGCGCAGCCGTGTTGGCAGTCAGGGTGGTGCAAGCTGTGAAGAGATGTTTCGATCTCTAGATTTGGTCGGTGAGCTTCTGGACGGATTCAACGATAGTACTTTACTATATCAACAACGTCCGGAGCCGGTTTAGTACTTTCGTTGCTAACCGGCTCACGATTATCCACGATGAATCAGCCACGCACCAGTGGAATCATGTCAGGTCCGGCGATAATCCAGCCGATCTGTGCTCCCGAGGTGCGACCAACTTCCGGCAACTAGAAACGTGGACGAGAGGGCCAAACTTCCTGCAAGTTCCTAAACAGGTCTGGCCCGTGTTCGAAGTAAAACCTCCTACGGAAGTAGAACTGGAGATCAAAGGCGTAGTGATAGCGGCCAACGTCGTTAAACCGACATCCATTCTATCGCGATTGGTCAGGTTTTCTTCCTGGATAAAGACGCTTCGTTCGCTAGTTTGATTAACCAGGTTCAAGAGAAATTTACTAGTCATGAAAGGGCTACGGCCCTCAGGTCGGATACGGGTCGGCCCTATAGGTCCCGATGAGCTACAAGCGGCAGAGTACGATATTTTCAGAATGATACAACGCGAGGCTTCCGCCCGAGAACTCAAGAGGGCGGAAGAAGTGGGACCGACCAATAAAGACATACCATCTCCAAGAGGCGAGCTGAAGCGTTTAAACCCCAAACTCATCGATGGACTGCTGCGGGTGGATGGTAGGCTGACCAACGCCCACCTGAACTTCGACACAAAGTATCCTATACTGCTGCCTGCGAGACAACCTGTAGTAGAGCTAATGATTCAACACATCCACGCCGTGGAGGGACATGCCGGGGAAAGTCACGTGACGAGCGTCGTCCGAAAACGCCTTTGGTTGTTGAGAGGACAAGAGACTGTAAAACGCGTAATCCGACGGTGTGTGCAATGCAGGAGACGCAATGCTACAGCAGGCAAACAACTCATGGCCGCACTACCAGAATGCAGGGTGACTACGGGCTGGTGGCCGTTCAGTGACACCGGGTTGGACTATTTCGGGCCCTTGTGGATCAAGTGCGGGAAGAGATTAGAAAAGCGATACGGATGTATCATGACGTGCATGGAGTCACGTGCGGTACACCTAGAAGTCGCACATTCGATGACGACCGATTCGTTTCTACGGGCCTTGAAAGATTTATCAACCGACGAGGCGTACCGGCCGATATATACTCAGATAACGGATCGAACTTTGTGGGCGCTCACCGGGAATTGCAGCGCTGGCACAAGAACATACACAGGAACGAACTGCAGGATCGAACCGTGGCCTATGGCATAC
The DNA here is from genome assembly GCA_948099385.1 of Fasciola hepatica. NCBI lineage: Eukaryota > Metazoa > Platyhelminthes > Trematoda > Plagiorchiida > Fasciolidae > Fasciola > Fasciola hepatica. The sequence continues at coordinate 4,596,069 of CANUEZ040000016.1, forward strand.
GATGGCATTTCAACCCCCCACAGGCCAGCCACCGAGGCGGCGTATGGAAACGCATAATCCGGTCCGCTAGACGGATATTGCTGTCAATCATGGAGCAGCAGCCGCCTGACGACGAGACGCTAAACACCGTCATGACTGAGGTAAAGCGAATCCTGAACAACCGCCCCTTGGTTCCAGTAATGAACGATGACCCCACCCACCTGGCGCTCACCCTGAACGACTTATTGACGATAAGGTCGAACGAGGGTTTCCAAGGGCCGGTAAACCTTCGTGGGAGCTACCTCCACGGGTGGAAGCAAGCGAACTATCTGGCCAAGGTCTTCTGGAGGCGATGGCTGCGGGAGTACCTACCGGCTCTCCAGACTCGACAGAAGTGGCTGGCCAAAACAAGACCATTCAAAGTTGGGGACGTGGTTATGATCGCCGAAGAACGCGCACATTTCAGCACTTGGTCTTTGGGAGTAGTTACGGAAACCATCAAAAGCACTGACGGAATGATAAGAACGGTGAAGATGAAGGCAGCTAATGGAGTGCTCATTCGTTACATACGCGGCATTAACCTACTGGAGAGCGAATGCGGAGGAGCTGATAACCCTGAGGCCTAGTAAACCTTTTTCACACCAGGAACCAAGGTGGATAAAGAAACACCATATACACCACACGATCTCCGTCAAACACGTTACAGTGCTCGCGGTCTTTCGTTGACATTACAGGAGGTTCTTTCCGATATGTGGTGATGAATGCGATCCCATTGTACATCCTGATACATACATACATGCACGGCGCACTCTACATCCCGTAAACTCATCAAACATGTGACAGTGTTCGTTGTTTTGCTCCTTGTTGACGTTACCGAATGCCCCTTGCATATGTGGAAGTAGCGGAGCTCAAGTCACACACACATGCTACATTTTACTCGTTTTCTTGCCACACGGTCTTTTGTTGACATTGCAGAAAGTCCTCCTTTGATGTGTAATCATACCTGTGATTGCATTGTACACCCCGGCACACACACACACACTCACACACACTCAAGCACATACATCCAGGACCAGACGGCCCTTTAGGAGGACAACATCTATGTGATCCTTCACGCCCGCCATCGGTCATTTGGTCTCGTGGAAGATGTAGACTAACCTCACTTCTATGTATCCAATGGGTTAGGTGCGACCAGTAGTAGAACGTTGACGACGAGCATTAGACGCGCGCGCTGACAGCAGGGCCTAGGCAGGTAGAAAGAATCAGTACCTTTATACCGAACCTTTGACTCTGTTAAGGATCCAGGAGGATTTTGGTGGGCGGTGTAACAGCAGGTCGTGGAAAATCCCCCTATTTCCCTCGCGATTCAGTGTTTTTCCCAACATCACTCATTTGCCTGCACTGTTGACTTGTCCTTACGAACTGGTTGTTTTTCTGGACCAATTGTTGTTTGTTCGCTCCCAGAGCGCCACTTTGGCACCTCTTTGTTCAGGACCTGCGTGACGCACGTGCTGTCTGCTCACACGCTGCTATTCGGTTTCTCGTTGCTGAGTCCTTGTGATCGTATTATTGAGGTTTGTATATTTTTGATATCGTTGTTCATGCAATAATCTAGTATCGTAGAATATCACGGATAATCATCTTTTGATTTCGGGATCCGTTGCGAATTTGGCTACGCATTGCTCAAACGTTCGCTACAAAGTATGTCCATTGGTGAGGACCACTTGCGAACGATGATCGAGATAAGGTTTCAACCAAGAAAGCAGCGGGTCACCAATGCCGAATGAACTCTGTTTGGAGATAAGATGCTGGTGTGGAACACGGTCGAAAGACTTCGACAGATCCAGGTAGACAGTTACTAATGCCTGCCCCCTATCAACAGCCTTAATGACTAGGTTGGGGAAGTCAAACTGACATGTGGTGCATGATCGCGATTCGAAAAACCCGTGCTGCCTATCGCTAAGAAGGTTTGAAGCGAGAAGTTGGGTAGTAATGCCATCTTTGATAATCGTTTACATTATTCTGGAAATGATAGGGGTAAGGTTGATGGGACAGGTCCTCTATTGTGTCGTGGAATAGTGACTGAACGTTTCCAGTTCGACGGTTTCAAACTCAGTTTGAGTGACAAGATGAGTAGGTTTAGCAGTAAAACTGGAAAGTCCGATCCACCGTTAATGATTGCAGCTGGAGCAACCCGTCCGGTCCAGGATGGGCAGCAGCTTTGTATCGTGGAATGAGCCTGGAAATAACGTTTACTTCAAAGGTTAGGGTAGATAGGGAAGAGCTGGTAATGGCCAGAGGATTTGGGGGGCTATATCTGAGGCGGGGGTCATGGAATTGGCGAAGTAATGGTTAAAGGCCCCAGCGATTCCAGAAGGGGAGGTGGCCGAAGTTTTATGTGGCGACACAACGTGTTGGATCATAGTATCTGTTGCCGAATTCCTAGATTTGTGTAGGAGTGGGAGTTTCAATGCTTTATCGGGATGCCTTAGGGCTTTGGCTTCTTCGTTGCGGAGCTGTTTTTCCTTTAGGTCCCGGATAATATCAGTAAGACGTGTTAGTCTCATGAGGAGAGAGAAGTCGTGGTTTTGGAGGTAGAGCCTTTGCTTCTTGAGGTACTTTCGTTACAGGGAGGCACGTTTGGACTTCCTAGGGAAAGAAATTTGGGGTATTGGGCTACTTTTCGGGAGGCAGTTTTCCATGTTAAGGTAAAACTGATCAGCCGCTTGTTGGGAATCAGCAGTTAGAAAAAACTGCTCCAATCTTGGTTACGGATGAGAATGGGCAAAGGGTTCCAATTTAAACGGAGGGAATTGTTGACTGGGGTCAGATAGTCTGATGGATAAGGATGGAATGTAAGATTATCGGCCACTATCTTATGGTCGATACCCGGAGGTCTATTCAGAACGAAAACCGAAAAGCAAGAAACGCTGTGAATGAATATAAGATCTGTGATGTTGGCTTTTCTAGTGAAGGTTTAAACGTGCTGCACCCAGCCCCGAAGGTGAGTATGGGAGACAAAGTCTATTAGGCTGGGAGGTGCTGTCAGGTTTCTCCAGGATATTTTAGGCCAGTTAAAATCACCGGTTATGATTTTCGCTGCCGAAGGTAGTAGTGATAGGTAATCAAAAGCTTCAGTTAAGGGAGTTAAGTCTGCAGTAGTGGATGAAGGCTGGCGATAGACACAACCAATGTGCATGACCACAGTTGAGAACCGAATTGTGAGCCATAGAGAATCCGGAATTGAGTAGAGTGTGGCATGCCTGATGGGGATTACTGAAAGGGCATGCTGTGCGAACACTGGACATCCACCGCAGCATCTGTCAATCCTACTTACTCTAAAAAAACATGTACCCTTCAAGCATAAGTTGGCTTGTGCTGGTGTGTTCGGTGAGCCAGGTTTCAGCAATAAAGATGATGTCAGGACTGGATGTTATGACAGTGTTTTAAGTGATGAAACTTATTTAAGATGGACCGCCAGTTAAGTAAGATGAATGATAACGCACTCATGTGAAAGTGTGTCTGGGTTAGGTAAAGTAGGGGAGTCGTTGGTCGGAGAAAGTGCACGGGGAGGGACGTGAGTTAGTGCTATTACCGAAGAGGAAGAAATGCTAGCTTTGTGTGCCTCCCCGAAGGCTTCGGAAGAATTAGCCGCGGACGAACCGGAAATAATCAATTTTGGGTTAATAGAAGGTGAAAGGGAAGACCTTTGACGAATTAGTCCTGCTACTTGTCCTGATTCGTTGGGATCGTTCGATGCTCCAGTGCAGTGAGAGAATACGGGGTTATGGAAGGTATTGGCTTTCCCACGTGGCAACCTTGGTATTAGTTGATGTTGAGTGGAAAGAGCAGGCGTCAGGGGGTAGGGACTAGGAGAGTGTGGGGTGGCTTCGCCGCCAACAGAAGCGGCTTGCCCGGGTGGGGAGGGATAGGAATCGGTGGTTGGTAAAAGGGGTATATGGGGGTTGTTTTGAAGAAGGTAATGGTAATACGCGGTGTTACGTAGTTAGCCTGCGGGGTTCGGTATGCTACCGAAGGTATGAAAAACTGGCAAGGTGCTGGAAATTGGAAAGTGGTTCATTAGGGCTAGAAGAGATGATAGATTGTGGGATTGTATGCAGCTGGGTGGGGAAAATTTACTCGAACGGGGTTTGCGAATGTATCCCGCGCGTAAAACGACTGTGGTGGGATAGACAGTGGTGGGGCAAAACGAAAATTTTGGTATGGTAAAGGAACTAACGGGCTGAACGGTAGAGGCACGGAAAAGTTAGGAAATGATGAGCTGAGCAGTTGCAGCGTTGAGTAATAGCTGTGAGGCTGTTCGCGAGCATCGTCCCAATAAATGCTGGTAGAGCCGGGATTTCGCCGAGAGGAATTACGGTTTGAGAAACTATCTTTTTTGGGAGCAGAAATTGTAGGTCCCGGCATTAGTGGCATTTCACTAGAGTAACTGTTGGCTTATAATCTTTGCAGGGTCTACGGGGTGTAGCCCGGTGGTATGAGGTGGTCGTTGCCTAGTGAACTAAACGTTAAGGCCTTTAGTAGGGATGGAGTGTGGGTTGCCGAATTCTGGATTTGCTGCCATGGGTTACTGTTGGCATCGACACTCTGCATTGTTGGCTGAGTGTAGATGGTTACCAACTTTCGGCCCGTGGGTGATAAGTCAGATTGCAGCGATTAGGTTGTGTCCTTAGGTACGCTACTTGGCAGTTTTTGCTGGAGTATGCTCTGAAGGCTAACGGGTTTGATTAGAACAAGAATGACCTGGCATTGGTATGGTGCGGTCCGGCGGATGGGTTTTAGTCGTGGCTATATGGTGTGGACAGGAACGACCATACGTTGATTTGTAAGTCACCTTGAGAGAGTGATGCAAAGTTGTTAGATCAGAGAAGCTACGCGACTTAGGTAGCTGTTTCTGATGCACAGAGCTGAGCTGCCTGGCAGGACTCGGTGGATTCGGGTCCCAGACATCTGCGACACTATTGATGAGCCTAGGGCGCTTGGAGACTGGTGGATTTACAGAAAGCCCAGGCTTTTTGTCAGGGTCTACATCAGACAGTTGTTGGCTGATAGACGTTGGTTGCATTGGGTAGGTTAGAAGAATGACGGGGTTGGGTGCCTTTTGGGCGGATTCCTGCCTTGGATGTTTGCGAGAGTTCACCTTTTTGAGCACTTTTCGTTGTAGTGGCGTTTTGTGGGGTGCTTTTCGAATGTTTTTGTATGGCGAGTTAAGAGCAATGACTGTTTGTGTATGAATGAAATCACTGGCTGTCAGTGAGTTCGGAAATTGGAAAAGTGGGGAGCATTGGTTTCGTTGTGTTTTTTTTCGTAGTCTGCTGCTACGGCATATCACACTTTCCATGTTAGCGGCCTTCAGCAAGGTACTGCCGACTATGTTGAGTGGGGCCCTATCGAAAATGTTGAATACAATGGCGTGATTTGAGTTTCGTATTCGTTTTGAAACCTCTGCAGACATGCTGTCAATAAAGTTACACGTGACAGCTAAGTTACGGTTCGTAGTTGCCATTCAGGGCTCGAGAATTTGAGCCAGAGGTGTCGGAATTCTGGTGGCCCTGTCAAGAGCTTCAATCCGCGATTCGAGTGAGTTAACGTGTTTTAAGAGGTTTTCGATTTCGCTAGTTGAGTCATCATGGATGCTCGTTAAAGGGACGGAGCACGGCGCAGTGACTGGGAGATTTAAGGCTACGCGTGGCAAAATCTTACCGGCCGGTCTGATTCTTTTGGAATTGCGCATTGTGACTGTAGGCTCCGAATAATCAACTAGTTTTGTTGAAAATTTATCGACCGCAGAAAGCCTAGATACGGAACGGAGCTGAAATTCTATAGGAAGTCACCTAGGATGTTTGAAACAGGGTTGACCAGGTGGTTTCACTGTATGGACCAAAGGGGGTTAGAGTTTTAGCCAAGGAGGAAAAGATGAGTAAAAGGGTTGATCTAGAAAACAATCACTAAGTATTTTAGAGATGGGCTCACGAGGGGTGATTTGTGGTAGGTATAGCTCTAGATTTCCTAGTAAAGGTATGTATTAATTTTTCGCTGTAATAAGTTACGGACCAACAGTGGTGTGTCGCAGTTATTGCTACTGACAATCTGACGCTTCAGAATAAATAACTATTACTGCCAAGTGCTACGTAAAAACAGGTCTAAACGACGGATAAAGGAAAAAACGAGACAACCTGATATATACGTCAAGTTGACCTTGACCATGGCTCCTCAGGATGAGTGTAATGGTGAAATGGTGTTCAGCTATTGGTTTATCAGAGGTGACTCTAAGACTGGCAGACGAGGAATACAAACTTACAACGAAGTGGGCATAATAGTAGTACGTATGTTTGATATCTGACGGTATCAACTGGAAGCAGTACATCACGGGAACCCTCAAAAAGCGCACATATTTGTGTGACTGGGTGCTTTGAGGAAAGTCTAACCCGAGACCCTGGGGGGCCACAAACAGATTTTTGGCGACCTAAATTACAGGTAGTTGATTTTTAGCTAAATATGTGGAAAAAGCGCCTAATGGATGGTGGTGCTTTTGGCCGACTATGATATCTTAATGGAACAGCGGCAGTGGTTCATAGATGGGTGAAATGTGACCCAACTATGGATTTGTCTGGGTTCGTTAGTGAGTAGCTTGGGAGCATCTAAAGTTGGTACCAAACTGGATGCGGGAAATGAACGTATTGTGGACCTGGCCCTGAAAGAACTAGGAGACTTAGCATTCTGCTGAGAATCAATGACACCCAAACCATCCCCATAGACTGTTTTGGTTAATCCCAGTAGTCTCATGGAGTACCAGTCTTTTCGTCCGGCCACTTCCAATGAGCTTTCTCGTCTAGGTTCTGCTTGAGTACTGTAAGTCAATCCTTTCTACTCGAGCAAAGCGAAGACAATTCACACGAATCCCAAAATCAGGACAAGAATGAATCGTAGTTTCGAAGGTTTTAAATTTAAATTCACAATAGGTACAAACATGTCCAAAAAAGACTGAGCAGTAAAACCCAAGGGTTCAAGTCTCCGCGGCTCTAGCGCGACAATGAGAAACGGTTCAAGGCCAAATTTGAAGGTCTCACACCAATAAACATACGCGCAAAAGTATGGTGTACGGACAAGCTGTTCGAAGTAACGCCAATTATGGACACATTCAAGGAACACGTAGAGCATTCAGCAGGATTTTCAGTATTTTGTCCTCTACCCTCTCTCCCCCACCCCCGCTCTTCCCAACTCCAACAACTACGAGTCCCTCTAGCAGTCTTCTCTAAACTCCATGCAAAATTCGTGTCAAAGGCCTCAAGAAAGCCTTGGAATTATTGTGTTCCTCGCTGGGCAGGACACGATCATGCGTCATCCCGAGGGCGGTCAAATCCGCTTCAGTATACCAGCGCGGCATCCCTGCTAGGATACAGGGTCTTCCCAGCTCCACATCACAGTACGGGTGATAGCAATTACTAATTACCTCACAGCCTCATAGTTGGGCCAAAAATACCGTATTCGTTAGGCGTGGCGGGTCAGCACCACAACTACCAAGATAAACACAGGTGCCTCCACCTACCCCTTTCCACCAATTTTCCTCTCTTCCAAATGTAAAATCAAGTAATCCAAGGTCCAGTTGGTTGACCCAAACTCTAATTAACACGCCATCATTTGGAACGAAAATTTGCTTCCTTTGTTCCCGGGTCTTTAAGCGCAGGGTCCATTATCTCAGGGTGGCGGGGCTCAACGTTACTACTCCGAAGTTGAGCATTGCCACACCTAGGTACACAGCATCCGGTAAATCTGGACTTAATCTTCGAGAAGGTTGAGTGACGTAGTGCTAAGAGTCTTTTCTCATCCCTTGGATGCGAAACACTGCGTTAGACTTGGCTGAGGACTCGCTTCTGGTATTAGTTACACTTATCGACCAACGAGTGACAACACTTTACATATCACTGAAGCGTCAAACCTTTCCCCCGCACTTCCTGTTGGTCGCAAGTTAATCTCAGAAGGTTTCAGTGCTGTGGAGGTGTTGGTTGTCTTACGGTGACCTACGTCATCATAAAGGTTTTGCTACCGTTAACCAAATTGAAGGTCGGATCCAAAACGGTAAATCGCCTGCTAGGGTCAACAAAATTCTAGACCTGTTTTCCGGAGGTCTTTCCTCAGGGCTGAACTCAGCATGGGACAGCTCCCGCAAATGAGGTCGCCGATCAATCACCTGCGGGCACTTAACACCGAAACTTAACTTCTCTAGTCCACGTCCCGGATCATATCATTCAGCTCAGTGGCGACGTCTTCCCAAAGGAGTCAACCCCAGTGAACTCAAAAACTGACAGACCCTCCGGATTGAAAAGCAAACCCTCCAGACCTCATCGACTTTCTCTGGAGACCGGGGACCTGTCGATTCATATTCAGCGGGATTGAATGACAAAGGTAATCAACTTTCACAATGAATTTCCGCTAACTCAGCGGGCATTAGCGGCCCTGACACCATAAAAGACAGGAATCCTGGGTAAACTGAAGCTTGGAATGACCAATCGTCGTCAGATTCTTTCTTTCGTCAGCCTCTTCAGCTTGCTTCCAAATAAGCAAGAAGAAAGAGCTAAAGCATTCAGCGCATTTTCGCCTCTACCACGAAGCCTGATGCACTCACTTATGTGAAGCACTGTAAATGTTTATCCAAGGGGGGCCTATCCATATCGAGAGTTCACCCGGATGACTTTGCTCAGCTCTTATTTTCTACCCGATAATCTTACCTCCCCAGAGCTGGCAGTATCCCACCGGCTCTCTTTAGCCCGTGAGGCCCTGAAGCACCTTTCATTCCATCTAACTCATTCAACTAATCCACAAACTGTGGCTCGTCCATACCCGATAAAAAGTCTAAATATCCATCCCTTTGCGTAAAAACGGTGCGATTTGTGACCTTCAAAATTCGTTCCCTGTCAGCCGTACCCCACGCGGGTAAATGCTGTTATCGCACTGTAATGAGGAGGATGCTGAAAGCGATATTGATGTTCGAATAAAGTATAAGTAGGATCCTGTTGACGCACTTACTGGGCCTTTGAGCTGAATCAGTTTTCTGCGTTTCTGTATTTTGCAGACCGAACATGAGCAATCCCAAAGAAAAAATATAGGTACTGCATGTTACAGCCCGAATCATGGAGAAAACAGTGGAAGGTATTAAGGCCGTGGACCCCTGGCGATCTGTCAAGCACAGACATAAATTGGAGTTAGCCCAGTGTGTCAAGAGGCATTCAAAGGGGTACCATAGCTGGGTGCAGCCTAAAGGTTCGTCGAGAGATGCGGTTGGACCACTGACGGCCCTTGATCAGGAAGCCAGCCAAAGCAAAGCAGATGCTCCTGAAGGATATTTTGGTAGCGTGCACATAAAGCTTGAAGGAGTGCAGATAAGTTTTAGGGAGCAACGCTTTCAACGGACAAAGCAGACTTTAATAGCAGAGTTAATCGCATGGAAACACCTGGAAGGGTCAGATATCCATAAGTCCGCCGAGCCAGATGATATCCGCCCCGCTGTCATTGGGCCGTTGGCTGATATCTTATCCCCTCCAGGATACAAGCTATATAAGGCCACCTTGGACCATGAAGGGTTACTACGGAACTGGAAGAAAGCAGCAGTGGTAGATGTACATAAAGGGGGCCCGCTCTGAAGAGGGAAACTACTGACCTGTTGGCCTGACCTGCATTCTATGCCAAGTAATAGAGAAGATCATTCGGGAGCACTTCTGCCAGAACACACTAGAGAATTCTATGCTTCGCCCAGATCAGCACTCGAAGAGTGGATGAAGGTAAACAGGTAAAAGCATGCTACCTTGACTTCAGCAAGGGATTTGACTCGGTAAACCACCGACCTCTACCAATCGGGCTGAAGTCATCTGGTATAAATGGTCAGACTCAGGAATGGTTAAAGGACTTGCTTACAGGCAGAACTCTTTGCATTAGAGTGGGTGAAAATATCTCTCAATTAGAAAACGTCACCATTGGAGTACCGCAGGGATCCGTACAAGACCCACTACTATTTCCTCTGTTTTTTGGGGATTTGGCCTGGGTCCCACGGGTAACATGGTTCTTCTTCGCAGATGACGTTAAGTTGATGGGAGCTCAGGGGAGAAAGGAGCCGAGGAGAGAAGTACTCTCTGTTCTTAACTGGGCCCAGACGTGGGACCTACCTCTCAATGCCGGGAGCAGCCACCTGCTGTCACGGATAGCGGCAAGCCTGGCGGTAGCACGCGAACAATGCCTTTTTACTGTAGAGGTAGTGAACATCGAGAAAAACCTTGGAATTTTGGTGACTTCTGATCTCATGTGATCGGATCAGTGAGCAGCAGCTGCAAACGAAGCACTCGGTGAGATCTCCAGGTTGAGATCAGCGTTTTCGTGCAGATAGCCAAGGGTTTTCATGCCACTGCATATGTCTATAGTCAAACTTCTGTTAGAAAACTGTGTTCGGGCACAACCACTCTTCTAGAGAATTGATGCCACCTGTCCTGAGAACGTAAAACGCTTTGCAACGCGTATGATTGAGGGCCAGAGAGGCAAGACTTATGGGGAGGGACTCCAGGGCCTCAAAAGTTTCTCTGTGAAAAGGAGGAGACTACGGGGGATCCCATGGATACATTTAATATAATTAAAGGCTGTTCTGGGCTTGGGCCGGAGAGTCTTTTCTGCATGGAAACACACTCCACAACAAGAGGTCAAGGGAAGAAGCTGGCAAAATTTCGATCTGGGCTGATAGCTTGATCTCACTTCTTTAGCAGTAGGGTGGTTAGTTACTAGAACAGACTGCAGGAAAAGGCGAATGGAACTGGGGACGGTCCATGCATTCAAGGGGCCGCAGATAGTAAGTGGAGGGAGATCTTCTCTGGCGGTGAATTTTGGGCATTCACTAGACAGACGGACGTGGTGTTTAGTTGTTTAGCGTTTCCATTTGCCACATGATGGCTTAGTGAGAGCTCACAACGCACGATGAATCGTGCAGTTGATAAGCGATGAGAGTTTACTTTTCCCCTCTATTTTTAGTGAGGGTTGGAAGGAATAAACTGCGCAGTGGTTGGAGCCTACCTGGTGTTCATACCATCGAAGAAATCCTGAAAGCTTGATTGTCAGTGGCTGTCAGTGCATGAACACACTGGTTACCTGGGTAGCCCAGCAACCTAATCGACGTTATCCCTGGATTACCTAACTGACTAAACGATTTGATCGATCGGATTGACCATGATTAAACTTACGCTCACACCGGATGACCCTTTATACGGAACACCTTACATGGCCGGCCAGTGACCACAATCTCATAACCAGGATTACAATCAATCATGATGGCCTCACCGGACCGCCGGACGGATTCCTGACATCACCCATCACAACACAACCCATCAGCATCCACTTCCCGTACTCCAAGCAAACAGTTCAATTCATTCGGCGTTGCCATACCGAAAATAATGCCCGGAATCTGACCCTCGCCGTTGCGTTCCGTACCTACTCTCCCTATTTCGTCAGTCTAGCTCTTTTTGACTGCTACCCTCATCATGCACTACCTGCCATCTACAGGAACCAATGTCTTTAGGAAACAAAATACCAACCACTTGGTTATTCATTCTTCTATCAGGTATGCAAAAAATCTCACTCTTAAACTCTTTCAACTTCCCCTGTTCCTTCGGGTCTGGCCTCTCCCAGTCACCACTGTCTTCCTTCCTCTTCACCACCCGTGCATATTTGTTTGGTTGCATCAGCTCCGTTTGTCTCCAGCAGAGAATTTCCTCAACGGCCTCTCGTTGAACTTCCCCGTTCTGTGTCCATTCACTATTCACGCCTTTTAAAAGCACACTGCATTCCTGGTGAGGGTTTCTGTCTCCATATCATTTCCAATATAATATCGGAGTTACCTATACAGGAAGGCCAACCTGATTATCCCATTCGACTCGCTTGCATTTGTATCACAGGCTCCCTTCACAATGATTTATCCATTAGAGGACCAGTCTTCTTCATATCCTGCAGTCATCTCCGACTGCACTTTCATTACACCATGTTAACTCTATTTTTAATTTCCCTTTGGTAACACTCTCAACCAGTTTCTCAATACTGATTCCTCAAACATCCAGTTGGTGCTACACCGCGTCTCTTTCTACTCTTCCTGACACTTCTTTGAACCTCTTTCACTCCACCGCTCTCTCTCTATCTTCATCGACTGCACGCCAAATTCCGTAGATCGCCGTGATCCATTCTGGACTACCGGATCCGCCGTAGACAGTTATCGGCACCCATATAGCAAGTTGTGTATTATTCCTGCCTCAACTCCCTGTTCATATTGTGATGTCCGACACCAGTAGCTTTGTGGGTTCTTGCAAACACTGCACTTTTACCCTTCTTCAGTAAAGCTTTTATTTGCATTCATACGTCCCTCCGGTCAACTATACCCAAGCAGCACGACCGTCACCTGAGCGTCACCTGAACGTCACCTGAGTGTCCCCTGGCCGTCCCCTGAGTGTCCTCCGACCGTCACCTGAGTGTCCCCTTTGAAACAAAAAAGGGACACTCAGGTGACGGTCAGGGGACACTCAGGTGACGGTCAGGGACACTCAGGTGACGGTCAGGGGACACTCAGGTGACGGTCAGGGACACTCAGGTGACGGTCAGGGGACACTCAGGTGACGGTCAGGGAACACCCAGGTGACGGCCTCGAAAGCTTATCTAAACGGACTCCCCTGACACCATGAAATTTGTAACACTAACTACAACACCGAAATACGTACATACTAAATAATATACTGGTAATCTACTGAACAGCCGAAGGTCATCGCAAGCGCATAAGCACGATCATCTTACAGTAAGCTTAACCATAACTCCGCATACAACATTTAGCGGAATCAATCCCCGGGAGTTCAAATAAAATACAGGTTTCAAAGGTGATAATTATATATTTAGCTATTTATAAATCTGTGTACACTGGGCTGGTCAGCGAGCAATCAACATCCATCCATGGTCCATTTTCGTGAACTTTCCAGTACCTGGAACAAAGAAAAAGAGATACTTGTTGAATCGGTGCAGTAATAAATGTCGTTATAATTGTTAACGTTAGAAATCGGCTTATGAGAGGGTTCAGCAATACATAATATATAAACGATGACCCAGCCAAAACTGACCTCAACACTGTCGGTTTGGACAGCCACGTCCTGAAATGGCGATTCGGTGCTAGAAACCTCAGTCGGTCTGCACCTTTGAATCCAACGTTGGATCTTTTCGTGTATAAAAATTGTTGTAACTCCGGGAAAATTGTGTCTAGTTACTGCGTCTACGAATGAAGAATAGGATAACACGGAACGGCATACTCACCGACAGTAATTCTACAGACTTTTGTATTGGCAAATGACTGACGACCGTGGACACCGCGCCAGTTTAATTTATGCAAAAAACAATCGGCGATCAGTGTACGCATTATCTGACGTACACACTCCCCAACTGTGCGCGTTCCCGTTGCAATAAGGAAATTCAGCTGCTAGTCAGAAAATTATGAACAATATAAATTACCATTTGTTCGTAGAAAGTTTCTTCTTCTAATTTTTCATTCAACCTTTTGAACTCCCATGCGTTTCGCACAGGAATAGAGCAATGCATGACCTGTACGGATGCACCGGAAACGTGTTCCAACGTGCACAGTTTGGACTTGACGTCCTCCATTGTTTTTTGCAGTTCCACAACCCGATTGGTTAGATCATTAACCATAGCTGTAATCAATGAACGTAACATCCGAAGTTAGACATACCAACCAAAGTTTTTCCATAAGTAACGTGTTCCGAAACTCTATCTGTTGTGTTTTTCACCTTTGTTATTGTTTCCGTTTTCCTAAATTTAGAAAAGGTGACAATCTATTTTAAAAATGCACGTACTGTACTAAGTGCCTCCCAGTGTCTCGAATGGGGGTTGATGTTGCTGGTATAATAGAGTGAGTGGTGACTTGGGATCTGAACACGTTATAAAAATAGATAAAAACGTACGTGGTGACTACTGGACCCCAAAGACAGCTGACATTAGCAGTTATCTCCGGTTGACTCCGTTTCGGAGATGTTGCGGTGGACATATCTTCGAGAACCGGAGGTGGCGAGAGATCAATGTCAACTGGTACTGTTTTCCGTCGCTTGGGTTCCTCGTCGGAACTGGTATCTGAGAAGTGTTTCGGTTTCCTGAAGAAGGTATTCTGTCAACGTAAGTTCACATACCTTTTCCTTTTAGCACAGAAATCCATCGCAGCTGTAGCGTCGGAAGATGGTAGTTCCGACAATTCTTCGAGAAGTCTTTGACAACGCATAGCATCGTCGAATGCATCTGCAAGTTACGAACACTGATCAGGAACTTACCGAACATTTTATGCACCTTGACATCGTAAACGGAAGTGATAGGTGGTGGTGACTGGCCCTCACGAACGAGCTTCTGGACTCTGGCGGTAGGGCAACGAGGCCACCTAACCTTTCTGTGGCCAACCATCCACTTTTCATTAACAATAGCAACGGAATTATCAACTAAGAACTCCACAACGACAAACATCTGAAATGGAATATAAACAGAACACCTTCATAGAATTACCATTATATCGCCCATGTGTGCAATATGGGATAAAACACCCACTTTTCACCGTAAGGTAGCAATAAACCTTTGCACATGACCTCACTTAGACCGTAGCAGACCGTGCTCTCGGACAGACTGTGACAAAGGAATATGCCCAAATGTCCAGAGGGAATTGGGTAGTCGAAGAATTCGTCACAGTGTTCAAATAGATGAGCATGCAATAGCGCGCCTTCCACTCTTTGGATGACGGCCGGTCTGCGGTTGATCAGTGCACAGTTATTTGGGGTTTCATTGCTGTAAATTGTTGAACCAATGTCCATCAATTGACCATTCAGACCCCTACGCCTTACGGGCCCGGAGAAAGTGTTGTCCCAGAATCTTACATCCGTGTACAGTTTGGCCTCAGCACATCGTTCCTGAGTGCGACGAAACACTTGTTCAGCAATCATGTGTCGACTGGTCACACAACTGCGAATGATCTGCATGTATGACTCAAACGGAAAAGCTGAGAAGTTATCCAATGGCCCGTGAATCCGCACATCAGCACCGATGTGCAGCCAACTGTGCACGTTGAATACTACCTCTTCTTCCCCGTACAACATCATGAATTTCTGGACAACCCGGGCCAACTGGCGTTCAATATAGTCCAAGTAGTGGGGAGACCACTTGGTGCTACACAAAATGTATGTGAATAGAGAGAAACACATGAAGTTCCTGTAATGATCCGCCGGCAATACTTTCTTGAATACCACGGGTCCGAGATATAACAGGCATTGCCTGTACTCTGTTGCCTTCCAATATTCAATGTCCTCAAGCGTTCGACACACGCGGGGAAATTCACACGTCATATGTTTCTCTATAGTCCTCAAGTGTTCGTTTACCTGTCGTACACCATTAAAATCCAAAATCGGTCTACGTCCAGAACGAGATTTACGCCAAAGACCGATTAATCGTCGCATTATTCCAAGACAGACACTGTGCATGTAGTCGTTTGGAAACAGGTCTATCATATCCACCGGTGGTACTTCGAACGGGGAACTTCCAGTATGATGACTACGTTGGCGACGATTTCGAAAGTCATTGTCATTGCGTAATCTTCCCGTGGTTGAAGGGAAAATGAGACGGCGATGGACACAATAGCCGCGTTGTGTGCATCTGTGGCAGCTGTATAACCCAGAATGATGCTTAACCTGCTTAAGCATTGCCTTGGCTGGATTATCTGCCACAACACTCCGCAACACAATTCTGCAATGAACACCACTTCCACGAATAATGATGCCATGGGATAATAATGACGCCAATTCCTGTATCAAGTCTTCCAAATATCGATGAACGTCGGCAGGTTTGGACATTCCAGAATATAGACCAACGATAAAAACTCGCGACGTAGGGTCCAGGAGGCGACACAATATGGGCCACAACTGGTGCGATGAGCCACGAAACAAGCTCATACCATCGATGTGCAACTGGATATAAACGCAGCTGTCCGGTGCGAGAGGTCTACACTCAAGGGCTCGTTGCAAGGTTTCACTTAGCCCAAAATGTACGTATCTGCCGTCGCCAACATTTTTCTTTTGGATTCTCCTAGGCGTCCCCAACAACGACCTCGGATCCAATGGCAAGTCGAGCTTCAACTGTCTCAGAGCTCGTAATAAAATCCGCAAGTCGGCCATTGATGATTTCATTTGTATAGCAGCCTGCCTCACAACATCCTTGGCCGAAGGAACGGCTGGAAAAATTAGGTTTATTAATTCACATACCTTCTGTGAGGGCAGTTATCATTTTGGCCGGTGTTGTAAATTTCACTTCTCCATCTATAAATAATGATTCTGTTGCACACACTGCTGATCACCTGAAAGCTTACCTTTCGTGGAGGTAGTCGCAGCCAAAAAAGTTGACTCCCACTCCTCTGGTATGTACGTGTTATCCCTCATCGTGTTCTCACAACTACCCACATTTAGAAATCCAGTGTGCATTACCTAACAGCGGTAGAGGTTGTAGCAGCTGTGACTTGTCGCTGCTCAACTGCTGTCGATGAGGCATTCGATTCTTCAGGACCATCGATGTCATCAATTAAATCATCGGACTCGTTGTTCGTTGAAACGGAACAACTGCCTGGGAATTTGTAACGAACTTCATATCAGCTAACTTTCTACACCATCATCGCATATGAGGGACGAGTTGAAATCGCCCCCAACAACCCTGCGAACTGAGATCAGCTTCTTGCGCCTCCATATTGTAGTTCTGGAAAAGCCACGCAATTTTGGGTGCATCTTTTTCATCTAAGGACGAAGAGACAAGTAAAAATATATGGGATTTACCGTCCGAAGAACGTTATAAACCGACCACACGCAGCGCAATGTCTAGCAGTGAAGTCTCAGAGGCGACATAAACCGGCCACCGCCAAAAACTGGCCGCCATGATGGGAATGCATTAAAACAAACAAGACATTAAAATTTATAATACGCTATAACATGGACAGTAAATGCCAAAAAATTTTCTTATTATGGTTTTTTAACATATAATATTAGGTTCAGAATTCTCAGGCATTCACGATTCTAGAGATTTCTGTATCTGAATCCAATGGGGACCAAGCTACTAAATAATCGGAAATGTGGCTTAACAGAGACTCTCGTTCGAAATCTTTTGCATTTGTGACGGATTCTCCGGTTTTTACATAGTTTAAAGTTATTTTTGGGGGCATTGCACTGCTTTCCTGCGACCGTCCCCTAGGGGACACTCAGGTGACGGTCGAGTGTCCCCTTGTGCTGCCTGGGTACCGTCCCCGTCCCGAATTCGAAACCGATTCACAATAGCAGCGTAGACCCTCTCCGTTTTAGTCCACTTAAACACCATTCAGACTTATCGTTCTATTACTGCAATCGTGTGAACCATGGACCTCAAAAGTGTGATTACCCCACAATGCTGTGAATATCTGTATTCCCTGATCGTGCCCTGCCCATGCGTCTTGACCATGATCAAGAAGTAAACCGTTAATATTAATATTATGATTAACACTCTTATTATTATTATTATTATTATTATTATTATTTGTCTTGTGCAACATGAAATGAACCGAACTGAATTGAACACCTCATAGCGAACAAGTAGCCTTTTCTAGGTCAACACAGTTCCCTGGAAAATAGTCCGTGCTCAACAAGTCGGGCTGACTTCAACAGTCGCTCGGGTTCTATCTCAGGCCAGGTCTCATGTCGTCGTGGATCGGTAACTAGGTTAGTTATTTGTCCTACCAACACTAGTCAGTAAATGTAAATGCAGCAGTTTCTGAACCCAAATCGGACTTCCGAATAAGCGTTCTGGGTCCACTACACTTCCCTTTACACATTACTGACGTTTTCAGTGTCGTCTGAAATGGCGGCCTCCATCGTTTTGCGGTAGACGATAAATCCCAGCCAGCAAAGTACGTGGTAGAAACATGTTAGAAACATGCTCTTACCACTTCAAAAAGGGGTTTTCTAGGTGCTCAGTAACCCCGATAATGTAGCTTAAATACCACTTATTAGTACCACATAAATACCACATACAAAACACTTGTCGATGGAACGCGACAGGGCCCTTTTTACTAAGACTCCTTTGTTCCCGCTTCCCCATAGTCATCACACTAATAGTAGTAAACGCTTCACTGACTAAAGGAGATCTCGTACTGTCATATCCGTAATGTTTCACTAACGGACCGATAATACGTACACAAACGACCTGATCTTAATTGTTACCATGAGTACCCCGAAAATATCTCACTTTTCTCCTTACCGCTCGATTCGACAGTGGGGTAATGGAAAAATGAACCATAGCTGGATCAATGCATTGGCTTTTACAAGCTCAAAAAGCACTCTCCAGCTCCTCCGATTCTAGGTGCGGTGCAATCTGAAAATCTCTAAAGTGTACTTGGCAATCCCTATTTTACCTGATGCACTTCCGAGACTTCGTGTTATGCAGCCATATGCGGACATGAAACCAGAATTCTGGATCAGAACAATTCGCGAAAACAGTGTGTGATCTAGCAGCATCTGGGAAACAAAATGAAATTAGGTGTAAGCTTGAAGGAAAACCTTTGCTAGCATGATGAATATCACAGATTCATTAGTAATTGAAAGGAAGTGCCTTGCATCACTCCAAACAACAGTTTGCCATCAAGCACAATGTTTTGTATATTATGAGAGGCTGCACTCTTTCTCTAGGATGGCATGCAACACTTTCAGCAGTAGGGCCCGAACGGTCTCACCAAGTGTTCACTCACCTACCGAGGACAGTAGAGTAAACTGAAAAAATAACTTCAAATACATCAACCTACTAGGCTTTTTCGGCTGTTTGTTGGTCAAATGCTGCTCAGTCTTCATAAGATCTCCAACACTTTTCAGTGGCAGATGGAAATCATCCTTGGCCTTAAATCCAGCTGTGTCTACCGTCGAAATGTGGATCTCTTTTTGCCGACTTCCGACCAAAATTTTGCAACAGAATTCTCGTACTTGAGCAGGATCTTCTACAGAGAACATTCACGTAACGACTGAAGACTTTCCCCTTCATACTTTCAATGTCGTGTTGCATCTTCTGAAGCCTTTGCTCCACCGCATCATTTGCAGCTCTCGATGGACTGTAAAAGTAGGGACTAGTCGGTTCCACAAGGGGGCAGTCCTTCGAGTTGGACATTCTCCTCATAGGTACTCTTCTTGGCGTCATCGATGTTGATGGAATTTCTTCTCTGAGCACTATGCACATGAAAATATGCTCGAAACCTAGTTCCATTATGCTTGGCGGTGTCGGATAAGACTGAGATATTGGTGGAAAGTTTTCTTTTTCAGAATTTTCTCAGCAGTCCTCCATTCCAGGCGAGTTATCCGATTCATTAGAGCTTGATTCGGTGGTCAAGACTCGATGTGGTTGTTTACTGCCAAATGTAGCTGAATGGAGACGCAGGCAGGAATGGGATCCACATGAACAGCTTCACGGAGTACTGGTGCATGTGAGCCTCAATGCACATAAAAACCACGGGTAACGACACGTGATTCGCATGTGTGAGGCGTACAGAGAATCGTCCTCGGGTCCCGAGGTACTTGGCTAAAATGTGAACTTAACATTAGTAACCATCGTCGTAAATCCGTTAGTGAGGTGTTGCTTTGGCTGTACAAAAGACGTATATCAACCGATATGTTTCCAGTGCTTATCCGTGTTTTCGCATCACTCGCAATCCTGAATTCCGAAGCAGTAATATGACTGCCAAATGTAGAAGTATTCACGTGTTCCGCGTTGTCTAAGATATAAATGAACATTATGTAGGTAACCAAGTCTTACCAGCCGGACTCAGGCAGGCAGCCGTCTCGGCTAAATCCGATGTAGATGCCTCTGCTGTTGGCCTGTCTGATGCTCGAAGCAGTTGGCGCGGTCTTCGTTTCTTAGCGGATTTTGAAGAACCAGGATGGGAGAATGTTCTTCCAGGCTCTGTTAAACTAGTTAGATCTGCGTAATTTAAGAAGAGATGCTGAAAAGAGACGGCCATCAGCGAACTACCACTCGGTTTCATGGTTTTCAATAATATTATGAAACTGATCGGATAGACCGTTGCCATAGGGTGAAAGCCCACTGATCCAAGCACTACATTGAAGGAACGGTCCGAAATATAGTGCGTTATATTACAATAATCAAATTTAGAGTGTTGTCCTGAACTTGGAAAAAAATACCGTCGCCTCAGGACAGAACCACGAATGAGCAATATACACAAACCACACCCGACCGCTCAACAAGGTGGACAGGCAGGCACGCGCCAGAATTTCTTAGCACACTAAAACAAATCGAGATCAACTAGTCTTCATAATACTTTAGTTAACGAATCACACACTTTAGAACCAGGAGAATAAATCCGCGAATAATTTAAATGAGGCAAGCTGACAACAGACTGCGCTGCAAATATGGTTCGACTTCGAATCAGTCACGGACGGTACCCCTAAAGGTTCCTGCCAAACGTATTTTTTGGGTCGCTCCTCCTTCTTAGCACAGAGCCAACCCATTTTGTGTTGATTTTTCGTCGTAGAAATGGCATACAGTGCGTTGTGCATTTAAATTTGTCAATTGAGGTGTAATGTTGTGGCCAAGAAATTGGTGTCCTTGTCGAGCTGTGTGTATTGTGGAGATTACGTTGCACAAGTAGGAGGTTGGGATAGTGCAAATGGAACGCGCAGCTAATTATCAATGTCGGCTGTGGATTTGCGTTATGAAGTTGTAGTCCCGGTGTAGCATACTTGAGTGGGATTCCCTTGGGTTGCTTTTTAGAACTTTGATCTGCTAATGGTTTTTCTTGCGCAAAAATGGATACCCTGCGCTGTTGTCTAATGTATGAATGACTGTTTCCATTACTATTTTTCACAGAATGAACATAAAGTGGCCCGTTTGGAGAACCGAAAGCCCTCTGCTTTCTTTCGTAGGTGCAATTCAAATCCATTGGATATCCGCCAAATTTCATTGGAGGACGTTAACCTGGGATGAAGATAGTACACTTCTTTTGTAAGCCCTATGGATGCTATTGAAAAGCGGACTCAAAGTGGTGCGTACTGTGGGCGATGGATTACTTTTGCAAAGGCGTTGTGGCCACTTTTTACGTGTCATATGGCGATAGTGAATGTGTGACGCTGAACATATTGCATTGTATGGTATTGTATTGAAGACTTTGACAGGTTAACAAAAACTCACATTTCAACAAAACGGAGAAAAACTGATCACTGACACTTTGAAATGCTCATAAAAATAGATACTCTAGAAATAAAACTGGTTCAGACACCGAGGTTCATGCGAAGTTCCTTTGTGGCCTTCATCTTGTCATCCAGAATACACGCTAAGACAGGCACTGTAGAGTTACGATAGACATTTATGCAAGAATGGATAAACCTAAAAGCAGAACGTGTGGAGGGATGCAAAAGGCATGCAGAGCAGTTACTGTGCAGGGGATGGGTGGAGTTTGCAAGACTACTCCTGGAGAATTTTTCACAAGCTTTAGTAGGCAAGTCACAATTTTCGGAGATAAGACAGCCCACAGAAATCAGAGAGACACGACTGATAGTGGATAGGCCGCGGAGTAGAATGAGAAATTTTTCTTAAGTAGACCGGGAAAGGTTACGGGAGAGCAGTGAAATAAGATCGGTAGAATGCTTTGATGGGAAAAGAAAAAATGACAGCTCGTGTTGCACCAAACTTCCTTAGACTTCGAATTCGAAAAGACAGTCTACGTAACTTTTTGACACAATCAAGAAAGTGAGAAGACCACTGTAAATTGGCGTTCCCCGTGAGGCCTAAATGTTCGGCTAAATCATCTCTGGAAATTGGGACGACGTTATTGATTGTTTGCTCGTTGGTGTAAGAGGAACGAGAAGAGAAGAAAACACACCCAAAACTTTTGAAAATGTTGCGACGTAGTCCGGAATGGGACGAAAAATTCTGAATATTATATAAGTTCTCGGAAATAGAGTTAAAGTTTTGTTGGTTTGAGGTAGGTCGGCGCACTTACAAAGTTGTGCAGGTGGTGCAGTGGTCAGGTTATTAATATACGTGGCGGAGAGAAGTGGGGAAAGAAAGGCACCCCGATGAACACGAGATGCTAGTCAAAGGACTCGAAAAACTTGTACCAAATTTAGTACTTTGAGTTTTGTTGGGAAGGTAGTCTTTCATCCACGAGAAAAGAGGAGTCGGGCAGCCAGAGGACTCTAACATTTATAAAAGCAGAGAATGGGGAAATCGAAAAGAAGGTGAAAGAATAGCCCAAGAAAATACGTCGAACGGAATTCACGGAGCGATCTAAGTTGTTTGAGATGAAATGGCAAGCTGAAGCAGTCGCACCTAGACTGCTTATGAGAGGGTTTGAATGCCAACTATTGAGGGTCACTTAGAACAGCACGACAGAAAAGAAATGGATTCAAGATAGCAAGCCCGATCAAGTTAAGTGCAGAAGTGATGGCGATGGGAAGAAAGCTTTTTGACAAGATGTCGAACTTGGATTGTTTGGGAATAGGCGCAACTGTTAAGGATTTCCAGGGGGTGGGAATGGTTACAAAGTCAAAATTTTCACTTATGAGGGGAGTCATGATTCCTGATGGCCGGTGTGCCCCAAGTTTGAGAATTGTGGAGGTTAAACCGTCTGGACTCACAGTAGAAGCCCTTTTGAGGTTCGAAGAGGCTTGGAGACTTCTTCTGAGGAGAATGGCTCTATATTCAGGAGAACTGAAGGAAAATATAACTGCAGGGTATCTGATGAGGGACGAAAAAAGCCTCGTTCATGCTTTCGGGGTCTGTCATAGTCTATTGATCGGGCTAGCCGTCCAGATAGAATCCAGATTCCTTCTCAGAGAAGTTTGCTGTTGGCAGCGCAAAAGAACTGGTGGGTGAATGTCTCGTTCAGTCATCGAACCTCTTGTCCAATCAGGATGGAGAGCTGTTTCACCGAAACCTGGTCGAGTAGTTTATAAGCACGGTCTTTTTGCCCTCTCAGAGATTTCAACAATGGAGAAGCTATTCAGCTGTTGTTAAAAATGCAGTCTCCATAGGGCGGCACAAATCAAATACCTCACTCAGTGTTTTCGTAAATAGGTCCAGCGGGCAAAGAGAGCAATCGAAGGAAAACCACGAAATAACGGTGGGAAGGGATCACTGAGGAACAGTAATGTTGGTGGGTGACAGATTTCTAGAGACTACTGTGATAATCAGATTGCCCGAAATTAAATTAGAAATCCTCACCAACGGGCACGGAAATGTAATGTTCGGTAAGCATGCAAATTTGGGCATTTTATAAGCAATACAAACACGGAGAAACGCATGGGCACGCAGCATTCGGGTCACAAGCGCATCAGTAGTCATCAAAAATTAATTGAATGAAGTTGGACAACACAGTTCGATCGGAATTGTGAACTTTCACAAGCGATGGGCGTAGTACGTATTCACAGTCTGAAGTGTAATGAACTGTGTTCACATAATGTTGGTTGTGCGGAAATTAACTTTGTGTCATCGGTCGTGTGTCGGACTAAATGAAATTTGTCTAGAACTAAAATTCGAATGCTGGATTAATCACAGAATCACCACTGTTATCTTCAGTTATTTTGTCCTGAAGATTGAACTGTGCACTGAACGTGAATAAACTTCGAGTCTGACGATAATGAGAGCGTGATCAATCGTTGAAAGAGAAGCTTTCAGTAGTTAGAGAAAAACATCGGGATGCTTCGTGATAATTCTGTCTAAATGGTGTTCCCTCCCATTGGGGTTAGATGGAGGTCACTTAAACCAAAAGCAAGTAAGGGACTACTGCAAGGCTGCGCGGTGTGCGGTCCGAAAATCTCACTGCTTGATGTCTGACGGATTTGTTGTGACGGAATCTTTCGTACCACCCAAGCTGAATGGATTACAGCAAAGCTGAGCTCTTCCCACCGTCCCACCGTCTATCTTCCAGATTCCCGGCAACTCAAGACGCAAGATGCAGTCAAGACCAGTATCCTGACCCCTTTCGCATTGTCCATTGGTCGGTCTTCCAGTTCGCCGGCAACTAAGTGCAAGACACTCTCAACATTTAGAATTTGATTCCTTGTCTTTTTTCCCACTGCCCTATTGTCCACTGAACTATCTTCCAGCTCACTGGTGACTTTCAGATAACGAGATAATCTCAAGGTCAGGGAACAACTGGGCTTTAGCCTAGTGCCCGTGAGCTGCTTCAAGACATCAAGACTACATGAGTGCATGAATACAATAACCGACAACAAATCGCTAACAGTCAGACAGTAATGGAACCAGGACGAGCATGAAATCGCCAAGGAACAGGTCAACTTCATCCTGAGAGCAAAAGAAACTGTATACAAGGTACTGATCACGGTGCTTCGAAAAGGCGAGAATTTGGGGTGATATTTAACAACCACGAAGTCAAAGCCATTGCAAGGGAAAGTAAAAGTAACTTCAGACTTGCAGGGCCATTCGCAGTTGATGTAGGTAATCACACAACCACCCGTCTTCTTCTTGCACTATTTCCTCTCTTGTCGAAAGCACTTAAATTTCCCGGGGAGAACGAGTTCTTCCTCAATACTTTCATTTAACCAAGATGCTTGGATACAGGTCATACAGGTATTCTTGTTAATCCAAGATTTGGGGACTTTCGTTAGGAAAGACATCTTCCCATACAGGGACCGGGTGTTAGTACTGGCCTATGCGGGAACTGTCATCAGCTCCGGCGTTGTGCGACTAAGAAAAGTCCGCCAATCGGCTCGCGTGTGTTTCCTAGTCCAAGTTGTTCTTCGCCAGCTTCCATAAAAACGAGTAGAGGATAAAGCGGAAAATATTGCTTCGCTAATCCCAGTGGATGATTCTTCAGAGTAGCGAATTGTGAGTTACGTGAGTTGATGTCGAGAAAAATTCCTATGTGACATTGGTCAGGCTCAGAACAAAACGTAACGCGGCAAATCGTGGGGCGCCCTCGAGACCGTATAATTTGAATTAATATTGGAAGACATCTCTTAGCAGACCGTAGAGGGGATTGAGCATATATATCGAAATACAGATACATGTATACGAGTCTGTACACATGGGAATATATAGTTATGCAGCTATATATTATCAGAGATAACACTAATGATAATCTTTCCTCACGACGGGGCTCACTCTCATTACCGTCAAGGTCCCGTTTACTAGCTGATGCCTAACTGCCCTTGTAGCAAGACCACTCCGAAACCGACCGGTTTTCAGTCGGTTTTCGCCCGGTTTTCGATCGGCTTTTACTAATACGCCAATCGGTTTTTACCATTACGCCGGCCGGTTTTCGGTCGGTTTGTTTGTTACACAGATGAGCAATGAACTGATAAGAAGTAAATTAACAACCGAAGTGATGTGCAATGCTTGGTTGGTTTTTAATTTAAATTTATTGGTTTATTTCATCGAAATGTCCTGAAAACCTAATTGTCGATCACCCTATTATATTCCCTCGAAATGGGTGGAATAAAGACAATTGCCCTGGAAAATCATAAATTAGGAGGTAAAAAAGAACATTGTAATACCTAATTTGGGTAGGTGAAATAAATCAACAAAGGATATCGCGTATTTCAAACGACTGACACAAACCGCTCGGAAACCGTTCAAAAACCGTCCAGAAAATCGGTCGCACACCACTCAGAAACCGCCCGAAAACCGATCGGCGTACTAGTAAAAACCGATCCAAAAGCGACCGAAAACTGGCCGAAAACCGATTGGTTTCAGAGCTGTTTCTGGCCGGTTTTCGAGCAGTTTGTGCCAATCGTTTGAAATAGGTGACACGCTTCGTTGACTTATTTCATTAACCCAAATTACGTATTACGTTGTTCTTTTCTGCCTCCTTATTTGTGATTTTCCGAATAAATGTCCTTATTTCACCCACCTAAAGGGAATAAAATAAGGCGATCTATACTGAGGTTTTCAAGAAATTTCACTTAACTGAACCAATACATTTAAATTAAACGCCAACCAAGCATTTCACATTACTTCGATAGTTCAATTTCTTCGTATAAATTCCATGTTGATCCGTGTAAAAAGCCTACTAAACAAACCGATCGAAAACCGATGTTACGAAAGGGCTGGGTTCTACAAGGGTGCTGAATTTGCTTGGGATGCAATCGCCAGCCGACGGTTTAGATGTCCCCTGTTACTAAATGGACTTTTGTAGTTGCGACTTCAAATCTACACCTGTAGATGTGCAACCGTAATGATATACACACCCCAGGAACCTATACAGTCCCGATATCAGCCTTTGCATTGTGTTGGTAGTTTGGCATCCGATCGGGAATAACCATGCCTTGTGGTTACAATGAACGCCTTACAGCCACGCTTAATTCTACCTCAAGGTACTTATCCATATGTGGAACAGGTTGATCCGTTTTTGAAGACCTATGCGTGACTGTCATCATTCATCCTTAATGGATGAATGAAACATTGGTCAGTCTTTGAAGTGTTTAGAAATCACCTGGACAGCAGCCCTCAGAGTAACATTTGTAGTCTGTCGACCGCTGTAATGTTGTAAAGTGACCCCTTCATAGTGTTGCACAAACTTGCCGTGCTCGTCAACATCGAGCAAGCACCCGTCGCACGTAGTCTCGGTACACGTATTGCATAAATTTACGCGATACGCGCGACAAGTAATTTATATTACGTGTCGGAATACCAATACGCGCACAAAAGCCATGGGTTCGCAATGTAGAACTGCTCGCTGCATACCTATAGGTATGCATACATATATGTACGAACATATATATGTTTGTACGCGTGTACATATGCTGGTTTTTTTGTAACATATATCCCGGTTTCTAATCTGTGGCTCCTGGATCAGACGAGTCAAGTTCCCCATGTCAGTTTAGTACACATGTGACTTGACTAATTTTATACAGTACGTTATTGGATCCCAACTACTTGTCTCGCCACCGGTCTCTAGTTAGCCCACTGTTTCACTGTCAGTTCCACTGGATGGATAGTGCAACCACGAAAGTTTAATAGCGATCATAAGCACAATAAATCCAGTCAGATTTAGTCTACCACGTGTCATACACGGTTTACGTCACCCTACGAGGTCATCAAAGGAGTATGATCTTTAACATCTACTTGCCAAATGTTGCTCGCATTTCCCGTTACTTTTGAAGGACTACATATACTAGATGAAACAGCTTATGGAATAGAATGGAAAAAAATCGCCGCCCCTGCACCACCCCATCATCCCAACACGATGATGTTCTCCTGCACTATGTAACACGACGAATCCATTGGCCCTTACGCTACAAATGGTGCACTCCATTACCCGTTATAACAGTAAACATGCCGATCCGACTGCGTCCATCAATCGTCACGCTGTCTACGCTGCGCTACAATGCTGATCACCAGTGGCCCGTTGCTGCGCACGTGAAAAAAGGATCATGTGCCATGAAGCACCTGAAGGAAGGCAACACCTCTCGGTATCAGTCAGGAATTAGTGGCCCTTTGGGCCGTTTTCGCACTCTCCCACCCTTGGTCGTCCGTTATCAGGCGAGAGATTGCACAAAAGTAGTTCTCCTCAAGTCGTATTGCAAATGTGCCAGGAACGCTATCTGACGAACTCGTTTTAAGGCTAACTCATTGCTCTCTGGATAGCAAACGTGGAAACTCGAGCCAGTTGTGAAAACCATAGTTGAATGCCTCCAAACTTGGGTACCATTGGCGAAACACCGGCTGAATCGTCCACAAAATGACGGCGGACCACCACAGTCGTTCAGCACAAACCAAATCGCAACAGTGAGCTGCAGCGCCTGCGCATCAGTTTATGTATGACAGTTGCACCGATCAAGAGTTACGAGCTGGTCGACCAATGAATTGAAAGACACTCACCAGCATTTGATCAACACAAAAGCTTTTGCCTAGTATTCAATAAATTCACAGTCATGAGTGTTGACAAAACCCTCACGCAGTTAAGGACCTTATTAGCCATTGAGAGTTTAGCCAAAAATCCATCAGTACGTAAGGACTGCTTTACCCAAACTCAGGTAGGAACAGTCCGAACTATGGCCACGGACAGCAGTAAAGAATCAGCCGAACGTGAAGTTGCTGAGATAAAAGTTGCCTTAGAATGCAGAAAATACAATGTTTACGAGGATAGGGTAGAAAGTAATCTGTGGTGCATGCTCAAGTTCACAGAAAAAAGTAAATGGTTACGGAGCAAGGAGGCAGTTAGGAACTGTATAAAGGTAGGCAAGGGAAAATTCGTGAATATGAAAAGGGACGGTGTCCCTAAGAAACTAAGCTGATTCTCAGAATGAATAACAAGTATCACCCAGTAATGAAAATTCGCAACTAGTAGAGGGAAGATAGAGTCCCGAGACCCGGGGGAATGATTGCTGAGCCTAATACCGTGTAGAAGAGGAACAATAATGCAAGAGGGAACGTTTTAAACGTTTTCCCGGGCACAGGCCTGATTACGCTAATAAAATGACAAATATATTATTTCACTGAGTCTCCTGTGGCTTTTCTGCATCCGTATTGGACATTTTGGTCGAGGGCATACTGTGACTCGCGTTCGAGTGTCCACCATATCGAGACATCTTGGGAAGTGGGAGGGTATCACCTAACCTGAGCCCTTCGTTATAAGTTGTGCCCTTACAGAGTGGCTAACAAGGCCTCGACATCGGAAGGGTCCTGTTGTAAAACGTTTCCAGCAAACGTCAGCAAAACATGTGGGGCAGCATCAGGACTGCATGTGGGAGAAAACTTGGTAACTAGACCGTATAAGCGGCAGTCAGCAATAGGCGCGGTTGTAAACGGGTACAATAGGCGATAGGCTTTCTGCGTGATATGTTATAGCTAAGCGACATGGTGATCGGGCGATTCTCAAATGGAAACGGAGAGGGAGGGTGGCAGTCTAGAGGGTGTTTCAGCCGGGGTTAGCATGAGCAAAATAGCAAGCGGAAAAGCGAAAGCTGAACATAGGGTTGATTGAAGCCATGAAGATCTTCCTGAAGCCTCACGACATGACCATAATTTTAGCGTTTGCATTTTGCGGCTGCTGGGGATGGTCGGTTTTCTCCGCATTTCCCGTAATAACTCCCAGGAGTTTAGTCAGAAGTTGTTACGGACACCCCAATTTTTGGTAAGGTCTAAAATTATTCGAGAAAAAGCGGCACCATAGGCGATGTTCCAGCTAAGGATTCCGGTAAACCTATTAAAATCAATCTACTAGCACGAGTTTTTCGAACTGAGGGGCCCAGTCTATGAAACTGGGGTCCATTTTTTTAGGAGTTTTTTAGCCTTCCAGGGTGGTAGAGTAGAACTCGCGGTTTCAAGATCATTTATCCCACTGAATTATTCGGTAGTATATCGTCCAGCATGTTCTTGGAATAGCGGCACATTTCTGGACGAACTGCATGACCGTTCTCGTTGATCAAGTGGTTATTACAGTTTTGGGAGCGTTTCTACCACAAACTTGATTAGTACCAGAATGATCAGTGTGAGTCTTCATTTTGGATTATGGTGAGCCATTGTCAGTAAAGCTTGGGTAAGTTTAACCGTCCTTGTTTTGCGTGGCAGAAGCCAACACGCTGGAGTATCCACTTTAGGTCAGTCTACGCTGAACCTTCTTTATAGTATTAAACCAAGCCTTCCGGTAGGCTGCTTTAGCACGTTACGGAACTGAAATAGACAGAGACTACTGCTGTGTGGAGGTGATTCCAAAGGTAGTTATGATTGAAATAAGGGACCATATGTAATGGGCTCCGTGATTTTCATAAATGCTGGTAGAACAGAGAGGTCTTTTAAAGGTCATGTGTACATAATAAAAATAACAGTTAACTTCAGGAAGCCTGAGGCATAATACTGTGCATAATTAAATAACAAAAGTGGTAGCACAATCCGATTTTACAAGTTTTGTAAGGGAATATGTACACACGATAGAGTGAGGGAGAAATTTCAGATGGACACAATCACGATAGCACCTGGAAAAGTTAAACTCAAGGTTAGGTTGTGAAAATAAACGAACGGAAAGTCCTACGTAATCAACAAATATTTCGTTTACCTGTGTGAAAGAGGGAATGTTTGCAGAGTAGATGTGTAGAGGCGTAGCAAATTTTTAAGTACGGAAAGGATTTGAACTGATAATCAGAAGATGAACAGGAATGATACACCGAATTTGGAATCGGTCGGCGAATGTAGTGTTGTAATTAAATGGTTGGATATCGAGGAGGTCAAATAAATACCAAATAAACAACACATCTGGCGGGAGATCGCCAGGGTGAGGATGAAAGAATTATTAAGCAAACGGGTAGAGACAGGTGAAGTTAAACGAATTTACTACTCTAAAATAGGTGGATCATAGTGTATGAACATGACAACGGAGACAGATGATAGAGCCAGGTGATATGCTTGGCCGTAGCAATGGCATACACGGATAGCTTTGCAAAAGTGATGATAAAGTAAGTGGCGGGTAAATGACTGACAGGTGATGTTCATTTCGAAAGGGTGGATCGCATGATAACAACAGAGTTACAATGTCGCGGGTCTAGTGAATCTGAGACGATAACCCGAAAGAGAACGTTGGAAATGGAAGAAACTTATTCAATTGACAAGCACGTTAGTACGGTTGGGTAGGTGAA
Source organism: Fasciola hepatica (assembly GCA_948099385.1). Taxonomy (NCBI): domain Eukaryota; kingdom Metazoa; phylum Platyhelminthes; class Trematoda; order Plagiorchiida; family Fasciolidae; genus Fasciola; species Fasciola hepatica. Next base: position 4,626,728 of record CANUEZ040000016.1, read on the forward strand.
TATTGACGGAGTCAAATATGTACCAAATAAACAACACATCAAGCAAAAGACTGCCAGAGTGATGATGAAAGAAGTGGCTAGAATGAAATAGGTAAACTTTTAACGAGCCGATTACTTTGTGATACGTGGACCTTGGAGTGTCAACATGAAAATGGGAACTAGATGGTAGATGCATGTGGCATGCTTAGCTAAGACAATAGCGTATGGAGCAGCTTACGAAGGCGATGATAAAATAAATGAATAACCATTGGTGGTCACTTTCCAAGATGACTTACGTGATCAAGGTAAAACAAAGAGCACCTTGAAAAATGCGTCAGAGATTAGCAAATATGAAGAGAATTTGATGGCTAACAAAATCAGTATGGTAATATACTGGGATCGGAATGCAAGAGCCAATAGTTGTGAAGGTGGGGACACTTGGAATGGTTAAGACGAATTCAAGAATAATAATATAGTGGCATGTGATGCATTTTAGGGACTGAGTTCGATATCCAGGCTGCCTGGGGGCATGTGTTTCTTCTCTGAATGCTCGCAAAACATGTGGTTTTGCTCCAGTGTTTGGCGGCTGAAGTCAATGATGAGGTGGTTCATATTCTCGACTCGAACGCTGTGTAAGTTGGGGAGGTTTGGAAGGTATTATTGAATGTTGGTGTTTGGGATGCTCGCACTTGGACTTCATGTGCGCTCAGAGTTAGCAATGCATATGCGCGAGAACCTGGGTAATAGCAACTGATTTAAGTAGAAAACTATTTATTAGATGGCGTCCGCGGATGACTGAAAACGGATTAGTTATGCGTGGTACAGCGCAGATTGACTTTGTAAAGTCTAGTGCTGGCGACATTCGTTCCGCGTATCAATAAAGACTTGTCGGCAATAGCGGACATCAAGTGGTTAAACTTCAGAAAACGTACAGTGTTTTAAATCGTGAAAAAATTTTGGAACTGCGTCCCAACCCATCTGAAGTGCATTCTGCATCGCGCTACTTTTATGCTTCTCAGTAGGCAAACTATCGGAAAATCCTCTTGGTCTCAGAGGCCAGCCTGATTGGTTAGAGCGCATATTTTGCACACTGAACAAAATTCCCGCCCCTGAAAACTTCCGTGAAACCAAGGTTACCGACGGGCAAACATCAGCATGTAGTCGATTACTCGGTGCTATCCAAGGAGTTAGTTTAGTTCGGATGTTTTGGGGCTAGTGGTTCAGTCTGCTTTCCGACAGTCTTATTGCATGAGGTAACAAGTTAGTGTTATTAATACCGATTCGTTCTGATTATATCAAACAATTAAAAAATTGAATCTGGCGCATTAGAGACAGAAAGAAAACTACGATCAATAGGGTGCATATAAAATTCCTTGAAGGCATGTAAATCTTATTTCAAGAGTTCCCCTCATGCGGAACTTTAGGAGTATTGCCACTCGAACAGCAAATCAGATGTCATAGCCTCTTTACCGCCCTAATTTTTTTCTGTCACTCATCAGGGACCGTAAATATGTCATGACCTGTTGAACACTAAACCGATAAATCCAGTTATGTCGACAAGGAAACTTGCTACATATGTAGCATATACTTCAGCGACAAGCGGTATCCCACTTCCAACCAAAGATCAGTAAACCAACTGCAATACAACATATCGTTGCAGTCCAAACTACCACTCATCGTACGGCGTATTGAACTATACGTTCCTTCTAACATGCATGCTTTTGTTCGGCTACAGATTATTGGACACGACTGATGTTCCGCTTAGATCGGTCTCTTATTAACTAGCCAAACAACACCACCAATCCGACTGCGGGTGGAATACGTGGATTATGTTCGACTGCAATAATCTAATTCAAAGGGCATCATCCAGTTGTCAAATAGAGATGGATGATAATCACTACACACGCGGCGGTTCTCCCTTCCAACTTTCCCAGAGTGACTACTTTAGAAAACAATAAAGTTTGTTCTGGTAGGATGCACAAGAACTGCAATTATTGCGTGCACGACTATTTGCGCGTACGGTGTAACTTTTGACACACTTAGTGTTGCTTCTTAATTAGCACTAGAAAGCCAAAAGAGTCCAAAGTGACAGTGGTTGGTTGTAAAAATTGAATTATTTGGTTTTCGTAGCAGTTCGTTGAAATTTCGTGACTTCTCCAGATAAATTTTGCACTCTTCCTCAAAATTTCGCTGAAATCTAGCAATTTGTTCATACTCCGGGAAAACCCGTAGTCGTTTTCCAGGACACAAAAATAAGGTGTTCATAGCCGCCGCATTATGTGAGTGACTTCCAGTATAGCTTCTCAGAAACTGAAAAGCAGTATGCTAACGTCACAAGTATTTGCCATGCTGTATCCACCGAAGAGGAATAAATAACATATCTGATATTTTTCAAGCCATTGTGAGTCATTATGAGCAAAGTGGTCTTTTGTGTAACTCTTCGCATTTTTCTGAGTTTATCTTAACCCCATCTCACCCAGCCTTCCCGAATGGTGAGCATACTCCGCGCACCATTCAACGACACAGAGTTCAATCTCTTAAGTACCTTGGAGTGACGGTGAGCACTAATATTTTCATGTTGCCAATAGTGTGCGCGAATTGCGCTTACTCATCTTTCAAATTTGGTAGCTCAGGCAATTCTGCATTACAATTATCAACACACTATCTCTCGTGACACCGATAGTACTGTTAACACGTGGACACGAAAATGTCATTTGTTGCCACCATAATTACCAAATTTCTTGCTCTCTCTTCTATACTATGAATTCAAATGTCTATGAAACACGCTATATTAAGCCAGTTGGGAAGCCCCCTTATCTCTCAACGCATTTTACAAAGTCGACCTTGTGTCGTCCTGGTAGTTGAACACCCCACCCACGTCGCAAACATGTCGCGTGAGACGTTTAAGAGCGTGGGCGACTAAGACAAACCACGGACGAAGGGCTCAGCTCCATCCGGTATCGAACTACAATCCACCTGTTGTTGAAACCCTGACGGTCAAAGGACCACGGAGCAGACAGGCCTAGGTTAAAAGATGGGTGACTGATTGGGCGTATCTGTGTACGTGCACACGTGCATAATATAAGAACAGCAACGAAACTGTTTGTCTGATCTGCATGGGCTGAGGCCTCCTATCCTGAACGTAGCACAACTATGTCCTGTCTGAATGTGCGTGGTACGCATATGTGATTCGGCAATGGTGTGTTCAACAATGCGAATGTAGCTCAACCTGAGTATACACATCACTGCAAGGTTGACGCGTGCGTCAGTTAGGACCCCTAACCAGACCCGCTGCATTTTATTTTTTGATCCTAGCGTGCACACACGTGCGCATGCACCGAGATGTGCATACTCAGTCACCCGGATTTCACTCAAGGCCTATCTGTTCTGTGGTCTTTTTGATCGCCAGACATGGACAACAGGCCTTAGAACGTCTACCGTTAATGGTTTGACGGTCATAGAACGACATACTGGTCCCATAAGGACAGCGGAATGAACACATGGTACACTGCCAGGACAAACTGAACGTCGAGGAGAGCAAAAATAACGGGAGTCTGTTGGAGATTCATCGTTTTCGAGAAGTATCGATACCAATTGGCATGCGAAAGAGATAGTCCTGACGGGATCGATTGAAGTAGCGGTCATGTTTTATTCGCGCTGATCGTGTGGTTAGATCATATCTCGCTGAGGATAAAGGTTTACTCAGTAGATTTTTACTTGATAAGGGCCGTTGCTATCACAGGATGATAAACGAGTGCATATCATGACAACTTAAACTTAATTCATTTACTTCGACCTTTCTCTCCTTGTTTCGGACGACTAATCGAGGAGGTTATGGCAAGCATATAGATGCACCTTTTGTATCTTCACGTTTGTGAATACGTACCCATGAACTAGCAGGTAATCTCAATTTGGACTGTAATACGGTGGATGATCAAAAATGATAACAAACTGTGGGTCACTTGTCTCGCACCTGATCTACGGCTTCGATTCCAAGTCATTTCACTTCTGAAGCAGCTTTCTGACTGATTTAGTGGTGCATTACCAGGAATGCCAATCTTTAGCACATCTTTGTTGAAATGAACAGGTGTGGGCAGTAGCTTGTTCGACAATGTCTTCTAGCTTCCGACCTGTGCCACTATCAAACGTATTCCATGTATTTCCATATACTGTACCGCTACCGATGAGGTCGAATAAAAGAACGAACTAATATTATTCAGAAATCTAGGCGACTACGTGGTTCACTAGAATTGCTCGCTTTTAACACAAGTTGATTGCAACTTTTTCCAGCTTTCTTTGAGTTAAGTCAAGTTGTGGTATTGCTGCACGGTTTGTCGCATGAAGTGAAATGCTTCTCTGTTAGGAAACTGGTTAATTTAAAGCGAAATACAACACTGAATGGTGATACTAATTCAGTGGACCTTTCCAAAATGACAAAATCTTTCATTAGAAGACCCGCAAAAATAATAACGGAACAACAAACCCCGATAAAATTTCCGACATGTTCAAGATTCTCCAATATCCCTGATATGCCACTCCACCATAACAAGCGAAAAGCTGTCACACACTGAAAAGACGATGGGAAAAAGCCTCGACAGAATGGCGGCACATCGGTACGGATACTTTGCATCATAACTCCAGAAAAATGCCCCACATAAACTAATTGGACCAAATGCGAAACCTAAAAATGAGGTCTTTTTAAAAATACCAAAGTTATTAGGGGAATGCAATACGCCTATGAAACACCACTTCAGCGAAACTTTAAGGAGATGTGGGAAACTTATCATCAGGAAAAGTCATGAAACTTCAACAAATTGCCGGGAAAATCAGGTTATCCCATTTTAACTACGAGCCAGCGTCCCCTTGGACTCCATTGGCATTCTAGTGCAAACAAAGAGGTCGCGGATCATGCTAAATGCAACACTATAAGCGCAAATAGTCGTGAACAAAATAAACGCAGTTACTGTGTATTCCACCGGAACGAACAAAAGTAATCAACATCCATCTCTGTTTGATAGCTTGGTAAAGCTGGGTCCATACGCTTAGTATTGAAAACATCATGACACCACACGGTTCCCGTGGATTAATGGAAAAAAGATTATGGCATTAAAGAGGTTACAGTATCTAATCTGCTGTGTAATGGTAATACTCAATATGGTTCGCATCAGGGATCTTTTGCAATAAGGCTTAAAATGTCAACAAGAAACTTTATATGCGCCCTACTGATCTTAATTTTCATCCTGTCCCTAGTGTGAGAGATTCAAGTTTTCAATTGTTTGATACATTCAGAGGGAATTGGTATTTATAACATTAGCTTGTTGCCTCATGCAATAAGACTGTCGGAAAGCCATCGGGACCACCGGATTCATAATCTTGTGAAATTCAGAGCATTTTATTACATATTGGTATCTGTCTTGCAATAATCTCGGTTTGCTCGCAATTTTCACTGGCGAGAATTTTGTCAGTGTGCAAAAATACGACCTAGGTAGCCGGGCCAACGCTCACATCCCAAGTGGATTTCTCGGTAATTTACCTACTGACAAGCATGAGAGTAGTCCGGTGCAGAATGTAGTTTAAATGGGCCTAGGCAAGTATGTAAAAACCTTTTCACGACAAAAAACAGTGTTCATGCATAATGGAGTTCGACATCAGGGAGCTGGTCGGGGATGATCTAAGAAACCCAGGGTTTCAAACAGAGTGATTGGATTGGTTTATATGTGGAAAGCTCAGTCAGTACGCTGTCACCCCCACAGGCTCAGACATTTGAACCGAGAGCTTAGCCCATACGCTGTCTTGTTTGGGTCGGATCAAAGCTGTAACACGGACTTCAGCTGTTATTGAAGGAGGTGTAAAGGGTAAATCCAATACCTACCCAGCCAAATGTCTCTTTCATTCCAGAGATGCGGCAGAGCACGCTTACCCGGTAGGAAGTACTTTTCACTTCACTTCCGCTCGCCTTTTTTACACTTGAGAGGAGGCCAAATGTGATTGCGACTTCAAAGTAATGATGAGGTATGATACAAAAGTAGGTCGGACAACCTTGGAGTTGTAAGAAAAAGGCTACTTAAATTTCATGAAGCACGTGGAAACCAGTTTATGACTATAAATCAGCGACCAAAATGAGTGTAAGATGGAGGGTATCGAAATACACATCAACAATACAACTGGTCGAATATCAATAAAAAGGAATGTTTTACAACGTTTCATGTACAAGGGGCGTGGCAGGAATATCTAATCAACTGAAAACGAATGTTTTCTCCCTAAAGCCCGAGCAATTTATCTATGTGATTTTATACAACAAGCCCCTTTCGAAAAGTTGAAACTAAGTAACGAGCCTTATCAATGAAAGCCGCTCGCTGATTAGTCCTAGTTCCTATTTTAAACGACCCTATATTTTAGCCGGAACATAAAAGAGATTTACCTTCATACTTTGATCAGCATCTACTCTGCCAATTTCGAGTAATCAACCACCACATAAGGGGACTTAATATTACGGATTCCTGATCTTGATGGTCTACACGTGTGCAAAAGAGATTCGTCATACCACAAGTCCTATCAAAACCGATTCGCGAAACAAATACCGATTGAACAAGGACTGACAAATCTTTTATGTTTTGAACTGTGCAACATCTGTCACAATGATTCAAAGATAGAAGAATTTGTATCCAAAGTCCACTTAACAATAACCCATCTCAGGCAAGTTGCAAATAATAATCTTCCGAGATGGCCAAAAACCATTTCGGCCAAACGATAAACAACGGGAAATGATGAGACAATCGGCCTAGTGCTCAACGAAGCAAAGCCAAAGGTTATGATGGCTGACTTAGACCATAAATTTGAGTAGATCGAAAAAAACAAGAACAAAGATAGGAAGGGAGAATCGTAAATGCAACTCACGGTGCGTCTTCACACAACTCATCCAAAAGGACTATTTATTGTGGCGCTTTAGCATCCGTGGCGCTCCCTGGCAGTGAGCCCACCTGCTTACTTAAATGCCGTTCAACAATCGGAGAAATTACACCAAACTTTGTCACACTGTGCAACGTCAATGGCTCAAATGGAGTCCAATCTGTTGGCAATTAGTGACTGATAACACTACGTGCCAGTGATGGTGAGTGCACTGATCCATCAATCTAATGGGCAACCATTTCTGGGATTCATCGGTGTAACGTAAGACCTTTCGCTTACTTAGTCAGTGACCGCAGAAGGCTGCACGGATGCCGATAATAGATAGTATGGAATCACAGGACGTTCATCCATTAGGCGCTCGTGACTACCAAGTTGCTCAAAGTCGTTTTCTGCCCTAATTCAAATCACTTTGATCAAACCGTTGAATGTGAAAAATCAATCCTATGTTGCGGCTGACCATGGATCGCACGTGAAGGCGCAGCTGACTTACGTCAGCCACACCCGTTATCAAGTGACAACACAACTGGCCCGAGAAAAGGACCTCAAGTGGAGGTACTGGTCGGCCTGGTAGACAATAACATTTTGCCCTTAATTGGTCCTGCCTGATAAGAAGCAGCACACAACCAAGTACGATCACAGATAAGGGACTGGTCCATCAGGTTGTCACCATGGGATCAGATATCCGACCTAAGCAACCTGGAACAACGACTGAAGTGTGAACTAGAGTTGCCTTGTACATAAATCAACCATGACAGTCAACTTCATTTCACTATTAGTATTGATTCAACTGCAAATCCAGCGACAGTAACACCACCGCTAACGTTACACTGTAGACAGCTCGCCAATACCAGAATATTGAACTGACACAAGTTATGAAAACACTAACGTGGATATGCGAATGACCAACACGTATCCGAATAAATATACAAACTAGACGTGTATTATGACTGACTAACCACTGCTGCCAACAATCATTTTGTGGACATCGCGTCTTACATTCCCACAAAACTTGCGTACCACTACCTCTCTCTGACCAATTTATACCTGTCAGGATAAATCGCACTGAAATCTCCCAGAGGCCACTGATTTCTACAAAAACTATTCGTAATTACCGACACCAATTCATCTTGCCCCATGTTTTTCCTGACAGCGTGTCATTTGTGTCTTCCTTGTCACGATGATACGTATTCCGCCTTCCATCGTTCCCAGGATGTATCTGCTACCAAGTAAATACTCCGCCACAGCCCTACACACGACTGTGGAAAATCCATACGATCCATCAGCTTACCGTTACCTCTGAGTAACAGAATCTTATTGGGCGTTAGTGCTCCTAAATCCTTTGCATCCTTTGTTCAAAGAATCAAGGCTCTGCCGTTGATTACTCTTTCAACTTAATACAGAAATGTCGGAAGAGTCTCGTCCGTCATGCACTGACCACGGGCTATTGCTCGTAATATTCTTCAAACCGACGGCATCAACCCCCTCAATAGCTCCTCCAGTGATTGGTATCAGGTGGGCCAAAATGCCACTCCATAATAGTAATAACATTAATAATAGCAGCAATAATAATAATATTGGTATATTCTCCAAATGGGACGACAAGCATGCATAAGTGCACGATCAATGGACGCAGCATTCTTTACAAGACGAAAAAATTTACATAACTGAAAACGGGCATAAAATATTGATAGTCACTTGGCAGCAGTATCAAGCAATGTCAAAAAGCGCAAAAATGCCTGGGATTTGCGCGCAAAATACAACTCGAGTAAAAGGTAAGATCAAAGAAGAGATCGAAAAATCAGAAGTAAAACCGTGGGCAGGTGATTCGAAGGTGCTGCAGGAGATCAGAACTGGCGAGTATCAAGGAGCAAATACGGTTGAAACGTTTTCAAGAGATCGATCAGCATGAATTATATGCATCGGAAGGATCAAAGGACGTAACTTGTACGAGGCTCTGATCAAATAAAAAACAGAAGCGTCGGCGAATTTCAGGAATGCGGATAAGAAAACTGTCATAATGGTATGACAAATATGAAGCGTGAGAAAATGCAAAACAAAATAATTCTTATATATGGCGAATTAAAGACGGAAGCAGTGGGACAGGAAACCAAGTCATCAATGGTGGATTATGCGATGAATGTGATGGAATTCGTGTTGAATAAATATAATATACTGGCAAGCCGGCGTGTTACTCCGGAGGATTGATTGCACATTCCTTGTCTCTATCGGAAGAATTAGTAATTATGTAGAAAATAACCCAGGCATGCGAGGGCCAAGTCCGAGAAGGAAAATTGATGCGGACATTAAGATGTGGATAGCTGAGTCAGCAGTTGACCATAAGGGTGTTGAAGTATGAGGCAGCACTGACAAACAGCTGGATTGCTGGGTGGAAACCACAACTGAGGGCCAATTAGGTGTTGGTAGATTGCCATGGCTTTCAGTGTCATTTAGCATAGCCTTGGCATCAGAAAGGTCTTGCTGTGAGAAGTTCCCAATATTCCTTGGAGAAATATATTGGGGCAATAGCGGGACTACTTTTGGTTGAAGCCGGGTAACTAGATTGTATTCTCGGTAACCAGCAATGAGCGAGGTTGCAAACGGGTAGGAAAAGAAACGAATGAGATAGGCATCCTGCAAAATATATTATAACCAAGAGCTACGATGGTCGGGTGACTGGTTTTCACGAACAACTAAGCTTATCGTTTCCTACACATGCCAGTCAACTCCATCAACAAATGCGCCGTTGCTATATTTAGATACTGGTGCATTGTCTTGGCCGCCTATAGATATGATATTCTGTATCGGTTCAGCTAGATACTCCCATAGGCAGAGTTCTTATAAAAATCCTCGCGATTTGCAGCATTAGACTAATGCGCTTTCATTTCAAAAGCCGGGACCGTGTTGAGGGAAGAAATATGAAATAACAAACGCAAATACTTGTCTGCGATTTCGGAATGGGGAATGGGTAGTCACCCGAGATAAAGCGGAAATATCCTTAGTTCCAACAAAACACTAGTAACTCTAGTCCCTAAGATGTCGTGGAGAACGGTACGTAATTCAGCCTGAGCTCCTTCAAAGCTGCTACCAGAACCATTGAATATTAGCTTTGGCTTTCCCATCCAAGCCATGAATCCAATTAAAGCTAGGACGTAGCAGTCCGTGGTAAGCGAAAGCGTTACTTTGATACGCACTGCCCTGATGTTTAAGCATGTGAACAAGCAGCCATAAAGTTACTATCTCACTCTCTCACGCCCAAAGCAAATAGGTCCGAAGTAAAAGAAACCAACACGAGCAATTGCATGCCTAAAGAAGCAGGTAAGCTCTGATGGTAAGGGGTCCGTTTGTTGATAATATGGTGAAGCCGGATCCATCCTGCACGGTAAATGTTTACTGATAACCGACGAACAGCTGTTCTGCTCTGAAAAATCCAAAACCTTTGGTAAATCTTAGCAAGCACCTTGTAGCCAACGTTGCATTTCATCACACGATGATATCCAGTGATTAAATCCGGTAAAAGAAGCTGGTTCCGCGCAATTACGGCACGTTTAGCAACGTCAGATAAAGCTGATCATTGTTTGCGTCCACTGACGCATAGAGGTTCATTAATGAAGACTGGTTTGGAATTATTTATCCGGCTTCCAATCCCATGTACCCCTCTGTACGTATTTATACCAAGTAAACGCTCAACTTGCAGTAGGAATGGTGTTTGTTGAATCAACTTAAGCACCTCTCTATGGGTGTTCTTAGTTTTTGACATCGTCAAGAAGCCCAAACTAAACGCTAGTTCAGACTGGCCTCTCACATGCAATAGGAGGTGTTGTTTGAACCGTACAATCTATGAGTCGACTTTAAGATTCAGTACCATGAGGAGAACCGTTCAAAATGCACATCAATTGACGAGCGAGTTCTAGGGCTTGGTATTGCTCTTTTCTCCATTTCTAATAACTCCCTTGGGACCTTCAAATCATACTGTCCAAAAGAAGTCATAAATTCTTACAAATGTATGAACCACAAGGTAATGCCATCCTTACCGGTTACGTACCCCAGAAACCAGATCAGCGGGGTTGTCCTATCCAGTTACGTGTTGCCATGGCACAGGAATCCAACACTGTCAGATTCTTGACGTACTATTAGCTCTGAAAGTCGCGTAATATCCCTGTTCACTTTCGGTGTAGTGCAGAACAGCTGTAGAACATGTCTAAATGAACACTTCAGAAAAGATAGCTCAATCCATCTTGATGTCATGTGAAAAGTTAATTACCACTACAGCAGCTGCAAACTTTAGACGCGGTATGGCAAGTGATTTTAGAGGTATCACTCCTGACTTGGTCTCTATCATGATTCGGCGTGATGGCACATTCTTACCTACGAAATGCAGATACGCCACCGCACAGTAACTGACCTCCGATGCGTCTAAAAGTAAATGAAGTTCAACGCTGGCATCCGACCTAATATTGAGGGCATCTCATCGTGATGTACAAATCTGCTATGTTTCATCAATGATAAATTTGTGCTATTCCAGCTGATAAAACATTTCACATCCTAGCGGCTGATCCCGACCACGTCCCAAATCGCAAAGTTTGTGGAACAAATCCTTTAACAGTAAAGCACGGGGCCGACCCAACCTAAAGAATCGTATCTCGCAGCTGGCTGAGACAACATCAACCTTTGTGTCGCTGGCGGATTTCGGATCTTGATTTGGTAAAGAAAAGTTTCAGCTTCCATGTAGCAGGATTACCCAATGTAAGCTGCTTTGGAAGAGCGTCTGCACTTATTTCCTTGACTGGATTATCCCAATTCGTGAACGTCATTCTGCTAAGGACCGCAAGGTCTTTACTCGCCCACAAAGTCGACCCAATAGGTGTAACAATCCTTTTACCAAGGTCAACGCATCAGCGCCACTATTTGTCGAAAGAAAACAACCATCCACGTAAAAGCTATTCATTACTGCATCTGATACACTAGGACCGTAATCGTGACCAAATACCTCTGTAGCTTTCTTGAGAGCAAAGCTTACGCGAAACGGTGAATAAACAGCTCCAAACCGGGGTATGGTCAACTTGAGCTTTATGTGGACTTTCAAATTATTGTCGTTCGGCTGCTACAAGGATCGGAGTGCCGTTTGGTCTTTCTCTGGCTCAAGTACTTGTAAAAACTTCTGCGTTATCCGCAGAGATGTCTATCGGTCTTCGCAGGAACCGCAGAACATGCCTATCAAACGTGTCACAATGATTGAGCCTTGCCGCAATTGTCTACTCCAAAATTCACCGAGACAGACAGCTGTGCGGTCGAAGAACAATATCAGCTTCTCTGGTTTGTTCGAGTTAAATATGACGTGATTTGGTAAATGCCCTACTCCACTAGTAGTATCTTTGCCCTAATTGGTTGCCCTGGCGGCGTAGCTTACTTATAAATATCGACAAATAACAGAAGAATATCTTTCCTTCAACTCCAAATCCTTTCCTAGCTTTCTAACGAGTAATAACAAGAGATGAAAGGCCAACGCTCTATTACAGTAACCTTTCACAATGTCATCTTTCCATGGTAGGCTTACACAAGAACGTCCTTCCTTAATGTTTAATGACCTTTCCGCCTTATCCACTGCATGGTCGTGCAGTTTCAACCAAGGCACTATCCCTAAAATCTTGGTCACATAATGTGGCCAGATTATGCTTAATCTCAAACGGAATTGCATAAAGGGAAAGTTCGTTTGCACAACCTCGATGAAAGCTGTCCAGCGGTCGTCGGAGGACCCAATTCAAAGGAGTGCAATTGGAGTACAAATCCTCTTAGTGACCTCTTTGTTGTTCAAGAACGCAGTGTGCGTCCGGAACATCTGGGCCTACCAAGAAACTAACAATCAATTCAGGAATGCCAGTGAGGTCAATGCCCTCAGATGATTCCCACTTGAAAGGGTTTCTGCTTTCGGCATCTTCGCTGGTACCTTCAAAACACAAGGATCTGCACACGCCCCTTCCACCACTGTTACTTTTTCACCACCAACAAATTTTAACAAAAATGAAACCATGGCGTACCCTTGAACTTTGTTGCTTATGGAAATGTTCAAATGGACCCTTAATTCCTTGCCAACCAAACCTAATCCATGGGCCAAATTAACCCGAACAAGAACGGTATCAGCTACTGTGTAGAACAATCGATTAGCCAGGACAGATCCCCCAAGTCCCTTGATGATAATTGGCGCAATCCCTAAGCCTGGATCACTACCGCTTGCGAACAATTGATAAGAGGTTTTAAAGACCGGCTTCTTGGTTGTGTCACACAGCAGATGATGATGCCACTACTTGCAATTCCGTTCACTGCAGAGTTTCTTTACAGGACAGCCCTTGGTACGACGGCGTACGCAGACACAAAAAGTTTTCAACCGTCTTTATATCCCAATACTCCTTGACAGTCGCATTCAGTAAATATGAATAACGAAAGAGACTGTCTACTTACAAATCTATGGCCAATGCTATCATCAGTGAACACAGCACAGGCTCTGCTACAACGTGTACAGTCCCCAGATTGGAAGTCCGTTATCGCGTTTTGGCTTCGTAACAAGCAACTAGAGTTTGTTGAAATAGAGCTTGCGAACTGAAAAAATTACACAGGCCACGAAAGTTCGGTTCACAGTCAATATCAAAACTTTTCTGAGGGTTTTTAAAGCCTTCGAGAGCAATCGGACCGGCAAGGTTGGAGAGCCTTCTCCGTGGCAGTAAATGAAGCAAGATCGCCTGGGTAACCTAGCGGTCCCAGGGCGTTCACACGTACAGTCAATTTATTAATGTACGTTAAAACCTGATCAGTATCTAGAGCAATGGTTCCTGGGTTGGCTTCGTCGTCCAAAAGAGTCCTCACAGTATTGTGTCGCTGACGAAACAATTCTTTCAGCACTTTTCTAGCTCCTTTATAACCTTCTGAGGGGTACAATAGACTTCGTATAACATTCCCCGCATTCCCTCTGTAATAACGAAACAAATAAGCCAGACGGGGACCGTCGACAGGGGTACACGATTCAATCTGACCTTTAAACTGACGAAAAAATATGGCATACTGCACCGGGAAACCATCATAACACGGAAGTTCACAACTAGGCAATTCTAACCGAGTAAAGTGCTGGTAAAATCCAGATAAATCACCACTAGTCTCACAGGATCCACCCGGGTTGGAAAACAGTCATTATCCAACCTCGAAATCTAGTTATGGTCGAATTTTTGACTTCGGAAAGACGAATATGAACATTATCTTCTGTTGATCCGTACAAGTCATCCGCGACTTTACTCACCCCCTTTCACATGAAGCCATTGCCGCGCGCCGTATGGTATTCGCAGCTCTTCTCATGGCTTCAGCGGATTCTACCCCTAACTGCACCGCTCCCAGTTCTAAAGCGGAATGATCAGAAGTGTTATAGACCTTCATACATAAATATTCAGATGCCGGTGATGATTTACTACAGGGAAGTATAGAGTCTGCCTCACAGTCAGCCTCCGAAACAATCTTCTTCACAAGAAGGATCAGTGGCCAAAAATAGGGATAAATGAAAGATTGCTCCCACAAATCAAGAGTTCAGCGGGAAGGAATGAAGTAGTCAATCTACAATTTAAAATATGCAACCGACACAGGAACATCAGTGCAGAATGTGACTTCAAGTAACCGGTGTAGGTACAAATAAATCTGAAATGTACGGTTGTCAAATACTGTTATATATACTCTTGATCTTGTGAACCTAGAAGTTCACCGACAAGATTTGTCATTCCACAAGTCCTATCAAAACCGATTCGCGAAACAAAATACCGATTGAACAAGGACTGACAAATCTTTTATGTTTTGCATTGTGCAATATCTGTCACAATGATTCAAAGATAGAAGAATTTGTATCCAAAGTCCACTTGACAATAACCCATCTCAGGCAAGCTGCAAATAATAATCTTCCGAGATGGCCAAAAACCATTTCGGCCAAACGATAAACAACGGGAAATGATGAGACAATCGGCCTAGTGCTCAACGAAGCAAAACCAAAGGTTATGATGGCTGACTTAGACCATTAATTTGAGTAGATCGAAAAAAACAAGGACAAAGATCGGAAGGGAGAATCGTAAATGCCACTCACGATGCGTCTTCACACAACTCATCCAAAAAAGCATGATTTATTGCGACGCTTCGGCAGCCGTCACACATATTATGGTAGTGAATGGTCCAGGGTCAATGGTGTACTATTCCTCTCCTAAAGATTCACCTTGGTGAACACGCGTAACAGGGACTCTGTAATCAGTGCTCTCGAGATAATTCAAATGCGCCCTCCGAAAGCATTTTCTCCTTTTTGGGCACATTTTAGCATTTTGTAGTCCATTGCGAATCCCATACACAAGACAAGATTGATCGTTGTTTCCACGATACCAGATCATGAAATGGACGAATTTACGAACATGTGCAAACCTTGAATATGAGATTACAAGGGTTCAAAAACGACAGCTGAAGTTACAGTGTGGTTAGAATACCGCAAGAGTCACACGAAACGGAAAAAAAGTCGCATCAAAGACGGGAATAAACAAAGCTCAGTGTATCAATATTGGGGTCGGACAGAACGCAAATGAAATGTTCGTAATCCAGTAATTTAACACGTCCTGGGTATCCTAGTGATCTTGGAGGGTTTTCAGCGTACGGTTCTCACATTAATTACCTCCGTCAGTAATGCCCACTACTGACGAAATATTACCCCACGAGACTCAATGAGACAACATATTTTTCATTTTAACTGCATAATCAAGCCTTGGAGCGGGTGAAAATATTTGGCCGATCTATTGGTTTCAGGGCTTTCCCCATTGACATTTCTCTTTCTGCTTGTAAATTATTCCTCCACTTTTCAGGATTCCATCATTTTTCCGCCAGTTGCGGATTCCTATCTTTTGGATTGTACCTTCTATTTATTTCGGTAATTACCTTACATTTTACTAGGATACTGTTTCTTCTCATATTTATCATTGTCCTCCTGAGTAATTTTGCTAAATTCCTGCATACCGGCCTGCTTCAAAACAACTTGCTTCATCAAACAAACCTGAGTGAGCATCCGTCGACCATTTTCTGGTGAGAATCAACTGATGCTCACCGGCGCAGGAATCTGGACTGAGCCATTGGTCCGAGCCTCAAGTCCTGTGACCTGACCCAACCTGATCATCCTTGTATATACTGTACCTCCACTATATTATGGCGACGTTCTTTTCAAAGATTCCATGTTTGGCAGATTTATTGTAATTGCCGGCACCTCAATGCGAAAATGATTTCGCATTTACTTTACTCCAAATCCGTCCGCTGCATTGTACGCTTGAAATGTGCGGCTTCATTACGCATTTTATCTTATTGTGCAATGCTGTACACTTTGACTACGCTCTTACGCGAGAGTCTCGACCAAGTTCGAGAAATATGACATTGTTATTATTATTATTATTATTACTATTATTATTATTATTATTATTATTATTATTATTATTATTATTATTATTATTATACAAACTTCAGGTACTCGGCTAAAGAGGCTTAAAGGAAAAACTCAGAGCACCTACTTCCAGAGGTCCAAGCGTGACAGTCAAAACGGCTCGAGACCACTTTAAAGTGTTTCAAACAAAATGAACACGGCAGCGTAATGTGTATAGAAGTGCTGAACAAAGTGATGTTGTATCGATCAATTCACAAGGCATAGAGAAAATGAGGGAGTATTTTTGACATATTTTTTTAGAAACGGTCCTAGAGATTTGAGTTAGATCAGCAAGTGTTTATGAGGTATCCACTCGAAGGTTTATGGCAGATCTAAGAACGGAAGAATCACTGACTCTTCACCTTAGACAGTTGCTGTTACGATGTTACTGAATTCTGCCTAGCAGGAAGAACATGAAAGTGATTTAATTATGACATACTGGCTAAGGTGCTAACCTACTGTAAGGTACAAGAATCGCAATTTGAGCAACCCGTAGAGAATTCACACGCATCCAAAACAAGGACGATGTTGCGTCGCAATATTCACAGCTCTAAATTGAAAATCACAAAAAGTACAATTAAATAAAAACCTCAAGTATACGACTTAACATTAAAACCCAAGGGTTTGGCGTCCAGTGGTCCAAGTGAGACAGTGAAAAACAATTCAAGGCCAAATTCAAATGTCCCACTCAACGAAACAAACGTGTCAAAGTGTTGTACAAAGTGATGCCGAATATAGACAAATACAAAGAGCATGTAGAGAAGATGGAAGCATTTTCAATATATATATACCTTTTACACGAACCGAGCTTCCCAATTGCACTTACTGTCCGTGCCCTTACTTCTATCATTCATCACGTCAGACATAATCAACAATAGACCTGCTTGCTGACACCTCTTGCAAACTCCCGTTTATTCCTCTATTTCATGACACCCGGGTCACTTTGGCTGAGCATCCAGTGATGCAGTAAGAAAATATAAAGAATAAAAGAATACTACCAACTTTCTCCTCAAACTCTGTCTTCAAAGGAACCTGTTTCAGACTAGATTACTAAACTCTATTCCATTTCTTTCTGTCAACTCCGTATTTTTGAAACCTTGATAAGTTGACAGTCATTCACTGTGGATTGCAATGCTGATCGTTTCGGCATTACTAAATCTCTTGAAACAACGAGTACTGCTCTATCGTCTGTTATGGTTAGAATTTTGGCCAAAAGGGCATCTCGTTATCATGAATACGTTCAGCTTCGTTGTAATTATCCCTTGCTACTAGCTGACCTAACTATTTTCAATTTGGACAGGTTATCCTCGCACTATAGTGGCAATATTAACTATCTAATGCATGGACAGGACTAACTCCCTCAACATCGTCATCAGTCAACTCACAAACAATTCTCACAAAATGTGTTCGCTCTCCTCACCCAATAATTCTCCATTACTATCAGTCTATTGGCCCCCCAATCCATAAAATCGTATTCATTGGATTTTATTTAAACTTTTATTGCACTCCCAGTGGGACATTTATAAGACTGCTTTCTATCGACCTAGTTCAGGTTTCACTGGTTACTTATGTAACTGTCGGACCACCACGGTTTACTGCCTGATTACCACATGGATTCAGCGAAGGGATTCACCGGACCCAACCACCTCTCACACAGAACGGCCATGGCTTACTTTTACGCTCATACTGACCGAGGCTATAGAGATCCTGTCATATCTCTAGAAGTTGTCATCTCAATCTGGCTACTAGACATACAAATGCCCACAAACATTCCACCGGACCGCTTGGTTGGTTCCCGATACTCGGCATTTCTGCTGTAGATGCCACAGTTCATATCCATGAAAACGAAACACTACGCTCCACCTAAACAAGTACTTCCCATTTACCCTCCAAACTGGTCTCCCCAAACTGTACAGTAGTACACTTCGCGGGAATTCGGCCAACACCTTTGCACTTGCGTACTATTATCCCCCATTCGGTGAAATACTACCTGCTGCAAATGTTCCTCATGCTTTCAACATGTGGATGCAAGACAAATCAGGACTGATGACCCGCTCTACGGTTGGAAAATAAAACCTCAACTAGACTGAGCACTGCAGGTTAATAAATGACGGCACATTCATTTATTGTACATTTAGAAACACGCATCTTACACTGACACACCATCTGTTGTCACTTCAAATCCAATTTCCTCACATGATCTCTACATGTTTGCTCAGACGCATGCGTATAACTTCAACTCCAGTAGACTGTTTCTCGAACGTCCCATTTTGAACTACTTATCATCTTTAGTCCAACATTCACTTGCAATCTATGAAGCTTCAACAATGAACTACCTTTATCTGATCTACTGGTTTTTCATGTCGACCTTGACGCCAGTCTGCTTCCTCCCCGTGTAGCCCTTAAAATCAATAATCTAAAAAGACCAAAAATTTAACCTTTGACTCACGTGAAGACTTTTCTCACGTTCCGTAATAGTAGCACCATTGGGTGATGACGCCATCGTCCTTCGGCGCACTGATCTACCCCAATGAAGTCATCTGTCACAAACCGTTATATGTACTGTGGATATCACCGATCGTACTCTCAAGGCCTTGCTAATTTCTTCTTCATGTTCTGGCTCACGGATGTTTTCCCATTAAATGAGGTTTTCATTTTCATTTTCAACTCGTTATTCTTTCGAGCGATAGTTAAGTCGGCTTTAGGATAATCGACCCTTCAAATATACTTGGCTGTGCGTTCGTATTTTGTCTTTAGACATTTTGATCTTTTGGTCCATTTGCACTGACTCTTTTTTCTTTCTACGTGAGTGTGTATTACTTCTTGTGGATCAGACTGAGACAGTTTTTGCCGCAAAACCTAACGACTCTCCCCTCCTAACTAAATCATGTTTTTTTTTAAATTTTCTGTTTTATATCTGAGTCTTTCTTGTTAAGTATGTGGAGTCAATTTTACCGAGATGTAGTCTGTACACATTGGTCACGCATTTTTGCATTCTTCTCTTCCGGTGACCTGCAATTTTAGGTTCATCTCAACATGGGAACACAAAAAATGATTAGACAAGATTTAGTTTTTAGAATCCACGCAGGAACAAGCTTAGAGCGAATCGCTGTAGTAAGCGCTGACAGATACGAGCTCTGATGATCTTTTCACAAGCTTTGCATACGATGCTAGTTAGGTTTCCCGGCCTACAAATAATCACAACCGGCTTAGGTTCGCTCTTATGTATAGTCACGACTGCCACGTCTCCTCAGTCCCGAGGAAACTTATCCTGATTAACATTGGACCTGTACAGAATAAACGCAGATGGAGCTAAGATTTCCATCAGATAGCTGGATGGATATCATCTGGATCTACTAGCCTATGGACATTTATTTCCTCAACGTCCATGCACGATTTCCTAAGATGAACAAAGGTCATCCGACTCCGGCGGAGTATATACCGGCTGGAAATCAACTACTATTCCACTGCTGAAGTAATAATCCAGGAAGTCTACTTTACTCTGATCATCCGTGGTCATGGGGTGGTCCTGAATGAAAAGCAAGTCTATCCCATTCTTTGTTGAACCCTTTGATTGTACTTAATTACAGCACTCCAGCACTACCTTCAGCAGAAGTTTCACCTTCTCCTTTCTAGGCTTGGTATAAGGGTACCGAACGTGTTGCCTGCAGAAATCATCGTAAAGTTTACTACGATTTCTACGCTTGATGGCCTTCGTTAGTGCAGTCTTCCACCACAATGGTTTACCTTCCCCTTTCATTTTCTGAAAATTATCTTCACTTCCTTTCATTACCTAGCAGTTTCCCCTCTACAATGACCTCCTCCACCGTATTCCACATCAGTTTTGCCAACTTCACGTGAAGCTCGGCTAATTCTGTATTACCAAAATGTCCTACAAGTCTTACAGCTGTTTTCGGTCGCTGCTTGCATAGCGTGGTTTTGACATACACGGGAACAATCTCACGCAACTGTATACAGCACTGTAGTTCTGATACGTCATTTCGAAAATTGGTTGTTGCAAAATATAGTAAGAATGACGCACTTCCAAAACTATATGATATCCGACAGCGGTATGCTGGTGCAGCGCAGCTCAACACATCTACTCCGTGTAGCTTTCTTCCTGAGATCCCAGAGTACACACTTCACGTGTTTATTCGACGTTTGGTACATTGAAGTCGCCCACTATGATGGTTCCCAATGGGCAGTTGTACACATCGCTGTTTGTGATCGGGGTTCTACAACAATAAACGTTTACATTTCTGCCTGGAATGAGAATCGTAACAGTGCATTGCTGAACATTTGGAGGGCAGATCTAGGTCTGAGACTGAAGGTGGTTTGTACCTGACCTCATGAGGATGGGCGTCCTTCATCACAGGCAGTCGCTTTATCCTACACGTAGACCGGGAACGGCCAATGACCCTAAATAGTTTGCTTATCAACTGAATAGGCTCACAGTTGATGTTATCGTTTGCTTATCCTGCCAGATAATCCTTGGATGGATCTTTGACCCAAACTATCTTGGTCTTTACTCGCAGCATCTTCCAACTTACTGAACTTTTTCTCCAACATTCACATTGGGGGATGAGTGCAAAGCGTTGAAATCCCTAACGTAAACGCCAAAATTCTGGATCTTATACTCACTCACGGAGTTCCCAAATTTTCGGCCTCCGTTCTGCATAATTTTTCAGGCAGCGACCACAAAATAGTTACACATTATCTTTTATTTCATCAGGCTGTTTGACCCGAATCAATAATTCTGCTCGTTTAAATTGGAACCTTATGTCCAGCCTCATGCGTAACTAAATTCGGAGCAGATTTTAACGGTTGACCCCTAAAAAGTGGCTGATTACTGCGATCTTAACATGAGAAACTCTGTCGAAGCTCAGTCCGACTGTCCAACGCTCTCCTCTTAGGAAGTCCAACCCCGTCTCCGTCCAACAAAAGCATCTTATAATGCAAAGACGTTACCTCCGAACCCACAACTTCTCCCTCCTTATCGGGCTAGCACGTCTTCCTGATATTAACCGGGATCTAAAGGAAATTCAACTTGACAATGAGGAAGCTAAAGCTCTGAGACACCTCAATAAAGCCTTAAAACTCTCACCCCTACATAAGTATTGGAACTCGGAAGCAGAAACTACTATTCAATACGCTGAGTTACCTAATAAAAGTTTGGCCACCTCCCTTTCTGATATCGCTGAATCCTTTACCGTTTTCTTCGCTACCTCCATGGTCCCTGCCATGGGCACAGCTCCTCCAAATCCTCTTGCTGCAACTAGTTCCATTCTATCTATCCTAAAATTTGGCATAAATAATATTTTCAGACTCATTTCACGTTGCAAACCATCTGCCCATCTTGGACCAGCTGAGTTGCCCATATCTGCAATCACTAACGGTGAATCGGACCTACCACTTTTATTACTAAACTTACTCTTTTTGTCAGTCAGATCGAGTTTGATGCCATTCATCTGGAAGCTTTCGCGACACAAAAAAGGACTTTTTCACAAACTCGTTAATCACCTTCCCATCAATCACATCCTATCATTTCCAGAATAATGGAAATGACCGGTAAAGCCAGCAGCCCTACCTACCTTTTCGCTCCAAATCGCCTTAGCAATAGGCAGCGAAGGTTTCTCAAATCGTGATCATGCGCCACATTCCCTAATCACTAAGGCTGTTGATAACGGGCAGGCATAAGTCGTTGTCTACCTTGATACGTAGAAGACTTTTGATCGTGTTCCATATCCCCACCTCATTGCCAAACTGCATTAGTTTGGCATCAACGACCCATTCCTTTCCTGGTTGGATTCACGAGTCACTTAACCTCCCCAAGTGGTCCTCATCAACGGTCATATCTTTGACCCGTGACCTATTACCGGTGGTGATATACAGGGCAGTGTACTGGGTCCCCCTCCATTTTTTATGTCTATCAATGTTGCACTGGATCTAGTAATTCAAGGCACACGTTTCCCATTTGCGGATGAAATGTAAATAGTCTACTTTTTCAAGTCTGCTGATGCTACCTCTACACTCACTAACACTTCCAAAACCCTCTCCGCACTTGACCTTTGGTGTCACTCCTGGATGACGAACTTTTCCAGTTGTAAATGCAAGGTCTTGATCTGCAAACATCCAGTTGCCCCCTAGAACCTTAACTCGAAGAGGGTATCCAATAGCCTGTCGACCTACCATCCGTGATCACAGCCTCAAATCCTCTAGCTCTCTCGGCCTCCTAGATAAGACTTCCATCCCAGTGGCAAGAGCCAGAAGAAGGTGGCCTCTCTTTTCCGCTCTTTCCATCTCCATCTCCATCTACGAATCCCATATCAGGCCGTTGCTTGAATATCGCCTAAAAACCTTTTCTAATATGTCAAAATCTGACAGAGTAGCCTAAGAAGGCACACAAAGGCGTTTTTCTAAACAATTACTTGGTTGGTCTAAGTCTTTCTGCTACAGAGAACGACGCCATATCCGAATCTCAACCCATTCTGGCTCATTCGCTTGAGGCTAAAGTTAGTCTTCTTGCACAACTTGCTTCATAACCGGTCTTTTTTCCTTTGACCCATTAGACTTCTGTGAAACCCCTTACCCACTTCGGCACAGATCTCTTACTGTGCCATCCATCATAGGTAAGTCGGCCATGCGGTCACACGTTCTCCTTCTTGTCTACTCTAAGTTCTAGAATAAAGTGCGCACCATCACCCAAGCATCTCAGATCAAGTCCCAATTTCTATCGGTACTCGCTGCATATCTTAACTTTACCCGTGAATTTCACCCATCTAGTATAAGCACATATGGAGACAGCTTACAAGAGGAGTCTCGACTATCAATCCGGCCAACTCCTTCGAAAACCCTGCACCCATCAATCACAGATAAAACCCAGGACAAACAACCCCGTGCCTCTGACAGAATCCTGGAGGCTTGACTAGCCGTGGCCATTACCCGTACTTTATAAACGGAATTGAATACCATTACTTTCGTACCTTTCATGGGCACTCTGCTGCTCCCTTCTCTCGCAGTCCCAAACACCTCTAAATTTCGTCCTTTGTAGTTTCTACTTAGCTCAGTTAACCGTTGATCCACAACTGGGGCATACTCAGACTACGGTTCTTTATTTGTCTCCCCTTTGCGGTCCTCCGCCTATGCGCGCTTCACCCTCAGTGTTGGTCAACTGCCATGGCACTATGGTGGTCAGTTCAATGATAGATGCACCTGAATAACACTGACATATGGTCGTCTAACGATTGTTGTCCCTATTGCCTCTGCCCTCCAAAATCACTCTCAGCCTGGCCACCTGTTTCTGGATCATATACTTTCATTATCCATACTATGCCCTCGTGTGTGATCATCAATGACCTCTCGTGCCAATCCCAACGGTGAGGGGGCGTCGTCAGATCCACCGCTTTGGCCGGTGCACATCGGACGTGCAGGCCGTCTGCGACGATGTGCGGGCGCAAATAACCTGGTGGATCACCCCTCCTGAGTTCAGTTCATGAAGTGTTGTTCCCGTTGCTTGTTCAGCGCATGGTCAACCTCATCCATTAGCCTCGATTATGGACTGCACGTTTGCACTGTCAGCGCTCTGTAGCATCCAATGAAGCCGTTAGCGGATCGCATGCTTTCATCTTCTTCGTTCTGCCAGGTAAGCTCACCTGAAGATTTTGTCATTACTGTAGTCTCTTCCCATTGCAACTTTACTGCCTGTTTATGCACAGCAACCGCTTTGGCCATATTCTCACTGTCGTCGTTCTACCACCGCATGCACAACTATCCATTTTGTCCGTACTTCTATCGTTTCTCATCACGCTAGCTTTCGCTACATGACGTCAAAATCACCTTCTGCACTTGCTCCGCTCAGACCCAAAAATAACTATTCCCATTTCTACCCATATCCTTCTCAGTTACTTCATATTTTTAATCGTGCTTTTTTTTATTCTCACTGGCTATCCCCTCGACATATTCTTCCTCGTCTTCTCTTCAACGCTCCACTCCAAAATCCACCAGTTTCATGCGTATCGTGCCCATTCCCATGTCAGAATTCATCATTCCCACATTCTCATCTCTCACAGTCGCATTTGTTATTGACATGCAACCTCACCATACATTCTTTGCTCACCTTAGCCAAAGTTTTTGAAGCTTTTTGTCAGTTGATGTTTTGATAGGTGCCTTTCGGCTCCCTTAAGCTGTCCATTTGCCAGCATATATGATGCTCTCCATATCCATCGTGCGAAATCCGTCGCGTATATATTTCTCCTACTCACTGTTCCATTGGAGGTTTACCTGAAATAAGATAATGGTTTATTTCTAAGATGTCTGAAGCATGCTTGATTGCATGATCATATAGTACAATTCAGGTCAAAATTAGGATTTCTTGAATAATTAATCAGGTGTATGCAGAAAAAGGTTTGCAGAGGTTTATGTGGTCACAAATGAATCCCCGGCAAAAGTGATTTTCAACGTCGCCGAAGGATGATTGAAATTGGCCGGGTGGTCGAAGTGCGTCAGTACCAAACTAAATTCGTAAAGGAAACTATTTTTGCAGAAAGACTTTCAAAAAGGCACCGAAAAGAGTATGAGAAAGTAACGGTGATGACGAATGCACAGTTGAACTACTCATTTTAATGATCCAGAACAGCAGGTATGTTATTCCGAAGAGGTTATGATATATGCCATGAGGCAAGGAAGTGCATAAATATTACAGAAAGTCCAATTATCCACAATATGAATACTTAATTTCCAGCGAAAGACCTCGTAAAAGGCACTCATATTGGGGTATAGAGTAGATGTCCGATCATGGGAATTTGGTGGAATACAGTGACAAAAGATGGCAAGTGAATGGAATGAGGTTCAAGTGATGAATACTTGAGGTTACTGAGCGATTGAAAAGAGAGGAAAGCAAGCTGATAACGAAATGAACGTAAGAAGTGAAATACGGTGATCAAGTAGAGTCGTATAAGAGTAGTACATAAATGGAACTGTCAAGAATTGCAGATGATCATATAATTAGGTACGCTGAAGAAAGTCTAACGTAGAACATTAGGTAAACAAACAGTAAACCTGTAGTCTGGAACATGATAATCTATTTCCAGCAAGGGGTTAGAAAAAAAGCCTTCAAACTGGTGTTCGGCACAGATGCTAAATCGTGGAACATTGATGAAAAAATTGATAGAAGGTGAGTGGTTTAACTAAGCTCTGCTGGCGCTGGTGATGCGTATTCGCCACTTGTGCATCATTACTAGACAATAGCTAAGTTGTGTAATAAAAGAGCATGCCTACCGACACCTTGCAACTTGTGCGCAACTGGGACGAACCACTGAACATGACGCAGTCAGTTCGGCGCGCGCAATGCTTATCAACTGGTAGTCTACCCCCTTGACCGATGAACGACGTAAGAAAGAACCAGTTACATAGATGCGAAACAAGACTAAATAATCGTGGCTCCTACTCCAACCTAGGTTCCGTTGACTTGCGAACCACGGAAATAAAAGGCGTTTAAACATCTCCACTAATAAGTATATCCCATTACGGCAATTCATTCTACAGCCTGCTGTACTCAACCATAAGCCTAAGTACATCTTGGGCGGAATTATTTCCTAAATTACATTGTAACGATAATTATATTAGAAAGACAATTGCGTATACACTACGTCAACAACTACACTACATATGTGTACACTAATTTAATACTACTTATAAATAGCGTGAATTTACGGTGAATAAGCGGCAGATACTCCTGCACTAGGACACAACGTAAATCAGTTGGAAAGTATATTGATGTACAAGAAAGCAGCATTAAAATTCCTCCACGTCCACTAGGCTGAGTTATATTGCAGCTTC
This sequence comes from Fasciola hepatica, assembly GCA_948099385.1. Classification (NCBI taxonomy): domain Eukaryota; kingdom Metazoa; phylum Platyhelminthes; class Trematoda; order Plagiorchiida; family Fasciolidae; genus Fasciola; species Fasciola hepatica. Next base: position 4,652,925 of record CANUEZ040000016.1, read on the forward strand.
ATCGGCGGTCTAGAGAAAATGAGAATAATAATGTTAGTAAATTTATTTTACCCGACGGAGTTCCTGTCTTCGGTAGTTTGTCATACAACCAGCCACGAAAGGAATTACTAATCACATCCCGTTTCACGTCAGCTCGTTGGTGAATGTAGCCTTAATGTAAAATGTTCGTTGAACGATCAGTCATACCGGTAATGAAGCTATTCAGTGCGGATTTACGGAACCCATAAGTTCCATGAGCACCGGAACAGTTCAAGGCTTTCGCAAGACACGGACTGATCAGTGATCAAGTTCCATAAAAAATTGTGATAATTTCCTCTGCTGGTTGATCGCGTAATGTTATTCTACAACATTTGTTTTCAATTGAAACAAGTCACTAGCTGGTTGCGGACTTTTATGTCATCCAAGTGTTGATCTAAATCAGTTACAGTTTTCACCGGAAAATCTGTTCTGGGACTAAAACTGTTCAAACTGAGGGACTTTATTGTCCCTCGCAGCTTGGATACAACCTTTTTGAGCAGTCTGATATCGTCCCAGCAGCGGTTTGTGAGGCCTTTGGTAAGTTCTAAGTCCATCCGTCCTTGAGTGCGTGTGAAATCCCCCAAGTGAATTCAAACAAACTAGCTTGCTGGATACTGAAAATGGCGATTTTGCCACACGTATTGGGCTGGACCTCATGGGTGCTACTGAAATGCGATTAGAAAATTATATAACTTATGAATGTACGGCTTGAAGTCCTAGCCTCGGCATTATTGAGGGGTGTCCACAAAGGCTGTTCTAATTTTAAGTAATCATAAACTCCAACTAACGTATAAACTTATGATTGATCGGACACAGAGTGTTAGAAAGTTCCGATGAGTTAGGAGTCGGTGTCAGTGTTCGGCAGACTGTATAGTTTACCCAAACAATGACAACGAAGAGCATACTTATGGTGTACTCAGTGGGAAAACTAGGCCTGTTGTGTACGTATCTACCCATCACTAAATGATTTTTTTAAATAAAGACAATCAAAATTAACTCACAAGATACTTCGGTTGGAAGCTCAGAAAGGAATCTTTCTGAAGACAACGGAATTGCTGTATTATCCATGACTGACAACATATTTCATTTAAATCTAGTTCACCTTGTTCCGTAGTCCCGACAGAAGCTTCGCTGTTATGGCTGCCGATAAAGTAAACTTTATCGATAAAAAATGTCGCATGTGTTCTCCTACTGGCTGGTAAGTTCTCTTCATCTGGAGAGAAGCGCGTAAGCCTTTTGCTTTAATAATGGTTTGAAAAGAGGGCCATCTGTTTTGGTCCACCCCACTAACCCTAGCGCGAACTCAGATCTGCTCCAGAATCATGTCCGTTTATTAGCGCAAAACAGAGTATATAGTTTGCTCTCACATTTGCCCACCCGTTGCACACATGCATTGGTCTGACTGGTGGGGGCGACCACGCCTTGATGCTTAAATAACGCTGACAAGACTCATCTCTCATTTATCGACCCACTCCAGCGACCGGCTGCCTTGCCACTCGAGATTCCGTTGTCTCAAGCCTTGGGCTTGGTACGGCGCCAGTGCTGACTGCCAACGTGAATCGGCCGTCCGCCAACGGTAGGTTAACACATACCCTCACACCATCCTCTCACCTTGGACGCTTGGTGGGAATTCCCGAAGTTAGTTCCGTCACTAGACGGAAGACAATCTTCTTTATATTTGCGTTTCATTTCCAACGCGTGTTTGAAGGTAGGTGAAATACAAATTTATACCGGTCATATGTAGCTTACGGATACTGGTCATCCAGTGCAGAGGTTGGTAGTTTGCGTCCAACGGCACAGGTGCATATGCTCGCACCAAGCACCGAAATTTGGAGCCAGTGCAGATCGGTACGTACGCTGGCGGTTTATTGTCCGACAACGAGCTGGAACTGATTATACTCGGTATTTCCTCCTTCTCGTGTAAGAGCGAAATTACGACAAACTTTTTCGCAAACATCTAGAGATTTATTGATATTTTATAGAGCCAATTTCTTAGCAAACAGAAAAAGAGAGCCGAAGTCTTTCAGAATGCATTGATTGAAAGAAATAGAGGAATGAAGCAAAGACCATGTGCTTCTTCCATCGAAACACATTTGCAGTCAATATCATCCAGTGTGTATTATTTCACATTGACTTACACGCCCTTGACGAAGAAAACATGCAGCTTCTCAAAAGGAACGGGTGTAGTAAACAGATTGTGAGTAAAATGAAGTGTGTGATAAACGATTAAAAACAAACCATGGCTATCTTCGATGATCTCAATAGTATAAACAGGTTCCCCTCTAATTATGCATGCATTATGTAATTCCTGGAACATATCCGCTTTTAAAAAGGTAATGCTTATCGTTCCTAACTTCTGATCATGGGCTAGTTTTAATATCAATTTATTGTGCCGAACACTTTTGTTCAGAACATCTACGATGAATCTGTGAATTTAGTCTACTGGTGCCCGGAATCATTTTCTTAACTTGATACAAGTAAGACTCGGAAGGGACGGTGTTAAAATCATCTAAATTACCATGTTCAGGAATATCATTGGTTGTATGTGCAAGAGAATGTACATTCATTGATATTTCCTCCAGTCCACACGGCCCACAATGGTTAGACACGAATGATATTAGTAGCTTCTTCGCCAAATCTATGCTAGCCGTGTCTTGACAAATTGATTACAAACTGGCGCCTATCGACAAAAGCAGAAAGTGCTCATACACGTCAGGGGCAACATTATTACACAATGCAACAGCACCGATATATGATAAAAACTGACGAAATTCTACCGCATTCCGAGGTGGGTACTCTTCCCAGCCCCAGCATTTCCTACAAAATTCGCAAGGCAGTGACTCGTGCAGAATTACGATGCGTTTGTTCACGCAAATTATCTGTTGTCTGTCTAGCCGAGTTACTTTGGCCACAGATGAGTCCGCCCACAATTTATTCTGGAGACTGACAACCCCGAGACATATAGCATGAGTACAATTAATGGGGAAATCCCTAACCATATCCATACTTAAAGTCTGAAGTGGGGAAGGTATTGTATGTTCCCTGCGGCACATATCATCTGTAATTAGTGGTGAATGCTTTTCAGGAAATGTCACCTACGTGAGTCCAAAACTGACATGAGGAACGCAGGTTTACAACGGTGTGGGCGTAATAGGGGTGAATACATTGGATATTTGATAGAGCCACACAGAAGCATTGCATTGCAAAAACATTCGAGAAATGCATATGGTTGGTTGACGAAATATATTGAGAGAAGTTCAACCTGAGATATTGGGGAAACAATCAGATGATCAATAACCTGTATCGTGGATAACTAATGTCCATCGAAAAATGGGGAAGAGCGCTCAAAGGGGTGTGACGGAGATGCCCGGTCATGAAAGCTTGATGGGACAGAGTAACAAAATTTGACAGGTGAGTACAATGAAGTGCTACTAATGGGTTTGTTCAGGTTAATTGGTGACTATCACGACAGCAGCAAGATTGATGACGAGATAGACATGAGAGGTGAAAATGCAATGGGTTCATATAATCCTAATAGAGCAGTACACAAGTGAAACTGTCAAGAAGTGCAGTGGATTGCATAACAGGATATGCTGGATAAAGTCTGACGTGGGACATTGGGCGAAGAATCGGACCGTCGATGACCTGGACTGTGGATAGTTGATTACCAAAGCGACTGACCGGAAATGCAAATGAGTGAATGACTGGATATGCTGGAGAAGGATCGACATGATCCAATAGAACAGAGCTGGTGTCACTCGAATGGGGCTTTGTAAGAAGAACCACGTCGAGGTTTGCGAAGTTGTGAACAGGTGAGAAAAATGCTACTCAAACGGTGGTTTTGGTCATACTATTTGTGCAATTGATAAATAATATCATGAAGAGGTAATCAAAATTTGTGACGTTCATATTAAAAATATCTGACCAATGAGATCGTTATAAGTTCCAGGGTACAGAGTCGGTGACTCGACGAGATACAATGAAGATACTAATGGAATGGAATCTGCAGACAACAGGGAAATCGGTGGAGATGAATATTGGTAATAGCAGATAATAGTGTATTGTTCTGAGCTTAGTGGAAAAGTATTCATCCATCTATTTGGAACGTGAAGGGTTATATGATAGATCTCGTAAGCTTGCTTGTAGGTGAAACTGAGAGTGCGACCAGAAAACGAAGAAAGTTGGAAGAGACGAAAGGAAGCAGCAACACGAGGTGTGGGAGTGTTCTTCAATCCGCAGTTGATGCTAGTGGGTGAAGCTGACTGTGAGCTCTACACACAACCTGAAAACCGTTCTAGGAGACAGGACTGCAATCCGCTAAACTAGTCGCGCCCGCGAATCGTTACAGAAGACCAGCACGTCTGATGCACGCCGGCCAAAGCGATGGAGCTGGCCGTGCCCCGCACTGTAGGGATTAGTACGAGTATTTTAGGCGGGGCCAAATAGCCCTAAATATCCGGTAGTCAAAGGTTGAACGACCAGACATAGGGGATACCGCAGTGCAGCCAATAGAGCATCGTTTGTGTCACTTGCAAATACGAGATCGCCATGTTAGTAATCAGAATGGTCTCCAGAGTATTAAAATTCATCGAAGGAAAGACACTTGTCAATGAAGGTCTGGAAATAAAGGAGCAGAAAAATGCAGTCTGAGATGCTCACAGCTGACTGTCAACGGTGATCAGTATAAAAGAAACGTTTTTAGTCACGATACTTCCCCATATTTCCTCTCTTGTTTCCCGGCCTCCATCACATGATTCACTTGTGATAAAATAAGTACAATAATTTCGGTAGTCATCTCTTACCTGTTTTTCCTTTTCCCCTAGAAATTCTTTTGTCCCCCTTCCAATATGTCGTTGATCACACACACACCGTCTTTTCTGTGTTCAGTAAGCTGTTTTGATCCATGGTTCTTTCCTTCGTATTGCGTTCCATCTGCTATAAAGAAAACCAATTATCATGATCTTTCAATGTAACTCTTCGCTGTACGATCTACCCTTATCTGCCCTTTCTGATCTTCCATGTATTTACTCTCTTACACAATTCACTATTGCTATCCTCGTATCTTTGCACCCGCCTTCCATTTTTACGGCTCATAGTCCGCGTTCCGTAGACTATTTAAAAAATACATTCGATCTGCTTTCCCCGGCCTTTTCCTTTGAAATCTTTCTGTTACTTCTCATAATGAACGTCCATTCCGCGAGACCCGTTTTTTTCGGTCGTTATCACGTAATACACCTTCATCTAAATGATTCGATCGATCCACTCCTACCTATCTTCTTCAAACATTTCCTACATCTTCCCTCTGTTATATGTTGCTTGCCACAGCCGTCATCGTTTCTGTACCCCACAAGTAGTTCGTCTCTTTCTTTGTTGGTTCACAGTGCACTACCGTCATAGAGAAAACGGTCTATCATCAACTTCCTATTTTATTATAAGCCATCCAATCTATCTAGACCTTCCCTCTTTAATCACTGTTATACTCACCTCTTTCTTACGTTATTTGACATCTCCAGTTCTGTGTTTAGCTCCCGTTGTTCCACTCTCCAATTCATTTTATCTGCTAATAGTGTACGTTGCATAGACAATATAGGGTATATACTCGTTCTACCTTCGCCTGCTCTCCATCAGCCTTTTCTTCCGGTAATCCATCTACTGCCTCTCCCCCGAGATACGACCATTTCCAATGCATCCGTTTCACACGGCTACCGTTTACCAAATTCTCCAAACTCTGTGTCTAATTGACTCACCTTTCTCTACTTATCTCGCATTCTCCGTGCTCCGCACCGTGCTCTGTCCCAAGATATAAATATTCTATGACTGCGTGCCATGGTTTCATATCATCTTGATTGGTAAATACTGTTAGGTGAAACAATTCATTTGTCATCGTATATTCTCATCTCAGTTGTTTCAGCGAATTTTTATTCTTCCCTATGTATACCTCTCAGTTTCCAGCTAAATCCACTCGGTCCTGTCGTATCCCACCATTTGACGTCGAATTGCGAATTTTCCTGGCATCTCATTTGAATCCGTCAATGAATCCATCCAAACTCCCCCACTTAATTATTGGTGTGCATACATTTTACGTACATTTTTTATGTTTTCCACACATTTTTCACACATTTATCATGCATCTACCAAACATTAATCTCACGTCTGTCAAACATTTGTCTAAATTGCCACTTATTATCGGATCATATTATCATATGTATCACTTGATCTTGTATCTATCATGCTCTGAGCTTCACTGAAATACACCATTATTATTATTATTATTATTATTATTATTATTATTATTGCTATGATTATTATTAATATTATTGAATACGGCAGAACAAACAGAGGTGAAGCGTAAAATCATAATCGACTCTAGCGGATGGGGCTGACCGCGCTGAACACCAAACCTGAAAAACGCTTCATGAAATGATCCACCATACCACTAGCGCGAGCACACCTTTTCAGACAGCCTACAGGCCCGATATGTGCCGGCCAAAGCGATGGATCTGACCACGTCCAGCACCGTAGAGGTTGGCACAAGTGATCGTTGTTGATTAAATAGGGAGCTACAGTAACCACGACAAGGGTACATGATCCAGGATCAATTGGTTAGGTTGCGAAATATCTTGGTGAGCAGAGCCAATGGGGACAGAAGTTGGAAGATGACCGTAAAGCATTAATATCCAGACGCACCTGCCAGGGGAATGACCAGCACAGTGCTTGAAGCAGCTGACCTTCATTGAGGGTCATCGAGGATGACAGAAAAAGGAAACCAGATAAAAAAGCGCAGTCCCTGTAAGCCCCAGCTGGGGATCAGCGGCCAGCGAAGAAAAGAAGCAAAACAAGGGATCATCGGCGTATTGGGTCCCTAGGACAAATTGCGAGATGGTTGGAAGTATACGTATCGAGCAATGTCACTTGTATGTATAAAATCCGTACTGAATATTTATCAAACAAGCCCATTCCCCAGTAAAGTGAATTCGCCGTTGAACGTCGCATACTCAACAGCACATATCATTCAGTACGTTTATACACGCTTGTTTATGTCGCACTTTTTCCTTGACTATGACTCAGTTTGACTTGACCTAGAAATCTGTTCATAGTGATCGCTCTTATTATTGAGCACTGTTGGACTTCGGCTCTCTTTCGGTAATCGTTTTGGCCGAATAAAGGAAGTTTTTCATTGTTGTGTACATTTAAACTTTGCTAATCTAGTACCGTAGAATATTCGGATCAATGTCATTTAGCTTTGGGGTCCGTTTGTTTGGCTTTGCGTCACTCTAATTCGGAATAACGACTTACAGAGTAAATGGCTACAACCCGGTAAATCACCATGGATATAGACAGAGGGGAAGTGCGGTAGGATAAAGTACAAAAGCAAGATAGAAATAGACAGACGGATCCAGGGTGGATGACGTAGATGAACATCGGTGAGGAGCAGGGTTATGATACTGAACAGAGGAGATAAATTCTTTGCGGATCAGGGATGGCAATGATCATAGTTCAACGTACTAAGGAGGTGAAACGGAGCGGACAAGGGATATCGCTATTGACCCGTGAAGCAGAGCTAACAAGGTTAGGATCGGTGGAGATGCACTTATTGGCTAACAGCATAACATTGGGGCGGGTTCAACGGGTAGGAATCACGCACTTAAAAGTGTACGGCGAAGAGATACTGTGTATATTGAAGGAAAACCTGATACAGATTTTGGAATACACTGACAGGAAGAACAGGGACCTCATATCGAGATTAGATTAGGACATAGGGAGGAAAAAGGCGTGGTAACGAAAGGTATATGAACAGGGGATGGAGAATGAAGTATATTACGAAGTGTAGGCTTGGTTTCTGATTGGCTCAAAGAGAAAGACTAGGTTGGGGCTTAAGCGGCGAATTCACAGAGGCTGAAAGTGTAGAAGGTCATAGCGTTGGCACTAGGTTAAGGCTACGAATACGCCCAGGAGCATCTTGGCGAATGCACGCTGGGCATTCTCAGGAGATATAATAGAAGAACGCGGCCAGCGAGTGAAGACAAATGAGCAGTACTCTTGGGATGGGTCTCACATGTGACAGATACATGGAAAAGCGACTGACAGGTAATAAGAAACGTCCATGGATCAGGCCTAGGGTACGCTGAGCTTTAGCGATATGAAACGACGTCTGTTCACAGAAGTTAGAGGAACCAAAGTAGCATTTGGCTATGCCAATAAAGGTTGGGTAGATAGGGATGGGAAGACTGTCCGGAATAATTTGACCGGGCGGTGCAGAGCAATTTCTAAGGTAAGTGGAAGATTTTATCTGCAGAGAATTTCACGAACCACAAGTTGTAGCAGGTCCGGAGAGAGGATAAGTCGCCCGATATGTTGCATAGGACTGCAGACAGATCGTTAGGGGTGAAGGAGTATACTATCCTTACATCTTAAGCAACGAGAAATGGTGTGCTGTGGCAAATAGACGAGAATATATCGTTAGTATAAATAAAGAATATTATTGAGCCTAAGACACTGCCTTGGAGGAAGCCACCGCTGATGGGTTTGGAAGAAGCTAATTGGTCGTCAATCAACACAGCTTGTGACCTGCTGGAGAGATACGAAGATGGCCAGGAGAGGAGAGGATAGGATATATAAAGAGATTGGATTCTGGATATCAGATGAATTTGAGGAACACGATCAAAAGGTTTAGACATATCAAGATACATGCTACTTACAAAGTTTCCAGCGTCAATTGTAGGGGATAGGGCAATAAGGACGTCTAGCTGGCAGGAGAAACAAGGGCAGGAATTCAGAAAGCCATGCTGACCAGAGTTGAGCTTGCTGTTAGATAAGAGATAGAGAAAATGTGTTTTTGATAGTTCATTTCATGAATTTGCAGACTTCTGGGGCGTGTTTAATAGACCGATAGTTATCCGAGTCGTGAAGTGGATCCTTTGTGAAACGCGGATTGACGGCAGAAATTTTCCTCTGGAGAGAGACGAAGCTTCGAAGCATGGTGATTGTGCATACACCAGGTGACAACAAAGATAGGTTGATACCACGTAGACGGACAGGGGCCGGTGGAAGTACGTCTGGGCCTGGCCTTGGAGAAAGTCTAGTGAAGTAGAGTGATTTATCAATATCAGGATGAGCGAAGGGACTCAAGGTAAGAGAGACTGAGGTGCTGGAAAGGACGGAAGGAGGAGGGACTCCGAGGAAGATGATAATTGAGGAAGAGAAGTGATCATTTAGGGCCTCAGAAGTAAATGCTGAGGTATTAGCGGTAGAGGAGCCACAGATGAGGAATTTGGGCGAGGCAATAGTGGGGTGGATGGACCATTTACTAAGCAGATAAAACAGGTAGCCAGTTTTGTTAGGGTACTCCAGAGCAATAACCTGTTGTCGTCTTAGATGCAATTCAGTCTTACGAGGCAGCTCCTGTTGCATCTGGTAGATGCACGGAACATTTTTTAAAGTAGCGTGATCTGGTAAAGGTGAGTTGCATCTCAGCCAGCTTACGCTGTGGAAGAGACAGGGGGGAACTGTGGGACTTGGGGCATTGATCAACACAAGGGGTTAGCGGCATTTAAGCAGCTTGAGAGAGTGGAGTAGAGACAGTAGACAATGTGATAATCAGGGGAAAGTTAAAAGTAGACCCAGTTAAGGGAGCGGCTTACCGTTGGTACGAAGGGCCAGTTGCATGAGCGGCAGGAAGTCTGAACAGGGGAAGGAGACTGATTTGGATGGGGGCAAATGAGGCATCTAAATTTGCACGAAACAATACCGTGGTCACTACCCGGAAAGTGATCAGTAACCTGAGTAGTGATATCAAAAATATTGACGGAGAATACTAAGTCCAAGACGTTGTTCCCCCTTGAAGTACAGGCAATATGTTGGGTTCACCAACCAAGACGGACTAAAAGGAAGGAAGGTGGAGAGGGCGAGGAAGAAGGGGAATAGTGTGAGAAGACCAGCCTGGTCCAGACACGTTACAGCCAGCCATTTTCAACTTAGTTGGTATAGATATTCCCACACTTTTACCACACATTCAAATTATCGATAGGGAGCAGTGTTTCTCCTTCTCAGTGGAATACTTCAACTATTATTCCAATATGCAAAAAGGATCACGTCCGTATTCAGTTAATTATCGACCGGTGAGCCATACCTCGGTCGTGTCCTGACTAATGGAAAGAGCCACTGAGGGAAGTCTGACACTTCACCTTCTCAAAAGTTGGTCAACACATTTTTCCAGAAAGCAGACTGCGTGTGACGTGCGTGACATTTTCTCAACCCGTCAGGGTGGCTGTCGTCAATGGCCAACTGGGATCGCAATATTCTGGACACGACCAATGCTTTCGACCGAGTGTTCCATGTCGGGCCACCGGAGGAGATAAAAACCTGTAAAATATTGTATTCGATGCTTGCTTGATTTTCATCTCAATCATCAGCCCAAGATAAGGTTGTGAATGTAGGCGAAATTTCGTCCAAACCCCGACCTATAACTAGTAGCGTGATATAAAGTATTGTAATCGGCCCCCCACTTCGTTTAATTTACGTAGACGATCTATTTATTATCTTCCAGCAGGGAGTTCCATTCTTGTTCGTAAACGCTATTAGAGTCGTTTACCCTTCTGAGTCCACGGAGTGAGCCTGTGCCTAGAAGACTGTACATTGGAACCGCCTTTCTCAGGTCTTCCAGCGATGACCGGATGATGTAATTAACCTTTGAAAAAGAGTATCCTGATGAGCAAGTGTCACGTTCACTTTTAAACACATAGAAGTAATGACCAGGTCACAGGCAATGGCACTTAGGTATCCGAATTTGGCTTACACTGTTTGTGTGCTTTTGACTTTCTGGAACATGCGTCCATCCGAGTTGCTAAAGCACGCTGGACGAATGAGCTCACAGATCCTGACTTCATGTTACGGGAGAGTGAGCTAACCATTTTTAAGTCTCATGTCAGACCATTCTCACAATACTGTTCCATTATTTGCTCTAACATGCGACAGAGAGGCAAAACAGTAATTGCTAGTGTAGAACGTGCTTTCACCAAACAGCTCCCAGCTTTTTTCCTCCCCCTCAAACTACGTGGAAGATGGTGATCACCTAAAAATCGATCCTCTATGGCTACTCCGCGTAAGAATTAACCCTCACTCTTTTCTCAACACCCAAAAAAGCATATCATACAGTTCATTACAGCGGTTCGTAATTCCTTCTAATCATTTCTTACTTGATGGCAAGTTTTTGGTTCCCGTCCTTTTGCCTGAACTTGCACTGAAAACAGTCTTCTCCATCAATAAGTGCGTTCCACTTTCGAACAAGATACCACAACATATTCGGGCAATATCACAGTCCTCCGTGGCATTCAAACACGAAATAAGCACTGTCCTAACAGTCAACTCCAGGTGCAATATTAGGTCCTAGTATTTCAAGGGCTCGGGCGTTTGAGACAGGTTCTTGGTACTGAAAAAGTAAAATTTCAACTAGAAAGTCCCAGTTATGATACAGCTCTCGTGTGGCATGGTTATTTTGACTACAATCTTCACGACACTCAGCTTGCGACGTAGAGACTCCGTGATTTCCTGTGCAATATATAGAACTGCAGTGCGGAGTTAGGCCTTTATCATTAAATATTCTTCTGTATGGAACAAGCTTCCACAGTAGGCTATCCTGTTTCTAGCTTTTGGCTCCTTCAGCACACTGCTCAGTCGTTGACAATCCCCCGACTTTGGCTCATACAATTATGTCCAAAGCTCACGGTTTTCAAACAGTCCCTTGTCATGAATCTGTTTTCCATAAAATGCCTTACCTTTCCATGCAGCACTTTTATCCGCAACGGCTTACAAAACTGCCTAACCCTGGCCTGTAATCGTCTCCGTCGATCTATTTCTCCTTTTAACTGCCCAGTTTAGGTTCACCGAATTTTGGGATTTTTACGGTAAATTTTTCATTTTCAGTATGCTACTTGTCAGTACTCTCAAATTTGACGACACTAATCTCCCGGTGCTACTACATTGACTGTTGGTCACCCTTTACAAAGACAGTGATAACATTTTTCTCAGGAAAATCGTCATACCTGTGAAGTTGCCCTGTGTATCAACGCAAGCGGTGCAGTTACCAGATGGCCCACATTCATGTTGGATTCCATCTGACTGTGTTATTGGCTGAAGCAAGCGGTTAAGTAAGAGTTTCACGAGTGCTGCCAATATCTGGGTGCTTGTTTTGCCCCTGCCTCTCTCTTCCATAGCTTGGGGCCACGACACCCCCGAAGGCAATGACACCCAATCTGTAGGAGTCTCAAAACAAGGGGAGAAATCCCACCCTAGCAGTTTCGAACTCCGTGGGCCGCGTGTGAATAAAGTCGGGCAGAGGGGAAATTAGAAGCATACCACATGGCGTAGGCCTGCTCTTACACTCCTCGGCAATAGAAAAAAAAAAACAACAGAAGGCATTTCTGGCTGTGAACGTTTTGAACCTTTGCTCTTTGCTCCTTTCAGTAACGGCAAATTTCCCTGAACAGTCTGGACCTCACCCTTCATTAGGGACACCCCAAATATTTGGGCACTTGAGCTAGCTATCTGTTTTGTTATCGGAGCCTGGATGGGGTGCCACCTTGCCCTCAAAGCTGACCACACATACTTGCCGACGTAGCCCCCTCTCTGTTTCAACCCCTGGCAGGCTTGCCGATGTCCAGTGCCACGGTCAATAAAAAGGTTCGAAAAGTTAAATTATACAAATTCTGTTATAACCACATTCCCGCACTGATACTCTCAGGGTCTACAGCTCTGGGCATAACGTTACCTGTATTCGATCATTTGAAAGAACATAAGAACAACATATCAGATTTTCTATTCGTACCCTTACTTTCTCTTCGTTCTCCTCCAGACTACCATCCGAAAAGGTGTTGTCGAAAGTCAGCTGTAGATATTCTGCTAAGATACTGATTCATCTGCTTAACCAAACGATCTAGTAACACATCTCATCTCGAAACATCACCTTTCTCTTGCAGTGTATTCTTCCCTTTGCTAGTTTCTCTAGTCCAAACTTCTAATCCAGTGGTCACACAGTTGTTTTTTCTTTCACTTTCTCATGAGTCCAACTTTACTACACCGATTATTGTTCCTCGATGACCACGACCCACCGATCTACTCAAATGCCTGTAATATGTGAGAATCCCATTTCACTTCGTTGCCCTTATGTTTATGTTTTTCCACAAATCAGACTTGAAAGCCGCGGGTTCTTATCCGCATAAAACATGGGGTAACAGTTGTTCAATGTACTTTTTTTCTCTTTATTCACTGAGAAGTCCTTACCCGCTTCTGGTACAACAAACCGTCTTTTGCATTCTTTTTTTCTCATTCTGCCTTCAGATCCTACTGGTTCGATAACACATAACCTTTATACCACCAGATGACTCCTAATCATGGGTAATGTACTTTACCGATGGAAACGGCTTGCTGATTACTGCTGGATCCCACTTTAAACAACCCGATAGTTCAGTTGGAACGCGAAGAGCGGTATATCCTCTTTACTTTCCGGGCTTTCAGCCTGTTAATTTCGAGTAATCAACCTTCAGACAAAAGTACCTATTACGATGCTGCATAGTCCAGGGTTGGTGGTGCCTTCCTCCTCCCCAAAGCGTCTCATCATGTACGACTTGCCTACCCAAAACACTGAAATTCGTGGTCTCCACAGGATTCAGATGAGCCTTCCCAAGAGCGGTATTGCTTATTCCCCTCGTCTAAAGTACCCAAAACTGATGGAGAAAACTCCAAGAAATTAATAAAGACATCTTATATTTATCATTTGAGAAACATATTCAGGCCTTAGCCCAGGCGGAAATATTTCACTCTTGTCCCTATTGCAAGGTTTTTATTTCTCCTCGACACTAATCCTCTTTTCAGGATTCTTCCTTCGACCAGGTGAGTGTTTTCATCTTTCGGATTACACTTGTTGCTGATTCTCAGGTTTTATTGGGTTACTGTTTCTTTGCTCATCCATCAATTTTTTCTTGGGTACTTTTGTATAAATTTTCCCGTTTGCCTGCTTCGTAACAAACTCTTCGTTAAATTAACCTGTGCAAGCATCCGTCAGTGATGGTACGCGTGTTCCTTGTGTACCTTGATTCTTCTGCACGCTATGATAATATTCTTCCTGATGATTTCACTTTTGGTCGATTTCTCACTTTTGCTCAAACCTGAAAAAAACTGATTCGTATATACGGCGTAAACTGTTGTCATTTGCCTTTATTCCAACTCGCTTCGTTTGCATTTTGCTGTTGCTGAGATGTTCGACTTTTTTAGAAATTCATAAATATTTTGCTTTATTGAGTAATGTTGTACACTTTATCATGCATTTGCGTGTGCGTCTCGACCATGGTCGAGTAATATACTATATATACTATAGTTCCTTACGATTGCCAGGGGGAACGGAAAAATACTCGCCGTATTTGGTAAGATTATTCATTATCGCTCTTGTGGACGTTGAAAACCACGCGAGTGTGCATCAAGTCAGAACCATTGTTCACGAAGATGTTAGTTGGTTGCTAACTTTCCGTCGGTTATGTAAAATGACAGTCAGAATAGGATTCAACCACACCCTTACTTGCAGCTTCTTCGAACAGTGACCTATTTCATGCACTTACGTTTTGTCTGTGGCCGACAGAATTCGTTACGTATTCCATTGAGCGCCAGTAGGTCGATGGACTATTGACTTTCGGTTGCCGTCTTTGGTTGGGCTGCCAACAAGACTGTAAGCTGACTTCCAAAATTCCCGTTCAACCTAGCCCTAGTCGGAATTCATCCCTAATTGAGGCATCATAAATGCATCTGTGTAGCTTTAGGAAGCCCCGGGAACAATAAATGGTTACTTTTCGTCCTTCGGCTCGAAAATTTTCCCAAGTTCTTGACATCAAAACGAAATTTCTACGTTAGTTACAATGATCAGCTACAAATACGTCAGTAGACTTTGAGAACGATAAAACTACTAGCAAGTATCCAAGATAAAAAAATTAGCACAAAATGGATCCCTACCGTTCGCGGTTTCATTGAACACACACCGAATATAACAAAGGTCCCGGCTATTTCTACACGTTTAAGACCCAAGTCGGTCGTAGTAGTTAAAAAGACTGATGAATAAGATATTCAAATGATAAGACATCCAACCTTAAACATCTCTGTTCCATGCCAAGTTCAAACAAAAATGATTTGTTTTTTCTACGGTACTGGATCATGAATGAACAAATTTACGAGCTTGTTCAAATCCTACTTATGAAATCATAAAGACACTAATAGAGAACCGCGGTCACGGTGTAGTGTAGTGAGCCGAAAGAAATGTCACCTCAAAAATGTAATAGCCCGTTGACACGGATAAACAAAGGTTAGTCTGCCTATATAGGGGTGGAACAGAACATGAATAAAATGTTCGTAATCTAGGGATTTAACAAGTTCGGAGTAACGTAGTGATCTCTGAGGATGTTCCATATCTGGTGACTGCATCCACTCTAGCTGATTCAATTTCAACGGTGACAAGTAACAAATATCCTCACGGTACCAGATTTGGGAGAAAAGACGACGTTTAAAACTGCCTCGTTCACCAATCATGAAAAAAGCGCACAGCTTTTGCCGTTTTCATGATCCTGCCTTCGACTTGGATGATTAAACCTAATTGGTTCAATGCTGTGGTCGCCCGTGATTAAAGCAGCACCAACGTACAAACTTCAATAACAAGAGCTATGTATACTTCTACTGTCTTGCAGATATCCGTTGCCTTGATAGAAGCTAAATTAGGTAAAACTACAAAATTTGCCTCTCGTTTTACCTGTGCAACAATAACAATAATTGTGCTTTTTTTATTTCAAGAGAACATATGGTGTAAAATTCACAACGTCGTGGGTGCTGGACGTGGTTAGATCCAACGTTTTCACCGTAGTGCTGCTGCTGGAGTTGAGTTCTTGTGCTTTTGCGGATTCAGTGGATTGCACCTCCTGCGTCCAAAATAAACTAACCGGCTTTGGTTATTGGTGTTCGGCCCGTGGTCGGTGTAGCATGGAAGTGTATAACAAAAAAATGGTTCTGTACGGACAAACCATTAGAGATGTTTACATTTATTACCCATCTTGTCGTACTTTTGCATTCTTCGTAGAAGGGGCTCATTAGGTTTGCATTCAAAAGATTGGTCAATTGAGACCTATTCGGGAAACTAATTAGTTTAAGGCGTTTGGCAACATTCATAATAGTACATTGGTCACTAATCAACGAACAGTTATCTTAGTACGTAGACGAGGGTCTTGTTCCACGGGTATATTATTTTGATTTAGGGGCTCTCATTTGCGTGAGTCTTCCTTCAAGTAAAACGAATTGGGTTTGCTCTGTGTAGAGCACTATACCTTAAAGGCTCTGATGACTATTTCGCAATTCAATAGAACTTTTGATTCCAATCATTGGCCATTTAGTGCAAGTTACAGTAAACATAATTACGTACCCCAGTATTTATATATGTACCAGAACTCATTCCACGTATGAACTTATAAGGGCTTGTGTCATACTGGAGGTTGACCCAGGAACAACTTGGATTGGAGTGGTAAAACTCTATACAAGAAAGGACAATGAAGAAGACGATATCCAGAAATGGAATAAAATGTCAACGTACACCTTAAATTGGTGACTTTAGTGCTAATTTTTATGTTTCGGTGCTTGTGCCCAAGATTCCCTGCCAAACATCAACACTGCTGACACCGTGTTCCTACCAGTCTCCCTCAAGGCTACAAATAAATCGGTGTTCGAATAACAACGATCCTCGTAAATTCTCCATCTGCAGTGGCCGAGTTTCTGAACTAAAAAGGGAAATGAACTGACTGATGTAGAGCGCGCTTCACTGTTGGTGTATAATCGGACGTCAGATTGAAGCTGAATAAGGTTCAGGTTGGCAAAAGCCAAACAAAAATTGCTTTCGCAAGCACATTTTATCCGATATCCAATTTCCAGGTGAAACTTTACTATCCCATGAACATAACTTATACGATGAGTTTATAGTCCCCTCAGACACCAAAAAGGTTTGATGTTGGACCAATCCAGTGCTGCAACGAAACCTTGAACTTTGCAGATGCAAAACACAAACAGAACATTTCAAACTATTCACAAAAGCCTGAACCTTACCTGAATCTTCAGTTAGAAGAAGCATTTAGTCATCATATTCCAGATTCGATGCTTTCCCAATCGGATAGAGTTCAATAACGCTATCATCATATGATAAGAGGCCAGGCTCCAAGACCATATCGATCACAAAATTGCAGGGAATAGGAGAGCAGTCTACCCTTAAGTACATCATCTCTCCTGGTGGACTCGGGTGAAAGATCGCAGTAAGCTCAAAATCGGCTGCGACAGTTCATGTACATTGATTCTGTTATAGTATTTGAAATAATAAAATACCCTGGCAAATGTTTTCATTTTCCTGGTTAGAGCGGTTTTTGCTCCTTTTGATAATGCGGGAAAAGTTGAGAGCAGTTGAGTGGAATACCTTTGGTCTGATAGTTGATTCTGTCTTTGTCCCATACTCTAATTTCTCCTAATCTTGAATTAAAAGTTCTTCGTCACGAGGAAGGTTCACCATATGAATCCTCTAGTGCGTTCTCCAGTGCGCAGTCTATTTCTTAGACTATGAAGTCCCAGAACTTTTACTTTTGTTGTGCATTGATGATGGCTCTTCAGTTCGATTGCCAGTACTTAGTGTTTACTGAAAACGTTAAGACATTTGGAAGTACCATGAAAAGCTCAATACAGGGCTATATCAACAAAGTGTGTTTGCGGTACACAGTCTGGGAGCCCTTACTAAACACAAACAAACGCAAACAACTTACTAGGGACAATCCGCCGTCGAACTTGAGGCAGCTGAGGCATTGATACACCAGAGGTGTTTCAAAAGCGGATAATACGGTCTAAGATCTGGGAATTGTCATGGATGTGGATGTCAAACTACAGGGGCAAAGTCTGAAACCCGCAAAAAGTGCAGATAATGCCCTCTTGCAGCTAATGACAGCCGTCACCTTGAGCATGCAAAGGGTGCTAGCTCCGTCCTACACATCCAACTTATGACTGTCTCTAGAGTAGCCATTCCTGCTCGGCTTCCCATTCCTGTAAGGAACAGAAAGCCACTCCATAGTGTACAAGGGCAGTTCACACGGATGTTCCTTGGAATCCGAAGCCGATCTTACGAAGAGAGGCTAAGGTAACTGGATTGCGGGAGGGTTAGGTGATGTCTTAATAGGGCTTTTCAGATCATGAAAGGCTTCTTGGATATGGAGGACATCAGTTTCTTAAAAGATCTCGGGTAGAAAATTTCCGGGAACAAAATGATGGGCTCCAGAAACACCGTTACACTGCCGTAGTGAGGGCGAATTTCCTAACCCAAAGGTTAGTTATTCGATACAATAGATTTCCGTCGTCTGCGGTAAGGGCCCAAATGATAGAGGCTTCCAAACGAAAGTTCGATGTCCATTGGGACATCTCGTTTAAGGAGCTTATCTAGGAAACTAGACGAATTATTGACTCCTCGAGTAACTAGGTATGTCGTTTAAAACTATGTTTCGAATCTTCTACGGCTGAAAGATGAAACTAGGTCCTGCAGCGACAGCCAGCTGTAGGCGATGCTGAATTCTGGTATCTATCTCTTTTGTCTACAACAGCAGATAGAAACTTCGCGCTTGTTAAGCTGTCACAAGGGGACAGGCTGTGCATCGAACATTTAACTACAATTGGCAGCGGAACAGGATTGTTGTACGACATGGGATGAGATATTGGCTCTGGTCTACTTCGCCCACTACTGTCAACCTTTACTTTGGGCAATCATTTCTTTGTCCAAACAGACCACCATTTTTTGTTGCGGTAGAGAAATTTCAAGGATCCCAAATGGCTAGGAGCGAGATGGCAGGAATGTTCACACTAATACTCGTTCATCCGTCTCCATCGTCTCAGCAAACCTCATGGGAAAGCAGGGGTTAAGCACAGAGATCAAGAAGAATGTCCTTCATGCAATAAACAAATGGTAATGGTCAGCTTGGGAGGATGACACTAGTGGAAAAGAATCCAGGTTGAGGACCCGGAACTTTCTTAGGGGATGAATGAGCGCGTCCAACTGGTGAATAAATGCCGGGGACCAGCTATGAAACAAGGTGTCTGGGTTCAGGTGGAATAGTCTCAGATAGATCGACTGTCCTTTGTTTATAAAATATAGTGCAGAATACGTGCGATGGTTTGTATATCGGCAGTCAAAAGCGAGAAAGGTGCCAGAAAGCCTCCGTCACGATCTCAGACACCCAGGGCAAAGTAATATCATGACACAGAGCGTCAGATACTGGAGGCCACTTTAGTGGAGGGACATCAAGGTTTTCTGCAGAGGCTGCCAAATACACACCGAAATGGAAGATTTCGTTTCGAACAGAAGAGCACCTTCGATCTCTATCGAAGCCGGTTGCCCGAATGAAATGGTTGGAATTGACATTATGGTACCATTGCCAGAAAATCAGAATGGGAAAAAATATATCCTTGTCAAGATAGACTATTTCACGAAATGCTTGGAAGATGTTGACGTTCCGGTCACAGAGAAGGCAGTTGTAGCTCGGGCGATT
Source organism: Fasciola hepatica (assembly GCA_948099385.1). Lineage (NCBI taxonomy): Eukaryota > Metazoa > Platyhelminthes > Trematoda > Plagiorchiida > Fasciolidae > Fasciola > Fasciola hepatica. The sequence continues at coordinate 4,672,532 of CANUEZ040000016.1, forward strand.
TTTGACCACTGAGTTTGCAAATGGGACACACCCGGTCAACTGCACTCTGACAGAGGGAGCAGTTTTGGAAATTCCGCAGTTTTTGAACTAAGCGAATTGTTACAAATCGATAAAACTCGGACGAAATCATACCATCCTGAAGGCAATGGGTTGGTCGAATGGACCAACCGAACATTTGAAGCGTTTATTAAAGCATTCGTGGAAGAAACGAGACATTGGGAACAGGCAGTTTACCAGTGTGTAAAGACGTACCACTACACTATTCATTCCTCTCATGGGTATTAGCTGTATTAACCATGGACAGGGAGAAAAATGCGAATAACTTGTGATTTGCTCACGCAGTATGTGGGCCGGTTACCACAAATGAATTCGGGGTACGTCGTCAGTCTGTAAGAAACTTTGGTAAGGGCCCGTACGCTAGCCCGACAAAACCTACAAGTTCACCGGAGATAGAATGAGTATTATGGTCACGGCATACGCGCTGCTCACTTAGAGGTGGGAGATAAAGCATTCTTACCAATCTGGGACAGTGTCAACGGGAGTCTGCACTAAGTTCAACAAAGTTTGGAAAGGTCCTTATGTGACAGAGAAAATAATTTCTGCGAACTTGTACGCTATACGTGATGAGTTCAACCAAAACCCTCATTCACGCTACATTTTTATCGACTAAAACGGGTATTCAGCCACGACACCTTTACTCAGCTCCAAGCGAGGGAAAACGTGCCAGAGGTCGGATCAAAATCAGAAGTACTCCAGCGTGGTGGCTTGGCCAGGCACCGGGGCAGTGCTTGATTAATGAAAAAGCGGTGTGGTGTGAAAGCCAGTGTACCTATGATAGTGACTAAGTAGTTTGAATTATCTATTTTCTCAAGACACCTACGTGTGCGCGCCTAACTACCGGTTTCTTTCGTTTTGTTACAGGTGTGTCATCCAACCCTGTGGACGAGCTTCCCGAACAGTCATTGAATCTCTAACCAGTTACGTCTGTTATTTCGTTAAAACTGGTATCACACCAGGTGCCACTTGATACAGACTGCCATTTCCAGATGAACTTCTGTTTTTATTCCACAGTCCGAAGCGCGCTGGTTGCAGAGGTTGTCTCACAATTTCGTCTCGACATTGGCTATGGCGGCCAGAGTAAAAATGAGGACGCAGACAGCGCTACTCGTGGCCCCTGACTCACATTGACGTAGTAGATCACCACCAAGTCTGCGACTTGCGCAAACGAATAAAGACTTTTCATCCTCAACTTCAAGTCCAGTTGCAACCCCCATCAGCAAGGGTCCGAACAACCGGCTAGGTACCAATAACATGGAACCATTGGCACTGTCAGAATTGGGTCATCGGTAAATTCTAGTGACTGTGGGTTACTCCACTAAGTGGAGTAAAGCAACCCCCACTAAACAAAAGGGTACATATTCTGTCGCTCTAATTGTTTTTAATTACAGAGCACAATATTTCTCCCACTCGGATCAGGGTAAGCACTTGAAAATCATGTGCCTAAATTGATCTGTTTTTAAGTGAGAGCGCGTTGGGCCATTTTGGGCTACTCAGTTGGAGATGTAAGGAAACTCAACCTCTGCGCAGTTGGGAGCGTTTTGAACTACACTCAGCGTGTGAAAAAATCATTGGAAATGGGTACCCCCTCTTTACCTAACCCATTTTAACTGCCCGAGTCTCAGTTTATTTGCCCATTATCAATTCTATAGATTGGAAACACCAATTTATCATAGGGTAAAAAACACTGTTTGCGAGAACCAATAAGTTTATTATAAAAACTAAGTACTGAAAATTTGCACAAATTCGCTATTCAATGCCTGTTTTATTACGAATTGTTGGAAGGTGTTAGTCGTTGTTGTGTTACGTGGTCTCTGGACCTGAAGTATCAGAATGTAGAAAGGGTAGATAGTCACATTTAAGAAAACATTGGACAACAAAAAATATTCGCGTGCAAATTTCAAGGATAGTTTAAATAAGAGCTTTTTCAACAAAAAGGGAAAATATTTGGCATTCTGTGCTTCAAGTCGGTTTTATTCAATGAAATGAGAAAATAGCGAGAAACTGAGAAACTCTGGTGACAGTCATCTTCGTTCATGCTTTTAACACGTCTATTGTTTAACTGAAATCTGACTGCCAAGCGCGGTTGCCATTTGACCGTTACTCCTGCAAACTCTCTGTCTCTCTCTCTCACGCACGCTCTCGAGTACACTCGAATCACCGTCTCTCCCGATCGCCCTCTGGTTCTCACGGGTCGTGGAGAATGCTGTTCCGGTTAACGTATTTTTACTGTCTCGAGCATTACGATAACGTGAACGTGGTTCATGTAGAATGAAGGATCGAAGAGCACGCTTAATAAGGAACCTGCCAAGTAAGGTTTACAAGACCTTACGAAATAGTGTGTAGGAAAAAATGGATGTTTATTCCCCGAAATTTAGGATTTTGATGTAAACCAACGTATGAAGTGTGAACTAAGTCTGAGGGACACCTAGAGTTGCAATTTGCTTTAAGCTGTCGATCATCAAAATGCATTAAGAGGCATCGATTGCGTCAGACTAACAGAACTATTCTAAAAGGAAAATCAGCGTGAGATTTATCTCAAGGGGGAAGATAATTTACGTAACTGAGTTCTCATCTTGCATCGACTTGAACTCTAGCGTTGATAAACCAAGGCTTTATGTCTTTCAAAGACAGATACCGATTCTCATGTGAACCATGGGATAGAACGAACGGCTCCTGGAATTTAGTCGGAAATGACGAATTTCATTAACTTAGCCTTGACAACAACAATGAGCCTGTTTTTTTTAACGGCTTCTCGTTGAGCATTTCCAGATCAGCAGCTAGTTCATGCCTCTCCGTGTCCAATGGACGCTGTATGTAGTCACACTCAAAGATGAATGCGTAATCTAGAAAAGTAAAGTTTAAAAATACAAATTTAGGTGGACGTACCGAAGATTGTGACAAATGCATCGTAGAAGTTATTGGGAGGTGGTGTACATCTTTAAGTGATTGTGTCATTGGGTGCGGTGAGTGTACGTCATCCAAGGACAGACGATTTGATGGCAAATCGTTTGTAAAAGTTGCCCAAAAAGTTAGAATAATAATAAGTTACATTACCATTCAAATCAGAGCTATTGCGGGGTGTTTGCTTACGATAACTCCCTGTGGTTGCGTAGCGGAGTAGAATCACATACAGAACAAACAATGAACGCGTGTGGCACAAACGGAAATTGAAAAATCATCGGGAATAACATTACCTTCCTTGCGGAACTCATGTTGCTAACTTTGAGAATTCTTCTTCGTAATTATTTTGCTGGTCCCTTGATGTGCATCCTGAGTTTTCCTAATATACGATTGATAAAGGAAACCGAGAGCTGTATCTCACAACCGTGGTTTGTGAGATATTGTCCTTCGGTAACTCGAACAGTGTAGCACGTCACGACTTTACCCCGCGGTTAGCATGGAGGTGGTAAAATCGTCGCACAAGGACGGTAATTGATCATCCACTTGGATTTCAACCGGCCAAGAAAAACTTAAAATGATACGGACATACTAACACGCAAGAAGGATCGACTTTGATTTGCTGGTAGGTATTAGATACCCGCTTTGAAAAATTCACAGACCCCAGTTCTCCTGCTGGCCCCAACTCGTGGGGCTCTACTTCAGTAGCATGTACACCGGGAATAACCGTATCTATAAGGTATTAAAATCAAAGAAACACTTGACAATATTATTTTTTCTTAGCACACCTATAGACAGTGATTTAGGATACAAACTCTGGTGACCTCATATTGCGGCTTGGTCAAAAATGGTGCATTCCTCCGCAATGGGGCCTTTCTTGTGCATCCAGTACCTTCTCCACTTTGTTTCTTAGGACATAACAAAGTAATCTGATTCCCAGAATCTAAACATGAGTGATCAAAGTTACTTAGCGATGGCTACTCAATATCGGGTGAATTTCACGAAAAAACACCACAAAATGACTCCGTCAATGTCTAAGGCTATGTGCGCAAGTATACACGTATATATATATATATATATATATATATATATATATATATATATATATATTAGACGGAATTATGTGTGTGGAGAGATAACAGTATACTCGACCTAGAATAAACGCTTAACATGCGCTTTGGTTATCTCTATCAGTGATGAGTCATTTTTCACTATAGAAAAACCAAACAGTGCCTCTGACCAGCAGCAAATATAGGAAACCAGTATGACACCACCTGGTCACAAGGGCACTCAATAAACAAAATTTGCCGTTTTTGTCATGCAGATATATATATTATTAAATATTGCGGTACAATCCTTATCATAATTCTTGTGAAATTTCACGAACTTTTGTGCAATCGTGGAACGCACATGTTGTGAGTCATTTTATCCCAGCGTTAACCCAAAGTTCGCCCCACAGCGTTGGGTATTTTGTGCAGCTGGATAAGACTCGGTCCGGGCCACATCATCCTCCAGGTGACCGACTCGTTCAGCGAACCAACCTCTTCCATCAGAAATCTTCTGCATGCAACGATAGGTTGTGAGCACTCGAACGAATGGGAGACGTACTTGCCAATGGCCCTCTTTGCTTATCTTGCCGCACTGTACTCCTCTTCAAGGTTTTCTCCTGCGTTTCTCCCTTTTGGGCATGGAATGAGTAGTACGTCCGAGAATTCCGGTAGACTGACTGAATATACCCGATTTTGTCGCATCTGAAACGCAGTACCACGGAAAAGACACCTGTTTCGAAAATGTAGATTTACGCACGCGCCGGCTTGACATCTTATTGGCTGGTAAGGGTAAAGTGTTCGATGCCGTCGTTAGATTTGGTCCTTTTTACGGTTCAAAAACAGCCGTTAAGGGTAGATGATAGAGGAAGACTGTCAGTATTCGAGCGTCAATGTCTCCACGGCACGGCCCTAATATGGTGGGAACATCATATATGAAATTCTGAGGTTCGGCGTAAGGTGTTGGGAACTAGAGGTCAGTCTGTCGATCAAGTACTGAACCTAGACGGATTAAGGTGGTAGGGACAAGTGTTACGCGTACCCACCGATAGACTTCCTCGGTGTTCGCTGTTCTCTGAGGCTGGTAGTGGTTATAAATTAGGTCGAGGTGGTCAGTCCATGATATGCGAGAAAGGTATGAAAACCTTGATTAGTGGACTTGGCCAAGTAGGACTTGTGAGACTTCCGAGTTAAGGTCCATATGATCCGCCTACCAAATGGTTGGAAACAATAAGTGATATGGTTAGGTGTCGTGGCCAGTAGCGTAGTTGTATTAGGACTCTTTCTTTGTCCTCTTGATTTCCACTTATTTTTTGACTTACGGGTCTTTTTCACTTGTCGCTTCTGTTCATTTTGCCCTTCACTGGACGATGCTAGAAGGTAGCAACCGAAACCAAAACACAGAAAAACGAGGTTAATGGTTGAATAAAATGAAACTGGAACACACGAATCGCAATGAACAAGGGTAGTCTTCACTTTAAATTCACAATGCCGATTGTTCTGTGAATTTGACTGACAGGTAGAGGGTGGAATACGTTCCGAATTGTGTTGGTGTAATGCATTCAATAAATAACCAACAGGAAAACGTTTCTAGTGTAGTGGAATGAAAGTGTCCTATAAACGTGCGTAATTCAGCAGGAACTCGTAACATGAGATTCCCAATTACATGGTAATCATTGTTCATTTTGGTCAAATCCTGATATTTACATTTGCGTTTATTGGCCGAACCGAGGCTTGACTATTCGTCAGATGGGACCTAGTGTGCACTCTCTGGATTTAACTGCACTGTGCGGTCCGCTTCTGGGAGTGGTGATGTGGAGTCCTTTTATCTATAGTTCGGCTGGATTATCCGCATTAGTCAGCAGAGTGTCCTGACTGAATTCAGCTGGGATTGGAGAATCCATTCAAAATACTTGAGATCCAAGAAAGATGACAAAAAAGTGCGAATGCACTGCTTGGTACGCCAACGAAGAATAATGTGAACAATGAAACGGCCCTTTTTGGAATTTCTCCTTTGTGGTTATGAGGCCTGTTGTCTCGATTATAGCGTCGGTAATTATGTAATCGATACCTAGTTCGTAGGCACGAGTCTTGTATCACAAGCGTACGAGAATGTTAGTTTAATTTGGGGGCTATCAGCTGCATAAGCCTTCCTTCACTTGGAATGAAGCATGGGGATATGCTTTGTAAGTATAAATGAAGCTCGAATTTACGCTTCATTAGAATGGACAGCACTGTTGGCAGGAATGTACGAATACCAAATGTAGGTGTAATAAATATCGTCTTCGCCGTTTATAATAACTTTGCCACAAAACGGAAACTGATTCCAGTTTGAAACTGACTAAAGTTCCACTGCCCACCGTATCTACCAGTAAGCCATTTAAAGTTACCAACAGCGGGCATACGATTTCTGATATGCATTCGCATGGAAATCAGACTAAACTCAGTGCCCAATTCATTCTGACTTGATAAAAATACTAAGTGATTAAGGCAGTCCAGTTCTTTCTGGAAAGAACAACCGATGACTAGAACCAAGGGTATATGTACGTATGCATATATATATATATATATATATATATATATATATATATATATAGTTATTTGTTAGTTACCTTTATCAGTGTCACAACATTGATTTCTTCTTTAAATGAAGCATATCTGTTCTCGCATTACCATATCTGATGCTACACGAACGTGGTCGATGTACACTCAAGCGAACTCTTGGCTTTCAAAGTTTTGCGTTGAATGAATTAAATAGTCTTATGAAAAACCAAAGATGCCACAGGCGTCATGCTGAATAAAGTAACCATATAAATTTGAAAGCATTGTCCTATGCTGCTCAATGGACCCAGTTAGCTGAAACCGACAGTGCAATACACAATCTTTCGCAAAATGACGATGAGGACAACTGGATGTCGTTCTACCATAGAACTCTAGTCATACAGAATGTTCCTTACATATAAATAGTAATTAGTAGTCAAAAATTGCCCCCAGAGTTTATTTTTATTGTTTCCTAGACATAAACGTCGATAAATTGTTCCATTATAAATTTTTCATGAGGGGAAAAGTTGAATACTTTCCACGGTACAGATATTACAATTTAAACTTTTCAAACTAAACAAATGTTTCGCATTTCGCATTAAAGACGACAGATGGGGTTTTCACTCTCTGGCGTCTTGAAAACTCCGACAGAACTCACTCGATTACCGTGACAAATTCTCCCCTGTATGAATTGGCGGAGAGTCCTTTGACGGCCTTTGGCTCGCCCAGAACTGCAATTACTCAGGATGATATGAGATGTGGATTCAGCAAGACGATTCAAAACTTGATATTCCCCACGGACTTTACTAACATGGGGAACAGAAGTTAGGTAGTAGGAGCCGTTTTTATTGCGGCTGTTGACCAATGATGCCAGCAATCAGATGATCACGAATTTGTGTTTTTAGTAATTCCCCAAAATTGCAGCATGCAGTTTGCATCTGAATATCCCTCGAATATTTCCGTTCAGTTTAATATGTCTTCATATTTCAGAGAAATAGATTTCTGCTGAATGACAGATTTTTGATAGCAGGAAATGCCTATTTTTCAACTTTGCTGAAGGAAACAGTAGATTTTCGTTCGCAGGAAATTTTCTCACAAGCACTACATCTCAATTCAAATTTTTCGAAATAATCTTGAGTCTCACACACCAGAGCACTCAAACCCGTAAATTCTATGCTGCAGGACCGCAACAATTTTAAGTAATTGCCGTTGCTCCACGTGTGAGATATTGTCCCACGTAGCCAACGAGAATATTACTCCCGAATGAAATAGGCTTAAGAATACAGCCGAATTTAAATCATGAATTGAATTTATTTTTTCACAACTCCAGGCCAGGTCAGGTCACAGGATAAAAAATACCCCGTTTTTTGCACAGTAAGTTCCAGGGGTTCCAGCTGCTCTGCGAAGTTGATTTCAAATGAAATTTGTTGTCTAACATAGGTACTATTCACGGAATGGCGTCGTTCATTTTACTACCAAACAGCTATCATCGGTGGGTTAGGAAATTGGGTTAGCTTTAATCTTAGCAACCGAATGATTATTCGAAGTTTACCTGTCTACTTTCACCTGTTGTCATCTGGTTTTGGCTCAGTGCCGTTTCTTCGTTTTATCCCTAGAAGCCTGGCACACAGCTCGTTGACTCCGGTCTCTAACCAGCTTGGTCTCACAATTTGTGTCAGTTCCACAGGACCGACAATACACTTCCAAAACCTCTGAAGTCTATAGTCTTCTCATTCAATTGTGGGACAGTCTTAGTATCGGCAGGAGGTGTTCGCAGAACGGAAAAGGCCTCAAAAGCCTGGGACCAAGTCAGGACCCTGCCTCCAGTGCCTATTCACTGCTCTTCAATAAAACATCTCAAAAATAACAAGGAACGTTTCAGGGTTTTTTGACTGAACATCGCACGGTTTTGCTCTTCAGTTTTCAGTTCGAGGATGCCTAAGTTTCATTACCGCCGAATGGGAGCAAGAATAATAAGCGGAACAGTCTGGAAAATGAGGATTCTCATGTCATGGATCACCTGTGAAGCGAGGTGGAGCAGAGTTCTCCTAAAGGGTTTGCAAGTGCATAATCTGAAAAATAATCAGTACGGAAATCCCTTGTGAAAACTCTCACTGTGTATCTGAACGGAATCACGTACTTTACCCAGAAATCAATACGGCTGCCTACAGCGCGACTGCTGCACCTTTGACTAACTAACCATTATGATCATGCTTGGAGATTCATCTAAGTAGATTCATTGCTCTTCACACACGCCTTGTCCTCTTCCGTGCTGACTTATGTGCAGTTTACACTGTGTCGTGTGTGGTACTTACGCGGTGGTTCTTCTGATAACCTTCGTCCTTCCCTTGTTCAATTTACGTTTCGCGCACGTGGCCATCGAAACTGCTACTTCGGATACTTTCCTTCCGTGCAAGTCAATGTGCTCTGTTTTACGTACCTCACTGGTATAATCTGCGTTCGTGCACAGATGGCACCCATTTTTGATTTGCCATCGATGGAGTACCCCGTGATTTTGTCCATAATTGATTACAACCATGTACAGAATGCATAGCCAATCAGAGCATGAGCTTATGAACCAAATGGTGTCAAGATTTTTAGCACTTCCTACTCGGCGTAGGATATATCGAATACTGGTACCCAATAAGACAGTTAGTCAGCCAGCATAAATGAGTCAAAACAGGCCCTCATTTTGAGTCCTTCTCCTTTTTGTTAACTCCTATTTGGTTGATAGAATTTGGGTCAGACTTAAATGACAATCTATGATCTCCATGCGGGTAACAAATATCCTGGTCCTTTAGCCAGTTGCATGAAGTCATTCAGTTGTAAGTTGCGTTTACTGCACCTCACGTGTCGGCCCAAAGCGGATGCGATGAAAACTTACAGAATTGAGATCACGTATGACCTTCACACTGTTGTGCTATTTTAGGACTATTCAACATCATCACATGATTGGAGGAACAAGGCATGGTCGTCACAGCTGACATAAATCGCTCTGACTAGCAGAAGTGCTGCTTGGTAGTTGCATGCCACGCCCATGCTAACCAATCCGTACACAGACCAAACTAAGCCGTATAGAAATCCCGTTTCATTGTGATGGCGTGGACGGTCGTGTGCGCTATTAAGTTGGCATAACCCCGGCCAATGGAGTGGACAAGGAAAGGTAACCGGAAAATACTGGGGGACTAATCGACCAATTGTTGTTCGAAAACTATCTGACTCATCAGTGGGGACCGTGGTGAACCATAGTTTGCCTGATGCCCATGTGAAAAATAGTGCAAGATTTTTCACTATTATTCCTAAATATATCATCATATCAGCAACAAAAATCTGCGCAACTCGGGTGCCCCGTCATTGCATATCAGTGTCAGCGATGAACGACTTACTGGAAGGATGTACTACAAGTATATTGATTCATTTTTCGACATGCATCAGAAGTTGCATGAGCGATAATGTTACTGTTTGCGTGTTCACTCAGAATTTGCTGACGGCGTATGAGAGATCCACCCTAATCCAAAACATCATCGCGTAAAGTTTTTATTGGTTATAAGACGGGCACGGCAAAAACCTAACGAGAACGTGATATTGAGCATGGTGCTCGCTGTCCGAAAAGCTCTTGGCGTGATTTCTGTTACAAGAAATGCCGCCGAACAGCAGCTTCTCCCGCTGTCCAGTGATCTCTCTTCTAGCTCACCGGCAAAACAAGAACCAAGACCAGTTTCCTAAATCCCTTACTTTGTCTAGTGAACTATCCCCCAGCTCACAGGAAATATTCAGATAGTAAGATAAACAAAAGATCTGGGAATATTGGAATACGCCTCATTTCGGCGTATTAGTTCAAGACTTATTTCAAGAAGACAGTCAGGGTCTTCACACATGAGGCAGTTGAGCATTCGGTCAGATCAGGTGGCAAAAGACCGGTACTGTCCGGGGTCAGTAGAGAGCTCAGAGTTCGTTTAGTGGTATGCGCAGAGATGGGCACCCTCTAATGTGATATTTTTAATTCCTGCCTGTTGTGTTGCGTATGTAAACGACCTATCATACACCACGTCTTTCTACACCGCTACCGATAACCAACGATTTCATCCGACACAACCCAAGATGACCACTTGTTAAATTTCCGTGCCAATTTTAATCCTCCAGATAAAGCTGTCTTCTCAGCCACGATAAATTCCTCGATCATCTTTGAATTTATATACCATCATTCCCCATCTATTCAACCAAAGCCGTTGTCACCCTTTTTCCTGTGCAAGAGTAGCACGTCAAATTTGCTGGTTAGTTTACCAAGGAAAAGATGCGGTCGAGTTTGATGGCCAATAAAAGTGCGTCGTAGAGTCTCCTTTTTCCCCGGTGAACCGTTCACGAACATCGGTTAAAAACTGCTAGCGCCAGTAGTGTGCTTGTTTCTCCGCTTGTGTTTTTGCACTGACTTTCTTTGACAGTTTTTCATCAGATTTCTTTTTCGCTACTCTGCTTGACTTTGCGATTCTTGGCTTAAGTTAGACATTATTGCCGACCTTGAATAGTATTTACCATACGAACCAAGCCAATGTTTCGATTTTCCGGTGTGATCGTGCTCTACTACTACCAACAATTCCTAAACAAGTATAATAAACCGCGCAAAGGTCTGTTCCTTGTATGTGTCTCTGCCATACTTGAGAAATATACCATTACTTTACTATCAATGACATTGCTCTCAAACTGACTGTTCTGGTCCGTCCCAGTTGCTCCAGCAAGAAGACTATTCTGCCTTCGAATCATTTCGTCTCATTAAACGAAACAAGCATTTTACATGGAATATTAGGTGATCGCAGTCAAAACCATGGTACAAAGAGCATTGGTCCAGAAAGCTTCCCTTAACCGGGTCGTTGGACTGGCTGTTTTTGCAACTTCCTCGATTAGTTGGTTTCGTTTCCTTCAGTCGAAACAAATCCTGATCACTGATTGGTTTATTGTACTCAGTTCGATGAAAGCTACTGTTGGCCTGCTGATTGGATGATTTCTTTCCTTTTCGTGACGATCTGATTGGGCCGTCACTTTTAGACAAACAATGACATACTGTCTGCTTGCGTAAAGTGGCCGTCTATAGACGCGTCAGCCAATAACCCCAGACTAACCTTCTGTGTTGAGCTGTACCTGATCGATGTCTTCGACGACTGGGAAATTCGTTACAATCATGCATAGTCGTCATTCGATTGCCGTGTCTTGGATGATGTCTACCTGTTGATGGCTGCAAATCGTTCCCTCTGAAAAGGTTTACAGTATCAAAAGAAACATTCAAATCTGATTCAAAAACAACAACTTTTGAACACTTGCGCTGCACTCTTACCTGTGGTACTGTACCGTCCATATGACTCCTGAATGAAAATCCAGCTCCTATCGTTATTCTTCCTATTATTTTTTATTTCACTATTTTGGTTTCCTCACCCGTGAAACAGTCTGTTCCCGGATTGTTCACTATCGTACACACAGTAGTTGCTGGTCTTTTATTCCCATTAAATTATCTCCCCAAGCCAAACTGCGGCAAATTCACGCACAGAGAGGGCGGTTCAAAAACAATGTGAGTAGATTTTTCAATACCTGCTCAAGCAATAGGGAATGCTGCGAAATTGAACTCTGTGCAGTTAATCAGAGATCTATCTTCCAGCCAACCAACAATATTTAGAAAAGAAGAAGATTCACAAGATCCAGGAACCATTGGACTTCAACCTCGAGTGCTTGAAGTCTTGAATTAAAAGGCGGGTATGAGGCCTGAGTCCAAATCTTCCGTGATCTTGTACTTATCAGAATATTTTTCCAGGGTGCTGGAAGATGGTTCACTGGATAATGAAACAAATGGACAAGGGGGGAGAGGGTTCAGGATGCAAATCTTGACAGCATCTTGCTTCTTGTATAGCCATTGACTTGGAAGATGGATCACTGGACAACGGAAGAGGCTTCAGTTTTGCGGCATTCCGTCAAACTTGGGTGGCGGAAACGACTTCATCCTTGAAATCTACCGGAAATCCCGTTATGTTTTTGAGATGCGCGCTTTTGCTCGGTCCTGCTATTCCAGGGATTCACTTCAATAACCAGCCTTTGCTTGTGCTGAACCAGTGAAAGCGAACGATGCGGTGTCAATAGCCGAAGTGAGACCAAAGCTGAAAGCTTATATCTCATTTGAGATTATTCCTTTCCTCTTTTATCTTCATTCTTTTTTTTCAGGCATGAACACCATCATGGCTGATATCCAAGAACCGAAGAAGAACTACGGTATCCCCAAAATCTCCCCTTCCCTTTGATCCATGATTGCCTGTATCAAGGACACCCAATGCCCAGGAAAATTACGAACATTTGAGGGCTACGCAATACTAATGGGTGTAAAGTTCTCAACTTTCGTCGTTATTGTGTAGCGAACGTTTGTTAACGCCAAAAACAATAAACACATTTGCAAGCATACAGCCTCCTAGATAAGTATCTGTAATTACGTCTGCCATCAGAAAGACAACTGCTTCGCAGGAAGTTATTCAGATCTGGAATCAGGTCTTCGAAGAAAGTCCACCTCTTTAAATCCCGACTAGACTTTCCATTTTGTGTAGTCACAGAAAGTGGCTTCCAGTTTGACGTGAAATTCAGCTCCAACTAGAGAAGGTGGTTCGATCACGGAATGTCTATCTGCCCGCGATATTGGATGAACTGAATAAGCTGGACCCCACACAAAACTATTAAGAATTAAGAACTTCACAAGCCTGTAGAAAGTAGCGTATTATTTTGTATTCACGGAATCATGCAATGTACAAATATATAGTGTAACACAGGGAATGCAATAACGAAAATTATAAAGAGTCGCTCTCAAAAATATCACTCCACCCTTAGGCTGTCTGGCGGCAGTCAAGCCACACTACGCGTGGCATGGGTCAGTTCAGCGCTGATCGGTTTTCGTTAATAGATTAAAAATTCAGGTTAGCCACCGTCTAAGTAATCGACTGGTTTTTTGAAGTCTGCTTGCTTAAATTCACATGAAGCCTTCCGGACTTGGCCTAACACCATTTCCTTCCGACTCGTTCTGGAAATTCGATGCACGTTGGCTCACTGGGAGCGGGTGCTAGCTAGACTGGCCTCCCATTTTCAGTCAACTCTACAGGATCATCAATACATCTGCGAAACATCTAAAATAAAAGGTTTCGTCCTATTTTATTTCAATCGTGGGACACTAGTTCATTATCAGAGACCGTTCTTCGAGCAAAAACGGAAACCATCGATGGTAATGTCCTTCTTAGGCAGTGCCGTTAAGCAACACTCAATCAAAGATTTTGAAAGGTGATTGTGATATTATAGAACAATCAATGAATCGTATAGAGGCCTCCCAAATCTGAATGAAGTACAGAGCTCAAGTCATTTAGAACTACGAATCACGAATATGTAGTCACACTACTCGTGTTCCCATGTAAACAGCGGTGCTGTGGCATGCAAAGATCAATGTTTATCCGCGATGGGGTGCTTATGTTCAGCACGCAAAATACAAAAAAGGAAGCTCCATGACTACAAAGCTCAGTAAATGTATCATGGGAAAGCCACACTTACGTTAATCGAACATCAATATGGCTGCGAACAGCCTAACCCCTACAGCTTAAAAAACAATAATGAATCGCCAAGTTGTGAACAGTCATCACGCCTCGAATGAAGCTGGGTTTTTTTTAAGTCTATGGTTGGTTCGGTGGCCAATCTTTTAGAACGTCTTCACACAGGTTCAGCAGATAGTTGCAAATCAGAATCCGCAAGTGCTGAAAATCGAACAGCAGGGATTTCAGGAACCCGGTAATAAATGTCTCCGGTTTACCGATCAGTCATCCATATCCAAAGTTCTTACCATACGATTCCAGACGATGGTCGTAAATCGTTTCCGCGTTGACAGAATACACCAGCGGACTCAGTGCGCGTCCAATTCGTACACAGTACTGGACTCCAGAAAAACGTTGCTGGACTAGAAAGTGTGATGCCTCGGGGTCGCATTTCTGCACTGAGGCAGAAAATAGTCCATATCTTGCTCCAGCTCCTCAATATTTAACGGACTGATCGCCTTTACAGCACTCTATAGTGTTCGAATGAAATTTTCCACATTTGACTGTGGGGTTCTAGGTGCAGTGAGTGGGCCAGTCAGCGATCGTTTCAGCAGAGAGGCACCTCCGGTTACCAGTAATCAACGTGTGGGTCATTCCTTCTTGACTAAGTGTCTTCCTCCATGCAGTTACGGTGAATTCCGCATCACCTGAAGTCGTGAAGTAAGCTTTGGGTGAACGAGAATAAGAGTCAACGGTCACCAAAACTCAGTATTTATTCTGGAAAGGACCACAGAATGAATCCTCTCCCAAGCTTTTTCATAGAGTCCACTTCGAGGGGAGAGAATAGATTTTATGCACACAGCGGTCAAAACATTTTGCAAATCTCAGAACATTACAACTGACCATAATGCAAATTTGATAACATCTTTCATCAGAGTGATTGGGGAAGTACAGTGCGTTCATTCCATCTCAGAATTCCATTCGGTATCACAGCTGGTTCCTATCTTTTTGAAAAAAAATCGGCAATCCAGGCACGAAATTAGCGTTCCATCCGCATTGATTCTCGTGTAAATAAATCCAAAGTACCAAAGTGAACTAAAGTATCGTAGCCGAGATCAGTTCGGAAGGCATCAAAAAAGCGATACACCATGTGATATACGTGTTGATTGTTCGGTAACACAGCTTTGTCGGGAAGGATGATAGTCAGTCAGTGGTAAGCTGGCCTCGGTAAAAGTTGCCCATAGTAACGGAAACGTCGACTGGCTACCATCTTTTCCGACATGGCTGTGTTAACGAACGATAAACACTTACGTATGCTGACGTAAATCACGAACTATATCTTGTCGGCTAACAGGAAGTGGTTGGACATGTGAACAATCCGAATCACATTGCTCACAAGGCAGAGGGTATCTTGATAGATAAACTACATGTGGAATGTGATTATCACCGCGATGCTGAGCATCGCAATCATATGCAAAAGTACTAGACGCAATCGCTGCTCAAATCCTCTGCAGCAATATTGCAGCATAGACTCGAGAATAGCTTTGGCAAACCAAAAGTATCAAAAACTTCCTCTACAGGTCTCCGAGGTCCTCGATGTTTCAAAAACACTAGATCTCCTTCTACGTCGAACTACGCTGGGTGTACCTCCATGTCACGGGAAG
Organism: Fasciola hepatica; assembly: GCA_948099385.1. Taxonomy (NCBI): domain Eukaryota; kingdom Metazoa; phylum Platyhelminthes; class Trematoda; order Plagiorchiida; family Fasciolidae; genus Fasciola; species Fasciola hepatica. Next base: position 4,688,282 of record CANUEZ040000016.1, read on the forward strand.
CTTTGAAGCATCGATAAATTATTTCTGACTGAGAAATGTTTCTGTGACAGAAGTGAGTCAGAGATGCCGAAGGCGTTATTGGCTTTCGAACCAAGTGAAGAAGATCCGGTTTAAGTGACGAGGGAGGCACTTTCGAGGAAATGTTCACTTTGATGAATGAGAGAAATATTACAAGAGCTCAGAATAAGTAACGTATGTCTAGTGATTCTGTCGATAACAGTATCAATCCAAAGTAGTTAAATATCACAGATACCACTACTTAAAAAAGAAAAATGGGAATGAAAGGTTCCACACTACCAGTGTCCACGGTGAAATCATGTGGATAACCGTCTGCACTAGGTTTAACAACGTCCTGGTTTACCATTTCTGTGGCACTTACCTTTGCGAAAGCAACAGGTAGGGAGAAACAGAAGCCAACGGCAAAAATGGCGTTCTGGTAAGGTGCTGTTTAAGCGAGGTCAAGGGCGTGTAAAGTTTTGCACTCCATAATGGGTACTTGGCCGTATACTGAACTTCAGAGAGAATGACCACGCGGAAAAATATCTGACGATCAACTATGCATGATAAAGACCGGCTATTGTGAAACTTTAAAAGAAGCGGCATTTTCCCCCTGAAAATGTGAATGCTTATCGCTCGTCAATGCACAAAAATATGGCTGAGACAAATGACTACGTGCAAACGTGTGATACGTTAGCACGGTTGTAATAGTCGAGGGCCAGCGATCTTCCGTGGGGGGTTGCTCCTGTACCATTTGTAAATGGCAAAAACAGAGCAAACTCCATGAGTACAAAGTTCAATAAGTGTATTATGAGAAAGCCACATGTACATTATTCGAACAACAATATGGCTGCCAGCAGCTTGTTCATTACACTATGACCGAATTGTAGAGGCTATCCCAAACCTGAATCAAGTACAGAAATCAACGCATTTTGTATTGCGAATCATCAATTTGTATTCACATATAGTGGTATAAACCGTGAAAAACGAACAACTAGGTTATGAACAGTCATCACAAAAGGCATCCTATAGAAAGAGGTTGACAAGGATTTTTTAAAGAAACACTCATGATGAAAAGTGGAAAATACTGATAATTTAAGAAAAATCAACCTTATTTCTCTCGTGATAAAAGTATAGATTAATTGCAGCAGCGATATCAAACGATTAAAATCTCTTCTATTGAAGCCCAGGACCAAAACGAAAAAATACCTGGTAACTTTTGATCGTTCTGCTGTTATCCAGTCCAACTTACCACCAACTAGCGATAATCTTTTCTGCATTTCTGCCAAGATCAACTGACCGCCAATACTTTGCAAACCAAAACAGTCTCCAGTTTTTAACCGTTCTTATCCATCTGGCCGAGAGATTTTTTTACTAAAACTGTTTGACTGACAGAGTATCAACGGCGAATTTCGTCCTTGACTGACGATTCTGACGGTGAGTGATTACTAAGTGCCCACGGGAGATGATACCGCTGTGGAGGCATCCATCTTTCCGAGAAAATGAACGTGTTGCTGGCACCATTTTGGATTGCTTTTCTCTACGATGTAACCTCACAGCTGCATCAGTTTGCATTCGGGTATTATTCTTATCGGTACTATTTTCCGTACCTCGATACATGAAATACGCTTTCAGATCTGTTTGCCAACTTCACCCTTCTCTCTTCAATCAACAAAAGGGAATTTATTTGGAGTTTCGCTTCCAGGCTTAATATAAGATACGTTCAGCGGTCTGTAGTGGAATAACCGGTCCCTAGGGTACATTTTGTCAGTGCAAAACACAACCTTGGATGAGGATGGTAGACCAAAATAGGCGGAGGAGTTTGGACAGATGAATAGACGGAGGACGTATGTGAAAAACAAATAAAAATGGAACAAATGGTACGAAAGGAACTGAGCATTGCTCCTAATCCTCGTGGTAGTAACGTGGGATACCAAAAGTCCAGTGTCGACCAGCGTATTCAGTTCAGTTCAGTCAAGTTCAGCTTCCACAAATTTAAGGTAATTTGCCTATTCGATCAAGATGATGTAGATTCGAGTGCCAAACTCCGTCGGGAATGATTTTCAAAAGTTTATGGATGACAGTTAAATTACTGGTTGTATTAGTTCCAGGACCCCCAAACAATAAAGTGAGGTTGGGCCAGAACGAATGGTTAATTGAGATCTGTTAGTGAGGTAAAAAACGTGTGTAATGATTGTGTACATTAAAATTTTGGTGCAACAAACGGGTGCTGCGTCAAGGAACGTTGTAAATCCACAGAAAAAGTGGAAAATGTACAGGTACCTCCAGGTCGCAAACTGTTCTTCTTCCGCACTGCAAAAAGGTTGATTATTGTTAGTACAAACTCATGCGATGAATCTCCTGATAAAATTGACAGTTTTCCCTCGTCACGCTGAAAATGTGACGAAATGAAACAGTAGTGGACTTACTTCTTGCGTTGACGTGCATATTACAAAAAACAGTTAGGCAGATATGCGGGGTAATATTCATGATAACTTCTATCATTATTTTTAACGGTAATTCAGTACCACGAATTGAAATAACTTTGATACACAAGCGTGCAACAAATATCAGTAACGGTTCAGGTGTTCATTTGTAAGTTGACCAGGTGTCTAAACTCTTGTCACGAGGTACCGTACCCGAAGAAACACACTGAACGAAGAAATTGGTTGGTGATATTACTGATTATTTCGGCACAACAATCAGCAATACGTATCTGCCAACAGGGGGAAAGGATGAAAACACTTCTCATGTATATATTCTCCCGTGGAGACCTAGAGATGAAGAATCTTGTCGGTGCACCGGTGATCGAAAAGCGTGCGACCAACTACCAGTTTAAACACTTATCACCTGTTTGAGCAGTTTGCATATAGTTTGGCCACACAGAAGGTTGTTTGTTTTCCCCTGTGCTGTGTTTTCAACGAACGGTTTCCTATGTTTTACGCTTTACCTTGGAACGGTCTGTTTACGCTCAGATGACGACTTTGTGTAACGATGACGCATGCAACTTGGTCAACAGATAATCGGGTGCACCGTATATGGTGATTTATGTGCTCTTTCTCAGCCACGGGCAGCGGTGGTATATTTAGGGGTTTGCCCGAGCCCTGAATGTCCCAATGTGGCTAGCAGGCTAGTTTCGTATCGACGTGACCGTACGGCACGTAAACTGAACCACAGAGAAAAGTTTGTCATCAGTAGCAGTACCACGGCTCCACCATAAACTATTTTCCAACCCGCACATTTGCTAACACAATCCTGATTTTCTCTGCTTCTTGTTTTGTGCCAAAACATTAACGGTTGGGGGAGAAGGTACAGAACTGTTGTGTTCAGAATTCGGAGAACACAGTACGCAACAGATTCGTTCGTTAGCAAGTCAGTAAACACGTACGTGAGAGAGCAAGCAAGCAGACGAGCGGATCATCTATTGGCATACGCAAACGTGATAATGTCAAACGGACGGGAAAAGGATTCAACGTCAGTCTCACGCGCGCCTAACCGCACGCGGCTGGTAAAATGGATCAAAGCCGAGCGTGGGACAGACAGGCATCGCGCACGCGAGTGCGAGGCCAACGGGACCGGACTGAACTGAGTGCCAATGACACACGGATTGGCCACACAGCAATAACCGTGCATGTTTCCTTGTATCTGTGCTGATTTATCGACAATCATTGAGTACAAAAGTTGTCAGTGATTTTCATCCATCGGTGTTGTACGGAATTTCTGCCACCGGTGATTGACTGAATGACAGGAAACTACTCAATAAGACAACTCCGTGCTTACTGGGCGATGTGTCCACCTGACCTTCAAATTCAAATTTGCCGGGCATTCTTTCATCCGACCACTAAAACCTATACACTGTTTTGTGCTGCATATACCCAGTTGAATATCGAAGGATCCTTTTTGTGACCTCACCTGTACCATATGGTCATGCAGTCAGGCATGCTTCGGGAGTTTTCGAAATAAAACACTGTTACTACTACTGTTACTATTACTACAACCAAAACAGAATTAAAACTCGTCTTCATTCAGTTGAATGGCACACAAATATGATGCGATGCCATTTTCTTGGGAACAAATGACTAGCTGATACTCCATATCTGTTCGTCTAAAAAAATCCCGAGCACAATGTTCCGAGAAAAACAACCACTGTTCGGTGCTCCTAATGGGACTATTCAACTAAGGTCGGGTTGACGGAACACTTGCACAGCTTAGCTAAAACCCGCATTTTGCAAGCTTCGCTGGTATGGTGGAAAAAATATGAACAAGGCAAAATTGTTCGCTATTGTGCTAAAGGTGTTTTTCTATCTGACGAGACGAAAGAAAGGAGAGATTTTGGGCTCTGAATTCACGAGTCGTCATTTGCATGACTTATTCCGAAGCATTTGGCTCTAAACTGATGTTCACAAATCCCGTGGTCAAATTTGTGTCGAGGAACTTAGACTTTGGTTTCTACGAGAAAAATTTATTCCCTGAAACACTTTTACTCATTAGTTACTCCGAAGTCATTTCATAGGTGTTCAAATTCGAAGGATTCTAAGAGATGCACCATTCTCCTAGCACCTGAAAATAAGGTTCACCTGGGACTGATTTTCAAAGAAGAGCCCTAGGTGAGCAATGTTTGACACAAATCTGAGACAGAATTTGGACATGACACGTATATCTTCATTCAGAACAATCTCCCTTGTCCGTCATACGTGTGAGCGGATATCCCTTTTAGACTAGTTCACTGTGAAATCACAACGGTAATTGGCTAGGTTTTCCTCGTGGGGTAATTGCACCTAGCCTCGAGAACGATGACACTAGGATCGCTAGGTGAAATAATTCAGGTAAATAGTAGACAGATAATGGAAAATCCACTCTATTCGCAGTTAATTCCTCCATTAGGATTATCATTATCATTACTATTATGATTATTACGATTGCTAACGACGTTATTACCAAGAAAGAGGTCAGCTGCTTCTGAGAAACCATTGTCCACTCATAGGCAGATGAAGTCGCATTCATACAGCACGTACAGGGCTAGCAGTAATACCTTTCTCCTGAAGCGAAATCATTGGAACCTGGATGAACCAGACATGGTTTTCACCTGCAGAAAGAAGTTTAAAAATATTAGTATTCCACTATGATATCACTACGTTGCGTACCGAATGAAACAGTCAGTAGTAAAAAATAATATTCATAATATTAACTAGTCATAACAAAGTTGAATCCATTCTTAGCCCAGTATCGATTTTCGGCAAACCTTATAGAAACCCAAACATAAACCACACAAACCCAATCCCAATTTGCTGGGGCCTAAATTATTTACTGAGCCATATAATTGAAAATATTATTGTACTTAATTGAATACCAACATATAGTTTTGTTTTTAAATATATCTGATAATGATTGCATCTACTGATACGCTTACAGAAGCATATTCATGACCAGTGACATAGCACATGTAAAACAGTGCCCATTTACACGTAATAGCTTTCAATGAACTGGTGTACAACATCTACATGACTAAATTTATGAAGCATAGCAAGCAGTATATCGGAAACCTAAATATTAAGCATTCAAGTACAAATAAGGCGGATCATTGCCCCAACCCAGCAGACCACCAGGGAACAATAAAAATCCCGCACGGAGAAAAACCGTAATTTATGACTAAATATAAAATATCCGAATGCTACCTTCTTCTAAAATCTCATGTTGATGAAGTATTTCGAGAATTTCTGCTTCAGATATGTAGGTTTTGCTTTTTTAAAGGTGACAATTAAACATCCGAATCCGATCCCCATGGGGAACCCAAAGTTCACACTGAGATGTTTGCTATATGAACATTTACACACGAATTAACTAAAAAGCACAGCTTTACTTTCTATCGGCTGTCCAAGGAATGGGTCCAGACAACCGCGAACTTCCTCATTTCTCATATTCTGCCATCAGTTGTGTTTGAGTTTAAAAGCTATTGTCGTAACACTTGCTAAGCCACCAACACGAGTAGTATCAGAACAAGTGACAAATGAAATTTTCCAGCTGTCACGTTAACCGAAATCCGCAGACATCTGTTGCGAAACACATGATTGTGAAGAGACGTCCAAACCACTGTTACTCCATCGTTTTCCGGAGCCGTTAGTACTCAAAGAAGCAATCCCAGTTTCGTGTGACCCGAATCTGGTACGGCAATAAATCAGCTTGATGCAGCATTGGTTGGAATTTTTTACTGCGTAGAGTTATTGCTTTGCGTCCGTTCATTGTAGTTACCGAAACAATGGAGCATACTTATCAGATTCTTTTACGCACGGGGCTGAGGAGATGGGGCACTCGGTATGTCAATTTCTCGCTGTCTTCGTCCTCTTTCTATAGTGGCTTATTGGATAAAGGGTATTGAAAGTTTCACTATTTAGGCAAACCTGTTCATAATACGCATCAACGTAAACTGCTCTTATAGCTCAACATTTTACGTGATGCTTTTATAGATCATACTATGTATGTATCTCTATCTCATATAGAAAATCTAATTGCTTTTACCAGTGCACCAGATTCTAATAAGGAAATGATTCGGCTGTGCTATTTTTATCCGCCGGTCACCTATATAACTTGAAAGTGGGATCATCAGGCAACCTGGATTTTATGAAATGATTTATCTTGTATCGTGCCACTTTCACACTCAACTAGGCGACAACAGTCATGGAAGCACTGCACAACTTTTTCATCCCTGCTAGGTTACTAGTGTACCTCCACCAACCCCCACTGGGAATCATACCCCGGAGTGAGTGGTTGTGAACTACACATTTTGCCATTAGGCTTCCTAGCATGGCTCCCAATGGTTTGCTTGACATAGGTACTGCAAGAAATAACTCCCGTCTGTCAAGGACTTATTGAAGTTCGACGACCACTTGATCGCATAGTGATCAACTACGATAATACATGTTTTTCTATCTCTAGGTGACTAAATGAAATGAAAACCTTGGAAATAATTTCCGGTGCTTGTTCAGATGGTAAACTTCACCAAGGAATTGGAAAAAATGACAATGCAAACAGTGCCAACAACTCAACGTGGGTCATATCGATTACAGTTTATAGCCGCGCAGAAAAAGCACGAACCTGACTGGAATGAGTAAAGGACATTCACCTCCAACGTACGTGATTTCAAGATACTTTATATACTCTATACGGATTATATTTTTCATTGTACCACTTGCACGGCAGATCCAACTTTTCAAATGTCCGATATATTCAGACAGAATCTATATTGATTATGTCAGCTAGTTAGCACATGCAATAAGGCTGAAGGAAAGTAATATGGACCATTGGCTTCATTACCTTTGAACTAGATTAATTCCTCGTAGGCTTCCGAGGAATCTGGTGTATGCTGATATTCGTCCATCGATAATCTTGGTGTTATGGAAACTATTACTGGCAGGAATCATACTCCTTTGTCAAAAATAATGTCTAAGTCATTAGGCCGAAAGCTCATAACCTGAGTGGATTTTTCAATGTTCTGCCTACTAATGAGTCCAAGAGTAGCCCAATGAGGGTTGCGGTTTAAATTCGCTTACACAAGTCACGTGAATTTTTGTTCACAACTTGAAGGACACTTTGTACACGGTCAATTTTCCGGGAGGAAATCAACTAGGGAAGAATGAGGGATTCCAACTAGGCATATTTGACAGAGACTGCGTACAAACAGCGCTCACTGACTTACTTCGGAAGTAGAGTTTTCGGTGGCCACGTGCACAAATCGTATGCTCAACCAAGAGGTGGATGGAAGGTGATCAGACAGATCGCGATGCAAGTACTATACATGCTCGGTATAAACTGCACACCAGTGAACATGAGGGAGGACACGGCGTGTTTGGGGAACAATGGATTTACCATGGAGAATCTATAAACACAGTCAATGTGATTAACTTTATCTGTCCCTGGTAAACCATCATATGTGAATCTTCATTTTTCCGTCTATCTTTCGCATATCACTACTGTTCTAATTGGGATTCAGTGGCACTTGGATACTCCGTACCTTTGGTGACGACAACGTAAACCACAGAAACTGTTTAAATCGATCGATGTATCATAACGGTGGTATAAAATGTGTCATAGATAGTCGGTGTCATGGCACGCGCAAAAAAACTGACCGACTGTAGCTAAACACTATTTTCTGTTGAACAGCTGAACAGACAGTCATCCTGTCAAATGAGTCGATTGAAAACATACATCCGAACGTGTCTTCCATTCGATTTCTAACTAGCGTGGCAACCAGATAGCCACAATCGAGGGAAAATAGAAGAAGTGTTGGTGACCATGAGCGAAAGATGTAGTGCGTAAGTGTTGGTACTACATTTTTCTACCGATGTGCACGTCGATCAGTGACACTGGTCATGTGCAGTTCATGTGTGACGGATCACAGTGGAGCATTCAATAGTGTGCATAAAAGGGTTGTGAGTGTCGAAACAGAAGCGGGTGTGAAACTGAGAATCAATGCTGAATCTTTATAAGCTCAGAACGAAGCACACAACGGAACAAAATTGAATTCAAATATTAAAGTAAACTGTAAACATAATAAATCCTAAATGGAAATTTTGGGAGTTTTTCGTTTTTTAAAAGGGTGACACAGTTAAAAGTTCAACAAAAACTGTCACAACAGCTAAATAATGTAACGGGGAATAAAAGCGCACTGAAAATGTCACCTCTACTGGTGATGAAATGTTTAGCACCTGAAAGCTAAGCCCGGCGATCAGGAGCAGTTAAACAATACCAACCTGAGCTACAATCAATACCATTTTTTAAAATTACTGAGAATAACTATGGTTGCAATTATTGAGTATCTCAGGAAATGTGTCAAATAGACTTACGAGTGCAGGAAAGTGGGGAAATGATATAGAGAATTGCTTATAGAACCACGAAAGACTGAACTAAACTTAAATGATCATCAGTAAAGTGAAACAAAATATTCCCTGCTGATTTCCGACATAGATTTGAAGTTGTGTCGCCGACTACTAACATATTTAGCTCAGTAATTTTATCAATTCACTTTTGATCCACATGTCGTATACACAGTAGATTAGCTCGTAGAATATATTGAAAATGTATAGTTATTTAACTCTTAAACTTTTGTCATCGAATGCGAAGATGAGCCAACATGTTTCCGTTATCCACCATCATTTTGGTGTCAAGGTTAGATGGTATTTCATAGATTCACATGAAGACTACAATCTGTATTTCTTTTTTGGTAGAGTTAGTTTTACAAAAGATATTTATTCGGGTAATTTCATCGTGCATAAGAAGCAATTTTTACGAGATAATCAGGTGTGCGCACGACCATTGCGGACAGCCGAGTAATACTACTTTCGCCAGAACACAGGAAATGTAAATAGCCCCAAATTCTACTATTACGGTAGTCGGTAATTCGGTCAATTTTCGACCAAGTCAGAAGACGCTGGAGAAGTCATTTTATCCACGGTGGAGATGATAGGGGTTGCTATTTCGGCGAACATTTTAGGGAGCGTTTATTTGTCACACTTACAAACACCATTTTAAAGCGTGTTAATAATTCACATTTGCAATTGGCAAGGTGGGATGCAATACGGGTATTGTGTTTCATCTATCTTTTGTGGTAGCTATTTGTTTCGTTTATCAATAACCCAACTGTGGTCAATCAGTGTTGTGGCTGCTGATTGTTTTTCCCATGCAAACTGCGTTTATTCCCCGGAAATTCGAACATATTATTCACTACATGGTGACGTTTGACACTATTGATTTCACTGTCTAAGCGTCTAAGTTAGATTTTCCGTTCCCAGTAAAAGCCCTGGAGATGCGATCGATGTTGATTAGTTAAACAAGTGCGTTGCAAAAATGGGACTGTCTCTCATTGATCCGGATGCAATTACAAGGAAACTATTGTAAAGTGAACGATCGATCAGATTTAGAATATATGCCAGTCATCAACATATTTGTAACATTACACTATCAGGATGAGGATTAATCTCATTTATCTTGTGAAGTGTATCCATATGCGTTTAGTTCGTTATTAGCTAACTATGTGTCACAGCCTACCTGAAGCCTTGCTAGGAGCAACAGGGGACTGGCTTCCCTGAAAACCGTAGAGCATATTGACAGAACACGCGAGTGCAGCTGCATACCTATGCACAGCTGCTGAATCGACCAAGCTGCTAAAAGAGCAGGTGGTGGCTACTCGTCTGATTGTAGGACTACATGAGACCGGCTATGAAGGACATCTAGAGCGGAGTCTTTTGTTTCTAGAAACCTACCGGGGGGTATGAGAAGATCTCGCGAACATTCACTCTAATATTCAGAATGATCTAAGACCAGAGCTACACGCTAGTCTTTCGATTCGGGGATTTTTCAGACCCACGGACATCGATGATCTAGTTGAAGATGCATTCAACTGTTTTCACTAATGGTATTTCACCCATCTCGGGGAGAATAAAGTCTCTAAAGTTAGCTACCTGGTGGTGCAGGGGAAGATGTGAATGATGGTGCTTTCAACGGGATACCTTTGAGGACCTGGTGGAGCTCTCCCAAAACTGTCATTTCTGAACCAAATTTCCAGTTTTTTTTTTATTGAAAATTGTTCACTCTCACTATCTTGTGATCATCATTCCACTTTTATCAGGTGATCCATTAAAATTTTATTCTCATATACATTTATTTATTTTCTTCTCCTTTATTTTATTTACTTCCTTTTATTACGTAATATTGATACAATATTTCTGAAGGGCGTCGAGGTCAGTTTGGAGCTGCCAGTTGAGGTGGGGCCGGTGGAGTAAGGGGAATCGAACCCGGGATAGATGAGTTGAAAACCTGTCATGACGACCCTGTGACCACTGGATCAGAGTAATAGGTAGTCATGCTTATGGTTGATATCCATGTCATTTTGCAGTCAGAGTATTTTGATTGCAACAACAGAGAAGTTGTAACTCTTTTTTGGATTTTTCGTGGAGTCTCTGGAATCCTGTTTATTGGGTTTAGTTGTCAATGGATAAAGACGCTGTTATCCGAGTAAAATCTGAAAGAACTTCTTTCGCACAATGGGTTAATTCCAACCAATACTGAAATTTCGCATCCAATGCTGTCAGTGTTGCCACTCACTGAGTGCGCACTCCAATACATTTGTATCCTAAGTCAATCAATCATCCACCCCTTCCCTGCATTACCCCCTGGTACTCATTTAGATCGTGTAGCTTAAACTCCCTCTCTCCGTACCTATGTGTATTCTTCTCTCCATCAATCATACGGAGCCGATTGCCTCAGTTTGAATAACTGGACCCATTAGTTCTCCTGTCCCAATAGAGTGAAGCTTAGTTCAGTTGGTTTAGAAAGTATATTTGCCCGTTCCCTCGTGCCCACAAACTAGTCAGAATAGGAGATAATCCTGAAAACCGATGCAATCAGTACTTTTAGAGTAAATCGACCATAGGTACACATAGATTCGGCCTAGAATGGTCTCTGACTATGCATTCACTTTCACCTACTAATCCTAAAGGATCTTTTATGAAAAAGGCTTAGTTTTTTCTATAACCAAACTTTAGTTCAAAGCAATTAGTTATGGTATGCGCCTAAGTTATGAGCAGAAATTCGCGATCTTGACCGGACCTCATTCGTGCCGGCGGCAAGGAGTTCTAGAGGGCGAGATTCCATTCGTTAATAAATAAATTTTCTACACCTTTGTGTGTCAAGAATATTTCTTCCCCCAAGAATTAATTCAATTCCTTTCCGCAGAAAGACTGGCCTCTCTTCATCAATTCATTGTATCCACTTCATCTAGAGCTCCTTGACTATATCGGCACATCGGTTACCATAGGCATTCATGATGGTCCACTACCAAGTTCTTATGAGTCCAGAAATCATACTGCCACTAAGCAATCCATTCGTTAGGAATTGTGTCTCCCGTTGCGTTTCAGTACCTCATCCATAACAGCAAAGGAAGCAAGCCTGGAAAACATTTCACTATGAATTCTAACGCGGTTTACGCGAAGGGCATTCACACGACTTCCCTATCTTACCGATTTCTCTAAGATGGCTATAAACTTGGAATGAACTGAAGCCCCTATTTTCAAAGTCAAGTCAAGTCAAGTCACGCATATGATCTATGCGCCCGAGAGTGGATATTCAGCAGCTATATAATCCCATCCAAATAGAGGAAAATAACAGACGCAATGAGTGATTAATGATATCAGTTCAGCATCTAAACTAGTTCTGTAGTGTCAGCCTCATGGCTAGTGGGTGAATGAGCGGAATACGATACTGTAAGACCTTGGGCTTATGGTAATTCGGGTGCTTCGCAAAGGTTTATTTCATGTCAACAATGAACATTGCCACGTTCAGCTTGACTGGCTGCGGTGATTCAGCATGCAGTTAACAGAACACTGTACGACACAGCTTTGAGGACACATAAAATGAGAACCCTCAGCCAATCAGGACATTCGTGACCAGGTAATAAAGAAGCCCACTGTGATTAGTCAAGTTGTGATTTAGTAATTAGTATCTTCTATCCTTCCCAGTATGTACTAATGAGTTCTGCAAAAAAATTTAGATACAGTTCGGCAGCTTTACCCTTACTACTATTTCGGCGTTTGTAGTTGCGGGTCGAAGTGATTTTGACACTTCCTCTCGCTTCCAGGTCATCGAATCACGCACTGGCGTTGAAAGCTCACTGATTGTTTTGCATTGCCGTGGTAACTAATATCCCAATAGCAGGGAGCAGTTGTGGACGGGAAAGCGTCACTGAACCAAGAGCCCACTGAATCGTTACATTATTATATTTACTTAGTTTCACTGCTTTCTATTGGTACTATATTCCAGAAAGGGATTCGCGTCAAATTGAAGCATGCCAAATGGGAAAATGACCGGCGCCGGTGGCGAGAGGATCTGGACCGGGGATGAACGGGTCAGAAACCCACCATTAGTACCGTCTGACCACCACCGATCGATGAGATAAATTGATGATCATTTCGAAACGACTAGCGCTGGACAAAAATTAAATTGCGACCAATCAGCAGATCGTTGAAGAAAAACAATGTAGTGGTTGGATTACCTCCGCACGCGGTCCAGTATGCCATAACCTCATTTCCAGTATCCAATCAATCAGGCGAAGTCGGACCTTGACAGTCAGATCATTCAGATACAGCTAAATCGTCTGCCGAGTGGTCAATACGTTATCTGCCAATTGATACATGCCTCTTTTTGCATAAAAACCAACTTGAACTGATCGAGTCTGGCAAAATATATTCCCCATATTCTCGTCTAGCCGTGTCGTTTCCTGGTGCTCGTGGTCCGGGTACGAGCAATTCCATTACGTACGTTTGGCTGAGTAGGTACGATCCTTACACCTAGACAAGCTGAGAGATGACCCAAGTGGACAGCTTCAGATAAAGAAAACCATTCGGGACAATAAGGCCAACGCCTCAGCAATGGGCGTGAGTTTTGGTTTTATACGTTATTCTCATTAGTTTTCGTCCATCCGATTATCAAACGACGTTAGTTTACCACGAGAAATGAATCAGTAAAATACTCGTGGTACGCATCGGGAACATATTAGTTTTGATCGAATCACTTATGTTGACCATTTTGTTCGTAATCAGTAGAAGTAGAATTCATAACAATTGAATTCCATTATTTTGAAAGAGTGTGAATGCAACCCGACCGCAGCCAGCGAATAAGCCACAAACCCACAAGCAAGCCCGCAAGCAAGCCCACAAGCAATCAAGCAAGCAAGCGAGTGAGTGGGTGAGTGGACAAACAAATAGAAGACCTGAGCTACATGTTCACACACGCGCAAACAAGAAAGGTTAGTCGATGCACAGTAACATCGTTCAGTGAATACCGTCCGTGCTGATGCATGACTAATAGTCAACACTAAGCAGGAGAATGTCCATGCACGAAAGGCATATTGATTGGTTGTCCTCATAGTACGCATGACTATAACCAGACACAATAATGACAAACATAAGACTATGGAGTCCCGGAGAGCTGGAAATGAGCATAAATTAGTTTGACCTGGCCGTCTGAATGCTGGTATACTATCGTGTTTATAGCTATCCGGTCAATCGATGATTTTGCTATGAACGCCACACATTGTGCTATTTGATAGTTTGAGCAAAGTGGCTGATCAATGGTAATTTGCCAAACACATTTGTATCACTTATCGAAATTATGTTGGACACTTCTGGCGTAAAAACACCGAACTAATAAACTGGAATACGTCACATGATTTTATATTGTTGATCAATCTATGGTCGTTTTTCAGTCGTACAAAAGAAGGAATCACCGTTGTGAATACTGAATAAAAGCTTCGAAAATTTGCTTTTGAACATGGAATATTGAATATATCTGAGTTAGTGGAATTGATTGGGTAAATTCTGCGATTTGGAGAATTTGGTGTAATAAACTTCAGCAAAAGTTTCACTGTTAAATAATACAGCGTAGTCGAAATCGTTAGTAGGTTGTCGACGTTTCCGTCACCACAGCTAACCTTTTTCAAGACTGATTTTAAAGGCGAATGAAATTGTAATGATAGCCTAGAACAATGGGGTGTTACTCCCAATGTGTTCGGGGTTTTGGTCTATCTTTTCCGTGGCGTTGTTTTGTTGCAAGGGTAGGTATCGAGCCTGCGTCCACACTATCTCTGTTTGAAATATTCGGATCATTTGAGGCAAAAAAGGTGTTGTAACCATTTCGGTGTTTATTCATGAGCATCCTCAGTGCCGTTCATATATCTGAAATCTGTGTCCAATCGTTACAGCTGAGACATGGTTAGTGGGCGTTACTTGTCAGGGCCTCAGCGTAGAGACGCTCGATGTATGTGCGAAATCCAATCTGGAACATTCTGGCGTTTTCATAGTCAGTGGTGTTTTTTTTGTTGGATATACAACCACGACGTGAGTGCACCTTGACATGGTGTGATGACTTGCATGGCTCCATGACCCAAACAGCTATTCAGGATGGCTTCCTAAGCTGGAGACGCAATCATGCCTGACATTTTAACTGGTGGAAGCCAAACAAAATCCAGTCTCTGAACCAGATGCTGGGCAACATCTGGTTCTAACGACTATGCCCCTAGAGATGTCACTCCAGCTAATGAACACGGAGAAGAGTAGTTAACCGGTCTGCAAACCTCCACTAGATAGATGTAGGAGTGGATTATCTGAGGTTTATCTCCGCGGTGGGAGAAGTGATCGCACTTCATTGGGCAGCTATTTCCTGCCTAAGCTGGCCAGTCCCGGCCCAAAGAATACTACCCCATCCACGTTCCACTTGTTCCATTGGGTGCACGGAACTAGGGAATAAATCCATCAAGCGGATCGATTACGAAGCACCAGCGAATTCGAGGCAGAAAGCATGCAACAATCCGGTCTCATATGGCAAACCAGAAGAGGCTTCTTCACGGGTGCTTTGGTCTCGTCCCCATATTGGGCCAACGCCCGACTGCCTTGTTGGTCAAACTTTTGAGTCAGAGGCTCCGTTTAGGGTTCCCAAATGAAAACCTCTTCCGTAGTGTGGACAGCAGCAAAGTATGATATGACCAAAAATTTCTAGCGGTCTACCGTGAAACACTTCTTATCGCATTGCTTTTCATTCTTTACAATCCGTTTCTGAATAGGTACTGGAAGCCACAATTAGTCGTTACCGTGAACTTCTAGCTCTCTGTAAAGGCAATAACTTGAAGACAGAGGAAACTAGAGAATCAATCCTCAGACATGGGCATTCTCTTCACTTTGTTATTCTCAGCGTCTGCACACTTTACCAAATGAGGCAACAGGCTTCCATGGCTAGATATCTTGAGACATTCAAAATAGATGTGTATTGTGTCTCCGAAACACACATACAAGACTCAACTTCAGCGTAGACACTTCAATCCCCAGACACAAACTCGGATTCTCGTTTCACTCTTTGCATTTCAGGCGATTCGGTGTCTAATGCTCGTGGTCAGGCTGGCGTTGGCTTCGCTCTGAGCATGAAAGCTGAGCGTGCACTGCTCGGTTTGATCCCAGTCAGCAGTCGTCTTTGCACGAGACGGTTGAGCGATTCTGTAGAAGACAAAAGCAATAGACTTATTCATCGATGCCTGTCTGGGTCGGCCCAACACCAAACCTTCCAGTGTCTTTGTAGACCATACGCGAGGTAGAAAAGTTCTGTTATCTGGGTAGCTGCATTTCACTTGGAGGTCGGATATCAGATTAGGTGTCTTTGTGTGTACAGAAGGCTCTTTTGGCATCTGCTTATCTGAGTCATCCGTGGCGTCGTTATGACATTCCTTTATCTATTAAGGGTCGAGTGTAAACTTCGGCAGTCAGGCCCATGCTTCTGAATGTGTGGAGGATATACGAAGATTGTCAGTATTTGAACACCGATATTTCCCTAAAAATGCTCAAATCTGGTTAGAACGTCATATAAGCAATGCTGATGTACGGTGGATGGTTCTAGATTCACGGATCAAATCATTAGATGAAATACTTAAGCACACTAGGCTAAGATATTTTAAATGTATACTGCTCATTTCCCATGACAGCATTCCTCGGTGCACAATGTTCACTGAGGCGGGTGCCGGTTGGAAGATGAATAAAAGGAGCCAGTTCATGACATGGAAGAAAGGTGTGGAAAACCTAACCACTGAACTCAGCAATATAGGGCGTGAGTGGGGTCCAAAAGAGCCTACCACTCTATCGTTAGTTAGTTTGGAGGATATGGCTGGATATCGCGACCAGTGGCGCTCTTCTATCCACAAACCTTCTCTATAGGCTTGATACCGATTCGTATAGTTCTCCTCTCTTCTCCTTTTATATTCTTGTTCTTCTTCATCATTTCCCATTGAGGTTGATGCTAGAAGATAGCAACCAAAGTCACCACACCCAGTGCATGGTTAATTGTTGTCTCAACCGAATTGAAATTTCGGACATAGCGTGAAGTGCGATTAGGAAGTCGCGCTCTAGTTTTCTTGAAGCCATTTGGCTTGTGTTGTGTCCGGATTGAATAGTCACACTTGATGGATGGAAAATCGATCATCTCCCTCATACTTTGGCATACACTTGTTAATGTTTATTTGTGCTATGTTTTCTGGTTGATCGAGTAATCTCACTTGATGTGACACGAATGTACGCTAGCTCATGAATGCGACTTAGCTCACTGACATTTCTTTCATAACTTGCACTTACTTGCCTGGCGCTTGCTCGCCGGCTACCCCCAGGTTTTGTGTTTACACTACTACAAATAAATGCAGTGCCAACATTGCGCGTTCTAACGCTAACTACGAACAAAACAGTCTGTCAGTCTGCACTTTTCTTTTCTCCCAAGTGCTGCAATTCTGGTTTTGATCTGTCTCCATGTTTGCCAAATATATTTAGCAATAAAATCTTCACTATGATACTTCACATGGCATGTCGGTTTTTCCATACACTCCGAACCGATCTCGATTCTGACACATTGATAAGCCTCATGTTTCGAATCTTTGTGTGTATTTCTGGTGATTCAGCAAGCATTTCACGGGACACGACCCGGTACAGCTTCGTAATCACATACTCTGAGTACTTCCCGTCAATCTGAATCGTCGTGAACAGGAGCAATAGAAACTCGATATGATTGGTTAGTTTGTGATCTACCAATTAATTTCTTCGATGTAACATATTCATACAAATCAATTTAGCAGTCAAATTGTAGGATAGTTCCGCAGCCTTGACATTCTTGCAATTTCAGTTTGAGTAGTTCTAGATTGGAGCTATTTCATTGCATTCTCTCAGTCTGAGTATTACGAATAGTACACTGTTGTTTTGGTAAACTTGTTTCTTTTGGGATTTAATGCGGTTAACATTTGGTTGACTCAAGTGTATGCTAATTTCTATCCGTTTTTAAGGTGAGGGAGTATTCATCGTCGAAGTGGATTTCGCAATAAATCTGCTTATGCTCATTCTTTTTTGTGCAATCATTAGTGGGACACCAAAACGCTTGTAGTGAAGTACAAGTGTCTACTAGTGTACGAGTACATGATTATCACTTATGTTTATTGCGACTGCCAGCTGATGGTGTTAATGTGTATCAGCTGACCAGTCGACTACCAGAACTTTTGGAAAACATTCAACAACACGAAAATAAACTTCATTCCATGTTTAGTGTTGTGTATAGTCTTCGGAATCTCAGTCGTCTTATCGCGTTCGTACTGATTCGTGATTAGTCGAGGAAATGCAAACACCTACAATTTCACAACCGATGTATAGTACTTACTCGTGTTGAAAGTTGGTTGTGTCAGAAGCAGTTTGGTCTTTAGTGTTTCTGTTATGTCACTTAACAATGTATAAGGTCGTCTTCCGGTTGTCATTTTCTTCAAGCCTTTTCCCAGTAGATGCGTTGGGCATCCCAGAGTCTTTCCTCGTACTATTTGGCGAACGTGAATCGTGAATAACGAGAGTGTGCCAAACTATACTACCTTCAGTTGCGCACCGCCTCATTACAGGTTATTGTTATTTTCACAACAAATAGAAACGTAATCATCAGTCGCTTCGGTGCATGAAAGTCCAATCAGCTGAGCGCCGGTGAATAGTGGCACTTTACAAATTTTACACTTACTAGGGCCTTGAAGGCTACTTGTAGTATTCAAAACACTCGAAATTTTACGACGTACTTAAGTCATCCCAGGCCACAGCTACGCTAACTGAAGTAACAAGGACGCCAGAGCCGCGAAAATGCACGTTAATCTTATTGCAGAACTTATTTGCATAATTATGTCTAATCAAAGAAAATATCGGCAGAATAAAAATTGATCAGTGACAAAGAGCTTTCACAGTACTTGTCCTCGGCTATCCTGATTGTTTGAGTCTCCTCAGTGTACGTAGTCACGAAGTTGTACCTAGCTGAGTCAGGTGTGATGCTTGCTGACCCACCATACAACCACTGGGTCACTGGCATCAACACAGTACCGATCCGGATCCGTGGTTGCCTCAGCCGTTTGATCTTTCACATCGTCGGTTGCCACACTGGAGTGCTTTCGGCTGAGGTGACGCTGATTTTCCGATGCGTCATTCAGGTTCGTAACATCGATTATAGATGTTCGTTACCAAGGAATCATCTGACACCACTGGAAGGAAGACGTGGGCGATGACCACAGTCCCCTTTACCCAAACAGAACAGTTGGGATCTGCTTCCTGGTCGCATGCACCGCGTTTCGGTATTGCAGCATGAAGTCGTCGAGGTGAGCCTTCAAGTCAGGCAACGTCCTTGAATTGACCGACGTTAGTGGAATTTTCACGAGGCTCCCCTAGTTCTGTACTTTACCAGTAGAGCACATATAGAAGGGTGCTATAAGCAGATGCCGACTACTGACTCTGTTAAGCTAGCTTTGTAGCTCCGCCGCAAATAATGCCGGTCCGTTATCGGTGACCAGCACAGGATGGATTCCTTTTCGTCTAAAGCCCTTTTGTAGCACTTGAATTAGGAACTAGGTGATTGGTGAACTTTTAAAGAATTTTTCGGGCCACTTGGAGTATAAGTCAACCAGTACAAGAGAGTAGTGCCCGTTTAAGAATGGGATGCAGAAGTCGGCATGAACCCTCTGCCAAGGAATGTGGCTTTCGGGCTATGGGTTCCAACTTTTGGCCCCTACTGGACTTTGCGCAAACAGGCTTCGCAATTCTTTCC
This sequence comes from Fasciola hepatica, assembly GCA_948099385.1. Classification (NCBI taxonomy): domain Eukaryota; kingdom Metazoa; phylum Platyhelminthes; class Trematoda; order Plagiorchiida; family Fasciolidae; genus Fasciola; species Fasciola hepatica. Next base: position 4,707,911 of record CANUEZ040000016.1, read on the forward strand.
CGTAGAGCAAATGTCCGTATGCAACCAAAGCCAACAACACATCTATCGAGCCAGTGACTTCATTTTATCCACCCCCAAATGGTCTTCGTACATTACCTCCAAAGCCAGCTTACGCAACTGATATGGAATGAAAAGTCAGTCACATCGACAGAGAATTTTGTCTGGTTTGATACAGAATTCAGCACTCAGCCTTCGTCGGGTCGGATACTGAATTCCTGTTGCAGGATGGAGAGTTGAAGAAACTTCCACTTTACCTTAAACAGCCGTCCCTTCCTGATCACTAAAATCACTGACGAGTAGTACCGTTTTTCCTCCTTTCGCAATTCTTCCCTGGACACAGGCCCCGCATATGAAATGAAATATTATCATTCTGTCGGTGTGAATCATGAGTATCACTACAGGTAGTCAGCTAGCTGCTTTTTTTACTCGATCGACGCAGCATATTGTAATTATAGGTAACCTAAACGATGCTCTATCACTGAATCATAGCAGCCGTGGATTTGGCTACGAAGTCGTCTCGGTAATACAGGAAATGAAGGGCTTGGTGATCCGTGATAAGCATAAACTTCAGTCCGAATAGGTACTAGAACAGTCGACTTATTGCATAGAAGACGGCCAAAGTTTCGATCTGCGCCTGGGAATAACCTCCCTCTGCAGCACTGGAAAGGGGTGAGATGCAGATTTTCGGACATTCATCCTGTTCCAGGATGGCTCCTATCTCGATTTCGAGCAAGCTGGTGATCAGTAGGGTCCATTTGGATGGCGCAAATAGGGCTAAAACTGGTCAGTCTATATTATTTTGTATAAGTCCTATTAGTGTCTTTCTACACTGCTTGTCACACTGTTATGTATCAGATGATTGGGTCAGGAGTAATGGTTGGGCTCGTGTCACAAAGTTGGGAATGAATCTGAGGTAGTACTGCAGTACTGCGAGTTACGTCACGCGACACGTGGTTCAAATTGGTCATCAATTTGACCCAACCAAAGCTTTCCGTGTCGTGATGTGATTTCTGAATCCAAGGTTGTTGGTATGTTCCGCGGGCGTCATCATCCACAAACTCCAACCAGTCGTGTGCTCTAACGGGGTTTGAGACAGAACTCATTCTACCATTCTAATCGTCAGACAACCAACCACTCTGTCGGAAATGGATAAGATAATTGAATGTCATCTGGCGCCATAATGAAAGGAGATTTATTTTACAACGCTTTAATATTTTGTGAACGCTGTCGGTATACCTTTGTTGGTGCCAAACAAAACAGCCATCGAATGCAATACGTAACCAATTGTTTTCGCTTTGATTCAGTAAATCGTTAGTTGAAATATAAATCCGTAGTTTAGTCCGTTTACCAGAGGAATAGTCCTTTGAACACGCAATTCGTGCACACTATCCTTTTGCTACTTATTTTGGTACAGCTATAGTAGCACAACTCTTAATACGACATTATGTATGTTCTTGAAAAGGTTCATGATACTGTCCGAACAGAGTTACACTTGCATACTTTTTCGGGGTAAAGTGACCTCGGCTCCGCAGCTCGGTGCGTTCACGACCGCACTGTCAACGCTTGTACTACTGCCTCACCAAAGCGTGATCCGTTGGTGCATTTTATTTGTACGGTACTCATGTGTATCAGGGGCGAAAAACATTATGATTGGTCGTAGCATTTGTCCACACTTTAGCATATATGTTTCTCACGCCTCGAAAACTAATCAGGTTGTCATACTGTGAATTCCTGAGAAATTCATATTCTTACTCTGACTTGAAAAGCGCTCTAGCCCACATTGTGCTAGAGGTTATTAATCGACCGATCACTTCTGTCTATCTCTTATTCGACAGGAAGTTTCGCGCATGCGACAGCTGTAAACACTATTTCCAAAGCACTTCCTCGGCGTAAGCTCGGGTGCGATTTCTGAAAAAACCACACAACTGGAAATACTTCTCCATTCACCATTCTTGATTATAGAAGCTGAAGGCTTCTTTCTCTTATGAGCCTTATCATTACAGATCACTGGAATGAACTCAAATGTGAGTCATTACTCGCCATCTCTTCAAAATTACGTAGTTATTGTTTGAACGCTTGGTCGTTAAGTTCGTTCATCTCTTCAGCTGGTAGCGCGTCACGTAGATCGGACCATCAAAGGTAGGTCCACCGACTACTGCTTCTCTAAAATGACCGGAGGACTCCGAGTGAGGTAATGTTCGTGTACAGGGAGCTCCGCACGTAGTTCCTGTTCAATATCGCTGCAGACGATACGTCTGATGAAGACCAGGTCACCTCGGGCTTTCCGACATGCCACTGGAAACAACCCGGTAATCTGCAGACTATATCTGCAGCTGATCCCACGTGGTACCCTAACAAGACGGATCCTTCTCGATGTATTATTTCCAGCTATGCCACGTCTGCATCTTTACATGGGAACAACTCTAGTCCCCCGTATTCCACTCTAGATCGTACGTGGGATGCGTAGAGCACTCCGAATACGTAGAGAGAGTTGGCCAAATGAACGGCGGGTAGATACAAGTACACTCCGCTCGGATCCGCAAAGATTTCCGGGTTAGTTTTGGTTTCCAGTGAAGAAGCCACAATCCTTTGAGGTCTTCACAAGTAGACTGGAAAAGGAAGGCGTCACATACAAAGCACGTACCATTACTAGACCTCTCTCCCATGCGCATGTGCGCACACCTGAGCACTTTGAAAGTCACGGAAAACATAATTTCCGATCAGCTGTGACCGTTCCTCGAACGTGAAGGACCACTAGGCGGTCGTCAATATGGGTTCCGACCTCGCCGTTCTACTGGTGTTCTACTGTATACGATCCAGCCCTCCTGGTCAGCGACACTAGATAACCACGAAGAAACACACCTAATCCTGCTGGACATATCGAAGGCTTATCACCTTGTCTGGCACAGTGGTTCACTGCCCAAATTGCCTTCTTTTAGGTTTCTTCCAACCCTTGTCTTGTGGACTTCGAGTTTTTCAGTAACCGGAACTTCTCCGTTCGAGTCAATGGGTAGCGACCACTGCCCTTTCCCGGGAATGCTGGTGTTCCCCACGGATCCGTACTTTCATCAACCTTCTTTCTGCTTTCCACTAATGACCTCTTATCCGCCACTTCCAACTCCGTCCACGTTTTTTCCGACGACGTCAACCTTCACTACCCTCTTTCGTATCCCACCTGCCGCCGTGTCACTGCCATCATCGACCGCGATGCAGTGGTCTAGTAACATTGCTCATTTTTGACGTTGAACAGATCTCGTCTTGGGGCTCTTAAAATTGTGATCTTTTCAGTGCCTCTAAAACATCTCTTCTCGCGATTTCTCTCAAACACCACTCTTTTCTCTCCACTTAAATTTTGAATCGTCTCCTCTTCGTTCCTCCAACTCGATACCTTTTCTGTGTCACTAGACCGTCTCCTCCCCATCCTGATCTTCAGGCATAAGTTCACTTGCTTCTCGTGCTTCGCTCAAGACTGGATTTCTGTTCGGCGCCAGACGTTTCGTCAAACCATCCCACCTCTTACTGTAGAAAGTTCAAATTCGTCCCGGATTTGAATATTGCTGTCACGTGTGGGAAGGAGTTTCGTCTTCTTCATTTTCTTCCCGACGGGGTCCAACGTAAAGCCGTTCGTTCATTAGATGACTCAGTTTTAACATCCAACCTGAAGTCGCTTGCCCTGTTGGTGGGCAGTTGCTTTGTTATTCCCATTCCACCGTTATTACTTTGGAATTTGTTCCTCCGACTTTGCTCGGCAGTTCCTAGTCCAGTTACTTTCAATACCAATCCTGAGAACAGGCAGCTAGTCACCCCTATCAGGCTTTTGTTGCCCGATCTCGGATTTCGACCTTTCAGTCTTCTTTCTTCCCCTGAATGGTTAAGTTATGGAACATCCTTCTCCTCTCTGTATTTCCACCCAACTACAACAAAGGTGGCTTGTTGGTTGAACCCACCAAGTTGGAAGTGGACGGTGATCCGGTGTTCCTGAATCAAGTGTTCTGAAGGTGCTCACTAAGATGGAGCAAGACGATGTCATTGGGCGTGTGACTTCATCCACATGAACAACTCCGACTTTGGTTGCAGTGAAAAGTGACTGGAAGCTACCCCGAATTCGCGGTGGGTACCGGCTGACTCTAAGTTCGAGTCTGTGGAGAAGGGCTGCAACTACTGTGGATCCGGAGGACTTCAAGAAAGGCATGATTTACAGCAGTTAATTCTCATAAATTTACCTGGCTGATGCCCATTCACAAATTCAGCTGCACACTGGGTCTGAACCACTTACAACCATCAACCCTCCGTAGGGCTTGTTCCAGTAACATTTCTTGCCATTCGGCCTGCACTTGTCATCCGAGCTAACCCAAGCTGCAGTTGACGAGGTGATTCATGGTATCAATGGGGTGATGACATGTCAGTATGAGGTGATTATTTTTGAATTCATGAGGAAGGAAAGTGACCGCACATTGCAACGCCTCCTGGAGAGTTTCATGGAATGGAGGGTATCGATTAAAGCCCCCGATAGCAAATTCGGTGTCACTGGATTAGATTTCTTCAGTCTCACTGTTAATGCAAATACGTGCCGCCCAAATCCGGAGTTGCTCATGTGGATGAAGTCACACCCCCAATGACATCGTCTTGCTCCATCTTAGTGAGCACCTTCAGAACACTTGATTCAGGAACACCGGATCACCGTTCACTTCCAACTTGGTGGGTTCAACCACCAAGCCGCCTTTGTTGTAGTTGGGTGGAAATACAGAGAGGAGAAGGATGTTCCATAACTTAACCATTCAGGGGAAGAAAGAAGACTGAAAGGTCGAAATCCGAGATCGGGCAACAAAAGCCTGATAGGGGTGACTAGCTGCCTGTTCTCAGGATTGGTATTGAAAGTAACTGGACTAGGAACTGCCGAGCAAAGTCGGAGGAACAAATTCCAAAGTAATAACGGTGGAATGGGAATAACAAAGCAACTGCCCACCAACAGGGCAAGCGACTTCAGGTTGGATGTTAAAACTGAGTCATCTAATGAACGAACGGCTTTACGTTGGACCCCGTCGGGAAGAAAATGAAGAAGACGAAACTCCTTCCCACACGTGACAGCAATATTCAAATCCGGGACGAATTTGAACTTTCTACAGTAAGAGGTGGGATGGTTTGACGAAACGTCTGGCGCCGAACAGAAATCCAGTCTTGAGCGAAGCACGAGAAGCAAGTGAACTTATGCCTGAAGATCAGGATGGGGAGGAGACGGTCTAGTGACACAGAAAAGGTATCGAGTTGGAGGAACGAAGAGGAGACGATTCAAAATTTAAGTGGAGAGAAAAGAGTGGTGTTTGAGAGAAATCGCGAGAAGAGATGTTTTAGAGGCACTGAAAAGATCACAATTTTAAGAGCCCCAAGACGAGATCTGTTCAACGTCAAAAATGAGCAATGTTACTAGACCACTGCATCGCGGTCGATGATGGCAGTGACACGGCGGCAGGTGGGATACGAAAGAGGGTAGTGAAGGTTGACGTCGTCGGAAAAAACGTGGACGGAGTTGGAAGTGGCGGATAAGAGGTCATTAGTGGAAAGCAGAAAGAAGGTTGATGAAAGTACGGATCCGTGGGGAACACCAGCATTCCCGGGAAAGGGCGGTGGTCGCTACCCATTGACTCGAACGGAGAAGTTCCGGTTACTGAAAAACTCGAAGTCCACAAGACAAGGGTTGGAAGAAACCTAAAAGAAGGCAATTTGGGCAGTGAACCACTGTGCCAGACAAGGTGATAAGCCTTCGATATGTCCAGCAGGATTAGGTGTGTTTCTTCGTGGTTATCTAGTGTCGCTGACCAGGAGGGCTGGATCGTATACAGTAGAACACCAGTAGAACGGCGAGGTCGGAACCCATATTGACGACCGCCTAGTGGTCCTTCACGTTCGAGGAACGGTCACAGCTGATCGGAAATTATGTTTTCCGTGACTTTCAAAGTGCTCAGGTGTGCGCACATGCGCATGGGAGAGAGGTCTAGTAATGGTACGTGCTTTGTATGTGACGCCTTCCTTTTCCAGTCTACTTGTGAAGACCTCAAAGGATTGTGGCTTCTTCACTGGAAACCAAAACTAACCCGGAAATCTTTGCGGATCCGAGCGGAGTGTACTTGTATCTACCCGCCGTTCATTTGGCCAACTCTCTCTACGTATTCGGAGTGCTCTACGCATCCCACGTACGATCTAGAGTGGAATACGGGGGACTAGAGTTGTTCCCATGTAAAGATGCAGACGTGGCATAGCTGGAAATAATACATCGAGAAGGATCCGTCTTGTTAGGGTACCACGTGGGATCAGCTGCAGATATAGTCTGCAGATTACCGGGTTGTTTCCAGTGGCATGTCGGAAAGCCCGAGGTGACCTGGTCTTCATCAGACGTATCGTCTGCAGCGATATTGAACAGGAACTACGTGCGGAGCTCCCTGTACACGAACATTACCTCACTCGGAGTCCTCCGGTCATTTTAGAGAAGCAGTAGTCGGTGGACCTACCTTTGATGGTCCGATCTACGTGACGCGCTACCAGCTGAAGAGATGAACGAACTTAACGACCAAGCGTTCAAACAATAACTACGTAATTTTGAAGAGATGGCGAGTAATGACTCACATTTGAGTTCATTCCAGTGATCTGTAATGATAAGGCTCATAAGAGAAAGAAGCCTTCAGCTTCTATAATCAAGAATGGTGAATGGAGAAGTATTTCCAGTTGTGTGGTTTTTTCAGAAATCGCACCCGAGCTTACGCCGAGGAAGTGCTTTGGAAATAGTGTTTACAGCTGTCGCATGCGCGAAACTTCCTGTCGAATAAGAGATAGACAGAAGTGATCGGTCGATTAATAACCTCTAGCACAATGTGGGCTAGAGCGCTTTTCAAGTCAGAGTAAGAATATGAATTTCTCAGGAATTCACAGTATGACAACCTGATTAGTTTTCGAGGCGTGAGAAACATATATGCTAAAGTGTGGACAAATGCTACGACCAATCATAATGTTTTTCGCCCCTGATACACATGAGTACCGTACAAATAAAATGCACCAACGGATCACGCTTTGGTGAGGCAGTAGTACAAGCGTTGACAGTGCGGTCGTGAACGCACCGAGCTGCGGAGCCGAGGTCACTTTACCCCGAAAAAGTATGCAAGTGTAACTCTGTTCGGACAGTATCATGAACCTTTTCAAGAACATACATAATGTCGTATTAAGAGTTGTGCTACTATAGCTGTACCAAAATAAGTAGCAAAAGGATAGTGTGCACGAATTGCGTGTTCAAAGGACTATTCCTCTGGTAAACGGACTAAACTACGGATTTATATTTCAACTAACGATTTACTGAATCAAAGCGAAAACAATTGGTTACGTATTGCATTCGATGGCTGTTTTGTTTGGCACCAACAAAGGTATACCGACAGCGTTCACAAAATATTAAAGCGTTGTAAAATAAATCTCCTTTCATTATGGCGCCAGATGACATTCAATTATCTTATCCATTTCCGACAGAGTGGTTGGTTGTCTGACGATTAGAATGGTAGAATGAGTTCTGTCTCAAACCCCGTTAGAGCACACGACTGGTTGGAGTTTGTGGATGATGACGCCCGCGGAACATACCAACAACCTTGGATTCAGAAATCACATCACGACACGGAAAGCTTTGGTTGGGTCAAATTGATGACCAATTTGAACCACGTGTCGCGTGACGTAACTCGCAGTACTGCAGTACTACCTCAGATTCATTCCCAACTTTGTGACACGAGCCCAACCATTACTCCTGACCCAATCATCTGATACATAACAGTGTGACAAGCAGTGTAGAAAGACACTAATAGGACTTATACAAAATAATATAGACTGACCAGTTTTAGCCCTATTTGCGCCATCCAAATGGACCCTACTGATCACCAGCTTGCTCGAAATCGAGATAGGAGCCATCCTGGAACAGGATGAATGTCCGAAAATCTGCATCTCACCCCTTTCCAGTGCTGCAGAGGGAGGTTATTCCCAGGCGCAGATCGAAACTTTGGCCGTCTTCTATGCAATAAGTCGACTGTTCTAGTACCTATTCGGACTGAAGTTTATGCTTATCACGGATCACCAAGCCCTTCATTTCCTGTATTACCGAGACGACTTCGTAGCCAAATCCACGGCTGCTATGATTCAGTGATAGAGCATCGTTTAGGTTACCTATAATTACAATATGCTGCGTCGATCGAGTAAAAAAAGCAGCTAGCTGACTACCTGTAGTGATACTCATGATTCACACCGACAGAATGATAACATTTCATTTCATATGCGGGGCCCGTGTCCAGGGAAGAATTGCGAAAGGAGGAAAAACGGTATTACTCGTCAGTGATTTTAGTGATCAGGAAGGGACGGCTGTTAAAGGTAAAGTGGAAGTTTCTTCAACTCTTCATCCTGCAACAGGAATTCAGTATCCGACCCGACGAAGGCTGAGTGCTGAATTCTGTATCAAACCAGACAAAATTCTCTGTCGATGTGACTGACTTTTCATTCCATATCAGTTGCGTAAGCTGGCTTTGGAGGTAATGTACGAAGACCATTTGGGGGTGGATAAAATGAAGTCACTGGCTCGATAGATGTGTTGTTGGCTTTGGTTGCATACGGACATTTGCTCTACGGGAAAGAATTGCGAAGCCTGTTTGCGCAAAGTCCAGTAGGGGCCAAAAGTTGGAACCCATAGCCCGAAAGCCACATTCCTTGGCAGAGGGTTCATGCCGACTTCTGCATCCCATTCTTAAACGGGCACTACTCTCTTGTACTGGTTGACTTATACTCCAAGTGGCCCGAAAAATTCTTTAAAAGTTCACCAATCACCTAGTTCCTAATTCAAGTGCTACAAAAGGGCTTTAGACGAAAAGGAATCCATCCTGTGCTGGTCACCGATAACGGACCGGCATTATTTGCGGCGGAGCTACAAAGCTAGCTTAACAGAGTCAGTAGTCGGCATCTGCTTATAGCACCCTGCTATATGTGCTCTACTGGTAAAGTACAGAACTAGGGGAGCCTCGTGAAAATTCCACTAACGTCGGTCAGTTCAAGGACGTTGCCTGAATTGAAGGCTCACCTCGACGACTTCATGCTGCAATACCGAAACGCGGTGCATGCGACCAAGAAGCAGAGTCCAACTGTTCTGTTTGGGTAAAGGGGACTGTGGTCATCGCCCACGTCTTCCTTCCAGTGGTGTCAGATGATTCCTTGGTAACGAACATCTATAATCGATGTTACGAACCTGAATGACGCATCGGAAAATCAGCGTCACCTCAGCCGAAAGCACTCCAGTGTGGCAACCGACGATGTGAAAGATCAAACGGCTGAGGCAACCACGGATCCGGATCGGTACTGTGTTGATGCCAGTGACCCAGTGGTTGTATGGTGGGTCAGCAAGCATCACACCTGACTCAGCTAGGTACAACTTCGTGACTACGTACACTGAGGAGACTCAAACAATCAGGATAGCCGAGGACAAGTACTGTGAAAGCTCTTTGTCACTGATCAATTTTTATTCTGCCGATATTTTCTTTGATTAGACATAATTATGCAAATAAGTTCTGCAATAAGATTAACGTGCATTTTCGCGGCTCTGGCGTCCTTGTTACTTCAGTTAGCGTAGCTGTGGCCTGGGATGACTTAAGTACGTCGTAAAATTTCGAGTGTTTTGAATACTACAAGTAGCCTTCAAGGCCCTAGTAAGTGTAAAATTTGTAAAGTGCCACTATTCACCGGCGCTCAGCTGATTGGACTTTCATGCACCGAAGCGACTGATGATTACGTTTCTATTTGTTGTGAAAATAACAATAACCTGTAATGAGGCGGTGCGCAACTGAAGGTAGTATAGTTTGGCACACTCTCGTTATTCACGATCCACCTTCGCCAAATAGTACGAGAAAAGACTCTGGGATGCCCAACGCATCTACTGGGAAAAGGCTTGAAGAAAATGACAACCGGAAGACGACCTTATACATTGTTAAGTGACATAACAGAAACACTAAAGACCAAACTGCTTCTGACACAACCAACTTTCAACACGAGTAAGTACTATACATCGGTTGTGAAATTGTAGGTGTTTGCATTTCCTCGACTAATCACGAATCAGTACGAACGCGATAAGACGACTGAGATTCCGAAGACTATACACAACACTAAACATGGAATGAAGTTTATTTTCGTGTTGTTGAATGTTTTCCAAAAGTTCTGGTAGTCGACTGGTCAGCTGATACACATTAACACCATCAGCTGGCAGTCGCAATAAACATAAGTGATAATCATGTACTCGTACACTAGTAGACACTTGTACTTCACTACAAGCGTTTTGGTGTCCCACTAATGATTGCACAAAAAAGAATGAGCATAAGCAGATTTATTGCGAAATCCACTTCGACGATGAATACTCCCTCACCTTAAAAACGGATAGAAATTAGCATACACTTGAGTCAACCAAATGTTAACCGCATTAAATCCCAAAAGAAACAAGTTTACCAAAACAACAGTGTACTATTCGTAATACTCAGACTGAGAGAATGCAATGAAATAGCTCCAATCTAGAACTACTCAAACTGAAATTGCAAGAATGTCAAGGCTGCGGAACTATCCTACAATTTGACTGCTAAATTGATTTGTATGAATATGTTACATCGAAGAAATTAATTGGTAGATCACAAACTAACCAATCATATCGAGTTTCTATTGCTCCTGTTCACGACGATTCAGATTGACGGGAAGTACTCAGAGTATGTGATTACGAAGCTGTACCGGGTCGTGTCCCGTGAAATGCTTGCTGAATCACCAGAAATACACACAAAGATTCGAAACATGAGGCTTATCAATGTGTCAGAATCGAGATCGGTTCGGAGTGTATGGAAAAACCGACATGCCATGTGAAGTATCATAGTGAAGATTTTATTGCTAAATATATTTGGCAAACATGGAGACAGATCAAAACCAGAATTGCAGCACTTGGGAGAAAAGAAAAGTGCAGACTGACAGACTGTTTTGTTCGTAGTTAGCGTTAGAACGCGCAATGTTGGCACTGCATTTATTTGTAGTAGTGTAAACACAAAACCTGGGGGTAGCCGGCGAGCAAGCGCCAGGCAAGTAAGTGCAAGTTATGAAAGAAATGTCAGTGAGCTAAGTCGCATTCATGAGCTAGCGTACATTCGTGTCACATCAAGTGAGATTACTCGATCAACCAGAAAACATAGCACAAATAAACATTAACAAGTGTATGCCAAAGTATGAGGGAGATGATCGATTTTCCATCCATCAAGTGTGACTATTCAATCCGGACACAACACAAGCCAAATGGCTTCAAGAAAACTAGAGCGCGACTTCCTAATCGCACTTCACGCTATGTCCGAAATTTCAATTCGGTTGAGACAACAATTAACCATGCACTGGGTGTGGTGACTTTGGTTGCTATCTTCTAGCATCAACCTCAATGGGAAATGATGAAGAAGAACAAGAATATAAAAGGAGAAGAGAGGAGAACTATACGAATCGGTATCAAGCCTATAGAGAAGGTTTGTGGATAGAAGAGCGCCACTGGTCGCGATATCCAGCCATATCCTCCAAACTAACTAACGATAGAGTGGTAGGCTCTTTTGGACCCCACTCACGCCCTATATTGCTGAGTTCAGTGGTTAGGTTTTCCACACCTTTCTTCCATGTCATGAACTGGCTCCTTTTATTCATCTTCCAACCGGCACCCGCCTCAGTGAACATTGTGCACCGAGGAATGCTGTCATGGGAAATGAGCAGTATACATTTAAAATATCTTAGCCTAGTGTGCTTAAGTATTTCATCTAATGATTTGATCCGTGAATCTAGAACCATCCACCGTACATCAGCATTGCTTATATGACGTTCTAACCAGATTTGAGCATTTTTAGGGAAATATCGGTGTTCAAATACTGACAACCTTCGTATATCCTCCACACATTCAGAAGCATGGGCCTGACTGCCGAAGTTTACACTCGACCCTTAATAGATAAAGGAATGTCATAACGACGCCACGGATGACTCAGGTAAGCAGATGCCAAAAGAGCCTTCTGTACACACAAAGACACCTAATCTGATATCCGACCTCCAAGTGAAATGCAGCTACCCAGATAACAGAACTTTTCTATCTCGCGTATGGTCTACAAAGACACTGGAAGGTTTGGTGTTGGGCCAACCCAGTTCTCCAACGGCATCTTGCACTTTGAAGGTGCAAAACACATAATGAACACTGCTACAGTAAGTCAAGCTGTCCAGAAAAGCTTGCAACTTACCTGGATCATCACTTGGAACAATGTCGCCTGCATATTCAAGGTTTGACATTTTCCACCCCGGGGAACGCTCAATACAACTATCTTCCTCTGACAAAAATGTGATCTCTAGGACCATATGAATCACAGAGTTAAAGAGAAAAGGAAAAAGGAGGCAATCCTTATGTAGTGAACTCGGATGAAAGATCACTTTAAACCCGAACTCGGCTTCGGCTGTTCATGTGCATGGAATTTGTGATGGAAATGAATTTCTGTGGTACACCTTTCAACAAGAGGCAGCGCTAGAGAATTGTGCGGTCGGCTTAGTCGAAAGCCATTTTAAGGTTGAGAAGAACAGAAATAGTGGGCTTATGGAAGGTGTGCCTATGTTCTTAAATTTGTCGAAGGATGAACATGTGATTAAAACAACCTCGACCAGGCCTAAATCCAATATGATTCTTATGGATTATAGGCATTTGACTGAATCGGTAATTTGGCCGATAGTTTTGTGTGGGAGTTGATCAATGGATATCGTCCAGCAGCAGCCGTGGGGGATGGTTAGCTTTAGCTTCGCTTCGGTCACCGACAAGAAGTATGCTGAAACGCGCGCGGACAAAAGCGTGATCAATGTCCACAGTCGCGGATCAAAATGATCGACAGTCTTGAATGGATCCACGCAAGCAGTAACCGACAACAGTGTGGTCGATCTGAGTTCAACGCTGTGAAGGCGCAGGAGGACGACAAGTTGGTCGGTGCCGTATTTTGTGCGAGAAATTTGTGCTCCCTAGGAATAGTCCATAGTCGGATCATAGCTGAGTGAGTCAGTCATCGTTATCAGTTCTGTTGGCCGGAATGCCAAATCGGTTTCCTATATTCCTCTCCGCCTCGTCTAGGCTTCTAACTTGAGCATTGAAGTCACCAGCAAAAACGACGATGTCCGTAGAGCGCACGCTGCCGAATTCATCTTTAGCCTGAAGAGAGCTAAAGCCAGTTGGGGTATACACAGACACGACGAGCAGGCATCGATGAATAAGTCTATTGCTTTTGTCTTCTACAGAATCGCTCAACCGTCTCGTTCAAAGACGACTGCTGACTGGGATCAAACCGAGCAGTGCACGCTCAGCTTTCATGCTCAGAGCGAAGCCAACGCCAGCCTGACCACGAGCATTAGACACCGAATCGCCTGAAATGCAAAGAGTGAAACGAGAATCCGAGTTTGTGTCTGGGGATTGAAGTGTCTACGCTGAAGTTGGGTCTTGTATGTGTGTTTCGGAGACACAATACACATCTATTTTGAATGTCTCAAGATATCTAGCTATGGCAGCCTGTTGCCTCATTTGGTAAAGTGTGCAGACGCTGAGAATAACAAAGTGAAGAGAATGCCCATGTCTGAGGATTGATTCTCTAGTTTCCTCTGTCTTCAAGTTATTGCCTTTACAGAGAGCTAGAAGTTCACGGTAACGACTAATTGTGGCTTCCAGTACCTATTTAGAAACGGATTGTAAAGAATGAAAAGCAATGCGATAAGAAGTGTTTCACGGTAGACCGCTAGAAATTTTTGGTCATATCATACTTTGCTGCTGTCCACACTACGGAAGAGGTTTTCATTTGGGAACCCTAAACGGAGCCTCTGACTCAAAAGTTTGACCAACAAGGCAGTCGGGCGTTGGCCCAATATGGGGACGAGACCAAAGCACCCGTGAAGAAGCCTCTTCTGGTTTGCCATATGAGACCGGATTATTGCATGCTTTCTGCCTCGAATTCGCTGGTGCTTCGTCATCGATCCGCTTGATGGATTTATTCCCTAGTTCCGTGCACCCAATGGAACAAGTGGAGCGTGGATGGGGTAGTATTCTTTGGGCCGGGACTGGCCAGCTTAGGCAGGAAATAGCTGCCCAATGAAGTGCGATCACTTCTCCCACCGCGGAGATAAACCTCAGATAATCCACTCCTACATCTATCTACTGGAGGTTTGCAGACCGGTTAACTACTCTTCTCCGTGTTCATTAGCTGGAGTGACATCTCTAGGGACATAGTCGTTAGAACCAGATGTTGCCCAGCATCTGGTTCAGAGACTGGATTTTGTTTGGCTTCCACCAGTTAACATGTCAGGCATGATTGCGTCTCCAGCTTAGGAAGCCATCCTGAATAGCTGTTTGGGTCATGGAGCCATGCAAGTCATCACACCATGTCAAGGTGCACTCACGTCGTGGTTGTATATCCAAAAAAAACACCACTGACTATGAAAACGCTCCTTTATCTGATGAGCACGGATTAAATAAAATCCCTTTGGTTCCATAGTAAACACCGTGGTTGTGGATTGAAATTCAGTTTTGTAGTAATCACAAATACATGGTGTTTTCCCATTGCCTTTCATTACAACTGCTATTGGAATTGTCCACGAGGACAAGCTGACTCGAGTAATCCCACCATGCTTCTCCATTTTCCTCAGTGCTTTCACAACACTTCGTAGACCATAAACAACACTCTTCGTTTGGGAAACACCAAGTCACCATCATCAATCCCACCACCATCCCTCCACTATTGTTACACCACCACTTTCTGAATAGTCATGGGATCTATGGGAGTGGCTGAAACTGTCTGAAAGGAAATCGAATGACTCATAGTCCATAATTCACTCAACCCCACGGTTGGTGGGCTTACAACCAAAATCAGGAAATGGACTGGAGTGTATGTTTCGTGTTTGGACTGTGCCCTCAAATGTGCCTCACCCATCAGCATATAGCGATGCCCAGTCAATCCACGGGCTCGTGTGTCAGTTGGTCTTATGGTTGCACGAAGGGAGGAGGAGGTGAATATTAGTTACCGCATTCTCCGGGACAATTAACTTACAATTAAAATCCCCATTGAAATGATATCGGTTTGTACAGAAACTGGTCGCTCTGGCCTGTAATCTCTAGGATGTATACTGAGCTGACTACTTCAGTTCCATTCTTTTGAATCACCTCCAGCAATTAGATCTTTGACAACTTTCTTATACGATCAGCTTTTTAACATGCATAGCATTCAGTCTGACAGGGCCTGCTCGTTGAACGTAAGTGGAAATCGCCACATGAATAATATCTGTTGACAGTTTTGGGAGACATTGTGCTACTGTATTGGTTTGATTGGTGCAGCTGGAGTTGGTGATTACTGTGCAGGCGCATTAGTTGTACGTTCTTTGTCGAAACAGGACAGTAGTATCTGGTATCATAGCTTAATGTATATCATTATACTGTTCACAACTTCCAGTAGAAGGCGAAGCTGTCTGGGTTCTGTTTAAGTAAGAAAAGACATCCGGTATACTAATTCTTCTCTCCATCTTATATTACAATTCACTCACGAATTTGGTCACATATACTCTTTCAAAACTAATCAATGTCTCCATGTGAACGGGTTTTCTAACCGATTCGTAAGTAGTTGGTGATGTTAAATGACCATTTAATGGGAGATTACAATGTATGCATTTCACAAATCAACTTACTCTGATGTCAGTTTCAAATCTAATCTGTATTCAGTTTAAGTAACGCATTTGTCCAAAGTTGTTGTGAACACCGCGATTTGGGGAAGGATTTGTAATAAGCTCCCGGAATAGGCAGTAAATACCAAAACAGTGGAAGCTTTGAAGAAAGTAGTAGATAGATTCTGGGGACAAGGCACCCCAACTATGGTAGTTAGACTGAGAGCTCACAGCCCAAACACATTGGACACTTCTTCTTCTTCTTCTTCTTTTCTCTCTGCCAGAACTCACACTGTGCATATTTCTACCTTTGAGGAAAAGAAAATATCACGTAGTGTTGTGGGCTAAGTGTTCACACTTGAAACGATGAACACAGTTTGATTTGGAGCAACGGGGAAATGGCTCTCTAGCCGGTTGTGTGGATATCCGGGTGGTTTTGAAGACAATTATCGGTTTGGTCGTGCATTGAATGCGTCTGATGTCTTGCTAATTAGCCGACTGCTGTCACCACTTTTGAAGGGTCATTTCAGGAAGGCCCTCATTTTCGGTAAACTGACCATCTTTTCTGTATAGACTTTCGGTCTGAAATATTTGCGGACTAACGGAAGTGTGAGTCCCAGCTTGCTTGAAGTGTATTCTTTATGACTACTTCCTTCTCGTTCAGTGCATCATCCTCACCCATCAGCATATAGCGATGCCCAGTCAATCCACGGGCTCGTGTGTCAGTTGGTTTTATGGTTGCACGAAGGGAGGAGGAGGTGAATATTAGTTACCGCATTCTCCGGGACAATGCACTCGCATTTCCTTGGATCCACTGCTCATTCGTATTGAAAGCTATATTGAAATCACTTCGGTTTATACAGAAACCGATCGCTTTGGCCTCTTCCAGACGGAGATTATATGGAAGACGGGTTACTTGAAAAGGCACAAATCCACTGGACCGGATAGGTTGTCTCCATCTCTTTTCAAGGATGGAGACGAAGCTTTGGTTTCAGAGTTAACAGAACTCCTCCGCATTATTTTGGATAGTGAGCAGATTCTCAGGGAATGGTGTGAATCGGTGATTGTGCCGATTTACAAGAAAGGTGATAGGTCCTCTTGTGAAAAGCACAGAGGAATTTGCTTGGTAAGTATCGCATCCAAACTGCTCACCAAGCTTATTCTCCACTGATTATCCAATGCCTGGGAAATGTGTACTCGTGACTATCGAGCTGGTTTCAGAGCCGTTCGGAGTTGTATCGACCACATCTTTACTCTTCGGCAAACCTCAGAGCACAGGCATATCTTCCGTAGGCCCATAATCTCTGTATTTCTTGATCTGAAGGCGGCTTTCGATTCAGTCGACCGCGCAGTTCTCTGGCACTGCCTCTCATTGAAGGGTGTGCCAGAGAAGTTTATTTCTCTCTTCTAATGCTTGTATGCGAACAGCAGAAGCCGAGTTCGTGCTTACGGCGATCTTTAACCCGAGTTCACCACGGAAATTGGTGTTCGTCAGGGTTACCTTCTTTCACCCTTCCTCTTCAATTTTGTGATTGAGTTGGTTCTTGAGATAGCCCTATCCTCATGTGAGAATAGTAGCGTCGATCACTACTCAGACGGTAAACTGTGTGACTTGGAATGCGCGGACAGAATTGTTCTTCTGAGTGAAGACCCAGGTAAGTTTCAAGCTCTTAGATAGCCTAAGCAACAGGGTATCAGTGTTTAAGAAGCATTTAGCACCTTCGAAGTGTAAAATGCTGTTGCAGGACTGAGTTCCCTCAACACCAGACCACTTCTTGGCATGGGGAGCTCTAGCTGAAGTAGTTAAATTTTATTACCTGGGCAGTTACTTCTCACCAGGTGAACAGATAATGGATGAAGTTTCATCACGTATACTGAGGGCGCTTTTGGCTTTTGCCAACCTCCATCATCTGTGGCGTCGGCGTGACATCCGGTTGTCTGTTAAGAGTAGGGTGTACTATTCTCCGGGTAGGTCGATTCTTTTATTTGGTTCAGAAACATGGCCGTTGAAGGTAGAAGATAGGCGAAGACTGTAGGTGTTCGAGCATCGATTTCTCCGTAGCGTTGCCCGAGTATGGTGGGGAACACAGTATCAGCAATGCTGAGGTTAGGTGTAAGGTGTTGGGATCTAGACGTCATTCTGTCGATCAAGTACTGAACTTAGACGGATTAATGTGGCTGAGTTATGATACGCATGCTCATCAGCGTATGCTGTTCTCTGAGGCAAGGTTAGTCGAGGTGGTCAGTCCATGACATGGCAAAAAGGTATGAAAACCTTGACTAGTGAACTTGACCTAGTAAGATGGGTTAGCCTTCTAGGTTGGGGTCCATGTGACCCACCTACCAAATGGTTGGAAAAATTGAGTGGCATGGCTAGGTGTCGCTTCCAGTGGCGTAGTTGAATTCGGACTCTTTATTTGCACTCTTGATTTCCGCTTGATACTTTAACTTTTTTGGGTCTTCATCACCATGCTCCTAATCTTTTTCCCTTTACAGAACGATACCGGAGGGTAGCAACCGAAACCAGAGCACAGAAGTGCGAGGTTAACGGTTGAATAAAATGAAACTGAAGCTCTGACGTATGCATTGAGTACTTAGTCTGGCCAGTATTCCCAACGAGAAGTCAGACATTAAGGTCGCGATGCCTAGATGGGGAAGTTCATGTATGTTATTGAACACGAGACACAGGTATGAAGAGGGTAGAACTGGTCGAGGTAGGCTAGTAGAAGTTGCAGGGTATAGTACCGGCTCCAAAGGCCGGAGGTAAGGGGCTGACAATAGCGATGAGGACTGAACAAGCATCCGTGCAATAAATTTCCTGTGACTGCGCTGCAGCCATGGCAGAATGTCTAAAACAAGTGAGTTGATAGCATTAGGAGGAATATTAGTCAATACATCTGTAAACCGGTTCGACTTAGTTTCACCTTGTGGCAGGTCAATCTTGAACTGAGGAATATAACCCAAAAATCAGACTTCTCTTGGGGAGTAACGGCCAGACTTATTACTCAATGCATACGTCAGAGGCTAGTGGTCGGTAGAAAGAATGCAATAACGATCCTCGATTGCATGGTGAAAATGTCTGACGGTATGTTACGCCGCCAGCAGCTCTCGATCGAGGACTTTATACTTTGTTCCAGTGGGAGAGAATCCGTGGGAGAAAAATTCTGGTGACAGCCACATCCCCAAAACTGATTCTTGCACGACCTCTCCGATGGAAATGTCAGTTGCATCCACAGGTACGCTAAGCGTGCCGACGGAACTGGGTGCATGAGGAAAGTGAGGAGTGTGGTCTGTACTAATGTCACTTTAATCTACTTGTACTGCAGCTGCTGTCTCTGGGTCAACGTGCGGTGATTGCCACGAAGCAGGTTGGATAATGGAAGGAAACTTTCAGTCTTATGGGTTACGAGATGACGATAAAATTTACTAACCTGAAGACCGCTTTCGGCTTCTTGTTTGAGGACAGGACGGCTTAATCTAGAATAGCACTTAATTTATCCTAATAAGGTTTAACACCCTCCAGAGTGATCTTGTGGTCGAGGTACACAAATTCTGTCTTTCCAAGTTCAAATTTATTGGGACTGAGTAATAATCGATTTTCGGGAAAACGTTGAAACAGTAGCGCTGTATGTTAGAAATGTTCATCTGTGTTCGAAGTCCCTATCAGAAAATCATCAATATGGACGTGAAGAACTTCCATGTCTCTTTCAATTCTATTGATAAACCTCTGGGATATCTGAGCGGCATTTCTCAAACCAAAAGACATACACAGGAACTCACACAGACAAACAGGAGTCGTGACAGCAGTTTTCTCGACATCTTCAGCGGTGACTGGGGTATGATGATAAGCTCGTACAAGATCGATCTTAGAAAATACAGTCATGACATGAAGTAATGCATTAACCTCGTGTATGTGGGGTATCGGATAATTATTATAAAAAGAAAGACCAAGTCAAGAGTGCCATAGTTGTTGCATAGTCGTGTGCCTTTGCCTTCTGTCTGAGGAGCTATGCGTTAAAGCGCGGTTCATAGACTGTGCGTAGTGTGAGCAATGACTTTAGAACTTGATGTGTCAAATTCACGTTTGGCTTAAGCCTGTGTGTCCGGTGCTAGTGGGGGAGGTCTTGCTGTGACTGGTGGTTCGTTAGTGACAAACTGGTGAGCCAAACGATCGGCCACTTCACCTGTCTTCTCCATAAGTTTGGTTAAATTGGGTAGTTCGGTAGATGCACAATGAGATTTGGTGAGCGTCTGTTTGGATTTTGAGATGGCAGGTTGAGTGAGATCTTATTTGAAGTGCTTTTATCTTCAGATATTTTATTTCGTATTATTGTATGAAATAATTATAAAGTGCAACGAAATGGCAGACTCACGGGTATGGTGGGTTGTTCAGGAAGGAACGGGCTCACCAGTATAGAAGACGTACCGCTTGTAAACTCCGAACGAATCTTCTCAAAGAGTCGAAGGAAAATACCAACAAAATTCCTTCAGTCAAATGAACAGAAAAGACTGGAATAGGCAAACAGATATGAAGGTGTACTGTACCTATCGTGGTACCGAATTAGTACCGATACGAGCAATGCACAAATGTAGAATGGAGGCCGTGGAGAAGCGGAAGTGAACTGTGCGCGTACAGAAGGCGTATGCAGAAAGCGCGCAAAAGCGAATTCTAAAAAATTTCGTGGTTTTTGACTTCATTGAAACGCACGTAACCGAAGAAACATAGCCTAATCGTATTAGGGCATAAGAACAGGCAGCAGAGAAAAAGCCTGAAATATTGTCTAGAAAATTTCCATTTTCTTTGAATGATTGTGGTTGTTAAAAATTCGACCTGACGGGTCTAGCCATCAACTCTCGAAAAAGATATTCAGACTTTACTTGAAACGGTGGTCATTGGCCCCTTCCAACACTTCCGCCGGCATAGCTTTCCGAAATTTCTTTACCTCTCAGGCACAGGAATTAAACCAGCGTCAACCCCACTGGCTTCATTTTCACAGGCGTGGACGGATGGGAGGCGTGTGGTTGTGCGTTCTCAGGGGAAAGTAATCCATAAACTTCGGTTTTAAATTATCACTATGACTTCACCCGGTGTGGATGAGATCATCTCACACAGTAACCACGTAGTACACGTCAATCAGTCACTCTGTTCCGATATGGCAGTGTTTCATTAACCTGTGAATTGATGCATGTCCAGTTGAGACTTCGACTTGAGTTCAACGTGTTGATTTCGTCAATCTGTATGCCAAGAATGTGGCAAAACTACTCGGATAAGAGAGGTATCCCGAAGATTCATGTGCAACATGAAGGAGATGACCGAAACGAGTGAAATCGAAGTTACCAAACCTATTTACATACTAATGATTACAGGTCAGAATGATCAAATTCTACACAAGCTTCAGTGCGGATTCTAATGCGAGTTTACTGTGCATACGAGGAGCTGTGAGTCCATCAATCTTGAGAAGGTTTTGGTCACGATTTGTCCCCAGGTAGCCATAAAACCCAGTGACGGATTCATCCAGGGCATAACCACTCACCTCACTCTCTTGGGGGAAACGACGCCAAAGCTGCAGACCAAACAGTAATTCATTTCATTTCCTTGGGAGACTCTAATAATTATGACATTGAATATTGACAGGTAAAAGCCATGCATCTGTGGGGACCACAGATTCACTTCAAATCCACGACTACGAAAATTCGCGGTGAAAATTATGGAACCAGGAGACTTTATGAAATCCATGATCGGCTGTACAGACTTTTCGACGATTGATCTAGCTGACACCTACCTACAAATTCCACTGCTCCCAGAATCGAAACTACTTACTGCCATCAGCTTCCCCGTGGGGCATGCTTCAGTAAAATTTGCTACCCTTTGGATTTAACGTTTCATCCGGCCTTTTTAAGGCTGCCGTTGACAAAGTAATTGAAGTTACGACTGGATTATTGGCTTGTCAGGTTGACGCGATCGTCTTCAGCTCGTCAAAGACGGGGTACTGTTATCTTTTGAGGCAGACCCTAGTGAGATTCGTCACCAGGAATAATTTGGTCAAGACTTCAAAGTGCAAGCTCAGTCTTAGAGAAGTTACCTTCCTTAGCTTCATAGTGAAAGCCAGTTGCCACCGACTGGAACCTGATCTCTTCAGACCTTTCGCCGAAATGGAGTCACTGGTAAATAAAGCACATTTAAGATTGATCCTTGGTTGTTTGCAAGACTATTTCAGATTCATACAGAATTTCGTAACAAGCGCACAGTCGCTGTTCCCCTCCCAGTCATTCAACGAGTGGCAATGGACTGAGCATTGCGAGAAAGTCATGCGGAATCTCACAGATAAAGCAGTTGAACGCCCCACGTTATCTCCATTCGCACCACGCAAACTTGCAGCGCTACGTCGGAATCGGTACAGTGGTTCAGCAAGATGGATGGATTCCAGACTTCTGAATGCTGTTGAGAGAGGATACTCACATATACTCGAAGAAGCACTGGCCGCATTCTGGGCGGTATGAAGACCTCACAATTACCTGTTTGGGTTAGAATTTACAAACATCACGGACCACCTAGCTCTGCAATTTCTCTCCCACCAAAATAAGTCCGTTACTAAGTCAATGACAGCTGTGACGCAACAATGGAGTTCTGCACTTGCTACTCATAATGATGACATCCTATATCAACCTGGTAAAGTAATCACCCATGGTGATTTTCTGTCCATATACTCGTGATTTGCTTCAGTTGAACAGTGCCACTTCATGTCACCGGCCGCTCCCCTGTCGAGGGAGGAGCCACGATAATACACCCAACGATACTACTCGTCGGTGATTTCTGCTATCACGGAAAGCTGGTCATCGAAGGTAATACGAAGGTGCCTGCACATTTTCGTCTAATGGGAGGAATTGTGCGTGCAACCTGAAGGAATACTGTGTCTTGGCAACTGGTTCGTCATATCTCCTCCACTGTGTAAAACGTTTCTGGAAGATCTACATATAAGTCACCTGGGAGTAGAGAAGAGGAAGTCTTGGGCTCGCCAAAAGTGCTGGTAAAGTGAATGACGAAATATATACAAGAGCCAAGAACTATCGTGCAAGTGTACACAAAACCAAGTCGGAACCAAATAAGTGAAATCCGTGGTCAGCAGCTGAATTCCATGGCAACAGGTACATGCTGATTACTGCGGCCTGTTCCTGAACAGGTACCACGCACTCGTATTGATCTTTTCATACACAGATTGACCTGAGGCATTTTTAACATTAACGCCAACCGTGTCGTTTGTAATCCAGGCTGTGAGGAAGCGCTTAGGCCAGGAAGGTACCCTAAAAGCGGTCGACACCAAAAATGGTTAGCAATTCTGTGCATCTGAAGTGAAACGTTGGTTGGATAGCATCGGATGTCGAACTGTTCGTACAGCACCTTGTTACCCGTGTAGTAAAGGTGCTGCCAAAAACCTGGTACTTAATCTAACGAGTGCTTTCATTTCAGACAATCCGAAAACACTGCTGAAATTGAAGACAATTCTGAGCAACATTCTGTTACAATTTCGGAATGCAGTACACTCGACGACGGAAGAAGCTGCAGCCATGTTGTTCAAGTCCAGAAGTTACAGATCACAACTGAGGTCTCTAGATTCCAATGATGTGATATATTTCCGGGGCTGCAATCATCGACCATCCGATGGAATTACTACAGAACTACCTGGTCAGTCCAAGATTCGGAAAATAGACCGTGAGGGCGCAACCGTGTAACGGCGCCAATTTATTGAAATTCACATAAGTGAAGCACCTGAAGTGACAAAATAAATTGTAGAACAGTGCTATTATGATGAGGAATGCTGGGGCGAGGGAACGGCGTGAATATCAAGGGGAACGGACAAACCAAACGAGAGCCACTGACAGAAGAACAGGCGGCGAATATATCGGAGGCGTCCCGAAGCAAGCAAAAGGAGGCATGCGGACTACCACAGAGGAAGCAGCGGGATGTCCGGCAACCAGCAAGATAGCCCAGGTGAGGGGCTGCCGATTGAGCCGTCAATTGGGACAATCAGACCAACCGAAGGGGAATGAATCCCAAGAGAAGAAAGCCATCGGCCATAGGCAACTGGCCAGAAAGCAGCCGAAGCGCAAAAGCAGCGCCAATAGTAATCTTGGTGCCGAGCAGTCGAGAAAAGGGCCTATGTAAACGATAGTGTATTCATGACTTGACTTGTTTGGCCGGTGAAATACAAGTATCCTGCCGTGTGTTGTCGTCCTTGTTACCCTATGATTATGCTAAACCGACTGAGGAAAACGAAACAACCGAGGAAAAGCAACGAGATTTTACCGTCGCAATTCGAAAGCCTGTAATGTCAAGCAAGCCAAATCGACAAGAAACTTCTGAGTGAGGAGGGTTGTGGTGATTGAAAGGCTCCGCATGTGATCCAGTGTGCCATAACCTCATTTCCAGTATCCAATCAATCAGGCGAAGTCGGACCTTGACAGTCAGATCATTCAGATACAGCTAAATCGTCTACTGAGTGGTCAATACGTTATCTGCCAATTGATGCATGCCTCTTTTTGCATAAAAACCAACTTGAACTGATCGAGTCTGGCAAAATATATTCCCCATATTCTTGTCTAGCCGTGTCGTTTCCTGGTGCTCGTGGTCCGGGTACGAGCAATTCCATTACGTACGTTTGGCTGAGTAGGTACGATTCTTACACCTAGACAAGCTGAGAGATGACCCAAGTGGACAGCTTCAGATGAAGAAAACCATTCGGGACAATAAGGCCAACGCCTCAGCAATGGGCGTGAGTTTTGGTTTTATACGTTATTCTCATTAGTTTTCGTCCATCCGATTATCAAATGCCGTTAGTTTACCACGGGAAATGAATCAGTAAAATACTCGTGGTACGCATCGGGAACATATTAGTTTTGATCGAATCACTTATGTTGACCATTTTGTTCGTAATCAGTAGAAGTAGAATTCATAACAATTGAATTCCATTATTTTGAAAGAGTGTGAATGCAACCCGACCGCAGCCAGCGAATAAGCCACAAACCCACAAGCAAGCCCGCGAGCAAGCCCCCAAGCAAGCAAGCAAGCAAGCGAGTGAGTGAGTGAGTGGACAAACAAGTAGAAGACCTGAGCTACATGTTCACACACGCGCAAACAAGAAAGGTTAGTCGGTGCACAGTAACATCGTTCAGTGAATACCGTCCGTGCTGATGCATGACTAATAGTCAATACCAAGCAGGAGAATGTCCATGCACGAAAGGCATATTGATTGGTTGTCCTCATAGTACGCATGACTATAACCAGACACAATAATGACAAACATAAGACTATGGAGTCCCGGAGAGCTGGAAATGAGCATAAATTAGTTTGACCTGGCCGTCTGAATGCTGGCATACTATCGTGTTTATAGCTATCCGGTCAATCGATGATTTTGCTATGAACGCCACACATTGTGCTATTTGATAGTTTGAGCAAAGTGGCTGATCAATGGTAATTTGCCAAACACATTTGTATCACTTATCGAAATTATGTTGGACACTTCTGGCGTAAAAACACCGAACTAATAAACTGGAATACGTCACATGATTTTATATTATCGATCAATCTATGGTCGTTTTTCAGTCGTACAAAAGAAGGAATCACCGTTGTGAATACTGAATAAAAGTTTCGAAAATGTGCTTTTGAACATGGAATATTGAATATATCTGAGTTAGTGGAATTGATTGGGTAAATTCTGCGATTTGGAGAATTTGGTGTAATAAACTTCAGCAAAAGTTTCACTGTTAAATAATACAGCGTAGTCGAAATCGTTAGTAGGTTGTCGACGTTTCCGTCACCACGGCTAACCTTTTTCAAGACTGATTTTAAAGGCGAATGAAATTGGAATGATAGCCTAGAACAATGGGGTGTTACTCCCAATGTGTTCAAGGTTTTGGTCTATATTTTCCGTGGTGTTGTTTTTTTGCAGGGGTAGGTATCGAGCCTGCGTCCACACTAACTCTGTTTGAAATATTCGGATCATTTGAGGCAAAAAAGGTGTTGTAACCATTTCGGTGTTTATTCATGAGCATCCTCAGTGCCGTTCATATATCTGAAATCTGTGTCCAATCGTTACAGCTGAGACATGGTTAGTGGGCGTTACTTGTCAGGGCCTCAGCGTAGAGGCGCTCGATATATGTGCGAAATCCAATCTGGAAGATTCTGGCGTTTTCATAGTCAGTGGTGTTTTTTGGATATACAACCACGACGTGAGTGCACCTTGACATGGTGTGATGACTTGCATGGCTCCATGACCCAAACAGCTATTCAGGATGGCTTCCTAAGCTGGAGACGCAATCATGCCTGACATGTTAACTGGTGGAAGCCAAACAAAATCCAATCTCTGAACCAGATGCTGGGCAACATCTAATTCTAACGACTGTGCCCCTAGAGATGTCACTCCAGCTAATGAACACGGAGAAGAGTAGTTAACCGGTCTGCAAACCTCCAGTAGATAGATGTAGGAGTGGATTATCTGAGCTTTATCTCCGCGGTGGGAGAAGTGATCGCACTTCATTGGGCAACTATTTCCTGCCTAAGCTGGCCAGTCCCAGCCCAAAGAATACTACCCCATCCACGCTCCACTTGTTCCATTGGGTGCACGGAATTAGGGAATAAATCCATCAAGCGGATCGATGACGAAGCACCAGCGAATTCGAGGCAGAAAGCATGCAACAATCCGGTCTCACATGGCAAACCAGAAGAGGCTTCTTCACGGGTGCTTTGGTCTCGTCCCCATATTGGGCCAACGCCCGACTGCCTTGTTGGTCAAACTTTTGAGTCAGAGGCTCCGTTTAGGGTTCCCAAATGAAAACCTCTTCCGTAGTGTGGACAGCAGCAAAGTATGATATGACCAAAAATTTCTAGCGGTCTACCGTGAAACACTTCTTATCGCATTGCTTTTCATTCTTTACAATCCGTTTCTAAATAGGTACTGGAAGCCACAATTAGTCGTGACCATGAACTTCTAGCTCTCTGTAAAGGCAATAACTTGAAGACAGAGGAAACTAGAGAATCAATCTTCAGACATGGGCATTCTCTTCACTTTGTTATTCTCAGCGTCTGTACACTTTACCAAATGAGGCAACAGGCTTCCATAGCTAGATATCTTGAGACATTCAAAATAGATGTGTATTGTGTCTCCGAAACACACATACAAGACCCAACTTCAGCGTAGACACTTCAATCCCCAGACACAAACTCGGATTCTCGTTTCACTCTTTGCATTTCAGGCGATTCGGTGTCTAATGCTCGTGGTCAGGCTGGCGTTGGCTTCGCTCTGAGCATGAAAGCTGAGCGTGCACTGCTCGGTTTGATCCCAGTCAGCAGTCGTCTTTGAACAAGACGGTTGAGCGATTCTGTAGAAGACAAAAGCAATAGACTTATTCATCGATGCCTGCTCGTCGTGTCTGTGTATACCCCAACTGGCTTTAGCTCTCTTCAGGCTAAAGATGAATTCGGCAGCGTGCGCTCTACGGACATCGTCGTTTTTGCTGGTGACTTCAATGCTCAAGTTAGAAGCCTCGACGAGGCGGAGAGGAATATTGGAAACCGATTTGGCATTCCTGTCGACAGAACTGATAACGATGACTGACTCACTCAGCTATGATCCGACTATGGACTATTCCTAGGGAGCACAAATTTCTCGCACAAAATGCGGCACCGACCAACTTGTCGTCCTCCTGCGCCTTCACGGCGTTGGACTCAGATCGACCACACTGTTGTCGGTTACTGCTTGCGTGGATCCATTCAAGACTATCGATCATTTTGATCCGCGACTGTGGACATTGATCACGCTTTTGTCCGCGCCCGTTTCAGCATACCTCTTGTCGGTGACCGAATCGACGCTAAAGCCAACCATCCCCCACGGCTGCTACTGGACGATATCCATTGATCAACTCCCACACAAAACTATCGGCCAAATTACCGATTCAGTCAAATGTCTAGAATCCATAAGAATCATATTGGATTTAGGCCTGGTCGAGGTTGTTTTAATCACATGTTCATCCTTCGACAAATTTAAGAACATAGGCACACCCTCTATAGGCCCACTATTTCTGTTCTTCTCAACCTTAAAATGGCCTTCGACTAAGCCGACCGCACAATTCTCTAGCGCTGCCTCTTGTTGAAAGGTGTACCACAGAAACTCATTTCCATCACAAATTCCATGCACATGAACAGCCGAAGCCGAGTTCGGGTTTAAAGTGATCTTTCATCCGAGTTCACTACATAAGGATTGCCTCCTTTTTCCTTTTCTCTTTAACTCTGTGATTCATATGGTCCTAGAGACCGCATTTTTGTCAGAGGAAGATAGTTGTATTGAGCGTTCCCCGGGGTGGAAAATGTCAAACCTTGAATATGCAGGCGACATTGTTCCAAGTGATGATCCAGGTAAGTTGCAAGCTTTTCTGGACAGCTTGACTAACTGTAGCAGTGTTCATTATGTGTTTTGCACCTTCAAAGTGCAAGATGCCGTTGGAGAACTGGGTTGGCCCAACACCAAACCTTCCAGTGTCTTTGTAGACCATACGCGAGATAGAAAAGTTCTGTTATCTGGGTAGCTGCATTTCACTTGGCAGATAAAACCCTGCTTACTCTCTCGGCAGCCGCTTCCCCTTTGTAAGGGAGTTTGAGGAACAAGGTTTTCTTTTCCACCTGTGATATCCTTTCTGGATCTGTTCGGTATTTTATATTACGCTCAATGAATCTGTCGGGGTAGCCGTTTTCCGACAGGATCCGACGAATCATTCTTAACTCCGCCTCTAGGTTGTCGTCCGAGCAAATACATGTAGCTCGGGATACTAAGCATCTTATTAAGTTTCGCTTCTGGTCGATTGGAACAAAGCTGTGGAAGTTTGTATATTGCCCAGTCCATGTTGTTTTCCTGTGAATTCACCTTTGGATAGAGCCGTCCGCGCGCCTTGTTAGATCAACGTCCAAAAATGGAAGATGATTGTCAACTTCTGTCTCAACCGAATACTTTATGGCTGGGTGTGCAGCGTTGAATAATCTTATCACTTCTCCCACGTTCGAATTCCGCTCACCAACACAAAATATGTCGTCTACATAACGGTAATGTTGAGTTAAACTCTACAGTTGCATTCAATTCATTGGCTTCCAATTTGGCCATGAAGATATCGGCCAGAAGTGGACCCAAGGGGGATCTCATTGTGACACCATCTTTTTGTCTGTAGTATGCGCCATTGAATAGGGATTGTACATTAGGTGTGCACCTAAGCAACAATTCTTTTAGATTATCCGTCGGAATTTGTATCGATATACCTTCTCGTTCAATGAACGCGCAAAACAAAGTTCACTGTTTCTACGAGGGGCACATCGGGGATCAGAGATTTCACGTCCAAGGAAAACATCTGCTTCTGTTGAACGTTCACATCTTTGATGGCCTCAACGAACTGGAAGCTGTCACGAAGCATGTTCTTGGCAAGCCTTTGTCGAACTGGCACCAATAGTCCTACCAACCACCGTGCTGTAGCATGATAGGCCGAGTTAGTCATAGATAAAATTGGACGAAGGGGTAGGCAAGGTTTGTGCATTTTTGGTAACCCATAAAGACGAGGCATAGTTGAACCCACAGGTTTGAGTTTCTCAAAGAGACTGGATGATATATATCCATTGACTTTCAAATTCCTCAATGCGTTAGTAATTTCTTTCTCTGCACGATCCGTTTGGTCTTTTCCCGATAAATCATGAGTGAATTTAGATTCGTCACCCAATATGTCCAACAGCTTCGAAACATAATCACAACGATTCATTACCACTAACTGAATAAATGTGTCCTTTTCCTTCCCTTATTTGGTTTCATATAAACGTAAATGTAATTGGCTTGAGAATGAAATCACCGAAAACATATGTTCGCCTACGCCTTGTTTTCTGACAGTGGTATCTGTTACGGACAACCAGAGGACTGGTCTTATTACTTCACGGTAGCCATTACTTTACTTAGAGTATGAATACTGCATACATTGTCAGAACAGATCATTGCTTGACTCGACAGATTTTGGTGCACATAGTCAAGTGCTTCAACAAAATCAGTCATACAATCCACCGTGACTACACAGAAGAATACGAAATTTCTGGTTTCCTCGATCACCAAATGTGTGACAAGAAGTATTATCGCTAATTTGACCCAGTCCTTCAGTAATGATGCGTAGTCAGATAACAGCTGGAGGTTGTGCTGGGAAGGAGATCTGTTCACGAGCAGCGAGAGCTAGAGCAGGTTTCGAAAATCAGCAACACCTGAGGCTTTGCCGTGAAATCCGGCTCTCCTTTATTTGTGTTTCAGGAGAGTAAAGACAAATTTCGACATGTGGTTGCTCTGTGGACCCAATTTCCTCGTGCAAATGTAGAATGAGTTTATCCTATCTGAATTATCTCACAACAAGGCATAATGTACGTATCTACAAGTCCTATGATATTACTAGAGTCAAATATTGTTCGGATTTGATCGAACCGGGATTTTCCAAGCAGAATAAAATACCCAACGCTGTTGGGCTAATGTTAGGCTAACGTTGCAACAAAAGGGCTCGTAAAAGGTGCCTTGAAAATTTACACAGCTCTTCGTGAAATTTTACAAGAAATATGAAAATAAAAGCATCACAACAATAACTGATATAAATGGGCGTTATTTAAGTAGCACATTTTGTTTTACTGAATGCCCATGTGACCAGTGGGTGTCATACTGACTTGCTTTATTCTTTGTTGATAGTCTACCCTGTCTAGCTTTGTCTGTGGTGAAAAAAGATTGACGGCTTACAGACAAGTGATGCGCACTTTTACTGTTGATTTAACTCATTCGTATATCGTAGGCTCCACAAGAAACCTGTTTTCGTATATATATATATATATATATATATATATATATATATATATATATATATATATATATATATATATATATATATATATCAACATCTTTGAGAGAACAGGAGTTGCTTCATTTCATAGGAAGCTTCTGAGTTCATCTGCTGCTACATCAATCAACACTTACTCAACTATGCAGAAACTGATCTTTTCCAATCAAAACCCCCGATCTATGCTGGCAACTTGAGTGATTCATCTCTTTATGTCTGTCTCGGTTATAGACACCGAATAACCTCTCCTTGTTCTCCATTTTCAATAAAAGCTGTTTGAAATTTTGTCTCGCAGTGTTCACTTTCATGACTATATGAACAATTACCATGAATGGAGTGTGTACTTACGTAAATGCAACGAAATGATCGTGGTTTCTCCGTTCAATCTCCACCAAAAGCTACGGCCACAGTTAGTCTCTTCTCCCTGATTAGAAATATCCAGTTGGCCGTGAGCCCGTTCCTGAAATATTGTACCATTAGTATATAATGAGAAAGAATTAAATGAAATAAAATGTGCAAAATGAGTCAGATGTGTTTTCTCCGATTAATTCTCGGCTTTTGATTTCGTTCTGTGGTCATCGTCCACCTTCACATTACTTACCTGACTAGTTGACTGCACGAAATTATTGATATTATGCACAGAACAATAAACTAATACAACCCATTTAGTGAAGTAATAAGGATAATATGATGACAATATTAAACGTAATAAGATTGTCACATTGATTTTCCTCAGTCAAAATTACTGGCAAATAGACGGGGTCGCCACGGCCAGTGCACTTGTACCTATTCTAACAAACATTTGTTTCCAACCTGGAAAAAATGTTCGCAGACTACATGAAGTAACTGGACCTCTACCGTCTCTATATCGATGACATTTGTGATCAGGATGACTGCTTAATAAATTCAGTATAATTCATCCGAATATCAAATACAGGAGGTTAGTCGTATTGATATTTTAAACAATAAAATCACTCGCTGAATGAAGGGATCAAACTGGAGATCTGTTTCCCAGAAAATTACATGGTTTAGAAAATATCTAAATTTTACAAGTTTTGTTCCTATGAGACATGAGGTCGAACTTGTGCAGACATTATTTCATCGAGGGCTTGAAACGTACACGGATGATGCACTGAACGAGAAGGAAGCAGTCATGAAGAATACACTTCAAGCAAGCTGGGACTGACACTTCCGTTAGTCCGCAAATATTTCAGACCGAAAGTCTATAAAGAAAAGATGGTCGGTTTACCGAAAATGAGGGCCTTCCTGAAATGGCCCTTCAAGAGTGGTGACAGCAGTCGGCTAATTAGCAAGACATCAGACACGTCCAATGCACGACCAAACCCATTATTGTCCTCAAAACCACCCGGATATCCACACAACCGGCTAGAGAGCCATTTCCCCGTTGCTCTAAATCAAACTGTGTTCATCGTTTCAAGTGTGAACACTTAGCCCACAACACTGCGTGATATTTTCTTTTCCTCAAAGGTAGAAATATGCACAGTGTGAGTTCTGGCAGAGAGAAAAGAAGAAGAAGAAGAAGAAGAAGAAGTGTCCAATGTGTTTGGGCTGTGAGCTCTCAGTCTAACTACCATAGTTGGGGTACCTTGTCCCAAGAATCTATCTACTACTTCTTCAAAGCTTCCACTGTTTTGGTATTTACTGCCTATTCCGGGAGCTTTTTACAAATCCTTCCCTAAATCGCGGTGTTCACAACAACTTTGGACAAATACGTTAATTAAACTGAATACAGATTAGATTTGAAACTGACATCAGAGTAAGTTGATTTGTGAAATGCATACATTGTAATCTCCCATTAAATGGTCATTTAACATCACCAAATACTTACGAATCGGCAAGAAAACCCGTTCACATGGAGACATTGATTAGTTTTGAAAGAGTATATGTGACCAAATTCGTGAGTGAATTGTAATATAAGATGGAGAGAAGAATTAGTATACCGGCTGTCTTTTCTTACTTGAACAGAACCCGGACAGCTTCCCCTTCCACTGCAAGTTGTGAGGCAGCACAGTCAGCAACGTGTCAGTAGTTGTGAAAGTCATTCTGCTGTGGACAACCATCTTCGTTGTATCAACGAACTGGCATTTAGCGGAAATCCAGTAAATTATGTCTGCTATGGTAACTCTACGTCTAACCGCGGTGTACATGGAATTTGCTGTTGATACTGATTCTACTTTCTTTTATCGCAGCTAACCGAGCTGTTATGTGGTAGAAAGTCGATGTGGCATGTGTTCATACAACTCAAGCCAGATCATTTGTTTTCTGTACTTCTTCAACTGCTGTCTCCCATAAGTTTCCGAGGATCGTGACTCTATTATTCTGCTTTAGCACAAGGTGTTAACCAATCCATGCATCTACTTCTCGATCATGTCTGTTCGCCTTTCATCTCGCGGTCCGGTAGATTAAACTAATCGATCGTCACTCAGTTCCCCACTACAACGACAAACATGGAGTAATCACCGTTCTTTCGCAATCTAACTGCTTAACAGAAGTCCACTTTATTTGGTCAAGCGGAAAACAAGGCCGCCCGTAACTTATCCCAATTTCTGATTAGCTAACTGGACAGATTAATGGATGGGTAATTAACGCAGTCTACAGCTCTATAATTGTACAATATCACCCACCAAGTCGCATGTCGTCACCGCAGAGGTTGTATAACGTGGTCTCGACGCCGACAAATCTACTCGTGCACAATCTTGTGCATCTGTTATTGATCATAATTGCAAAATGAATCTCATTACCATCGATGGGGAACTGACTCGCCATACAGACGCAGTTTCATGAGTTTAAGCTATTGGACGACCTTGTTTAGACTAATGATATCGATCACGTGTCCAATAATATCCAGTGACACATTTGCTCAACGTATAAACTACATTCAGTCCATCAAAGAGCTTCTTGTCAGTGCTTGAATAACATTTGATCACTTGTCCACGAGCATCAGGTTGTTAGAATTCCAGTTATGACACTTCGATAGACGAGCGACCTCCTTTTACAGGTGAATCATAAAAAATGAATTAGACTAGTACAAACCATACCAAAGGCTCCGGAAACATGTAGTTATTTGGGTATTACCGAGTTTATTTGTGCAAATGCACCAGTTAAAGTTAAACTAGATAAGCATATAAATAATTCCTTTTTTCTGCTTCAGGAGATTTGTATATTGTTCAATCGAAAAAGATTATGTTTGTTTTGTGTCCACTTGCTCAAACAACAATTGGTTTCCATCAATTGGAAAATAAACTTTTGACTTCTGCTCATTGTTCATTAAACAGACTCTCTTTTGGTTTACTTAGTGAAATGAGTAACAAAATCCAGCCTATCAAAAAATATTGGTATTCACTTAAGTCGCTGACCCTTCGCCGTCTTCTGTTAACTCGTTGGAGCAATAGAGTTGTTGCACTTTCCCAAGGGCATTCTCGGGATCTGCCATATTTCCCGTAGTTTACAAGCCTTGTCTAGGGGTGCCAAAACCTCATCGACAAAACAGGACTATTGTTTACATTGAACCAAATCGGTACAGCGAAATTTTAGCGTTCTAGCAGGTCAGTTTTCGTCGACGGTAATGCAATTCAATTTACCGTTATCAACGACAGTAATGTCAGAATAGGTGTGCAGGATTTTGCTTCTGTAACTTTTATATGCTTTCTGTTCACATCAGACGATATCGACGGTGCCAACATGCGTATTGGATTGGTGATATTGTGTGATACGGATCCAGTTAAACGCGTACGATCTTTGATCCTAATTTCCTGAGTGAAAACCTGGCTCAAAATGTCTCACTTTCACACACAGGATAAATAGGCTAGATTATCTCGTATTGTTTTTTCGGTCTATCCGCTTTATCGATTATTTTATCGTCATATGTAGACTTGCGATCCGTGCATTCACACGACAGTGATTTTGATGAGGTCAAAGGTCATGTGTTCCGTCAAAGTGTAGAGCGGGCCAACAGCACACACAGAAGAGGGCTAGCCTGAGGCAAATGTGGGTGCTGAATGGTTAGTTGTAAGGCAGAAGTCCGTCTAAGTGGATTCGAAAGATGTTCAGTTTACGTTTATTATGTGTGGTCAAGTGTACCTCGGAAAGCAAGTGGTCTATTCTGTATAGTCATTTACAGCTAAAATATCAGTAACCGACCAGAAGTCTTGTTCACTTCCGGTAATCAGCTATACCAATGAGTAAGAGATTATTTCAAGTTATATAGCCGTGTCGATAAAGAGTGAATCGGGAGGCGGTGGTGAGGAGGACAAAATAAAATAAATTTGTGCATTTTCAGTTGGACAACATCCGCGTTCTTGCGCACGACCATCGAGAATGAAAAAAGAGTTTGTGTGTGTGTCTGTGCGTGTAAATGAGAGGAAGAATAGCATACTGTACCTCTGGCTGAATCCGTCCACTCTGTAATAGTTCCACTGTAATACGTCTCGTTGTTCATCCGAACTTACTTTGATCAGTTATCAACCCGAATCATTCGAATTCGAAATTAGACTTTTGTGGAACGAATAAAACTAATAGGTCGATGATGTTTGAGCGATATAGAAGTGGAATAAGACATGAGTGTATTCCTTTCTTCTCATTTTGGTGTCCCCTCATCCCTCTGGATTTTTTAAAGACGAAAACGAATATTTAGACTGGTATACACTATTACCGGCCTCTTGCCAAATGAGTCGTTTTGCGAGCTCAATTTAGTCTTGAGTTGTGTTGACCAAAACAACCAGCTTCAGTCCATCATATCCAAGTTATTGATTCCTCTCTCTGTCTTATATTACAATTCACTCACAAATGTGGTCACATATACTCTTTCAAAACTAATCAATGTCTCCATGTGAACGGGTTTTCTAACTGATTCATAAGTAGTTGGTGGTGGTAAATGACCATTTAATGGGAGGTTACAATGTATGCATTTCACAAATCAACTTACTCTGATGTCAGTTTCAAATCTAATCTGTATTCAGTTTAATAAACGCGTTTGCCCACGATTCAGCGGTGGATTTATATTTGTTCTCAGCCACGGAATGTATCATTTCATTTTGATCAGTGAGTACATATTATTGGGGTGTGACGGTTATCGCTTAGCAAAGAGACGAAGTAGACGACAATCAGAATGATGGCAAAACAGGCGAAATAATGTGCGGATGCTGAAATAACAAAAACGAGAGACTAATTGGTTGCTCCCAGCAGCGTGGACGAGCGAACCTCGTATGAAAGCCAAATTAGATTCTCACCTTGAAAAAGAAGTTTCATTATTTCAACAAAGTAGTCCGCAGGACTTCTATGAAGTGAGCTCTCACAGTGTTCTCAAAATATGATCGGTTATAACACCGAAACATTGAAATACCCTCACGATAAAATGGAATAAGTGATATCAGCCCATAGAAAGTGAATTTATCTAGTCTTCCAAGTTGCACCGTTTAATTTTTCGGTTTCGGCTGTGGAACCACGTTAGATGAAATGAAAATTTGCCAAATAGAAAGGACATGTGTCACTATCGGTTTCTGGGCGTTAACACACACAAAGAAACTCCGTGCACTTATTTCAAATCCAACCAGTGGCGGTCTGGGTAACTGAACAAGTCCTTGTGAAGTAATCGGTATGAAGTGACAATTTAGCAACCATCGTTCCGTAGGCCTATATTGCGCATTATCATACCCTAAAAGTGCCAGTAACACGGAGCACCAGGAATATATGGCAGAACTACGCATTTAAAGTGCGTTCTTATTGTATTGAGTCAGTTGAGGACATGTGGTTTTGGTTGATTAGTAAACGTATATCATGCACCAAGTCTCTAATGATTTGTTTGGCGTGTCTCTGCTGCCAAAACCTCAGCATTACTGGTAAGGCGTTCCCACCAGTTTAGGGTAATCCCATGAAAATATCGATTTGAGAATGCCGATAACCCTCGTGAGTCTTCCACCCGAAGTGGTGACGCTTCTGAACCGCACAGAAGAACTGGCCTAACAGCTAAAACTTTCGCTGAACTATCAATAGACAAACCGATGTCACATCTGTTGGACACGAGAAAAGCTCACGATTGGTGCATCGATGTTTATTCCCTCTCTATTCTATCGGCCAGCTGCACTTTGTGTCCCCTGTGCCATTTCCCTTTATTGATTATTAAGTGCGAACAAAACCATGTCACTTTGGACCTTGTTTACCACTGGTTGTCAGATGACCTCGGAATACAGTTTTTCGCTTTTGATGCTGTCGTTCTGACGGTCGTTTCTTTGTGTATTCCAAAACATACAACAATACCAAAGCTACAGATGACGGGCTTTGGCAAGTATAAAACTCGCCTTCTGTATACGTGATGACACTGAAATCCCACCTTCTGGTGAAATGCAGATGCCTAGATAACAACTCATCCAAGTGATTTAAAGTCATCTCAGACACTATGGGGTTTGGTGTTGAACCAACCTAAGCCTGTAATACGCATGCCGAACGTTGCTACGCAGTTGTTCCGAAAGTCAAGAAAAGCTTCAAAATTACCTGGATTTTCACTTAGAAGAACTATGTCCTCCGAGAAATTAAAATTTCATACTTTTCCACCAGGAAAATGTTGGATATCAGAATCCGTACATCACAAAAAGGCGGCCTCTCGGACCAAGTCGCTTACGAAATTGAATGGAAAAAGATAGAGGGAGGCAACCCTAAAGTTTCTTGCGGTGAATACGAGTGGAAGATCACAGTGAGTCCGAAGGCGGCTGCGGCTACTTGCGTGCAGGGATTTTATGATGGAGCTGAGTTTCTCTGGTACTCAGTTCAACAACGGTCGTGGTCAGATAATTGTGGGGTCCAGTAAATCGAAGGCCACCTTTGAATCAGAAAATTAGATGGTGTGTCCAAGTTCAAAAACGTGTGGAATAGTGGATATTCCATCAACACAACATCTTTCCATGCCCACAGAAATTTCACTCACTACCACCACCACCACCACAAGTCACCACCCTCACCACCATCATCATCACTATGATAATGATCATCATCATCATCATGATCACAAACAGAGTCGGCTAAAATGTCGTCATCATAGGATTTAGACCTTGGCTTCTCGATTTCGACTCTTGCTACAAAAATTCATTTCTCTTCTCGGCCGCTTTTCGTTGGCCGTGACTCCAATGATGAAATATTGTGCCTAGTAGTATGGTAAATGTACGAAATAATAGACCACTACTGTTATTATTATTGTCATCATTCTCATACAGCAAGAGACAGTGAAGTGCACTTATTTGAACACTGTGTTTATCACCAGTGATATAGACCGAGAACGAATCCGTTTGTATTTAGAGGGCGTGTATCTATGCCCGGAGTAACGCTGTTAATGCACGCTCCTTTGGTCAGCCCGAAATAAATCGCCTGATCGTGTATATACATATTCACCCTTACCCGTTCTGAATCGGAGAGGAAGTGGCCGATATTTTTTCATTATGGTTCCACTGGATACTTACACATTGGCAACGATCTGAATTTAGGACACACGTGCGTATCTTTATCAGTACTAGGGTAACTCGTTTACAACTGGCTACATTTTGGCTTTCTCTCCATGAGTGACCATTCAGACTCTCCCATGATGGTGACAAACTACAGCCCACAGGTTGATAGATAAAATTGGACTGATTGACCTGATCAAGCTCCTTGTTGTTTGGAAAGTTCAAGTCAAGCCAAGTTAAGTGAATGACTCGAATTTCCTAAAAGTAGACCAATTTCTCCCCCGCTTTCACCGGTCTGTATCGGACCATAAGCGACCAGAATCCGCAAAGCACAAATGTGTTCATCCAAAGAAACAATGTCGGCAGAGCACTTCCATTTATCATCTACTTTCATTCATTGAGATCAAAAAAGTCGTCCAACAGACCCTACAATAAAACCTAAAATGAGATTTGTTAAACGAGTCTATATAGACCAAACTAAAGATCTGAAATAAATAATGACTTGAGAATGAAATCAAGGAAAACATACGTTCGTCTACAACTCGTGTTCTGAAAAATAAAAATATGTAGACATTACTCTCACTTCCTTCGTTTATTATATGACAGAGCTTAAGATTTCTGCGAGTGGGCCGGGGCTAATGAAAGGCTGCCAAGTGGGAAAGTGACTAGCGGTGGCGGGAATCGAACCCAGGTGGTAAATGTCCAAAGTCCTCTAGGACAATCGTTTGACTACAAGCGAACCAAAGCTCACATGCTTCAAATCCATCTGTTGGTAATTAAATTATAGTAGAACACGCAGTACAGCTATCCTGAATTGAAATTCAAACTGCCTTCTTCTCATGTGGACAAACAACGAAGGCGAGTAACAATCTGAGAGTAGTCAAAAGCGAGCTCATTTCTGTGACCAAGACCAAGAAATCATCCATACATACGGACAGAAGATTGGTAGGTAAAAAGCATTCAAAACAACTGATTCTACGGTAAACGAGATGCAGGAAGGGAAA
The DNA here is from genome assembly GCA_948099385.1 of Fasciola hepatica. NCBI lineage: Eukaryota > Metazoa > Platyhelminthes > Trematoda > Plagiorchiida > Fasciolidae > Fasciola > Fasciola hepatica. The sequence goes on from CANUEZ040000016.1 coordinate 4,746,984, forward strand.
CAACTTCTGACGTTATTCTTTTGTAAATACAAACCAAGGAAATTGCACAACCGTTTTACACACGTCACTTATGGAGATTCCTGAATGTCCAGCAATCCGGGGTCCCTCTGAAGTCAGGTTTATTCAGTCAAGTCTAGACACTTCACAATCAGTTCTCTAGATTCATTCGCGAAGTGCCTAAATCCCAACTTTCTAACAGGCTTGCTTACTTTTAAGAAAATGCCTCAATGATTCTCACTAGTATGCCTCAAAAATCAGTTCGAGATATAATACATTTTGATATATTTTACACCGGATGAAAATCAGGCTTGGTGTGGAAGTAGCGGCAACATCTCCCACGGTTGATGCAGTGGACGATAGTGAGTCGTCTCCGTGCAGTTTTACCTTACTTGCTCAGTAAACTTGATGGCCATGGCAGATATCTCTATAGACGTGCTGGTTCGGTGATCAGACAGCAAGTCTTCACTATCATCAGGGGTAGCCAAAGTGCCGATGGGCGAAGCTACAGGCTTAAGCAGTTTAGTTCGATCATACTGTGAGCTCAGTTTCGCCAACATACGAACATCTTCATTCATGGACAGCTCGACGTATCCTGCGATGGTTAGTCGGAGTTTGCCTGCGATGCCTGAATGTGAAATTCCACGTAGGGTATCGAACAACAGAGGCCTATATGAAGATGATACGACTGGTCGAGGTAGGCCAGTAGATGTCGCAGAATACAAAATCTGGCCTAATGACTGATGGTACTGACCAACACTGTAGTGAAAATGGCGGAACACCTTCCGTGAATGACTTATATTGCGACTGTGCTGCAGCCATGGTCGGAAAATCAAAAATGGGAGGTTTGTTAACTTTACGTCAAATAGGTGACAAAGTATATAAAACACAGTTCAACTCACGTTATTATCAAAATTATGCATCGCAATTAACTCACGAATTTGGTCACATATACTCTTTCAAAACTAATCAATGTCTCCATGTGAACGGGTTTTCTTGCCGATTCGTAAGTATTTGGTGATGTTAAATGACCATTTAATGGGAGATTACAATGTATGCATTTCACAAATCAACTTACTCTGATGTCAGTTTCAAATCTAATCTGTATTCAGTTTAATTAACGTATTTGTCCAAAGTTGTTGTGAACACCGCGATTTGGGGAAGGATTTGTAAAAAGCTCCCGGAATAGGCAGTAAATACCAAAACAGTGGGAGCTTTGAAGAAGTAGTAGATAGATTCTTGGGACAAGGTACCCCAACTATGGTAGTTAGACTGAGAGCTCACAGCCCAAACACATTGGACACTTCTTCTTCTTCTTCTTCTTCTTTTCTCTCTGCCAGAACTCACACTGTGCATATTTCTACCTTTGAGGAAAAGAAAATATCACGTAGTGTTGTGGGCTAAGTGTTCACACTTGAAACGATGAACACAGTTTGATTTAGAGCAACGGGGAAATAGCTCTCTAGCCGGTTGTGTGGATATCCGGGTGGTTTTGAGGACAATAATGGGTTTGGTCGTGCATTGGACGTGTCTGATGTCTTGCTAATTAGCCGACTGCTGTCACCACTCTTGAAGGGCCATTTCAGGAAGGCCCTCATTTTCGGTAAACCGACCATCTTTTCTTTATAGACTTTCGGTCTGAAATATTTGCGGACTAACGGAAGTGTCAGTCCCAGCTTGCTTGAAGTGTATTCTTCATGACTGCTTCCTTCTCGTTCAGTGCATCATCCGTGTACGTTTCAAGCCCTCGATGAAATAATGTCTGCACAAGTTCGACCTCATGTCTCATAGGAACAAAACTTGTAAAATTTAGATATTTTCTAAACCATGTAATTTTCTGGGAAACAGATCTCCAGTTTGATCCCTTCATTCAGCGAGTGATTTTATTGTTTAAAATATCAATACGACTAACCTCCTGTATTTGATATTCGGATGAATTATACTGAATTTATTAAGCAGTCATCCTGATCACAAATGTCATCGATATAGAGACGGTAGAGGTCCAGTTACTTCATGTAGTCTGCGAACATTTTTTCCAGGTTGGAAACAAATGTTTGTTAGAATAGGTACAAGTGCACTGGCCGTGGCGACCCCGTCTATTTGCCAGTAATTTTGACTGAGGAAAATCAATGTGACAATCTTATTACGTTTAATATTGTCATCATATTATCCTTATTACTTCACTAAATGGGTTGTATTAGTTTATTGTTCTGTGCATAATATCAATAATTTCGTGCAGTCAACTAGTCAGGTAAGTAATGTGAAGGTGGACGATGACCACAGAACGAAATCAAAAGCCGAGAATTAATCGGAGAAAACACATCTGACTCATTTTGCACATTTTATTTCATTTAATTCTTTCTCATTATATACTAATGGTACAATATTTCAGGAACGGGCTCACGGCCAACTGGATATTTCTAATCAGGGAGAAGAGACTAACTGTGGCCGTAGCCAGATTCCAATGCAGTGTGCAAACTCTTCGGTTGTTGCGATTCGCAGAGGCTCCTAGACTTCCGACGGAGTCCACTCGGAAGAGAAAGCGAGAAGGTGGGAATTACTGGTCATGTTATGTGTGTGTGTGTGTGTGTGTGTGTCGAATGTGGAATATGATAGTGTAGATGCCCTCCGTACATTCAGATGAGTTCAAATTGGACTCTTACTGGTTGGAGAAGAGTTCCATGCAAACATTTTCCCCTAGAATTCATTAAAATCAAAATACATCCAAATGGCTTTGACACTGAACCAAACTATTCGAGCACCCAAAAGCGTAAGAAAAATGAATGGCAGATCACCAGTGCAAGTGAAGAATAAATACAGAAAAATGAGAGTGACGTGGAGCATTCCCAAATTGTTGATCAAGCTTTTGGTGGAGATTGAACGGAGAAACCACGATCATTTCGTTGCATTTACGTAAGTACACACTCCATTCATGGTAATTGTTCATATAGTCATGAAAGTGAACACTGCGAGACAAAATTTCAAACAGCTTTTATTGAAAATGGAGAACAAGGAGAGGTTATTCGGTGTCTATAACCGAGACAGACATAAAGAGATGAATCACTCAAGTTGCCAGCATAGATCGGGGGTTTTGATTGGAAAAGATCAGTTTCTGCATAGTTGAGTAAGTGTTGATTGATGTAGCAGCAGATGAACTCAGAAGCTTCCTATGAAATGAAGCAACTCCTGTTCTCTCAAAGATGTTGATATATATATATATATATATATATATATATATATATATATATATATATATATATATATATATATATATATATATATATATACGAAAACAGGTTTCTTGTGGAGCCTACGATATACGAATGAGTTAAATCAACAGTAAAAGTGCGCATCACTTGTCTGTAAGCCGTCAATCTTTTTTCACCACAGACAAAGCTAGACAGGGTAGACTATCAACAAAGAATAAAGCAAGTCAGTATGACACCCACTGGTCACATGGGCATTCAGTAAAACAAAATGTGCTACTTAAATAACGCCCATTTATATCAGTTATTGTTGTGATGCTTTTATTTTCATATTTCTTGTAAAATTTCACGAAGAGCTGTGTAAATTTTCAAGGCACCTGTTACGAGCCCTTTTGTTGCAACGTTAGCCTAACATTAGCCCAACAGCGTTGGGTATTTTATTCTGCTTGGAAAATCCCGGTTCGATCAAATCCGAACAATATTTGACTCTAGTAATATCATAGGACTTGTAGATACGTACATTATGCCTTGTTGTGAGATAATTCAGACAGGATAAACTCACTCTACATTTGCACGGGGAAATTGGGTCCACAGAGTAACCACATGTCGAAATTTGTCTCTACCCTCCTGAAACACGAATAAAGGAGCAAAACAATGAAAAATCCGGTTCTAAGAGCTCTGTCAAACAGAGAATCATCACTGGATTCTGGGAGGAATGGGTGCAGCTAAAACCGTTGATTGCCTGCCTTGGTCCCAACCACGTTGTGAGTCATGGGACGTGTAAGCTGTTGGTGTTTGCAGTGTACTGAACAGTCTACATGGTACACTAAGTCAAGGCCAAAACCATCTAAGACGATGCAAGCAAATTGGAATAGGTGGAGGAGTGTGCTCAGATGTAAAGATCAAAAAGGTAAGCACGATAGAAATAAGAATAAAATAAGTGGCATGAAACAACCTCACAACTGTCCATCGTCCTGTAGTCGGAACGTGAGTGCCCAATGACCAATGTCGGCCACTGTGCTCAGCTCGGTTCCGTCTGAAAGCGGTTGGTAGAATCAACTGAGACGGTGTTGAGACGAGTGCTTCGCGACGCTGTGGATGCTTCTAAAATGTTTTTTTTTTCATATGTAAATTCGGTTGATATAATTCCAATGCACTTCAAATGAGAAAGCGAGATTGTGTCAGAAAGAGGGATTTATTGGCAATCTCTTCGTACTGCACCGTGGTGGTGTGTGTTTGAAAAAGTTGTGTTGCTAATTACAAAGAAGAAATGCTGGACCAAGGGATGCTAAAACTCCTGGTGAAAATTGGAAATGAACAGGTTTTATCCGAGTGTCCTTCGGGCATTTAGTAAGATCCCGTGAATACGAATGGTGTGAGCAAGTGGATTTTGGTGAAATTCTAGTGACAGTTAGAAGTGATGATGAGTTGGAAAATTGCAGCAAAGTCAATTCAGGAATATTTCGAAATACTGCGGATTACAGCTCACTCTTGATGAGCACATCGATTTCAGGAAAATATTTCGAATGAATCTGATCAACCGAATCTTGTGGTAGGATCTTGCATACTGGAGTAGAATAAAGCATCCCCAAATATTGTTATCTCATTAGTCATGTTGATCAGAAAAGCTTCTCAATTATTTGAATGTTCTAACGGAAGAAGCATACCATCATCCGCGTACTCAAGTTTAAGCTCTTTTCCAGTCATGATCATTTTTAGTATAACTATTCTCGCTTGGAAGTTAGTTGGTTTCTGGGACCGTGGGATTGAGCATAAATAAAGGGGGTAGCCGGTCAGAAGTACTTCATGAATTCGTGTCCAAGACCGTAAATGAGAAAATCAAATTAATCGGTACAGGGCTTACTCACCTTAGAGGAGTGCCGATCATCCAGGAGTATGGAGATCCGCATTATACAAGTACAATTCATCCAGTTACAAATGTGATATCCTGAGTGTAGTATGCAAGAACCAATGGTGCTTCCACGGAGATTGCGCATATTCGATCTGAAATCACAAAAACATAAAACCTCACCAACACAACTCAGTAAATGTATCACTTAGACCGGAACTTACACTAGTCGAATAATAAAATGACTGCCTACAGCCTAGCCACCACGTTAGCCCCATCGGGAGAAACTTAGAACAGTATTATTATACAGAATTTGCCTCAACTCCCAGATATGGCAAATTACGTTCTATTGGGTTTCCACACAACGAACTCAATCAAACTTCATTTGTTTCCCACTATTTTTACCGTTTTTACCTTTACACGTGGTTTTCAATCTTCCTTTCCAGTATCTTTCATTCGAAAGGAATATTCGCTTTCACCAAGAAGAAGATAGGATGATAATTTAAATGGAACAGGTCCTCCGGGACAGACCTGGTAGCTTTAATCATGGGGATGACTGCAAACCGACTATTATAATATTTCCGTGTACTGAAAATATGTGGATGATGTTCCATTTTCTTTAATGAAGAATGGTTTATCTCTTTTGTTATTATTTGGAAATACATACACTTGTTACCTCTTTAATTTTCACGAATAGTGGCATGAAAACAGCCTACCATTTCAATGAATAATGATGATGATTCTAGAGGTAAGGTAATTCGTGAAGCTGATCCTGATTTTAGTTTTATACACTTGCATACGCGAATTCCAAACGTGACCTTTCCATGGCTCTATTTTAAGCAACACGGGAAATCTGTACCTTAGCTGAAATTTGATGGAGATTTCACAAAATGACATCCAATTAGAGCCCAGATTAGGTAAATAGGGCAAACGTTGCTTCAGTGCACCAGTTACTCGGATCCATTCACACCAAATTCTCTAATAATGGGATTGGTTTTTTTCACAGTAGGTGAACGTTGCTGGATAATAGATGCCCGAATAACTTCGTCGAATAATCAAGTCGTTGGGGAAACGTGTTGGACCAAATAAACACGAGCAAGAAAAAGCTTGCTTTTACCTTGTTTTCTCTCAAGGTCGATCATTTATTTGACTCCAGTAACTGCAAGATGAAATTGGTCATGAGATACACACGCAACCACACAGTTGTATCTGTTACGGACAACTAGAGGACTGGTCTTATTACTTCACGGTAGCCATTACTTTACTTAGAGTCTGGATACTGCATACATTGTCAGAACAGATCATCGCTTGACTCGACAGATTTTGGTGCACATAGTCAAGTGCTTCAACAAAATCAGTCATGCAATCCACCGTGATTACTTAGAAGAATGCGAAATTTCTGGTTTCCTCGACCACCAAATACGTGACAAGAAGTATTATTGGTAATTTGACCCAGTACTTCAGTAATGATGCGTAGGCAGACAACAGCTGGAGGTTGTGTTGGGGAGGAGATCTGGTCACGAGCAGCGAGAGCTAGAACAGGTTTCGAAAATCAGCAACACCTGAGGCTTTGCTGTGGAATCCGGCTCTCTCTTAAGGAACGAGTGTACGTTGCCACAGTTCGTAGTATTTTACTACACGATTATGAGACCTGACCACTACGCGTCGAGGGTGCTCGGCGTCAACTGATGTCTCCATAGCATAGCTCGTGTCTGGTGGGAACATCGAGTGAGTAATGACGAGGTGCACCGTCTTATGTTGGGCAAGGATGGCTGCTCTCCTAACGAAGTGATTGCTCTTCACTGCATGTGGTGGCTCGTCCATGTTTTCGCAATGGATGCCCATCGTCTACCTTGGAGTGCTCTGTTCGCACGTGCTGGGCAAGACTGGAAGAATTGATACGGTTGTCAAACCATGACCTGGTGTAGAGTTATGAAGAAGCTAGCATCAGCATTGGCTTCGGTTGATGCTTCACGCCTCCTTCTTTGAGGCCCCAGAGACGAGGATTGCCGTTGGTTGAACACTCTGAGAGATGTGGCTCAGAATAGAAGTCAGTGGCACAAATGAAATGTGGTCTGTTTGTCGAACTCTCGTTCACCGTAATCACAAAAATGTCATCCACATAAACAGGTAAAAAAACATCAAAGTGTATGGCGAATTAGGAAAAAAATGTCACAGCATACTTTTTACCAACTGTTTCTTTTATTGTGGTCTACTCCTCTCTACTATTTCCAAAGTTGTTGCTGTTGCATTGGCACCATACATGATTTCAAACTCATACAGAAATGTATGTACGTATATCCTATACATGGGGCTTGATGCCGAGTCAGTTTGCGTTCAGCGAGATGATACCAATCATGGTGCATCAGTGTCTATCAGCCATTTCCATTTTCGTTCAACGTGCTGGTCCTGTCAGACTGTTTACTATGCTTGTACAAAAACTGGCCGTATACGAAAGGCATGCGTCAGCTATGTCAATCTACGAAATAATTGATCTGATGAGCACGGATGAAATAAAATCCCCCGGTTCCATAGTAGTCACCGTGGTTGTGGATTGAAATTCAGTTTTGTAGTAACCACAAATACATGGTGTTTTTTTGATTGCCTTTCATTGCAACTGCTATTGGAATTGTCCACGAGGACAAGCTGACTCGAGTAATCCCACCATGCTTCTCCATTTTCCTCAATGCTTTCACAACACTTCTTAGACCATAAGACAACACTCTTCGTTTGGGAAACACCAGGTCACCATCATCAGTCTCACCACCATCCCTCCACTATTGTAACAACATTGTATCACCACTTTTTGAATAGTCATGGGATCTATGGGAGTGGCTGAAACTGTCTGAAAGGAAATCGAATGACTCATAGTCCATAATTCACTCAATCCCACAGTTGATGGGTTGAGAACCAAAATCAGGAAACGGACTGGAGTGTATGTTTCGTGTTTGGACTGTGCCCTCAAATGTGCCTCACCCATCAGCATATAGCGATGCCCAGTCAATCCACGGGCTCGTGTGTCAGTTGGTTTTATGGTTGCACGAAGGGAGGAGGAGGTGAATATTAGTTACCGCATTCTCCGGGACAATCAACTCACAATTAAAATCCCCATTGAAATGACATCGGTTTGTACAGAAGCTGGTCGCTCTGGCCTGTAATCTCTAGGATGTATACTGATCTGGCTACTTCAGTTCCATTCTTTTGAATCACCTCCAGCAATTAGTTCTTTGACAACTTTCTTATACGATCAGCTTTTTAACATGCATAGCATTCAGTCTGACAGGGCCAGCTCGTTGAACGTAAGTGGAAATCGCCACATGAATAGTATCTGTTGACAGTTTTGGGAGACATTGTGATACTGTATTGGTTTGATTGGTGCAGCTGGAGTTAGTGATTACTGCGCAGGCGCATTAGTTGTACGTTCTTTGTCGAAACAGGACAGTAGTATCTGGTATCATAGCTTAATGTATATCATTATACTGTTCACAACTTCTGCGTGCCTTTGCAAAATTCAGGGCTATTTGTTCCAGCAATCTCCACTGCAGACCCATTTTGTTGATTCCTGCAATCAGTCAGTGTCAAATTTCAGGTATGATTTACATATTCATCTTGATACTAACCAGACTGACAACCTGGCCACCCATCTCATCGAGTAAACGTTTAATCCAGTCTATTTCACGTACTACACCACTTCTAAATCGCCGTTTTTGAAGGGTAAACACAATGCTTGTATCTGGCAAATCTTTATTGTTTCTATCCTTGTTTTCCTTATTTTGAAAAGTGAAATTATAGTTTGTACAATTTATGCATGTTGTAACTATAGCTCGTTTCTCGTTCAAATTCACACTGCTGCCACAGATGAGGCCCAACTAAATCCGCAGCGGAAATGCTCCAGCCCTAATTCAAAATGATATTCCTGAATCCGAATTGATGAGTTACAAAACCTGACAAGTCAGCAAACATCCGGTTTCTACGGGCCAGGATTTCTAATAAGATGAAGGCAATTGTTGTTACTTGCCTTAGATTTTGCAGATCCTTGGGCTTCAAAATCGATCACTGCTTGCGGTCATTTTTCAGACCTCCAGTCAGTCAGTATTTGAGAAATTTCTAACCTCATTACTGATGTCCGGAGGAGTGAACGTACACGTGTCTAACAGAGCGAACGCGATGGCAAATATCCATTACTTTTGTATAGATTTTCCCCTAACGAAAGCTGTTGCGAGGTAGAAACCAAGGCTGGAGAACAGAAATGTCATTTTATTGGTTCAAAATCTGGACAGAATTGAGTACTGCAGTCAGAAATGGCGTAAGCAGCTCTGAACGAGATATTCACTTGGTGGAATCAACGTTCCATTGTATTCTGCGCATCTGATTACACCAGTGATTACCCAAACGGATAGTTCTGCTTGGGAAAAAGATCAATTGCGATCGGATAACAGCAGCTACAGGGAACTACTAGCTTTGAATTCCTGTGAGAGGTAGTCAGCTCGAAATTTAAGGAAAGACAGGCAGGGAGAGTGCTTGTTAGAAGTTTACTTATATTGACTCCCATTTTAAGATCAGTAAACACAATTACCTGGCGACGCCTAATTGCTGTTCTTTGCATCATTTTTGAATTAGATGAACGAGGAAGATGGGATTCGAAGAATTAGAAATGAACGTTTTCCGACAGGAAGCTGGAAATTGAAAGAAAATAATGTTTCGCACCTACCCACAATGCAAACTGGCTATTCTCCGGCAACCCCGAAACAGCCCAATTACATGAAAAGCTTGGTTGGTAGAAAAGTTAGCATCAGAGTTAGTGAGTTTTTGTCGGGAGCTTTCGGCGCCACAGTTTGACACTCAGAGTAGTGAACTGCCAATATGTGACCAAAAAAGTCACTCGGTAGCCTCTTCTACCTTGTCCCGTGGAGAGTTGATGCTTGCTCTCCGTTTTTCCGGTGTATAGACTGTTCATCCCATTTTCGGATTAGGTACTTACCCCCAAACGGCCGGTGGAGAAAACGAAGCGTGGATGGAGTAACATCATTTGGATTGAATACTGGTTAGCTGTTTTGTGTCTGGTAGTCCACGAATTGTGATGAAATATCCAACCATTGACGGGAGATTTTCCAAGTCTTCCTAGCAGATTTGTCCGACCGAAAACCATTCTCACTCCGTGCTTATTTTGCGCAGTGTCCCTTCTCCGCGGACAACATCGCTGATTGTGTGGAACCAATTGTTCCCAATCAACCGATTCTGTGTGAATAGAGTTCGTCCGGCCTATATCGACCCACTGAACTGTCAGTTATAAAAATAATTTCAAGCGGAAAGAGACCATCATGCAAAATTTTGAGTCATTTGGACGCACAATCCATCAAGCCACCTCGACGCACTTTTTCGATGATGACTTGAACTTATGAATGATGTGGGGCAAACCCCGATGTTTTCCGGTATACACGTTTTCTTTTATAATAATATAATGATAACTTGTTCACTGCTTTTATTTATCGTACAACGATGGTACAACATTTCCGGAAGGAGATATGGCTATTCGGTGACTGCTGAAGGAGGAATTCCATTGGTGATGGCGAGTTTCGAACCCCGGATAGAAATCTTTGATAATGTGACAACTGAACCACTTCCACTTATCCTTGACAGTGAAACGGTAGTTCACTTCAGAAGCTATAATTTCGCTTTTTATGAGTGTATGCTTCTGAGAACAGATTTTATCTTCGTAGGAATGGAGAATAAGCAAGGATTGCAATTCCGCATGGTGCTTTCTCCCACAAATCAGAATCTACAGCTGACTGATCATCGATACTTATACTGAACTCAAGCAGTAACAAACCCCAAACATGAATATCGAAAACAGCTGATCAATCCTGTTGTACGAATGCTTTTTCACCTCGTCGAATACATTCGTATTCTAGCTCTAATACAAATCCTCCTATTTCAAAGTCAAAAAGAGGCAAACGGTTAATTATTATTATTAATTCATTATTTATTTATTCATTTATTTTTATTTTTTTTTTGGGGGGGGGGGGGGTAGGGTTACCAGTTGCAGCACAGATTTAAAATGGCTGAGAAAAAGGTCAAACTGTATTTCCAATTTTCTGCAGAGTATTTTGCTCATCATCGGCCTGGATGATATACTGATTTTTGTCATCAGTAATGCTTTTTATCAATTTAGTTTCAATGCCTTGCCATGATTTCATTGTGAAAATCTTCCAACACCGTCGGTAGTCTGAGGAACCTGGAGAAACGTGTGAAAGAGGAAGTAGATTGAATACACTGGCACCAGTTCATATCACTTGGAAAAATGGAAGAACAATGTACTTTTAACAACTAGCGCACCAAAATGATCTGTTTTTGAAACTCCTTGTCCTTTTTGTCATGGGTAGTAGACATCTCCAAGACAGAAGCCATAGTTCAGTGTCAGGGTACAGCACCAAGCAAGTCCAACTGCGCTCAACTTGCCTATTTAGGTCATAAACGCGATATGTGGGAATAAACAGCCTAACCAACCAAGTGAGTTGACGACCTAGCAATCAATCACGAGGTCGTGATCACATTGGATACACGGTATGCACCGTTTTATCTGACCTCTATGACAATCTTACCTAGCCGCTGTCGACGGGTTTTTGATATTCCTAGAATGACAAAGGTCTGAAATGATAGGGTGCTCGAAAAAAAGTATAGGATGCCCCTCATTTTTCCGCTTCTGTGCCCTCTAACACAACCACATCTGGTAAGAACAACCTAATGCACGGTACGATACAGTATACCCAATTTCAGAACGAAACTGTGCACGATTCACGGGGGTTACAAAAGTGTAAAACCTCCTATCCCTGTGCACTACCCCATGGAAAATTTCGCAGAACTGGACGGACTATTGTGCCGGGAAATAAGCTAATTAGTTCAGTCTGTGGATTTGGCGACTGGCAAATCCACGAGAACCGGAATCGCGTGAGTCATGTGCACTAGAGCACGTGATTCACCGTGGTTGTCTGGTTAGTTAGTTCCAGCAACCTCCATTCACTTTCGTCGCATTTATACACCTCGTAGAACTTACACCGAATTTCGTCTGCACAACGCAATACAAAGAAACTATCAAATTTCGAGAATAGCAAAGAGACCTACGTTCTGCTAAATGGGACTCAGTTTGCATCAAATCACCAGGAAATTCAGAAGATCGGGAAGTGTCGTACGACTTGTATCTGTAATGCAACGAGCGATGTGCGCCTAGAAAGCGCACGAGTCGTCCCAAAACCAGACGAAATCGAACGAACGCAGTTTAATTCGTTTAGCCTCCAATAACACATGCTTCATGACGAAGTTGAGCACCTTGATCGGTGTGTTTTGAAAGGAACTTTACGAAGAATGTCGAAAGCTGTGCGCAGTTGAAGTACAAAAAAAAAAGATGCACTACTTCCACATCCTTGCATAAATAAGAAAGTTTATTATGAACTAAAATACAGCGTAGATGAACAAGTGGGAAAATCTCTACTTTAGTGGCGAAAAATATTAGTTTGGATATATGGGGAGCTTGGAATTATTAATGGTATGATATCAGAAGATTTGAAAAATTTTCCAGTCAATAAAAGAACGACAAAAGTCCAGCAATGGTTTGTGCAGCCTTCTCAGTCAACGACCGGTGAGCTAGTTAAACTTGAGGGTATACATGATTCCGTTACGTATATTTCTACGTTGGAACAGATTTTACACCCCCTACTGACAAGCATATTATAAGGTCGTGCCGTATTACACTGTCCACTGATCATACACTACAAAATACTAGTTGTTATTCCCCGGGGATCGAGGTCACGCAGTGGCCAGCCTACAGCCCGGATCTAAGCCCGATTGAGAGCCAATGGGGCACGGTTGCTTTCCAGATTCCATAGTTTAAAAATAAAAGAGCGTACAGAAGACCACCCCTAAGTGAGAACGAGTGAATATTGACCAAGAAATAACAACGGGTCTTATAGGAAGTATGCCGAGAAGTATCGAGATTATTAAGCAGAATGATCGTTGCGCACGATTTCGAGTGGTAATTATAGAAGCCAAATTGAGAAGGGTCCTACACTTTTATCACCCTCTTTTTGTATATTCTGATTCAATCAGCTCACAATAAATTATTTTGTTGTGAAATTTTATATTCTGCATTGCGATGGGTATTCGGTCATTCTGGCCAGATAAGGTTCTGTTTGCGAAAACAAAAATCGAAATATCCAGAAAAAGGGGGTTATCTACTTTTTTGTCGCGCGGTGCGGTTGCACAAATGGGAAGTACATGGAACCGTGCGTGGTACGGAGCGCATGGACACATTTGCAGCATAGGTTACATGGTTTCCTCTTCTGGTTTTCGTCTAGTGAATGTGTGAGTTTCACAATTCTCCAGTCGTCCCTTGAAATACCCTCTCATGAGAGTAGTCCGCGAAAAGCATGCGATTCAAATGGCCGAGATCGACTGTGTGGCAAAACCACAGTATTACTGCTGTTGACCCTATTTCTGGTGATTTTTCAACCAGTATGAATCGACTCCGACGAATGCTTTGCACAAAGTAAGGTCTACGCCATGGTTGCATTCCAAGCGACACGTACATACAAATCATTCGTTTAACCTGTCACGGAAGTCCCTATTTTACTCGATCTTTTGGGCTGCATATAGAAAATTCACAGATCTATCGTTCGCATGAAGTGAATAAATGAATTCCTTCCATAAGTTGATATCTTTGATATACTAACGAAACAGGTGTAATCGACTGAGAACCGCGAATCTTAACCATATCTAACAAAACTATATGAACTGATTCGGAACCATTTTGTCTATTACGATGACCAACTAAGTTATACGATCGACGTTCTAAAATAGCTTTTAGTAACCTACGATAACCTTCCAAAATATCTGTCGGAAATCGAACTACAGTGCTCAAATTTTAGTCCCGTAAATATTCTGAAAGAGAAGTCTAGGTATCAGCAACTGTGTAACAAAATGTCCGACTTCGGACCATTTCAGTTAAGTTCATTCAACCACCAACCTCACCCTTCTGTGCTCTGGTTTCGGTTGCTACCTTCCAGCACGGTCCAGTAAAGGACAGAAAAAATAGAAGCATCAAGTGAAAAAGAGCCGAAAGCAAAGTAAGAAGCAGGAATCGTGAAGATAAAGAAGGAGTTCGAATGCAACTATACTACTGGTCACAACACAGCCATATCATTTTATGTCTTCAACCATTTTGTAGGCGGATCGCGTGGACCCAAACCTGGAAGTCTCACACGTCCTACTTGACAAAGTCCACTATTCAAGGTTTCCACACCTATCTGCCATATCATGGACTGACCACCTCGACTTGATTTACAACCAGTGCCTGCTTCGAAGAACAGCGCCCACTGAGGAAGTCTGTCGGTGGGCATGCGTAAAACAATACAGAACATGATTCAAGGCAGTGAGTAATAGACTAGAAAGAAGTACTGCATTCGTCTTCACTAATCTGTTGTGCTTTGGACCATGACCAGATACCAGAGAGATCGATGGTTACCAGTCCGGATACTCGAACATAATAACGCATAGTTTTGTTTTCGTGACACACTTCTAGTTGCTTCTTGTTTTAATCGGAACAGCGGAAGTTCACTACGCCCACCGCACAACTGGCTTTGATTTCGAGTCATGCTTTATTGTCTCCAGATAACGGTAATTCTCGTCTCTCGGGCACCAACCGGGAAGTCGGAAAACACGGACTGAGAATGGTGCCAATGTCAGCTACTTCATAACTTTGCTTTACAGAATGGTTCAATTAGAGTCTATTCTCCTCATTTTGCCCAGAGCATATAAATAGAAAACGAAAGTTAATTCATGGCCAGTCGCCACCGAAACAAGTCCAAGACACCGGACAAAGTGCGGAAGGGTTATTTTGATACGAAGGGGACTATTTCCATTTAACATACAACGACGAATTTGCCTTGAGGCCCTCGAAATGTGAGTCGTGACTAAAGTATTATTGATACAACGATTCATCAGTCTTAATTATTAGAAACCAAAATAGGCTGCAGACGGATTTATTATGCAACAGTATCGCTAGAATCCACGGAAGCGCCTCTGCATGGAAGGTTTATTCTCTTTAATTATGTGGGGAGGAGGAGGACGAAAAAGGACTTCTTTCAAAAATTAACTATTTCTCGGTTCTTGCTGCAAACCCGGTACTGGTTATGCTTCATGCTCTCTTCAACTCTTTCTATCTAGGCGAAGAATTCGTTTTCATCTTGTCACCACCCGATTTTGTTTGGTCAAGGGCAACAACCGAATCTAACTGCCATGTTTTATTATGCATTAAATCCAGATCGATGTTGATTTGCGCATCCTTGAATATTCACGTCAGACTGGCCGTACCACGATAGCTCAGCTGGTAGAGCATCAACCCGGTGAGTGAAATGTAGCCAATTTGATTTCGGCTCGCGGCTTTGGACTTGGTTTTCCACCGATATAAACTAAACGGCTTTGACTGATATGTTCGCCTGTGAGCGGCTGAGCGCTACCCCGATTAACGGTGTCAGAAACTGTAACTCCCATACATGATAGCAACATTGCAGTTGAATAACAAATATCAACTTTGTTATTTACCACGCGAGTAGGTCACTTTTCCATATCTAACAGCCCATTTTGTCTCTTATCTTACCATGGGGATCAAGAAAATCACGGATTCGACTTCGAGTACGTGGACAAAGTGGCAATCTCATATTACACAACACAATCCCTGTTAGCAGAGATCTGACAGACTACGACATAAATCTTCTAAACGAGGGCCTGGGCAGGTTGCGAGCTTTTCTGAACAGCTTGAACTGTGTAGCCATGTTCGATATGCGTTTCACATCTTCGAAGTACAAGATATTGTTGCAGAAGTGGGACGGTTCAAAACCAAGCTTTTTGATATCGACGGAGACTATGAACTAAGTGGATAAGTTGTTATCCGGACAGCCGCATTTCACCTGGAGATAGGATATCGGATGAAGTGTCACTGAAGATACAGAAGACGTGTTTAGCCTTTAGCAAACCACCACTTATGGCGTCGACGTACGCTGAAGCAGTTAGGACGGTTAGTCTTTAGGGGTCAGAAACATGACCACTTCGGATCGAAAATACACGAACAGTATCGGTATTTGTGCACGGTTCTCTTCGTAGCATTACTCTGATCTGATAGGAATACCATATCAGTAATGCCCAGGTTAGAAGCGGAGTATTAGATACGCGAAACAGGCGATGAAACTGAACACTTAATCTCACCCAGTTTGGTGGTTGGGACGTTTTACATACTTACCGGGATAGGATTCCCTGGCGCGCAACGCTTACTGAGGCTGGTAGTGGTTAGATGATTTAGGGTTGTCAGTCTATGGCATGGAAGAGCGGTATAAACCAACCAGTGGACTTTTCCATACAAGGCGTGGCAGGTTTTCTGGACAGGATTCAAGAGATATACCAACTCAGGGGTCAGATACATTGTATGACATTTCTAGGTGTCACGACCAGTGATGTTCTTTATTCGCAAACTTACTTTATAGACTTGATACCACTACTTGTACTCCTCGTCCTAACCTTTTCACACCTGAAGTTTTTTAACTTCAGTTGAGGTTCCCGATGAGGTAGTAATCAGAAACATCTCACCCAGCGCCTGGTTAATCGAACTGAACTAGAAGTGCTCAGAACCCTATTCTTCAAGCCCCCAGAATGGGCTAAGTGCTACTAACTTTGCTAGTTCGAGTGGAAATGAAAGGCTGGCGACAGGATTCATTAGCTCGACAATCTCATTGACCGAACCCAGGAAGCCTTATATTCCCTATACCGGTGCGAGAACAAATCAAGTTGGCCATACCATCTATGAGGAATGGAAATACTATCAGGTTGCCGGACTGTGTATCTTTCTCAAATTCCAGATAATTAAACTTGGTGAGTTGAGCCAACAAAGAACTGACTGGTTTGGAGCCATGGATCATCTTTCCAGTTAGACGAATTTGTGATCTCACTGAATGGATGTGAAACATGCCGGTGGATTTTTCCTTATCTATAAGATTCAAGCTCCTCCTGTCAATAATACATTATATATATATATATATATATATATATATATATATATATATATATATATATATATATATATATATATATATATATATATATATATATATATATATATATATACGTGCCTGATTTGGGGCTGCGTGCCAAACAGAACATGGTACAATCAGGGAGGAATGAGTAGTATGAAGTCACAGTGAAGGAGAAACAAAGCTAGAAATCGAAATCGTTTCTTTTCTTTTGTTTTGACGCGTGCACATTTTGCGTATTTTTTGTTTTTTTGATGACTACAACAGAAACGAACACACTCCCGCCACTGATTTCGGTTTCGAGCCATGTCCAGTAATGAGACAAGCCAGCGTTCCTCGTCATCTCAACCGAGATGGCCCTACACGTGGCAGACATTGTCAGTTTCCTCATCCCTCTGTGCCACTTCATCGCTTGTCCTCTACGCTGTTTCTTCCAATCAGGCCCAGGGAGCGCGAACAATGCGCGAAGCGGCAGGCACCGTTAATACGTGTTCTAGCCAGTGGAGACGCTGTTGCAATAAGGTTTTCTCTAGGGAGGAGTCGGCTGTACCAAACACGCCTGAGCACTTGATCATTGCTGATGCGTCGCTCCCACCAAACACGAGCAATGCTGTCAGGTGTGATTGCATCTCCGGCTTGAACAAACCATCCTGTATAGCTCTTTGGGTCGTAGAGGAGCGCAAGCCATCACACCATGTCAAGGTGCAGCCTCATCGTGATGGAATGCTACGTAAGTAGCGGGTATCAAACACAGCCAGGCGGCGGATATCTTGAACTCAGAGGAGCCATGTTTCACAACCATACACCAGCACGGGGCGTACGGTGGCAACCTACACTCTGCCTTTCAAGGAAAAACTGAAGTCGCGTCGGCGCCAGAGATGCCTGAGGCTTGAGAAAGCTAGTTTGGCCTTTGAAATACGCCATTATCAGTTATACAAATGCCTAGGTAGACAAAACTTTCTGTAATCTCGTCTTTCGTTGTCCAAGTAAAGCGCGGGTTCATGCTCTCGCCAATCCAGGAGCAGTACCTTACATTTTAACGGGGCGAAGTACATTCCGTATCGAGCTATTTCAGTTATCATGCGATTCAGTAGAAGTAGAGCAGCTGAGATGTTAGAAGCGAGCAGGACGATGTCGTCGGCGTATTTTAGATCAGTAATCCTGTGCCCTGGGAGGAGTTCGACACAACCACCTACGAGCCTTTCGACCGAATTCTTAAGGGCACCGTCGATTGAAGCGACGAAATAGGACACCCCTGTCGTACTCCACCGAAAACAACAAAGGTGGGCGGAAGCTTGCCGTAAGCTCTTACGCGTCCTGAAGCTTTGCGGTAGAGGGGTTTGATGATTGACGCATACTTTTCAGGAACGCCATTTTACAACAGGTATTTCCGCAGAGCAGTCCTGCCGACCGAATCAAAAACTGCTCTGATATCCAGGAATACGGCGATGGTCGGTCTTTGGTAAGTGTGTCGATGCTCCAACAGCTGACGGAGGGTGAATATCTGATCAATGCAGCCTCAGCCAGGTCAAAACCCCATTCGCTCCTCACGGATTTGCTCTTCCCTGCGTGATGACAGTCCACGAAGAACAACAGACGCCACAATCTCCGACGCAACCTGAACTAAGTTGATTTCTTTATGACCACCACAGATATTTCGGGGTCCTTTCTTGAAGACAGGGCTTACGACCGATCCCATCCAATGCATAGGAACTTCCTCCTCCTACTATACTTGAGAGAACACATGCGTTAGTTCTCTCGCCATATCTAACCTGCTCCTTTGAATGCAGCTGGTGGTAGGCTGTCTGGGCCTGGAGCCTTGTGGCATTTGAGGAGTGCACTAAAATTTCAGCTTTGCTGGGCGGATTTAAGGACACGGACCACTGGGCACAGAATTCATCAAGAGGTATGGCATTTTGCACAGGAGACCAGTTGAATTGCAAATTGAAGTGTTCAGCCCATCTTCCTAGGCGTCGATAAACATTATGAATAGGCGTTCTGTCGGCTTCGCAGATTGTCCCACTCACATCTAGTGGCTTATTACCGGTGACTCGAATGAGAACAGCTTGTGGGAATTCACCATGGCGGCAGCACGTTCCATCTTTGATGCGCGTTTTGCGGCCCCTACGATTACTCGCGTTAAGTGAATGCTGCATTACGAGACGTGCTTTGCTATACTCACTTCCAGCTGAGATCGACTGGCGTACGTCTAGAAGGCGCAGAGATTCAGCAGAAACCCAGGGTCTTACGGCACGACGAGAAAAGCCGAAACCCACTAAGCCAGCAGAATACAAAGCATTCCTGATAAGCGACCAGTACTGGTTTATGTTATCACGTAGGGCTATAGCTAGTTTTCCAACTAGCGCGTTTTGGAAGACGGATAAGCGAGATAGGTCGGAAAGCCGTTGCAGCATACGTTTGGAGCGTCAAACGAAGCACACGGACAACTTACTGCGCACTAATGCGTAATCAGGATCAAGAGGGATGCTCTGGTATGAGCGACAGTCTTGTATGCAACCCCGTCATTTGTGGCTGATAGCGATGTGATCGATCTGGGTCACGATATTGGCCCAGCTTACGTTATGCAAGATGTCGCGGATTTTTCGGTAAAAGTCATCTTTAATTGCATTCGGGATGTATTCGGTGGGTGCATACGCCGAAAGGAAAACCATTGCGTCAATCAGAACGGCGACACCAATAAAAGTCGTTCACACATACACGTTACTATTTCTATCTAATGCAGTACGTTTGCGATCGGTAAACAAAGAACCTGAGTGTTTGCCCCTTGTCGTACCAAGGGTCTCTAATATGTCAAACTTTGTTGGAATACCTCTGAATCACCATCCAATCAACTCACGTCAACCAAGGTTGCGCTGAAAATCAATCAAATTGCAAAACAGTATGGAAATGGGGACATAAACCACTGAATCCAAGTAGACAATACCTTCTGATTGACTTCTGACAAGATTTTCAGTTGGATACCGGCAAAAAGCTAACAACGAGATTCTATCGACCAATCAGATTAACAGATCAGCAGGGACTCAACACTCAAAAAGAACCCACAGACCAGTGTTCACGAAAACCGTTACGAAATCGGACACAAGTGCAGTTTATTTTCAATTTGAAGATCTACGACAGCGTTGATCGGTTGGCCAATAACAGAGGGTACGAAGGAACGGAAAACGAAAATAACGTCAGAAATAACAAACCGATCAAAAGCACACTGAGTAAGCGTGCATATGCAATTAAATTTAACGATATATGATAAGGAATGTCTACAGCAAGAAGGATGTGACTGTGACTGAAAAATGCTTGGAAACAGAAAATAAAGTTGGAAAACGTAAAGACAGACGGATTTCAACCAACAAAGCCACCATTGACCTGACTATATTGTCGATGGGATTATCGAATCCTTGAACTGGATGACTCCATTGTCTCAGACGGGTTTGAAGGTCGCAGCAAATTCTTTGCCTCGCTTGATGTTCTTCTTTAATTCGGGGATGACAATCTTCAGCAGTTCAATCTCATATTCGTTCAGTTTACCGATGCCCATGTTCCGTTCTACACCGTTTGGCTGAAAGTGGAGTAACATATAGTCAATTGAATGGAATCTCGACACTAACGGAAAATATTCATTCAGTGTTCGGAGGTCCTACCGGTAAAAATAAATTTTTAACAGTGGTAATTCTGGAACTGACTTTCTAGAACGCAGTTTTTTTTATTACATGTTTTAACATGAGCACAATGGAAGGGGCATATCCCATGGCCACAAAGGCCCGCTGCACTGTTAGGGAGTGGAGAACCATATGAGGTCCCAGTGGATCGGGTGTGGTAGCGAGCCGAAAGACGGAGGATCACTGTCTACCACCAAAAGGGATGATGTTTCGCACTACTATGACGTAGAAAAACTGACCACCAGCAGCACAACTACAGCATTATCTAGAAAATCACCAAAACTTTAGTTTTTCCCTACATGACTGGGAAACGATACCCAAAAAGTAAAGTGGAGCTAGGATTTTGAAAATCACTTTCAATTATTTCATCCACGATGTCCAACTAGCTCTTAGTATCAGAAATAAAGTAAGCGATCGACAAAACGGAAATATATATGTCACCAAAGTGTGCAGCAATGAACTGTCCGAATATAAGCTACGACGAAATCAGTTAGTTCAAGTTTCAGTCAGTCTATTCTGCCTTGAAACAGTAAACATACAACCACAGGGCTTCCGCTTAGTGAGGATAATTACACACAGAGTCAGGCTCTTACACTGACTGATAAGAATGACGTTATGTAGGACTGAACGCTTTGCTCATAACAGACGACAGATCACACGAAAGCTTAAGTGTGGTACACTGAAAATAACATCGGTCAAATAGAAAATTGACTTACGCCTAGGGTGATGGGTGTGGCAAAGAATTCACATTCCGACACGTCGGACTGGACGAAGGCACACTCGACGACCCCAGCACGCCCAGTCATGGCTTCCATTAGTGAGGTTGCAAAACGAACACCAGAATAAGCCATACTGAGTGTCGCAGAACCCTGGGATGCAAGATATTCGATACTAGATTTATGCCCAATAGAACAAAGACAGACACAAAATCCAAATGCACAATGAACTGTGATTTATCTGCGTTCAAATGCAATGCCAATATATTTTTATGCATTACGTTTGATCAATAATGACACTTAAATAATAGAACAAAAATTACATGGCAAAATTCTCTCACTAGGGAACAGTTAACGCAACCAGAACAGAAGTCTTGAACATGGGCAACAAATGAATTTGAACCGAACACAGCCCAGGAGATAACTAGCAGAAACGATGAGTTTGTATTAACGAAATGGCAACACCATCGCGAAAAACTGACTTACTGCGCCCGCCTTGGCCTCAACGACTTCGGTACCAGCGTTCTGAATTCGAGTGGTCAACTTCTCGCGCTCATTCTGCCGATGGAAAGGAAAAGTACCAGATGTGCGCGTGTAACACCCAAGAGCTATTGAGCTAACTACACAAGTACTAACAGTTTTTCGGGTGAGTCCATTTTCAGTTCGACAGACGAAAAAACACTCACCTACTTAATCCAGATGGTAATACCTCTTTTCACGATATGTAAGTGACGAATCATATGGAGAACTAAGAGCAAGAAACAGGGTTCGTGTGCAGCGTTCCTGTAATATAAAATCGCGCCAAATATAACCCAGAGTGAATTGATTGTCTGACGAAATGATACAGTAGTTTTGTAATATAACTGACCGCTAACGTTTTTTCTGTTACGGTTGTTGAAGTCACTCTTCGGTACAATTTTGCATGAAATGAATTCTGAACAGAGAAACTGTGCAGTGAATCCCAATGTTGGAGTGCCGAGCTGCAGAAATTGCTTACCTGCGGGAACGAAACTTGAGGCGAACACTGTGAAATGACCGGCAAGATTGTTACACCAGAATGGCCTCCAATGACCGGACAAGAAACCTTTCGTACATCTAATTTCTAAAGTAAAAACGAAAGGAAAAGAACGCGACTCGTAGAGCCAGTCTAGCAGAAATCACATAATAATGCTTACAATACACAAATGATACTTACCCATCGACCTCGCCGATCATTGACCACTACTGACCTTTGAACGTGATGTTTTCACACGGAAAACAAACGTGACTCTTTACCTATCTGGTAGGAACAAATGGGACCAAGCCGTCTTTAAAATGAGACCAGTAAAGTCCGATCAGCCAGTCTTTTGAGTACAATGCCTGACCTACGGTGAAGGCAAATGATCAACAGGCTACAAACAGCGATTCACACAGTCGCATTACCAATCAGAGGGTGATACGTTTTCGCCAGGAGAGCTATGCAGGGTAAATTCATTAAGCCGGAGATGCAATCATGCCTGACAGGTTGGTGGGTAAAGGCCAGACAAAGTCCAGTCTCAGAGCTAGTTGCTCGGCAACGTCTGGTTCTAAACACTATGCCCCTGGAGAGGACACTCCAGCGAATAAACACGGAGAGGAACAGTTTATCGGTCTAAAAACTTCCACTAGATAGAAGTAAGAATTGGAGTATCTGGGTTTTTTTCGACGGTGGCAGAAGTCGTCGCACTTTATTAGGCAGCTTTTGTTCGCCTAAGCAAGGCACACCCCGGCCCAAAGGATGCTGCCAACCTCGGCCATTCGTGGCGTCTGTGTGACATTCGATTGTCTGTTAGGAGTCCAGTGCACAAGGCGGCGGTTAGGTCCGTTCTTTCATATGGTTCGCAAACATGGGCGTTAACAGTAGATAGACGAAAACTGTCAGTATTTGAGCGTCGATGGCTCCGGAACATTGTCCGAATATGGTGAAAACACTGTATTAGCAATGCTGAGGGTAGACGTAAGGCACTGGGAGCTACAGGTCAGTCTGTGGATCAAGTACCGAATTTAAACAGATTAAGGGGGGTGGGTCATGTGTTACGAACGCCCACTGATAGACTTCCTTAATGGGCGATATTCTCAGAGGCTGGTAATGGTTGTAAATTAGGTCCAGGTGGTCAGTCCATGATAAGGCAAAAAGGTGTGAAAACTTTGGCTAGCGGACTTGGTCTAGTATGACGTATGAGTTTTCGGGGTTGGGGTCCACGCGATCCGCCTACAGAATGGTTGAAGACATAAAATGATATGGCTGTGTTGTGACCAGTAGTATAGTTGCATTCGAACTCCTCTATCTTCGCGATTCCTGCTTCTTACTTTGCTTTCGGCTCTTTTTCACTTGATGCTTCTATTTTTTCTGTCCTTTACTGGACCATGCTGGAAGGTAGCAACCGAAACCAGAGCACAGAAGGGTGAGGTTGGTGGTTGCATAAACGGAACTGGAACTGCATCATTCATTACTGTTCATCGAAAATGGCGGAAAAGGAAATCTACGAACAGAGTTTTCATTTGTCGTTCATACGAGAAATATGAAACAATATGAAACAGAAATGTCACTGTGTTCAACTTGCTTTGGCATCTGCAATAAAAGTGTTGGATCGGACAACGTCCAGTGTTGTCACGCCAAACAGTCTGTGTGGGTCGTAAACGCCGTTCTTCTTTAGCATTTCTGCAGCAATTGGAACTGTGCAGTTCACCGGATTCGTGATGATGCAGATCATTGCCTTCGGGCAGTGCAGTGCGCATGCATGAGTAAGCTGCGCCACAATGGAGGCATTCGTGTTAAAGAGATCATCCCGGGTCATTCCTAAAAAATAAAGACCAAACTATCATCTCGCACAAGACAGCAGAGTAAAACTCAAATGCTCAGCAACCCCTTCGAGTAAAACCGGAACTTATCAGTGCTTGGCGGTCTCTTTAGCTTCACACTGGCAAACAGCAAAGTGGGACACGCACTCACCCGACAGGTCTAAGTAATGCGCACATGCTGAATAAAAACAAATACCGTATAACAATGAATTCATCCGGACTTAGGGTTCGAATACCAGTGGCAAACAGAAAGGGTAAGAATCTGCGCATGATAGGCGCGACCTAGTTGAGTTGATCAATAAAAAGGATCGTACACCGCAACAATGTCTACAGTTGCAGAAAGCTCTCGTGAATAATGGTTTGGATCGTACGAAAAAGTCGTTTGTCATTGTCTGGCGATGCGTCTCGTCACTCCAGATTAGAACATTTAGCAGCAATAGAGAGAGTAGACGTTTCCAAACCTTCACTATACTCAACCGCCGTGAATGCGATCGAAATGATACGGTCAGGGCTGAAATCAGAAAACAGCATACACAGAAAACTGACAAAGATCCTGAAGGGTGCATGAGTTAAAAGGAATGAAGAATGAATCCGCTAGGAGGAAATCGCCATGCCTGCTGCTTTGATGCAACACAGCACCTCCGAGTTTATCAGGCTGAAGCTAAGCAAATTACTGATTTATAATAAACCTTGAATTCCGAAATCTGGTGACGGTTTTACCATTGGGACATATTAGAGGGGACGAAAATCTTCGTGTTAATTACAAAAAATCCTCCTCGAATTTTTGCTGTTTATCAAATCGCCGTCGCGAGCTAGGTGCCTAAGTATTTCTATACATCTGATGAAAGGAACGAAGTATAATTAAGTAACCAGGATGTAGTTTCTTTTGGTATCGGGGGTAAAACAATAGTAAAACGTTGTAATGGCTGTGTCGCTAATCCATTCATCAGTGAGATATCAAGGCACGTCTGCTGCGTACATTCAGTTAAGTTCATTCAACCACCAACCTCACCCTTCTGTGCTCTGGTTTCGGTTGCTACCTTCCAGCATGGTCCAGTAAAGGACAGAAAAAATAGAAGCATCAAGTGAAAAAGAGCCGAAAGCAAAGTAAGAAGCAGGAATCGCGAAGATAGAGGAGTTCGAATGCAACTATACTACTGGTCACAACACAGCCATATCATTTTATGTCTTCAACCATTCTGTAGGCGGATCGCGTGGACCCCAACCCCGAAAACTCATACGTCATACTAGACCAAGTCCGCTAGCCAAAGTTTTCACACCTTTTTGCCTTATCATGGACTGACCACCTGGACCTAATTTACAACCATTACCAGCCTCTGAGAATATCGCCCACCGAGGAAGTCTATCGGTGGTCATGCGTGGGCATGCATCCCAACCATCTGAACCTTGAGATTCAGTACTTGTTGCAGTGCCTGACCGCTGGTTCACAACACACCGCCCCTTGCCTCGGCATTGTTGATAGTGTTTCTATCATGTTCGGACAATGCTACGGAGATATCGCTGCTCAAGCGCCGACAATCTTCACGTATTTTCCATCCATAACGCCCATGTTTGTGAGCTGTACAATAGAACCGATCTGACCGCCGCAGTGTAGACTCGACCCTTGACACCTCGGTGCCACAGATGATTAAACTGGCAAAAGCCAATCACGTCTCCTGTATACGCGATGACACTTCATCCAATGTTTGGCGAGATGTAATTGCCCAGGTTAAAAACGTATCCACTTCAGCTAGAGCTTCTTCTGCTAATACAAAATCTGATGATAACCCAGTCCTGCATCTGTATTTTTCGTTTTGACGGTGTAAAGCGGATCCAAAACATCGCGGCACTGCTGTATAGGCTACCTAAGAAAATTTGCAGCTCATCTGGGTTTTCACTTAAAAGAACAATATCGTCAGTGCATTCCAAGTCAAACAGTTTACTGCCTGAGCAAAGATCGACGGCGCTATTTTCACACGAGGAAAGGGCCACCTCAAGAATCAATTCAATTACAAAATTGAAGCGGAAGGGCAAAAGAGGGCAACCCTGATAATCATCACTTTCCGTGGTGCACTTGAGGGAAAATTCGCCTCAAGCACGAATTCGGCTTCGCCTGTTCACGTATAAGGATTGAAAAGAAGAAATAAATTCGTTTGACAGCGCTAGAAAACTGTGCGGTCGACTGAGTTGAACTCCACTTCCAAACCGGGTAAGGCAGAGATTGTGGACCTACGGAAGATGTACCAGTGCTCTACGATTTGTCGAAGCGTAAGGTTGTGGTCGATACAACTTCGAACGGGACTAGAGCCAGCTTTATTCATTCTATTGTCTGTTAAGGGGTAGAGTGTATAATGCAGCGGTTAGGTCCGTTCTTTTATACGGTTCAGAAATATGGCCGTTGAGGGTAGAAGGTAGGCGAAGACTGTCGGTGTTCGATGATTATTCTAAGTCCAAAGTTGTGAAGATGCAGCAGGACGCCATGTCAGTCTGTGCCGCTTTTTATGGCAGAAGTTCGTACTTGCCAGAAACAATCTGTTGTCAGAACACAGCTGAATGAGACGTTGGCAGTTATCGGTACGATCGGTTGGGATAGCGAATGGCTTTAGGAATCTCCCAGATGGCCAACTTGGGCGTCAAAACCCCCAGCAAGTACCACCACGCCTGCTGGACGCACGCTTCGAAGCAGCTGAGATAAATCCTGATAGAATTCATCTTTGATTTGAGGAACTGCAGTTAGTGGGTGCATAAACATGCACGAGGAACAAACATCGACGGTTCAGTTTGTTGCTGCTCCAACCGAACTCCAAACAAATGACTGATGACTAAGATCTAGTCTAGCGATGCACGCTTAGCTTTCATGCTCAAAACAATCCCAAAGTCGGCCTGACCACGAGCACTAGAAACCGGATCACCCGACAGACGAAGAGTAAATCGAAAGGCTGAGGTTGTATCTGGGGTGCGAAGCGTGATCACAGAAGTGGAGTCTTGTATGTGTTTCGGAGACACAGCATTTATCTCTTGGAAGTCTCGAGAGTTCTAGCGAGAACAGTTTGCTGCTCTATCTGACATAGTGTGCGGACGTTGAAGGCAGCCGAGTATAGTGAATATGTAGGCCAGCTCCATGCACCCTATGGGAGCAAGTGGGACGTGCATGGAGCATCCTTTGGGCCGGGGTGTGCCTTGCTTAGGCGAACAAAAGCTGCCTAATAAAGTGCGACGACTTCTGCCACCGTCGAAAAAAACCCAGATACTCCAATTCTTACTTCTATCTAGTGGAAGTTTTTAGACCGATAAACTGTTCTTCTCCGTGTTTATTCGCTGGAGTGTCCTCTCCAGGGGCATGGTGTTTAGAACCAAATGTTGCCGCGCAACTGGCTCTGAGATTGGACTTTGTCTGGCCTCTACCCACCAACCTGTCAGGCATGATTGCATCTCCGGCTTAATGAATTTACCCTGCATAGCTCTTTGGGTCATGGAAGCACACAAGCCATCACAGAATGCCAAGACGCAGTCTCGTGATGGACCATTAGGGATAAGCGAAAACTTGACCGAGACATGAAAAAGAGAATCACAAACTCGCAATAGGCCGTGGTTACGAGCCGGACAGCAGCGAATTACCACCAGTGACTGCAGTTCTCCTGATGTGGACGACGAATTCTACTGAGATTTGTCTCAACTGCTTTAAAAGGTCTGTTTGGCGACGCTGTGTTCATCTCTGGCAACTTAAATATCAAAGTTAGCTGTTTTCCGGGAGAATCTCAGGAACACAGAAGACTCAATTGCTATTCGAACCCGCAGAACTTATAACACTCATCGTCTGGCTCAGTTGTGTTCCCACTAGATTGCTTCTGAGAAGTCACACGGACTCAACTGGCTGCCTTTTACGTCTTCATGGTGTTGCATTCAGGTTGAGTAAATTATCACTGCTGGTATGGATTAGATCACCATTCATTCCGGTACACCCTTGTGGTAAGTGTCCAATGCTGTTCACATTTCTTCTGTGGTCACCCCAACAGCAACCGTCTGATAAGGCTGGTTCTGTGAAGTAACTGGCTAACTGATTTTCAGGTAGAGAATTTTTTCAGCACACGCTCACACATGAGTGCAGTAGAGGTGGTAGACCCCATAGCCCTTGGAGTGGAGAACCATATAAGGTTTCGATAGGTCAGGTACGGTAGTGAGTCGGGCAACACGGTGGATTACGGTCTGCCACCAACGCCGGTGGCGGAATTCAGGCTTATGACATACAACGTGGTAGTTGAGCACTCTAAGCCACTTGACCAGCACCGGTCAGACGCCTAGGATCCAAAGAAACACTAAAAACTAATGTTTTACACACTGCCGTCTTCTCCTATCCGAGAGCGAAACTCGACTCTGTCGACTGCACAGTTCTTCATCACTCTTTGAAAAGCCGGAAGCGGGATGTTTCGCCCGAGCCCATCACAAGAAGTGATATTTGACAGAGTTGCTCTCCAAGCTTCCTTAGACTGAGATTCTCGCAGGAGAATAGCGGCATTGGTGTCTGTTCAGGCAGCAAACTGTCTGGTCGACAATATGGAGGTTCTGCTTTGCTCCAAGATGTGGATTCAACTAAGTAACTAACATATTGTTCATCGCTTTTTTGTTTTCTTTTTTTAGTTCGCATACATGTACTGTACGTTGAATGAAACCTGAATTGTGGATCTCTTTCGTTCTCCGTTTACCCCCGAATATGGCTGTAGATTACGCACTTGACAATTTATTCAACATACAAACCACTGTCGTAGAACGCATACTTTGGAACGATTCGACGCAGAACCAAGTGCATAATATGTCGCCAAGCAGAGGAGCCATTACGACCTAACATTCTGCAGTCTTCTCAAGGCGGTTGAATCAGTGAACCCTGACAAGCTGGATCTGCTAATATCGCACGCTTTCCCCACGGTGTATGGACACATCGTAGACTGCGACAAATTATGACAAGGCCATTAAGGTAATCATTGGTCTTTACGTTCGCCCGAAAAATGAGATCTTCGCTCGTCTTATTCTTGCAACTGCGAAGAATGGACAGTCTCCAGATTAGTGTGCACAGAAGTTGAATTTATGGCGAGAGACTGCAACTTCCCGTTAGCGACGGCTGCAGAAAGCCGCGACTATGCTCTTTGTGATGATTTCATCATCAATATCCAGTCGAACCATATCAAATAACGTCTTCTGCAAACGGTCCTTTGAATTTCCAGATGGCTTTCAAGCGGGCCAAGAAGCTGGAAATGGCCAAACAAGTCTTTGTTTTATCACAATGCTCCGGTTTTATCGTACTCTGCGGCAGCTAATGTCATTCCGACCCACGCAGTTACGACGAGACATGCTTCTGATACCGCTATTGCGGCGACGCTCAACCAAAATGGCCGTCCGGTTTGTTTCTTCTCCAAGATGCTGAATTCGAGTAAACGAAGTCATTCGGTGGTTGAAAAAGAGGCTTATGCCGTGGTAGAAGCGATCCGAAAGAGGAGACATATGTTACTGGGTAACCACTTTGAACTCATCACCGACCAACGATCTGCCTCCCTCATATTTGGAAACCAACTACGCGGCAGGGCCAAGAATGACAAAATATTACGTTGGAAGATGAAATTATCGCCACACAATTTTGATGTCTACAGACTAGAGAAAAAAAATTCAGCCACAGATGCCCTTAGCAGATCTTGCTGGGGAGTTATTTTTTCTGAGGTCGATCTAAAGCAACCGCATATGTTGTCATCCAAGAATCACACGTATGGCTCATTTTGTCCGACCTCGAAATTTGTTTTTTTTTTCTTGAGGATGTACGAAAAATGACTGCCTGAGACCTGCTCGGAAATAAAGCCGAATTTACAGCGTATCACCACCAGCCAATCGGTCAAAGCGATACAGCCGCTCGAAAGGCTATTCGTCGACTTTGAAGGTCTATTCTCATCGTCGGCCCGTAACCGATATTTACTGACAGTTATTGACGAATACCCTAGACTTCCATTCGGTTTCGCGTGCCCAGACTTGAGCAGTCAAACCGGAAATAAATGACTGTCAGCTGTACTCCAGTTTCGGAGCTCCGGGGTACATTCATTCAGATCGAGGCTCGTCCTTTATGTCCGTCGAAATGAAACGTTTCTTTTTTGAAAGAGGAGTCGCCTTAAGTCGTACTACACCGAATAACTCAGAAGGAAACGGTCAAGTAAAGCGTCTGAATGGAACTGTCTGTAAGACTTTTACGCGATTTGAAATAGAAGAAATTCCCCATCGAGATCTTGGAATTTGTTTTCCTCGATGCCTTGTATTCGATTCGTTGGTTATTATGCACTGCGACCAACGTCACACCCCGGAAGTCCATTATAGGTATTACTCTCCCTACCTGGCTGTCGATACCTGGGGCAGCTCTCCTAGAAATAACCACAGAATGACAAAGTACGACACTGTTGAAGAGGCAGAACCCTCACATTGTAATCCGCACTCTGCCCACGTTCGATTTCACGATGGAAAATAAGACCCCGTTCCGATCTGCCAACTGGCTCCTAAGTCAACTGACAATTATAATGAAAACATGACACAGACTGTTACCACCAACAATCAAATCGAACAATTTTGATACACGTGACGACTAGCCTACCCCCAATCACCGCTCTGACATAAACGGCAAAGACCACAATCTCGACACACTCATGAGACAGCAGAATCGTGTTCACCATTATTGTCTAGGAAACCGAGTTTAACAAAATGTTACAGTTGTTATTCTTTTTGTTACACATCGCACACCCCAACATGAAGCTGAAAACCACAGCGGGGGAGAACGACATTGTTCGTCGTTTCTTTTGTGCAGCTTTATTTCCACCCTATTCAGCTCTCATACATGTCTTGCATGTTGGATAAAGCTTGAATTACGGATCTCTTTCGTTCTCCGTTTACTCCCGAATATGGCTATAGATTACGAATGTAGCAATAAAAAGTTTTCCTCAACCGTCTACGCAACAGCGCGGTGAAGTGTTTTGCACTCCCAAAGTGTAAAACAGAGCTGTATACCTATATCGGCCCCACAGCAAACTACTACTACACAGGCAATCATCTAGGTGATCTGACAGTGAATGGAGTATCATTGAGTATACGGAATGCACAGCTTTTGTTACGCACGGCTTCTTTTACACGGCTTGGAAACATGCTCGTTTCGGAAGATGCGAGATTATTGTTTTTGAAGCACTGACGCATTTTCAGCTCAGTTGGAACAATAGAAAGTGCGAGACCAGGCGCGTGGTTTTAGGAAGTAGGAGCCAGTCCTTGGAGCAAACGTTTAGACTAAGCAGGTTACGATGGTTTGGATAGACAAACTGTGAGTATGCGCTGATCTCCGAAGAGGACTGTGTTCGGGAGTGGGTAAAAGTGGTCAGTTCATAACTTGAAAGAGGTATGAAAGCCTCCGCTAGTGAGCCTTGTCAAGTTGGAAGGGCAAGGCTTTCAGTCGAGTTCACTAAGATCGGCCTGTCGGATATTTGAAGGCAACTTGTGGCATGTCTAGGTGCCGCGGTCGGTGGCGTACATGTATCCAAGATCTTTCGTCGTGTGCACGATTTTGATTCTTGTTTTCTTCTCTCGTTATGTTTCTACTCGTTTCACTCTCGACTGGACGATGCTGCGGGGTACTAACCAAAACCAAAGCACGGAAGTGAGGTTCGTGACTTAAAGCGTAATGACATCCAATCTTGCTTATTTGTTAACCACAAACACACATCACGGTTTACCCGAAACCGCGCCGCCAAGCGCAGTGGCTACTTGACCGTTGCCCATGCACGCTACACGCACACCTTTTCAATATAAAGTAACCACTCTCTCCCTACCTGTAGTGATCTCCTTCTCATGGGTTGTGGGGAACATTGTCCTGGTGATCGTGGTGGTGTATTGCAGAGTACCGTTGTAACGGACGGGTGGTCCATGCGTAGTGGGAAGGACTAGAGAACGCGCGTGACAAGTTAACAGCTTGGTAAGGTTCAACCAATATTACAAAAGGTTCCCGTGCACGCGATAGGTGCCGAACCAGCTGTGGTCATTAATATAGTGCTTATTTTGGTCTCCGTTGCCATTTCGCTGCGCGATACACTTGAAAGCAATAAAAACCAATGTGTGGAAAAGCTTTGATGTGCTGAGCGCATGCAGTACTAGAAATGACTTCACAAATATGTGGTAGGTGGGTCTTATGGACTCCATGTTAAGAGCAACATGCTTCAAACAGCTTACATCACTGATCGCCTTTTTTCATCGTAAACGGACCGTAAACGCCGAGGAGAATGAAATCAGGATTACTGACTGAACTACTTATGACAGCGAAAGAATTTTCCCAACCAGAAGCATTTTTTCACAGCCTCGACCATTTAGTTTGGTGTTTTCGACCATCAACTACGCACTCGTGCTCTGGTTTTAGTTGCTACTGTAACGATTGGCCACAGACCGCTATTCCCATATTACTAAGATTCGGTTCATAGTTTTGTTTATATCCTTGCAGATATTGCACGTGCAGCCCCCACGGAACAGCGTTGCAACTAGCACACAGCTGACGAACCAGCCAGTCTCTCTGTCCACTTGGTTAATCGTCAGAAACCTGGACGCGAGTCGTCTTTGTTTCCCTTGCATCGTGACCTTCGCTTGTCATCGTTACGCTACCTTGCAGCAGCATCGAGTAGACGGGAGTGAACAGAAACCAAATAGACAAGATCCGGAAACAAACTGAGCGGAGGTCCTGAAAGCGAAGGACCCAATGCAACTACGCCATTGACCGCGACACTCGACCATACTATTTAACGTCTAAATTGATAAGTGGACCCCAACCCCTAAGTCCGACTGGTCCTAATGGGTGAAATCTATCAGCAAAAGTCTCCATACCTTTGTCGTGTCATGGACCTAACACCTCCAACCTCGAATGTCTCAGCAGTGCTTACACAGCATCAATCAGACCAAACGTCATTAAGTTGCCCAGATAACCCCATAAAACGATGGTTTTGTGCATTCGTCGTCGCCCAGCTTTTCCTATATGGTTAGTTATACTTTTATTAACCGAACTACACATTACTGGTATAACTATTAACTGGGGCTCGTCAGAAAAATTTTGACCGGAAAATTCGGCTAATGGAACACAGGCCAAGGAGAACCAACCAGCTACACCCGTAGCGGCAAACTGACTGAAATTCGCTAACGCGTTGAAATCGGTGACAACTGTTATGCGGTGCTGTAGGGACCTCAGAAGAGTGGGTATTCTGCAATCTGGTCTCGATGCAAGAGCCTGCGTTCACGTTTCCAAACACCACCAGAATTTTAAAGGCCAAAACGTTTTGTTGGCAGCTGA
Source organism: Fasciola hepatica (assembly GCA_948099385.1). Lineage (NCBI taxonomy): Eukaryota > Metazoa > Platyhelminthes > Trematoda > Plagiorchiida > Fasciolidae > Fasciola > Fasciola hepatica. The sequence continues at coordinate 4,780,660 of CANUEZ040000016.1, forward strand.
TAGAGAACTAGTCAGGTCACAATCCGGAATTACTTTGATAAGTATATTCAAATCATAGTGCGGGCAGTGGCATTCAAAATAAAACAGGGATGTGGCTATACTTACCAGGTTTCCGTGGAACACCCGCAGGGATCAGCACAATGTCGGCATCCTTCAGACAGTCGGCAAGCTGACTGGGACCATCATGAGCAGTAACTTGAGCTCGTGTTTCAATATGGCTGAGATCTGCAGCAACACCCTTAACGTGAGCGATGTCGTATAATGATAGATGTGACACCAAAGGTGACTGTTTCAATAGTAAAGATGTTGGTTGTCCGATACCTCCGCTAGCTCCCAACACGGCAACCTTTTGATAAAACTAGGGAGAAATAATTAGCATGAAACTGTGCCAACTTTGGAAGTTGTGGACAGACCACGACCACTTAGCACGTACGAAAACGCCCTGGACGCTCGGGAGAACATGGTTGTACGAAACAGGACAACTGAGGGTTGATTCAATTAGCCTAGCTAAACAAGTTCAGTTCATTTCAGAGTCTTGAAGTCTTGAAGTCTTGAAGTCTTGAAGTACTACACGGGTTCGAGGCTTTGAGCCCAATTGTCCCGGTTCTTTAGGAAATCTTTGATCTTCTGCCGGATTCACCGAGCTGAAACGAGAGCAAAAAGAAGGGGGGGGGCGGGGTTGGCAGCGAAAACAAGATACATATAACCTCATTCAGTGTCACACTGTGGGCATTGCCTTAAGCTGAGTGGGGGTGCGGCATTCATGAACATATATGCGATAAAAGACAACTATTTTGTTTGTTTTTTTTGACAAAGGGAATTATTGGGAGAGACCCAGGTAGAGGTCTAGCTTTTTCTTGAAGATAGTTTTGTTCTGCGAGAGAACAATATCTTCCGGAAGTGCTTTCCACATAGTAATAACCCTATGGCTAAAAAAGTTAATCCTTAGTGAAGTGCGTGGCCTCGGTTTGAAAACTTTTCTGCTGTGACCACGGAGAGAGGAGGCTGGACAGACGGAGAAGAAGCAATCGCTTTGACCTGTTTCAAAAAGGTGAAACATCAAAAACAGATCACCTCTTACGCGTCTTACGTCAAGGGGATAGAGGTTGAGGAGTGAGAGGCGGACGGGATAAGGTAGAGTCCACAGGACGAAAGTGGCCGAGACCTATGGAGCCTCCAGACCGTTGTGCTGTCGACGAGTTTCCTTGGCTCCCAACACTGCCCGTTGAACGTTTTGTTTGAAAAGCAGAATTTGCTAAGCAGTATCACCTTGTCTTGAAGTAGTATACCGGTTCTAGGCTGAAGCCCAAATAGTCCCTGTTCTCGAGGCATCTTCTTGTCTGTAATAGTCGTTCTCCTGAAATCAAGAGAGCTGGTTAGCAGGGGACAACTACTAAAGGCATATGCGACAGGTGGTAGCACAGTTAGAGGTCTAGAGTAATTAGTAGGGCGACAAGGAGAATGCGCTCAAAAGCAAGCATGAACGCGTACGATAAAAAGCCCAACGAAGGAGCAAAATCTATACATCGAAGCAGACAGAAATGTAACAGCAAGTTTTTCTTATGTTTCGCATTTTATTTAATTTTTTAATCTTTATGTATACATATATTTTTGAGGGGCAAGGAGCAGAGCACAGAAAGATAGGCCGGTTGAGGGAAACTCGGAGGAGAGCAGACACCGGATGGAAAGATAAAAATGTTCAAGGAGGAAAGTTAGCCGTAGGAACTTGTCCAACTGCTTTTTAAACGTTTCTTTGCTCGGATCGTCGATCACCTCCTGAGGTACGTTTTTACAATGCGTGGCTAGTTTGTGAGTAAAAAGGTTCTTACGGACCTTTGTACAAGGACGAGGCTTGAATACTTTCTTACCATGCCCTCTAACGGTGTCCAGGCTGGAGCTCGTGGAAGAGTGACCCACAAGCCTTGTACTGAAAATCTTGCACATTAGAGGGAGACCCCCTCTAACAGTGCGAGTTTCTGAGGAGTACTGTTTTGGATCAGTCAGCTTTTGAGGGTACCGGGTGCGCGAAAACCTGCGATTTAGCTTCGTAGCTTGTGTAACAACCGGCAGTCGAAAATCCCCCTAAATCCTTTGCGGTTCAGTGTTTTTTCTAACATCACTTATTTGCCTACACTGTTGGCTTCTCTTTATGAACTGTTTGTTTTTATGGACCAATTGTTGTTTGTTCTCGCCCAGGGCGCTAATTTGGCACATCCTTGTTCAGGACCTGTGTGACGCACGTGTTGCTTGCTCACACGCTGCTATTTGGTTCTCGCTTGTTGAGTTCTTGTGATCTCATTATTGAGGTTTGTATTCTCTTTGATGTCATTGTTCGTTCGGTAATCTAGTATCGTAGAATATCACGGATAATCGTCTTTTGATTTCGGGATCCGTTGCGAATTTGGCTACGCATTGCTCAAACATGCGTTACAATACTCAGTAGATCAATTGAGAACGAGAAAACAAGCAAAATGCCAAGAAAGAGACCGAAAACGTTGGAAACGGGACAGGAAGTAACACGGCAAGTCTCTGGGGAGGTTTTCGGTACAATCGATTCTTTAGGTAATGTTAGATCGCCTAGTCCTGTCAGTGCTACTTCATGTGTCACTGAGGGTAATATGGATCGTAGGGATGTTGATTTATATAGGCTGAGAATATTAGACCTAGAACAACAGTTACCACCGGCTAGACTACAGGCCCTGGAGGCAGAAAAGAAGTGCATACAGAAAGAGCGCGAGCATGAGACCAGCGACTTCGACACTTCCGATAGACCAGGGTGCAATAAGATAGGGAACCCCACGCCGGTCGCCGATCACAAGACACCAACGATCGATTTGCCAAGGGTAGAACTGACGGATTTGACGGGTGATCTGAACTCTACTGCTGGTTTGTCAAGCAATTCGAGACGTTCGTCGAAAGTAAGGTAATCGACCCTGGGAAAAGGCTCCTCTACCTGGCTCACTACTGTCGAGGCCGAGCAAGAGAAGTTATCGACGGCTGTACCATGTTCGACCCGGAACAAGGCTACACAAGAGCAAGGAAGATTCTAAGGGACTTGTTTGGCCAACCGTTCAAAGTAGCCCGTAACCTAATAGAGGGCGTGATGGTAGAGGCAAAGAGAACCAACGGCGACGTCTACACAATGGCCGACCTGGTGATTAAGATGCACAACTGCTCAATAGCCCTCGACCATTTAGGTTACAGGGCTGACCTAGATGCCATGCACACTTTGGAAAACATAGTCCGTCACCTTTCTCCCTGAACTACAGGGTCGGTGGGCGGAAGAAGCAGAACGGATAAGCCGAAGCGACAGGAAAGCTAACTTCGAAGACCTGACTGAATACTTGTACAGGCAAACCAAGATAGCTGACAGCAGGTTTGGCCGACTCATCCGGGACAGCAACCGGGCAAACAAGTCCAGTACTAGCCAAGCTCAAACCCCTGCACGGGAACATCCAAAATACCAGCCTTGGACCAATACACATGCCATTTCACGCGATGCCACTGCGCAATCCAATTGCAGGTCCTGTGGTACTAGCCATGGACCACCAGAATGCCCCAAGTTCGGCAATGCCACAATAGACGAACGGTGGGGAACGGCGAGGATGGCAGACGCATGTTTTATTTGTCTCAACACCACGCACCGGGCGGCAGCTTGTAGGACAAAGAACCGATGTGGTTACGAGGGCTGCACGGGCAGACACCATCGATTGTTGCACCAGGCGAAAGTAACTTTACCCGGGGCGAGTACCAAGCCCAGTGTTATTTATTCAACGTCGCGGTCTGCCAGTAAACCACTACGTTTAGGCATAGCGGCCGTGGGAGTAGTGACCCCAACTGGGGTGGTCAAAGCGTTGGCTTTCGTAGATAGTGGCTCGGATACCACGCTAGTAAGGAAGGAGATCGCAGATAGATATGGGATTAGAGGGAATCAATCCTCATTAGCGGTAAGCACAGTGAGTGGCACCGAAGTCATCCAGTCGACCAAACTGCACTTTAAACTCGCTTCCTTGGTCGGCAACGATAGAGCAGAAACCCTATAAGCATTCACTATAAAGGGCCTGCCGATGAGAGCACCTCAGTCAGTGCAATCGATTCTGACTCAGTGGCCGCATCTCGACGGGACTGCGATCGAGGAGTGGCAGAGTAATGAAATTGATCTGCTGATTGGCTGTGATATACCGGAAGCGCATTGGGTCCTGGATCAAAGGATAGGAAGCCGCAAAGCGCCCTATGCAGTACAAATCAACTGCATTTTGGTGGAAACGACGAACATCGAACAGGCATTCCAACAATTGTATAACACCGAACTTGCCGACCTGGTCATGGACAGAGGTGCCCCATCGCGAGAAGATAGGTTGGCTTTGGAAATGGTGGCCGAGAACATCAAGTACGCAAAGGGTCGTTTCGAGGTTCCTATCCCGTGGAGATCTAACATGAAACCCATGCCAAACAGCCGAGAAATGGCTCTGAAAAGATTAGGCTTCCTCAAAACCAGGCCGCTCCGGGAACCACAATTAAAGATAGAATACACGCGAGCCATACAACACGACATCGACTTGGGTTACATGGAAAGAGTAGATACAGCGGTTATCAGCGCAAATTTGAGGAGGTACTTACCCCATCACCCGGTCGTAAACCCAAAGAAACCGGGGAAGGTCAGAGTGGTTTTCGACTGTGCCGCGAAATGTCAGGGTGTGTCACTGAACAAACATACACTGCAGGGCCCAGACTGGACAACACCGCTGGTCGAGGTTTATTGTCGTTTTCGGCTAGGAAAAGTAGCCGTCTCTGCGGACATACGCGGAATGTTTCTACAAGTGAAGATGCCCGTTAAAATAGGGACGCCTTCCGTCTCCTCTGGTGGCCTGTGGACGAACAAATCGCGCACCTGACGAGTACAGGCTGACTGTGCACCCGTTTGGGACGGTTTCATCCCCCTTTTGCGCTAACTTAGCCCCCCGTGGAACCCTCAGGCGTTTTGACGGCACCAGCAGCTTGTTAGAAAGAGCAATGGACCACTTCTACGTGGACGATTTTCTGTGCTCCTTTGACGGTCCAAATGCTGCTATCGTTTATATGACCGAACTGACCGCCACCCCAAATGCCGGAGGATTCAACCTCACTAAATGGACTTCGAACAACCAATTGGTGCTCAATGTTACACCGAAGTCCGAGAAAATGGAGTATAAGAAAGGGCTTTTGGGATCCTCTTCACAAACGAGCGCATGCTTGGGCTTCAGTGGAAACCCAGAGGGGACGAATCCATTTTCACTCTAGACCTACCCAAACGACCAGTCACACGGCGAGGAATCCTATCAACAGTCTCAAGCCTCTATGACCCCCTGGGTTTTGTTTCGCCATGGTTGTTACCGGGAAAGTGCTTGCTGCAATCGCTGTGCCAAAGGGGGCGGGTTGGGACGAACCTCTCCAGGATGACGATGATAAGCAATGGCGCGACTGGCTGCACAGTCTGGAGCAACTTGGTGAAATAAAAATACAAGGAGGCTTAACAGGTATCAAGTGCACAAAGGATGCCTAACTCCACCTATTCTCCGATGTATCAGAAATATGCAACGGGATAGTGGATTGCGGCTGCTGGGTTGACGCAAATGGTGGGCGGCACAGCCAGATACCATTCGCAAAGGTGAGAGTGGCCCCACTGGAAACTGTGTCGATTCCAAGGCTGGAACTGACGGCGGTAGTACTGGCCGTGAAAGCCGCGGGGCTGATTAGGAGATGTGTCCACCGGATAGACTGGGAAACAAACTTTTGGACGGATTCAGCAACGGTACTTCACTACATAAACAACACTACCACTCGTTTTAGCACTTTCTTGGCCAACAGACTCACTATAATCCACGAGTCGACTAAAACCGATCAATGGCACTATGTAAAATAAGCCAGTAACTCGGCCGACTGCTGTTCAAGGGGCCTGAAAACAGTAGAAAGGTTGCCGACGTGGACAATGGGACCGGACTTCCTAACGGGAGCTGAAGAGATGTGGCCAACGCTATTAACACCCAACGTTGATGATGGCGATATCGAGACTAAAAGACTAATACTGGCTACAAACTTCGCGGGAAGCGTAAGCCTGATAGAGAAACTGTGCCACTTCCCCAACTGGGCAAAAATGTTGAAAGCCGCCGTCTGGTGGACACGGTACAAAGCACTCTTATTGATTATGAAAGGAGCAAGACCACAAAACACATTGAAAGTGGGGACGATATTAACGGGCGAGCTGAATCAAGCCGAACTCGACGTTCTACACCTACTGCAGCTAGACGGTTTCCTGTCCGAGGCCCGCGAGCTAGCCAGGACACATGATAACACCAAAGGAAGCAGGCTGTTACACAGTAGAATCCGAGCACTAAACCCCATGCGAATCAACGGACTATTGAGGGTTGGAGGGCGGCTGACGAATTCGAGCCTAGAGTACGAAACAAAACACCCCATAATAATCCCCGGTGACCACCATAAAACGAGATGCCTGATAGATCATGTACATCGGGAAGAGAGACACGCAGGCCTGAATCACTTATTGAACAATAAACGCCTAAAGACGATTGGCCGGTTGGAGTGATCAAGGATTGTCGTACAGAAATCGACGGCCTCGTGCGCACTGTGGTGGTGAGGACGAACAAGGGAGACGTGTTGCGAGATATACGTGAAGATGACAGCAACGCGGGCGGGGCCGACGCTACCGACCAAACTATACCTATGTCTGCTGATACCAGATGAAGCAAAATTCATTCATTTATCCGTCATGTATTCCCCTGAAGGACCCAAACCCCCACAACAACTTTGAAGTATATTGTGTTTAATTTCATACAGCATTTACCATGTACTATGGAGCTGATTGTCCAAACCTTAGCTCACCACACGACACGACACTGCATGTAGAAGGAACGGGGCTTAGGTCACGCACACATGCCTACATTTTACTCGTTTTTGCCACAGAGCCTTTTGTTTATATTGCAGAAAGTCCTCCTTTGATGCGTAGTCATACTTGTGATTCCATTGTACACCCCGGCACGTACACATACACACACACTCACCCAGTCAAGCACATACATCCAGGACAGGACGGCCCTTTACAAGGACAGCATCTATGTGGCCCCTTCACACCCGCCATCGGTCAGTTGTTCTCGTGGAAGATGTAGACTAGCCTTGTGTCTGTGTAGCCAACGGATTAGGTGCGACCATGAGTAGAACGTTGACGACAAGCGTTAGGCGCGCACTGACAGCAGGATTTAGGTAGGTAGGAAGAATCAGTACCTTTATACCAAACCTTTGACTCTGCGAAGGATTCAGGAGGATTTTGGTGGACGGTGTAACTACCGGTCGTGGAAGATCCCCCTAAAACCTTTGTGATTCAGTGTATTTCCTAACATTACTCACTTGCTTGCACTATTGATTTGTCTTTACGAACTGGTTGTTTATATGGACCAATTAATGTTTGTTTGCGCCCAGAGCACTACTTTGTGATATCCTTGTTCAGGACCTGCGTGACGCACGTGCTGCTTGCTCGCACGCCGCAATTTGGTTTCTCGCTTGTTGAGTTCTTGTGATCTCATTATTGAGGTTTGTATTCTCTTTGATGTCATTGTTCATTCAGTAATCTAGTATCGTAGAATATCACGGATAATCGTCTTTTGATTTCGGGATCCGTTGCGAATTTTGCTACGCATTGCTCAAGCGTGTGTTTTAGTATGAGTCCCTTTGCTTCACGCCGTTCTAAGTCCCGCCTGCTTAAGTATTTGGAAAGGTGAGTGAGGGCCGCGCAACAGCAACTGTCAGACGGCTGTGCGCCCGGCAGACAGCTTTCAGTTAAAAATAACGAGTATCAAAATGATGACAGCAAATGAGTTTAGCAACGACCCTGTGCCCAGCCCAGCATAGATTCCCAAAGAAAAGATATTGCCCCACCGGCCTTTTGCACTCCCTGGATGAATTAGTCCACCGAATGGATGAAAGCAAACAAGCGGCTGTGCGGTATTTTTATTTTGGCAAGGCATTTGCATAAGTAAACCATCAGATTTGCTAATTAAAACGGGGTAATTTGGTTTGAGCAGGCTAGTTCACGAATGCCTAGTAAATTTCCCCGAGGAGGGGATATTTTTCTTTAATTGGGTGAAGGGAACGCAAACTGGATGTAAGTATCAAGTTGACCACTGCAGGGATCCACACTAGGTCCACTACCGCTTTTTCACTTACAAATGATTTAACCGCCGTCGTTAAGTCACAGCTTCTAGTTTTCAGATTATGTGAAAATGGTGAGGCAAAAAGATGCTGGCAGTGACACACCTGTCGCTCGGAACTGGACATTTAATTGTGAACTACCGCTCAATACTGAGAAGAGCTCCCTCACGTGGACAGTGGCAGGGCCGACGGTTGTACTTGCCCAGGGCCCATTCACGACGGATGCGGTGAAGAGGGTTAAATACCTCAGGATCTTCGTCTGTTAAGACTTCAAGTGGTTGTGCCGGTGTGCATCAGCTGCATAAAAGCATGCGTTGAGCTTGCAGCACGTATGATTTAAGGTCTGAAGGGCAAGCAGTACAAGACTACAGGACCGCATTTTGGTTAAAGAGAGGAGAGGCCGATGGACTCTGACGGAAAGGCTTTTATTCGTAAGCTTTCATGGTCTTGGCCCAGAAAGCACATCACATATTTTAGACCCTCGGACGATTTGCTTGAACTCGACGCTTGTGCAATGAATTAAATGCGCAGATCGATGGCAAAAGATGGATTTTTGTGCCTTGGTTGGTCATCCTTCAGCACAGGTAGAGGATGAGAGGCTGAACGAACTAATGGCCGGAGCTGAAGAGCTAATGTGCGCCACTTGAGAAGAAGGCGAAGAAGTTGTGTGTGTGGGGACCGCGTGAGCGTAAACAAACAGACTTCAAACAACCAGCCGATTGAAGGACCCGAGACCAACCCAAATTCCCGACCTATCGAAGATCCTGGCCAGCCGTCCCTTACCCTGTTGCGTACGTCAATTGACGACCGGTGGGAATCACACAAAAGCCTTGCAGGAATTCTAAAAAAGGCCCTTGTGCCAGACGGAAGATTGCGGTGCCGCACTGGTTGAATCAGGTCTGGATGCACAAAAGCACTTTCAAGTACAATTGTTTTATTCATAACCCGCTTTATGTGACTGAGAAGAAATATTCGAAAAGGAAGATTCCTTATAGCTGGAGAAGGACCTGGTGCCGGAATTGGATGCCCCTGTGAAGCGGTTGTCATTCCCAAGTAAACTTAAGCACAGATACCTATTCATAAACTGGGCGCATCTAGGCTTTGAGCTTGCGTTTGCATTTTAGTGAGCTTGGTGCCTGCGAAGCCGCTGCGGTATGACCTCATACCCTTGAAAGGGGTGGCACGAGATTAAGCTGACGGAGTTTCGATCCATATCGATGGGTAGATCTCGCTTCCTTAGCAGCACGTTGGTAGGCTAGTGAAGAATTTCTCCGGATGAGATGATGGAACTAGGAACCATTCAGCCTCGTAAGAAAGCCCTGTTTTGTACGTAATATGTGCGGGTTTTTGAGGCCGAGTTCCGAATATGGCCATCCGACCAGTGATATTGGTCACGGGTGCACGAAATCGCACGTACTCTGATTTGTTGTCACATGTTAGGAGTAACACGTGAACTTCCAGGGGTTATATTGCCCCTGGCAGGCGATATGCACCGGGGTTATGCGTTTCCTTTTTATTCTAATTGGGTAACCCATTCAATACACTGAGCAGCTTTGGATTTCTAGCTTGTGCACACTCCTCCGAAGGAACTCTGGACGCTCGATTTCCAGTGGCAACTACCATTCATACGAGACATCAACCGAACCGAAAAGGAATAAATTTTGGGGGCACTGCCTCACAAGTTACGTCAACCGAACCAAACCTTCCATGTGGAAACAAAACTGACGCCCTCGAGGAGCAACAGAGGGCCAAGTAATGAGAAAAGGAAAGCCTCAGGACTTTCTTTCGGCAGAGTTACAATTAATGTGCACGGTGTGACTATGAATGCTCAGAAAATACTGTCCCAGTGACCGTTATTGCAGAAAACGAGGTGTCCCCTAGGGACTAGCGCCCGAGGGTACTACGGCTCAAAGGGAAACAATCAAGGCAGATGACTTGACAGAAGGTTCCGCCATATGCCTGTAGCTTAGGAGATAAGTGGGGAAACTACTGACTGAAACAAAAGGATCAGTGATTACGGCTATCACGGAGACGTGGCTGAAAAGGGCCGGATTGCCACGCTACCCCGTGGCCAAGCCGCCCATAGACAAGACATAATAGAGAGAGGTTCTACTTCTCGTGATGCCTGATTATAGTGAGTGGGAGGTCCTGTTTACACTTGTCACACCAAACATACAAGCCACAGCATTTTGCATTCGCCTGGGTCGATGGCCGGTAGAGATAGTCTGTGTCTATAGAGCCCAGCAAGAAGATGGGAGGGGAGACTCTGAACTATTACAGCTTCTACAGATGGTGTTGAGTAGGTCACAGCGCTTTTTGGTGTCGGGAGACGTGAACCTCACAGAATTAAATTGAGGCGATGAATGTGCACCCAGGAAGAATATTGGAAGAGCTCTGGTGGTGTAGATTCACGACCATGCCCTCACACAACAAGAGGAGCAAGGCGCTTCCGCGGTGAACAAGGTTCATCTACACTGGATCTGCTTGTAACCAGGTATCAACCTGACGTCACCTCTTTGGGGATAGAGCAGCCATCTGGGAAGAGCTATCATGGGGTCTCGCTTGCGGTGTTCACTGTTGGGCTCGCCAAGCCAGGGTCTAGTTTGGTCCGCCACCATGCTAGAGTGGGTGAGAAGCAACTGAGGGTAAGGGCACGAAGCTTATGTTGGTACTCCGAAGCCCCGGGGCCATTTGTGGAGGATAGATGGGGGGAAATAACAGCTGGGTTAATAAGCTTGACAGAAGATTATGCTGCGTTAACACAACAAAGAGGAAGGAGCCGGCGGCCTTGGTGGAAGCCCAGAATTGTGACAACAATAACTGTTCTTTGGAGGCTTTTGGCTCATTACAAACGTCATAGCACGCGCTACGCATAGGCAGTTTACAAGACAGCCAGAAACAAGGTACAAGCCCTGCAGCGAGAAGTAAAGTGTATGAGAAGGAACTAGCCAACAATGTGAAGGCAGACCCAAAGACTTTCTTAGCTTACTTGCAGTCCAAGAAAACGACTAGTGAGAGCGTGGATACCTTGGAGATGTCTGACGGGAGTATTGCCCTCCGTGATGAAGACAAAGCAGAAACCTCACTTGCGCTATTCAACAGAGTGTACCGTCAGCACCATATGCTTAGCGCGGCGGGATCACATATAGGGAGTACGCCAGTGCTTCAGGAGCTCACTGTAAGTGAGAACGAGTTGCGCCACGAACTCAGATCCTAGTGCAAGCACAAAACAGCCGGACCTGATACAATCCATCCGGCTATTGTTCAGCCTGTTTCCGATACCTTACCAGGGGCTGTTGCCCAGCCACACGAAGCGCCTCCAAGGGAGAGTGAGGTGTTCGAGGATTGGCTTGGGGCCATTGTCGTAGAGACACATAAGACGGGATTCAGGCAGAAGGCGGAGAATCATGGACCGGTCAGCCCAACATCAGTGTAGTGCAAGTGCTTTGAAAGTGCAATCAGAAAGTAGGTATGCCTGCATCTGGTTGATACCGACCTACTGACACCTGCAGAACACGGGTTTGTTAAGGAAGGGCATGTTCGACAAGCCTACTGATGTTCTTGGTCGAGACCACAAGACGAATAGATGAAGGTACGACAGTAGGGGTCAGTCATTTGAACTTCAGTAAGGCTTCTGACTCCGTGATTATTCGCCTGCTGGACTATAAATTGCAGACCTCTGGGATAAGCGGGAAAGCAAGAGATGGTATAGCACACTATTTAGGGGATAGCAGCTTCAGTGTCAAGGGGGTTAACAGCCGTGTGCCACAGGGTTCAGTACTGGGGATTTTGCTCTTCATCTTGTATATGAAAGACCTAGCGGAGGAGTTGAGCAACCCGAGTTTCACCTTTGCAGATTATGTGAAGATAGCGGGAAGATATTTGGCACGGGGTGTAAACACGGCTCTCAGATGGGTAGAGCAATAGGATTAACCGGTAAATCTCGCCAAATGTCCCGTCCTGACCACTAGCATAGACGAAACGAGCGGTATTCCGTTTAGAAGGGTGTCGGAGGCAAAAGACCTAGGTGTGATTGTCGCACTGGACTTCAAGCCTCCAAAACACTGCCAGAGAGCTGCCAGTATGGCCAAAAGAGTATAAACTAGGGTAAGCAATACTATCACGTGCGGAAAACCAGAAGTCTTCTTTCCTTTCTACAAGGTTTTGGTGCGACCTTTTCTGGAATATTGTTTGCAAGCATGGGCTTCCTATTATTGCAAGGATAAGGAGTGCTTTTAGGGGGTGCAGTGACTTGCAACTAGAATGATCACCGGCCAGATGGAAGAAACCTTAAGCCCAGCATCTAGGGGATTTTATTCTCTTCTCTTTAGAGCGGCTTAGAGGGCGGGGAGACTTAAAGAGACGTTCAGGATCTTAAAGGGCCCATCGAGCATAGACATGGGCGGTTTGTTCGTTTCTGCCCCTGAGTGTGGCACCAAGAGAAGCAGTATTAAACTACAGAGGGCATACTCAAGGCAGGACATACGGCCACATTTCTCACAAATTAAGCTGTACCTATGTGAGATAGACAGTCGAGGGAAGCCGTTGGATGCAGCAATTTACTTACTTTCAGGAAAGCCCCAAATTCACGCTGGAACAGCTTTTCCAGAGCCAGCTGTGCGAACGAGGGGTGACGCAATGAGCGCTTGGTATTTTTCATCAATGAACTTATCACTATGAAGGGAATACGGACTGCTCCTTCTGTGCTTACCTGCTGTTTGTGATATCGCTGCCTATCCGTGAGTTGCTACCTACTTTTTCTCGTTTTTCTCGCTCGGTGTTGTGTATTGCGTTTTCACTTCATCTCCACGTCAAAGGTTTGCATAAACTCGAACTTGGTAGAGTCTGCCCTTCCCATGCCTCGAGATCCAGAACGAAGTGGTTCAGACACTAGCAAGGTCTTCGGTTTTCCCCGTTTCGACAAACCAGCTACTGAGGTAAGCGAACAGAAGGCTCAGGTGTCCGTTCTATAGTCTAAGACTGCCCACCTGAAAGCTCTAATCAATAATTCGCTTCCGGCAGCAGCTGCAGCAACTCAAGCGGCTGAGGTATCCCGGCAGATCGTTCTGGATACAGTTTTGCTTATCAGCAAGACGTCCAACGCAGTGTGAAGGGCTATAACTTGGGGTTGTTCCTCAAATACACTAAGCCCCTTGGATCCGGCTGAAACTCTGCTTAGTGGCCTAATCACAAAGAGCCCCGACCCAGCTAGGGCTTCTTGGCTGCTCTTGAAGTCTTGGGAAAAGACATCAGGACCAATTTTAGAATTCAACCCTGAGAACGCCCTTCTGGAACTGTTCACGCAGATAAGCATGTTGAGAAAGATATTCGAGCGGGTTAGAGGGGTCTCACAAGATAAACCTCTTCATGTCCGCTCTGGAAGAAGGCAGGAAAACGTTTACCAGTCTAGAAAAGGGGAATCCATGAGGAAGAACGGCTACTCTGAGCTCTTCTGCCCCCCTCCCGTGATGTCCTTACCAGACTGGAGGACAAACCGCAGCCGAAGACCACAGCTGAATCCGCTGGACTCGCATGCCCCGGCGCTCCTTCAGAGGTCTAGTTTCCCCTTTTGCCTGTGGCTCAGGCCCCAAATGAGCCTCTGGAAATCAAAACTCCAGAAGCAGACATTGAGAATCCGCCAGCAAGCTGCAAATGAAGGTCATCGGCACAAGAGCAGCCACTAAGGAGGCTCCAGGAAAGCAGGCAGGCGAGAAAAATAGTGTCACTTCTGGCCTAGCTATTCCTATTCCCGCCATCAGGATACGTAGGCTTTTGAAGTTCAAGCGGAACAATGTAGACTACCGGGTGCAAGACACGTTTAAGCATTGCGTAGCCAAATTCGCAACGGATCCCGAAATCAAAAGGTAATTTTCCGTGAAATTCTACGATACTAGACTATTAGACGAACGATGACACGAAACAGATACAAACCTCAACTATGCAGTCATAAGGACTCAAAATACGAGAACCGAATTGCAGCGTACGAGAAAGAAGCACGTGCGTCACGCAGGTCCAGAACATGGATATGCCAGAGCAGTGCGCTTGGCACAAACAAACAAGCGTTGGTCCGTAAAAACAAACAGTGCATACAGCAAGTCAACAGTGTCAATAAGTGAGTGATGTTAAGGAAACGCGGAACTGCTGTGGTTTTTGGGGCATTTTCCACGACCGGCCGTTACACTGGGTAATCCATCTGCGCCTCCTAGTACTAGTGAATCCTCGGCCCCACTAACCCTAAACCGACATGGCCTCAGCGGGAACCAGAGGAGCAGGTCTCCCCTCCCCATACCTTACAACCACCCCAAGCTTCGCTCTCATCTCGCACACCTCCTCGCTTCTCCCTTCCTCTGGAAACGACCACGAAAAAGGTAGCCTCTAGAATGGCGAAGCCGCCGCAAAACGCTCCGTGAGGGGGCTCGAAAAATAAGCAGCACCAGAAAGGTCCTCACTCTGCTCTGCCCCCCCCCGACGGTAGTCCTCCATCTTCTGAAATCCCTACTGTGCATGCTTTGAGATGCCCCTCTACAAACCGCCTCAGTACCTCTAGTAAGATGCTAGAATTGAGGCAGCTGGTGGATGAAGGGAAACCTCACATTCTGGCGGTCACAAAAACATGGCTGACCCCAGATAACCAGGATGGTAAAATTTCTGTCACCGGACATACCTCACTCCGCAAGGATTCGTTGAGGGGCAAAGCCGGTGAGGTGGTTTTGCATCTAAGCAATAGTTTTTCCTCTCACTTCCTTTATCCTGCTCTCCAAACTTCCTCTTCTGGCTCTCTATGGATGAGGATTAGAAGTTCCCCCTCAGAATTTCTCCTAATAGATGTATTTATCGCCCCACACACACTATTTTTGACGAATCTCTACACCTTATAGAGCAGCTGTGAGGTCTGAAAGCGAGCTGTCATTTTACCCACCTCTTACTATTAGGAGACTTCAATGCTCCGAGTGTCAGTTAGGAGAGAAAGGCTGCCCGTAATCCTTTCGGCCAGGCACTAACAGACCTATTAGCCGAAATCTCTTGGTCGCAGCACGTCGGGAGCCAACTAGATACCTTACACGGCACGCTCCCTCACTGCTCGATCTGGTGACCTCCAAAGAGAACCGCCAAGATCCACTCAAAGCACTTCCTCCTTCAGGCAAGTGTGACCACGTGGACCTCCAATTTGGATATATAATTCGCAGGCCAGCTGAACCCCCCTCCCCAGTGCAAACTCGCCCTTGCATTCAGGAGAACCAACTTTGATGATCTCAAGTCCCTTCTGGCCCAAAAAACTAGCACCCTAGATCGACTATCCGATGCAGAAACTCTCAAACGTTGCACGGAAGACTGTATCCGTTAGGCCGACCTTTTTCATATCCACGGGAAACAAGGTACAGCCAACAGTAAGCCCCCACTGCCGTGATCCATCAAACGACAGTAGGATGAAGGCTCCAGAAGGTTTTCCAGGCTTAACTCCGCGGGACTAGAAACGGACGCGGCGGAATTTGAATGCATCCATATTGTTTGCAAAGTTGAAATAAGAGAATTCTTCATTAAACTGTGAAGGGCTATCCTCGCGCGAGCGAACTCAAACAGATCCGCCTCTTCCAGGCTTATGCGAATAACCAGGCAGCCAAGAGCCACTCCACTTGCTCTCTGCCATGGGGATGGCACTCCAGCCACAAAATTTTCCCGGGTGGCATAAATTTTTAGGTCGCATTTCCAGACCGTCTACACCTCACCACCTATCTCTGTCCATTCCCAACTGTCAGGCCTGCCAGTAGAGCAACCTTTATGCTCTACACTCAGTCAACTTAGCGCATTTAGGTCCGTGGGCCCGGAGGAGATCTACTTCGGAATTCCTAAAGAAAAGTCCTCAATATCGGCAGAAATCTACACGGAGTTCTTCCAAAGATGCTTAGACTCTTGTACTTTTCCAACCTCTTGGAAGGGAGCGACACTCAGCCATATATTTAAAAAGGGCGATCGCCATCAACCAGGGATCTACGGACCTATCAGCCTAACGAGCAATCCCTGCAAGATCTTCGAACGCTTGCTAAAGCGTGTCATACTGACAAGTCTGCTCAAGAATGGCTTGATCTTCCCTGCTCTACATGTTTCCTGTCGGGAAGGTCTTGCATTACCAGTACTTTCTCCGCCATGGATAATCCTACTCGAGCCTACGACGAAGGCATGAGTGCCCAAGTAACTTTATCGACTTCGCAAAAGCTTTTGACAAGGTACAGCATATTCCTCTTATGCTAAAGCTGGAATCTTACGGAATCTCCGGCCACATGCCTTCTCTTCCTCGTAGCTTTCTCTCTAATCCGTCATTCAGGGTCACCGCAGGTTCTTGCTTCTCGGAACTATCCCCAAGACACTCTGGAGTCCTCCAAGAATCAGTGCTAGGTCCCTTATTGCTTCTCATTTACCTAAATGACCTTCCAAATAACATGGCATTGAACAATACAGTGTACTCCGACGAAGTTACGACCTAGGACAACAACACTACAGAATTACAGTCGGCAGTGGACCGTGCCAAGCAATGGTCTACGTACTGGAGCCTATCAATAAATAGTTACAAACGTGTGAGTATGTCATTTGGTAATTCCCCGGCTCAAATTTTCTGGACGAACTAGGCCACACAAATTTGGGTGTGGAACAGCATAAGGTCTTGGGCTTCTGGCTAGACAAGTCGCTCATTCTCCTACCACCATCAATTGACCAACAGGTCTGTCTCTCTGGTTCTCAACCTGGTGTGGTGAAACTTTCCTCCGATTATGAAAGAAGACTTACGCCTGATTTATGGGACCTACCTCCGGTCTCTTCTAGAGTACAGCAGCCAAATTGTACTCTCTGGCCTGGTCAAGGACCGAGACCTCTTAGAAAGTGTACGAGGGAAAGCTGTAACGAATTTTTGAGCTATGCGTAGCCAAATTCGCAACGGATCCCGAAATCAAAAGACGATTATCCGTGATATTCTACGATACTAGATTACTGAATGAACAATGACATCAAAGAGAATACAAACCTCAATAATGAGATCACAAGAACTCAACAAGCGAGAAACCAAATTGCGGCGTGCGAGCAAGCAGCACGTGCGTCACGCAGGTCCTGAACAAGGATATCACAAAGTAGTGCTCTGGGCGCAAACAAACATTAATTGGTCCATATAAACAACCAGTTCGTAAAGACAAATCAATAGTGCAAGCAAGTGAGTAATGTTAGGAAATACACTGAATCACAAAGGTTTTAGGGGGATCTTCCACGACCGGTAGTTACACCGTCCACCAAAATCCTCCTGAATCCTTCGCAGAGTCAAAGGTTTGGTATAAAGGTACTGATTCTTCCTACCTACCTAAATCCTGCTGTCAGTGCGCGCCTAACGCTTGTCGTCAACGTTCTACTCATGGTCGCACCTAATCCGTTGGCTACACAGACACAAGGCTAGTCTACATCTTCCACGAGAACAACTGACCGATGGCGGGTGTGAAGGGGCCACATAGATGCTGTCCTTGTAAAGGGCCGTCCTGTCCTGGATGTATGTGCTTGACTGGGTGAGTGTGTGTGTATGGTGTAATGGCCGCTACCTCTACAAATGCGAAAGACATTTCAGTAACGCCAACAAAAGCAAATTGTGAACACCGTCATATGTTTGATAGGGGTTGCGTCCGGATGTACAATGGAATCGCGTTTATCACCGCATATCCGGAAAAACCTCCCGTAATGTCAACAAAAGACTGTGAGCACTGTAACGTGTTTGACGGAGACCATGTGGTGTAACGAGTACAATGTAGGTGAGTGCGCGTCGGGGTGTGTGGTGGTTCGATACGTCAGTGTGTCGGGATTGCTTCCTTATATGGGGTTTCTTTACCCACCTCGATGACTAGTGCGAAACAGTCTACTGGGCCTCAGCGTTATCAGCTTCTCCGCCTTCACTCTCGAGCGGGCTAATACTGCGCATATCATGAATGAGCACTCCGTTAGCTGTCTTCACCCTCACCGTTCTTATCATTCCGTCGGTGATTTCGATCGTTTCCATAACTACTCCCAAGGACCAGGTGCTGAAATGTGCGCGTTCGTCGGCGATCATCACCATATCCCCAACCTTGAATGGTCTTGTTTTCACCAGCCACTTCTGTCGAATCTGCAGAGCCGGTAGGTACTTCTGCAGCCATCGCCTCCAGAAAACCTTGTGAAGATGGTTCGCCTGCTTCCATCCGTGGAGGTAGCTCCCACGAAGGTTTACCGGCCCTCGGAAACCCTTGTTCGACCTTAACGTCGATAAGTCGTTCGGGATGAGCGCCAGGTGGGTGGGGTCGCCGTTCATTACTGGGACCAGAGGGCGGTTGTTCAGGATTCTCTCTACCTCAGTCAGGACGGTGTTCGGCGTCTCGTCGTCGGGCGGCTGTTGCTCCATGATTGACAGCAATATCCGTCTGGTGGACCGGATCATGCGTTCCCATATGCCGCCTCGGTGGCTGGCCTGTGGGGGGTTGAAATGCCATCGTATGCCGTAGGCCATGGTTCGACCTGCAGTTCGTCCTCTTTCATGTTCTTGCGCCAACGCTGCAATTCCCGGTGAGCGCCCACAAAGTTCGATCCATTATCTGAGTATATATCGGCCGGTACGGCTCTTCGGTTGGTATATTTCTGCAACGCCCGTGGAAACGAATCAGTCGTCGTCGAATGTGCCACTTCTAGGTGTACCGCGCGTGACTTCATGCACGTCATGATACACCCATACCGCTTTTCTAATCTCTTCCCGCATTTGGTCAACAAGGGCCCGAAATAGTCCAACCCGGTGTCACTGAACGGCCACCAGCCCGTAGTCACCCTGCATTCTGGTAGTGGGGCCATGTGTTGTTTGCCCGCCGTGGCATTGCGTCTCCTACATTGCACACAACGTCGGATTACGCGCTTTACAGTCTCTCATCCTCTCAACAACCAAAGCATTTTCGGATGACGCTCGTCACGTGACTTTCCCCGGCATGTCCCTCCACGGCGTGGATGTGTTGAATCATTAGCTCTACTGCAGGTTGTCTCGCAGGCAGCAGTATGGGATACTTTGTGTCGAAGCTCAGGTGGGCGTTGGTCAGCCTACCATCCACTCGCAACAGTCCATCAATGAGTTTGGGGCTTAAACGCTTCAATTCGCCTCTTGGAGATGGCATGCCTTTATTGGTCGGCCCCACTTCTTCCGCCCTCTCGAGCTCTCGAGCGAAAGCCTCGTGTTGTATCATTCTGAAAATATCTCATTCTGCAGCCTGTAGCTCATCGGGACTTGTCGGGCCGACCCGTATCCGGCCTGAAGGGCGTAACCCTTCCATGACTATCGAATTTCTCTTGAACCTGGCTAACCAGACTAACGCACGAAGTGTCTTCATCCAGGAAGAAAACCTGACTAATCGAGATAGAATGGATGTCGCTTCAACGACGTTGGCCGGTATCACTGCGCCTTCGATCTCCAGTTCTACTTCCGTAGGAGGTCTTAATTCGAACACGGGCCAGTCCTGTTTGGGCAATTGCAGGAAGTTTGGCCCTCTCGTCCACGTGTCTAGTTGCCTAAAGTTGGTCGCACCTCGGGAGCACAGATCGGCTGGATTATCCCCGGACCGGACATGATTCCACTGGTTCGTGGCTGATTCATCGTGGACAATCGTGAGTCGGTTAGCAACGAAAGTACTAAACCGGCTCCGGACGTTGTTAATGTAGTAAAGTACTATCGTTGAGTCCGTCCAAAAGCTAGCCGACCAAATGTAGAGATCGAAACATCTCTTCATCGCTTGTATCGCCCTGACTGCTAACTCCGCTGCTCTGAGCTCAAGGCGTGGGATCGAGACCGACTTCAGTGAAGCAACGCGGTCTTTAGCGAACAGTATCCTCGTAGTATATTGTCCATCTCCTGTGCACCATCGTCCGTACACCACAGATCCATAACCGACTTCGGATGCATCAGAAAAGGCATGTAGTTCTCCAGTCCGCGTCGTATGGTCAGAAGTCAAACATCGTGGAATCCTTATGTCCCCTAATTTCTTCAAGGTGTTCAGAAATTCCTCCGAGTCCAGCCGGTCCTCTCGGTCCAGCGGCTGGTTCCAATCAAGTTTCTTACGGCACAGCCGCCGCATCAAGATCTTTCCGGGTAGCAGCCAGGGAGAGACGAAACCGAGCGGGTCGAACAGACTAGAGACGGCGGACAGCATGCCTCGACGGGTTACAGACAACTCGGGAACGTTTAGCTCGAAAACAAAGTCGTCCGTTTCCGCGTCCCATTGTATTCCTAAAGTGCGTTCGGTATAGAGTGGAGAGCCGTCCAAATCTCTTACCCTTTCGGCCTTTTCGTGATACGGGATGGCCCTCAGCACTTCTGAAGCGTTCGACATCCATTTTGTCAGATGGAGGCCGCCCTTTTCTGGCAATCTTGTCAGGCCCCTGAACTGCTCTAGAGCTGAATCTATATCATCGAACGACCCAAGATAGTCTTCGATGTAGAAGTTCCTGCTGACGCTATCTACCACCGTCCGATGGACTAGATCTCCACGTTTGTTCGCTGATTCTCGGAGGGCGTAGTTCGCACAAAATGGTGACGAAATGGCTCCCAAAAGGTTGGACGGTCATCCTATAATTTACCACTGCTTTGTCTCGGTCGTTCTCTTCCCACCACAGGAAACGCAACGCTTTTCGCTCTCCTACCGGAATTTTCACCTGATGAAACATTTCCCCAACTTCGGCAGACAAGGCCACTCTACCCACTCTTAACCGGCACAAAACTTCGATCAGTGATGCGGTCCAGTCAGGACCTTTCAGCAGGCGATCGTTTAACGACTTGCCCTGGAACTAGGCTGCACATTCGAAAACCACCCGCAATTTTTTGGGTTTCTTTGGGTTGATAACCGGGTGGTGAGGCAGATACCAGATACCCTTTCGGCCGTCGGTGTTGGCAGGCACCTTTTCAGCGTAACCAAGGGCTTCGTTTCGCCTCATTAATTCTGCTTGTCTTTCCCACAGATCCTGTCCTCGAATGAAGCGTTCTTTCAGTCGTAGTAATCACTGGAGAACATAATTTTGGTTATTAGTCCACGGGTCGACAGATGTGCGCCATGGAAGGGGAACCTCGAAATGTATTTTAAGGCCTCTAGTGCCTTGCCGCACTGTTTGTAAAGCTTAGTAATCCTCTTGAGATAACGGTGGTCTTTCGTCTCCCATATCAGGAAACTCCTTTTCATACAGCCGCTTTAGATGGTACTCTATGCGGTCCGTTTCGGCGGATAGTAATTCACGGAACCACTTACCCCTTCTGGACCGTATAACATCCATCCCAGAGCCATGCGCACGGCATAAGGTGCCTGGCGATCGCCCACTCTCTGGTCAAGTACCCAATGCGCCTCTGACACGCCGCAGCCGATGAGGAGATCCACTTTGTCATCTCCCCAGTCTACAACGGTGACATTCTGCAAGTGGGGCCACCTAGTCAAGATTGCGTTGACCGACCTTGGTGTTCGCATGGGGAGATCAGCTAACGTGAATGCCTCCGTTGGTTCGATTTGCTCGTTAGCGTCTAAAGAGATGAGTTGCAACCTCAACCTACCGGCAGTCATTACCTGTGTTCCGCCCACCGTGTTCACTGCCAACGGCGTCGCACCATTAGCCAGTTGGTGTTTGTCGGCAGACCGCTCCTTCACTAGGTTAGTGTCAGATACACTATCGACGAAAGCCAACGCTTTGACCACCCCAGTTGGGGTCACTACTCCCACGGCCGCTATGCCTAAACGTAGTGGTTTACTGGCAGACCGCGACGTTGAATAAATAACACTGGGCTTGGTACTCGCCCCGGGTAAAGTTACTTTCGCCTGGTGCAACAATCGATGGTGTCTGCCCGTGCAGCCCTCGTAACCACATCGGTTCTTTGTCCTACAAGCTGCCGCCCGGTGCGTGGTGTTGAGACAAATAAAACATGCGTCTGCCATCCTCGCCATTCCCCACCGTTCGTCTATTGTGGCATTGCCGAACTTGGGGCATTCTGGTGGTCCATGGCTAGTACCACAGGACCTGCAATTGGATTGCGCAGTGGCATCGCGTGAAATGGCATGTGTATTGGTCCAAGGCTGGTATTTTGGATGTTCCCGTGCAGGGGTTTGAGCTTGGCTAGTACTGGACTTGTTTGCCCGGTTGCTGTCCCGGATGAGTCGGCCAAACCTGCTGTCAGCTATCTTGGTTTGCCTGTACAAGTATTCAGTCAGGTCTTCGAAGTTAGCTTTCCTGTCGCTTCGGCTTATCCGTTCTGCTTCTTCCGCCCACCGACCCTGTAGTTCAGGGAGAAAGGTGACGGACTATGTTTTCCAAAGTGTGCATGGCATCTAGGTCAGCCCTGTAACCTAAATGGTCGAGGGCTATTGAGCAGTTGTGCATCTTAATCACCAGGTCGGCCATTGTGTAGACGTCGCCGTTGGTTCTCCTTGCCTCTACCATCACGCCCTCTATTAGGTTACGGGCTACTTTGAACGGTTGGCCAAACAAGTCCCTTAGAATCTTCCTTGCTCTTGTGTAGCCTTGTTCCGGGTCGAACATGGTACAGCCGTCGATAACTTCTCTTGCTCGGCCTCGACAGTAGTGAGCCAGGTAGAGGAGCCTTTTCCCAGGGTCGATTACCTTACTTTCGACGAACGTCTCGAATTGCTTGACAAACCAGCAGTAGAGTTCAGATCACCCGTCAAATCCGTCAGTTCTACCCTTGGCAAATCGATCGTTGGTGTCTTGTGATCGGCGACCGGCGTGGGGTTCCCTATCTTATTGCACCCTGGTCTATCGGAAGTGTCGAAGTCGCTGGTCTCATGCTCGCGCTCTTTCTGTATGCACTTCTTTTCTGCCTCCAGGGCCTGTAGTCTAGCCGGTGGTAACTGTTGTTCTAGGTCTAATATTCTCAGCCTATATAAATCAACATCCCTACGATCCATATTACCCTCAGTAACACATGAAGTAGCACTGACAGGACTAGACGATCTAACATTAAATAAAGAATCAAAGGCCATCAAAACCGCCCCAGTGACTTGCCGTGTTACTTCCTGTCCCGTTTCATACGTTTTCGGTCTCTTTCTTGGCATTTTGCTTGTTTTCTCGTTCTCAATTGATCTACTGAGTATTGTAACGCATGTTTGAGCAATGCGTAGCCAGATTCGCAACGGATCCCGAAATCAAAAAACGATTATCCGCGATATTCTACGATACTAGATTACTGAATGAACAATGACGCCAAAAAGTTACAAACCTCAATAGTGGGATCACAAGAACTCAACAAGCGAGAAACCAAATTGCGGCGTGCGAGCAAGCAGCACGTGCGTCACGCAGGTCCTGAACAAGGATATCACAAAGTAGTGCTCTGGGCGCAAACAAACAACAATTGGTCCATATAAACAACCAGTTCGTAAAGACAAGTCAATAGTGCAAGCAAGTGAGTGATGTTAGGAAATACACTGAATCACAAAGGTTTTAGGGGATCTTCCACGACCGGTCTTTACAAGAGCTGCGGGCTTTAGAGCGGTTGGTCCCGATGGTGGTGATTGCTGACAGGCAATTATGTAGCTTATAGTAGACGTCACTGGCGGGCTGAGGGTCGTGCTGTAGGAATTAGTCATTCCAGTTGAGGGATCGGAGCATGGTCTTGCGGTTCATCCAGTTGATCGTATGCAGGGGCTATTGAGATGAGCTACATATGGGGTCTATGGGTCCGGCTGTGAATCTGCAAGCTACCATTCTACGGTCACTGCTTGGGAAAAGGTTGAGGGAAGTAGTTATCATATCCGATAGGCCAGTGGTAAATACCAGGTGAAGTATGCTGTTTCCTCCGGTGTCATTTCTTGCTGGACTCAGCGCCCTGCGCGTATGGGCGAGACGAAGCTCGTGAAGTATTGGGGTGATGGCATGGTGTCCCAGCAGATATTAGACGCACTGAAATCGCCAAAAATGAGTCTTGACGAAGAGGATAATAGAGCAAAGTGATCAAAGTCGTTGACTATGTGGGCGAGGTCCGTGATGTTTGAATTGGGTGGTCGATAAACGCAGCCGATATGGAGTATTGAGTTGGCCAGAAGAACCGTTACCCACATTGAGTCCTGAATTGAGTCCAGTGTTGGACCAGAGGGAGGAATGGTAGGCAAGCCATTTTTAACGTAGATTAGACAGCCTCCTCTACGACGACGACAACGATTTTTCATGAAGGGGGGGGGGATAACGGGAGTAGCGGGAGTAACTGAAATCTGTGGGGGACACAGAATTCTGTCGGCTGATGAGACGATTGGCTATATAGTAGATCATGGCTTTTATGAAGGATTTGTGTCCGCAAGACGGTAGGACATGAGTTGGAGCAGGACGGGCTGTTGGCAACAGACTTCCCCGGAGTCTTTTTCGGTGGTGAGAGGGCGGGCAGCAGGTTGACATTAGCAGCGACATGCCTGGGTGCACGGGACTTTGGTGGCTCTGGGCTAATAGTGGGTTTGGCATGGATATCCTTGCCGTTTGTGAAAGCGTAGGTTGACGATAGAAGGCAGGGCCGTTTTCTAGGGAGGTGTGCTGGAGATGGGGAGGAGGTCAGGTCTAGGTCAACTTGAGTAGTGCAGGCAACTGAGGGCTTTCGTGTTACGGGGTGGCTCGACAGACAGCGAGAGGACGCGGCAACCGGTTTTTCAGCCACAGGTTGTGTTGGTACCTTTTAGTGATCAAAAAACCTCTTCTTAGAGGGGCGTTTTATCCTTCAATATTCTGATTCTTTTGAATGGGGTGGCATTAGCAATGATTTGCTAACTGTTTATGAATTCTCTAGCTGTTACTTCGTCAGCGAATCAGAACTTCGAAGGACAGTCGTTGCTTTGATATGTCGGACTTCCCTGTTGCCCCATTACCCGGCGAACTATCTCCCAGTTCTTCGGTACCGTTCGGATAACAAGGTAATCACAAAGCACGGTAACTTTTGGGCTTCAGCCTTGCATCCGCATGCTACTTCAAGGCTCAAAGACGTGCCTGACTAATCCGAAATGCAGTGCCGTGCACAGCTGGGCAGGGGTGGCCGCGTGTGTGCCATGTCACCCTGTGCATGCGGCAACCGAATGCACCCTCAGAGCCGGTTGGAAATTTTGGTAGTGTAGGCACAGGTGAGCTTCACAAGAGGGCGATGGGGCTGACGTGAGATAGGGCAGAAGTAACCATTGCCAAGGAAGGCCGAAATGTAAAGAAGGTCACCATATGCCTCCGATAACGGATTTGGGCCCTTGAATCGAACGAGTGAGGGGGTAAGCCAATTTGGCGGAGGGTTGCAATGACCAGGGCCATCAAACGTAGAAGCCGCAGCCGTATACTTTACAAACATGCATGCACTCTTCACACGAAGCCTAAAAATTAGACTGTGGACCTTTTGCAAACTTCCAAGCGACATTATGGGCTCACATTGGTCAAAAGAGTGGGACAGCAGCGGTCCAAATTATATGGCCACTCGCGGTCTAAAGGCTCACTCTAGGATGCGATAGGCCTACTATCTACTAGGGGCCGCGGTGCATAGGGTGTAAAGTGGATAAAAAGTCGATTTGTAGCTGCTGTATCTTTCGCCGCAGTGGGATGGGATGGATCTTTCAGAAGGAAGTCGTACGAAGTTACCTATCGAAATTGAACGTTCATAACTGAACCGGTCCAGGAGGAATCCGCAAAGCTATCATCAAGCTAATGGCGAGTCTCATGGATCCATCCGTATGCAAGCTGTACAGGCTCAGGGCAGACCACAGTAAGCGGCCTCAGGACAAAAAGAGCAACGGTCGTGGCGTCAAATAAGAGTGGGCCTAAGCCAGCTATGGGCAACTACAGGCCGGCAAGCCTTACTAGTGCCTTTAGCAAGGTCTTTGAGAAAATCGTCCGCTCTCTTACCTTTCAGTATTCACTGCAGCACCCATTTCCAGTTCAGCGTGATCCAGCTGAGATTCGTAAAATGTATATCTTCTCTGGTCGGTTAGTTATGCTTTCTAGATAAGGTGACCCGGCGACGGGATGAAGGTAGATAGGTAGGTGTACGTTGCCTTGACCTCGGCAAGGCTTTCGATTCCCGTTAATGATTGTCTTTGGCTGTGCATGACGACATTCGGTACACATGGGCCAGCACAGAGATTGTTGGCTGTTTCCTTTTCCGTGGGACGTTTTGCGCCAAAAGTAGAGACAGGTGTCCTGGTTTGGTGAGCGCCGCCAGTGGCGCACCTCAAGGACCCTTCCTGGGCCCGGTACTATCCTTGCCGCTTATCAACGATCTGAAATCCGCCCTTAAATCAACCAGTTTCATTTTTGCCGATGACGTGAAATTTGTTGGATCTTGAAGTTTAGGCCATTCTAGACAACCGTGTGGGAACCGTCCTGGATTGGGAATAAAAGTGAGACCTACCGTTCAAAGATAAGAAAAGCCACCAGGTATCACGGGCAACAGAAAGCCTAACTGGTAGAATTTTATTCTACCATAACATTTCACGTGGCGCATCGATTTTTCTATACGCTCCGAACCGATCTAGGTTCTAAAACAGAAAACCTGACTGTCGCCCACGACCAGGGGCTGTTCACCTTCGGGGCGGCCTCCAGGGTAAAGACCTTAGGATCTTCATGAACAGTGACCCCAGGCGGTCGGACCAATGCAAAGCTGCTGCGAGAAGCTCATGGTGAGCTTCTTAAACTGCGAGCTGCATTGTCTCGCCGGTAGCCGAATGTACTCATACCTACTTACAAGGAAATATTGTGCCCTCAATTATAAGGCGGAGTACAGACTTGGGCACACCTCAACACTGGGCGTGCCGCCTGCTCAGAGAAAGTTCGACGTCTCCTGACTTGAATTCGGTTGGGTTCAATTTGGTTTCAGAAGCTTACGGTGGGATGCCTGAATGTCCTGATTCTTTCAATGGGGAGCTCCTTCAGTCCCCCGATGCTTCGACTACTTGTAGAGATGATTCTCCCCCAATACTTGACCATAATCATCGGGGGTTCAGGATGGACCTCCAGTCTCCTTTCTTTTCAGCCATTTTTCGGCTCACAGTCGCCAATCACTCACACCTCAAGGTCAATCCCCCCGGTAGAAAGAATGGCATAGTAGGGGTAGTGGGTACTAGATTAAGGTTCCACGGGAGTTTCAGTGAAAGAAACTGGTCAGTTGTCTACAAAAACGGTAGTAGACTCTTGGTCCTACTTCTCCAAATACAGTCATTTATACCTTATCTATTCTCTCCCAGAACTCAGCCACTGTGCTCGCACTTATCACATCCCTTGGCAGCCCATTCTAGTCATCAGCGGCCTTAACTGCAAAGGACTGACTTTTTATGTGAGTCAAAGTTATCGTTTTCTTGATTGTCATTGCACGCCTTTTACGGCTCCACGCACTTTTGCGTTACTTTCTGGCACTAACAACTTGGCTTAAGGCCAATGCTTACCATAATCCCTAGATACAGGGCTTCTATGGCCTAGACTGGCTTCTCCCGAGTGCCTGGTGGACCCATACATCGTGTGAGCCGAGGTCCTTCTCCTTTGATGGAATGTTGGCATTGACTTAGATTGAGGGAAAGGTTCAACTCCACTGAGCACTGGTATACCTCGTCGATATCAAGTTAAACCGGCTCATTATCCGGTGCTCCTACCACCCTGAAGTAATCCGCGAAAAAGAAGCGCAGGTTTTCCAAACTGTCTTCCAGATCGGTAATGCGCATTGGGGAAAAAGAGTCCCAGGACTGACCCTTGCTGAAAGCCACTATGCAGTCTCCCATTGTCCTACAAGCAGCCTTCTACCCGCACTCGGTAAACTCTCTCTTATGCTTTGTGCAACCCACTTCTGCATTTTCGCCGTAAGCTGAAACGGTTCCATCTTTGCTTCAGGAAGTCTGTGGCAAGCCTACTCAAATGTCTCCCAAAAAGCAGATGGCATACTTCCGCCCGTTTTCCTCCATGCACTCGACTGGTTACCTCATCCAACAAAATTATTAGGTTGGATAGGCAAGAGAGCTTGTGCCAGAACCCACGTTAATTGGCAGCCATTAGCTTTTTCCCGTCTAAACTCCTCGCCATCCTACCCCGCAGCATTCTCTAGAGGGCTTTAAGCTCCGCTGACGTCAAGTTAATTGGCCCGTAACTGATGCCTGCTTCTTTGTCTCTACCTCTATAAAAGGGTGTGATAATCGATACAAGCCTGTAGTTAGATGGTGCACTCTTGTCTAGTGATGCTTTGAACAGCTCAACCAGCGGTCTGGCCAGAATAGACGCTAGTGGCTTCGGTGTTGCCCGGCTGGATATCATCCAGCCAGGCCTCCTTGGACACGTCTAGCTGCTTCAAACTGTTCAACACCTCACCTGCTTTGATGTCTTCGTCTGGCTGAGCGGCAGAGGGGTGAAACTTACGAACAAAGCATCTGCGGTCTGATATTTTCACTTTGAGAAGAAGGAGAAATCAAGGGAATCTCATGGAACCGTAAAAGACAGTTAAAGGTTTTTTGGCCCTACGTCGGATAGTCTGTTCCAAATGGCTTTAGATTCTCGAACAAAGTGACCCGGAAAGATGACGAAAGTTCGATCAGGGTTGATAACTGGGTGGCACTTCTTTAGCATCAATGTAGTGGGCACTTAAAACAGTCCCGCAGTGACCGATCCCCTGGCCTCATTTTAGATTTGTTGTTTCTGACCCCTTCTCGCTGTTCGATTTCCACCCCGCTGTTGCGTTCGTTTGCATCTCGTGTGCACTTCGTATCGGAGCTGTCTCGTAGCTTAAATATATAGGATACACTCTGGCACCCGTCCACCTACTCGCATCCCTTCTATTCGTTCTGTGGAGGGATTTCGTCGGTATTTCGCTATGGACAGGATAGAAGGCACTTTCGTAGGCAGCACTCGTAACTCTCCTAAAGCCTGCCCTACGGAAAGGTAAACCTGCGCGCTGTCCAGTCCTTCAGGAGGGCCCTGGCTAGTCAGCGGTGTGGAATGTTTCTGGGTGGTGAGACTTAGGTAAGTTCACTAGATGGAAGACAATCAACATTGTGCTCCGTCTGAGAAGAACTTTACCCAAAGCATTCCTTTGCTGCATGCTGTCTCAGAGAAAGCTCACAGTGCACAATATCTCTCGCAGTTGATGTACGGCGAGACTCTGCGTTTCCTCATTTTAGCAATGATTCGACGAAATATACTGTGTGGTGCAGAAGGCATAGCTGAAGTGCAGTCCGCGGGGAGAACTCACAGCCCTCTTTTGGCCGCGGCCACTATCTATCCGGGACAAACTGAAATGATTTGAACGGAACTTTCCACTGGAAATAGTCCGCGCCACTCCGTGGCGTGATCGTTCTTGGCCATCGAGGATAGAGAGAAAATCGTTCTTTCGCATAGATTTTCAGCTAAATATCAGTTCTCATCCTGTGAATCATTCGAAGGAAAGAACGACAAATTCGGAGCAGAAGAAATCTGAGTCTAGAAGTGGAGAGGGCTGAAAATCCGGAAATTGGCTTCCTGGGATGCAACTACGGAATCAGCAAGGCGTGAAGCTCCGTGTTCCGCGATGACGATAAGAGACGCCAGGTGAGCTAAATTTTCTGTGAAACGTTGGTATACCATCAACCTGCCTGGACAGGGCTCCATGTAGTATTTTTCCCACACCTCCATTTCCCCTAATGATTGGACACACTTTTCGCTCTCTTGTCGGTTTGCAGTTATGACGACGCGAAGTAAAGGAATCAGTGGCCGGCATATAGGAAATTTTGCGACTAGTGATCACCGTGGTAATCCCAAGTGTGCGAACGATGCGTTACATGCAGGGGTCCAGCGTAACTCTTGCAGCACTCGATTCCATTTTTAAATGTGGGGACCTGACAGTGACCCCACATCGCACTTACTGCAGACATAGGGGTTAAACTCGATCTGCCTAAACTGTTGAATCCTCCTGCTTGTTGGGTTCACGCAGGCGGGACAAATTGGGAGAAATCATTTCTTTCGCCCGATCCTCAGGTGGTAGCAGATCAACTATATTCTATTTTCAATCAGTCTTTAAACACCATCACCCCAACTATGCCACCAGTGACGAATTCTAGAACAAACAGACTCTCGCGGATGAAATCTAAACTCTCCAAATTTCAACAGCTTGCACTCAAAACCCGGGAATTTTCGGTATATATCCAAATGGACCGACTGTCAGCGAAAATCAAATCACTAACTGAACTGATGCTTACTCAGCAAGAGTCAAAAGCTTTGTGCCACCCCAAGAAGACGGAAATCCTGAGTAGGTTGATGAGAAGAAGAAACCCCCAATGTTACGAACGTTTGAGCAATGCGTAGCCAAATTCGCAACGGATCCCGAAATCAGAAGGCGATTATCCGTGATAATTCTACGATACTAGATTATTAAAATAAACAATGACATAAACAATATACAAACCTCAATAATACGATCACAAAGACTCAACAATGAGAAACCGAATAGCAGCGTGTGAGCAGACAGCACGTGCGTCACGCAGGTCCTGAGCAAGGATGTGCCAAAATAGCGCTCTGGGCGCGAACAAACAACAATTGGTCCAGAAAAACAACCAGTTCGTAAAGACAAGTCAATAGTGTATGGAAATGAGTGATGTTGGGAAAAAACACTGAATCGCGAGGGAAAAAGGGGGATTTTCCACGACCGGCTGTTACACCGCCCACCAAAATCCTCCTGGATCCTTAGCAAAGTCAAAGGTTCGGTATAAAGGTACTGATTCTTCCTACCTGCCTAGGCCCTGCTGTCAGTGCGCGCGTCTAATGCTCGTCGTCGACGTTCTACTACTGGTCGCACCTAACCCATTGGCTACATAGACGTGAGGCTAGTCTACATCTTCCACAGGACCAAATGACCGATGGCGGGCGTGAAGGGTCACATAGACGTTGTCCTCGTAAGGGGCCGTCCGGTCCTGGATGTACGCGCTTGAGTGTGTGTGTGTGTGTGTGCGTGCGTGTGTGTGCGTGCGTGTGCGTGTGTGCCGGGGTTACAATGAAATCACAGTTATGACTACACATCAAGGGAGGACTTTCTGCAATGTCAACAAAAGACCGCGTGGCAAGAAAACGAGTAAATGTAGCATGCATGTGTGACCTGAGCTCCACTACTTCCACATGTGCAAGGGGCATTCGGTAGCGTCAACAAAAGGCGAACAAAGAACACTGTCACATGTATGATGGGTTTACGGGATGTAGAGTGCGTCGTGCATGCGCGTATGTATCGGGATGTATAATGGAATCGCACTCATCACCACATATCGGAAAGAACCTTCTGTAATGTCAACGAAGGGACCGCGAGCACCTTAACGTGTTTGACGGAGATTGTGTGGTATATATGGTGTTTCTTTATCCACCTCGATTACTGGTGTGAAAAAGGTTTACTAGGCCACAGGGTTATCAGCTCCTCCGTCTTCGCTCTCGAGTAGGTTAATACTGCGTATGTCACGAATGAGCACTCCGTTAGCTGTCTTCACCTTCACCGTTCTTATCATTCCGTCAGTGCTTTTGATAGTTTCTGTAACTACTCCCAAAGACCAAAAGCTGAAATGTGCGCGTTCGTCGGCGATCATAACCACGTCCCCAACTTTGAATGGTCTTGTTTTGGCCATCCACTTCTGTCGAGTCTGCAAAGCCGGTAGGTACTCCCGTAGCCATCGCCTCCAGAAGACCTTGGCCAGATAGTTCGCTTGCTTCCACCCATGGAGGTAGCTCCCACGAAGGTTTACCGGCCCTTGGAAACCCTCGTTCGACCTTAGCGTCAATAAGTCGTTTGGGGTGAGCGCCAGGTGGGTGGGGTCGCCGTTCAATACTGGAACCAGGGGGCGGTTGTTCAGGATTCGCTCCACCTCAGTCATGACGGTGTTCAGGGTCTCGTCGTCGGGCGGCTGCTGCTCCATGATTGACAGCAATATCCGTCTGGCGGACCGGATCATGCGTTCCCATATGCCGCCTCGGTGACTGGCCTGTGGGGGGTTGAAATGCCAGCGTATGCCGTAGGCCACGGTTCGATTCTGCAGTTCGTCCCTGTTTATGTTCTTGTGCCAACGCTGCAATTCCCGTTGAGCGCCCACAAAGTTCGATCCATTATCTGAGTATATGTCTGCCGGTACGCCTCTTCGGTTGATAAATCTTTGCAAGGCCCGTAGAAACGAATCGGTCGTCATCGAATGTGCTACTTCTAGGTGCACCGCACGTGATTTCATGCACGTCATGATACATCCGTATCGCTTTTCTAATCTTTTCCCGCACTTGATCCACAAGGGCCCGAAATAGTCCAACCCGGTGTCACTGAACGGCCACCAGCCCGTAGTTACCCTGCATTCTGGTAGCGGGGCCATGAGTTGTTTGCCTGCTGTGGCATTGCGTCTCCTGCATTGCACACACCGTCGGATCACGCGTTTTACAGTCTCTCGTCCTCTCAACAACCAAAGACGCTTTCGGATGACGCTCGTCACGTGACTTTCCCCGGCATGTCCCTCTACGGCGTGGACGTGTTGAATCATTAGCTCTACTACGGGTTGTCTCGCAGGCAGCAGTATAGGATACTTTGTGTCGAAGTTCAGGTGGGCGTTGGTCAGCCTACCATCCACCCGCAGCAGTCCGTTGATGATTTTGGGGTTTAAACGCTTCAGCTCGCCTCTTGGAGATGGCATGTCTTCATTGGTCAGCCCCACTTCTTCCGCCCTCTTGAGTTCTCGGGCGAAAGCCTCGCGTTGTATCATTCTGAAAATATCGTACTCTGCCGCTTGTAGCTCATCGGGACCTATCGGGCCGACCGGTATCCGACCTGAGGGCCGTAGCCCTTTCATGACTAGTAAACTTATCTTGAACCTGGTTAACCAAACTAGCGAACGAAGCGTCTTCATCCAGGAAGAAAACCTGACCAGTCGCGGTAAAATGGGCGACGCTTCGACGACGTTGGTTGCTATCACTACGCCTTTGATCTCCAGTTCCAATTCCGTAGGGGGTTTTAATTCGAACACGGGCCAGTCCTGTTTGGGCAATTGCAGGAAGTTCGGCCCTCTCGTCCACGTGTCCAGTTGCCTGAAGTTGTTCGCACCTCGAGAGCACAGGTCGGCCGGGTTATCGCCAGACCTGACATGACTCCACTGGTGCGTGGCCGATTCATCGTGGATAATCGTGAGCCGGTTAGCAACGAAAGTACTAAACCGGCTCCGTACGTTGTTAATGTAGTAAAGTACTATCGTTGAATCCGTCCAGAAGCTCACCGACCAAGTGTAGAGATCGAAACATCTCTTCACAGCTTGCACCACCCTGACTGCCAACACGGCTGCGCTGAGTTCGAGGCGTGGGATTGAGACCGACTTCAGTGGAGCAACGCGGGCTTTGGCGAACAGGATCCTCGTGGTATATTGTCCATCTCCTGCGCACCATCGTCCGTACACCACAGCTCCATAACCGACTTCGGATGCATCGGAAAAGGCATGTAGTTCTCCAGTCCGTGTCGTATGGCCAGGGGTCAAACATCGTGGTATTCTTATGTCCCCTAATTTCTTCAAGGTGTTCAAAAATTCCTCCCAGTCCAGCCGGTCCCCTCGGTCCAGTGACTGGTCCCAATCAACTTTCTTACGGCACAGCCGCTGCAGCAAGATCTTTCCGGGTAGCAGCCATGGTGAGACGAAACCGAGCGGGTCGAACAAACTTGAGACGGCAGATAGTATGCCACGACGGGTTATTTGCAGCTCGGGAACGTTCAGTTCGAAAACAAAATCGTCCGTTTCCGCGTCCCATTGTATCCCTAAAGTGCGCTCGATAGGAAGTGGGGAGCCGTCCAAACCTCTTACCCTTTCGACCTTTTCGTGATACGGGATGACCTTCAGCACTTCCGAAGCGTTCGACATCCATTTAGTTAGATGGAAGCCACCCTCTTCCAGCAATCTCGTCAGACCCCTGAACTGCTCTAGAGCTGATTCCACATCATCGAATGACCCAAGGTAGTCGTCGACGTAGAAGTTCCTGCTGACGCTTTCTACCACCGTCCGATGTACCAGATCGCCATGTTTGTTCGCTGATTCTCGGAGGGCGTAGTTGGCACAAAATGGTGACGATATGGCTCCGAAGGGGTGGACGGTCATTCTATAATTCACCACTGCGTTGTCCCGGTCGCTCCCTTCCCACCACAGGAAACGCAAAGCATCTCGTTCTCCTACCGGAATCTTCACCTGATGGAACATTTCCCTAATGTCGGCAGACAAAGCCACTTTACCCACTCTGAAACGGCACAGAACATCGATCAGTGGTGTGGTCCAGTCAGGCCCCTGTAGTAGGCGATCGTTTAACGACTTGCCCTGGAACTTGGCCGCACAGTCGAAAACCACGCGCAGTTTATTGGGTTTTTTGGGGTTGATAACCGGATGGTGAGGCAGATACCAGATACCCCTTTTGCTGTCGGTGTTAACAGGCACCCTTTCAACGTAACCGAGGTCCTCGTTTCGCTTCATTAAATCCGCGTATCGTTCCCACAGATTCTGGTCTTCAATGAAGCGTTCTTTTAGTCGTAGTAATCGTTGGAGAACATAATTTCTGTTGTCAGTCCACGGGTCGACCGGTGTGCGCCATGGGAGGGGAACCTCGAACTGTTTTTTGAGGCCTCTAGAGCCTTGCCGCACCGTTTGTAGAGCGAAGTGATCCTCTTGAGACAACGTCGGTCTTTCGTCCCCAATGTCATGAAACTCCTTTTCATAAAGCCGTTGCAGATGATACTCTATGCGGTCCGTTTCGGCGGATAAGTAATTCACGGAACCGCGTACCCCTACTGGACCGTATAACATCCATCCCAGAGCCGTGCGTACGGCATAAGGTGCCTGGCGGTCGCCCACTCTTTGGTCAAGCACCCAATGCGCCTCTGGCACGTCGCATCCGATGAGGAGATCCACCTCATCATCTTCCCAGTCTACGACGGTTACATCCTGCAGGTGGGGCCATCGAGTCAAGATTGCGTTCACCGACCTTGGTGCTCGCATGGGAAGATCCGCTAACGTGAATGCCTCCGTTGGTTCAATTTCCTCGTTAGTGTCTAGAGAGATGAGTTGCAGCCTTAATCTACCGGCAGTCATTACCTGTGTTCCGCCCACCGTGCTCACTGCTAACGACGTCGCACCTTTAGCCAGTTGGTGTTTGTCGGCAAATCGCTCTTTCACTAAAGTGGTGTCGGATCCACTATCAACGAAAGCCAACGCCTTGACTATCCCAGTCGGAGTCACTACTCCCACGGCCACTACGCCTAAACGTACCGGTTTACTGGCAGATTGTGAAGTTGAACAGATCACGCTGGGCTTGGCACTCGCCTCGGATATGGTTATTCTCGCCTGATGCAGCAGCCGATGGTGTCTGCCCGTGCAGCCCTCGTAACCACATCGATTCCTTGTTCTACAGGCTGCTGCCCGGTGCGTGGTGTTGAGACAGATGAAACATGCTCCTGCCATCCTCGCCATTCCCCACCGTTCGTCTATTGTGGCATTGCCGAACTTGGGGCATTCTGGTAGGCCATGGCTAGTACCACAGGATCTGCAATTTGGTTTCGCCGTAGCATCTCGTGAAATGACGTGTGTGTTGGTCCAAGGCTGGTACTTTGGATGTTCCCGTACAGGGGTTTGGACTTGGCTAGTACCGGGCTTGTTTGCTCGGTTGCTGTCCCGGATGAGTCGGCCGAATCTGCTGTCAGCTATCTTCGTTTGCCTGTCTAAATATTCAGTCAGGTCTTCGAAGTTGGCTTCTCTGTCGCCTCGGCTTATCCGTTCAGCTTCTTCCGCCCACCGACCCTGTAGTTCGGGAGAGAGGTGACGGACTATGCCTTCCAAAGTGTGCATGGCGTCTAGATCAGCTCTGTAACCTAAATGGTCGAGGGCTATTGAGCAGTTCTGCATCTTGATCACCAGGTCAGCCATGGTGTAGACGTCGCCCTTGGTTCTCTTTGCCTCTGCCATCACGCCCTCTATTAGGTTACGGGCTACTTTGAAAGGTTGGCCAAACAAGTCCCTCAGAATCTTTCTTGCCCTTGTGTAGCCTTGTTCTGGATCGAGCATGGTGCATCCGTCGATAGCTTCTCGCGCTCGGCCTCGGCAGTAGTGAGTAAGGTAAAGAAGCCTTTGCCCAGGGTCGATCACCTTGTTTTCAACGAACGTCTCGAACTGTTTGACA
The DNA here is from genome assembly GCA_948099385.1 of Fasciola hepatica. Taxonomy (NCBI): domain Eukaryota; kingdom Metazoa; phylum Platyhelminthes; class Trematoda; order Plagiorchiida; family Fasciolidae; genus Fasciola; species Fasciola hepatica. The sequence continues at coordinate 4,817,017 of CANUEZ040000016.1, forward strand.
AACTTGCAATATTGCTCAGCTTGCCCGTCGAAAACCGTTAACTCCACTCTAGGCAGATCGATCGATGGTGGTTTGTAGTCGGCGACCTGCGTGGGGTTCCCTACCTTACTGCACCCTAACCTATCGGAAGTGTCGAAGTCACTGGTCCTATACTCTCGCTGTTTCTGTGTACACTTCTCTGCTTCATGCGCCTGTAGTCTAGCCGAAAGTAACTGTTGCTCTAGTTCTATTATTCTCAGCTTATATAAATCAACGTCCTTACGATCAATATTGCTTTCAATAACACATGAGCTAGCACTGACAGGACTAGGCGATCTAGCGTTAACTAAAGAATCATAAGTACCCAAAACCTCCCCAGAGACTTGCCGTATTACTTCCTGTCCGGGTTCGACTGCCTTTGATCCTTTCCTTGGCATTTTGCGTGAATTTTCCTCGTTCCAAATAGATCTATTGAGTATTGTTACGAACGTTTGAGCAATGCGTAGCCAAATTCGCAACGGATCCCGAAATCAGAAGGCGATTATCCGTGATAATTCTACGATACTAGATTATTAAAATAAACAATGACATAAACAATATACAAACCTCAATAATACGATCACAAAGACTCAACAACGAGAAACCGAATAACAGCGTGTGAGCAGACAGCACGTGCGTCACGCAGGTCCTGAGCAAGGATGTGCCAAAATAGCGCTCTGGGCGCGAACAAACAACAATTGGTCCAGAAAAACAACCAGTTCGTAAAGACAAGTCAATAGTGTATGGAAATGAGTGATGTTGGGAAAAAACACTGAATCGCGAGGGAAAAAGGGGGATTTTCCACGACCGGCTGTTACACCCAACCCCGCAAGATTATACCTTTCATCACTGTTAACAACTCCCATCTGGATAAACCGGAAGAAATAGCTGAAGCGTTCAACACATTTTTCACTTCAGCCCTAACGGCCAGTGTTCCCACTCCTGGAATACACTCTTCATGTTTACCCAGAGAGACTCTGTCCACAGTTTTATTTCACCCCAACGATATTTCCCCACTTCTAGTCTCTATGAAACCATTTTACCGCCCAGGTTCGGACGGCATTCCGCCGGCGGCCTTTACTCTGGGGGGTCCAGACACTCCCATCCTTCTATCTAATTTATTTAACCTGTCTATGAAATTTAGCTAGTTTCCTAATCAATGGAAAGCCTCTACAATTATCCCCTTGCACAAAAAAGGCTCCGTTCATGTTCTTGAGAATTATCGTCCTATTAATCATACACCGATTATCTCCTGAATCATGGAGAAGCTCATTAAGAATAAGATAATGACCCACCTCTTAACAAATAACTTGCTCAATGTGGGTCAACACGGTTTCCTGAAAAACCGTTCGTGCTCTACTTGTCAAGTTAATTTCTTGAACTCAGTCACGGAGGCTGCTGACAGAGGCATGTCCATGATGATTATCCTGCTTGATATGAAGAAGGCTTTCGACCGAGTCTCACACACTCGGCTCTTATTGCAGGCCAAATCTTATGGCATCATGGACCCGTTACTCGGTTGGTTGGATTCTTATTTCTCCGACCGTTATCAGTTGGTTCAGATTAATGGTTCCGTCTCCAAACCCAAACCTGTCACCAGTGGTGTCATACAAGGCAGCGTTTTGGGTCCACTTCTTTCCCTCATTTACATAAATGATGTCTTCAGTGTCGTTCGCCATGGCAGTCTCCACCTTTTTGCGGACGACATAAAAATCTTGTATAGTTTTGATTCTAGTCAACTTAGTACAGTTATCAATGACATACGGCAAGATTTAACAGCTCTTAGTTCTTGGTGCACCACTTCATTAATGAAATTTTCTGCTGAGAAAAGCAACATTCTTACGTTCAAATGCAATGTCCCCCCAGGTATGTTCAGTATTGACGGTCACCCGATTTTCATCAGTCCGTTAGTACGAGATTTAGGTTTGCAATATTCAGCCACCTTCACTTTCTCTGAACATACTACCACTCAAATTGCCAAGGCTAGAAGACTGATAGGCCTGCTTCATAGGACATTCCGCCTCCCAGAAAGCAAATTGAGCACATATAAGACCCACGTTAGGCCCCTTCTGGAATACTGTTCCATAATCTACTCTAACATGCGCCAGTGGGACAGAGTGGCTATTGAAAAAGTTCAACGGCTAGTGACAAAAGAGCTAATCGGCTTTACCACTCAACTCAATTACAGCCAACGCTGTGAACATTTGAAACTAGATCCGCTGTGGCTTAGACACATGAAGCTGAACCTCTTATTTTTTCATGGTGTTGTTGTAAAACGAATCATCGAATCAGCACCGCAGTTCAGAAACCTAACGGACTCACAGTATTCTTTAAGACTGAGAGACAACACAGTTACTGTTCCCATTTGTAGAACTGCTCTTAGATCTAACTTTTTCCTGGTTAAGTATGCAGCTTTATGGAACAAATTACCCCATGAAATAAGTTCTATAAAGCCATCTAAGACGTTTAAGGCCCACATAAGCAAATACCTCACAGTACAAACTGTAATCCAACTTTTAGATCCGTACATGAGTGAAGAAAGGGCTTTTGAAGTTGGATTAGGTTTCTAATAGTTTTCAAACTCCCTTTTTGTGGACCCCATTATCTTTTAGGCCGTAGCCGCGCTTGATTCCTCCACTCGTGTTACTCACCCATTCGTTTTACTTCTGTTTCACATCTGATCCTGCCATTTGCGTTTTTAATTCTCCCTCGACAATGTCCGACAGGCACAGTCGTTGAACTTTCTCTGGAGTGCCGCACTAACTGGACTCAAGCCCCAGTTATGGCATCATTTTCTTTCTCTTCTCCTCTCTCCATTCTGCAACTTTCACTTTCTTTTGTTCTACGATTTCCTACAGAATGGTTTTATCCTCAGTCCGGTGATTCTGTTCCACCTTCATCCGTTTTGCTAAATCTGGCATCAAATAATTTTCCAGTTCCTCCCATCCTCTCATCTTTTTCCCATAGCCACGGCATGGCTATTAATAACTGGCTTCTTGACATTCCTCTACTCACTCTTCTCCCCCTTATCAGACCTTGCTATACTACACTTTAATTTGCATACGGATACCTAGCCCACAATTATAAATCCAGTTCTAAGCTCCATCAAGATAATACTTACCCGCTTGACATCACCTGACTTGGACACACTATTACGCCTGGGGCTCAGGGTTTTGTGATAGCTCTCCACCATCAATCTGCTCCTCATACAATGCCTTATTTTTCTAAGCTACACTCACCCGCGACTAATCAGGAAGTTGTGTCATCCGGACCTACAACCAATTTTCTACCAAAGCCATTCCCTCCCTTATTTACCAGTTTCTGGTATACTGAATGCTATAATCTTTACAGTTCATCAGTTCTCACCTTCAGCTTGCGCCTTTCGACCGAAAATCGTTGGTTTGTCTGTCCCAATCAGCCGTTCCCACTGCACTAGCTAGCGGCCAACCTCCGCACGGCCAGTGGTGATACATTTCCACCAGCTTCGTCGTGCCAGTGAAGTTGCCCTGCATATGAAAATCGGTGGTGCGTTCACCAGATGGCTCGCATACGTATTGGAACCCGTCCGACTCTGTTATTGGCAAGAGCAAGCTGTTAAGTGATAGCCCCAAGAATGCTGCCATTATCTGAGTGATTGCTCCATCCTATCTTTTTTTCTTTCACTGCTTGTGGCAGCAACACCCCTGAAGGTTATGACATCTGGTCTGTAGCGGTCTCACAATAAGGGGAAACAGCCATCCCTATCAGTCTCGGACCCATTGGGCCACGTGTAAAGAAAGGCGGGTCAAGGAGAAAAGGGGAGTTTACCCTACGGCGTAAATTTGTTCTCCCTCTCCTCAATAAAAAAGAAGAAATCCACTTCAGGCTGGGAAGGTCTTGGGCTAATGCTATCTGCCCCCTTCATTACAGATGGATTTCTGATAACGGCCTAGACCCGACCCTGCATATGGGAAACCCCACGCTTTCGAGTTAACCTGCAGTTCTTTTTGTCTAGACCAGTGTGGGGTGACAGCACGCCGTTCGAGCTCTCCACGTATACTTGCCGACCCCGCCTTACTCAGCTTCAACCCTTTTGGGTTCCCTGCAAAATCCTTAACCAGCTTGCTGATGTTTAATACAGTAGTCGATACGCGATCTGAATAGTTACATCATGCGACCTCTGCTCTGACGACACCCCGGCATTGATACGCCTACGCCTAACAGCTATGGACAAAGCCTTGCTCGTATTGGTTGTCGGAATGCAATCATTACACATTTATAATTTATTTTCCACAAGTTTACTTTTTCTATCCCCCTCGAGCCCAAGCACTAACAATGTTGTCCAAAGTCAGCGATGATTTGTCTGCTACCATGTAGACTCAGTTACAAAACCAAAATTCTTACTGACACTAATTCCACTAGTGAACTGTTGTTCCTCTAATGATAGGTGCTCACCTTCACTTAGTTCTCTTGTCTCGGGCTATAACCCAGTGGTCTCATCGCCTTTTTCTTGCACTCCTCCGTTACTCGAGTCCTACCATGCTGATTACCACCCTTTAATAACCAATACTCACCGATCACCGTATTTGCTCATGGTTTGTTAGCACACCATCCCACCTAGCTAGCTTATGTATCTGATTACGTATTACCCCATGGAAAACCAGCACATTCGCATCCACATAAGAAGGCCTCGCCTTAGCCCTGTGCGTTCCTTTTTCTTTTTATAATTTCTCCGCCCCCACTTACAGCCGGGTCAACAACCTGACTGCTGTCCTCTCTTTTCCCATTTCTGACCCCACCCTCCTCCACTGTTTTATTTTTGACCCTCAACTGAGCCCCTTTACTATTCTACCACCTACCAGCCTAACCATTTTGCACTCTGGCTAAGCATGCGCTTAATATTCCCATTATCAACTAAACGCCTTAAAAAAAAATACCAGCCTCCGCCTGTTAGTCCCTAGTAGATCGGCCCACTGGCCATCAAGTAGTATTAACACTCTAATTTCCGCTAAGCTGTTAATCATAACCCCCAGCTGGAGCATTCTCCAGACTGCCGCATTTCTCCTCTATTCCAGAACTCAGTGGTTACCAGGGTAGCCCGTCAACCAGATCGACGTTATCCCTTGATTACCTAACGGACTAAACGGTTTGATCGATCGGACTGGCCGTGGTTAAACCTACACTCACACCTGACGACGCTTTATATGGAGCACCTTACATGGCTAACCGGTGATCACAATCCCATAACCAGGATTACAATTACTCATAATAGTCCCACTAGACCGCTGGACGGATTCCTGGCATCACCCATCAGCATTCATTTCCTGTTCTCCACACGAATAATTCAATTCATTCTGCGTGCAGAACTGGAGTCTGGCCCCCGCGGTTGCGTTCCGTACCCACTCGCCCTAGTTCGTCAGCCTAGCCCTTTTTGACTGCTGCCCTCATCTTGCACTACCTGCCATCAACGGCTACCATCGTCTTTATGAAACAAAATACCAAACATTTGGTTATTTGTTCTTTCATCACGTATGCAGAAAATCTCACTTTTACACTCAACTTCCTCTGTTCCATCGGGTCTGGCCTTTCCCAGTCACCGCAGTCCTCCTTTCTCTTCGCCACATGTGCATACTTGCTTGGTTGCATCAGCAGCGTGTCACCAAGTGTTCCCTCGAAGGCTTGTTGAAACTCCCAGTTGTGTCCACCCACCATTCACGCTCCTTAAAAGCACACTGCACTCCTGGTGAGAGCTTCTGCCTCCATGTGGCTTTCTATATAATATCGGAATTACCTATACAGAAAGACCAATCTGGATATCCCATTCGACTCACTTGCATTTGTATCACAGGCAACCCCCACAATGAGTTATCCAATGGAGGGTCAATCTTCTCTATTTCCTGCAGGCATCTCCAACTGCAATTTGACAACACCATGTTAACTCTATTTTTAATCTTCTTTTGGTAACAACCAATTTCTCAGTATTGATTCCTCAAATATCCAGTTGGTGCCACACTGCGACTCCTTTTACACTTCCCGACTCTTCTTTGAATCTCTTTCACTCCACCGCTCTCTCCCTATCTTCATCGACTGCACACAAAATTCCATAGATCGCCGTGATCCATTCTGGACTACCGGACCCGTCGCAGACAGTTATCGGCATCCATAAGGCAAGTTGTGTTTTATTCTTGCATCAACTCCCTGTTCATGTAGTGCTGTCCGACACCAGTTGCTTTATGGGTTCTTGCAAACACTGCACTTTTACCCTCCTTCAGTATCGCTTTTCCTTCATTCCCACGTCCGTCCCGCTAACCACACCGTCCCCGTCCCGAATTCGAAACCGATTCGCAATAGCCGCGGTAACCGTCCTCTCTTTAGCTCACTTAAACACCGTCCAAGCTGATCGTTCTATTACTGCAATTGTGTGAACCATATTCTTCTAAATTGTGATTACCCTACATAAATGTGAATTGCTGTGTTCTCTGATCATGCCTTGTGCATGTGTCTTGACCACGATCAAGAAATATACCAATATTATTATTATTATTATAATCTCTGAATAGAATAGAGCCTCCACCTTTCTCCAAAAGCCCGCCTTCACTAAGGGAAAATTCTTTGGGTTAGGTACCTCAAACACGAGGACACCTAATACTGTCGCTGACTTAATGATTCCCTCCTCAAATAAGTGGCTCGGTAAAGTATTAGAAAGATGTTCGTGAGGAGTTTCAGTAGATCATTGTCAGTCCAGCCGCCAAAACCGACGCAGGCAAGGACGATCCGCTTCAGTCTGTCTCGAAGCCTAGTACTAAGCCCAAGGTAGACTCCAGAAATGGGAGGCGAAAAAAGTCATGGGGAAAACTAAAACCACTTTGCCACCACCTGGCGACCCCATAGGTACCGTTCTAAGAGATAAATAATAACAGAAATAATGACGGTATATTTCTCACCCACGGCCAAGATGGGCGCTTGAAAGCATGGTCAGGGCACACAGTGTCACTCACTGAGACAGAGAATCACAAATCTTAAAAGAATTTGGTCGTTGTAGCAAAAAGGAGAATAAAACTGCACCGATTTTAAGTGGGACATAGGGACAGAGATCTAAGCGGTAAACGCGAGTCAGTTTCGACTTCATCACGGGTTATAGTAACCAGCCAAAGAAAGATGAAGTTGCTAAAATGAACGCCGCCTTAGGAAGCAGAATATACAGCATATGCGGGGAAGATGTGGATGTGATGAGGGACGTTTTCTCAGGCTTAGTGAAAAAGAAAACAGGGGAAAACTGCGAAATGGTACGCAAGACAGCAAGTATCGGTATGGAAGGAACCAGCACCCCGTTAAAAATTTGAAATGGTTTCCGGGGATAGTGTGTATCACGAAGTGGTATGATTCCGCAGCTGGCGGGAGAGGTGGCTTCCCAAGATATGAAGAATGAATTGCTAAACGGGAAACTAATAAAGAGTAACAAAATATTGGAATGGAGAAAACGGTAAAGGAGTTCGCAGGGACTAGGGCTGACTACTCTGGTAAAATGGCCAATGTATTATCCCACCAAGTCCTGCATCCGCACTAGGTACAATAGGTGAGAGTTGCTTGCAGTATTTCGGGTCCGCGTGTCCTCCATGCTGAGATGCTGTGGGAGGAGGGACATTGCCCAAGCATTATTGGAATAGGTTCTTTTGCGCGGTTGTTCATCGCTCGAAATTTTAAAGTGGGGTTTCGGCCAGGAATAATATACCAGGGGTGCCTGTCGTAGGTGATGCATATTATCTTGTGAGTATAGTCCTCTTCCGGAGTGAGGGATGTGTAGGACGGATGCGAGCCCCGTCGGTTGAGAACGATGTACATTGCTTTCTGGTCCATTAGTAGCTAACGTGTAGCCTGACGTTGCATATGCTTGGGTTGAGAAATCGATGAAGAACGAACAACTAGAAATTTCACCCAGTCCAACGGGAAGCTGTCGGGAGAGTCTTTTATCATATCGGCTAAATAGCTATCCAGCAAGCCAGCAGATAAAGGGCTCCAGTGAGGCCTCAGCCCACACGAATTAGACTGTACTACTTGACCACAAAATGTGAAAAATAACAAGGCAGAATAGGCCATCTAGTGACCCCGTGCTGCCCCCGAGGTTTATATCCGGACCTCGTGATAGAGAAAACAGTATCCAGAAAGGTCTGAAATAGAAGAAGGGAGAGCGCGGCGGTGCGCAAGACTTTCCGACTGGGAATTTCGATAAACATCTTGCTGGTCAATTAGCACAAGTAAGACGTGATAATAGAGGGAAAAAGGCCTGGTCGGCGTGAGTACGAGGAAAGCTAGTACACTATCACCCGACTTAGGCACAAGCGGATGAAACAATGGTATAACTGGAGAGCAGAGAGTGCAGCCATGGGGTATTTACCCGCCGAATGCTACTGACTCGTGTCGGGTGCTGGTTGTTGTCGGGCAGGGTTGTGAACCTAGGCGTGGCTTGGGTACTAGGACGTTAACATACATGTTGGGTCTGCATAGAGAGGGTATGGGGTGGTTGAAACTTAGAGCCGGAGGTGGATAAACTTATGTGGAGAATCCCGTGCACCGTCGCCCCAGTGAATCCGGTGCTTTAAAACTAAAAGATTGTTGAGCGAGCAACGGTGATGGGGGGAATCTCCCCTTTCGCAGGATCAGGGCTGGGCTGGTGGGAGAAATACCCATAAGTGAAGGTTGCCCATTTCATTCATGGCTGGACACCATTGTTATTCCCAGATCAAATCGATCCAACTAGGGCTTTTTTGGTCTTCACCTTTTTTGGTTCCCAAGCAAGGGAGACTGAGCCCATACGAAAACTTTTCCTAGCCCCTCCGCCAGTCTGTAATTTTATGCGTATTTGTCTTTCCTTCTCAGCTGCAGGAGTAGTTTATTTTTCCAACATCCGGATGAAGCCATGGTGTAGGTGCCTTTGACGTCGGGGGTCTCGCTAGCTGGAGCTGGAAGAAGGCGGAGTGGGACTAAGAGGACACGTGGAGTAGGACAGTTAATGTCGAAAAGCACGGGGCCATCACATGAGCATCAGTCTCATACGACGCCAGACCATGCTTGGGACTATCAGAGATCGTTCTAGGTCAACTGGTGTGATTGAGGTTAGCTTCACCGATCGGGGGAGTTTTGGTGCAAGTGGGGGAAGGTAACAGTCTGATGAGCGGTAGACTCAGGAAACAGGCCAACAAGTAGTTACTATGTAGGTTTCTGGGATGAGAGATCCAGGATCTAGATGGTTAAGGAAAGGGAATTAGGCCGGATGTAGGACCCAGGTGAGGAGTTGTAGCCAAGATGAACGAGGAAGGGGTAAAAAGATCAACTTAAGTAGTTGACGGCGCAATCCAGTATCCTAGTATCCAGAGCCAAGTACGTATTCGAAGATGGGGGGATATGTGAAGCTAAAAACCTCGGGCTAGTCGGCAGTAGGAAACAATGACTGTTGTCCGGAATAAAGGTAACCGAAAAGCACTGAACTAATTATAGTCACTAAAGGCAACAAGCTGCAGCTAGAGTAATGTGGATGATGTTCAGTATAATATAGTGCAAAATAATCGACCTGGATTTGCCACTGGGCTAGAAACAAAGGTTTTAGAATGTGGTGTCGTAACCCCAGTAATCAAACCTGTTTTCGTGTGCCAGCATTTCGGTGACACATCAGTGGTAAGAAGGATCACATTGAGAACAGTCAAGAAGTGATCCAGCGAGCCTCTGAAATGAGATAGAAAGGCTCTGGCGAACTTTTGTCGAGGGTTTATTCTAAATTTTCGAAAATTCGTGAGCAAAATGTTACATCTCAGGTCTTGTTTCGATCTGGGAATGGGGAGCTGCAGTGAGCAATAGGGTAGGGCATACTCCGTGGAGGCTGTGAGACGAGTGGGTTTAGTTAATCAGAGGGCCATGCAATGGTGTAGCTTAAACAGAAAGAGTAAACCAAGCTTCATGCGGCCCAGCCATAGAGGATCAAGACTGAGTAGGATGCGTCAATCGTTGTAACACAGACTGGGGAAACTCCCACTAATGGTTTAGTGAGATGACGTTGCACGGACTCCAGAGTATAGCGATCAGAATTGGTCATGTTGGTCAGAACAATGGGACATTGTCCAATCAGAGGTCTGGCTTATCACTTTTAGGTGAGCAGTTTGCAATCATTTAGCAGAAAATCTCTGGTATTGAGATCAATGGTTCTTCTGGTCTTGGCAATCTGGAACGGAGCATACTCAGAAAACCTTAAGCTAAAGTAATAACAAAAACCAAGGTCTCGAACTAAGGGGCCGTGCAAAATGTGTGGGTTTTGGAAAAGCGGGGTTCTCGGGGGTCACTTGGCATCTCAAGACTGTGTAGCAGTTCTCAGAGGTTGAGACGTTGGTACACCAAGAAATGCACCAGTCTCCGAGTCGTTTTAGATCACTAGAAATCTCATCCACCATAATGTTGGGATTTTGACGATGAAACTCAGGAAATCCTGATGTCATCGGCAAAGAGGAATGGGGTAACATGATGCAAGACGAGAAATATATCGTGTACGCAAATGAGGAAAGGCAAAGGACCGAGTACACTGCCTTGCATAACCCCACTGGTGACTGCAGCAGGTTTTGGGTAACACGCGTCAACGGAAACCACTTGTGAGCAGCTCAATAGATATGATGTTAGCCACGACAAAAGGGTCCGGATAAGCCATGAGCTTTGAGTTTGGTTAGTAATTGAGAGTGAGGGACACGGCCAAAAGCCTTTGTCATGTCAAGAAAATACTGATGATAGATTTACTGTTGTCGGTGGCCGCCGTTATGAGGTTAAAAAAGTCACACTTGCAAGTGATGCATGAGCGTGACTTTCAGAATCCGTGCTGCTTACTATAGATGATGTTATGAGACAATGGGAAATCAGATATCCGCAGTTTCATGGGGCGTCCCCTCAGCTTAGATGCGATTGGGGGATGGTTGATGGGCAGCAGTCTGAAAGGTCATGTAATAGTCCCTACTTGTGAACTGGGATGGTGATCGCGGTCTTCTGCTGTGATAGAAATATACCAAACTTCCTGGATAGGTTGCAGAACTTCAATAGTGGGGCTGCGGCATCAGTTCCTCCAAGACGCAGAAGTGGTGGTGGAGCACCATCATGGCCAAGTTGTGAGGACTTCCGAACACGGGTGGGTTGGCTAGTCACCAGGTTAAAGGTAGGCTCCAAATTCGATACTGTGCCCGGTGAAAGGGGCTATGTATGAGGGTGAATTGAGGAGGTCCGTAGTCATGGAAGCAGCAAGGTGGGAATGAAGCGCCCCGGCCATCGCCCAAGGCCAGCTGATATGCTCGTTTTCTGCTCAAATTAGACGGAATACCAGCGGGCTCGCAATGATTTCTCTTATTTGGTTGACGCGCCAACTTTGAGGAAGTATCACGACATTTCAGGGCTGATGCTCCGTGATTTTGAGCGTATCGTCAGTCTTTGTTCTGATTGTTACTGAGAGACTATGAAGCTTTGAGAATGAAAACAAGTCGCCATTGATCTGATGCACCGTGTAAATCTCTGGGTGTTTGCTCTGTATTCGGGTCAGGACTGAACTAAGGACCTGGTCTGACATGATACGGGTTGCAGTGATTGCGGACAGTAAGTTGGATAAGTTAGAGTATAGTGAATCGTTGGCCAGCTGAGGGTCGGTTTGCAGGAAGAATTCGTCCCAGTCTAACGATCGAAGTGTGCGAATAAGGTTATCCCAGTTGACTATTGGAGCGAGATGGTTAGGTTGGTGAGGCTCGTCAAAAGCTTGTGGAACCACGAAGGTGCAGGGTACCACTTAGTGATCACTTCTTCGGAAGTTATCGAGCCTTCTGGCTGGAAAGTTAGGCAAACCCATGGTGAATAATAGATCGAGGTGTTGCCTCTTCTGGTTGGGACGGTTACGTGCTGCGTCCAGTGCCCTACGCGGAGGCATGACCTGAAGTCCGGTAAGTTGTTTAGAGCAGACAGAGTATTCCAACAAAAGCTCGGAGCATTGAAGTCCCAGTGATGAGTTTGGAGGAACAGGGCGGTAACGAAAGATAGTAGAATGCGTCAGCAATCTTGGTAGGATACTTAACGTTGGAATCTGGTGGCCGATAGATGCAACCAATATGAAGGTGGGCTGTTGGTAAGGGAATCGTTAACCGCAAAGAATCCTGAGTGGCTTTCAAAGTTGTGTGGCAGATTGGAAAATCCGACAGAGCGTTTTCGATGTAGAATAAACAACTTCCCCTACGACGAGGTCTGTTCCTTCGGAACATCTGGTACCCAACTAATAAGACTAGAGCTGACGGGAGGGAATCCGTTAACCAAGTTTCAGCTACAATGATAATATCAGAGTCAGGGGTTTGAGCGATGCTGCGGGTGGCTTTAGTTTTGTTCAGTATTGAAGGGGCACTTACGAGTATGATTGAAAGAGATGATGCAGGACTTAGTAATGATGTTAACGGTAGGGGTGATGGAGGTTTTGTAGTTGCTGATGTAGGCTGCAATTCCAGTGAAGAATACTGCAAGGATGGGGGAGGGACCTCAGTTGTTCCAAGGATTTGATGAGTTGAATCCTGGAGGGAGGTAGTGCAAGGAAAGAGGGATGGGGAAGTGCTGGTTGAGAGAGTAGTTAGAGTGCGGCGAATATTTTCGGAGGGTGCCGGCGGGAATAAGGCGACCACAGTTGGGTAGAAATACTGGGTCAAAAGACTTGGGTGAGCCTTGTGGGAGTGGGAGTTAGGTGAGGCAAGGAGATGATTCCCAGGGAGCGACTGGATACGGTTTGAGGTATAGAGTGGTTTGCGTGGGGGACAGAAATGTGATAGAGCGTTGACTGGAGAGGGATAGTGTGGGTCAATTTAGGGTGAATATGAAAAGGCGGTTAGCCAGAATGGAAAAGTGGGATACATGATCACACAAAAGGCCAGCAAAATTTCGCACGACTGGGCCATTTCCACATGGATTGCATGTGCATCATGTTGATAAATCTTGTTCTGTGGGCAACGAAGTGTTAGGTTCTGAGGGTGAATCTGTACTGGCTGCTAATCAGCTGTCGTGGCCTAGGTGGTGACCAGATTCATTCCGGTGGCGGATGAGTGAGTGCAGTGGTTGGGTTTAGGGGCCTGGTCTCGTTACCAAAAGTGCCAGAGGTATCGGGGTGCATTAGTGTAGACGGAGGCAAGGTGATTGCGCAGTGAGTTTTAGTTATGTCTGAACAACCAGACATGGAGACGGTAGAAGGAATGGGGTCATATATACTTGCGGGGAACATGAGCTCGCGGCTGAATGAGTCGGAGGAACCTTCGCCAGCTTTGTGGATGCTGGGGCGCACGTTCCAATCTAGCGATTTTCCTGGGCCGTTCCGAATATTGGGGCGTTTGCCAGGTGGCTCAGTGGGCGAGCAAATCGGCCTATTGTCGAAATCTACGGTTGCAATACGATCTGCAATAGAAGTCATTACCGGGTGATGGCCAGTGATAGGTGCGCCGGAGTTTGGGGATGGACTGATCGTTGCATTTACACCAGGGTTATTGTTCTAGGCGTGACTCTCGTGCACCTCTCTTTGCCGTGGGGTTTTGACAGGAAATATCTTGGCACATTTGAAGTCAGTTTTGGCTGCGACCGAAGATTGCCGGCAATAAAGACCTTGGCGACAACTTCATTTGTTAGCTGGAACAGCAATGGACAGGTGGTGCACTCAGAAGTTTTACGGGGTCTAACACAGTGTCACGGTTGTGAGCCAAGTTAGCAAGCACTTAAGACCATATTTTTAGCAGTTGAAAGAGACTTTCGGTCTGGAATGTTAAACGCGATCGCATTGTTTGCCTTTTCTAGCCGTCTGAGGATTTCCAAGGCAATTTTGTCCACAAACTTTGTGGCCAGTAGTACCTTGGTTGGAGTACGGTGTGCGACTAAATCAAACATGAACTCTAAAGGCATCAGTTGACTGATAGTCAGATCGGCGGAGCCGATTCGAGGGAAAAGACTGCATAGATTTTTGTTCATTTCCGTAGTTCTTCTATTGGCATCTCCAAGTGTATATACCGGGGGAATTGCCCAGTTATCCGGTGAGTTTCGGAGTTCAGAGATGTTGCGACGGCCGTTGCTGACAGTGGATTTGGGCCAGCTGGCAGGAGATGTAGACACATCTATGGGGTAAATGTATGTGTGGCCACTTGGAAAAGACGTGGCAATATGCAGGTATAAAAGAGCTATACGGAAGGAGGGGATAAACGCACAGTAGGGCCAGTATATGTGAGCCTCAAGGGGGAGAGTGCTTGTCGCGGGAGGTTAATATCGGCGGAATTAATTATGTACTGGCTGTTAAGCTAAAACCTGCAAGCCGTTTCTGCGGATGGCGCTATTGAAATGTTTCCGGATGTATCACGCATATCAAAAAAAGTCTGAATGGTCGAGATGAGCTTCGGCGTAGACGGCTGTTACGTAACGTGCGACACGGAGGCGACTTCCAAAGCAGTATCTTAAGGGCATCGCCTCGGAGATGTGTTCAGAAGAAAAGTCACCAAATTCTTCTAAGATAAGAGAATCCTTTGGAAGATTCAGTTCTTAAGAGTCCCTTAGATAGCCTAATAAAAGCTGTGATGGACGTATTTTGCAGATCAGGAAGAAGGTTGAATAGTTGAGACGTACTTTAGCGTAGACTGCTCTAGTCGCCTTACGAAGATGATTCCCAGAGAGGCATCTTGGTATCTACTAATGTTGTTTGACCGAAATTGATGTTTCGCTTTGTTCATACTCTAAGAGAAATCCCAAGATCACTTTTACAAGTCTCTTTTATCAGCGGATGGCCCCGAAGAATAGTGTTCAGAAAAACTTGCTGGATTTTTTCTGGGTCGAACAACAGCCCTGAGGGCTATAGTTTTAGGGATTATCCTAAATAGTTTACCAGAAACTATACCGATAACAGCGAGGAAACTAAGAGATGTAAGGCAGACAAAGCTGACTCCCAGTGATAGATCTATCAGCTTTCAGGGGGATTGTTGGTTGTTTTTATATTAGGGTTGTGATTCTAGGCGTGGCTGCCGTGAACATCTCTTCACACTGAGGATGGTCGTGAAATGCCCTGGGAACCCCTAAGTCAGTTTTGCCACGAATAAAGATCGTCAGCTAAGAAAGAATTTGGTGACAATTTAATTTGCATACCGGAGCTAAAACGGATGGGTAGCACGATGCGAGGTTTTGCCGGGTCCAACACAGTGGCTCGATTGGGACTCAAGGTTGAAATCATTGAAGACTATCTTTTCAAAATTTACAACGTGGCAAACAGGCCCGTTTTCGGTTATTCGTACTCATACCAATACATAATAATATATATGACTCACAAAATAAGAACGAAGAATGATAGTCCCAAATCTGTCTCTGCAAGTGCGTGTTTGCGTGCAAATTTGATCACAATGTGGGATGTTCAAGTGGTTGCACACGTTTTCGGGACCAAGACGTGGGCCATGGAAGCTTGAGTGCTTGCACCAATTGTTTCTGAGCGCACAGGGAGGATTGTACAGAAGAATACTCACGGCTTCGGCTGTGGCTAAGATGTGACACTTGACAAGTCTTGATTGCTTTCCCCGAACTTTGTAAATGGCGCGGAAGGCGTTACTCACCTCCATTGAGTGATTTGAATCAACAAGGTGTAAGCACACAGCACTCGTAATTGTCTTAATTACTCCCGTGTTCAGCCAGGCCGGGTGGTGTTCACGAACGCGTTCGGGTAAGCGCCGAGTCATGCGACCAATGCACCTAGTTCCACAGGAACAGGTGAATAAATACACTTAAAGTGAGGTTGCAGAATTCGGCACTATGCTCTTCAATCGAAAACACACTATCGGTTTGGAAACGAGCATGGTTTGTAACTGTGCAGCGTAGAATGTTCTGTTGATTACTCCTGATAATCTTCGTTGAATAATTTTGGCTTCCTTGTCGCCTTTGAATGGCAAACGCACGTATAGAACCTTCTCAGTGGCTCCTTTCTCCTTTGATCTTCCTTCATTTCCTTGCATCGTCCTGTCGACAAACCGTTCGGGAAAGCCGTTATGTAAGAAAGCGCTCCGCAAAAAAGGAGTTCATTTCTTATTGTGTCTTCGGAGCAGATTTTTCTTGCTCTATCAGCTAAGCAACGTTTGAGATTCCTCTTCATTTTGAGGGGTAAAAAGCTGTGAAAATGGATGTATTGTCCGTTCCATGTAGCTTTTCTATGCACTGATGACTGGATGGGAAAATCGCTCCGACGGCTTATGCATACGTCTAGATACGATAGACTATTGTCCCTTTCTTCTTCCAAAGTAAATTGAACATTTGGATGAGCAGCATTAAAATCGTTAAGAAGTAGGTTTGTGTCCAGATTGGTGTCTAGCACGCATACGATGTCGTATCGTTTGTACAAGGTAAAATCTCGGATTATGGATTCAAGGTAATTATTTTCAAGTTTTGCCATGATGGTTTATTTGCCACTTTCCGAGGGCAGTACGACCAAAACATTGTGCTTTTATGCTCCACATTTTCAAAATATCCCTAGCCTAATTGGAATCTTTATGAGGCAGAATCTGTTTTTGGTTATGACAGACGTATGCATTTACTCGTCGCTACATATATACGTAAAGCTTGACGCTGGTTTGAAATAAACAGAGTAAACGCCGATCAAATTAAATGAAGGTCTATCAAGACATAGTGGGCAACAGAGCAGCATGCGCGAGCTACCGTCCGATGAACTTGACGTCTGTAATACTGAAAGTCATGGGTAAGATAATCCAAGGCCGGAGAGCGGCCGGCTGGTATGCCCTGCCAACACAGATTCACTCACCGGAAGTTGTGCTTGTCTAACAACGTGGTGCGTTGATTGAGTAACCAGGAGGTTAGATAGAAGATAGTAAGTTGAAGTCTATCATTTGTATAGCCAGAAAACCATAAGCTGTTTGCGGTTGCGCTGAGTCCCTGGGCAGGGAGGACTTACTGAAAGGTAGTTTAAGGTGAAGATTCAAAGGGCCTTAACGAGTATGGATAGACTTCACAGCGATATACCACAAGGTTCGGTCCTGGGCCTTCCGCTTTTCGTCCTATTCGGTAATATCCTGGCGGAAGAGCTGACGACTAAGTGCTACAAGTCTGCCAACGATGTCAATTTCTTGGGAACAGTTGCAGACGACACCATACATCGAAACTTGGAAAGGACATACTCGTGGTCGGTGTTGTGGAACTTTTTTCAGCGTGAAAAATACCAACAACTCGTTGGTGATAAAGAACCACGACTCAATCACCATATGGGCCAGCCAGGCAACCATCAGTGCTTTCCCAAGCAGTGGATGGTTCTCCCGTGTTCAGCCACCCCGGGTGGTGTCCAAGAAAGCGTTCGGCTAAGCGCAATGAACAAAAACGAATTGCTGTGTTCATACATCTTGTTGATTCAAATCACTCAATGGAGGTGAGTAACGCCTTCCGCGCCATTTACAAAGTTCGGGGAAAGCAATCAAGACTTGTCAAGTGTCACATCTTAGCCACAGCCGAAGCCGTGAGTATTCTTCTGTACAATCCTCCCTGTGCGCTCAGAAACAATTGGTGCAAGCACTCAAGCTTCCATGGCCCACGTCTTGGTCCCGAAAACGTGTGCAACCACTTGAACATCCCACATTGTGATCAAATTTGCACGCAAACACGCACTTGCAGAGACAGATTTGGGACTATCATTCTTCGTTCTTATTTTGTGAGTCATATATATTATTATGTATTGGTATGAGTACGAATAACCGAAAACGGGCCTGTTTGCCACGTTGTAAATTTTGAAAAGATAGTCTTCAATGATTTCAACCTTGAGTCCCAATCGAGCCACTGTGTTGGACCCGGCAAAACCTCGCATCGTGCTACCCATCCGTTTTAGCTCCGGTATGCAAATTAAATTGTCACCAAATTCTTTCTTAGCTGACGATCTTTATTCGTGGCAAAACTGACTTAGGGGTTCCCAGGGCATTTCACGACCATCCTCAGTGTGAAGAGATGTTCACGGCAGCCACGCCTAGAATCACAACCCTAATATAAAAACAACCAACAATCCCCCTGAAAGCTGATAGATCTATCACTGGGAGTCAGCTTTGTCTGCCTTACATCTCTTAGTTTCCTCGCTGTTATCGGTATAGTTTCTGGTAAACTATTTAGGATAATCCCTAAAACTATAGCCCTCAGGGCTGTTGTTCGACCCAGAAAAAATCCAGCAAGTTTTTCTGAACACTATTCTTCGGGGCCATCCGCTGATAAAAGAGACTTGTAAAAGTGATCTTGGGATTTCTCTTAGAGTATGAACAAAGCGAAACATCAATTTCGGTCAAACAACATTAGTAGATACCAAGATGCCTCTCTGGGAATCATCTTCGTAAGGCGACTAGAGCAGTCTACGCTAAAGTACGTCTCAACTATTCAACCTTCTTCCTGATCTGCAAAATACGTCCATCACAGCTTTTATTAGGCTATCTAAGGGACTCTTAAGAACTGAATCTTCCAAAGGATTCTCTTATCTTAGAAGAATTTGGTGACTTTTCTTCTGAACACATCTCCGAGGCGATGCCCTTAAGATACTGCTTTGGAAGTCGCCTCCGTGTCGCACGTTACGTAACAGCCGTCTACGCCGAAGCTCATCTCGACCATTCAGACTTTTTTTGATATGCGTGATACATCCGGAAACATTTCAATAGCGCCATCCGCAGAAACGGCTTGCAGGTTTTAGCTTAACAGCCAGTACATAATTAATTCCGCCGATATTAACCTCCCGCGACAAGCACTCTCCCCCTTGAGGCTCACATATACTGGCCCTACTGTGCGTTTATCCCCCTCCTTCCGTATAGCTCTTTTATACCTGCATATTGCCACGTCTTTTCCAAGTGGCCACACATACATTTACCCCATAGATGTGTCTACATCTCCTGCCAGCTGGCCCAAATCCACTGTCAGCAACGGCCGTCGCAACATCTCTGAACTCCGAAACTCACCGGATAACTGGGCAATTCCCCCGGTATATACACTTGGAGATGCCAATAGAAGAACTACGGAAATGAACAAAAATCTATGCAGTCTTTTCCCTCGAATCGGCTCCGCCGATCTGACTATCAGTCAACTGATGCCTTTAGAGTTCATGTTTGATTTAGTCGCACACCGTACTCCAACCAAGGTACTACTGGCCACAAAGTTTGTGGACAAAATTGCCTTGGAAATCCTCAGACGGCTAGAAAAGGCAAACAATGCGATCGCGTTTAACATTCCAGACCGAAAGTCTCTTTCAACTGCTAAAAATATGGTCTTAAGTGCTTGCTAACTTGGCTCACAACCGTGACACTGTGTTAGACCCCGTAAAACTTCTGAGTGCACCACCTGTCCATTGCTGTTCCAGCTAACAAATGAAGTTGTCGCCAAGGTCTTTATTGCCGGCAATCTTCGGTCGCAGCCAAAACTGACTTCAAATGTGCCAAGATATTTCCTGTCAAAACCCCACGGCAAAGAGAGGTGCACGAGAGTCACGCCTAGAACAATAACCCTGGTGTAAATGCAACGATCAGTCCATCCCCAAACTCCGGCGCACCTATCACTGGCCATCACCCGGTAATGACTTCTATTGCAGATCGTATTGCAACCGTAGATTTCGACAATAGGCCGATTTGCTCGCCCACTGAGCCACCTGGCAAACGCCCCAATATTCGGAACGGCCCAGGAAAATCGCTAGATTGGAACGTGCGCCCCAGCATCCACAAAGCTGGCGAAGGTTCCTCCGACTCATTCAGCCGCGAGCTCATGTTCCCCGCAAGTATATATGACCCCATTCCTTCTACCGTCTCCATGTCTGGTTGTTCAGACATAACTAAAACTCACTGCGCAATCACCTTGCCTCCGTCTACACTAATGCACCCCGATACCTCTGGCACTTTTGGTAACGAGACCAGGCCCCTAAACCCAACCACTGCACTCACTCATCCGCCACCGGAATGAATCTGGTCACCACCTAGGCCACGACAGCTGATTAGCAGCCAGTACAGATTCACCCTCAGAACCTAACACTTCGTTGCCCACAGAACAAGATTTATCAACATGATGCACATGCAATCCATGTGGAAATGGCCCAGTCGTGCGAAATTTTGCTGGCCTTTTGTGTGATCATGTATCCCACTTTTCCATTCTGGCTAACCGCCTTTTCATATTCACCCTAAATTGACCCACACTATCCCTCTCCAGTCAACGCTCTATCACATTTCTGTCCCCCACACAAACCACTCTATACCTCAAACCGTATCCAGTCGCTCCCTGGGAATCATCTCCTTGCCTCACCTAACTCCCACTCCCACAAGGCTCACCCAAGTCTTTTGACCCAGTATTTCTACCCAACTGTGGTCGCCTTATTCCCGCCGGCACCCTCCGAAAATATTCGCCGCACTCTAACTACTCTCTCAACCAGCACTTCCCCATCCCTCTTTCCTTGCACTACCTCCCTCCAGGATTCAACTCATCAAATCCTTGGAACAACTGAGGTCCCTCCCCCATCCTTGCAGTATTCTTCACTGGAATTGCAGCCTACATCAGCAACTACAAAACCTCCATCACCCCTACCGTTAACATCATTACTAAGTCCTGCATCATCTCTTTCAATCATACTCGTAAGTGCCCCTTCAATACTGAACAAAACTAAAGCCACCCGCAGCATCGCTCAAACCCCTGACTCTGATATTATCATTGTAGCTGAAACTTGGTTAACGGATTCCCTCCCGTCAGCTCTAGTCTTATTAGTTGGGTACCAGATGTTCCGAAGGAACAGACCTCGTCGTAGGGGAAGTTGTTTATTCTACATCGAAAACGCTCTGTCGGATTTTCCAATCTGCCACACAACTTTGAAAGCCACTCAGGATTCTTTGCGGTTAACGATTCCCTTACCAACAGCCCACCTTCATATTGGTTGCATCTATCGGCCACCAGATTCCAACGTTAAGTATCCTACCAAGATTGCTGACGCATTCTACTATCTTTCGTTACCGCCCTGTTCCTCCAAACTCATCACTGGGACTTCAATGCTCCGAGCTTTTGTTGGAATACTCTGTCTGCTCTAAACAACTTACCGGACTTCAGGTCATGCCTCCGCGTAGGGCACTGGACGCAGCACGTAACCGTCCCAACCAGAAGAGGCAACACCTCGATCTATTATTCACCATGGGTTTGCCTAACTTTCCAGCCAGAAGGCTCGATAACTTCCGAAGAAGTGATCACTAAGTGGTACCCTGCACCTTCGTGGTTCCACAAGCTTTTGACGAGCCTCACCAACCTAACCATCTCGCTCCAATAGTCAACTGGGATAACCTTATTCGCACACTTCGATCGTTAGACTGGGACGAATTCTTCCTGCAAACCGACCCTCAGCTGGCCAACGATTCACTATACTCTAACTTATCCAACTTACTGTCCGCAATCACTGCAACCCGTATCATGTCAGACCAGGTCCTTAGTTCAGTCCTGACCCGAATACAGAGCAAACACCCAGAGATTTACACGGTGCATCAGATCAATGGCGACTTGTTTTCATTCTCAAAGCTTCATAGTCTCTCAGTAACAATCAGAACAAAGACTGACGATACGCTCAAAATCACGGAGCATCAGCCCTGAAATGTCGTGATACTTCCTCAAAGTTGGCGCGTCAACCAAATAAGAGAAATCATTGCGAGCCCGCTGGTATTCCGTCTAATTTGAGCAGAAAACGAGCATATCAGCTGGCCTTGGGCGATGGCCGGGGCGCTTCATTCCCACCTTGCTGCTTCCATGACTACGGACCTCCTCAATTCACCCTCATACATAGCCCCTTTCACCGGGCACAGTATCGAATTTGGAGCCTACCTTTAACCTGGTGACTAGCCAACCCACCCGTGTTCGGAAGTCCTCACAACTTGGCCATGATGGTGCTCCACCACCACTTCTGCGTCTTGGAGGAACTGATGCCGCAGCCCCACTATTGAAGTTCTGCAACCTATCCAGGAAGTTTGGTATATTTCTATCACAGCAGAAGACCGCGATCACCATCCCAGTTCACAAGTAGGGACTATTACATGACCCTTCAGACTGCTGCCCATCAACCATCCCCCAATCGCATCTAAGCTGAGGGGACGCCCCATGAAACTGCGGATATCTGATTTCCCATTGTCTCATAACATCATCTATAGTAAGCAGCACGGATTCTGAAAGTCACGCTCATGCATCACTTGCAAGTGTGACTTTTTTAACCTCATAACGGCGGCCACCGACAACAGTAAATCTATCATCAGTATTTTCTTGACATGACAAAGGCTTTTGGCCGTGTCCCTCACTCTCAATTACTAACCAAACTCAAAGCTCATGGCTTATCCGGACCCTTTTGTCGTGGCTAACATCATATCTATTGAGCTGCTCACAAGTGGTTTCCATTGACGCGTGTTACCCAAAACCTGCTGCAGTCACCAGTGGGGTTATGCAAGGCAGTGTACTCGGTCCTTTGCCTTTCCTCATTTGCGTACACGATATATTTCTCGTCTTGCATCATGTTACCCCATTCCTCTTTGCCGATGACATCAGGATTTCCTGAGTTTCATCGTCAAAATCCCAACATTATGGTGGATGAGATTTCTAGTGATCTAAAACGACTCGGAGACTGGTGCATTTCTTGGTGTACCAACGTCTCAACCTCTGAGAACTGCTACACAGTCTTGAGATGCCAAGTGACCCCCGAGAACCCCGCTTTTCCAAAACCCACACATTTTGCACGGCCCCTTAGTTCGAGACCTTGGTTTTTGTTATTACTTTAGCTTAAGGTTTTCTGAGTATGCTCCGTTCCAGATTGCCAAGACCAGAAGAACCATTGATCTCAATACCAGAGATTTTCTGCTAAATGATTGCAAACTGCTCACCTAAAAGTGATAAGCCAGACCTCTGATTGGACAATGTCCCATTGTTCTGACCAACATGACCAATTCTGATCGCTATACTCTGGAGTCCGTGCAACGTCATCTCACTAAACCATTAGTGGGAGTTTCCCCAGTCTGTGTTACAACGATTGACGCATCCTACTCAGTCTTGATCCTCTATGGCTGGGCCGCATGAAGCTTGGTTTACTCTTTCTGTTTAAGCTACACCATTGCATGGCCCTCTGATTAACTAAACCCACTCGTCTCACAGCCTCCACGGAGTATGCCCTACCCTATTGCTCACTGCAGCTCCCCATTCCCAGATCGAAACAAGACCTGAGATGTAACATTTTGCTCACGAATTTTCGAAAATTTAGAATAAACCCTCGACAAAAGTTCGCCAGAGCCTTTCTATCTCATTTCAGAGGCTCGCTGGATCACTTCTTGACTGTTCTCAATGTGATCCTTCTTACCACTGATGTGTCACCGAAATGCTGGCACACGAAAACAGGTTTGATTACTGGGGTTACGACACCACATTCTAAAACCTTTGTTTCTAGCCCAGTGGCAAATCCAGGTCGATTATTTTGCACTATATTATACTGAACATCATCCACATTACTCTAGCTGCAGCTTGTTGCCTTTAGTGACTATAATTAGTTCAGTGCTTTTCGGTTACCTTTATTCCGGACAACAGTCATTGTTTCCTACTGCCGACTAGCCCGAGGTTTTTAGCTTCACATATCCCCCCATCTTCGAATACGTACTTGGCTCTGGATACTAGGATACTGGATTGCGCCGTCAACTACTTAAGTTGATCTTTTTACCCCTTCCTCGTTCATCTTGGCTACAACTCCTCACCTGGGTCCTACATCCGGCCTAATTCCCTTTCCTTAACCATCTAGATCCTGGATCTCTCATCCCAGAAACCTACATAGTAACTACTTGTTGGCCTGTTTCCTGAGTCTACCGCTCATCAGACTGTTACCTTCCCCCACTTGCACCAAAACTCCCCCGATCGGTGAAGCTAACCTCAATCACACCAGTTGACCTAGAACGATCTCTGATAGTCCCAAGCATGGTCTGGCGTCGTATGAGACTGATGCTCATGTGATGGCCCCGTGCTTTTCGACATTAACTGTCCTACTCCACGTGTCCTCTTAGTCCCACTCCGCCTTCTTCCAGCTCCAGCTAGCGAGACCCCCGACGTCAAAGGCACCTACACCATGGCTTCATCCGGATGTTGGAAAAATAAACTACTCCTGCAGCTGAGAAGGAAAGACAAATACGCATAAAATTACAGACTGGCGGAGGGGCTAGGAAAAGTTTTCGTATGGGCTCAGTCTCCCTTGCTTGGGAACCAAAAAAGGTGAAGACCAAAAAAGCCCTAGTTGGATCGATTTGATCTGGGAATAACAATGGTGTCCAGCCATGAATGAAATGGGCAACCTTCACTTATGGGTATTTCTCCCACCAGCCCAGCCCTGATCCTGCGAAAGGGGAGATTCCCCCCATCACCGTTGCTCGCTCAACAATCTTTTAGTTTTAAAGCACCGGATTCACTGGGGCGACGGTGCACGGGATTCTCCACATAAGTTTATCCACCTCCGGCTCTAAGTTTCAACCACCCCATACCCTCTCTATGCAGACCCAACATGTATGTTAACGTCCTAGTACCCAAGCCACGCCTAGGTTCACAACCCTGCCCGACAACAACCAGCACCCGACACGAGTCAGTAGCATTCGGCGGGTAAATACCCCATGGCTGCACTCTCTGCTCTCCAGTTATACCATTGTTTCATCCGCTTGTGCCTAAGTCGGGTGATAGTGTACTAGCTTTCCTCGTACTCACGCCGACCAGGCCTTTTTCCCTCTATTATCACGTCTTACTTGTGCTAATTGACCAGCAAGATGTTTATCGAAATTCCCAGTCGGAAAGTCTTGCGCACCGCCGCGCTCTCCCTTCTTCTATTTCAGACCTTTCTGGATACTGTTTTCTCTATCACGAGGTCCGGATATAAACCTCGGGGGCAGCACGGGGTCACTAGATGGCCTATTCTGCCTTGTTATTTTTCACATTTTGTGGTCAAGTAGTACAGTCTAATTCGTGTGGGCTGAGGCCTCACTGGAGCCCTTTATCTGCTGGCTTGCTGGATAGCTATTTAGCCGATATGATAAAAGACTCTCCCGACAGCTTCCCGTTGGACTGGGTGAAATTTCTAGTTGTTCGTTCTTCATCGATTTCTCAACCCAAGCATATGCAACGTCAGGCTACACGTTAGCTACTAATGGACCAGAAAGCAATGTACATCGTTCTCAACCGACGGGGCTCGCATCCGTCCTACACATCCCTCACTCCGGAAGAGGACTATACTCACAAGATAATATGCATCACCTACGACAGGCACCCCTGGTATATTATTCCTGGCCGAAACCCCACTTTAAAATTTCGAGCGATGAACAACCGCGCAAAAGAACCTATTCCAATAATGCTTGGGCAATGTCCCTCCTCCCACAGCATCTCAGCATGGAGGACACGCGGACCCGAAATACTGCAAGCAACTCTCACCTATTGTACCTAGTGCGGATGCAGGACTTGGTGGGATAATACATTGGCCATTTTACCAGAGTAGTCAGCCCTAGTCCCTGCGAACTCCTTTACCGTTTTCTCCATTCCAATATTTTGTTACTCTTTATTAGTTTCCCGTTTAGCAATTCATTCTTCATATCTTGGGAAGCCACCTCTCCCGCCAGCTGCGGAATCATACCACTTCGTGATACACACTATCCCCGGAAACCATTTCAAATTTTTAACGGGGTGCTGGTTCCTTCCATACCGATACTTGCTGTCTTGCGTACCATTTCGCAGTTTTCCCCTGTTTTCTTTTTCACTGAGCCTGAGAAAACGTCCCTCATCACATCCACATCTTCCCCGCATATGCTGTATATTCTGCTTCCTAAGGCGGCGTTCATTTTAGCAACTTCATCTTTCTTTGGCTGGTTACTATAACCCGTGATGAAGTCGAAACTGACTCGCGTTTACCGCTTAGATCTCTGTCCCTATGTCCCACTTAAAATCGGTGCAGTTTTATTCTCCTTTTTGCTACAACGACCAAATTCTTTTAAGATTTGTGATTCTCTGTCTCAGTGAGTGACACTGTGTGCCCTGACCATGCTTTCAAGCGCCCATCTTGGCCGTGGGTGAGAAATATACCGTCATTATTTCTGTTATTATTTATCTCTTAGAACGGTACCTATGGGGTCGCCAGGTGGTGGCAAAGTGGTTTTAGTTTTCCCCATGACTTTTTTCGCCTCCCATTTCTGGAGTCTACCTTGGGCTTAGTACTAGGCTTCGAGACAGACTGAAGCGGATCGTCCTTGCCTGCGTCGGTTTTGGCGGCTGGACTGACAATGATCTACTGAAACTCCTCACGAACATCTTTCTAATACTTTACCGAGCCACTTATTTGA
Source organism: Fasciola hepatica (assembly GCA_948099385.1). NCBI lineage: Eukaryota > Metazoa > Platyhelminthes > Trematoda > Plagiorchiida > Fasciolidae > Fasciola > Fasciola hepatica. The sequence continues at coordinate 4,843,389 of CANUEZ040000016.1, forward strand.
GGAGGGAATCATTAAGTCAGCGACAGTATTAGGTGTCCTCGTGTTTGAGGTACCTAACCCAAAGAATTTTCCCTTAGTGAAGGCGGGCTTTTGGAGAAAGGTGGAGGCTCTATTCTATTCAGAGATTTGTCTCGCCTGCGTGAACCCAACAAGCAGGAGAATTCAACAGTTTAGGCAGATCGAGTTTAACCCCTATGTCTGCAGTAAGTGCGATGTGGGGTCACTGTCAGGTCCCCACATTTAAAAATGGAATCGAGTGCTGCAAGAGTTACGCTGGACCCCTGCATGTAACGCATCGTTCGCACACTTGGGATTACCACGGTGATCACTAGTCGCAAAATTTCCTATATGCCGGCCACTGATTCCTTTACTTCGCGTCGTCATAACTGCAAACCGACAAGAGAGCGAAAAGTGTGTCCAATTATTAGGAGAAATGGAGGTGTAGGAAAAATACTACATGGAGCCCTGTCCAGGCAGGTTGATGGTATACCAACGTTTCACAGAAAATTTAGCTCACCTGGCGTCTCTTATCGTCATCGCGGAACACGGAGCTTCACGCCTTGCTGATTCCGTAGTTGCATCCCAGGAAGCCAATTTCCGGATTTTCAGCCCTCTCCACTTCTAGACTCAGATTTCTTCTGCTCCGAATTTGTCGTTCTTTCCTTCGAATGATTCACAGGATGAGAACTGATATTTAGCTGAAAATCTATGCGAAAGAACGATTTTCTCTCTATCCTCGATGGCCAAGAACGATCACACCACATCTTTGTGGAAAAACGAATTTTTCCAATATCTCCGATTGTCATTATATTCCGATACATTTGACCTGACCGGATTGCGACGAAATGGCTGAAGGCTGTGCGTCAAGGTTCAAGAATGATGAGTAGTGGCTAAATGGTTGTGGGTCGTGGCTAAAGAATGGTTGGCCTCGGCTACAGGATTGTGGGTCATGGCTAAAGTATTATGGGTTTTGGCTAAGGCTTGATGGGAAAAGGCGTAAAATGCGTGAACTTCATCAATACGACAACAGACTAACTTTGGGGAGTGGCGAGAACAAGAGGGGCGTGCTTATCCTGCCTTACTATCATGCACCAGGTGGCAGCCTGCCGAACAATAACCAGAAGTGGCCACGAAGTTTGTGCTGGCATGCGCCACCGATTGTTATACCAGGCGGAGGAAACTACACCAAAGGCGAACACCAAGCCCTGTGTGATTTGTTCAACTTCGCAGTCTACCAGTAAACGAATGGCGACGAAAACCGGCCTGCCAGGAGCACGGCTTTTTTAGAGGGAAGCACTGTGGACGGACACAAGTAGTGACTGCAGGCCGGTTGGTGTAACAGCTCAGCTCCTCAGACACTAGCGATCAAATCAAATAAATGGAGGTCTTTACATAAGCCGACCTCTCCATGCAAGCATCAAGGTCTTTGAGTGCAATTTTAACTAGGTGGCCCTACCTGCAAGATATAACCGTCATGGACCGGGGGGTGAAGAATTGGATCTTCTCATGGGCTGCGAAGTGCCAGATGCACATTGGATGCTGGACAAGAGAGTAGGCGACCGCCAGGCACTCTGTGCCGTAAGAACGAACTGGGATGGGTACCATTTTATTCAGCTGGGAGATGGGGATCAATTATTTATTTGTCAGCAGAAACGGATCGCATAAAATACAAGTTGCAGAGCCTATATAAAAGGAGTTTCAAGACATCGGGGACCAAAGAATATCATTGTCTCAAGAGTACCACTTTGCACTGCAGACAACGCGGCAAGAAACTAGGGGCCTCAAAAATCAGTTCAAGGTGCCCCTCCCGTGGCGTACAAGCCGACCCTTTGGTTGGCAACAATGGTTACGCCCTTCAGAGACAGCTGCCCCTAAAAGAGCGTTTAGGCCTGGATCAGGGTCTCTGGAAGCCGTACACAGAAGTAATGACGCGAAACGAAGAGCTTCGCCACGGTGAATAGGTGCCTACAACCAGAGAAAGCCGGGAAGTGTTATGGTACGTGCCTCTCCAACCGATTCTTTACCCCAAGAAACCAGAAAAACTGCGGTTTGCCTTCGGTTGTGTAGCCAAGTTCCAAGGCGAGACCTTAAATGATGGCCTGATAAAGGGGTCCGATTGGACCACGCCGTTGATCGAATCTTGTGCCGTTTCTGGGTGGGCAGTTCAGTCCAGTTCAGTTCAGTCTGCACAGGACAGGTAATGGCCACGGCCAATCGAGCCTCCAGAATTCCTTCGATGGTATGCACACCAGTTATGCACCCACCACTGCTGAGTGTATTTCGTCGAATCCCCGATAAAAATGAGAGGGGAACGGAAAATCTCATCACACACCAACTGCGAGAGACATTATGCATCGTGAGCGTTCACTGAGACAGTATGCAATGAGGGAACAAGTCTGTTAAAACATACTTCAGAAGGACCACAGTGCTACCCGTCATCCATCCAGTTGATATACTCAAGGCTCACTACAAGGAAAGATCTCGTACCACTTGCGATCTAGGGCACGTTTGAAGGATTGGACTGTCTGCAGATCTACCATTTCACCAGGCAGACCGTTCCAACTGTTCACAACCTTGTTGCTGAAGAAGTGCGGTCTAGCCATCAACCTAGATCGAGCAGAGTGGCCTCTTCAGCCGACATCGTAGAAAGGTTTCCCCAGGTGAAAATACAGCTAAAGGAACGAGGCGGGTTGCGATTCTCATGATGAGACGAGAACGACCTGAATAAATCGGCGATAAATTATAGAATGACAGTCCACCTCTTCCGGGCGATCTCATTGACATTTTGTGCTAACTACGCCCTATGAGAAACTGCGAACAAACATGAAACTCTCGTCCACCGGTCGGTGGTAGGCAGCGTCAGCAGAAACCTCTACGTAAACGACTACTCTGGGTCTTTAGATTATATAGACTCAGCCCTAGTGCAATTCGGGTGCCTTAAGAGATTGCTGGAAGATGGCGGTTTCCATCAAACAAAATGGATGTCGAACTCTTCCGAAGCGCTCGAGGTCATTACGCACCATGAGACGGCCGAATGGCCGAAGTCACCTAACTGATGCATTTGAATGCCTATCTTTACTGCCCTCGAGTATAAAGGTTATTGCTGGTGACTTCAACCTGCCTAAGATAGCTTGGCCATCTTTATCTGCACCCGCTAACCCTTTACCATATGTAACACGTATTGTGGTAGGAGGGTGAGTACAGCATATCCGCTCTCCTAGGAGAAAAAACAGCATTTTAGATCTCATTTTCACCCACGGCATCCCTCATATATTTGCCTCAATCTCCCAAAGTTTGCCCGGTAGCTATCACAATCTGGTCAACTGCCGCATTCACTGCACCAAGCCCTTTCCTCTCCCTGGCTGGGAGGTTCTCCCTATTACTACTCGACAAGCCGATTGGAGTGAGTTTTTTCCCTCTCGTGATCCACAACAGGCCACTGATATTTTCTATGCACAGTTCACCAGATGTCTCGATAGGATTACCTACCTCCCCCGGCAACGGAAGAATAGGAAATCCTGTATCACCTCAGTGCAAACAAAGTATGCCAAGCTCCAAAACTTCATGAAACTACACACGACTTTGCAATTCTTATTCACCTTTTTAGCCTCGCTTCTACTATCCAAAAGCTTGAAGAAACTACGCAGCGTAACCGGGAAATAAAAGCTCTGCGACGCCAGAATAGACTTCTTCGACTGTCACTATTGTAAAGGACCAGAACCTCTAATACTCACGGAGATATCCGGCACAATGTTTCAATGGGCAGCGTATCCACCTCTACTCCCCCTTCTATTGCAGAGGCCTTCAACTCATTCTTCGCCTCAACTATAGCCCCCGTTATTGATGATGACCCTCCGTCTCTTCCTCTAGTTTCCGCTTCACCTCTGTCCACAGTGGAATTTGACGCCTCAGTTATCACCCAACTATTGACCACTTTCAAGCCATCATCTTACCCAGGACCTGAAGGCTTAACGCCCACTGCAATAGTTAAATGCGGACCTGACTTACCTTAACTACTACTGAATATATTGACCCCAACAATGAACTCCAGTCTGGTGCCCGCAAACTGGAAATGCTCAGTCATAACTCCGCATCACAAGAAAGGTCCACTGCATGGGGCAACAAACTACCGTCCCATTAACCATACACCTGTCCTCTCTCGGCTAATGGAAAAATCGTAAAAGAACACATCGTCAAGCACCTCTTTCAATTGGAGGTTATTAATCCTCGACAACAAGGCTTCCTTCGGTCAAGATCTTGCGCAACTTTCCAACCCGATTTTTTAAGTATCATCACTGAAATGGCAGACGATGGAATGGCCCTTATAGTACTTTACTTAGATATGTCAAAGGTATGTGACCGCGTCCTACACCCACATCTGGCCAAAATCCGATTTTTTGGCATTACTGACCCTTTACTATCCTGAGTCAATTCTTAACTGTCTAATAGCTCTCAGGTTGTCTCAATAAACAGACACTGTTCCAGGCCGAAACCAGTTACAAGCGGTGTTATACAGGGTAGCGTCCTGGGCTCTCTATTGTTCCTCATGTATATGAATGACATATTCCTCTCAGTGAGACATGACACCCCATTTCTTTTTGCTGATGACATTAAAATTGTCTACTCATTCAAACCTGAATGCATCGCCTCGGCTATCTTAAACATATCTAAAGACATCTGCACTCCATAGATGGTGCTCATCTTGGCAGATGAATTTTTCCGCTGACAAATGTGAGGTTCTTACATACAAATGCAAGCTACCTCCAGGAACCTTAGCCGTTGGTGGTTCAACCATTGCTAACAAGCAAATCGTTCGGGATCTTGGCTTAAACCATTCGTACACATTTATTTTTTCGGAATATTCGGCCCTTCGAGTAGCTAAGGCCAGAAAGTGCCTGGGGCTAGTATTTCGCTCCTTCCGACTTCGAGACTGCATTCTTTTCCCTTATAAATCTCAAGCCAGGCCTTTATTAGAATACTGCTTACTGGTCTTTTCTAGTATGTGGAAATCAGGCAGATTTGGTATCGAATCAGTTCTACGTAGTTTTACTAAACGACTGATTGAATGGAGCTCGCCACTCACTTATAAAGAAGGCTGATTTTTTAAACTAGACCCCTTTATGGCTTCGCCATATGGAATTGAACCTCATCTTTTTGTATAACATCCTTCACAGCTGGACATATACTCCAAATCCACTGCACTCTGCGCCTGTTTCTGGCTACCCACTACGTTCTAGAATTCTTGCCCTTTCAACCCCTACCACTAACGCTAGCTTACGTTCACACTTCTTCATCACGGTTTACTCTAACTTATAGAATAAATTACTGTTGGAAATGCGCAGTTCTACTTACAGCCATCGGTTTGGAAGTGCTTTAGATAAATTCCTCATGGTTACCCAGACCTCACAGCTCCTAAATGTAGACATGCACGATGACCAAGCCTATAAGAAGGGTCTAGGCTTTTGAATCGCGCCAAAACCGGCTGTCTTTAACAGATGAAATAAAATAAACATTCTTAGTTTTTCTGCCTTCTGAAATCGAAAAACTAGTCCCAGAGAGTCACTGTCTATTATCGTTGCCTCTTTGTATCGATTCCCATTTATCCTCAGCCAGGAGCATTCCAGAATGCGCTCCTTCATTTTTCCTCTATTTCCAGATCTTCATTCGTGCGTACCTTCCTCTCGATGACTCCTAATACCCTGGGGACCACACCGGTCACTAACCTGGCCCATGCATCTACTTGACCGTCGGCTGTTCGTACGCTACCCGACCGACGTTCCCTTGGTTACCTTCCGGGATCACCTGGTGCCTGGTCGCTTGATCGCGGACTACCTGATACCTACGGCCGTTTGGCCCCACCAAGAAAACTCATGTCAATCCCAAAGGTGCGAGGCGCGGAAAGATCCACCGCTTTGGTCGGCGCACATCGGGCGTGCTGGCCGACTGCGACGATGTGCTGGCGCAACTAGGCCGGCGGATCGCACCTCCTGTCACCAGAATTGGTTTTCAGGTTAGGTGTCCAAAGCACGGCCAGCCTCACCCACTAGCACCAGTTGCGGATTGAAAAATAACGTCCCCTGCATCTTACTGCTGCCACCCATTGCCTTTCCCAAAGTCCCTGAACAAGGTTTACCATACACCCGGTCAAGTCCCAAATCAACGTATGCGCATATACCCACTCGGCTCAGAGGAGTACCCTACTATTTGCGACTACTGACATTTATATCCATCGACTTATCCTTAATTTTTCTGAACCGATGCCATGTTTACCCTCTACCTATTATGTCCAGTTACTGGACTTTGTACCCCGAAACACGAAGCGGTTCCACTCTTCAGATCTTTATTATGAATATCACAATTCATGATATGCTCTTGAGGAGACCATTCATCCACTTGGTAATTTGAATGTCACCACCGCATTTATCTAAACAAAACCATCAGTTAAATATTCGTTTCTTACCTGCCACCAATTCTACACAAAACGAAATGGTCCTCCTTCCAGCGCTTCATCTGCGTGACACCAGCTCTATATTCACCGTATCCTTCCGTTGCATTTTCTCTCATACAACCATTTGCATTTCACGACAGTTGCATTGGCAAAGAAGTATCCACAATCCAGGACATAAATAGTTCGATTGCCTCCTTGGCTTTTCATGTAAGACTTCAGCATATCCAGCTATGCAATCACCTGCACTTCCTGAGGGCTGTTCATATGAACTACTTTTATACGACTGTATCAGTCCACTATATGTCCACCTCCAGCATTCTCTTTGTTACCAACTTCAGATACTCCCATGCTTTTCACCAGCGAACCCAGAAAAATCCATAGTTGCATCACTTTTCACTCATCCATGAACCACTGCCGCTGCTCCGCCAAGACATCATGGTCAGTCACCTGCACCAAAATCCAAAGAGTACTTTTTCTACATCTTTAGCTGAAAATCAACTACCTGTAACTTAGGCTGCCGTTATTCTTTTTGTCCCTGCACCCTAAAGTCCCGGGTTGGACTTTCCCCAACGTACCTGGTCACACAATTACCTGCGCTTTCTGAAGGCTCCAGTGATATACTACCCCTCAGTTTATTCCGTCAGATATTAAACAAATAAACCACTATTATGCCCCTCTTCGTTGTAAACTTGTATTCTTGATCGGTCAGTCTTGTAGTAACCCCCGGATAAACCAATATTTGATCACCGTTGCACCCACCTATTACCCATTGCCATTTTTTCATCGGTCCTTCACGATTGGGCATCCACGCGAAAAAACACTGCGAAAGCAATTTCTCCAAACCTTTGCTGGAGATGAACTACACATATGCCAAGTTACTGACCTTCCGGTTGTTTCCCAAATGCCCCGTGTCAGACTCTTACCAGCATATTCCGTTAGGGGATCGTCTACATGTTTCGACAGTATCGCTTATGCACCACCCCCATACGACTTCATAGGATCATCAAATATTAACCCCTCTGTCCACTCTGTTGTCAACTTGTGTTCACTAATTAGCATGAAACGAACCCTTTATTCGAATCGAGTTCCACTCACCTGTCAACTTTCGCCACTATGCTTTATTAAAATTTCCAGGCTCGGGCACCTACACCCAGCCCCATATGAGGGGGTCGTCCACAACCTCTTGAGGAATAGTAAGTACCAAGTCAGTGGTAAAACGGACTGTTTCATTTACGCAATTCCCCTCCTCAGACGACACCACAAATCCTTCGGTATTATATTTCTGCTATTTTCCGGGTCATCTGAGATACTGTCTCAAGTGCATGTCCTCCATCACCAGAAATTCTCCAATTTTCCGTTGGTGCTTTTTCGGAGGTTTTCTTTGTCAGTTTACTGACCCTTGCTACTTTACATCGACGCTATCCAAAGTACTGCGGGTTTCTACTTCATCTCCGCTTTGCTTAATCACATATCTCGACCGCGGAACCCATTTCACTCACTTTAGAGAGGTGCGTCCACCTGACCTTCCAACTCAAATTTGCCGGGCATTCATTCGTGCGACGAATATAACCTATACACTTTTGTGCTGCATTTACCCTAATGAATATCCAAGGAACCTTTTCGTGACCTCACTGGTATCGTATAATCATGCAATCAAGCACGTTTCGGGTGTCCCGAAATAAACCATTATTATTATTAATAAATACGGCGGGATGCGGAAACGGATGACACCGTCTTTGAGATGAACGTTCCCGACCAGCCGGTAACTCATCGTGGCATACTGCCACCTGTCTTTAGCCTGTTCGATCCGTTCGTTTTTCTCTTTCCATGTTTGTTGCTGACAAGACACTGTTGCAGCGGTTCTGTCGTAAAAAGTCGATCGGAACCAGCCACTGGACCGCGAAGACTGCCTGAAATGGGAAGAATTTCTGATCCCTTCAATGAAACTAGGGGACGCCTGGATTCCACGGTGCATGCGCCGCGGTTTTACATCACAGACGGATGAACTACAAGCAATCTCTTGCTCGTCCGAAGTTGGTTAAGAAGCCGCGGTATAATGATGATGGTGCAAGGGAAACGGGCAATACGCTACGATGATATCATTCGCCAAAGCCCGTGGCCACCCCAAGGAAATCGGTTTCGATTCCGCGCCTCGAGTTCAGTGCAGCCGTGTTGGCAGCAAGGGCGGCACGAGAAATAAAGGAATGTTTCAACTTCTATAGCTGGTCAGCTAGTTTTGGACGGACTCGAAGATGGTGCTGTACCAGATTGACGATGTCGAGTCGCTTTAGTACTTTCTTCGCCAAAGAAGAAGCTGCTATGAACCGGTGGAAACATGCCAAGTCTGGCGATAACTCAGCCGATCTGTGCTCCCAAGGTGTGACCGACTTCCTGCAACTGGACACGTAGGCTGGGGCCGAAATTCCCACAAATGCCTCAACAGGACTGGCCCGTGCGCGAATTGGAGCCCCCTCTGGAAATGGAACTAGTGTCCAAAGGCGTGGTGATGACGGTGACATTCTCCGGATCTACATCCGCTTTGCCACGGTCGGTCAGGTTTTCCTACTGGATGAAGGTTCCGTCGCTAGTGTTGTTGGCCAGGTTTAGGAGACATTTGCTAGTCATGAAAAGGGTCCCCCTATCCAGTCGTGTGCGATTGGGTCCAATATGCTTTCACCAGAGAACTCGAGAGTGTCGGAGAAACAGGACCAATCGACAAAAGAACATCATTTCCAAAAAAGCCGCCTGAGGCATCAAAACCCCAGACTCGTTGATGGATTACTACGGGTACGTGGTAAGCTGATCAACTCCAGTCTGAGTTTTGATGCGACATGTCCCAAAATGCTATCGACTCGACAACATGTGATGGAATTAACGATTCAACACACTCAAGCCGTAGATGGGCTTGCCGGGGAAAGTCGAGTTACAAGCTCCATCCGAAAACGCCTTTGGTTGTTGAGAGGAAGAGTGACCATAAAACGCGTAATCCAACGTTGTGTGCACTGTGGGAGACGCAAAGCCGCAGCGGGCAAACAACAAATGGCCCCGCTGCCAGAATGCGGAGTGATTGCGGGTTGATGGTCGTTCAGTGACACCAGGCTGGACTGTTTCGGGATTTTGCGGATCAGGTGTGGAAAGGGGTTGGATGAACAACACGGGTGTATCACTACGTGCATGGAGACACGTGCGGTACACTCCGAAGTTACGCATTCGATGACGACCAAGTCCCTCCTCCGGGCCTTGCAACACTTCATCAACCGAACAGGCATACCAGCGAATGAATGCTCCGACAACGGGTCACACTCCGTGGGCACTCATCGGGAACTGCAGCGCTGGCTCCAAAACATGAACAGGGACGAGCTGCAGAACCGAACCGTGGCCTATGGTATACGATGGCACTTCAAGCCCTCGCAGGCCAGTCATCGCGATGGTCGGATCCACCAGGCGAATATCGCCGTCGATCATTCAGCAACAGCCACCCGACGACGAGAATCTGAGCATCGTCATGACTGAGGTCGAGAGAATTCTGAACAACAGCCCACCGGTTCCAGTGACCAACGACGACCCCACCAATCTGGCGCTCACCCCGAACGACTTATTGATGTTAAGATCGAACGAGGGTTTCCAAGGACCGATAAACCTTCGTGGCAGATACCTTAGTGGATGGAGGCAGGCAAACTATCTTGCCAAAGTTTATTGGAGGCGATGGCATCGGGAGTACCTACAGGCTCTGCAAGTTCGACAGAAATGGCTGGTCAAAGCAAGACCATTCAAGGTTGGGGATGTGGTGATGATCGCCGACGAACGCGCTCACTTCAGCACCTGGCCTTTGAGTTTTGCCATGGAATTTACCAGAAGGGTTGACGAAATGATGAGAACTGTCAAGGTTGAGACCGCGGAGGTTATGCCATTTTGTAGAATGAGCAGTATCAGCCTCCTCGATAGTGAAGACGGATCAGCCGAAGACACAAAACTCCGGTAACCTGTTCCCCATTCGTCGTCGAAGTGGTTAAAGGCGCTTTCAAGTGTAGTAGTATTTATGACACACTTACGCTATCAAATACACTCGCACCCAATCACACAAGCATATGAGACACCTTCCTTTCCCACAGTCCGCAACAAACATGTCGCAGTGCTCACAGTTACTTACTTGTCATTGACTCTATAGAAGAAGTTTTATATACGCGGTAGTGGATATGATTTACTCGCACACAAACAAGCTCACACTCAGGCACATACATATGCATGAAACACAGTCCTGCTCCATAACTTTCAGCAAAAATGCCACGGTGCCCACCGTTCTTCGTTTATCATCGACTTTACGGAAGGCGTTTCCCGTATGTGGTAGTAGTTGTGATTCGCTCATACGTACATGTAACACTCATGCCTCATGGATTCCATCAAACACATCGCAGTGCTCACCGTTCCCTGGTTATCACTGACAGTATGGAAGACGTCTCCCGCAGGTGGTAGTTGTCGTTATTTACCCATATACCAACTTGCGACCTCGCCCATGAAGCACACCCGCACACACACACGCATGCACAAACATTCACACGCACACACGACTAACTCACGCAGGATCTCCTGAAGACAGCTAGTTCGTTTTCGAACCTACACGAGCCCTCTCAAGCCAGCCGTCGAGCGGCCGATCTCGTGGGCGACTCAGAGTAACATTGCTTCGGTTTAGCCACGGTATCAAGTGCTATCATGGGTAGAAGGCTGGCGTCAGAAGTATAAGGTACCCGATCTGACAGCCGTGTCTGAGTAGATGGGGAGAATCGGTACCCCTATTCATAAACTTGGATTTTGCTAGGACTTGAGAGGATTTTGGAGGGCGGTGTAAATTCCTTGTGGAAAATCCCCCTCCCCGAACCACTACAATTTCGTGTTTCCCCGGCGCAACTTGTTCATATACACTATTTACGTTTTGTTATGCACTGTATGCTTTCATGAACCAACCTTTGTTCGTTCGTGTCCGACGTGCTACTCTGTCATATCCTATTTGGGAACCGCGTTACGCACGTGCTTGTTTCTCGCACGCCGCAACTTGACTCTCGTTTTCTGAGTCCCTGTGATCGCATAATTGAGGTTCTTGTATGTTTTATGTCATTGTTCTTTTAAAAATCTAGTACTGTAGAGTTTACAGATAATCGCGTTCTGATTTTTGGGTTCTTTTCGAATTTGGCTACATATTTCTCAAAGACATATAACAATGCTCAGGTGATCAACTTGGAAAGAGAAAATACGCAACATGCCCACAAAAGGATGGAAATAATTGGAATATGGACAGAAAGTAATATGGCAAGGCACTGGGGAGGATATGGGTACTTTTGATTTTTTAGTTAATGCTAGACCATCGAGTCCTGCCTTCGCTAGCTCATGTAACACTGGGGGTACTATGGATTTGCAAGAATGTTAATCTATTTAAGTTGAGAATGTTAGACCTAGAACAGCAACTTTTGTCGGCCAGGCAGCAGGCCAAGGAAGCAGAGGCGAAGTGTTGACAGAACGAGCGTGAGCAAAAGCCCAAAGACTAAGATCTATCCGACAGATCAGGACAAGTGAAAATAGGAAACTCTGCTCTGGCCGTCGAGCATAAAACATCAATACAACCAGCGATCAATCTTCCGGGAGCGGAACTCGCGGTTTTCGGCGGACGATCAGAACACCGCTGCAAGTTCACCAGTCAGTTAGAAATTTTCTTCGAAAATAAGATGACCGACCCTGGACAAATGCTTCTATATTTGACCCATTGCTGTCGGGCTGAGCACGAGGACCTATCGATAGTTGTATTACTTTCGACCCGGAAAAGGCTTCGCGAGAACAAGGGAGATTTCAATGGACCTCTCCGGCCAAGGGTTCAAGGTAGCACGTTATCCAAGTACCTCCCAGCTTCACAGTCAGCTGCACCGACAGGACACATGTACAACGGGGGAGGGGTGTCGCTTCTCACACAAGGGCAATACCACCGACGAAAGAAATCCAAGCTGCATCTTGCCCACATACCAGTCACTTCGGTTCCCCTCACGGCTTACCGCGCAAAACTGAGAGTAGTCTGTGTGGACCTTAGCCCATCACCTCTCACAAAGGAAGATGGTTAACAAATGCAACACTTGCAACTTGTCACAGGTATTTGGGAGAAGTCTGATTGTTGCGGATCCCAAAGAGCGAGAGGTAGATAGGGTAAAAGCAATAGCTCCTAGAGAATCCTTCATCCACAGCCTGCTAGGCCACACACATAGTAAGGGCTAAACCCGGTTCTTTACCGTGGAAGCCAGATGGAGCAGGGGCAGCTTCCACCTACCCCGGACCCTGCGACGGCAAGATATCAGCGATATGCCGCAGATCTTCAGGTCGAGGTTGCACCAAGAAACAGAGACCACGGGGTTCTCCCCCTACACTGAATCCGGGCAGACTAGCACTCCCAGACGGGGAAAGAGGTAGCCACTGCCTAGTTGACCAGAAGGTATTCAAGGAACTGGAGGCTGAAGTCAAGTGGGAGGTCAGACAGAGTAAAGACTCTGTTGAGTGGCTTTGGAGGTCCATAACGGCTAGCCTCCTGTCATTGGCTGCCAGGAACGGTGATGGTCAGAGATACTACTTGCGGTAATTAGCAGAAACAGCTAGGCAGAGTGGGATTCAGAACAAATTCAGAAGCAAGTACTAAAAGAGTCTAGCTAAAACGGCCAGATAAAATCCAAGGGTGTATTACAGTTACGTGTACTCCGCTGTGACCAAAAAAGTTGCCCTGGGAAAGTAAGGGGTCCCCATAATCGGGCAGTCACCAGCAGCCTGGAGAGGGAAGAATCTCTCCGGCATCACTTCCAGCATGTTTATAGACAAGATATCGGGACCTCAGGCTTTCGGAGAATCGCTACCGCGACTGCAACCCATAAGTCGGAGGAAGCCCTCAAAGCAAGAGAGGTGCTCAAGGCTCTGATTGGCTTGGTAAGAACTAGGACAGCAGGTCCCGATGGTATCCATCCGGCAATCGTCCAGCCTCCGGCGGAGCTTCTAGCCTGGCCGCTGACTATGCTGTCCAACGCAACCTTCGACGAAGGTTGCTTACCACATGATTGGCCCAGGGCGACGGTCACCCCGGTCCAAAAGACTAGGGATAGAATAACCTGTCTTAACTACATGCTCGTTAGTTTAACCGTGGTATTGCGGAAGCTGATGGGGCGGGTTCTGCTAGGCAGGATTTCTGACCTCGTGGCTGCCCGCAGGCTGCTCAAGACTAATCAGTATGATTTCGTTCGTAAGAGATGGTGCCCGTAAAACTTCATCGGTTCCTTGGATGAAGCTACCCAAAAGCTAGACTGGGTGGATGGAGTAGAGGCCAACCAGAAGGCATTTGACTCAATTACCCACATTTTGTTGCTGATGAATTCAAATGCTTCCGGTCTGTCTCTCAAAATCGTTGCGTGGATCCACAGGCCTATCACAGGTAGGCATTTTCACGTCAAGGTGGAGGAGGGTATCTCTCAGGAAAGGTACCTGCAAAGCGATGTGCCTCGGGACTCTGCCCCGGAACCATATTTTTCATCCTGTCCATAAGCAACTTGGTCAAAAGCTCGGAGAACCTACGCTTTGCTTTTGTGGATGACTCGAATTTGGTTGGCTCCGTAGTGACGGACCCTTTGCAGCAGGACCTAAATACGGTGCATCCCTCATTGGTGGTCAGGGACTTGCTACTAAATGTCGCTAAGTGCACCCACTCAGTAAATGGCAGGGCCCGTCAGCCGGTTACGTACCCCGTGTAACGACCGGTTGTGGAAAATCCCCCTCCCCGAACCACTACAATTTCGTGTTTCCCCGACGCAACTTGTTCATATACACTATTTACGTTTTGTTATGCACTGTATGCTTTCATGAACCAACCTTTGTTCGTTCGTGTCCGACATGCTACTTTGTCATATCCTATTTGGGAACCGCGTTACGCACGTGCTTGTTTCTCGCACGCCGCAACTTGACTCTCGTTTTCTGAGTCCCTGTGATCGCATAATTGAGGTTCTTGTATGTTTTATGTCATTGTTCTTTTAAAAATCTAGTACTGTAGTACTGACTTCGATATCCGTTTCTAGTTTGACTGATTACTGCTCAAAAGCGTCCTACTCCTGGGACAGACCAACGGGCGCATTGAGATCACAAAAGTGACAGAAGCGAACTACCTTCTGGTCGTCTTATCGGACAACCTCTGACCTGGAGAGCAGTGCTGCTCGGTCACTCGAAAAGCCCCTGAGGAAATGTACAGGCTTGTGTCCAGAAAACGTCGTTTTGTCGCCGTATCGCGAGGAGTTCTTTTTTCCGCACTTGGATTACTGTGTCCAGGGGCTGTGGCCCCACTTGGAAAGGGACGTCAGCCTTCTGAAACAGGTTCAAAGATATTTCATGAGATGGTTGGTTAGCCTAAAGGACCTTACCTTCGAGCAGACACTCGAGGCACTGATCTCGTCCTTGCTGGAGCGAAGTAGGTGTGGAGGCGACCTGATGGGAGTTTTTAAGATCCTCAAGGGGCATTATAATCTTCAGGCTTCGACTACGCCGCCGTTGACACTGAGCGATGTTACGGCCACCAGGGGCACCCACTGAAGTTGACGGTGGAGGGAGTTTTAAGTTGCCTGATAGGCAGCTGTTTCGCCGTTGAAGGTGTGAACGACTGATACCGGCTCCCAATGGAAGTACTAACCACTGAAATGGTTATGGAGTTTAAGCATAGGCTAGATTGCTGTAGGGACCGTCTATTTGCCGAAACCAGCAGATAGGTAGCCTTCCCACTTATCATTCTTTTCCACTTCCCCTGTCCTTATAGCCAGTCTTACTGCTGTAATTCCTCAGTCATCCCCCGTCTTCGGCCTTTTTTGGTTCTAATCTTTCAGTCCTCAAACTTCATTCTCTTCTATTCACAACTGCCTGCTACCCTTCTGCCCTACCACCTCAGATTTTTCACCACCTCCAATCTTCAACCTTCGTAACTCTGTCCTTGGGGTGGATGGGGCCCTAGGTGAAACTGACCAAGGCAAGACGAGGTTCAAAAGATGTCCCTGTTTGGTGTTCCACAGATTTTACATTACGGAATCATTCGTGCTACTCAAGCTGAATGGAAGGCCGCAAAGCTGAACTTTCTCCCACTGTCCAGAGATCTATCTTCCAGATCGCCGACAGTACCAGAAGCAAGATACGGTCAAGACTAGTGTTCTTAACCCTTTAGCATTGGCCAGTGGTCTATCTTTCGGTTCACGGACAATGCCAGATGTAAGATACTGTCAAGATTCGTATTTTGAAAGCCTTCCCTTTTTCCCACTGCTCTAATTATCCGGTGAGCTACCTTACGGTCCACTGGCAAAATTCAGACAAAAAGATAATCACAAGATCCGGGAAAATCTGGGCTTTGGTCTCATACCCATGTACCCTTTCAAGACTTCAAGACAGTGATCCTATGAGGCTCCTCAGACTTGGGCACAGCAATGGAAAGTCCACTCTCCCGTTTATCCCTGCAAGATCACCGAAAGTGACTCCGCTTTGTACATTTGTTGCAGAGTCAAGTGATTCCAGAAGCTCCTGGCGCGAGGACCTGGACGGACTTAGCAGGCCACGGTTTACGTCCTGTAACACGATTTGATTGGATTTGAAGGCCGGTTCTGCGTTACACCGGGAGTCTCGAGCCCACCCACGGGACGTTAGCGTGAGAGGACGTTGGTGTGGGTATTAATATATGCAGCATTTATCACACGAAGAGCTACACCGAAAGTCGGTTGATCCGAAGAGAAACTTGATCATATGATTCTCGTCTCGATTTCCGACAAGAATGGACGACAGTTTATCGAACCCTCAAGAGCTGGGTGAGTTACTGTGTTGTGGGGCGAAGTTAGTTACTAGTGGGTCTGTGGCTTTGAAACGTTCCTAAAGGAAACCCGCTGAAGACCCACTGAACGCCCTTGGGTGGTGCATCTGGATTCCTTGAGGCGCTGGGCATCTGACGGTCGCCCCAAGCAGCACTGCCCAACGTCTGCCCAATTGGGCTAGGGTTGGGCAAACGTTGGGCTTGCCCATCACAACGTTGGGCAACTCTATTGAAATGCGTTGGGCAGCGCCACCAGCGCCCAATTGGGCTAAGGTTGGGCATGCCCAACGTTCTGAGAAAATCGCGGAAAATAGTTCCCTCCTTTCCAAAAATCACCTAAAATTTCGTTTCACTGCGGAATCGGCTATTACAATATTCCCCCACGTTTTTAGTTCAACCACTAAGTTGCCCATATATATATAAACAAGTAAAACTGCCAATTGTAGAAGAAAAAGGAGATTTATTGTATAAAAAGGCGGTAAAAATGTACATAAAATTCCGGCATTCGTTGTTGGTCATTCTTGTATTTCACGGAATCTTGTTAGGTCTTCTTGCTGTTCACGGGATCTGTAAAATGAAAGTGTGGAAAGTGATGTATTAACTGTTCGAAAAATATGGAACAACCTGATTTTGTAAGTTTAACTCAGAAACGTATATACTACACAAAATTATGCGTGTTCTGTTAATCAACATTATACGAGGCAGTGTCTACTTGTAATAGATAAACCGTGTCACCACTTCATAGTTCCATACGCATATTGGTGGATGACATTATGCACCATCCGTTTAAAATGAAGCAATGGTTACTCAGAAACCCTGAATGAATGAACACAACACCAAAAAATAAAAAAACGACGTACCGGCGTAGCCGTCTTCCTTCGCCTCGATCCCGAGCGTTGATAAACCAACGCTTAATGTGCCTCTCTATGACAGACCTCGGTTCATCTGCGAATCGTTCTGTCCCACGCACTGCGTCTGTTGTTTCGTGTTAATAATTGTATCGACCTACCCACTACGGCCGCGATCAACCTATGATCGTAAACCGATTTCCGTTGCGGGCTACCTAGCCAACAGCAAGTCATAGCAACCTCTTCTCCAATGCTTGCTGCCAGCATACCCCGCACCGTTTCACACAGATCTGTACAGGTGAATCGTTTGAGCGTGGTAACCTGAAATTTTAAGTTTCAAATGTAAAAGATTACCATGCTAGCATATACACTTGGGGAAGCAAGAGTGTCGTTTAGGGTTTCCAAGTCCCCCAACGATTCTGCTCGCAGCGCCTTGGGTGGAACGGCTGATATATGGGTGGCCCCCAATGCGACAGTAAGCGAGTCGAGCGCCCGTTCCACCTTGCCCAAACGGTTCTCCATATGTTGCGTGGTCACTATGTCGGTATTATTGGATGTTCTGGCCCATGAAAGGCCAATAAACGTAGCTTCGCATCAAGGATTTCAGCCCCGGATGTGCCTCATGAAACTGTCTCAAGATATCAGACCTCAGGGATTTCGAGATAACTGTTCGTTCTCCGTAAAGACAGCCATCTGTGGTCGATAGCAACTCGCGTTATAAGACCTCACGAATCGATGGTTCAGCGATTTTCTTTGGCCACCCGTGCTTCAGAAATTTTTTTAATTTCATTGATGCCGTCATCGTTTTTAGTGGCATTCTCGATCGCGTCGGCCGTTGTTGCTAGGTATGAGGTAGCATTTACAAGCACCTGCTGAACCTCTTTCTCAATGTCAATGAAAGCAATAACCATTTCGTCATCCTTTTTTTCTGTGCCGATTTTAACCGAGATAACGCATCGGCACGCCCCATCTACGAAGAGGACTTATGTTGAATTTGGAAGTTGTACCCCAACAAAATTGTAGCCCACCTTTGTAGGCGGTTGACGGTATGAACCGGTATACCCTCTTATTGATGAAAATAGCTAGAAGTGGTTTGTGGTCAGTTTGCAGGATGAAATTCCGTTCGTGGATCACTTTACGAAATTTGTGCGTTGCGAAGATAATGGTCCAAGCCTCCTTCTCGATTTGGCTGTAATAACGTTCAGCGGAAGATAACGATCTGGAATCGTGTGCGATAGCTTTCTGCGAACCACCCGCTAACCGGTGCAGAACTACTACTCCTAAAGCGTAATCAGAAGCATCTGCTGCAACAATTATGTCAATTGATGAATCGTAATGCGTTAACAATAAAGAAGACGACAAAATCTTTTTGATTGACTCAAAAGCATGTTGAAAGTCATGTGACCATTTCCACCGTCTAGAAGGAAGAAGTAGTTCGTTTAACGGTGCCCGAATATTTGCATATCTGGTACAAGCTGATTATAATAACTGACCATACCTAAAAGTGATTGAAGTGTATGGGTGTCGATGGGAGCTGGTATACCACAAATGGGTTCCACTTTTTCTGGGTCCAGATATCTGCTAGTTGCATCAACGATAAAACCCAAGTACTCGAAATAGTTAGTGAGGAAAGAACATTTTTCTAGGCGAATGTGGAAACTAGATTGTTGTATGCGGTGTAATAACTTGTTCAGATGGTGGGAACGCTTATGAATGTTTGTGCTAACAATGTCATTTATATAAGCTGCTGCGAAAGGCGACCCCGCAAGCATGTTTTCCATAATTTGCTGAAATATGGCGGGTGCACATTTAACGCCGAAGGGTAACCTGTTATATCTGTATAGCTCCGTGTGTGTGTCTTTGGTCAATAATTGTTTTGATTCCTCGTCGACTTCTACCTGCAGATAAGCATATAAAAAACCGATCTTAGAAAATATGCTTCCACGTTTAATTTGGTGAAGATACTGTTACGTTTTATTTTTAACCTTGCAATAAGCTAGATAACATTCTCATTTTGTTCAGGGGAATGAATTTTCGGCTCTTTGGATGGTGAAGTATTATTCACATCGTCCCCGTTTGAATGACAAAACTTGTTAATGGGTGTGTCCCACAGTTCCATTGTGTCAATCCATTGTATACCAATCAGATTACGGGAACAATCATTAACGACGTATGCCGGTGTAGAGAATCTTTTGCTCTGGAAATTACATTCACAATTCACTACTCTCGCGATAACCATTTGGTTACTTGAAGCATTGTATGCTACATTGCATGTTTGTTGGAGAGTCTGACGACCTAGAGCTTGCCATGAAGACTTTGTCAGAATGGTCATGTCAGAGTCCGAATCAAACTGCAAGACTAGCGGAACTTTGTTCACAGTAAGATGCATAAATTTGCGTCTGGTTGGGAGTCCGGTAGTAGAGGATAGAACAACACTAGCTCTGCATGACTTTCGAAAGTTTTAGGGTACGTTCGACTCAGTCCGGGGTGTGTTTGTTTGTACTGGTAACAACATATTTGTTTCTGTCCTTTTTATCACAAAAATTGCAGATTCGGTTAACGTATGGACAAAATTTCACAAAATGCCAGTCGCCGCAGTTCCAGCATGCGGTAGGAGGTTTTGATTAGTGATTTTGTGACGAATAAGAAGCTTTTCTTTGATGTATTACGAATTGCAGTCGATCAACGTCTGTGTATGCTGGTCCCTTCATAATCAGTTATGAATCCACTTTTGTTTGTCATTCTTCGGCATTCCTCAGTTATGGTCTGAAGTGTGAGGTTCGGGGGGCTTTCCAGCGGAGGGAGTACACGATGTCGTATCTCCGCATCGGATTACAATTTCCAACCGCTGACAAACTAAGCATTTGAACTGATCTGTTGATAGATCCTTCAGCTTGAACCGTTCGGCTTCGAGGTTGATTCTTCCTGCATATGCCACAAAATCTTCTGTTTGTGTCTTTCGAACTCGAAGACACTAAAATCAGGCGTGAAAAAGAGGACCGTGCAGAGAATATTTGCGCCAGACAGTTGACTGTTTCCGGAAATGTCATATCGACTGGTTTTTGAGGCAAGATGAAGTTGGCTTACCGCTGGTGTTCCTTTGGGCTAAGTTTGCGCATAAGCAACCTGACTTTGTCAGTGTCTTTCCATGAGGCACAAGCCACGTTGAATATGTCCTCAGATCTTGCGTACCAGAATTCGAATGTGATCTCTGCTTCTGGGTCAAATCTGAATTCTGTGATAGAATTGACGAGGTTATCACTTGTTAGACCTACATTTATTGTCTGGTGCGATGAACATTGGTCCATCTTTTTGTCAACGATTCAGTGAGTTTATTTTGTGCCTGAATCATTTGTAGGAAATTATCCGTTTGGTTGGACATGATTCTGTTTTGATGTGAACGCGTGGGTTCGTCACCGTCGCCACTGATAAGTTTCCAATCCAATCCAGATGAAAGGCACAAAACACAGCCACACCGGAGACTCAAGTTTATTCGAATGACAATGAAAAGTGCATACGTCCATCGGTAAACCAGAGAGCAATGCATACCAGAGGTCAAAGGTCAACAGAACCATCTGTTCCCATTCTGACTGGCTCCTTAATACAGATATCCATCGTTTCTGTGTGTGTCTAGTTGTTGGACCTTGGGTAGCATCGGCAGCCGCATGTAGAGGCTATTTGGTCTCTGTCCGTCGCTCTTTTGGATCCTGGGCATTTAACTGCATCGATAACCTGGTATATAATTCTGTTCGTTGGTTATCGTCCAGTAGCAGCTGCGGAGGACGGTTCGCTTTTGTGTTGTTTCGGCCACCGACGAGGCGCAAGTTGAAGCGCGCGCAGACAAGAGCGTGATCAGTGTCCACAGACGTCGACCAAAATAGCCGACAGTCTTGAATTGATCCGCGCCAGCGGTAGTCGATAGCAATATGGTCGATCTGAGTCCAACTCTGTCGAGGCGCAGGAGGACGCCAGGTTAGCCAGTGTCGCTTTTTGTGCGAGAAATTTGCACGCGCTAGGAATAGTCTATCGTCGAAACACAGTTGAATCAGTCGATCACCGTTATCAGTTCGATTGGCTCGAACGCATTATCGGCTTCCCATACTCCTTTCCGTCTCGTCTGGGCTTCCGACTTAAGCATTTAAATCACCAGCAACAACCATGATGTCCGTAGAGAGCACGCTGCGGAACAGTTGAGACTGATCCTTGTAAAATTCGTCTTTAGCCTCAGGAGAGCTACAGTCAGTTGGGGCATACACAGAAACGACAGACAGGTATTGCCACTTCAGTCCAGTGCTGTTGGCATGCACAGAACCATTCAACCGAATTGCACACAGACGACTGTTGACTGGGATCCAGTCGAGCAGTGCACCCTCAGCCTTCACGCTCAGAGCGATGCTAACGCCAGCCTGGCTACGAGTACTAGGCACCGAATCACCCGACATGCGAAGAGTGAAGCGAGAAGCCGAGTTCGTATCTGGAGAGCAGTGTTGACACTGAAGTTGGGTCTTGTATACTTCTTTCGGAGACAACACACGTCTATGTTAAATGTTCCAAGAGTCCTAGCTAGGGCAGCCTGTTGCCCCGTTTGGCAGTGTACGGACGTCGAAAGCAGCTAAGTGAAGAGGTCATTGGGTCCGAGAGTCGGTTCTCCTTTTCGCCCTGTCTCTAATTTGCTACCCTTTCCGAGAGCTACAGGTTCACAGTCACGACTCACTGTGGTTACTGGTACGCATTTAGAATTGGAACGTAAAGGATGAAGAGCAGAGAGATAAGGAGTGTTTCCCGACTGACCACTGGAGATTTCTGGGCACATCATACTTCGCGGTTGCCCACACCGCAAAAGGAGGTTTTCTTTGGGAACACTAACCGGAGCCTTTGACTCAAAAGTTTGACCCACAAGGCAGTGGGCCGTTAGCCCAGCACAAGAACGTGACCGAAACACCAGTGAGGGAACTACTTCTGATCTGTCACATGAGACCCGATTACCGCATGCGTTTTGTCTTGTCTTCGCTGGTGCTTTGTTATTGATTCGCTTTTCGGATTCACTACTCAGCCCCATGCACGCAGTGGAGCAAGCGGAACGTGGACAGGGCAGCATCCTTTGGGCTGGGGGCTGCCCAGCTTTGGCGGGCGATAGCTGCCCAATGAAATGCGATGACTCCTCCCACCGTCGAGAGAAACCCAAGTACTCTACTCCTACGTCCATCTAATGGAGGTTTTTAGACCGGTAGGCCGCTTTTCTCCGTGTTTATTCGCTGGGGTGTCCTCTCCAGGGGCACAGTGGTTAGAATCAAATATTGCCTATCAACTGGTTCCCAGACTGGACTTCGTCTGGTCTTTACCCATCGACCGGTCAGGCATGATTGCATCTCCGGCCTAATGAGGTCACCCTGCATAGCTCTTTGGGCCATGGAGGCACGCAAGTCATCACAAAATGCCAAGATGCAGTCTCGTCGTGATGTTAACGTTCTGTCAGTCTGACGCGTCATCTGTGAGATCATGGAATGTCTCATAGCCAAACAGGTGCAGGAACATATGGAACGCTATCATCTGTCCAGTTCCCAACTATATGACCTACGCAAAACTTGTTCCTGTTTGTCGAATCTTCCGCACGCTCGTGCACGCTGGGCTGGCGCGAAGGCCAAGGGGTATTCAACGGACGTCATGTTCTTGGATTTCAACACGGCTTTTCACAAAATTCTGCATGGCCACCTCTTTTGGAAGCTCAAATTACTAGAAATAGCTGTTCCCTTGCTAAGACGGATCGACGATTTCCTGAGAGGACGGCGGTTTGCTGTCAGAGTCTGACAAACTATCTCCAAGCGGTACTCAGCGTCCAGTGGGGTTCCCCAGGGGTTCTTGGGCCGTTACTGTTTCTTACTTGCATAGACGATATGCCAAACGGACTTCCCGCTTCGTGGGCCATGTCGTGTGTGCCTGCACTCGATAACATTGGTGAAGATGCATTCTACTGGTTTGTCGCTAGTCTACCGCTTTTCTCAGAGGCCTACGAACCTTTGGAATGTTCTACCTGCTAATGTGTTCGAAGAGGTGAACGATAATGCATTCAAGAGGAAACTTGACCAGTCTTTCTTGGGGCTATGGCGTTCTACTTTGTATTGAGTTCACACCAACTAGTGGATTGTGACGAGGTCTATACGGAAAGATTCCTGCTGCCTTCAATGTGAAAAATTAGTGAATGAAGTAATTGTAATTGTGATTACTTTATAAATTTCCATTGTGCTTGTATTGTTATACAGGTGTATGGGGTGAGTAAGAGAAGTAGCACCTCTGAGTTGGTAGTCTGTCGTGCCCCTTCAGGCATCTTCCATCCCCTTGGTCTCCATCGGTTAACCAGCTCTCACCTATGGCTCAACGAAGTTAAAGCATCCATCAACTGCCACACTCCGGTTAATCGCTCGACGGACAGGCCAAACGAGGTTGCAAGGTAGCCGAGGCCTAAAAACCTCGGCGAAGCGGTGTTCAGCATGCGAAGACAGCTGCTCCTGGATGGACGGACGAGATCTACTGCT
This sequence comes from Fasciola hepatica, assembly GCA_948099385.1. Taxonomy (NCBI): domain Eukaryota; kingdom Metazoa; phylum Platyhelminthes; class Trematoda; order Plagiorchiida; family Fasciolidae; genus Fasciola; species Fasciola hepatica. The sequence continues at coordinate 4,867,065 of CANUEZ040000016.1, forward strand.
TGATTTAACAGCCAAAAAAAATTGTTCAACCAACAGGGTCGCATGGACTCCTGGTTCATGGTCATTTCTACCAAATGGCGAACGACCTCCTAAAGAGCCACCGGCAACCGTGCACAGTGAGTACGTTGGATGTCCAGGATTGGCAGACTACCATCCAAAAGGCGTATGAGCCGCTCGATCGGTCACTGGCTCCGAACACACAATTTTCCTTTTGCCCAACAGGTAGCACCTGGTTTTGCATGGGCTAGAGGTGCAACTTCAAACAAAAAGCCGAGTGACGGTGGGGATGCCACCTCGCACACTATTCCCAAGACTCTTCATAGTTTCTGCCGCTGCAGTACACTCGATTTCGCCTTTGGCCGCCGTTTGTGGTCGGGCGCAATCCGCGATATTCATATAGCCGGCTCATCCCTTATTAACCTATGGCATTAAAAAAAACTGTAGAATAGGTTGAGAGTCACCAAAGCGGTAGAAAGCAGGTAAGCATAGTTGTTACTTAAACAAAAGTGAATTGAAAGCCGTGCGTGCTTTTCCTCGGAATGTGTGCGTGCCATATAGGCCGTTGAAAGGCATGAAAAATTTAGTTTTGGCTTTGGCTTCGGTTGATTATTTCCGCCTTCCTGGTTGGGGCCCAGTAGACGAAAATTGCCGTTGGTTAGAGACACTGAGAGATATGGTTTGGAACCGAATCCAGCGACACGAATGCTGTATGACCTGTCAACTTCCCGTTCCCCATAAACAGTTGAAAAGCAGACAAATTTACAAAACGTGAACGGTGAAACTACTAGGATCTAATTTGAATCGTCTGGACTGTGAATGAATACTCTTCATTGAAGAGCCCACAAATGAATCACAACTGTGATTTCTGATAACTATTCGTGTCTAGGTTACTGCTAACCCAACAAACAACAAGGCTGCATGTGCAAGCGCTCATATTGATAGTAAGTAGTATGTGGACGTGTGGACGATATATATATATATATATATATATATATATATATATATATATATATATAAACGTTAAGGGCCTCGGTTGCACCGTCTAGACATCGTAATGTGAGTTCACAAATTTTCTTATTTTGAGTAGTTTGTCAGCGTGCCTGACGGAAAGTAATTGTGAAATAATAATGAACAAACCCCAAATGCAACGAACAATAAAAGGATAAGTCATTTAGACTAGTTTCCTCTACTCTCTTTGTTATTTGAGCACCATATTTTTACAACTGATGCGAATAATTCTATCCAGTTCGATCGCCTATAAATGATATAGGTAGATTTATCAGTCTATCGAACCCATCGGTGTCATGCAGTACACCAGCTGCAGCAGATTTCCTATATACCAGTTTGCATTGAGAATAAACAACGTGGCAAACAAACTCGTTTTCGGTTATTCGTACTCATACCAATACATAATAATATATATGACTCACAAAATAAGAACGAGGAATGATAGTCCCAAATCTGTCTTTGCGAGTGCGTGTTTGCGTGCAAATTTGATCACAGTGTGGGATGTTCAAGTGGTTGCACACGTTTTCAGGACCAAGACGTGGGCCATGGAAGCTTGAGTGCTTGCACCAATTGTTTCTGAGCGCACAGGGAGGATTGTACAGAAGAATACACACGGCTTCAGCTGTGGCTAAAATGTGACACTTGACAAGTCGTGATTGCTTTCCCCGGACTTAGTAAATGGCGCGGAAAGCGTTACTCACCTCCACTGAGTGATTTGAATCAACAAGGTGTAAGCACACAGCACTCGTAATTGTCTTAATTACTCCCGTGTTCAGCAAGGCCGGGTGGTGTTCACGAACGCGTTCGGGTAAGCGCCGAGTCGTGCGACCAATGCACCTAGTTCCACAGGAACAGGTGAATAAATACACCTAAAGTGAGGTTGCAGAATTCGGCACTATACCCTTCAATCGAAAACACACTATCGGTTTGGAAACGAGCATGGTTTGTAACTGTGCAGCGTAGAATGTTCTGTTGATTACTCTTGCTCTATCAGCCAAGCAACGTTTGAGATTCCTCTTCATTTTGAGGGGTAAAAAGCTGTGAAAATGGATGTATTGTCCGTTCCATGTAGCTTTTCTATGCACTGATGACTGGATGGGAAAATCACCCCGACGGCTTGTGCATACGTCTAGATACGATAGACTATTGTCCCTTTCTTCTTCCAAAGTAAATTGAACATTTGGATGAGCAGCATTAAAATTGTTAAGAAGTAGGTTTGTGTCCAGATTGGTGTCTAGCACGCATACGATGTCGTATCGTTTGTACAAGGTAAAATCTCGGATTATGGATTCAAGGTAATTATTTTCAAGTTTTGCCATGATGGTTTATTTGCCACTTTCCGAGGGCAGTACGACCAAAACATTGTGCTTTTATGCTCCACATTTTCAAAATATCCCTAGCCTAATTGGAATCTTTATGAGGCAGAATCTGTTTTTGGTTATGACAGACGTATGCATTTACTCGTCGCTACATATATACGTAAAGCTTGACGCTGGTTTGAAATAAACAGAGTAAACGTCGATCAAATTAAATGAAGGTCTATCAAGACATAGTGGGCAACAGAGCAGCATGCGCGAGCTACCGTCCGATGAACTTGACGTCTGTAATACTGAAAGTCATGGGTAAGATAATCCAAGGCCGGAGAGCGGCCGGCTGGTATGCCCTGCCAACACAGATTCACTCACCGGAAGTTGTGCTTGTCTAACAACGTGGTGCGTTGATTGAGTAACCAGGAGGTTAGATAGAAGATAGTAAGTTGAAGTCTATCATTTGTATAGCCAGAAAACCATAAGCTGTTTGCGGTTGCGCTGAGTCCCTGGGTAGGGAGGACTTACTGAAAGGTAGTTTAAGGTGAAGATTCAAAGGGCCTTAACGAGTATGGATAGACTTCACAGCGATATACCACAAGGTTCGGTCCTGGGCCTTCCGCTTTTCGTCCTATTCGGTAATATCCTGGCGGAAGAGCTGACGACTAAGTGCTACAAGTCTGCCAACGATGTCAATTTCTTGGGAACAGTTGCAGACGACACCATACATCGAAACTTGGAAAGGACATACTCGTGGTCGGTGTTGTGGAACTTTTTTCAGCGTGAAAAATACCAACAACTCGTTGGTGATAAAGAACCACGACTCAATCACCATATGGGCCAGCCAGGCAACCATCAGTGCTTGCCCAAGTATTTGGCGCTAGGGAATCGGGGGTTGTCTTTCGGCTAGGCTTCATGCTAGCGAACCATTTCCAGAATGTCTCGAGAAAAGCCTCACACGAACTTCGCCAACTGAAGCAAATGATAACTTTGGGGTAACCGAAAGTCTTGCTGCCGCAGTGCAAAACATGTGAGATTCCACGTAGAATATTGCTTCAAGACCTGTAAGCTGTCGTTCGAGTCGGAGATCGAAATCCTCAAGAAAGTACGGGGACGATTTACCAGATGGCTTATAGACTTCGAGGGGATAGCTTGTGGACAATGATTGGGAACTTTAAGCCTATTCTCACTGGAAAGAACGGAATCAAAAGGGGATATATATATATATATATATATATATATATATATATATATATATATATATATATACCGGCTTGAGGTCAAGTGAGGTGTCAACGCAACAACAACAATTACAACATAGGGAAAGGAGCGTACAATACAGTAAACAAACCGTGAGTGAGAGTGAAAAAATGCTGATTTTTTATGGTTTTCCATCATGCACTTTTTCGAGGCTTTTTCGTCAGTTTGCTTGTAGGAATGACATTTTTGTGGTTACGGTAAACGAGAGTCTGACAGCATTTGCGCCACTGACTTTTATTATGAGCCATGTCCCTCAGCATCTCTAACAAACAACAGTCCTCATCCCTTGGGTCCCAACCCCGTAAGTGAGAAGCTCCAACCGAAACCAATGCTGATGCTAGATTCTTCATATCTCTACGCCAAGTCAAGGTCCGACCGCTGCGTCGATTCTTTTAGCCTTGCCCAGCACGTGCGAATAGAGCGTGGAAACGTAGATGATGGGCAGGCATTCGTAAAACGTGACCGAGCCACCGAAGGCAATGTAGAGCGCTCACTTTCTTTAAGGGGGCTATCCGTGCTTAACACGACGGCACACCTCGTCATTACTCACTCGATGTTCCCACCAGACGCGAGCAATGCTTCGGAGATATCGGTTGTCGAACAAGGAAAGATGCCGAACATTTTCAACGCGAAGTGGCTAGGTCTCGCCACGGTCGAGTAAAACACATTCCAAATGCCTCAGTATGGTCGGGGGTGGGTCTCTCAGGCTCCGAGCTGGCTACTCGTCCTGAACGCAAAGTACATTCCATATCTGTATACCTCAAGCGCCAAGCGATCCACAGCATTTTGCACTACCTATGCATTATCACTGAGCAAGGCGATATCATCGGCGTATTCCAAGTCGAGAACTTTGTTCCGTGGTGGGAGTTCAACTCCACTGATTGGAAGACCAGATAGAGCATTTCGTTGAACATCCTCTATGGCAAAGTTGAGGAGAAATGGTGATATGGGGCAACCTTGTCGAACTTCACTGGAGACTGCAAAAGAGGACGATAGCTGGCCGTAGGCCCTTATCCGACCTGAGGTGTGACGATACAACTTTTTGAGGACTAATACATACCTCTCAGATACTCCATTTCTCGACAGGCAATTCCACAGTGCAGTCCGATCAGTGGAGTCGAAGGCCGCGCGAATGTTCAGGAATACGATGACTCGGTCTTATGAAAGTGTGACGGTGATCTAGCATTTGTCGGGAGGTGAAGATTTGATGGATGCATCCACGACCGGCGCGAAACCCAGCCTGCTCCTTTTGAGTCTGCTCTTCTCGCGTTTGGTACAACCTGTGAAGTATGACAGACGCAAGCGGCTGTGACATTATTGGGATAAGGTGTACACCCCTATGGTTAGCGCAGTCAGTGCGCGAGCATTTCTTAAAGATGGGAACAGCAATCGATTCCCCCCACAAGGACGGGGCCTGCTTAGAATTCCGAACTCCAGAATAAAACATGACGTCCTCTAACGAGCTGCACCCCACCATCTTTAAATAGGGCTGAAGGAACACCTTCTGAGCCCGACGATTTGTGACTTCCTAAGGCCTGAATCTCCGCCTCGGTAGGTGGATCTGTCGAAACGCACCACTGGACGTCTGCCGGAAGAGCTCCAGGAGTGGCCGACACCGAGGGCCAGCTAAGTTGTGTCTGAAAGTGCTTCATCCAGTGATCGAGACGCGGCTTCTGATTGTGAATTGGCGAATCGTTAGACTCAGATTGTCTCACTCATACCTTTAGGGTTCCTACCGATGACTCGAACGAGATAGAACACCTTGTGGGAATTCCCCATGGCGGCAGCACGTTCCATCTCTGATGAGCGTTGGGATCACCAGGTTTCGCTGTTCCTACAAAGACTCGCCTTTAGTGCATGTCTCGTTTCTAGACGCGCTGCGTTATATTCGCTCCCAGCTGGAATCGACTGGCGTGCGTCGAAAAGGCGCAGAGACTCAGCAGAAATCCAGGGTCTTGCGGCACGACGAGACAGACCACAACTTACTAGACCAGCAGAATGCAAAGCGTTCTTGATAAGCGGCCAGCGCTGGTTTATGTTATCAGGTAGGGCTACGTCTTCTTTTATTACATGCTTACGCATGAGTCCAGGTGAAGGGGCAATCACCCCATAGCCGCAAAGGCCCGCTGCACTATTCGGGATAACCCGGCAACCAGACCCTGAGACTTGGAGTGGCAAAGAACCACATAAGGTCCTAATAGGTCACGCGTGGTAACGATCCGGACGACAGCTTTTCAGCTAGCGCGTTTTGGAAGAAGGATAAGCAAGATGGACCAGAGAGCTTATCGCAATCTGACTGTCGTTGCGGCATACGTTTTTGGCACCCGCCAAAGCACATGGATAGCTGAGTGCAAACTAGTGCGTGATCGGAATCAAGGGGAGGTGCTCTTGCATGCGACCCCGCCATTTGTGACTTATAGTGATGTAGTCAATCTGGGTCCACTTTTGACTCAAAGAGGGTGGAGTCTACGTGGTGTATTGGTGACTAGAACATCTGGAGTTCGTAGTGGCGAGGAACGCGATGGTCTGAGCACAGGGTCAGCAACCGCTCCCCCTTTTAATAGCGACAGGAATCTGACTTAAATGGGCCTCCTAGATGTGCCTCATTCGATGATATCCGACCCATCCTAGCATCCAGATCTTCAAAATCACGATATCATCCCGGTTCGCTTTAGTAAGACGTTGTGAAGCTTTTGGTAGAAGTTATCTCTGATTGCATCTGGGCTACAATCGGTGGGTGTGTACGCCGAGACGACAGTTAGATTGGGTCAATCGGAGCGGCGACTGCTCACTTTACTCGAGCCCCTGAGTATTTCTGCACATAAACGACTGCCGATTGGGATCCAGTCTAGCATCGCCGCTTCAGCTCTCTCACTGGGAACAATGCAAACGCCAGCAAGACGAGAAGCTGCAGCCTCCGCGTCCCCAGAAAGGATTAAGTGAAACCTCACGAAAGGATTAGATGAGGGCTTTCATCGAATTATGGAACTGTAGTCTTGAATGCGAGTCTCTTAAATGCAGCATACATCGATGGAAAGGGATCAAACGTACGAGCTAAACCCACCTGTTGTCCTTTATGCATCGGGGTTCGCACGTTGAATGTGTCTAGTTTGAACGGGCATCGAGCACGAAGCAAGGCATCGACCGGTGGTAGCGGGTTCGGTGAGACTCGGAAGCTAGTCGAAGGACATGATAGGATATAGCCAGGATTTCCACCAGTGGCACTGCAGCAGATACGGTCGACCGAAGGACCCGTGGTATGTAAAAATGGAACAGAAAGTAGGAAGCGAGTGAAAATGGGAGATCAAGTTGAGTACGGTGTAAGAGAGTGCTCATTTGTGCGCACGGAAGGGCAGTTAATCACCATGGCAGAGTGTATCACGGTTGTTTGCGTTGTGGGTTATTGTACTGCTCGGTAGCCCAATCCAGAGTAGGCATTTTTGTTTGAGGATGCACCTCTAGCCTTTGCACACCCAAGCGCGTTCTGCAGGGCAGCAGGGTTGTTCCATGAGTCGGTGGCCTATAGTTTGGTTTATTCGTTTCTTCTGGAAATCACTGGGAGCCGGTGACTGTTCAGTTCATACGCCCTTCGAATGGGGCCAAACATCCCGGGTGCCCATGCGATGAATTAAATACTTTCGTTTCATCCCATGTTTCATTCATATTTTTGCTGATATTTCCCTGATTCCATTTCAGCTGTATGATCTGATTCCAATCTGAATAAAGCCTATAAACGGCCATTCCGACTTCATTCGTTTCGCCTGTGCGTGTTTGTTTGTAATCGTTCGTCGCAATTTAATCACTTTTGATATAGAACGTATACTCCGACCTGATCGTTTCGACTTTTATCCTCACTCGCCAGACTCTTCAGACAACTGGATTCATTGGAAAAAACCCTTTGATAACTTTCTCACTGCTGTTGATTCGCTTCACATGGGCAAACTCGCCACCTTGACGAACTTTATCGCTCCATCTATCTACATACTCATTGCGGATTGTCAAAATTACGAAAAGGCTATAAATACTCTGGAAAGTTTGTACGTACAACCAAAAAAATGCTATCTTCGCTCGACATGTACCGTCAACCACAAGATAAGAACATGGTCAGTCTCTCGATCAAGCTGGAAACTCTTTCTACCGACTGTGATTTCAAATCTGTCAGTGCTGAGCAGTATCGTGAGGAGTTTATTCTCGGTGCATTTATTCGTGGATTGTCGTCAACTCATATCCGTCAGAGACCGTTGGAAGATAAAAATTTAGACCCCAAAACTGCTTACGATATTGCAAGACAATTAGAATTGGCTCAGAGGCAATCCGTGGTATATGCAGTTGACCCCTCATCTTCGTATTCTTTACCTGACAAAAGCACATCTTCCGACCTGCACGTTAACTCTGTTTCAGCCGCGAATCCTGTTCTCACAACGGCAACTTCCTGTTATTTTTGTGGTCTCGCTAGGCATCCTGGAATGAATTGCTAGCTCGAGAAGAACTGCGTAGATCTTGTGGTAAAAAGTGGCACTTTCAGCGAGTATGTCGATCTTCGTCTTAAGCGATAACAGTATCCCTCGACTACAAGTTCGCTCTTATCTGCTGTCACCATTGCCACTGTTCCAACCTGTCTCTCTCATGCTGTAATTAACATATAAGTCAATAACATCCCCGTACATGCTCTTATTGACACAGGCAGTTCACTGAATTATATCTCCAAATCTGTTGTTGATAAACACCGTTGGCCAGTCGTCCCCTCACAGCAACGAGTCACAATGGCTTCTGCACGTTTCTCTAGTCTTTCCTGTGGTCATCTTTACTCTTCTATCCAGTATAAAGATCATCGGTACGACCACGTTAAACTCTCTGTCCTCCCCGACTTGTGTACGGACGTACTCCTTGGTCATTATTTTCTTGAATTACACAAAACTGTCAAGATCCTTCTTTTGGAAGTAAGCCTCTCTTTACTCTCTGTGGTATTCTCGCTGCCCACGCTAACCCGCAACCTCTGAGCATCTAGCACCGAACTGCAAACCAATCGCCGTGAAATCAAGACATCATTCAGTGTAAGACATAGCCTTTATCAAATCTGAAGTCGAACGGCTGTTGCGGTCTGAAATCATCAAAACGTCTAATTCCCCGTGAAGAGCACAGGTTTTAGTAACCTACAATGATCGTCATAAACGTCGTACAGTATTCGATTATAGTCAAACCATCGATCAATACACATTCCTTGACGCATATCCATTCACACGGATTGATGATTTGATCTCGAAATCTCTAGATACGAAGTCTACAGCACGTTTGATCTGACAACTGCATAAACTGCAAGAATAGAAATAATTCCATATTGCATCGGTCGTCGCGCAGGATAATCAGTACCACGCTGCCCACTGCATCGAGTGTGGTGGGGAGTAATAAGTGGGCTACCGCAAAAGGTATCCTATCGTTTGTTCAACCTTTTTCATCTGTTCCCAGCCACCTCTCTTTACCCCCTCTATCTACCCACAATGCTCCCACTGACAACACGCTCGATACTCGCAACGGTTCATTGTCAAATAGTAAGAATAATGCCCCATCTTGTAACTCACATTTTCTCAAGCCTCGTCAGCCTCTGAATCTCAGCTCCTTCAACGTGCGTACACCCATACAGGCCGGTCAGCAGGCGTGCCTAGCCCTTACAATGAACTCTCTGAAGATTGATGTCTACTGCGTAAGTGAAACGCGTATCCAGGATTCGAGCAGTGTAATTCAACTAACTGCTACTGTTATCTCATCGAGATATTTCCTGCGTACTTCAGGAGACGAAGTAGCTCGAGCTGCGAGTCAACAGGTGTAGGAATAATTTTGACTGAGAAGGCTGAGGCTGCCCTTTTAGACTGGATCCCTGTTGGCAGTCGTTATGTGCTGTGAGACTCCAGGAGTCAGTGGCGTTCGAAAGGATAGCTGTGGTAAACGCAAATTGTTTGTGATCTCGGCGTATGATTCAACAAACTACAGATCGGTCACGCAGAAGTATGAGTTCTACGATGAACTCCCCGTTCTTGTTTGCAGGAGCAAAGGGTCTGACATTGTTGTGCTAGCTGGTAATTTTAATGCAAAAGTTGGCAACCTTAGTGCGTCAGAAGCTTGTTTAGGTGGGCATTGGGCCTTATCCGCTCAGAGCACAGATAGCGGGGATAGACTTCTCCAGTTTTGTAGAGACAGTCGGTTATTCCTTTCTAGTACAAATTTCCGACATACACTTGCGTCGCACAGTAACATGGAGCTCTAATTCTACAGGTACTCTAAGCCAGGTTGATCATATCGCAGTAGGCTACCGGTGGTGCAGTTCTGTTTAGAACTGTAGATCATACTGGTCCACCTATGTACAGTCGGACTATGCACTAGTTTATTGCGATTATCTCCCCATGGTCATCCACGCAAACCGCAAGCCCAGCTGGCCGTACAACGTTTGTTTGATCCAGAAGTTCGCACCAGTTATCAACAAAAAATAGCACATGAGCTATGATCTACGGCAAACAGTAATGTAGATGAGCTTTGGGCTCATATCCAGCAGGCAGTGCACGTGGCAGCAGGTTTTGCCTATGGTCCTAGATCCGTTGTCCATGAAAAACACTGGATTTCTCAAGAGTCGATAAATCGAACTGAGCAAAAACGTCAGCTGTCGAACCGTAGAATGATGAATAAGATGAGGAGAGATCTACAGAAGCAAGTTACGAAAACCCTTAAGGAGAATCGCGAAAATTGGTGGGTCTAGGTAGCCGAAGAAATGGAAATTGCGGATGCTTCAGGTAACAGTCAAAGACTGTTCAAACTTATTCGTGACACCGGTGGACGTCGCATCCAGGTCAGTGAAACGATATGCGGTAGGAATGGAAAGCCTATTCATGGTAAAGAACGAAGGCTCGACTGTTGGGCAGAATACTTCAATGGGGAGTTTACCTGGCCACGCACCAATGTAGTTACATCCACGTCAACAACTGCGAGTCATCGGGGGTATCACTTGAGCCGCCATCGGAAGTGAAACTGGAGTCATGTATTCGATTACTATTGCGTGGAAAAGCGGCGGGTCCTGACGGACTGTCTCCAGTTCATTTTAAAATGGGTGGCGGTGTGTTGATAAAATCACTTAACACCTTTGTAGCGAGAAGCGTATTCTGTTATCATGGAGTGAGTCATTGATTGTTCCTATGTGTAAGAAGGGAATACAAAATAACTACAGTAACCATCATGGGATCATGCCAGATTCCGCCCAGTTCGAGGATGCACAGACCAGCTTTTTACTCTCCGCCAACTGTTTGAGACGCGTCCCACGCACCATCGACCGGCAATAATGGTTTTCCTCGACTAGAAAGACGCCTTCGGTTCAGTTGATCGAACAGCACTATCCAGTGATCTTCATCGAAAAGGTATGCCCCAGAAGTTCGTGAACCTACTGAAATCATTGCTTTCTCGTACTTCGAAACGACCAGCGGTGTTCGACAACGATGTCTTATTTCGCCATTCCTGTTCAACTTCGTCATGGACGAGATAATGGAGAATGCCTTGGAAAGTCTTCAAGATGTGGGCGTGGAACTGAGAAATTGTGATAGGCCGTGTGACCTAAATTACGCCAATGACCTTGTCTGCTTGTTCGAATGCACGAAACACGCGCAACATGCACTAGATAGATTGAAAAGAGCTATGGTTCCATTCGGAATGCGCTTTGCAACTTAAAAGTGTAAAATGATGTTACAAGACTGGACGTCAACGGTTTCGAACATGATGCTCGATGGGGAGGTGTTGGCAATTGTCGACCACTTCACCTACCTCGGCAGCAGTGTGACGACGGATGGGAGAACGGTGGTAGAGGTGAGCACGCATATATCCAAGACCCGAGCGGCATACGCTGGACTGAAACACTTGTGGCATCGACCTGATATTTCACTGAAGTTGAAGGTCGTGTATACTGCGCCACGGTGCGCTCACGGACTCTGTCACCTTCAGAACGTCGGTATTCAGCAGTGGAGATAAAAGCATGTACGATTTTAGAGGCTTCGCGGAAATGGCGTCATTTTCTGGCTGGGTTTCATTTCAAGTTGTTAATTGACGAACGATCGGTTGCTTTTATGTTTGGTCAGTCACCTGGAGGAAAAATAGAAAATGAAGAAATAAAGCGTTGGCTTTTGGAGCTGTAAGATCATCGATTCGACATAATTTATCGTCCCGGCTCGAAAAATCACGCGGCCGGTACACTTTCTCGAGGATTCTATGGAACGCTGTCAAATTTTGACTCGATCGCTCGGCATAACTCTTCGTGTCATCCCTGAGTTAAACGTATGTACCGGTCCACACGATCACGAAACCTACCCTTTACCGTTGATGATGTGAAGTCTGTCATCTATCACTGTCAAACGTTTGCGGAAATCAAGCCTAGATTCTGCAGGCCACCAAAAGTGCACCTCATCAAGTCAACGCAACCGTTCGAGCGTCTCAGCACCGATTTTAACGGACCCCTGCCTAGCATCACCAGAAATCACTTCAGTTCACTTTTATTGATGAGGTTTCACGGTTTCCATTCTCATATTCTTGTTCTAACATGTCTTCTTCATCGGTCAACAGATGCCTTACTAACTTGTTCTCTATTTTCGGAATGATCGGCCTCATACACTCCGATCGTGAATATTCGTTCATGTTCGAGGAACTTCAAGCATTTCTTCACAGCCGAGGTATCGCAACCAGCCGCAGAACAGCCTATAATCCGCAGTGTAACGACCAAGTAGAACGCCTCCATGATACCCTCTGGAAATCCATCACACTCGCGCCTAAGTCCCGCCAAATGCACATTACACAATGGGAAGGTGTACTTCCAGACGCACCTCATTCTATCCGTTCATTTCTGTGTACAGCCACCGATGCCGCCCCTCACGAATATCTCTTCCAGTACAACGGGAAAGCTACCACGGGTACATCACTCCCCAGTTGGCTACCGACCTCTGATTCTGTGAGTATCCGTAAAGTTATTCATGCATCTGAATTCGATCCTCTGTTAGAAGAAGTAGAGCTCGTGGAGTGCAATCCCAACTACGCACACGTACGTTACGATGATGGCCGGGAAAATACCACACCTCTCAAGTACCTTGCCCTAGACAGTTTATGACTGTAGAGCTGGTTTCATCAGGACACTGGTACACAAAAGGGACGCGCGAATACTCATCGAGTGTAGTGAGAAGAAAGCGGTTTCTGGTGTAGGATGGGAAGGGGCCTTTGAGGTCAATACTAAAGAGCTTAAATAATTGGGTAGTTTTGGTTGAGTGAGTGTATGGTAGGTGTTAAAATCGAGGTTTCAATTCTGCGCTTGTCTGACATTGAGAGGTCGTGCTCTTGATGTCATCAGTGGTATGTGGCAGGTTGTGAGACCGGACGAGACTAGCCGTACGCGTAACTCCGAGGTGACAAAAAGTCCTGAAGAGCTTCTAAGTCCGGGTGAGCTTTGGTTCCACAGAATCCCCGAGGCACCGTATCTGAAACAATTATCTGGTTTAGGGCGATAACTAAAGAGTTCTAATCGCCAACGCTGGATTTTTTCATTTTCAATTATACTCTTTGGTTCATTGCCAAACATAAACGCAACCGGCATTTGGTTCGTTGCTAGTTTTATAGTGAGTACCTACCAGAAAGTGTTGCCACTTTAAGGCACAGCCCTCTTTTTCGACCACGGAATGATAACGCTCTGAGTGCGACAATTTGCGAGGAGGAAACTTGCTTTGACGCCACTATCTCCTGCTAGAGGATGAGCCGGTTCCATGAATATCTCATCATAGCTGACCATGCGCAGTGGTTGGGAGTGAGTTCAGCGCAGATCGCGATCCAGTTTTTCTTCCATTGGTGGGCACCATAGACCGGCCGTAATCCTAGGCGCTCTACATCCTTCTCGTTAGTGTTGATCCACCAAGGCGGCAGTGCCATCCAGGATAGGGTTCGGGACGGATTTTTTTATAGTTAATTCCGTCTCTGGTCGCCGTAGGATATGGCCCAGCCACCGCAGTCGACGACATTGATAGAATTCCGAAAGTTCGTCAGTTTCACAGCTCCGTTTCCTAACTTCATCGTTGGATGCTTTGTCGTGCCAGTTTGTTCTCGGAATACGTCGTAGGCACCAGTGATCAAGCACCTCCAGCTTTATGCTACCCTCGAGTCTTAATGACCAGGTTTCGCAGCCGTAGCTGAGTGCGGGACGTATAGCGGCACGGTGGATACGCACCTTAGTCCGAAAATTGATTTCACTGCAGTTCCATAACGCTCGTCGTAGTTGGAGAAATGCTTTTCTGGTGTTGTCTATCCACAGTATTACTTTGTCCTTCGGCTGACCTTTCGGAAGCCGTGTAGAACCCACATACTTAAATGATGGAACGCACTCGACCAGTTGATCATTGATGGACAGTTTTTAAGCCAACAGCCCTGGGCAGCTTGACGTAATTTTAGTTTTTGTGGTGATTACTTCTAGCCCGATGGAAGCTGAGAAGAAATTGATTCGATCGAGGACTGGTTGAGGTGAGGCAGAGTAGTCCGCCAGCCCAGCAATGTCATCCGGGAGCTCTAGATCTGAGATGTGCACCTCCCAACTCAAAGGAGTACCAGGATAGTCAGTCAGTACCGGTCTCACTGTCCAATCGATCGCGTAGTTAAATAACAGGGAAAGACGTCAACCCTGTCGGACGCCAGTAGTGGGTCCAAGCTCCGAGGATCCTTCACCCCACATACGGACTCGCACCCTAGTGAACGCACAGTATCCTCTCAGAGGCCTTGAGAGTTTGACAGGCATCTCTTCAAATTTAATTATCGCCCCGAGTTACTCCCGGTTAACCGAATCGAAAGCAACCCAGAGATCAATGGAACAGGCAGTGGTTGGTTGCTGGGACTTTTAGCGGTGTTCCAGTTGCACGCAGTCTTTGTCACGGTTGAAACCCATTTGGTTTGGCCGGGTGCGGCGGTCTCGCAACAGAAAAGCGGTTAAGTAACACTACATAGAAAATCTTTCCAGTAACTTCTACCAGGCTCATCCCTCTATGGTTATCACACACCGATTAGTCCCCTTTTTTTGGATGAGCAGCAGAACACGTATCCCAATCAGTCGTGAAGACTTCCTGCCGCCATATAAAGCCAAATAGGGTGTGTAATCTGTCGATCAATAGCGACAGACAACACCTGTAGACTTCTGGTGGAGTGCTGTTTTCTCCACAAGCTTTTTTGTTCTTCAGATGATTGGAAACTGACAATTTCAGTTGTGCCCAGCGGATCGCGACTGACATCGTACGGCTCTGCAAGAACCGTGGGTTGTAGATCCGTCGTGTAGTCTGATGGTCGTTTGAGCAACCGATCAAAGTGCTCTACTCATCGTTCAGTTTTTCTTTTCTGCTCGGGTATGAGCTGACCAGCTGTATGGCGCAGGACCGACTTCCAACTGCGGCGCCCATCCGACGCGTTGCAAATAAGGCAGAACAGCCTGCCGAAGTTACCGATGCCTGCTGGGATCCCCATTTTTTCAGCTGCTTCTGTCCATTGCCGCTTACGATCAGCCCTAGCAAAGCGTGGAGTTTCGCGTTGCAATCCGGTTTTCTCCACTTCCGAGACCATTTTGATTGAGGAAGGTAGCGATTGTAATATCGGACGCGTTAACTTCTGCCACCAGGGGAGCTCCTGGGTCAACAGTAACGCAAATTGCGGACTCTATATCCTTTTCAGCTACGGAAATGATGTCAGCACTTTTTCCAGCGGAAGGGAATTTGCGGTTTCGAAAGACTGGATTGATTTAATCGGAGAAGCATGGGATCCATTGGGAATACTAAGCGAACATTAGCACAACGCGTTCCTGTAATTTTGCGTCAGTAGGTGGTAGTACATTTAGTAGTGGTTTCAGTCTTTCGGTTTCATGTTTGATGACCCCTCTAGACACTTGAAGACCAAGAAGAATTAAACAGCGAGTTCGAATGATGCTCTTATCGTCGTCGAGAGTGATGTTATGCTTTTTGACTACAGCTAAGAATTTCGATAGAATTGAATCATGCTCCTATTTATTTTCTCCACGAATAACCAAATTGTCAACGTAAGCATAGGTGCCGGAAAGTTTTTCTGGTTCGATGATGCGGCCCATTGTTGTTTTTGAACATTGGACTCTATTAGTCACTCCAAAAAGGATTCGACAAAATTGGGAGTTTTCCACAAGCTTCGAAGACCATATACTTCTTATCGCCATTCCTTATAGGAATCTGATGATACGCCCTCCTATGGTCGGACATACTAAGTACCTCATACTGCGAGAGCTTTATGATTAGTTCATCGACACGTGGGAATGGGTAGGCATCAAGGAACGTGCACCGATTGATAGTTTGACTATAATCGATAGTCATGCGGTGTTTGTGGCGTGGGCTCTCCATTCCATCAGAGTGAGACTGCACTTTGACGTAGTGTGATGGCTTGCATGCCTCTGACCCAAAGAGCTATGGCTTCCTTAACCCTGGCTGGAAAGCATTCTAGTGAGACCGTCGAAGTGAACTGCATTTTACGAAAAGCATCACCAATGGTCAACTTTACCGTTGCAGAGGAACTCCATCTTGACGTGATGTGACCGTTTGTGCGCCTTAGCGACCCAGCGACCTAAATACAATGGTTAACCTCAAGCAGGAGATGCAGTTATGCCTGAAAGGTCAGTGGGTCGAGGCCAGACGGAGTCCAGTATCCTGGCTTTCCACGTTGGAAATCAATTAAAGCTGACAACCCAGTCGGTAAAAATCAGTGGAAGAACAATTGATCCAAGCCAATGGGCTCCAACTCAGCCACCCGGCTGCCTTGCGGACAGGTTCTTGTTAGAACTAAAGGCTTTGGTTGAGAACCCTAATCGTTCTCCTGCTTTGCTTTGCTGAAGACCCTGGAAGTACCCGTCCATCATCTCCCATGAACTGCACAACTACAACGAATTCCACACTGCATCGGTCGTCGCGCAGGATAATAAGGACCACGCTGTCCATTGCATCGAGTGGGGTGGGTAGTGATAAGTGGGCCGAAGTGAGCTGACCAAACCAATTAACACTGAATCTCCTAGTGCACACCTACTGGTTTTCGAGTAACGTTTAGTCTAACGCGTAAAGAGCGGATGTGGTTTAATACTGGTTTCCTTTTCACACCTGTACGCATTTCTGTCCTCTGGCTCTCTTGTCAGATAAATTGTAGAGACACAATTGCAAACGTTTGGAACAAATCACTGTGGCTTTTGTTCTTGAGATCTGTTGTGACTTAAGAATATGCTTGATGAAGCATCGCTTTGGTCTAGTTCATGCATCCGATTCACATATACATAGTTCGCATACTTGGGATAACCGGCGCCCCTAGTTCACTCGCAGTTTTTAGTCAATAACCTTGCCCGTTTGTGCGTCGTCGAGTCGAAAATGAAATGAATCGAGTCGGTGTCAAACAGCCAGACAGTAGTCAAAGCGTAACGGATTCGCAACATCCGTCAAGATATATTTGCGTTGGCAGTTGACTTATCGTCTTTAATCATCGATGTTTCTTTTCGTTTTTAGTGGCATGTTTGCTCCAAACTTCAAATTCGAAAACGAGGTGAGTCGCTCAATCACATGACATGGATTTTTAGGAGACTACGTTTCAAGTTGATCTTCCAGAATCGAATGAGCCGACGGCTTCCAACGTGCGTCTGGTGGACACACTAATTCGAAAATACCGTGAAGAAAATATGATCGAATTAGATCCCGAGCACAATGCTGCGTTACCGAAAATTTCAGAGGATAGTAGGAATGCGTTCCACCTGATTGGTGAGTGACCATCTGCACAAATCTTTACGAACCTATCCCAGATGTCGTTCGCGAGAAGAAATATCGTCAGCATAAGGTGAAAGATGAGGTATGATTTTCCATTCATGAACACCAGTGACTCCGTCAGCCTGAGAAGTTCCAGTTCACACAGGGTGTCGAAAAGTACTGTGAGGTACCCTCATTCATGGACCTCAAGCTCTGCAAGCCGATATTGAAAGTAAACAATTTCTGCTGATGTCGTCTGATTATCTTTTCAGGCTCTTACAGAAATGTCTTTAGACAAACCGATGTCCATTCAGTGCGCGTGTATTCCGGTTGCTCTGTTAAATCGTGACATATGTGCATGTGCTCGAACAGGATCCGGGAAAACACTTGCTTTTCTCCTTCCAATTTTGGAAAGAATGGTCAAAAAACCGTTTGTCACGAGTCGTTCTGTTACACGAGCGCTAATTATCAGTCCAACACGCGAATTGGCCGTGCAGATTTTCAAGGTTGCCGAAAAACTGGTCAAGTATTGTCCAAAAATTCGTGTCCAATTAGCTGCTGGTAATTTTCTTTTTATCAGCACCACTCAGACGTAATTAATCCCAGGTGGTCTTGATCTGCATTCACAAGAAGCTTCACTTCGACAGAACCCGGATCTGGTTATTGCCACTCCCGGACGACTTATTGATCATCTATCGAATGCCCCAAGCTTCAATCTTCATCACATCGAATATCTGGTTTTGGACGAAGCTGACAAGTATGCTTTTGGAGAATTGAGTTTCCCTAATAAGTGTTTATCCGTACACTATAGGTTGTTAGATGAATATTTCGTGGAGCAGATCGGCGAAATCGTGAGACATTGTGGGAAGCAGCGCCAGACTCTTTTGTTCTCTGCCACAATGACAGAAAGCGTGAGTCTTCCATTTTTATGCGATTAAGTAATTCCTTATATCACTACTCATGGTATTTTTTCGTATCCTGTGATATGCTTTCTAATATCACGTATATAAATGATATCATGCGACCGAACGATGTCTGTAAAACCTCGGGATTTACGTATTTGTTTTTCTACACACCAGTGCCTTTTGCTCTTTCCAGTAATTTACCTCAGAACAACGAGTTTTGCTTTACCACTTCTTTCATATCGCCCATGTGGTTAGTTCGTGATTGGTTTCCAGAGTCACTGAAACACAAACGACCGACGGTGGGTAAGAGCTTCATAAGATCACCTGTTGAAATCTTGACTGCTTAAGGCCCACATGAAATTTACTGTCCATCTATGCTTATCACTTCTGTGGATCGTGACTCTGGGTAGTTCTGAAGCGGGTTGCCACAATAGTAGAATCCTAAGCATCAGTAGTTCATTGTTGTGACAGCTTGAAGGGAGCTCAGATGTGAGTAACAGCTCGGTGTTTGGTGAAGCAAAATGTTATTTTTGTTCCTCGGTGAGCCACACCGCTGACTCTTGCTTGGGGATGGAGTGAAAAAAATCTTGTAGTACAGTCTTATTAGCGTGAAAAAACCAACAGCAATTCAGTGAAATACAATATAATGCGAAGGTCGGTGTAGTCATCCTTGTGCGGATTCCAGGGCTAACAAAATTCTCGCATCTGAACTGATGTTTATTGTGAAAAACGGGTTTCTTTGAACTTTGAAAGATAAGCCCTAATGTTGATATCGATGCCACGGTCGTACCTTTTCTGATAAGGTTTTTAGTGTTGTTAACGCGCACCCGATTAGTGGTGACGCCAGAGTTTGGTTCATCATAATGTTCAAACGGCTAATCTCTAAGGGCATCCGTTTGAATTCAAGTTGAAGTATATCCCTTCACCTGTTAATTTTCATGTTCATCTCTAACTTGCCTTGCCGACTGTTTTGTCCCAAAACAGATGGAAGATTTCCACCGTTCCCCGACGCTCCAGGCCTCGCATAATATGCGTTATTCGCGGAAAAAACTCCGCTTCCAACATTCACCATCTTTGTGCTTTCAGAATCTACTTTCCTTATCAACTCAGGTCTATAGCTGAAGCTTATAGTCTTCAAAGACATTTTGCTCTTTCTTTCATTCTTTTCCTCGTGAGATATTTGTTCACTTTTTCACTGTGCTGTTTTAACTCTTCAGGTCAAAGAATTGGCTACGGTATCTTTGAAAGACCCCGTACAAGTTTTTCTCAACCAAGCAACAGCTGTTGCTAAGCGTCTGCAGCAAGAATTTGTTCGAGTTAGAACACATCGTGAAGGAGATCGACTGCCTATTCTCGTGGCACTTTTGGTGCGTACATTCAATCACCGCACCATCGTATTTCTTCCGACAAAGAAAGAATGTCATCGTGTGCACATTTTATTGAGCCTCATGGGGCTTTCGTGTTCAGAGCTACATGGCGACATGACACAAGCACAACGATTAGATGCACTTCGTCGATTCTCTGAGGTTGCAGGAGAGTCGACAGACAAGAATGATGTATCGTCCGATTCAAATGCAGCGCCGCGAGTGGAAATCTTACTTGCTACGGATTTGGCTTCCCGCGGTTTGGATATACCCGATGTCCAAACGGTAAGCAAGTATTGGTTATTGCGCTTCTAAAGCTACATAGTCTTTCTTTTTCAGTCATATCGCTGCGTTTACGATAGTCCTAAAATGCAAACTAACTAGACATTCTCTTCCAGGGGCAGCATTTACGGAAAATGATAGAACCTATTACCAAGTCAGCCGCGTTTCTAATGGTTGGCTATCAGAAAATGTTTAATTTTTTCCGATTTCAACTGTCTGTAGCGTCAACATGACAGCTGTTTTCCCATCAGGTGACGAGTGCACGAACTGACGGTGAGGTCAGCTTCTCCAAACGGGTCAGGAACGCTTTTGTGGATAAAAGATACTCAAGGGTATTCCGTTTTTGATCGCTGTCTGTATGCGAACCGCTGTTTGAATCTTATGGGAACACCGTATCAGCGATGCCGAGGTTAGGCGAAGATTCTAGTGTATCAGAGGTCGGTACTTCACTGAAGCACTTCATCCTAACAGGCCGAGTCGTTTCAGCCGTATTTTTCGCATGTTCCCAATGTGTTTTTTCCGAAACACACAGTGCTTGTAAGTACAGTCAGTTTGACCAATGTGCGACATGATAGGAACATTTTGAATCATTATCCAGTAAATTTGACGGTGTAGGAATAGTTTTCAGGTTGAGATTCACGAGATCCATCAACCGAATGATCGAATAAGTTAATTCACGAAGCTGAATGTCCCGGTTAACTGCGCGCTTGTTTCCTGTTTGATTAGTTTTTCATCTGTGCCGTTGCTCAGTTTGTCTCGGTTTTTTTGCTGTTCTGTTCGTTTTCAGTGGTCCAGTAGTTTATTGGTAATAACTGACAGCGATGAACACTAAGTTCGGAGGAGGAAGTTAACTGGTCAGCAGGTAACTGCCAATTTGAGGTTTATCTGATAGATCCCAGTAAAGTCTTGGTCAGTCGACAAAATTTCCTTACCTATTAGGCATATTGTTCGCAGTGGTAATTGAAGATCTATGATCATCTGTTCGATTTCATGGATGGGTTCTTCAGAGAGAACATTAAGATCTTTGATTTGCTTTCAGTGGCATTTTCTTTTGGCGTTCTCATCCATGTCGTCTACCAGGTTACAAACACTGGACATTCCTAGTAAATGTGTATACGCCATGGTTTTAAGCTTCATATACTTTGGAGCCGCGGAATTTGATGACCACCCTTCAGATTGCTTTAAGGTTGACTAATTCGGTGCGTGACAGGATTACGAGCCATATTCTTAGGCTGTGAATTGCGGTAGTGTTCCTCCTTAAAGCATACTCTCGAATAGTAGTTACCCCTTCCGTGCAAACACTGTCCTGTCCCGACTGTTTTTACCACTGAAACCCCTCAAGAGCGAACACCCCCTTAGAGCCAACACGACGATCAGGTCGCATATCACTTGGTCATGTGCTGACGATAGCTCGTGGACCCTTATGCTGTAACGTGTCAAATTTTACACTTGGGTGTGTATGTGTAAACATCGTAGGCACTTCAGGTGGTTCACGGAAGGTCATTAGAATCACTTGACAAACGGTCTTAGTGGATATCCAGGAATTCCGCTTATACTTTGTGCTGATCTGCCTGCCCAGGTGTTCGCAAAAGCCATTGACAATTGCGGTGGAGGCTATTTAATACGCTATGACTTTCGTGAAACCCGCGCACTCAATCTCAGCTTGCGATTCCCGATCGCTCCGGCCCGCTACGAAAAATCAGAAGGCAAAACCGGACTCGTCAAAAATGTCTTTAACAGAAACTACTGTGCTGTATATAAAGCGAAAATCAAATATTCCCGAACTCGGGCGTCCAGTTAGATTCAAGCCATGTAGGGCCGATTAGGTTGATAACAGTATTTTGCCGGATTGACTATTGATCCGTTGACCTCATTTGCGTCGGACTGCAGATGAATGCTCGATTATCAAAAAGGGTTACGTCATGAGTCGTCCGATAATTTATTGACTATTGATTGTTCAATTCGGCCTGACACGCTCCAGTTGATTATTGGCTTGTCTAAATAATAAGTTTGTTTTTGTTGTAACATCCTAACACTATTACAGATGTACGTTTAGCGTTTGATCCCGTAGCTGGCAAACCTGCTTAGTTCACTTAGTATAATCATTGCAACATTCACAACCCGGCAGTAGAACTCGCAAGCGTGATGTGACGTTCAGCGGCAAAGACATTTTTGATCCTTGCCGATAAAATGAATGCTATTAGTTTGTAAGGAATGGAGTTTCCGTGAAGAGGATTGCATCTCAATTCGATGTGAGGAGAACACAAGCCCACATGATTTCGAGAAATCAGGCCAATATCAAAACTAGTTGGGGCCAAGGAACTTTAAGTCAGCGGAAGTTCTTACAACCATGCCTTGGTTGCTTCAGTGACGTCAACAATGTTGTGTACGGATAGTTTCATACCGCTCGTTCGAATTATCTACCGACAACTGGGAGTGATGCTACAATAGAAAGCAACAATGCCATAATATTAGATCAAGACGATTGAACTCTGAGGCCTCAGAAGTTTCAGATGAAGTGCTGTCAAATTGGCTGGAGCGTGTTCCTACGTTTCGCAAAGACCGTGATTAGAAAAAATGAGCACGCAGTCTGGTTGTGAAAGGTGATGCACGCAGCATAAGTGCAGTGAAAGGGTGCTATTAGATGTAGCCGGTAACCTGACCCTACGCTGAGACCTGAAGTGGAGAACCACGTGAGGTCCGAATAGTTAGGGTGTGGCAACGAGCTGGAAGACAGTGGATCACTGTCTACCATCATGTAGTGCTGCCGGGGAGAAGCGCAAACCAAATCCAACCAACCAACCAAATCAGCCGTCGACAAACAGGAGTACACGATGATTCAAACACGCAAACCTGGCACTGTTGGCAATCGCTAAGGGGTGGAGGACCAGATACATATTTCAGGAGTGGACTCAAAAATCAATAAACAGATGCTTCCGCATCGATGATCAGTTCTTCTCCTTTCAGATAACTGTTTAGCCCACCTGAAAATCAACTGAGCAATTCAAAGTTGTTTTTGCCGTCAAACACAAAGGCGAAACTTCAGCCTTTGGACGCGAGCATAGTCCAACAAATGAGGTCGTGTGACTCGTTGCCACACCTGACCTATTGGGACCTCATGTGGTTCTCTATTCCAAGTCTCGTTCTGATTGCCGGCGATCCGTGATGATACTGTGGGCCTTCAAGGCCATGGGGTATGTCTCTTCCACCGCACTCATACACAAGCGTGTAATAAGAAATAATAAATGTGTCTGACACACGTAGCGAATGGATGACGGGGCTACTAATCTCACTTGAACCTTCCGGAAGTTCGGTGGAAACTGACAACTTGCCTTCGTGTTTTAACCATGTTTTGTCCTTGTTTCTGAACATCCCTCCCAAGGCCAAACGAATTTGACCGGTCCCGACGATGTTCGCTCTAGGGTGGGGCACTTAATTTTGTTGCTCAGAACGTCAGCGATTGTCTTCATCATCCCACTGTCTTGCTAAGCGTGCATATTATAAAAGTGTATCAACACCGGGATGGTCGTTCATTTTCTGCGAGATTGCTTCGAGGACTGACACTTAATGGTCAATATTTCAATGAAGTACTTTGCTCCTATTCTGTTGTAGGTAATCAACTACACTCTACCGCCAACATTGAAACAGTACATTCATCGAGTAGGGAGAACTGCACGTGCCACAAAGGTTGGTCGGTAAGTTCTCATTGGTAACAGATGTGATAGAGTTTGCCTAATCTTCTTGTTTGTGTATTCGCCACATGAGCGTAGTCATTTTACATATTGAAATGCGACGTTACTTTACTTCTTTTCGATTTTGAAATAGTAACACTGAAACGTCGATACCCTATCGCATACCATAAACCAATGGGAAGTAATTCATCCATTTATGTCGGTTGGTGATTGTTTTAAACCGTCCCGCTAGCTCTAACGAGAAATCTACTCCACCCAGGAATCGTCTCATTTTATCAGCACAAAACATTTCGTTTTCATACGAACAAAACAGTCACCGACACCAATCCTTGCAACGCAAACAACTTGGTTCATGCGTGTGTAAAGTAGCCTGTCTTCTGATTGGTTGATTGGTCACGATTTGCTACCACCTGACGGGAATCCGATCAAGTCTCATCGATCCGCTACTTTGTTACTTGCGTATCCGCTGTCACAACCACTGACCTGGAATCTGGACGAGCGCTGACATGCTGTTTGCTGATGCCATCACGACGAGACGGCACCCTGACGTGGTGTGATGGCTTGCGCACCTCAGCAACCCAAAGAGCTATACAGGATAGTTTCTTTAAGCCGGAGATGCAATCATACCTGACAGGTCAATGGGTAGAGGTCAGATGAAGTCCAGTCTCCTGGTCCTCCAGGTTGGGGGTCGATTTGAGCTGGCAACTCAGTCGGTAAAAATCAGTGGAAAAATAATTGATCCAAGCGAATGGGCTTCCACTAAGCCATCCCGCTGCCTTGCGGATAGGTTCTTGTTAGAACTAAGGGCTTTGGATGAGGACTCTAATGGTAATGGTGCTTTGTGGCTGGACACCCTATCAGTACCCGTCCAACATCTCCCATGAACTGCACGAATAGAAAGAATTCCACACTGCATCGGTCGTCGTGCAGGATAATCAGGGCCGCGCTGCCCATTGCATCGAGTGGGGTAGGTAGTGATAAGTGGGCTACTGCTCAGAGTTCCCTCTCCTTTATTCAACCGTTGTCTTCTGTCCCCAACCACCTCTCTTTTCCCCATATATCCATCCATAATGATCCCACTGATAACACGGTCGATACTCGCAACGATTGACTGTCAAATAGTGTCGGGAATAATCCCCGGTCCAGTGACTCACATTTCCTCAAGCCTCGTCAGCCTCTGTATCTCGGCTCCTTCAATGTGCGTACACCCATACAGGCCGGTCAGCAGGCGTGCCTAGCGCTCACGATAGATTCTCTGAAGATTCATGTATGCTGCGTAAGTGAAACGCGTATCCAGGATTCGAGCAGTGTGATTCAACTAACTGCCCCTGGTATCTCATTGAGGTATTTCCTGCGCACTTCTGGAGACGAAGTAGCTCGAGCTGCGGATCAACGTGGTGTAGGAATAGTCTTGACTGAGAAGGCTGAGGCTGTCCTTTTAGACTGGATCCCAGTTAACAGTCGTTTATGCGCTGTGGGACTCCAGGGGTCAGTTGGCGTTCGAAAGGATAGTTGTGTTAAGCGCAATTTGTTTGTGATCTCGGCATGCGCCCCAACGGACTGCAGCTCAGACTTGCAGAAAGACGAGTTCTATGATGAACTCGCCACCCTCGTTCGCAGCAGTAAGGGTTCTGACATAGTAGTGCTAGCTGGTGATTTTAATGCACCAGTTTTGCAAACTTAGTGTGTCAGAAGCTTGTTTAGGTGGGCGTTGTGCTTTACCCGCTGAGCGTACAGATAGCGGGGATAGACTTCTCCAGTTTTGTGCAGACTATAGATTGTTCTTGTCTAGCACCAATTTCCGACACAGCTGGCGTCGCACGGCGACATGGTGCTCTAACTCTACAGGTACTCTAAGCCAGATTGATCATATCGCCGTAAGCTATGAGTGGTGCAGTTCTGTTCAGAACAGTAGATCTTACTGGTCCACGTACGTAGAGTCTGACCATGCATTAGTTTTAATGCGATTATCTCTCCAGCTCCATGGTCATCGTCGCAAACCTCAAACCCGATTAGCCGTGCAACGTTTATGTGATCCAGAAGTTTGCACCCGTTATGAACAGAAGTTAACACATGAGCTAGGATCTATGACGAACAGTAATGTAGATGGGCACTGGGCTCATATCAAACAGGCGATGCACTTTGCAGCAGGTTTTGCCTGTGGTCCTAGATCCGTTGTCCATCAAAGACACTGGGTCTCGCAAGAGTCGCTGAGTATAATGGAGCAAAAGCGTCAGCTCTCAAACTGTAAGGAGATGAATAAGATGCGGAGAAAGCTGTAAAGACAAGTTACGAAAAGCCTTAAGAATGATAGCGAAAATTGGTGGGTCTAGGTGGCCGAAAAAATGGTATTCGCAACTGCTTAGGGTAACAGTCAAAGACTGTTCAAACTTATTCGTGACACCGGTAGACGTCGCACCCAGGTCAGTGAGACGATTTGCGATGGGAATGGAGAACCCATCCATAGCAAACACCAAAGGCTTGACCGTTGGGCAGAATACTTCAGTGGACCGTTCATCTGGTTGCGCGCTAGTGTAAATACTTCTGTGTCAACTGCGATTCCTTGGGTGGTATCACTTGAGTCCCCATCGGAAGTAGAAGCAGAGTTATGCATTCGATAACTAAAGCGAGGGAAAGCGGCAGGTCCCGACGAACTTTCCCCAGTTCTTTTCAAAGTGGGTCGAGATGCTTTGATAAAATCACTTACCGCCTCGCCTCGATTCTACTGCACCGTCTTACACCGGCTCGCAAGAGGAATGCCCGCGAGCAGCTGGCTGGATTCCGCCCAGGTCGAGGAAGCATCGACCAGATTTTTAACTCTTCGCCAACTACTTGAAACGCGTCGCACGCACCGTCGACCGACAATAATGGCCTTCTTGGACTTGAAACGCGCCTTCGATTCAGTTGATTGAGTAGCACTTTTCAGTGCTCTTCATCGAAAAGGTATGCCCCAGAAGTTCATGAACCTACTGAGCTCATGCTATTCTCATACTTCTGGCCACGTTAGATTTTACGGTGAACTATCCGGTTGGTTCGAAACGACCGGCGGTGGTAGAGGTGAGCACGCATATATCCAAGGCTCGAGCGGCGTACGCTGGACTGAAGCACTTGTGGCGTCGAGCTGACATTTCACTGAAATTGAAAGGTCATGTATACTGTTCCGCGGTGCGTTCAGTTTTGTTTTATGGTTGCGAGACTTGAAGTCTGCACGCGGACGGCGTTCGTCGTCTTGAGGTTTTCGACCACTGATGCTCGCGAAGTATCGCTAAGATTAAGTGGATTGGCCGAGTGAGCAATGCTGAGGTCAGAAGTCGAGTATTGGGTTTTAATTCGGAGAACGTTCTGTCACAGCGTTTCCAGCATAGTAGACTCCGTTGGTTGGGGCACGTGGTACGTATGGTAAGCACACGTCTGTCATACCGTATCCTACTCTCCGTTCCTCCTAGGGAGTGGAAGAGACCACGTGGAGGTCAACAGATGACGTGGCAGCGAGGAATGAAAAAATGTACAGCAGACTTAGGAAAAGTAGGTGCTTCACGTCTTCCCGGTTGGGGTCTAAAAGATCCGTCTACCAGTTGGCTGGAGATACTGAAGGATATGGCTGCGAACCGTGAACAGTGGTGATCGTGTTGTCACTTTCTATTGAATCAGAATGACTGATCGATGTGCGTTTGTACAGTTAGACTGTGTATTCCGTGTGTTGGCTACTAGGGCATTCTTTCCTTTTCCCACCCGTGTGGATCCAGTCCCTGTCCATCTTGTATATTCATACTTTCTAATTCGACGTGCGATATGATGAGTAAAGCAGTGGTCAGTGGGGTTTGCCCTGTTGTTTAACGCTGTACGATGAGCATGGCAGACTATCAACCATGGTTCAACACACCCTCACAGTGATCACCTGAGCTCGTCGTTTAGGTCGGAGACGTTTCATCACCGGTTGAGGTGACATCGTCGGTGAGTAGGTGGAAGTACCCGTACTCCTCGGTATGTATATGAAGTTTGCTGTTGATATGACATTGATTGCCCCGGGACCTTGACCTGAGGAGGTTACTAATTATAGAAAATTGACGTTTCGGCCCCTAGACGCAAACTTCAAAATTTGTTAAATTGTTCTTTGACCTTTTGCAACACCGACTACATCCGGAAACTTGACTTTTTGAAATTCCTGCTGTTTTTCAGGCCTATCTTTTTGTTTCCATCTGTTTATTTTGTGTTGTCATATGCCTGGCCTACTGAGTCATCACGGAAACATCTTGGTTGATGTGTGCACGCGAAGAATTGGGTTTTATGATCATGGGTCGATAGTATTGAGGTCCGGTAGTTTTCCTCTTCTCGAATCAGTTGGATTTCTTACGCACCAGGAGATCGTAAATCCAATCCAATTCAGTGTTTGTCGATGGAACTTGTTGAAGAGTGCCAGGGTACCAAGAACTCCCTTGCTTGTTTTCTCGGTGCTTGGTGCAGGATATTGAACGTGTGTCCTTGATCCTCATGAACAAATATTGAGGAGAATGGATCATATTTTTTTGAAGCTAGCTTGTGTTTCGTATATTCGTGTTGCAACCTTTCTACCAGTTTGATCGACGTAATACTTGTCCCAGTCCTTGCAGTTCACCTTGTATGTAACACTTCTTCGGTTTTCAGTTTCTCTTTCGGTCTTTATATGATATCGTGAAAAGATAGCTCTCTTTTTTCGGTTCCGCGGTGCTGCAATATCTTGGCTCCGTTAAACGGAGTTCTTATGCAAGACTTTATTGCGCACAGGGCTAATGAGACAAATGGCATACGAACGCGGTGACTTACTTTTAATTTTAATTTGACGGGACTATCTCCTGCGGGAGGATAAGTCGGCTCCATGGATATCACGAACCATTGCTGACCACGCGCGGCGGTCGGAGGGAAGCTCGGTACAGATCCTGATCCAGTTCTTTTTCCATCGCCGTGCTCCATAGACCGACCGAAGGCATAGAAGCTGTGGTTCTTTCTCTCTTGTACTGGTCCAAGTTTTCAGCTGCCTACCAAGGCGACAGCGCCAACCAGGGAAGGGAGTGGGACAGAGTGTTTGCGTGGTTATCTCTGTCTCGTCTCGCCGAAGCGTATGGCCGAACCACTGAAGTCGTCGACGATGGTGGAGGACGGAGAGCGCATTGATATCAGAGCATTGTCTCCTTACCTCGCCGTTAGACACCCTGTCGCGCCACTTTACTTTGAGGATTTGCCGCATGCACCAGTGGTCGAAAACCTCCAGCCTTCTGGTATCCTCAGCTCGTAATGGCCAGGTTTCGCAGCCATAGATGAGCACGGGCCGGATGGCGGCTCGGTAAACACGTACTTTGGTTCTTAAGCCGATTTCACTGCGAGTCCACAGCGTTCGTCTTAGCTGAAGGAATGCTTTCCTGGCGCTGTCTATCCGTAATACCACTTCATATTTTGCCTGACCGTTCGGTAGCAGAGTTGAGCCTAGGTATTTGAATGAAGGGATGTATTC
The DNA here is from genome assembly GCA_948099385.1 of Fasciola hepatica. NCBI lineage: Eukaryota > Metazoa > Platyhelminthes > Trematoda > Plagiorchiida > Fasciolidae > Fasciola > Fasciola hepatica. The sequence goes on from CANUEZ040000016.1 coordinate 4,896,155, forward strand.
GACTGGTTGATCATTGATCGACAGCTGTTGAATTGTCAGACCCAGATGGGTTGTGAAAGCTTTTGTTTTGGTCGAATTTACTTCCAGTCTGATGGACTTCGCGAAAGAATTGATTTGGTCGAGGTATGGTCTCATCGGCATAGAGTTCACTGTGCTGGTGATGAAGTGATTTTTTATCTTATGCGCCATCATATATTGCCCTTTTGACTTCAATAACCAGTATACCCTTTGATCATACTCTTTAGAGCAGATAGGTTTTTACGAATACGTTTGAATCTCCGCTATGAGAGGGTTATTTTGTGAACTGGACTTTGAAGTTGCACATGTTTTCAGAGGTCTTACAACGAACGATGAACAGACAAATCGTTCTTCATGACTTCATTTACTAACCTCTTGATAAGCATAGCATGAAGCGTTACTATACGCGAGTAATTTTTTTTTCGTTGAATTCGGGAATGTTTTCATGTCATGATGACGAAGATTTCTCCAACATTCGAGGCGTCTCTAATTGAACTCCACCAACAAAGCTAAAAGCGTTTTATTCCAATCTAAATCACCAGTAGTGGTTGGTGTGATACATCAACATTCGGCGGTATCATTTCTCGGGGAAAATTCCAATACAAAGTGACGTTTCTCTGAGCCTTCTGCGCTTCGTCATGTACCCAAACACTCATGTGAGGAACAAACCCATCGCCAGAATGACAGGCCTCGTGATTTGAACCCCTAATGGAATCATTACGTGCCCTCATTTGTTGGGCTTACAATGCAGCCTTGATTTCATGTGATACCAGCCGCATTAAAAATTGCCGCCACTTTACGTCCAACAAGGAGTGAGTGAGCTGAAGAATATTCTCGCGCTGGATTAAAGATAGGGATTTCTGGAATTATTTTTTGGTCGTAGTGCACAAAATCGTCCCATTCGTTCGATTTGTTAGGTCTTTTACTTCCGGAATGTGTACTTGGGATAGTTTTCCTTTGATTTATCAAATAATCAGTACTTCTATTCGTGTTAAAATACTGAGCATCATAGGACAAAAAAGGTTCAAAATTATAGTCCTCAGGAATTCCACTCTAACTCCCTTCAAGGTGTTAAAAAAACTCCGTTTCAGTGGATCTTTTCATCGCTGTCGCGATAACAACATATACGATTAACGAAGCGCACCCGAATTATCTTTTAGCGACTGCTCATATTGATGCGAACCGGAATTTCACTTTTTCAGTAGGTTTGGCGGTCATCATTAAAAAGCTCTATTTAACCACATATATCGTGAAACCTCTAAGTAATAATGGAATTTTTCCTACCCTTATCATATAGGCACAACCATGAAAATTATGTTGGCTGGAAAAATGGCTTCTGTCAAATCACTGGAATATTAATCGTATTTAAATATAACCTAGGATAATTTGTGTGATCCTGTTGATCAGTTAAATTATGCTTCCATGCCGTCTTCATTTTTGGCTCACTTTGCTCAAAGCGTTTCACCCCGGAAACCAAGGTTATACACATTCAGCTACTCATGGCGCAGCAAATAATCAACGGTAATAAGGGGAAACCTTGAACGAATCAATATCGTTACCCGATGGCCTGATATGCCTAAATCAAGTCACGAAGCTCAAACTATATACTAAGTAAATTTTCGTATTCATCACAATCGACACTACTTGCATAAACGGAGGAGTACGAGCACCCTCATCTGTGCACTGACGATGTCACCTTGACTGATGATGAAACGTTTGTGTCCTAAACGGCAAGCTCAGCAACCAGTGGCCAAAACAAACCATTAACATGAGCCACAAACAACACCAATGTTCAAAATCGTTGCAATTCATCGAGGCACAAAAAATGTGAACAAAGGGAAACTGGGCTTTGCAAATAACGGCGTAAGAGGAGACTGACTCACGCACAAGCATGCACTTTTTTAAGAATGCTGTTACTCTTAAGCGCCTCCTGCTGTTCAGGTTCTGCGACTTGGCAAAATCCTTGCAAGTTCCATTGTTTTTATTCTGTAGCGTTGAGTAGAGCTTTTTGGAGAGCTAGCTAGTCAGTCAGTCCACTTACGCCCGGGACCTTCCGGTAATGCGTGCAAGAGAAGCGTTGCAAATTAGCATCACTATTGCTCCAGAAAGCTAGGTTTTCCGAGAGGTTGGTCATCGGAAAAGGTGCAGAATAGGTTGTCTCCTTTCGTTGTCAATAGTTCAAGCGAAGATTTAGTGTCAGAATTCACAAAACTCATCACGGTAATCTGGGATAGTAAGCCGATTCCCTAGGAATAATGTGAATCACAGATTTCACCGGTTTAATAAAAGCGACTTGTCGTTTAATAAACAAAACAGAAGAAATATTCTAGTGGGTATAGCGTCCAAACTACTCGCTGTCATTGTTCTGCACTGAATGTCCAACACTTGGGAAAAGTGTATTCGTGAGAATGTACTAGAAAAAGATCTGTCTTTCAATCGTTGTGTGTGAACAACTGAAATCGATCTAGTGCTCACGGGGATCTTTTACTAGAGTTCGCCACAGGACCTGACGTTCGTCAAGCTTTCCCTCCATTACTTTACCCTTTTAACTTCGTAGTTAAAACGATTCTGGAGGTAACACCATATCCTCGTGTGAGGATAGCACCTATGATCTTTGCTCAGACGCTAAACAGTCTAATTTATAAAGCGCGAAAAATGTTGTCCGTTTCTAAGTGAAAATCCGGGTCAGTTGCAAGTTTTCTCAGCTAGTTTGAAAGACAGTGCAGCAATGTTTGGGATGCGTTTTGCACCTCCGTTGTAAAAAAAATGCTGTTACGCAAGTGAGTTGGCTTTAGACCAAGCCTTGTTTTGGCAGCGGGAGCCTTAATTGAAGCAGATAAGTTTTGGTATCGGGTTAGTTTCATCTCACCTGTTGGTCACACATTGGATGAAGTGCTATCGAGCATACAAGACGGTCGTTTTACCTTTACCACTGTTAGCTAACCGTGGTGCTCAAATGACATCCGTTTGTTCGTCAACGTTTGATTGTGAACTGTAGCAGTCAGACTAGGCCCAAGCGGTGTGGGACGTAAAGGACTATAAATGTTGTCTCAGCAGTATTGCCCGAACATACTGGAAATACCGTTTCAACAAAACATGGGGTGGGTGTGGAGTGTTGTGTAGCAACCCAGAGGTCATAATCTACAGCAGGCGCGGAATTCAGACAGGTCAAGGTGGTTGGGACATGCCTGTCAGCGTATGTTGTCCTCTGAGCTGGTTTGCGTTTGGAGGATGGGGCGAGATGGTCAGCCCATGACGTGGAGAAAGGGTATGCAAACCTTAGACAGTGGATTTGGCCGTGCTGAATTTGCTAGACTATCATGTCGGGTTCCACGAGGTCCGCCCACCGAATGGTTGAATTTTATAGTTGAAATGGCTGTGCCGCGATCAATTGCGTTGGTGCACTGGAACCCTTTCTTCATCTACATGATTTCCATGTATAAATTTTTTTTCTATCTCTTTTTTGTGTGTTCTTCTATTCGTTTCATTCTCTACTGAACAATGCTGTGGTTGAGCAGCGTTGGTTCTGCGAATGTATGCATACCGATCGATAGTCGTACGTCCGTCATCCATTGTTTGGTGGTCAGTCGATTCGTAGCGAACAAACATTACTGTTCATAACTTTACGTCCGAGTAATGTCAAATTTAAGTCATTCCGTCTTATAACAGAATTTCATTCGACATGAAGTGCTTCATATTCCAATCTTTTCCAAGCGCTGTTTCCCTTGTCGGGGAGGCGGACAGAAAACTACTCAAACAAATAATGAAGGAAGCTCCGTATCCGGTTCAGGCCCGTGTAATTGCACCAGGTGTGTTTTATTGTCTTCTTCATTATCTGAGACAGCGTGAGTCATTGTTTTGTTGATGAAAACAGATGATTATATTATTGTGAGTGATATTATTATTGCTAGTTAGTCATCAGAACTGTCATTGAATTGCACCAAATAATAGCTTTACTATGACAAGCTCGTCGTTAGCAAAACATTAAATTTGCATATGGCGTATTATGACTTTAACTGTATCGTGCTCATCGCTTTTTGATCACGGAAAAATGCCGAATCGGTCCACGAGGTATCGCTTTCGTCGGAAGACAATGCCAGTGGAGGGGACAAATTAAAGCCCACTGTTTCATGGGACTAAACGAAGCATTCAGAATGGTCGTTTTTGGTTTTTATGTGTTGATTGAATAGTTCTTCACCCATCGGTACTGGTCGCATAGCATCGCTTGAAATCCCTAATACTGATTTTCTGTCGGAGTGTAAACTTTTATATGTTTAATCTAAAGCACAAGGAAAGGCGCATTATTCCACTTTGGTTCAATCCTAAGATTGATCATTTACTCAGTAGTCGCCAGTAAACGCTCCTTCTCCACAATAATCAAAACATTCTACATAACTGAAATCCTTGATTGGAATCGAAATGTTTTTTCGTGGATAGAATAGTTTAATCGTTCTCAAACGGCCACGCGATAGTATATGGTGGAGCCACCTTTCGATGATATATATAGCATTTGCCCGTTGGGTCACGTTCGCTATCAACCGTTTGATAATAGCTTGTGGCACACTATCCCATTGCTTCTTAGAGGCAGTCTTCAACTCCCCTAGAAATTTCCATTGCCGTTTGTAATCTGCTTTCCTCCCAAGCTGGTTCCACATATTCGATTCGGTTGAAATCGAGGGATCGAAGTGACTACGGGAGTGCATTTGTACCGTGATATGCGTGAACCTCAAGTATTAAAACGGAACGATGCGTGGGCAAGTTGTCAACCTGGAAAATCGCTTTGGTAATTGTACGCAACAGTGGATAGATGTGCCAGATCAGAACTTTAGGGTAAACGTCATCATCATCATCATCGTACAGCGTTAAACAGCAGGGCAAACCCCACTGATCATTGCCTTTCTCACCATGTTGCACGTTGAATTAGAAAGTATGAATGTACAAGATGGATAAGAAGTGGAGCTACACAGGGGGAAAAAAGGAAAGAATGCCCTAGTAGCCAACACACGGAATACACTAACTGTACAAACGCACATTATTCAATCGCTGTGATTTGACAGGAAGTGACAACGCACACACACACACACACACACACATTATATATATATATATATATATATATATATATATATATATATATATATATATATATATATATATATATATATATATATATATATATATATATGGCCTTGGACAGAAAGCCCGAGTGCAGTAGCAACTTATGTAGTATCTGATCAGCGGTCATCCCTTAGTGCAGTGTTATAACTAAATCGTTTGCGGTTTAATCTCCTATATTCACTTTGGCCTTCTGAAAGTAAAAGACTTCAATGAATCTAGTTCAGTTGGAATAACCATTACCGGGTATTGGATTAAGGATGTTCTGGTCGCTACTTCTCAGCAGAAACCGAACTAAGAAATAAGATTTATCCATAGTATGGCAGAGTAGAAGGAGAAGTAAAAATAATGGTAGCAATATGATGATTAAGTTGTGTGAATGCATGTGATTACAGGTTCATGCAGCTTTTGATAAGTGTAAAATATGATGAAACTAATATTTGCATATTATCAACGATTGCAAGCTTTCTGGAACCGTTAACTAATTAATATATCCACGTTGGATAGTTATGGAAAATGCACTGTGACTGCGATTGTCGTGCGCACAATCATCTGTGCTTATTTTAAGCATATTTCTTGTCGTCCGGTAGTTGATGGACTCCGTGAGTTATGGTTAGGTATTAGTTCAAGTAACTTGGGAGAATGTTGGATATGTTGGGAAATTCTACTTCCCAAAACTGAAGTGAATTGTAGTAAAGCTGTGGTAGAATCAAACAGTTCTATGGGACCGTGTGTCTTTCGTGCATTCAAACAAGCAGACAACTTCAGCGTAATCTAGGTAACACAATTTATCACCATTTGCTAGTTCGACGCCCACATCCTGGAGACTTCGCAAGGCATTCTCCGTTATCTCATCGATGACGAAGTTGAATAGGAATGTCGAACACCGCTGGTCCTTTCGAACAAACTGGATAGTTCATCGTAAACCCTTACGCGGCCACGAGTATAAGAGTCCAATGATCTCAGTTGATTCAGGAACTTCAGTAGCAGACCCTTCCGATAAAGAGCACTGACTAGTGCTGTCCGGTCAATTGAATCGAAGGCGCTTCTCAGGTCGAGGAAGACCATTACTATCGATCGACGGTATGTGTGTCGCGTCTCAAGTAATTCACGAAGAGTAAAAGTCTATTCGAATCCGCCCTGTTGTTCGCGTGTGTTCCGCTCGCAAGCCGGTGTCAGACGCCGCAGCAAAATTGAGGTTAATACCTTGGTGACTATAAGAAATGAACTGATTCCACGATGATTACTACACTCACTGCGTATTTCTTCCCCAATAAAACGGAACAGACTCCTCGTTCCACGTGTCGTTGTGAATCCTAGCTAATTTTTGTTGATAACTGGTGCGAACTTCTGGATCAAACAAACGTTGTACGGCCAGCTGGGCTTGCGGTTTGCGTGGATGACCATGGGGAGATAATCGCAATAAACTAGTGCATAGTCCGACTGTACATAGGTAGACCAGTATGATCTACAGTTCTGAACAGAACTGCACCACCGGTAGCCTACTGCGATATGATCAACCTGGCTTAGAGTACCTGTAGAGTTAGAGCTCCATGTTACTGTGCGACGCAAGTGTATGTCGGAAATTTGTACTAGAAAGGAATAACCGACTGTCTCTACAAAACTGGAGAAGTCTATCCCCGCTATCTGTGCTCTGAGCGGATAAGGCCCAATGCCCACCTAAACAAGCTTCTGACGCACTAAGGTTGCCAACTTTTGCATTAAAATTACCAGCTAGCACAACAATGTCAGACCCTTTGCTTCTGCAAACAAGAACGGGGAGTTCATCGTAGAACTCATACTTCTGCGTGACCGAGCTGTAGTTTGTTGAAGCATACGCCGAGATCACAAACAATTTGCGTTTACCACAGCTATCCTTTCGAACGCCACTGACTCCTGGAGTCTCACAGCACATAACGACTGCCAACAGGGATCCAGTCTAAAAGGGCAGCCTCAACCTTATCAGCCAAGTTTATTGCTATACCATGTTGACCCACAGCTCAAGCTACTTCGTCTCCTGAAGTGCGCAGGAAATATCTCGATGAGATAACGGGAGCAGTTAGTTGAATTACACTGCTCGAATCCTGGATACGCGTTTCACTTACGCAGCATACATAAATCCTCAGAGAGCTTATTGTGAGGGCTAGGCACGCCTGCTGACCGGCCTGTATGAGGGTACGCACGTTGAAGGAGCCGAGATTCAGAGGCTGACGAGGCTTGAGGAAATATGACTTGCGTGACTGAGGATTATTTACGACACTGATCGACAGTGGACCGTTGGGAGTATCGAGCGTGTTATCAGTGGTATCACTATGTGTCGATAGTGGAGGCAAAGAGAGGTGTTTGGGGACAGAAGAAAACGTTTGGATAAAAGAGAGGGAATTAGTGTGTCCGAACCGAGATCAGTTCGAAGTGTATCGAAAAATCGATGCTCAGTGTGAGATGTTATGGTAAAATTGTATTGTTTAATAACACAGCGTAGTCGAAATCGTTGGTAGGTTGTCTACGTTTTGGTCACCACGGTTGTTAAACCAGTCTTGAAAGAGGTTACTCATGGTGACCAAAACGTCGACAACCTTCCAACGAATCCGTCCACTTTGGGGTAATAAACAAAAAAATGTTACCCAAAGAGAGGGAACTTAGAGCTGTAGCCCACTTTCCATTGCCCATCCCAGTCCGTGCAATGGACAGTGTGGCCCTTATTATCCTGCGCGACGACCGATGCAGTGTGGAATTCGTTGTAGTTGTGCAGTTCATGGGAGATGATGGACGGGTACTGCCAGGGTCTTCAGCAAAGCAAAGCAGGAGAACGATTAGGGTTCTCAACCAAAGCCTTTAGTTTTAACAAGAACCTGTCCGCAAGGCAGCCGGGTGGCTGAGTTGGAGCCCATTGGCTTGGATCAATTGTTCTTCCACTGATTTTTACCGACTGGGTTGTCAGCTTTAATTGATTTCCAACGTGGAAAGCCAGGATGCTGGACTTTGTCTGGTCTCTACCCACTGACCTTTCAGGCATAACTGCATCTCCTGCTTGAGGTTAACCATTGTATTTAGGTCGTTGGGTCGCTGAGGTGCGCGACCCATCACACCACGTCAAGGTGGTAAAGTTGACCATTGGTGATGCTTTTCATAAAATGCAGTTCACTTCGCCCTTCCCACCAGATTATTTTCTAGCCATGTAGTGAACCTCCATTGTACTCATTTTTAGTTTTAACTTTCATGCAGCTTTTTCCTGTGAGAAGATAAGGCGGCTTCTTGGATGTTTATGCTGGTAATTGTTCACGCGTTCTGATCTGCTGCATGATTCGCACACCTTAAAATTCACTTTGTTCTCGATTCGCGTACTCCGAAGGCCGGCTGCAGACCTAGGCGATCCATGTTTGCTTTAATAATGCTAACCCATGTCCTCGGTTGGCCCCCAAGACGGCATTTCCAGTTTGACCACGTTGATGGCAGAAGGCCTATCTTTGTATGTTCCGTATCGGGTCAGCGTAGGACTTGGCGGAACCACCGCAGTCGACGTCGTTGGAGGAATCAAGAAAGTTGTTTTGTATTCCCGCGGAGTTGACGCACGACGAAGGTTGAGACGCGATCATACCACCTAATTTGGGCTATATAGCGGATGCACCAGTGATACGAGCTGTTCACTCTTTTCATGTTGTCAACTCTGCGACGAGCCTTCGCATGCATACGTAAAGACTGAGCGGACGGCATCTGGGTATATACAAAGCTTCGTGTGGAGGCTTATTCTGCTGCGAGACCACAATGATTTTCGAAGTTGTTGGAACGCTCTCCTTTCGCAGTCTGCACCTAGTTTAACCTCGCTCCTGGTCTGGTCGTTTGGATGCATAGTAGAACCCAGGAACTTTAAGTGGTGTACCTGTTCCAGATTTTCACCATTGACGCGTATAGTGTGTGGTAAGCCTTGCGAAGTCGTGAAGAATTTCGCTTTTGAAGTGCTTATTTTCAGACCAGCAATGTTAGCGTCGTATGCAATGCGGTCGAGAACCGACCATAGAGTTCCGAATTCCTCTCCCAGAATGACAATGTCAGCGGCGGTTTCTAGATCTGTAACCCAAAGACCGTGGCTGAGTTGTACTCTTCGGAAGTTGTTGAAGGGGCGATGCATTATCCAATCTATTGCGTAGTTAAACAGGACTGGTAATAGAGGATACTGTTAGCGGACGCCGGAGTCAGTTGGGAACTCTGGACACCGTTTACCGGAGGCGAAAGCGTGTGCCTGTATCGCCGAGTAGTACACTCCCACTAATCTGATGTACCTTTTGAACACCCCCTCGCTTCCTAATACGCTCCAGAGTGACTGTCTATCAATGGAGTCGGCTGCTGCCCGGAGGTCAATGGTGCACGCTGTGACGGGTTGTTGGAATTTATAGTGATATTCTAGTATTTGCCGTAGCGCGAGGATCTGGTCAACACAGTCCTTTCCTCGGCGAAGACCACACACACGTGTTTGCGCGTCTCGAATTGCAACGAAGCGATTTATCAGAATGGTCGCAGAACACCTAACCGCTATATCGATGAGGCTGTTACTCCTGTAATTCGCGAAGATAGTCTTTTCGCTGTTTCTTAGCGTAGGGAATAGGATAAAGATTGGCCAGTCTTAGGAAAAACTTCGGTGTCACGGATACGATGGAATAACGTACTTAGAGGGTCCACTGGAATTGGCATACAGGATTTGAAGATCTCTGTTGAAATGCCCTCCGGCCCAGGTATATTTTTGTTTTTCGTTGTCTGTACGACGGAGATGATTTCCGTTGGTTGGGAGGCTCAAAGTCGATTGAGTATTGTACTGTCTCCTGGTTGCGGTACACAAATGGACTGGATGGGAGGACGATTATAACGCTGATTGAAGTGTTCCATCCATCTTTGAAGCTTCTGACCGCAGCCCGATAGCAGATAGCCGCTATCTTCGCGTAGCGTAGGCGAAGGAGGTTGCACCTTGTTCGAGGGGGAGCGTATGAGTCTGAAAGGCTCCTGAGGCAACTGTCGTTTTCATCCGGCCTGCAATATCGGACCAGTATCGTTTATGACCATTCTTCGTTGAGTGTCTAGCTTCGTGGTGAAGGTTGTGGTAATCAGCTGAGTTGTGGAGTCTCGCATCCGTAGCTTTGGCCCAGCGAGTAAGGGTTTCTACAGAGATCCTATTTTTCCTGTACCACTTTGTTTCGCCTAGGTGTTCAAGAGAAGCGCTGGCGATGAATACTTTCCGACGAACAGTGTGGGCGTATGGCTGCATTACCGTAACACAACTCAGGCGCCATGACGTTTACTCACCCTTGCCAGTTTTCGTCGTGAATCCCGTTTCCTTCTCGCGCCCACTCTTAGTTACGGCGAGTTTAAGCGAATTCCTATTTTCGACTTACTCAGTAATCCTAGTTGTGTATTTCGCCGTTTGAATTCATTATGATAATTGCCTCGTTCGGTTGTTATGTCCGTAGCACTTCCAAGGGTCGGTCATATGTTGGCAGTCATCGCTGCAAGGTTTTCAAGTAGCCGGGGGTTGATGATTGATCTAATTGCCAAACAGTTGAGAACCGCACCGTATATTGAGTGTCCCATCACCAGCAGTAAGAAAGTTTGCTTTCTGCGTCGTGTTTACTCGTTCGAATTTAATAAGCCTCGCCTTTGTCTGCAGTTGTTGCTGTACGATCGAACAGGGAGTTCTAGGTGGACGTCCACTGGGTTCACTTTTGCTGCCAACCAATCGTATTCCAGCGTTGCATGTGTGGCAACTGGTAGAAAGTATATTCCAGTGGGAATGGACACAAGTAAAAGGACGAAGAAGAAGTATTGGATGAAGTAAAACACAAGGGGAAAAATAAAGTTGTCGAAGAATGAAAAACAAGTTCACTGACCGCGACACGGTCACATTTTCTAGCGCCTGTTATCCTCAAGTAAGATAATCCCGTGGGCTACAACCTGGAAACTACGTTTCCAATGCGGCAAGGTTCACCTGTTTTTGTTCCGTCCCACAAACTCCGGTGGGAACTCGGTTCTGCCTCAGAATCATCTAGTTTTATTTGCGAAAAACAAAGAATATATAGGTTGCTGTCACACTAGTCCACCCGTTGCACACAACGCATTGGTCTGACTGGTGTGGACGACCACAGCTTGAAACTTAAACAACGCTGACAAGACTCGTCCCTCATATGTCGATCCACTTCAGCGATCGGCTGTCTTGTCACTCGAGATTCCGTTGTCTCAAGCCTTGAGCTTGGCACCGCACCAGTGCTAACTACCGACGCGACTTAGCTGTCCGCCAACGATAGGTTAACACATTCCCTCACACACCGATCAGTGGTTTTACCCCTTTTTTATTTGTTCTTCACTAACTAAAAGGAAAACATTGAACGGAAACCGCAAACATAAGGAAATTTATCCCAGAAAAAATCCTCACATCGGATGCTGTGATTTGTTTTACTACTCAGTCCCCCAGTTCTAGAGTAGGATGATTACTGGTACGACCTCATCCAGTCTTTTGGTTATAAGACGCATTTTTAGCCCTTACACAGTCAAGTGCTACCTGCAAAGTTCTTTGAAGCACGGTGACCTTTTGGATAGTCAGACGAGATTAGTTAACAACACTACGTTGACGGCCGTGGGATCTTGGAAAGCATTTTCACCACCCATTCTGTTTTCCAGAAGCAATGTATCACAGATACCTTCTACCGAGGTTGACCAATCTGTCGATCTTTGTATGGGATGTGACTGCTTCCTTGGAGAATTGAGTCATGTGGCCAAAAATGAAAACTGGGTGACAGATAAAAACCAAGGACTAGGATGATGTCTCGTAGGGACAAGCCAGACCGACCATCAGAAGTGCTTCTCCCGTATTTCGCTCCGTAATATTTTTTTGGACAGCCCCACTTTGTTATGTCTCCTGTATGCTGGCTATCGCGTTGTGTAAAGCAGGTCGAAGATGTTTTTCTGTTGATGTGTGCACTGTATATCACAACGATCGCAAGGCGTTTATTCTCGGTGTTTGTTCTAGTAAATTCGGATTTTTTTTGGGCATTCACTGCATTATTTTGCGTGACCTCGACCTAAGGGATATACCCAGAGGCTCAAAACCAATTCAGTCCAAAACAACAGTCCAACAACCTTGAGACTGGTACTTGAACTGGCAGGCCGCAGAAGATTCTAAGAGGTCTTATGTTGTTTTGGCTTTAGTTTGAGAGGTCACGAAATAGATGCTACATTCTGTTGCGTCTGCTATTCATGGTTTCAGTGGGGATGTTCTCTTCGATCAAATATTCGACCCCTTCCAAATAAATTTGGCAATTTTTTTCATAACTCAAAGTTTCATTTAAAATTCATGATTGTTTTATCTCTTCTCAATTTTGCAGTACTATTTATCCGTTCGTTTTCTAGACTTCAACCAGCGCATTTTTCACAGTTTTATTCCGTTTACTACTAACTCCGCTGATATCTATTTATTTCGTATGCACGTTGGTAAATATTTGGGACCGGATAGTTTTTGTATGAGATCATACCGTCAATTTGGCCGGTTCATTGTGAACTGACTTGCAACAGCTTCACTGAGATTATTGGTGATTGTGTACTTGCTGTTCGGTACGAGGATATGAATGCACCATGTCAAACACGGTTAGCTCTCCCTTGCAGACACAAACCTATGGATAACTAAGTTCTGTTAATCATTTGCAGAGATAATTACTCGGTTCCGTGAAAAAATATCAAAATTAGAAAATGCGGTTGAGGAAATTCTCTGCGCTGAAGCCGAGGAACGCGAGCTTCGAGCTGCCCAAGCACAATTGGACAAAGCAGAAAAATTCGCAACTGGGGATGTGAAAGGCAAAGCGAACTCTCTCCGCCGTACTGACTGGTTTCTTGAACGTAAATTGCAACACAAGCGAGAACGCCGTGCTGGTGAGTTAGCTTGTCCTTTTCAATCTTCCTGTTATTCCCACTGGCCCTCAGTCGATGACCATTTTGTGGTTCGCATCAAATACACCGCGTACAGTTCGTCAACTTTAGAATCTCTGCTTATTGCGAATGATAGTATGTGTTTCCTAAGCTGATCCCGATTACCGTTGCACCAAAAAAATCGTATTTTAAGGTCTGCTAGACAGTTTACGTGCTGTCAGTTAAAAATAATAAAATGTAAATGCGAAGTCCATTGAGAAAACGTTCACCCATGTCAAGGCTGCGAGTGGTCGAGAAGTGGTGAAACTGACTGGTCTTGAGATTAATTCCTAATGAATAAATGGAAAATTAGCAACCCAATCCAGCTCCTGAAGGTTTTGGGGTTGACGTCTTCCCAATTCGTTTCAATCATCTACCTTACCATTTCAGTCGCTTGATGTAATCCCCAAACGGGAATGCATCGTTGTGGACTTGCATTTTCAATGTCATGCAAGATTACTTGTATTCTATTCGATCACGTTCTCGCGTCTACGTTTCTCCTTACGCTTTTATTTGTGTTGCTCTCGACTAGGCAATGCCACAGGGTACCAACTCAGATCAAAGAATAGAGGTGCGTGGTTAACGGTTGAACGCAATCGAACATTTCCGTTGGTCGGCGTGAACAACACCTGATATCCTATGATTTCTGTGTGTGCTTTTTTTGAGACCATTTTTCCTCAGCCTTGTTCTATCAGGGTCGGTTTCGCTGATAATTTCCTCGCAGCGGTAAAATGTGACGGCAGGCACGATGCATCCAGTAATCTGTCCCGTGGTTTTGCTTTTGACTACTCGTAAGTAGATAAACGATTGCATAGACATGGAACTGTCACCAAGTTAACAACATTCGGCCTCCTGCTTTGGTTGAGACTTGACTTTTATGTTGGTTGCAATAAAACGAAATTAAGGTTTGTTCACAAAGTTACTTCTCCAACTTTCATTCCTTCAAATAATTTTTAACCACTGGATGATTAACAAATGCGTAATCTAGTATTCTGTTCATGATAAAACAGTGTTGTTGGCCTAACTCCTATGGTCCATCTATTGTTACATGGTTAAATCCTGAATTCGAACGCGAAGGTACCCAATCACTCACGGATTTAGGGTTCGAGGGCGCATTGCTGTGTCCGAAGGTTGCATTCATTGGGAACAGTTAAATATTCTTAATCTGGATTGCGCGCCAATCGGATGTGGGTTCGTTAATCGACAAACAGCACGACTCATGGACTTACTGTTAAGTACATCGTCTTCACCGTTGAACAAAAAGGTTCTACCACCGGATTACCACTTTTTCCACGTTTACGCCATTGATAGTGTTCTGTGGGAAGAATACAGGTCACTTCTGGGTGAATCGTGCCTCGTGGTTGCCCACACCACAAAAGTTTTTCCTTGGGAACCCCAACCATAGCCCTGGAATCAACAGTCTGATTGGCAGTGACGCGTGACCGAAGCGTCTGTCACGTGAGAGCTGACTGTTATACAGTTTCTGTGTTTTCTTCGCTGATACTTAATTATTGATCCGGATTCAATTCTCAGCCTTATGTACCCAGTGGGGCTAGCGGAAAGTGGATGGGACAGCATCTTTTTAACCGGTAGCTTCTTTCAACCTTGAGAAAACCCTCAGGTATTTCACTCCTACGTTCGTGTTTTTGACCAGTAGACTACTTTCTTTGTGCATCCGCTAAAGTGTTCTCTCCAGGATCATAGTCACGGAGAACCGCATCTTGTCCGTTAGCTGGTTCGACGATGACCGAACCTTTTCTGACCCCTACGCAATAACTCACCGGGCATGATTGCATCTGTAGCCCAATGAAGTCATCCTGTGTAGCTCTTTTAGCCGTGAAAGCAAATGGGCTATTACACCAAATCAACTTAAAGTCTCGTCTTGATGGAATATGAATATTTAGTTTCCAGAGAACGATCAGCACACGTTTCCAGGTAATCAGTTGCTGACAAAGTTCCATAGGTTTCGTCGCTATATTGTTCTGCGTCTAAACTCATTAAATTAGACGGCGGTATATGTGAAGTGTGTCTTCTCTTGACCTACCTTCATTTATCACATGATCATCACAATTGCTTTATCCTGTCACGACAACAGTGAATTAGAACTTCCCTCTGTATAAATGTGAACCATGTGGGGTGTGAGGTAACGGTTTGTTTGTCTGTGCTATGAGATATCACTTTCATACTAGTTGTGCATGTCCATTTCATTAGGATGCAATTGACAGTGCGGCAGTTTCACTTACAGTGAACATTTCTGTTATACTATTCGGACTGCTTCGAGTTTGTTCGTTTTTAGTCGCCTATTGCCAGCACCACTTTACAGTGTTCTTCGCGAACGGTCACAATAATGAAAGTTGACTCAATAAGTCAAAGTTGATGCTTTCTTACAAGACTTTATTTGTCTCATGAAACACGTATCAGCCGAAAATCGAAAAGAGGAGACAGTTGGTGAAAATATGAATTTTGATCAACTGAACGATATAGGCTAAAGTCGCAATCAATGATCACTGTCAGCAGCGAGGCGTCATCTAGGATTGTGAATGAAGCTTGTTGCGCACGAATATATCTTGATTGTTGCTGCTCGATAGAACTCGTTGACCGGCCTGTTTTCTGATCACTGGCACAGTGCCATCACAAAATAGGATGTTCACTTAGTTGTGCGTTATGAATACCTTCACCGAATTCGTTTGTAGCGTACTACTTTGTCTATGTGGTACACTAAATTATTGTCAACAATATCTAAGACGACACTAGCAAACTAAAATGGGCGGAGAAGCGTGCGGTGATAAAAAGGCTAAAAGGCTATGTACATTAAGAATTAAAATGAAACAAAAGGTGTGACACAAACTCACAGTTGTTCAGTGTTCTTGTGATCAGGAAATGAACGCCGAAGAGCCAATATCCGCCAGTGTGTTCAGTTCAGTTCGGTCTGACAGCCATCCGTTGAACAGAACAGGATGGTATTGAGTGAAGTGCCAAGAGACGCTGTGGAATCTTCTAAAATGTTTCGTTTCTCACAGTTAGTTCCGACCGATATAATTCCAAGACACTCCAAATCAGAAGATGAGACCGTGCCAGAATGAAAGATTTATTGACAGCCTTTTTGTGTTGCGCGGTGATGATGACCAAAAAGGTGTGTGTGTGTGTGTGTGTGTTTTACATTAAAACGTCGGTACAACAAAGGAGTGTTGCACCAAGGGACGTTGAGAATCATGGAGAAAGTCGGAAATGTACAGATACCTACACGTTGTTGTGTGAATGAGAATGGTGTTTCATGCCAGATTTACTAATTGGATACGCTTGGAATCAGGCTTGTTGTCACGTGAAGGTGCGAGATATTTCGTAGACGAGTGAGGAACCCAGTCTGTGCTTTGACCATGCCTGTGGTTACCCTGTGGTCATGTTTCGGTCTTCTTTCTAGTTTCTGATAGTATTGTCTTCACTTGTTTTGCATTCTGAGCGTAGTAAGGATTGCTCATTGGCGTTTCGACAGGATTATATAAGAAGGCATTCCAATTATTAACTAGGTTGTGTGATTCTTGGTGACACTAATGCCAATCAGTGTGTAACAATCGAGCAAACGTTGTCACCACCTGAATGATAGCGAAATACATGTGTGTGATTAGAGGTGTGCTGGTATCTCCGACGACCATTTCTATATCGGTAGTTTTGAGAACAAGGCACTAGAACGCGAACAATCCCCTTTAGTGATTCCTTCACAATAGTTAATCTGATTATTGTAACCTTTATCTATGGAAGAAGGGAGTACTCATTGTCGAGAAGCGCCATGTCCCGTTAGCGATCAGCACATCATCACTTGTCAAAAACACAGGTTAAGGTTTGAGGGTACGACATCACGAACGACAGGAGAATGAATCGGTCAGACGAGAAAGGATTCTCGTCAGGTGATGTCTGACCGCATCACCAACTAACTAACCGGCACAGATGTTACCTGGAGCCAGGTTGAATCGATTAATTTATGATGCAATAATTGGTAACTAAAACTGATCATCATCGTGCAGCGTTGAACAGCACGGCAAGCCCCACTGACCACTGCCTTTCTCACCATATTGCACGTTGAATTAAAAAGTATCAATATACAGGATATACAGGGAGTGGACCTACACATGTGGGAAAAGGAAAGAATGCCCTAGTAGCCAACACACGGAATACACAATCTAAGTGTACACACGCGCATCGGTAAGTCACTCCGATCCAAACAAAGTGACAACACGATCGCCACTGTTCACGGTTCGTTGTCATATCCTTTATTGTCTCTAGCCAACTGGTTGTGATATCTTTTAGACCCCAACCACAAGGACATGAGCTACCCACATTGCCTACGTTCGCTGTACATTTTCTCATTCCTCGTTGACCTCCAAGTGACTTCTTCCACTCCCTAGCAAAAACGGAAAACAGGGCACAGTATGGTAGGCGTGTGTTCGCCATACGTAACACGTGCCCTAACCAACGAAGTCTACAAAGCTGTACACGCTGTGATAGAACGTTCTCCGAATTAGTACCCAATACTCGATTTCTGACCTCAGCATTGCCCACTCGGCCAATCCACCCAATCTTAGCGATACTTCGCGAACATCGGTGGTCGAAAATCTCAAGACGACGAATGTCGTCCGCATGCAGACCCCAAATCTCGCAACCATACAACAAAAGTGCACGCACCGCGGAACAGTATACATGACCTTTCAACTTCAGTGAAATATCAGCTCGACGCCTGAGGTGCTCCAGTCCCTGGATATATGCGTGCTCACCTCTACCACCGTTCTCCCATCCGTCGTCACACTGCTGACGAGGTAGGTGAAGTGGTCGACGATTGCCAACACCTCCCCATCGAGCATCATGATCGGAAACGTTGACGTCCAGTCTTGTAACATCACTTTACACTTTTAAGTTGCAAAGCGCATGCCGAATGGAGCTAAAGCTCTTTTGAATCTATCCAGTGCACGTTGAGCATGCTCCGTGGATTCGAACACGCAGATAAGGTCGTTGGCATAATCTAAGTCACACGTTTTCACTATTTTCTAGTTTGACGCTGACATCCTGAAGGTTTCGCAAAATATTCTGCCTTGATTTCGTCCTTGACAAAGTGAAACAAGTGCAGAGAAATGGGATATCCTTGTTAATCACCGCTGTTTGTTTCGAATGGACTGTATAGTTCACCGTAAACACTTGCGCGGCTAGGTGTGTAAGAAAAAATGACCTCAATAGATTCTAGAACTTCTGAGGCATACCTTTTCGATGAAGAGCACTGAACAGTGCTGTTCGATCAACTGAATCGAAAATGCCTTTGACGGAGAGTAAAAATCTGGTCTATGCATCCTCGACCTGTGCGGCATCCGGCCTGTTGTTCGCGTGGGTTCCTCTCGCGTGCTGGTGTCAGACGGCGCAGCGAAATTCCGGGTTATACCTTGGTGACTATCGGAATTAAGCTGATCCCTCGGGGGTTACTACAGTCGCTGCGTATTCCTTTCTGGAAGATGGGTACAATCAGTGACTCACGCTATAATAACGGAATACGCTTATAGTTCCGAATGTCAAGGAGCAAGATGGTGAATAATTTTATTTACGCACCACAGCCCATTTAGGAAAGAACTGGAGGTAGCTCGTCAGGACCCGCCGCTTTCCCTCCCTTTGGTAATCAGATGCTCTGCTGTACTTCTACTTCCAATGGGGGCTCCAGTGATACCCCCGATGACTCGCAGTTGTTGACGTAGGTGTAACAACATTAGTGCGCGGCCAGGTAAACTGCTCATTGAAGTATTCTGCCCAACAGTCGAGCCTTTGTTCTTTACCATGAATAGGCTTTCCATTCCTACCGCATATCGTTTCACTGACCTGGGTGCGACGTCCACCGGTGTCACGAATGAGTTTGAACAGTCTTTGACTAATACCTGAAGCATCCGCAATTTCCATTTCTTCGGCCACCTAGACCCACCAATTTTCGCGATTCTCCTTAAGGGTTTTCGTAACTTGCTTCTGTAGATCTCTCCTCATCTTATTCATCATTCTACGGTTCGACAGCTGACGTTTTTGCTCAGTTCGATTTATTGACTCTTGAGAAATCCAGTGTTTTTCATGGACAACGCATCTAGGACCATAGGCGAAACCTACTGCCACGTGCACTGCCTGCTGGATATGAGCCCAAAGCTCATCTACATTGCTGTTTGCCGTAGATCATAGCTCATGTGCTACTTTTTGTTGATAACTGGTGCGAACTTCTGGATCAAACAAACGTTGTACGGCCAGCTGGGCTTGCGGTTTGCGTGGATGACCATGGGGAGATAATCGCAATAAACTAGTGCATAGTCCGACTGTACATAGGTAGACCAGTATGATCTACAGTTCTGAACAGAATTGCACCACCGGTAGCCTACTGCGATATGATCAACCTGGCTTAGAGTACCTGTAGAATTAGAGCTCCATGTTACTGTGCGACGCAAGTGTATGTCGGAAATTTGTACTAGAGAGGAATAACCGACTGCTTTTCGTAACTTGCTTCTGTAGATCTCTCCCCATCTTATTCATCATTAAATGCATTAAAGTCATCAGCTAGCACAACAATGTCAGACCCTTTGCTCCTGCAAACACGAACGGAGAGTGCATCGTAGAACTCATACTTCTGCGTGACCGATCTGTAGTTTGTTGAAGCATACGCCGAGATCACAAACAATTTGCGTTTATCACAGCTATCCTTTCGAACGCCACTGACTCCTGGAGTCTCACAGCACATAACGACTGCCAACAGGGATCCAGTCTAAAAGGGCAGCCTCAACCTTATCAGCCAAGTTTATTGCTATACCATGTTGACCCACAGCTCAAGCTACTTCGTCTCCTGAAGTGCGCAGGAAATATCTCGATGAGATAACGGGAGCAGTTAGTTGAATTACACTGCTCGAATCCTGGATACGCGTTTCACTTACGCAGCATACATAAATCCTCAGAGAGCTTATTGTGAGGGCTAGGCACGCCTGCTGACCGGCCTGTATGAGGGTACGCACGTTGAAGGAGCCGAGATTCAGAGGCTGACGAGGCTTGAGGAAATATGACTTGCGTGACTGAGGATTATTTACGACACTGATCGACAGTGGACCGTTGGGAGTATCGAGCGTGTTATCAGTGGGATCACTATGTGTTTATAGTGGAGGCAAAGAGAGGTGGTTGGGGACAGAAGAAAACGTTTGAATAAAAGAGAGGGAATTAGTGTGTCAGAACCGAGATCAGTTCGAAGTGTATCGAAAAATCGATGCTCAGTGTGAGATGTTATGGTAAAATTGTATTGTTCAATAACACAGCGTAGTCGAAATCGTTGGTAGGTTGTCTACGTTTTGGTCACCACGGTTGTTAAACCAGTCTTGAAAGAGGTTACTCATGGTGACCAAAACGTCGACAACCTTCCAACGATTTCGTCCACGCTGTGTTAGTAAACCGCTGTGCAGTGAATGAGTGGCTCGTAGAACACGAACACGAAACCCAAATCGAATAAGGCGAGTCGGTGAACTACATGTACATCAGAGAACAGTCGTTGCAATTACAAGCAACACCTCAATTTGTGTGGCAGTCCTGTCACAAGGGTCCGGGAATATACTTCATATCGTCAGAAGGATCTGTCGGGGAACGTATGCCGACTAGTACGGGATCGAGTCATTGGAATAGGGTGAAAGTCATCTTTTAATGGAAGAGCAATCGACCAGTCAGGGAAAGAGTGACAAGCGTACATGAGACGGGGGGACAGGTATGACCATGAGATTAGATCAGACAAGGACCAGATGAATCGCACTCACGCTGGACCTAGACCCTCAAGTAGGCGCGGCGTGATCTCCAGCATGGAAGGAAAGTACAAGGGTCATTCATGCGGTGCGAGTGAAAAAACGAACAAAGAACGGATGCAAACAGGACACACAAGGTCGGACAACTATGACGCACAAGACTTGAAGGTCGTAGGCCCCTGGATTGACCGCAATGGAAAATTGGTCTACTGTAAAAGTACACTCGTAGGAGGACGGTAGGTGAACCGAGGCAGGGTAACAAGGTTCAACATGTGAAAGAACGGGAAGTTGTGTAGGTTGTATTGGTTGGGAAGGGTCGGGTAACGATTGAATAAAGGAAACTGCGTGGGATTTTCACACAATGTACTGACTTACCGTTACACAATTAAAGACCTATCACCTAGTCGGAAATGGATCTCGAAAGATTTAAAAGCGTTCTGGTGACAAGCTGTTTCAGATACCACAAAGTTCTTCTCCAAAACCGTGGTCCGCTTACCCGACATCATTTGGTGTCACTGAAAGAACTAAGAAAGAGAAAAGATATATTGATGCTCAAACCAGATAAGAGAACCGATGTTGTCCTTATGGACAAGCAAGATTATCTCGGAAAAATTCAAGACCCAACGAAATTCCCCACATGTCGCACACGAAAAGATGAAACTGAGAAATTGGAAAACAGACTGGCTGTATGTTGGAGGAAATCGAAAGATCATGGCTACATGAACAACGGTACTCATGAAAAGCATGAACCAAGCGGCTCGACTATTCCACTTCTTTACGACCTGCCCAAAATCCATAAAGAAGGATGTCCCATTCGACTAACTGTGGCCATCACCAATTCACCATATTAGGCAACAGCTCAGTGGCTAGTAAAATTATTGGAACCTTTTCGCGCAGAACTTGCCAAGTACAGCTTGCGAGACATTTTTGAATTCGTGTCCACCATACAAGATCTCAATATTCAAAAGAAAACTATGCTCTCGTTAGACGTCGCATCATTGTCCACGAACGTTCCGCCTTTGGAAATCGTGTACTTCCTATGTGAGTCCATAAATACGTCCAATATACAAACGGGCATCCCGACAGAAAATCCGAAGGAACTATTGCTACTTTGCACGCTAAACGTCCAGTTCCTGTTTAACAGATGTTTCTACTGACAAAGAGGCGGTATCGCCATGGGTTCCCCCTAGGCCAATTGCTAGCGGACATTTTCACGACCAAACTTTAAAATGGAGAACTAAAGCAAACCATTGAGGGTTTTACTCATTGCAGTCGGTATATGGATGGTATATTTTGTTTATTAGACCAAGAGTGCAACGTGTCCAGCGTTCTAGAAAAATTGAAGAACGCCCACGACTCATTAGCCTTCACGATGCAGCTGGAAACCAGGAACAAATTGGCTTTCCTCAATGTACTACTAACCAGGAGGGAAGATGGTTCAATACAATGGCGGATCTATAGGAAAGATGAGGAACGGCCAATACACAAATTTTCACATTTCGCGCCATTGTCTCACAAACAAAATTTAATCCGATGTCTAGCATTCAGAGCCCGAAAATTTTGCTCAACAGAGACTTTGCAAGATTAACTTAGTTTCGTTCAAAAAGTTTTTCGAGAGAATGGTTACCCCGAAAAGTTTATCCAGAAGAACATAGAACTGAAGTTACCTGCAGAGCGGTCTCCCTGCATTCCGAGGAGGGAACTGTTCCTTAAAGTATCGTTCAAAGGGGATACACATTCCGAGAGGTTGACAAAACAGTTAAGGCAGCTGTAAACTCAACGTTCCCAGCCGCTAGACTGAAATGCGCATTCTCCCTCTCTCCAGTGATCCGCATGCAGGTAAAAGACAAACTGCCTCAGCTGACCTCCTCCATGATCATTTACTCGTTCAAGTGTGAATGTGGCGCATCCCACATAAGTCGCACGGCTAGGCGTTTGTCTCAGCGCATTAAGAAACATCACCCAAGATGGTTGAGTCAGGGGAAAACCGGTGTGATTACCAGTTCGATTCTAGTTCATTTGGCGTACAGTGGCCACACGATCAACCCTGAAAAAGCGTTCAAAGTCATATACCGAGTTCCACCAAATCGATCGAAACCAGTCCGACTTCGATCCCTGACCACAACAGGGGTAATCGCCATTCGCCTACTGAGCCCTGGTCTATGTGCACAAAAGCGACTAGTCCAGGCTCTCCAGCTGCCCTGGCCAAAACTGGAAATCACGGATCGCCGATCGAACCCCAAAAACCCACTATTGATTGCCACTCGTGACGGTGGGAGTAAAACTCTCACCACAACACGCACACGACAGACACACCCATCTCAATCAACCTTTTTTTTCCTTACTCCACGACCATGCCTGTTACTCCGGCCAATGGCAAACGCATTCCAATGTTACATCACCTATATGAATTGTGGGAGCACGCATAGGATTCCTTGAAAATGATTGTTCGCTCTCTCTAGCGTCTTGTTCCTAATGTGACCAGAACTGTGGGATTATTCGATCTATGTAAATTGTCTGTTCACTGTTTATAAAATGAGGTGTTTTGACTTCAGGTAGCCTTCTCACTAGAATTAGTTGGACAAAATGAAACAGTATTCAGTGTGGCTCTTACGGTTTCTGCGCCATTTTCCGGCGTTCGACAGAACAGGCTAATAAATTACAGTAAGTTGAACGCTCGTTGAGTTTACTTAAACCGTGTCCGAGGCGTGGGTACCAGTGCAAGTAGATTACGTGTGTTAAAGGGCTGCTGTATGCATTTCACACAATGAGTAACCTGTTGACTTGTACGGTTTTTTCATCAAATGGGAGCAATGATTCACAGAATCGAGTTGTAGAATTCCACAAGCTTCCGAGCGTTTAGGGTCTCGCAATATACTTTCAGTATCACACAATTACCCTCTTTTTCTCGATAAGTCGGCTCTATGAATATGGCCCAGCCAAGCTGACTGTGCGCGGTAGTTGTATGCGTGTTCGGCTGGTAGCGCGGCACAGTTTTTCTTCCACTTCCTAGCACCAAATATTGGGCATTCATTGTCGTTTCTTTGCAATAGATAGTTGGATTAGTTACAAAAAACACAAAAACTTGGGTTCCCACAGATTGTACCCGTACAGAAGTTTGTCTGGACGCTAGGTTTCAGTTCAGCTTTGATCCGGTAGTTTAGTCATTGAAAATTGGTGTGCTTTTCCTCATACGGTTTTGTTTGGACAATTGTAAAGATACTGTGTTAGTGCCGTATTTGCAAAGCATTAATAAGTTCACGTACACCGGGAGATTTTCATAAGGGACCGAGGATGTACACGGGAACTTTTTCCGGTTCTTGGTGTTTTTTGATGTTGTTTCAGCCGCGAGCAAAGCGTGGACGTTTGCATTACATTGGTAATCGAGGCGTATCAGATATACTTATGTATTGAGTAGAACATGTCGTCATAGAATTCGTCCGTTAATATTCGTAGGCTGACCGATTTTGGAGCTACGGAAAAACACGGAAGATCACGGGACATTTGGATCTGATGGCGCTTTAGGTAGCAGTGGATTGTAGCCTTTGTTTGCGGTTCCACGTTATCGAAAGTCGGTTCAATGTTGAATTGGATGACATCTTATGCAATATTTACTGATTATACTTTTTGAATCAGAAAATATTGAGGATTATCTGTTCACCAGTCAGCTTGGTCATAAGGTGTGTGGCAAAGCCTGATTTGTGGACTCGAATGCGACCGTTTGATTCTCCCACAGAGTCCATTGATTGTTATTCACACTTTTTACCATGCCTCAGCGTGCCCTCGCGGCTTGGTTTGCTGCATGCTTTTTGGTCAAGGTGATGCAGTACAAGCCAATCATTCATTCACTCTATGTGGTAGCGTTTGACGATCTCCGTGTTTCAAATTCACCCATTTGTGCATTGATATGATAATCCAAGCAAACCCAGATTTTACTGTTCAAACAGTATCCGCCCAAACCACAGATTAGATGAATTATTTGTTTTTTGAATATCATAGTGACTAAAAATCCATATACATGCGTTCATTACCTCCATAACTTATTTGTCAGCTTCGAGGACTGCGGCACCAAAAAGACGAAGACGCCAATCGGACAGCGATTCGGATTGAGAACGAGAGTTTATGGAGTGGATCAACATCATTGTGTTTTGTACAGATGGTTCTTGCCAATCAATTCATTATTTCAACTCAAACGATCGACTTTTTCCGTCCAACGGAGCTAGGCTACTCGTGCTAGTTCTTTCACAGGCATTGATGATTTTGTTCTGTGCTCTACATCTCTTTTTCTATTCGCACGTGCGCGTTGCATCTCTACATCTCACGTACTCCAAGTTGCGAGCAAGTGGATCACATGAATGAATTAAATAACGTCTGCTGGCCTGAACCTCAAGCGCAGATGAATCCTACTTTGGTGTTTTGTTTTGGGGAATGAGTTTGACTAGAAAGAAATTCCACGTCCATGTTTTGAACATTTTTTCTTGTATGGTAACAAATTTCTAGAGTATCACAGGGCAGGATTCGAGAGGGGCGTGTTCTCGTAAGCGAAATCAGAAAGTTAACTACACTTTATGGCATTCTGTCTGATGTTGCAGTCCTTAAACACACACACACTGGAATTAGAAATCAATTCAGTAGCGACTTCGTGTCGTCAATTGACTGAACTTACAGTGATCAGCAAATTACTGCTGTGAATACCGGGATTTGTCAGGAAATATCTACACACAAGGGTATAACAGGACCGCTAACGAGAGCCAGGCTGAATAGACTGCATGCGTAACTCACTCATGTTCCAGTTCCCGGTTTGGACTTCGAATATGCACTACTGTTAATGCTGATGATTCCATTCAGGAAAAAAAATGTGTGTGTGCGTATTTTCCATGAATTAAATAATAATGGGGCGTGGTAAGTGAATTTACGGTTTTTTTAGTCAAAGACGCGGCTGATGAATGAGGTACTGGAGGGGCATAAGGACGTATTTCTTGAACGTTAAGCAGACATGCATATAGATGTGAGATAATTATTTGAAGAAAGTATTGCAAAAATTGAATGATTGCTGGCAATACTGTTGACCGTAGATACATATCTGGACATTCCATTAGGTTTAGCTATTTATCATCAGTATTGTGGATAAGTGTGATGTAAGCCGCGTCAAAGTTGTTAGCGAAGCACTACCAGGTTTTCGTCCCAGTCGCGGGTTCGTCTACCAAATCGTCACCACCGGTCAGATACTTGAGTTCCGTCACACAACACAAACCAACGGTATTTGTTTTCTTGGATAACGGAGCAGCTTTTGACTCCACTGACGGAACGACCTTCTGGGATAGTCTCGTTAAACGAGTAGTTCCTGGGTGGTATGTCAGGATCATTCAAGTGCCATACTATCTGACTTCAGGCTGAGTGAGAATATATGACTCGTCATCGCCTTTTTAGTTGGGAGTGGCGTGTGACAAGAGTGACTCCCCTCACCTTTCTTGGTAAGTTTCGCAATCGACATCTTAATAAAGGTACGGGGAAAGCAATCAAATGCAGGTGTTTAGTTCCTATCAAGTGGCAGACTCTTAAATTTAGAATACTCCCACGACGTTGCAACGGTGCGTTCTGTGCATCTCTTGACGCGCTTTGATACTCTCTTGGATTCACTATTAGGTAATTCGGAGTATTACCCGTGTTTAGATGTGCCCCATTAGCATTTATGATCACTGCTTTACTTCCTCACCCTAAAGTTTATTGAGAAAACCAAATATTTGACCAACTCCATGTTCTCATTGCGTTGTTTGCAAACGAGTTTGCACTCCTTAAAATCCCGATAAGCTAAGGGCGTTTTCTGGTTCCACAAATTTTTCCTCTACGCGATGCGTCCTCCTACAGTGACACTTAACTGACTACCTTCACTTTTGCCAGGACTTGTTTTGCCCTATCGCTACCTTGTTACACCTGGCTTTGTCCTTAGAGTTATGCAACAAGTCAAGTGCCATTAGTTTGGTGGCCCCGAACTGCTACTTTTCAATGTTGCTAAAAGCCCGTTCTTTGGAACTCACATCTCTTTTGATTGATCTGCTTGATCGTTGTATTGGTTCTGGGGTGATCCCCCGTTGTTGGAAATCTGTGCGTACGACACCCAAGAAAGGATCCAACAAATATCGTTCCATAGCATTCACATCTACTTTGCTTAAAATACTCGACAATGTACTTCGTCGAATAATGTTTCGAGTTCACTCTTGACAGTTTGCCTTCAAAACCTCTTTCAATCCTTGATGCCGTTGGCGACATGGTTAATTCTATTGATTCTTGATCACGGTGGCCGTACTGCCAGGCCAGTTTTTACTGACTGTGCAGATGCATTTAGTTCTCTCTATCATGGTACTGTTCTGCGTTTTCCACATGATAATAGAGTTGACTGTTGTACTTTGAACACCGTTCGTGAATATTTTTC
This sequence comes from Fasciola hepatica, assembly GCA_948099385.1. Taxonomy (NCBI): domain Eukaryota; kingdom Metazoa; phylum Platyhelminthes; class Trematoda; order Plagiorchiida; family Fasciolidae; genus Fasciola; species Fasciola hepatica. The sequence continues at coordinate 4,923,449 of CANUEZ040000016.1, forward strand.
TAGTCGCACACAGTTCACTTTTTGTGGAAACCGGCACTCGTCGTTCCTTCAATTCAGCTGGTGTTTTTCACGGCGCCGTTCTAGCCGCATTCCTTTTTTCCCTTTACATTATTGAGTGCCCCCACCTCACCCAATCTCATTGGCGGCAAATTCGCCGATGAAGTTGTATTTGGATGTCCTCATAACGGAAATGAAAGTGGGAAATTTCTTCAAAACAGTCTAGATGAACTCTTCTACTGACCTACCTCTCATTCTCTTTTGTCCTAAAATGCGTTCACATACCGTCCGATCTTCAATTTGGATTCCGCTGCCAAACTGCCTTGGATAACGTCCCATATCCTTCCACTGATAACCAACATACTTCCCACAACCGCTTCCGTCTTTTATTCAGGAAATATTTTAACTCGCAACCTTTGTTGGACTAGTTGCGGTTAAACGGTCTTCACCTAAGTTAGGAAGCTTTCTTTTCCATCGTTCAGACTGAGAGAACTTGGAGTAACCCATGATCTTGTACTTCAATTTGTAACTTCTTGCATTCTCCCTCTGCCGTTTTTCTGATTCCGCATTATTTTTCCCCGGCTTGAAAGTAGAAGATTTCGATCTTACTACCAAACTTTTGAAATTGATTTACTGTCATCGTGAAATAAATACAGATATTCTCATTGACTCTCTCATTAGTCTGCGTTTTGATGGTTGTGACAAGTTCACGAGTAGGTTGCTGTCCGACACCAATCATTGTCATCAGAAGTAAACGAGTGGTACTACGTCGATTCCAAAAACAAATCCTGCAAACGCTGCTTCACGAGGGATAACAGCCAAAGGTCTACAGGATAGTACGTGATTTTGAGGGCCGAAACTGCCAGAGAACAACAAGACAGCTTGACCGAGAGAGCCTAAACAACAGTACAATATAGTGAACGAACTGTCCGTGTCATCCAGAACCTTCACGGTTCAAACTCGGCGTCACTGGTTCTGTGGATTCGGACGCTATGGCACTTGAGTGTGTCTCCTGAGGGCTGCAGCATGGCTGAAACATTTCTCGGATTACATTATGGACGGTATAAAAACCGACCCGCTCGGTTTGAGACATTTGACTGCTCATGAAATCAACGATGAATCCGACTGAGAGAAGAAAGATTTAACCGATTTTAAATGATACTAGCAAGTTCAGACAAGAGTAGAATTGAAATGATCCGAATGAAATACAACGACAGTTAAGATCTGAGGTGCAATTCTTCCTCTTCATTAATGAAAGTACAGCTTGTAAGCTGACGACAAAGACTCGCGAAACCCTACAAATGTATGGCATACCAAAATTACACAAACCCATTGTCCCCCTGAGGCTGATCCTATCCATGAGAAATTTGCCTCAACATCATCTGGCCAAGTGGTTAGTTTCTGTCCTCGGGCTGATCAGATTTTCTGTGAAAGATACCTTCGAAATGGTGAACCTGAATACCAACGGAAAATTTATGACTTCGTTTGACGTCGAGTTTACCAGCGTGGCAGTTGGATGAGTCACCTGGGGAGTGTGAGGGTATGTGCTGACTCATGTTCGATAGCCAGTCATGTCCCGTCAGCAATTGACACGTCAGCGCCTGTCCGGAATCCAAGTCAGTGCTTGTGCCAACGGATGCGCAAGTGACATGATAGCGAATCGATGAGACGCGAACGGTTTCCCGTCATATGGTAACTGGTCGTGTGACCAATCAACCAATCAGAAGACAGGTTATTTGATTCCAGTATGAACCACTTAGTCTGCGTTACAACGATTGACGTCAGTGATTGTTTTTTCCTATATAGACGATGTTTTGCGCTAATAAAAATGAGATGATTCGTGGGCGGAATAGACTTCTCACTTGAGTTAGTGGGACGGAACGAAATAGTTAGTGTGATCACATTGAAGAAAACCCGTTGCCGTCGCAACTACCCACGCCCATCCTTGAAAATTTTTATTGCTGTGCTGCGGTGCGATTTTCTCTTGGTTTTTGAATGACAGTGTTCAAGTGGCTGTTGGGCCCCAAGGCGGTCCCCTACTGCAGCTCCCAGAGTTAGGTTGCTGGATCCACATCAAAGAAGCGCTTACACCACAGAAAACAAACCTCGCACTGGCCAGCATTCGCCGTGTGAATAACAATCTTGATCCCGCACACCGTTTTCTCAAGTCTATTCTACAGCTGCCTTATTTTCGACTCATTGAAACCTACGGCCCTCTGACTAGTTCAACCATGCATGCACCCGTGCTGTGTGCTGCTTCCAGAACTCAGCATTCCGAAGATGGCACTGTTCCTTTAATCCTCAATTCCGCGGTCGCTTTCTGCAAGCCGGAAACAAGTGCTCGTTTCCCGTACAGGAAGCCAAGGATAGTTGCGTCCTCCAGTAAGCCAAACACCTAGCCTTTTCTGCTACCAGCAGCCGAGTACTTTGGTTTTTTGCCATAAAACTTACCGAAATTCTGATCTCTCCGATTCTCCCCCCCCCCCCCCCCTTATGTGTAACTTCACCGGGCTTCCAACGCATGAAATTCATGAGTATCGAGGATTTTGCTTCCTGGTTTGTCCCTAATTCCACCTTACCCGACTCTACCGTTCTTCTGTTTACATACTCTTTTACTAACCGTCCTGGGTTAGTTCTCATTTACATCGTTATTTCTATTTATCTCTAGAACCTGGTACTATTCCTGAACTATGGAAAAACCCGTTATTTTTCCTGCTTCGAAGCATGGAAGCTCCTTCTACCCAAACAACTACCATCACATTTCCCTAACTTATCCAATTCTTAAAATTATACAGACTAATATTTCTGACGAACTACGACCGTCCCTTGAATGTGATGGACTGCTGAAAGTTCACTGACACGGGTTACAGCCTCGTCGATCTGTTATCTCCCGTTTCACACTCTTTGTCAGCAGCGCTCTATAGGTGCCATGAAAACTTGGTCCCGCTTGACGTGTTGAGCGTTGCATCAACCGAGTCTTCCATGAAAGTTTATTGTGTGAACAACCAATTTCGGGTTCTTCTTTCCCATCGTTTTGTGGCACAATCACATCCTTTCCCGTGAAAGATCTGCCCCCCTCCCCAATGGCTTGGTGCGATAGAGCCATTGGAAGATGTGCTTCCGATGGTATTATCAACTGACAGAACTGCGACTCGTACAGGAAAACCAGCTGAACAAATGCCTCGTCCGAACGCGGCGTACGTGAGGAATACACTTCCAACGTGAAGTGACTGGCTAAGTATCGACGATCACGTCAGGCAGTCGAAGCGAGAAGCTTCGGGAGCGTTAGAAACTGTATTCCCACAAGGGAGAAGGGTTACTTTCACCTCCGTTCTGCGTGAAAGAAGCATCAACCACCCAAACGTGCCAATTGCAACATGGTTCAAATGTGAACGCTCGAAGATTGCACACTTCTTTATCTAACAACATAACACAGCAACCACCACTATGAAGTACTTCTCAGCCAAACGTACATGTTTCGTCGGGTATTGGACTGCGTTTGCAAGCGCCCGTGTATACTGAGTCCAATACACGTGCTATTTCCTCTGACTTCTGATTACAAAAGCACTTTTCTCGTTTGTGGCTACTCAGGTCCCCGGCCTTGCCAATAGTGGAAGAAAATTATTTATAAGATCACAGGAATCCAAGCACCGAAGAAAGAAGCAGAATTTCGATGTTGCATCACCTTACTACAACAGACAGGAGTTATTTTTACGAGGCTGTCAACATTTCGCTACTATTCAACCGAAACAATGGAGTACACCAATCCAGACATTATTGTTATTATCGGATACAAAGGTGAAGGCGACTGATTTGAAGGGTATAAGAAGGAACCACACAGTCTGATGATGAATCCAATTTAATGTGAACGCCTGGCATAATGTGATTGAGCGATCGATCCAAAACAACCTGATTCGATGTTCGTTAGTTTTGCTTTTTCTTGAAAGTGCAAGATTGTGAAGTCATATGAATGATACCACTTTGCTGTAGGTGAATAGCTCGCAGATAACCTAGAATTTTAAATATGTTGACTGCAAGGCACACCTGGCACGGTGAAACACTTACTGAACTGGGTCTACGCATCAATGATCATCTGCAACCTGACACGATAGACGAAGTATCGTATACATTGCTTTAGAGCATCGCACCTTCAAACGTCTACCCTCATTCCATCTCAGCAGTGATCTGATCCCATTCAAACTAATCGAAAATGCCAGAAAATTATCCTGATAAGTTTTATCCAAGATTTAAATCAAAATATCACAATCCTCGGCGCCAATAATTGCAGGTTAGGTGTTTGAAGTGAAAAAATAAATAAGTGTATCACAGCATGTGCTAAAGCTTGGGCCATTCAAACACTGTTTTTCCAAATATTGCGGCAGGCAGTTCGGTTCGTTTGGGGAAGCTCGATTGAGTTCCGACTTTCTGCACAGATTTACTGGCAATCCAAACCGCGCGCCGTAACTGTTCCACGACCCCAATTGATTTGTGGCAGGCCAGGAAATGAACGAATGCGCCCACAAAACAATCTCCCGCACCCTGGATTTCCAAGAGAGAGTAGGCGAGAATGAAGTAGCGCAAATATGAAGGCCCATTAAAACAACCAGCTGAAATTTAGATTTCTAGAACACAACATTTGTACGGATAAAACAGAGACACAATGCCGCACAGCTCGGTCCCAACAATATTTTTTCCTTTATTCGAACGATACGCTGACTGGACACTAACTTGACCTTCGAACCGGGTTCATTCAAAGTGAGTGTTATGAAGAGTCAATGTCGTGCGTTACCAGGATGGGGCTTGATCGCTGTGGTTCATACCGGTGACACAGGAGGTTGATTCTAACGATTTTCTGAGACAAATGGGAAACGCGTCGTCTTTGTGGACTATTCCGGAAATCGCTTCCGACCCACTGGATTCTAACTGCGTCATGATAAAGGAAATATGGAATATCTGTTGCAAAGGAGTGAAGGATTTGGGAAAGTGCCTCTTCAAAATTGTTCACACCGTAATCCTAACTAGGGCCCCTGGCTCGGAAGCCGGGATGGCGATGGGTTCCTCTTAAGGATCCTTAATTAGAACCATGGAATCTAGTTTAACCAAGTAGGCAAGAGTCTTGATCTCGCGTGCGGACGCGATCTGATTCGTTATGTCGGAGCCGGTAGTTTGTTTTTTGTTCCACGCATCCAATAGAGAAAGTGGAACTTGAACTGGGTAGCACCTTTTCGACTGGGAGTCGCCCAGCTTCTGTGGGCGAAAACCGTTCAACGGAGTGCAATCATTTCTCCCACAAAATCATCGAAGATTTTTTCGGTCTGTAAACTGTTTCTCTCCGGGTACATAGTGGTTGGTCGTAATAACCATATGGTACTTGTCAAATGGTTCTGTGAAACCGGACTTCGTCTGAAATTTAATCATCGACTCGTTAAGCATGATTGCGGATCAAGAAAACTATACTGAATAACGCTTTGGATTAGGGTAGCACATAAGCAATCACATCAGGTCAAGATACAATCTCATCGTGATGTCGGCGTATTCTAATGTTCGTTCCAATTTGTAACGTCTTCGTACATTCGATAGGCAGGAGTCAGACAGACAACCGGCGTTGTTTAAAAGTAAAATAGTTAGTTGCTAAACATACTTAATCCAGACGGGCTGAACGACTGAGCATTTCGTAGTATATATATATATATATATATATATATATATATATATATATATATATATATATATATATATATATATTGATGGTAAGTAGTTTGTAAACGTGTGGACAAAATCTCCGAGTATTTCAGTATTCCCGTTTCCTTATCAAGTTTTAATTTTTTTCACGCCGCTGTATATTTTCCCATTTATCTTTACTGTAGTTTCACTGCTGCGTCTTCATGTTGCTGATTTGTACAATCCCACAGTTCTACAACGTTACTTTAGTCAACCATAAAAGTCGTAAGGCTGACGGCTCATCTTGAATTAATCCGACGTTTTTCTAATATATATTCGGTTGTGATTTGTCTCCCGTATTGCGCTCTATTTAGCGGGTGAGCTAGCCTTATCGAAATCCGCGCACTGTGTCCGAGATGTTATCTAGTCAAACGTTATTTGCAGTGCGATTGCGGACCCAAAAGGCCGACCCTATTATTACTACTTTGTGTAGTGAATACACTCACATCGTCTAGCCCCTGGGAGGTCGCAGGTACTGTCTGTCGTCGAGCTCGACATTTTCTGCGCTGCGTAGCATTTTCACGTCACGTGCAATGGTACGTTTTGTCTTTTTGAATCGAGATTTTCATTGTGTTAGTGTGTGTGTGTATGCGATTTAGCAACACAACATACTGACCGTGCACTCCGTACCGCGATCCTGGCGAACCTATTTCGGAAACCATAACGCTAATAGTATCGAAGTATTACCGATATAACTATAAACAATAGCAACAGGCAAAGAGCGCCACTGGTCGCGATATACCATCATACCTATTGTTCAAAACTATTTAGTAAGTGAAACTACAGTCAAACCGACCCAGGGAGATTAACATGCACGCATATGTCTCTGGTGCTGCCGTCTGTCGAAGGGTATATCAGAGAAATTCATTTCTATCATAAAGTCCCTACACATGAACAGCCGAAGCCGAATTCGGACTCATGGTAATCTTTCCCCGGAGTTCATCACAAAAAGTGGTGTATGTCAGGGTTCCCCCCCCCCTCTCCTTTTCTCCTCAATTGTGTGACTGATATGACCCTACAGACCGCGACCTTGTCAGGTGGTGATGGTGGCACTGAACTTTCCCCGGTGGAAAAGTGTCAGGTCTTGAATGTATGCACTACATAGTTCCTCCAACTGAAGACCTACGTAATCTGCAAGCTTTTCTGGATAGCTTGAGTAACTGCGTAGCAACGTTCGATATGCGTTTTGCACCTTCAAGCGCAAGATGCTGTTGCAGGAATAGGTTGACCCAATACCAAGCTTTTCAGTGTCTGAGGAGACTATAGAACTGGTACATAGGTTCTGTTACCTGGGAAGCTGCACTCCACCTGGAGGTCGGATATCGGATGAGGTGTCTTTGCTTATACAGAGGGCTCGTTTGGCTTTTGCCAACCTAGCTTCGACATAAAATCCGTTTATCTATCAAGGCTCGAGTGTGTGGTGACAATCAGGCCAATGTTTCTGTATGGTTCGGTGGCATGGTGACTGCGAGTGGAGGGGGCACGAAGATTGTAAGTATTCGAACACTGATATCTTTTTTAGCATTGGTCGAATATGGTGAGAACACCGTATAATCAATGCCGAAGTTTGGCGGAATGTCTTACGTTTGCGAACCAAACCATTAGATGAAATATTTAAGCTCACCAGGCTAAGATGGTTGGGACACGTGTTGCGCATGTTATCTGACAGGATTTCTTGGCACGTTATGTTTGCTGAGGCAGGTAACGGTTGGAAGATGAAAAGGGTGGCCAGTCCGTGACATGAAAGAAAGCTATGAAAAACCTAACCTGTGGACTTGGTCATGTAGGGCGTGTTAGACTTCTCGGGCGGAGTCCAAAAAACCCTCCCACTCAATGGCTATGTACGTTGGAGGAAATGGCTAGGTATCGTGAACAGTGGCGCTCTCGCATCCACAAACTTTCTTTGTCGACTTGATATCAATCTGCGCAGCTATTTTGCTACTCTTTTCATATTTTTGTCCTTTCTCATTGTTTCCAATTGAGGCTGTCACCAGGAGATAGCAACCAAAGCCACCGCAGCCAGTGCATGGTTAACGATTGTCTGAACTGGACTGAACCGAACATGTACGCAACCTAATGGTCATATTCCCATCATCATTTTAGTTCTCTTTTTACTTTTCTATACGGATGATTATCTTAACTTATCAGTCCGGTTTTTGCTGGGAAGTAGCAATCAGGAGACCGCCGTAAGCCGTGAACCGCTAGTGATTTTTCCAACTGAACTAAGTTAACTGAAGTCTCTCACATTTAGGAAACCAAAGTGAATATACGAGATTAAACTTCAAGCAGGTTAGCAATAATCATTTTGCTAATGGATGACATACCGCCGAGCAAATACTAGATAGGCTGATATTTGACTCGGGCGTTCTGTGCAAGGCGCTATGTTGGCTAACATGGCCAGTTTATTCACAATGAACGAGCCTACGCTTGCTTACATACCACTAACGGTTCACTTGATTCATGTAGGTCACTTTATGTGATCACTTTGCGGTAAAAATAACATATTTTAGTGTATAAACTGAAATTTTCCGTGGCGTCCACGGTCTTCTCCAGTGGATAGTGCAGCGTAATCTTCCTCACAAAAAGAGAAAATCTAGCCACTGTTGCCGTTCTCAGTAGTAACATTAGATTCGAAGCTTCAGGGATGTAACCACTCCCGACGAACACATTGTAAATTAGCTGAGGTTTTCATAACCCCCTTCCATACTACAAACTGATCACTTTTACTCATCTTCGGGTCAGTACATACAATTAAGAAAGATTGTTAATAATAATGATTATATCTGTTCGAAAAAGACATTTAGGCGGGAGACAGATAAAAAAATCAATTATCACAGAGCAATGGAACTGTTGCACACACAGATCAAGTTTCAACTGAAAACATTAAGCAGATAGACATATTCGGTAAAAAATGACACTGCGCCCATTGTGCCGAGTGAATAAAGTGACTGGCAGTTGTCGGTATTTACTTATCCAACTGTCGTTTACCGAAGGTTGAACAATCAATGAAATCGACATTGCACGCACGGATCACGCTTCCGAAGTTAACTTACGGTTGTGTCCACCACGGTAGGCACATGCGGCGCTTTCAAACGTACGACACATTTGGTTTCATCTTTCATCTCGATTTGCTGTTCAATAGATACATCTTTAGTCGGTTTTTCTGGAACGGACGATTTGGGAACCAGCGCGATTAAGCCCTCAGAACCCATGGTCACAATTGGATATCGTACCCCGCAGTCGGCAAGCCAAGAAAGGCACTTGATATAGTTCTGTAAACAGTCCTCTTCTGTCGGCGAAAACTTCCTGTCTGTACTGATACTGATCAACTGAAGTGCTTCTGTTTCGTTCGGGCAACAGTAATCACACACCTTGAGCATTTCCGAGAGTAGCTCAGCATTTCCCGGGGCTTTGGATGGCGAGGGTGCCGGGTTCAGGACGGTTATCCTGCCCTTGCTGTGAGCTAGCTTTAGCGCATGCAAAGTAGTGGCTGCAGTGATCTGGGTATAAATAAAGATAATTAACCACCCTGGTTCACTTTCAAGTTCTCTTAGACGTTTGTTGGATGGGGGGTTTTACAATGATCAAACAAATCTGTATGCATGCTCTTCAGCGGAGAAGAGAAGAAAAAACTTAACTAGAGACGTGTTGAGGGAACGGGGCGGTATTTGTATGGCTTTAAAAAATGATCTCTTTATCGTCCTCGTTGAATAGATATTTGACATTGCGTGCATGGATTTACTACTACTTGACACTAACCATACGGTCTACCGATTAAAAAACAGAGAAAACGACCATAATACAAGAGGTGTTTATTTCGTGCGACAGTTTACTTGAGCTCACAAACCCGGACAGTATCCTTCCACACTAGCATGCAACATGCATTACAGTACACTACGAAATAGATGGACTCACTGATCTTTAATCGGAACTACTGCTACGGTTCACTTCGTTGTACGTCACAGTTCCGCATTTCAGTGAAATATCTTAGAAGACAAAATTGGTGGTGATGGGTGGAAATTTCAGATGAAGCATATTCGTATACTAAATCAGAGTTGATGTGGAGTAGTTTCTATCACGACTCGTTTCGATTAGTGAACACGCCCACCAACCAAGTTTGCGAAGTTCGATGCAACAGCGTTCCATCTGTCCAAATACAAACGGATAACTTCGAAGGTCTCCTATCGTGACCAACTGATTGTGTCAGACATTTTACCACAGATTCGTTTACCTTAACGAGAAAACAAAAAACTGCTCATATAGCACCGGACAATACGCTTACAGCGAAATCTTAGTTTGACTATGTACTGGTTGCTCTCGAAACATTTCCAGGAGATTTAGACTAGCTTGACAACCTGGAGAACGTGAACCTCCAGTTCTCTAACGAAGTTGACAGACGTGATCACCTTCATCTGTTCTGCTCCCGACCAGAAGCTTACCATCTATCCTTTGAGAGGGAGAAGCCTGTCATAATATAAAAAACAAACTCAGTAACCGTCGGTGATGCACCGACAAACCCTAAGACAGAGCTGTTAGGGAGGTTTTTCATTTTCGGGGCCAACAAGTACGTTTGTTGAGGACAGAGACCTGATCTTTGAGACTTACAGTTAAACTTTACTTCCACAGATGGATTGTTGTTTTGCACTGGGTTTAAGTCGCGAATCAGTATTTCAGTCGTTAATGGATTCCCTACACGGAAGAGTACACCAAAAAAGTTTTAAGTACTCGGAAGCAAGAGCATCATCCATTCGGTTTCGATTCGTGGTGGTATGTGTGTGCGGTATGTAACAAAGGGCATTATAACAATTAGTCTTGGGACGAATTGAAGCGCTTAATTCGCACGTTTTATTATAGGTATGCTGGTCCTTAAACATAGAACAATCATTCCATTCAATGCCAAATCCGGCGTTCCTGTTGCAGGAGAACTTTATTCTATTATTTCTTTCACGGTACAGACTTGGCTTTCTCATCACCGGAAATGCCAGACCATTTGTCCTATCCACCTGGTGACCGCAGACACCAAACAGCATTTTTAGGTATCACAACAGTGAATATTACCCACATGGTTAGTCACAATAAATTGTTTTGTTCTTTTTCTTTTTACGTGACTATCTCCTGTAGAAGGATAAATCAACTCCATGAGTATCGATAAAACTAGTCATGGAGATCTTCGGGAATATGGTACGAGGCGGTGTCCCCAGCACCGCTGGGGACTTTTGTACTTCTCGGTCGCCCAGTCCGGAGTAGGAAGTAAGCGGACGGTACTTCATCTGGCCCTTTTGTGTCATGGTTCACCTCCAGCCTCTGCACACCCAGGTGCAGCCTTTAAGGCGGTATGGTTGTTCCAGATGGGCCAGTGGACTGCTGTGTAGCTCATACGCCTCTTCCGGAACACCAAGTCGGGTGGAGTGAACGTTCTTCCTTTGTAGCCGTTGGATCAGTAAATTTTGTCTGCCCATCCAGGAGTATCTGTCTTCGAATAGCGAACGCCGTGTCGCCGACGTTTTTAGACCTCGGTTACCTCAACCTGTTTTAGCCCGCCTGTCGAGCGGTTTGCCAGGGTGTGGCCACTGATGCATACTTCAGCTTCGTGGAGCCAAATGTGAAAGCTGGAAAACCAAGGAGATGAGGGATGACCCAAGAGACACGACAGTCAACCAACTCAGAGGTGATACTCCGCTCAGATAACCCATACACCCAAAATGTTTTGCTGATGGCTATAAAACAGAACTACTCAAGCACAGTCCTGCCGAGCAAAATACCCGAAGTCGTGGCTCGGCGCTGACGTGCATTGCCGCCAGGAGATTGTTTCTGAAACGCAATTATTAAACTCGATAGTTATGAGCTGAACTTATATAACCTACATACTGAAAAGTATGAAAAATCAAAGATCAAACAGCACGGTCATAGCGGGTTCTCGCCGAAACAAAACAAAACACAAACTGCACTTTTGTTGCAGCCAAGATTTACACCTTATGGATAGGAGCGATTTTCTAAAGCTCATGAAAGAGCACATGCGCACTCTATGTTTGGAAGCTAAAATAACGTTCAAAAAAAGAATGCGGTCCGATGTTAAGGTTATGCACGAAACCACGAACAAGTCATGTTCGTTCGCTTTATTCCATGTTGATCCCGTAATTGGTTGGCTATTGGTATATGGATTAGTCAATCCCATGGGTCACGTGGCACTCTGACATTCATGACTAACAGCTATGTTTGGCACCTAGGCCCCGGTGAAGTTTATTGGGTGACCTATTACAGTGCCAAAAATTTGCGATCAAAACACAAAGACTGACTGAAGTTCTTCAATGGTATTGAAGGTAGCGTTTTTATTCAACTCATGCATCTTTGGTTTCAAAGACACATGACAGTTACATGGGCCGTACTAGGTCATTGACAATCGAGGAAGTTAAGTGTCATTGCTAGAATACACCGCGAAAGCATTCATAACTCTTTGAAAACGGTGCTATCAGTTCGCATGTAATCATAATCGGTAGCAACACGACGAACGCGTTGTCTGGAAATATCTTCAAACGCCTTGTGCAGGAGAATCCAAAAGTATTTACGTATCCATTCAACCACATGATAGTCTTCTCATTCAGTTTTACTGTCGGAAAAGGTTTACCACGGTCTCCCAGATGGCGCTTGACTGGCTTATGGTAAAGTTTACAATCACTCTGGTGGTTGTCGTGCTCTAACTGGCAAGTGACACAAAGATAAACGAAGTGAACAGGTACGACGTGCGCATTGTTTCGTGTACCACGTTTCGCGACAGACTTTTGTCTGAGTTTAAAGCGTTGTCATAATTTACAATACTTGGAGTCCGTATCTTCTCCAATAATCTATAAAATTCTACGGTGAAAGAAAGTTAAGTAAAAAAACGGATGGGCATTCACAGGCGCGATTTTCTGAGTAATATCTTGGTTCACATTGTAGTCAAACTCACCTCTAATTTACTGGAAAACGTCTCATTCCCACAAAACCAGTACCGGTGGTGATCAATCAACAAAACACCGACAAACTGGAGTTCAAATCTCACCACCAACGGTCAACTTTTGTGATGAATAATGACGGTGTATCCCAGATCGTTATCACCTTTAACCCACTGGAGTCGTGGGACTCACCAGTACAAGCTTTGTTTAATGTTGTCGGTCCTTCCCAACAAAGCACGGAACTTTTGTGACCATGGGGGTCGACCGTCCAACTGCTCTCAAGTTTGGGTACGGAACAGGCAAACGGTACGTTCTTCAATAAAAAGCTGACAATCAACAATTTAAAAGGTAACTTCTTTGGGTCTATACACACTGCCTAGGCACGCTGAGAACATTAGCTTCAAAATGCAAAAAGACCACGTGAACATTCATCTCCATTGAACACATTAAAACAACTGCTTTGTTTTACTTCACTGACCACCAAAAAGGTTATTGAACCCCTGACGTCATTTGTTCCCTCGAGTTTATGCACAAACGGGGCTTCATAGTGAAAAAACGGTTCACGCAAATGAAATAAACAGTACCCACCTCGAGTTGGCACAACACGACACCAGCGTCAAGGAAACCAGCCTTAGCTGCACTATCTACATCTGCAGTGGTAAGAAGCATATTGGACCCTGGAACTACGATGATACGATTTTCGCCCCGATCGCGTTGTACAGTGATAAGAGCCAAACCAGTGCTAGCTTCGTCTGTTTGAATGATGCCTTCTAAAATTCGGAATGAAACAGTACCGGATTGCAGTATTTGAAAATACTGAACATATACAGAACAAGAAAAATGACAGAAACTTTAGAGAGTAAAGATGCTAGGTGTAGTATTTTTCCAGGTTCCCTGTAGTACTATCTCGCTAAGATAAGCCTATCGTAAGAGCGACGCCATTCAGAGACTGGACCTCTGAAAAACAAACGATCGGGCGGCGCGTTGATAGGCTGGGTCATATGAAACAAATTTTACTAACTGAATCTTTGTTTTCTAAATGGCTCGAGCATCCTACGCCAATCACGTGTGATACCTATGGCGATATACTTAGTCGGTTTATGAATGAACCTGTCCGCAAAGTTTTTCATTACCGTTCACTGGATATGGGAAACGGCACTGACTTCTTCCACGCTCACGAAACAGACAAGATTGGGCAAACGAAATGAAGACAGTGTTCATTCACGAGTGACTGCAAAGGTATACAAAATGCGTTGACTGTCATACTCAGTCAAACACATGCACTCTTACACGGTCTGTCAGTCGGTAAAACGCTGACAGCTCACCACATTCTCTTTGAGACCCCGGTAAGACGCTCGTGCGAAGGAACTCCGAGCGTCAAGATATTGCTCACTAGTCATTTTTTATACAACCGACAAGATTCTATGACGACTTCACATATTCGTAAAGCTTACAAACTGGCAATTGGATGGTCTCACATTTTTACGCGAATAAGCTGTGAAATATCGAAAACGGCCTGGACGGGAAACTCGTGCAAAATGTACCAGCAGAACAATTCAGAAAAACTACTCGGCCCGTCCTAATCTATGATTGGGCGGTCTTTAGTATATTCATTCTTGGTAAGCTACACAGGTCGAACGACAAGGCACTTTAACCAACGGATCCAGGAGGACAAACCGACTTCGTTGGACAGTGGGAATAAACAGATCGCCTCCGGTCCACTTGCTCAGTATCCGTTGTGTCTTCCACAACAATCTCCGAAGGTTGCAACCTTTAAATGAATCAACCGGATAATAGGCACTCAAGGGTCACTTGGACACCTACCGACAGAACGACTTTCGATCAATCGCCAAATATAATCGGTAATAGAAGCGCAATAGTCGAAGCTAGACGACCCACTAGCTTGAATAAGAACACAGGTTAAAGTGTTGACTGACGGAGTCTATCGCCTCATTGGGCACCCAGATCGTGTGGTTTGGGGAGCGCAGAACTCGGCTGCTTATAAAGGTTCTGCAAGGTGGAAGTTTATTGACCTTGGAAATCAGTGGGCAGCTGAGGCAACCAATCAGTCAGAGTGAAGCGATATGGATCATCATCATCATCATCGTACAGCGTTAAACAGTAGGGCAAGCTCCACTGACCACTGCCTTTCTCATCATGTCGCACGTCGAATTAGAAAATATGAATATACAAGATGGACAGGGACTGGATCCACACGGGTGGGAAAAGGAAAGAATGCCCTAGTAGTCAACACACGGAATATAGTCTAACTGTACAAACGCACATCGATCAGTCATTCTGATTCGATAGAAAGTGACAACACGATCACCACTGTTCGCGGTTCACAGCCATATCCTTCAGTGTCTCCAACCAACTGGTAGATGGACCTTTTGGACTCAAACCACGAACACGTGAAGCACCTACTTTTCCTAAGTCTGCTGTACAGTTCCTCATTCCTCGTTGCCACATCATCTGTTGACTTCCACGTGGTCTCTTCCACTCCCTAGGAGGAACGGAGAATAGGACGCGATACGGTAGACGTGTGTTTGACATACGTAACACGTGTCCCAACCAACGAAGTCTACTAGGCTGGATAAGCTCTGACAAAACGTTCTCCGAATTAGTACCCAATACTCGATTTCTGACCTCATCGTTGCTTACTCGGCTATTCCACCCAATCCTAGCGATACTACGTAAACATCGATGGTCGAAAACCTCAAGACGACGAATATATTCAGCACGCAGACTCCAAGTTTCGCAACCATACAACAAAACTGAACGCACTGCGGCACAGCATACATGACCTTTCAACTTCAGTGAAATGTCAGCTCTACGCCACAAGTGCTTCAGTCCAGCGTACGCCGCTCGAGCCTTGGATGTCCGTGTACTCACCTCCACTACTGTGCTCCCATCCGTCGTCACGCTGCTGACGAGGTAGGTGAAGTAGTCAACAACTGACAGCACCTCCCCATCGAGCATCATGCTCGGAATCGTTGACGTCCAGTCAGGTAACATCACTTTACACTTTGAAGGTGCAAAGCACATGCCGAATGGAGCTACAGCTCTTGACAGTCTATCTAGTGCACGTTGAGCATGTTCCGTGGATTCGATCAAGCAGACAACGTCGTCTGCGTAATCTAGGTCACACAACTTTCCATTATTTTCTCGTTCGACGCCTACATCCTGAAGATTTTGCAACGCACTCTCCATCGTTTCGTCCATGACGAAATCTAACAGGAATGGAGACATGGGACATCCCTGTCGAACACCACTGGTCGTTTCGAACCAACCGGATAGTTCACCGTAAACTCTAACGTGGCCAGAAGTATGAGAATACCATGAGCTCAGTAGGTTCATGAACTTCTGGGGCATACCTTTTCGATGAAGAGTACTGAAAAGTGCTGCTCGATCAACCGAATTGAAAGCGCCTTTCAAGTCTAAGGAAATCATTATTGTCGGTCGGCGATGCGTGTGACGCGGTTCAAGTAGTCGGCGAAGAGTAAAAATCTGGTCGATGCATCCTCGACCTGGGCGGAATCCAGCCTGCTGTTCGCGGGCATTCCTCTTGCGAGCCGGTGTAAGACGGTGCAGCAAAATCGAAGCTAGTACGGTTATTGCAGTCATTGCGTATTCCCTTATTGAAGATGGGAACAATCAACGACTCACTCCATATCAACGGAATACGCTCCGCGTTTCGAGTGTCACGGAGCAAAGCGGTTAGTGATTTTATCAAAACATTCCCACCCAGTTTGAAAAGAACTGGGGGAAGTTATTAGGGACCCGTCGCTTTCCCCCGCCTTACTAATCGAATACATGACTCTGCTTCTACTTCCGATGGGGGCTCAAGTGATACCACCCAAGGAGTCGCAGTTGTTGATACAGGAGTGACTACACCAGCGTGCGGCCAGCTAAACTGTTTCTTGAAGTGCTCGGCCCAACTGTCAAGTCTTTGCTGTTTGTTATGGATGGGTTCTCCATTCCCATCGCAAATCGTTCCACTGGCCTGGGTTCGCCGTCCACCAGTGTCACGAATAAGTTTGAACAGTCTTTGATTGTTGCCTGAAGCATCCGCTATTACCATTTATTCGGCTACCTTGACCCACCAATTTTCGCTATCATTCTTAAGGCTTTTCGTAACTTGCCTTTGAAGCTTTCTCCGCATCTTATTCATCTCCTTACAGTTCGAGAGCTGACGCTTTTGCTCCATTATACTCAGCGACTCTTGCGAGATCCAGTGTCTTTGATGGACATCGGATCTAGGACCACAGGCAAAATCTGCTGCCACGTGCATCGCCTGTTTGATATGAGCCCAGTGCCCATCTACATTACTGTTCGTCATAGATCCTAGCTCATGTGTTAACTTCTGCTCATAACGGGTGCAAACTTCTGGATCACACAAACGTTGCACGGCTAATCGGGTTTACGACGATAACCATGGAGCTGGAGAGATAATCGCATCAAAACTAATGCATGGTCAGACTCTACATGCTTGGACCAGTAAGATCTGCAGTTCCGAATAGAACGGCGCCACTGGTAGCTTACGGCGATATGATCAATCTGGCTTAGAGCACTTGCAGAGTTAGAGCTCCATGTCGCTGTGCGACGCAAGTGTATGTCGGAAATTTGTACTAGACAAGAAAAATCCATAGTCTGCACAAAACTGGAGAAGTCTATCCCCGTTATCCGTACACTCATCAGGTAAAGCACAACACCCACCTAAACAGGCTTCTGACACACTAAGTTTGCCAACTGGTGCACTGAAGTCACTAGCTAGCACTACAATGTCAGAACCTTTACTGCTGCGAACGAGGGTGCCAAGTTCATCATAGAACTCATTTTTCTGCGCGTCTGCTGATGTGGATGCCGAGATCCAAACAATTTGCATTTATCACAGCTATCCTTTCGAACACCAACTGACCCCTGGAGTCCCACAGCGCATAAACGACTGTTAACTGGGATCCAGTCTAAAAGGACAGCCTCAGCCTTCTCAGACAAGACTATTCCTACACCACGTTGATCCGCAGCTCGACCTGCTTCGTCTCCTGAAGTGCGCAGGAAATACCTCGATGAGATAACCGGAGCAGTTAGTTGAATCACACTGCTCGAATCCTGGATACGCGTTTCACTTAAGCAGCAGACATCAATCTTCAGAGAATCTATTTTGAGCGCTAGGCACGCCTGCTGACCGGCCTGCATGAGTGTACGCACGTTGAAGGAGCCGAGATTCAGAGGCTGATGACGCTTGAGGAAATGTGAATTACGGGACAGAGGATTATTACCGACACTATTTGACAGTGAATCGTTGTGAGTATCGACCGTGTTATCAGTGGGATCATTATGGATGGATATATGGGGCAAAGAGAGGTGGTTGGTGACAGAAGAAAAGGGTTGAATAAAAGAGAGGGAACTCTGAGCAGTAGCCCACTTATCACTACCCCACCCCACTCGATGCAATGGGCAACGCGGTCCTGATTATCCTGCACGACGACCGATGCAGTGTTGGATTCTTTGTTTTCGTGCAGTTCATGGGAGATGTTAGACGGGTACTGATAGGGTGTCCAGCCACAAAGCAGGAGAACGATTAGGGTTCTTAACCAAAGCCTTTAGTTCCAACGAGAATTTGTCCGCAAGGCAGCGGGATGGCTTAGTGGAAGCCCATTTGCTTGGATCAATTATTCTTCCACTGATTTTGCCGACTGAGTTGCCAGCACAAATCAACCCCCAACCTGGAGAACCAGGAGACTGAACTTTGTCTACCCATTGACCTGTCACGTGTGATTGCATCTCCGGCTTAAAGAAGCCATCCTGTATAGCTCTTTGGGTCATAGAGGCGCGCAAGCCATCATACCACGTCAAGGTGCAGTCTCGTCGTTGGTTACCCTCAACCTAGTTTGATCTGCCTGTCGGGCTGTTGGAAGGAGTGCAGCCGCTGAAGCATTCCTCAGCTTCGTAGGGCCACGGGTGAGAGGTGGGCAGGTGATGGAGACCAACTCAGAGGTGATACTCTTCTCAAATACCCAATACACTTCCTTTTTAGCCGTAGCCTGGCACCCTATCTTTCCGCCAATGGTGTACTATCACATGCAGGCACGCACACACTCACTGGACTTTGGCCGTCTCCCTTTCTAACCTCCGTCTAGCGCAAAGCATGCAACTTAAATTTCAAAGACCACAGAATCGTATACCGTTTGCCACACTCTGTAAACCATGTCTGTTTTCTCTTGGTGCATGTATTTTCTTAGTTATTCACTTAATGACTGCCCCTGTCTGCTGCTGATCAATACTTCCGTTTTATTACAATTAATCGTATATTTTGCTTGAAACTGCGCTAATACTTACATTTAGTACCGGCTCTAACTGCTCTGATTGTCTATTGAGCACTGCTGCCCCAAGCTGCCGTAATTCCATATCCGCTGCCGTTTTTCCGTCCATACACGTATTCAGTCCGTCCTCATGGTCACTAACTGACCATTATCATAATGGGACTAAGCAAAATCGGGTGACGTATTCCCGTGAGTTCTATGGATGTTTGGGATTCTAAACTTCCCCTATCTATCGTGTTAAGACGACTGGTTTTTTCGCACTAGAATATGCTTCCTACTTTATATATGTAACTGTATTATTCACATGAAGTTATGGATAAAAGGCTTATTGACTACGATCTTGTGTGTAAATATGGTATCCTTAATAACGTTCGTATATCTTCCAAGAACAAGAGTTTAGGGCAGAGTATTGAGAGCAGATACATCACAATATTACAACGGAAAACACAAAAAAATCAAACTTACCGGTGTTAACAGAAATCGCACTGAGATGTTTCAAATATCTGTCCGCAAAGCAATCGCTACCAACCTATGTGACATAGGTTAACAGAATGTTTCAAAGTGCAGGATAAACAGACTTTGGACACAATAGCAGACCTGCTTCCAAGGAATTGGGTAGCAACACATTGGTTAGCCCCTTTTCCTCCATATCCCATAACAAACTGAGCACCCATTACTGTTTCTCCCGCAGAGGGTACAACATCAGTAAACCTGTTAGTGGAACAATGAGACAAATCGCACGAAGGAAACGCACACAGAGAGGTCCGTATTGATGGAACCAACGACGCTCACGTCGAGACTTTCCATTTATAAGGCTGGGTGAGGAAAAAATCATTTACAGAAATATCAGTATAGGAGAGGATTTTACGCAGTATTGATACTTTGATTACAAGCCTCGAAGACCCACTACACTATCAAGAATAACCGGCAACTTGACCCTGAGACCGCGAGTGGAGAATCATATCAGGTTTCAGTAGATCAGGCTTGGTAACTAGCCA
The DNA here is from genome assembly GCA_948099385.1 of Fasciola hepatica. NCBI lineage: Eukaryota > Metazoa > Platyhelminthes > Trematoda > Plagiorchiida > Fasciolidae > Fasciola > Fasciola hepatica. Next base: position 4,943,420 of record CANUEZ040000016.1, read on the forward strand.
ACCGGCAACTGATTGTTATCTATCGCCAAAGTGACCGACGATGACGAATTTTCTTAGTTTGCGACCTCCAAATAGCAAACGTTTTAAATCAATCGGCCACCATCGCTCAATACATCAGTAATATGAGGTAAATTTAGACTGAAGGCAAAATTCAAATTCGTGAGACTCCTGCGGAACTAATACAGCCAGAAACTTTGGCCATGTAACCGAAAATAGGGTTTTTTAACACTGAATTTCGTATCAGAAGTGCTATTCTACAACTAAAATCCTCGACTGGTTGTTCTGAGGAAAAATAAGTTCATACGATAAAAGGAACCACAACCAACAACCAATAGTTATGTATGTATGAGCAGTATAAGATCAGAATTCAGATAATATGATTTATCAATAGTTAGTTTTGGGTGTTGTTTCCAGCGAAAAGATTTTCAAATACAGAACCACTCATCCGCCTGACGAAAAGTTCAAAACTTCGTTTTTAGTGGTAGACTGTAGTCCACTGCTGTCTGACTTCTTACCACACCGGACTTGGTGGAGCATGTTTTGTTAAACATAAACTGAATTGCAGGTATAAGGAGTGAATGCTACCATCAAAGGACACTGTAAAAGGGTACTGTGGGGAAACATTCACGTAGGAGCCAATTTATTAGTCCTGTTTTCAAATAAAGAGAGATTGTAAGCTAGTGGGAAGACAGAAAGAGGGAGGATGTTCCACAGTTTAACAGCCTGGCAGAAGAAGACTGAACGGTGGAAGTATGACATACAGTGACAGAAACTTGACAAGAATGACTAGCTTCCTAGGTACGTGTTCATAAGCAACAAGCTACAGGAGAAGGAATTGCCGAAGTAGGCTAGGAGGAACAGAATCCAAAACGGTACCGGTAGAAGAGGGACAAGGAATCAATCGCCCGAGCGTGGGCTGGTGACTGCAGCTTGGAGGCTAAAGAAGTATCATTGATCAACCGAATGACTTTTCGTTGAACCCTGCCAAGAGAAAGAGAAGTATACGAGGACCCATCCCACACGTGACTGCAGTATTCAAGTTTGTATAGCAGATGAGCTGGTGCAAAATTAAAAACCAACTTTTGGCGCAGCACAAGAAGCGAGCTGATATTGAAGCGGACCAGCACAGAAAAGGTGCCGATAAACCAAGAGGAAAGAAAAACTGTAGAATGCAGCACAGTTGAATTAAAGGACAAATATGGGGAGAATGAACGATGTTGGGAAGAAACGGAAAGAGGTTTTGGAAACGTTAAATTTAACATGACTGCGAGAGCCCCAAGAGATGTGTTCGAGATCGTAGTCTGAAGATATACTAATTACAGTACGATCCCGATCGATGCTGGTGTTGAGATGGCGGGGAGTGCGGTAAGAAAGTGAAGAATGAAGGGTGGCATCATGGGCAAAGGAATGGATTGGGTTTGGAGCAGTGGACAGAAGATCACTAATAAATAAAGGAGTGGGCGCAAGTACTGAACCTTACAAGAGGCCAGCATTCACAGAAAATGGCTGGGACAGGAACTTATCAACTCGGACGGAGGTAGTTCACATACTGCGAAAAATGACAGGTAGAACCCGAACGTGGGCAGTTTCGCCAGAAGACCCCCGTGCTAAAATCGGTCAAGGGATTTAAAGATTTCGAGCGAGACCATATGTTTCTCTGTGGTCGTCGACTGCAGCCGACCAGGAATGTGAGACGAGAATCAGAAGATCACCAGTGAAAAGGCTAGGTCGGAATGCGCATTGACGATTTCTCAGTAGTTTTAGGCATCCAAGAAACGTACGCCTTTGGTCGGAGACGACAGTTTCCAAAAAAATAGACGTGAGGTAAAATAGACAATATTTATTCAGGTCAGAAAGATTACCGAGTTCGGGAACAAGAAAAATCACCCCGTCCGGACGGTAAATGATCCACTGTTCGCAAAATGTGTGCCCCTGAGTCGGGCCCTCTCTTCGTTTTCATCCCTCTCTCTGTCATCAACCCTCTACTCCCACGATCTCTTGGAAGCGCCGTGATTTTTTCTATTCCCGAACGCGATGGTCTTTCTGACCCGAATAAATACTGTTCAATTTTCCTCACGTCTTTTTTTGAAACTGTCATCTCCGACTAAAGGCGTACTTTTCTTGGATGCGAAAGACTACTGAGCGATCGTCAATGTGCATTTCGACCAGGCCTCATCACCGGTGTTCAATTGATTCTCGTCTCATATTCCTGGTCGGCTGCACTCAACGACCACGGTACAGGCGGGTGATGTGGGGGTTCTTGGCTGCTTGTTGGCACCCTGAACACTGTCCTACGGCATTTTTGATGCCCTCATTCATGCCGGGCCAATGAGTACTATTTTGAGCGGTGGCCTTTAGTCTGCTGATACCCGGATAACCGGTGCGGAATTGTCGCAGTATGCCTCGTTGAAGTAATACCCTAATAGCGACTTTCTGTGAGAGATGAGGCAGCAGTCGACAACCGAGACGGGTTCGCGTTAACTACTATACAGCTGAAGCGAAAAACCGCAATAAACCAGTGTATGGTCTTACTCTACGTACGTGGACCAGTATGATCTACAGTTCTGAACAGAACTGCAACACCGGTAGCTTACTGTGGTATTATCAATCTGGCTTAGGGTACCTGTAGAATTAGAGCTCCATGTTGCTGTGCGACGCAAGTGTATGTCGGAAATTTGTACTAGAGAGGAATAACCGACCGTCTCCACAAAACTAGAGAAGCCTATCCCCGTTATCTGTGCTCTGAGCGGATAAGGCACAATGCCCACCTAAAAAAACTTCTGACGCACTAAGTTTGCCAACTGATGCATTAAAATCACCAGCTAGCACAACCATGTCAGACTCTTTGCTCCTGCGAACGAGAATGATGAGTTTACCATAGAACTCATCCTTCTGCATTTCAGAGCTGCAGTCTCTTGGGGTGCATGCCGAGATCACAAACAATTTGCGTTTATCACAGCTATCCTTTCGAACACCAACTGACCCCTGGAGTCCCACAGCGCATAAACGACTGTTAACTGGGATCCAGTCTAAAAGGACAGCCTCAGCCTTCTCAGTCAAGACTATTCCTACACCACGTTGATCCGCAGCTCGACCTGCTTCGTCTCCTGAGGTGCGCAGGAAATACCTCGATGAGATAACCGGAGCAGTTAGTTGAATCACACTGCTCGAATCCTGGATACGCGTTTCACTTAAGCAGCAGACATCAATCTTCAGAGGATCTATTGTGAGCGCTAGGTACGCCTGTTGACCGGCCTGCCTGAGTTTACGCACGTTGAAGGAGCCGAGATTCAGAGGCTGACGAGGCTTGAGGAAATGTGAATTACGGGACAGAGGATTATTACCGACACTATTTGACAGTGAATCGTTGTGAGTATCGACCGTGTTATCAGTGGGATCATTATGGATGGATATATGGGGCAAAGAGAGGTGGTTGGTGACAGAAGAAAAGGGTTGAATAAAAGAGAGGGAACTCTGAGCAGTAGCCCACTTATCACTACCCCACCCCACTCGATGCAATGGGCAACGCGGCCCTGATTATCCTGCACGACGACCGATGCAGTGTTGGATTCTAGGTATTCGTGTAGTTTATGGGAGATGTTAGACGGGTACTGATAGAGTGTCCAGCCACAAAGCAGGAGAACGATTGGGGTTCTCATCCAAAGCCTTTAGTTCCAACAAGAACTGGTCCGCAAAGCACCGGGTGACTGAGTAGGAGCACATTTGCTTGGATCAATTATTCTTCCACTGATTTTAGCGACTGAGTTGCCATCTTCAATCAGCTGCTAACCTGAAAAACCAGATTACTGAATTTTGTCTAGCCTCTACCCATTCACTTGTCAGTGGTGATTGCATCTCTGACTAGAGGTGAGCCATTCTGTATAGGTTGTTGGGTCGCTAAGGTGCGCAAGCCACCACACCGCGTCAAGATGCGGTCTCGTCGTGAACGCAGCGATTGGACGATCTGCCTAGTTAGAAAACGAGGTAGGAAATGGGGCACAGAAGAAAGAGGAACCAGAGGAGTAGGATAAGAGGACAAAGTGGAGTTGGAGGCAAACCGGAAGCCGAAAACCTTAGTTTTTTCCTGTGTTTCACAAACAGGAGCATCAGAGGAATTTCAGATGAGAGGGAAACTGGGAGGGAAAAAGTTGCAGGAGACTGCTTTGACAGCAACCAAAATGCTAGGCTACCGGGGGTAGATGAGAGTAAGCGTTCGGCTTTGCAGCAAACGAAACGTTCTTTCGCTTGGTTGACGAGCATCTGTTCCCACTTTGCACGAAACGGTGGTGGGAGTCGAGAGTTGGCGAGCGTCGAAAAGTTGAACGCTTCAGGCGTACGCTTCGATCACATGAGCGACAGAACCACTCGGGGGGTTCGGATTTGCCGTGTTTGAAAGTACCGAATAAACGGATTTATATCTTAGAGAACAATGTCCGTGACGCTGGAAGTGTAAGCGGAAACGTCTAAAGTAAAGCAACAATCGTTCCAATGATATGAAGCTAGGAAATCGCGCAAGCCACCGCAGTTGACCGAACTGTAGCACAAAAATGTGTCTCGAGGTGGGTGGAAGATCGGGGGCGAGCTAAACTGATGGAGCAGAAAAAACACTGACACGATAAACCAAGTGGAAGAAGAGCGGAAATGATCACGAAGAAACAAAAGGGAGAATAAGATCAAGGGTGTGGGCACGATCTCCAGCTCGATCGGGAATACATGTTGGGTCAACAAGTTGGCACAGGTTGTTGACCATGACGAAATGTTCGGCTTCGCACTCCGGGGCCGAAATATCAGATTATTGAATCAACCAATCTCGATTGTGAACATTAAAATCTCCTAAGATGGTGATATGGCAGTTGGGATTCGTATTAAACAAGTGCTCAATGTTCGAAGATAGGAAATCGAAGGTGGATGAGTCGCCATTGTTGTGTGAACGCCAAACAGCACAAAAGTGGTGACTAAAAGAAGAAAGTCGGAGCTTCAGCTACATCAGCTGAGATTTACGATTGAAAGGTCCAAATTTTGTAGCCTGCACGTGATGACCGATTGGTGGACAAAGTCACAGACACCAGCTTTGGGTGAAAAAGAGTGAAAGGTTTAGTTGGGGAACTGAAGGTGGATGGTGTCTGATGAAGGGAAGATTCGGGTTTCATTTAAAAACAGAGCAAGAGAAGACTGGAGGAACTGGTGTACTGAATCAATGTTATTGTTCGATTTGTGAATATCAGTGAGAATGATGAGTTTGTACTTATTTTCCGAGTGCACAGAGCGAGAAAGGACTTGTGTGATTGTGTACTTTTATGATTCATATTGTGAGTAGGAAACCGGAAAACATTAACCTAAAACATAAAGTGGCGAACCACACAAGGCCTAAATAGATCAGGTGTGGTAGTAAGCCGAGCGACAGAAGGGCCGTCAGTCACCTGGTTTTCCACCCCATTTCTCAGGGTCAGGTTACCGGTGATCCCTAATGATGCAGTGGGGCCGCAGTGTTCAGTTACAACCATTTCGCTGCATACATACGTAAACATATGATAAAAAATAATTGGTCAACTCGTCACGGTATCAAAGCGATTGGATATTTTACTGTCACTGAACTAAGTGGACAGCCTAGAGTCCAAAGGATGTACCGACGGATTAGGCCAACAGTGACAAATCAAGAATATTTTTTTATACTAAGCTCACATGTACATCGAAGTGGATATCACTAAAAAAAGACAAGGAAAGCTAAAAGTACAGTACTTTCATGGGTTTTCTCTGATGATCTGAGTGTGAATACGACATACTGAATCCTACCAAAGACCGAAGAAATTCAATCAAAGGTCTGTCTTGAATAAGAAAAATTTACCACAAAGCCAAAACGAAAATCGTCAATCGTCTTACTAAACATATCAATCTGCAAATAAGGAAAGCAAATCAAAATAATGAAAATACTCAGAACTGAAAGTTGTGGACACAGATGTAACTGCTTTTCTATTATTGTACATTCGAATTAGAAACCTTTTCGTATGTGACGTATTTTTGAATAAAACTTTCCAACTTCAATAAGATTTATCATATATGCAGAGACGCATTTATATCTTTATATGTGCATGTGTATTGGCGTATAGTACAGATCGGCCTCATCCCACAATCAACGTACAATTCGGCGCCGCCTGCAAACCTTTGTGATGAGATTATTACTAAACTGACTTGAGCAAGTTTTTGTTGCGCATAGAGAAAAAAAGAAAAATTCCTACACGCCAAGACCGGTAGACATTTCAGACAAAACTTCTACCTTGTTTAAAAATGGAATACGGAACGGAACTACGGCGATAACCATGACGGAAGTAATCATGACTTTAAACAGGTGAGTGGGTGGGGTGGTTAGGAGAGGGGTCGCCGTGTAGTGGGTGTGAGCAGTCAGATATGATCTTTTCCACAAACACAATGGATGCTGCTTCATGCTTATCCCGTAGGTCTGATGAGGTCTCTCAAGGCTACACTAGAAACAAGACTGATAATGGGCACACCTCTACGAAGAGTGATGTAGTCTTTCTTGATCAAACGAGAGAAACGGGCAAATAATATAGAATTATGGGAAGTATACATTGGTGCATGAATGTGAAAATAACAGACTACGAACACTAAATTTTCGTAGTTTACGGATCTACAGAAATAATCCACGCAGTTTCCAAACGGTAATTTCAACATGCAAAGACTAGTGCAGGTTCTCTTACAAAGTTACGCCGAGATATTTCATATGGTTTGCACGTGCAACAGGATTAGAGTGAATGGTGACAGTCGTCCACAAAATGCAACTGTAAGTGGAAAAACGCACGGTTGACATTTTGTGCTACTTCGCAGATCAGACTACTCAGAAAAGTTTTGGATGTGTGAAAGAATATCAGTAAACTCAGACACAGACTAAGCCAAAACAACGTGGCATACTTGAGTAGGCGAGCTGAGTTAATTACGGCTAAGTCACTCATGTAAGTGAAGAATAAATAAGATGTTTAAAGAGCACCAGCACCAATTAAAAGATGCTTCGGAACTTGACTTATAATTTTGATGCATTGTTGTCTCGCCGAAAATTAGTCGTTCAACCAATTAGGCAAGTGGAGCAACTAAAATATTCTAGTGGCATATTATCAAACATTGATGTGTAATCGAGAAAGGCACACCAGCAAAGCTCGGTTAAAACTTAGTATGCTGTTTCTTATTGCACGCGTTCGCTAGACCTTTGTACTTTGCGTGGACCACCTGCCTGTCACCGTGATGTTTCGCACTACGCCAACATGATAACCAGAGTAAACGCTCCCCATGATTCACGAGATGGAGTACACGGTCAACAGAGGGTGACTGGCGTATAGTGCGAGAGCGGGTGTGTCGCACGCACGTGCAACGTTATTATCCATCACGAGGAGACTGCACCTTGACGTGGTGTGATGGCTTGCGTGTCCCCATGACCCAAACAGCTATGCAGGATGGCTTCTGTGGTGATTCTGCCCTATTTATATGCAGTTCGACAAAACCCACTTGGAACAATCAGTGTTCATTTGTTCAATGTACACTCCAGTCAGCATTCACGCATTTCCGCACACAAACAAATGCATCACGCGCGTATGACTCATCTCAGTCCAATCATGGATAACGATTATCGCAATACGCGTGTCTCGCGCGTATGATCTACTCCCACATCACGTGATAATGTTTGGCAAGTTTATGCCCACCAACCATATGCATATGTGGTCCGTTTCGTATTTTCATGCTTATATAAACACCGCATTTCATGTTAAAAACTAATACATTTCGGTGCCAGTTGGTGTGCCCTCTGATTTCACTCCGGGCAATTCAGTCATTACAGCTTCCTAAGCCGGAAATGCCATCACGCTTGACAGGTCAATGGATCGAGGCCAGACGAAGTCCAGTCCCTGAACCAGCTACTGGGCAACATCAGGTTCTAATCACTTGCCCCTGGAGAGGACACTCCAGTGAACAAACACGGAGATAAACAGCTTACTGGTCTCAAAACCCCCACGGGATCAACGCAGGAATGGAGTGCCCGGAGTTTTGCTCGACAATGAGAGGTCACCGCACTTCATTGGGCAGCTATCGCCCGCCTAAGCTGGGCAGCCCCCAGCCCAAAGGATGCTGCTCCGTCCACATTTCGCTTTCCCTATTGGATGCATGGGGCTAAGGACTGAATCCGAAAGGCGGATCAATACCAAAGCACCAGCGAAGGCAAAACAGAATGCCTGTAACAATCAGATCATACGTGACAGACCAGAAGTTCCTTCACGGGTTCTTTGATGACGTTCCCGTGCTGGGTTAACTCCCACAGCCTTGTGAGTCAGACTTTTGAGTCAAAGGCTCCGCCTAGTGTTCTCAAAGAAAAACCCCTTCTGCGGTGTGGGCAGCCGCGAAGTATAGTCTAGCTAGAAGTATTCAGCAGCCCCTCTGCGAACACTTCTCATTTCTCTATTCTTCATGCCTCACATACCAGTTCTGAATGGATACGAAAGGCCATAATAAGTCATGACCGTGAACTTCTGAACCTCCGTAAGTGTAGCAACTCGGAGACAAAGAAAAAATAATCAGTTATTCGATCTAAGCATTCTCTTCACTTTGCTACTTTAAACGTCCGCACATCTTGCCAAACAGGGCAACAGACTGCATTAGTCAGAGCTCTTGAAACCTTTAAAACAGATGTGTGTTGTGTCACGGAACACGCATACAGGACCCAACTTCAGTGTTGACACTTCGGTCCCCAAAACACAAGCTCGGCTTCTCGTTTCACCCCTCGCACGTCGATGATCCTGAGCCTAATGCTCGTGGTCAGGCTGGCGTTGGCATCGCTGAGCATGGAAGCTAAGCGTGCACTGCTCGACCGGATCCCAGTCAACACTCGTCTGTGCGCGTATCCAGGATTCGAGCAGTGTTATTCAACTAACTGCTCCGGTTATCTCATCGAGGTATTTCCTGCGCACCTCAGGAGACGAAGCAGGTCGAGCTGCGGATCAACGTGGTGTAGGAATAGTCTTGACTGAGAAGGCTGAGGCTGTCCTTTTAGACTGGATCCCAGTTAACAGTCGTTTATGCGCTGTGGGACTCCAGGGGTCAGTTGGTGTTCGAAAGGATAGCTGTGATAAATGCAAATTGTTTGTGATCTCGGCATGCACCCCAAGAGACTGCAGCTCTGAAATGCAGAAGGATGAGTTCTATGGTAAACTCATCATTCTCGTTCGCAGGAGCAAAGAGTCTGACATGGTTGTGCTAGCTGGTGATTTTAATGCGCCAGTTGGCAAACTTAGTGCGTCAGAAGTTTGTTTAGGTGGGCATTGTGCCTTATCCGCTCAGAGCACAGATAACGGGGATAGGCTTCTCTAGTTTTGTGGAGACGGTCGGTTATTCCTCTCTAGTACAAATTTCCGACATACACTTGCGTCGCACAGCAACATGGAGCTCTAATTCTACAGGTACCCTAAGCCAGATTGATAATACCACAGTAAGCTACCGGTGTTGCAGTTCTGTTCCGAACTGAAGATCATACTGGTCCACGTACGTAGAGTCAGACCATACACTAGTTTATTGCGATTATCTCCCCATAGTCATCCACGCAAACCGCAAGCCCAGCTGGCCGTGAAACGTTTGTTTGATCCATAAGTTCGCACCAGTTATGAACAAAAATTAGCACAAACAGTAATGTAGATAAGTATTAGACCCATATCCAGCAGGCGATGCATGTGGCAGCAGGTTCCGCCAGTGGTCCTGGATCCGATGTCCATCAAAGACAATGAGTTTCTCAGAAGTCGGTTAGCTTAATGGAGCAAAAACGTCAGCTGAATAAGATACGCAGACTTCTACAGAAGCCAGTTACAAAAAGCTTCAAGAAAGACCGCGAAAATTGATGGGTCATTGTAGCCGAAAAATCGAGATGGCGGCTGCTTCAGGTGACAGTTATTGTTCAAACTTATTCGCAACACCGGTGGACGGCAAATCCCAGTCAGTGAAACGATATGCGACAGAAATGGAGACCACTCATGGCAGAGTAAAGATTCAAACGTTGGGCCGAATACTTCAACCAGCAGCTCAACTGGCTGAGCGCTAATGTAGTTACACCTACGTCAACAACTGAGAATCCTTGGAGAGTATCTTTTGAGTGCCCATCAGAAGTGGAAATGGAGTCATGTATGTTATGTGCGTAATCTGCAGACAGATTCGAGAGTAGACGGAGAAGGAAAGAGAGACCCACAGTTCGAGCTTTATTCAACATACAATACATGTATGAGAGCTGAGAAAGGGAAATCAAGAGGTTGTATAACAGGAACGATAAATAATATGTCATTCTCCTCGCTGCCATTTTGAGCTTATGTTGGGGTGTACGATATGTAACAAAACAATAACAAATGTAACATTTCGTTAAGCTTCTCCGTTTCTTAGGCACTAAGGGTGAACATGGTTCTGCTGTCGAATGAGTGGGTCAAGATTGTGTTCTTCGTCGCCTGTGTCAGGACGGTGGTTGGCGGTAGGCTGAATGTCAGGTGTTTCAAAATTGTTTGTGTTTGATCCGATCGTTGGTGGTAACTCAGTCTGTGTCATTTCACATTCGATTGTCATATTTCATTATGATTGTCAGTTGTCTTAGGAGCCAGTTGGCGAACTGAAACGGTGTCCTCTTTACCATCATGAAATCAAACATGGGCGTAGTGCGAATTACAATGTAACAGTTCTAGCTTCTATACAGGAGAGTCGTACTTTGTCATTCTGTGGTTATTTCTGAGGAAAACTGTCATAGGGTCTACAGCCAGGTAGGAAGTATAGTGCCTGTAGTGGACCTCCGTTCATAGCAGAACAGTCGTTCATGGGGTGTGACGTTGGTCGCAGTGCATAATAACTAACGAACCGAGTGCAAGGCGTCAAGCAAAACAAGTTTCCAGTTCTCGATGGGGAGCTTCTTCGATTTCAGGCCAGGCAGAATAGTTTTCCAGAGTTTCATTCAGACGCTCTACTTGACCGTTTCCTTTTGGGTTATACGGTGTAGTACGACTCGTGGCGACTCTTCTTTCAGAAAGATAACGTCTAACTACGATCGACATAAAGGACGAGCCTCGGCCCCAATGAATGTACCCCTAGGTTCCAAAAATAGATAGCAGCTGGCAAAGGCATTTACTTATGCTTTGGCTGCCCCAGTCTGAGCACCCAAAAGCAAATGGAAACCTAGAGTATTCGTCAATAACCGTCAGTAACTATCGGTTGCGGGTCGACGATAGGAGTGGACCTTTGAAGTCAATGGATAGCCTTTCGAACGGCTGTGTCGCTTTGATCAATTGACCGGTGATGATACGCTGGAACTTCGGCTTTATTTCTGAGCAGGTCTCACAATAGGCAGTTATTTTTCGTATATCCTCAGAGGAAAAAGGGAAATTTCGAGGTCGGACAAAATGAGCCATATGCGTGACTCCCGGGTGATATTAGGTATTGTGCAGTTGCCTTAAGTCGACTCCAGAGAGAACAGCTCCAAGGCAAGATCTGCTAAGGGCATTTTCGGCTGTATTTTGTTTCCCTGGTCTGTAGACAACATAAAAGCTGTATAGCGACAATTCCATTTTCCAACGTAGTATTCTGTCATTCCTAACCTTGCTGCGTTGTTGATTTCCAAATATGAAGGAGACAGATCGTTGGTCGGTGATGAGTTCAAAGTGGTCACCCAGTAGCAGATGTCTTCACTTTCGGATCGCTTCTACAACGGCATAAGTCCCTTTTTCAACCGCCGAACGACTTCATTCACTTGGATTCAGCGATGTGGAGAAGAAACAAACCGGGCGGCCATCTTGGTTGAGCGTCGCAGCAATAGCGATATCAGAGGCATCAGTCTTTACAACGAATGGGATGTCTGAACGGACTGGAGCCAAACTAGCATCCGCTAGTTCCTTTTTGAGGTTGGCAAAACATTTTTTCACTGACTCCTGTAACGGGAATGTTTGATTGTGCACCAAGGAATAAACTTTATCTAAAAAGTTAGAAATCTAAGGCGAATAGTAAGCAAAGAGACCCACAACTCGTCGCTGGGATTAGGGATCTTTTGATGGGTTTTAAGCGGCCAGGATCCGATTTAATGTTGTCCCTAGAAACCTGGAACCCAAGAAGTCTGATTTTTTTTTTGGCTCCAAATATGCTTTTGGCTCCGTTAGAAGTCAAACCGTATTTCTTGGCTACATCCAAAAACCGTCAAAGATTCGAATCATGATCACCAGTAGATTTGCCGCAAACAGTGATGTTATCGACGTAGGCGAATGTGTCTGTTAGTTTCTCCGTAGAAATTATTTGATCTATTGCCCTCTGGAAACAAGATACTCTATTGGTAACACCAAAGGGATACGACAGAACTGATATAACCGTCCACATACCTCGAAAGCAGTGAATGGTTTTTCTCTGTCCAGAATCAGTATCTATTGGTAAGCACTTTAGAAGTCTAGTGTAGTAATTGTGTCGTATTCAGCTATTTTTCAATCATCTCGTCTATTTTTGGCAATGGAGAAGCATCCAAGTTCGTGAATTTATTGATGGTTTGACTATAGTCTACCACCATCCTCCGTTTTTGATTATCGCTGGTGACTACGAGCACTTGAGCACCCTAGGGGAAGTTAGACGGCTCGATTGATCCCATTGGAAATAAGTCGTTTTATTTCCTTGAGTATAAATGTCATCTTCTCGGCAATGTCATCAGCATTTAGTAGTTATAGATTTGCATTTGGCAGATAAGTTCTGGGATTGTGGCGAAGCTGTAACAGAAGCCGGTTTCAACAGGCAAACAGTGAGCGGGTGTTCCTGTCCACGAAATGAGATGTTGACACTCTCATGGAGTCCAAGGAAATCGTGTCCCAGTAATACATCTTTGCACAGATTACTCAAAATGGCTAGTCTGAATTGGTCATAGGTGCGATCTCTGAACTTTATTGAGACAAGGAAATGAGCTCTCGTGTTACTAGATACAGCGGTAGCGGCCATCGTTATGATTTCTCAAGAAGGATATATTCTCCATTTATGAGCATAAACAAGGCTCTCTAAGACATAGTTAGCCGGACTGTCAGTATCTATAAGGGCAATGCACGAGATACTATTGCCTTCAAGGTCCACGATGGACATAGAAAGACATTTCGGCGCGACACCAGTACAGACAGAGGGTACGGAGGGACAGACAGCACACGACACCTTGCGCTAAGTTTTGGAAAGACGGACCTTTTGAAAAAGACCTATTTTCCACGTGCCTTACACCTAGCCGGGTAATCTTCATCATCGCACAGCGTTAAACAACAGGGAAAACCTGCCTTTCGCACCATGTTGCACGCTGAATTAGAAAGTATGAATATACAAGATGGACAGGGACTGGATCCACACGGGTGGGAAAAGGAAAGAATGCCCTAGTAGTCAACACACGGAATATAGTCTAACTGTACAAACGCACATCGATCGGTCATTCTGATTCGATAGAAAGTGACAACACGATCGCCACTGTTCGCGGTTCACAGCCATATCCTTCAGTGTCTCCAACCAACTGGTAGATGGATCTTTTGGACCCCAACCACGAACACGTGAAGCACCTACTTTTCCTAAGTCTGCTGTACATTTCCTCATTCCTCGTTGCCACGTCATCTGTTGACTTCCACGTGGTCTCTTCCACTCCCTAGGAGGAACGGAGAATAGGACGCGATACGGTAGACGTGTGTTTGCCATACGTAACACGTGCCCCAACTAACGAAGTCTACTAGGCTGGATAAGCTCTGACAAAACGTTCTCCGAATTAGTACCCAATACTCGATTTCTGACCTCATCGTTGCTTACTCGGCTATTCCACCCAATCCTAGCGATACTACGTAAACATCGATGGTCGAAAACCTCAAGACGACGAATATATTCAGCACGCAGACTCCAAGTTTCGCAACCATACAACAAAACTGAACGCACTGCGGCACAGCATACATGACCTTTCAACTTCAGTGAAATGTCAGCTCTACGCCACAAGTGCTTCAGTCCAGCGTACGTCGCTCGAGCCTTGGATGTCCGTGTACTCACCTCCACTACTGTGTTCCCATCCGTCGTCACGGTGCTGACGAGGTAGGTGAAGTGGTCGACAACTGACAGCACTTTCCCATAGAGCATCATGCTCGGAAACGTTGACGTCCAGTCAGGTAACATCACTTTACACTTTGAAGGTGCAAAGCACATGCCGAATGGAGCTACATCATCATCATCATCATCGTACAGCGTTAAACAGTAGGGCAAGCCCCACTGACCACTGCCTTTCTCACCATGTTGCACGTTGAATTAAAAAGAATGAATATACAAGATGGACAGGAAGTGGACCTACATGGGTGGGAAAAGAAAAGAATGCCCTAGTAGCCAACACACGGAATACACTGTCTAACTGTACAAACGTACACCGATCAAACATTCTGATTCGATAGAAAGTGACAACACGATCGCCACTGTTCGCGGTTCGCAGCCATATCCTTCAGTGTCTCCAGCCAACTGGTAGACGGATCTTTTGGACCCCAACCACGAAGACGTGAAGCACCTACTTTTCCTAAGTCTGCTGTACATTTTCTCATTCCTCGTTGCCACGTCATCTGTTGACCTCCACGTGGTCTCTTCCACTCCCTGGGAGGGGCGGAGAATAGGACACGGTACGGTAGACGTGTGTTTGCCATACGTAACACGTGTCCCAACCAACGAAGTCTACTAAGTTGGATACGCTGTGACAAAACGTTCTCTGAATTAGTACCCAATACTCGCTTTCTGGCCTCATCGTTGCTTACTCGGCTATTCCACCCAATCCTAGCGATACTACGTAAACATCGATGGTCGAAAACCTCAAGACGACGAATATATTCAGCACGCAGACTCCAAGTTTCGCAACCATACAACAAAACTGAACGCACTGCGGCACAGCATACATGACCTTTCAACTTCAGTGAAATGTCAGCTCTACGCCACAAGTGCTTCAGTCCAGCGTACGTCGCTCGAGCCTTGGATGTCCGTGTACTCACCTCCACTACTGTGTTCCCATCCGTCGTCACGGTGCTGACGAGGTAGGTGAAGTGGTCGACAACTGACAGCACTTTCCCATAGAGCATCATGCTCGGAAACGTTGACGTCCAGTCAGGTAACATCACTTTACACTTTGAAGGTGCAAAGCACATGCCGAATGGAGCTACATCATCATCATCATCATCGTACAGCGTTAAACAGTAGGGCAAGCCCCACTGACCACTGCCTTTCTCACCATGTTGCACGTTGAATTAAAAAGAATGAATATACAAGATGGACAGGAAGTGGACCTACATGGGTGGGAAAAGAAAAGAATGCCCTAGTAGCCAACACACGGAATACACTGTCTAACTGTACAAACGTACACCGATCAAACATTCTGATTCGATAGAAAGTGACAACACGATCGCCACTGTTCGCGGTTCGCAGCCATATCCTTCAGTGTCTCCAGCCAACTGGTAGACGGATCTTTTGGACCCCAACCACGAAGACGTGAAGCACCTACTTTTCCTAAGTCTGCTGTACATTTTCTCATTCCTCGTTGCCACGTCATCTGTTGACCTCCACGTGGTCTCTTCCACTCCCTGGGAGGGGCGGAGAATAGGACACGGTACGGTAGACGTGTGTTTGCCATACGTAACACGTGTCCCAACCAACGAAGTCTACTAAGTTGGATACGCTGTGACAAAACGTTCTCTGAATTAGTACCCAATACTCGATTTCTGACCTCATCGTTGCTTACTCGGCTATTCCACCCAATCCTAGCGATACTACGTAAACATCGATGGTCGAAAACCTCAAGACGACGAATATATTCAGCACGCAGACTCCAAGTTTCGCAACCATACAACAAAACTGAACGCACAGTGGCACAGTATACACGACCTTTCAACTTCAGTGAAATATCGGATCGGCGCCACAAGTGCTTCAGTCCAGCGTACGTCGCTCGAACCTTGGATGTCCGTGTACTCACCTCCACTACCGTTCTCCCATCCGTCGGTACGCAGCTACCGAGGTAGGTGAAGTGATCGACAACTGCCAGCAGCTTCCCATCGAGCATCAGGCTCGGAATCGTTGACGTCCAGTCTTGTAACATCACCTTGCACTTTGAAGGTGCAAAGCACATGCCGAATGGAGCTACAGCTCTTGCGAGATTATCTAGTGCACGCTGAGCATGTTCCGTGGATTCGATCAAGCAGACAACGTCGTCTGCGTAATCTAGGTCACATAGCTTTTCACTATCTCCCAGTTCGACGCCTATATCCTGAAGATTTTGCAAAGCACTCTCCATTATTTCGTCCATGACGAAGTTGAACAGGAATGGAGACAAAGGGCATCCCTGCCGAACACCACTGGTCGTTTCGAACCGACCGGATAGTTCACCGTAAACCCTTACGCGGCCAGAAGTATGAGAATACAATGATCTCATTAGGTTCACGAACTTCTGGGGCATACTTTTTCGATGAAGAGTACTGAAAAGCGATGTTCGATCAACTGAATCGAAGGCGCCTTTCAAGTCTAAGGAAATCATTATTGTTGGTCGGCGGTGCGTGTGACGCGTTTCAAGTAGTCGGCGAAGAGTAAAAATCTGATCGATGCATCCTCGACCTGGGCGGAATCCAGCCTGCTGTTCGCGGACATTCCTCTCGCGAGCCGGTGTAAGACGGTGCAGCAAAATCGAAGCCAATACTTTGGTGACTATCGGGATTAAGCTAATCCCACGATGATTACTGCAGTCATTACGCATTCCCTTCTTGAAGATGGGAACAATCAATGACTCGCTCCATATCAACGGAATACGCTCCTCGTTCCAAATGTCACAGAGCAAGATAGTAAGTGACTTTATCAAAGCATCTCCACCCGGTTTGAAAAGAATTGGGGGAAGTTATTAGGGACCCGTCGCTTCCCCCCGCCTTAGTAATCGAATACATGACTCTACTTCTATTTCCGATAGGGGCTCAAGTGATACCACTCAGGGAGTCGCGGTTGCTCACTCACGAGTAGCTACACTAACGTGCGGCCAGCTCAACTGTTCCTTGAAGTATTCGGCCCAACGGTTGAGCCTTTGCTGTTTGTTATGGATGGGTTCTCCATTCCCATCGCAAATCGTTCCACTGACCAGTGTCACGAATAAGTTTGAACAGTCTTTGATTGTTACCTGAAGCATCCGCTATTACCATTCCTTCGGCTACCTTGACCCACCAATTTTCGCTATCATTCTTAAGGCTTTTCGTAACTTGCCTTTGAAGCTTTCTCCGCATCTTATTCATCTCCTTACAGTTCGAGAGCTGACGCTTTTGCTCCATTATACTCAGCGACTCTTGCGAGATCCAGTGTCTTTGATGGACATCGGATCTAGGACCACAGGCAAAACCTGCTGCAAAGTGCATCGCCTGTTTGATATGAGCCCAGTGCCCATCTACATTACTGTTCGTCATAGATCCTAGCTCATGTGTTAACTTCTGTTCACAACGGGTGCAAACTTCTGGAGCACACAAACGTTGCACGGCTAATCCGGTTTGCGGTTTGCGACGATAACCATGGACCTGGAGAGATAATCGCATCAAAACTAATGCATGGTCAGACTCTACATACGTGGACCAGTAATATCTGCAGTTCTGAACAGAACTGCGCAACCGGTAGCTTACGACGATATGATCAATCTGGTTTAGAGCACCTGCAGAGTTAGAGCTCCATGTTGCTGTGCGACATGAGCTGTGTCGGAAATTGGTGCTAGACAAGAACAATCGATTGTCAGCACAAAACTGGAGAAGTCTATCCCCGCTATCTGTACGCTCAGCACGTAAAGCACAACGCCCATCCAAAACAGGCTTCTGACACATTAAGTTTGCCAACTGGTGCATTAAAATCACCAGCTAGCACAACAATGTCAGACTCTTTGCTCCTGCGAACGAGAATGATGAGTTTACCATAGAACTCATCCTTCTGCATTTCAGAGCTGCAGTCTCTTGGGGCGTATGCCGAGATCACAAACAATTTGCGTTTATCACAGCTATCCTTTCGAACACCAACTGACCCCTGGAGTCCCACAGCGCATAAACGACTGTTAACTGGGATCCAGTCTAAAAGGACAGCCTCAGCCTTCTCAGTCAAGACTATTCCTACACCACGTTGATCCGCAGCTCGACCTGCTTCGTCTCCTGAGGTGCGCAGGAAATACCTCGATGAGATAACCGGAGCAGTTAGTTGAATCACACTGCTCGAATCCTGGATACGCGTTTCACTTAAGCAGCAGACATCAATCTTCAGAGGATCTATTGTGAGCGCTAGGCACGCCTGTTGACCGGCCTGTCTGGGTGTACGCACGTTTAAGGAGCCGAGATTCAGAGGCTGACGAGGCTTGAGGAAATGTGAGTCACCGGACCGGGGATTAATCCCGACACTATTTGACAGTGAATCTTTGCGAGTATCGACCGTGTTATCAGTGGGAGTATCATGGGTGGATATATGGGGCAAAGAGAGGTGGTTGAGGACAGAAGACAAAGGTTGAATAAAAGAGAGGGAACTCTGAGAAGTAGCCCACTTATCACTATCTACCCCACTCGATGCAAAGGGCAGCGCGGCCCTGATTATCCTGCACGACGACCGATGCAGTGTTGGATTCTTGGTATTCGTGCAGTTCATGGGAGATGTTGGACGAGTACTGATAGGGTGTCCAGCCACAAAGCAGGAGAACGATTAGAGTCCTCATCCAAAGCCCTCAGTTCCAACGAGAACCTGTCCGCAAGGCAGTGGAATGGCTTAGTGGAAGCCCATTTGCTTGGATCAATTATTCTTCCACTGATTTTGCCGACTGAGTTGCCAGCACAAATCAACTCCCAACCTGGAGGACAAAGAGACTGGACTTCATCTGACCTCTTACCATTGACCTGTCAGGTATGACTGCATCTCCGGCTTAAAGAAGCCATCCTGTATAGCTCTTTGGGTCATAGAGGCGCGCAAGCCATCATACCACATCAAGGTGCAGTTCACCAGTTCACCAACTGGCTCCTAAGACAACTGACAATCATAATGAAATATGACAATCGAATGTGAAATGACACAGACTGAGTTACCACCAACGATCGGATCAAACACAAACAATTTTGAAACACCTGACATTCAGCCTACCGCCAACCACCGTCCTGACACAGGCGACGAAGAACACAATCTTGACCCACTCATTCGACAGCAGAACCATGTTCACCCTTAGTGCCTAAGAAACGGAGAAGCTTAACGAAATGTTACATTTGTTATTGTTTTGTTACATATCGTACACCCCAACATAAGCTCAAAATGGCAGCGAGGAGAATGGCATATTGTTTATCGTTCCTGTTATACAACCTCTTGATTTCCCTTTCTCAGCTCTCATACATGTATTGTATGTTGAATAAATTGTTGTGTGTAGACTACAGGCACACCCGAGAGTAGACGGAGAAAGAAAGAGGTTCACATTTCGGGCTTCATCCAACACACAATACAAGCATGAGAGCTGAGAAAGGGAAAACAAGAAGTTGTTTAACAGAAACAATAAACAATCTGTCAACGTATTCGATAAACAAAGCGTGGGGAAGCGACCGATCCCGACGAACTTCCTCCATTCCTTTCCAAAGTGGATGGTGATGCGTTGATTAAATCACTTACCAGCTTGTTCTGTGACATCTGGAAAGAGCAGAGTATTCCGTTATTGTGGGATGAGTCATTGCTTATACTCATCTTCAACAAAGGAATACGCAGTGACTGTTGTAACCACCGAAAGATCAGCTTAATTCCGATAGTCACCAAAGTATCAGCCTCGATCTTGCTGCGTCGTCTGACACCGGCTCGCGAGAGGAACGCCTGTGAACAGCAGGCCGGATTCCACCCAAGGTCGACGATGCATCGACCAGATTTTCACTCTCCGTCAACTACTTGAGGCGCGTCACGCACACTGTCGACCGACAATAATGGCTTTCCTCGAACTGAAAGGCGCTTTCGATTCAGCTGACCGAACAGCACTATTCAGCACTCTACACCAAAAGGGTATGCTACAGAAGTTCGTGAATCTACTGAAATCATTGTACACCCATACTTCTGGCCGCGTAAGCATGAACTATTCAGTCCGCTCAAAACTACCAGCGGTGTCCCACAACGATATCCTATTTTGCCATTCCTGTTCAACTTCGTCATGGACGAGATAATGGAGAATGCCTTACGAAGTCTCCAAGATGTGGGCGTGAAACTGAGAAATAGTGATAGGCCGTGTGACCTAGATCATGCCAACGACCTTGTCTGATTGTTCGAATGCACGAAACACGCGCAAAGTGCACTAGATAGATTCAAGAGAGCTGTAGCTCCATTCAGCATGCACTTTGCACCTTCAAAGTGTAGTGATGTTACAAGACTGGACGTCAACGATTCCGAGCATGATGCTCGATGGGGAGGTGTTGGCAATTTTCGACCGCTTCACCTACCTCGGCGGCAGCGTGACGACGGATGGGAGAACGGTAGTAGAGGTGAGCACGTATATATCCAAGGTCCAAGCGACGTACGCTGAACTGGAGCACTTGAGGCGCCGACCTGATACTTCGCTGAAGTTGAAAGGTCGTGTGTACTGTTCCGCGGTGCGTTCACTTTTGTTGTATGGTTGCGAGACTTGGGGTCTGCATGCGGACGACATTCGTCGTCTTGAGGTTTTCAACCACCGATGCTCGCGAAGTATCGCTAAGATTGGGTGGATTGGCCGAGTGAACAATGCTGAGGTCAGAAATCGAGTATTGGGTACTAATTCAGAGGATGTTCTATCACAGCGTGTACAGCTTTGTAGACTTCGTTGGTTAGGACACGTGTAATGTATGGCGAACACACGTCTACCATACCGTGCCCTGTTTTCCGTTCATCCTAAGGAGTGGAAGAGACCACGTGGAGGTCAACAGATGACGTGGCAACGAGGAATGAGAAAATGTATAGCGAACTTAGGCAATGTAGGCAGTACACGTCTTTGTGGTTGCGGTCCGAAAGATCCCTCAACCAGTTGGCTGGAGACACTGAAGGATATGGTAGCGAACCGTGAAGAGTGGCGATCGTGTTGTCACTTTCTGTCTAATCACAGTGATTGATCAATGTGTTCGTACATGTAGACTGTATTGTGTGTTGGCTATTAAGGCGTTATTTCCTTTTCCTTCCCGTATAGGTCCACTCCCTGTACATCTTGTATATCCACACTTTCTAATTCGACATGCAATATGGTGAGAAAGGCAGTGGTTAGTGGAGCTTGCCCTGTTGTTTAACGCTGTACGTTGACGATGCAATGATAATATTGATTTCTCCTGGGAACTTGTTCCAAGTGGTATTCGTTTATTTGTGAAATTAGCCCTAAGCCTGTGCTTTCAGTGATCATTTATCAGTCGAAGTTTTTTGCCGTTCTTGTCTTCCTCTAAGATGAGAGAAAGAAAAGCGACAAAAAATCATCACAAAATTGCCACTCGTCGATACAAAAAAAATTATATAAGTATGAATTTATAGGTTATATATGTTTGATTTGCAAATTTAAGTCGTCGATCTATTTTGTTTATATCAAAACTAGGCCGATGGCCGAATTTAATTTGGCTTGCAACTACGGTAAAAATTAATCCGGTAAAATGAGCGTACGACCAAAATCCGTTCTTACTGGTTGTACCATACTTACAATATTTTCAGCTCGTTCAGTTAGGACTTAGATCATTAAATTCAATTATAATAAATCGCAGCATGGGAGAAACTAGGTAGTGGCTGCCGCACGCTGGATGCCGACGGGGTTGCACGTGCAAGATCTGCAACGCATAAAGAAATCTCGGTGAGCCGGAGTTCAGTAGGCGTCAACGCTAACACCGACACAGATGGGCGTGGCGACCTGTCTTAAGGTGCTAAATGGCATGACGAAAAGGACGGGAACAAAGACTGGTCCCATCAATAATGATGAAGTTAGCAAGGCCCATAACACATGCCCACATGTGAGGATTCCACTTTCACAGTTTTCTATACTTCTACTACCCCCCAAGACATGTGGAATTATCAGACAAGTTTGAAAAGAACATGAACCTCACTTTAACGTGTATAAAAATTAAACGTAACTTGGCAAAGGTGCCGGACTGGGACCGCAGCATGGTTTTGCTGAGTCGATTACGTGATGGAATAAACGAATTGGTCTTATTGAAGAAGTTAGTGACCCTACAGTCCCGGAGGTGATCTGGTTTGTACTGGAGGATCTGTTCCCCAGTGAATTGCATATTCCCGCTCTCACGGAAGCGTACTGGCGTTATGTCCAGAAGGAAGATGGATCACCCCTGAAACTCCGAATTTTGGTCAATCAAGCATTTGCAAATAAATCGCAAGTGCGGACTTAATTTGCCCTGGAACGATTTATCTGGGGACTGAGACGTGCGGATGCCCGTCGAGTAGTGTGATGAAAAAGGCCGTCAACCCTGGCAGAGACGGTACGACCCGTCAGAGAATTCAACAGCCAAGATGAACCTAGAGGTGTCACACGGAATCGAGAGAATGGTGTCCGTCACTTCTTCAGCGTCTACCACCAAGGCCGCCGGCAACGGGCTCAATCAGAACGCTGGTGCAACGGAAGTAACGGAGAAATATGAATGAAGGTCTGATGATCCATTCCCTTGCGTATCAGTTGTTTCGTTGTCTAAGAGATCATGTTTGTTGCCTCTGGTAGTCAATATAGAAGTAAATGGATGTCTGGCTCGAGCTTTGGTGGACGCAGGGGCGAAATGTAGTTTAGTTCACCTAAGGATATGTAGTCAGGCTAAATCATCAACCCTCTCCCGAAGATAGCTGCCGCTGACGGCGTCCCTCTCCGGACCGTGAGCCTAGTAACTGCTAATATATGGCTTGCCGAAAGCGTCTACACACCAAACGGCAGTGTTACCAAATATATCGTGGGATGCTACTTTTGAGCTCGATTTTCTGTGCGCAAACGACTTTCGCCGATTACAGTCTTGAGGCCTCTGTCTTTTCTTTGCGTGCGATTAGTTGGTGAGCCGAGAGCCAGAGGTATTAAATTGGTATATCAAATACTAACAAAGATTTTTTCCGGCTTCCATTTTAGACCGACTGTCACTCTGTATATCCGACCAGATCCACCTAGCCCATTACACTACCCATGAAAATGTGACCTGTATTCGATAACATCACGACTGAATTCATTTGGTGCCCCGGTTACACATAAAGCAATGCAGATTCCCTCAGCCTGGCGAAAAATCTACCTCATTTGCGCTTAAACGCTCGCCGCTACTAAAAATAGTAGCAGCGTAATGAACTGTTGACACTTTGTAAACCATTCTCTCTTCTTTACTTTACTTTCAAATGCCATTTCGGTCACATCCGCGAGAGAAAAAAAGGCAGAAGAAGCAACTACGAGCCAGTCCCCAAGACCTTCGAGAATTTGCCTTGCTTTATGTGTAACCGGGACACCAAATGAATTCAGTCGTGATGTTATCGAATACAGGTCACATTTTCATGGGTAGTGTAATGGGCTAGGTGGATCTGGTCGGATATACAGAGTGACAGTCGGTCTAAAACGGAAGCCAGAAAAATCTTTGTTAGTATTTGATATACTAATTTATATTAAATAAAAGAAATAGGGTGGGCGCAAGTAGTAAACCTTGGGGAACACCAGCATTCACGGGAAATGACTGGGACAGAGCCTTGTCAACACGGACGGAGATGGTTCGCTTATTGAGAAAACTTGATGTCCACGATACGAATGCGGAGGAGAACCCGGACGCGGGCAGTTTCACCAGAAGACCTTCGTGCCAAAATCGGTCAAAGGCCTCAGAGATGTCGGGCGACACCATGTGTGTTTCTCCGTGATTGTTGAATGCAGCCGACCAAGAGTGTGAGACGAGAGCCAGGATTTCACCGGTGGAACGGCGAGGTCGGAATCCATATTGGCGATCGCTCAGTAGTCCTGCGCGTTCGCGAAACGTACGTAGTTGATCGGAGATGAAAGTTTCAAATACTTTCGAAAACACAAGTGTGATGGAAATAGGAAGATAGTTATTCGGGTCAGAAAGATCACCGCGTTTGGGAATAGGGAAAACCATGGCGTGTTTCCAGTGGATCGGAAAAGTAGAAAGTTGCCGAGAGAGACAGCAAAGACGACGTGAGGGAGGGGCTAATTCAGGGGCACACATTTTAAGGACGATAGGTAGCATACCGTCCGGACCGGGTGGTTTGCATACGCCCAGAGAACGCAGCACTTGGCGGATCTTCCTAGTGCTAAAATGAGGTTGAAATGGGAGAAAGAGAAAAGAGAAGGAACTGGAGTAGTAGGATGAGTGGGTAAGATGGAGTTGGAGGCAACCCGGGGCTTTCTCGTGTGGTTTACAAACAAGATCACCAGATTAATTACAGATGGGAGGAAAATTGGAAGAGCAAAAGATGCGGGAGACTGCTTTGGCAAGGGACCAAAATGTTCGGCTACCGGTGGCAGATAAGAGTAAGCGTTCGGCTTCCCAGAAAACGAAGCATTCTTTGGCTCTTTGTGTGGCTGACGAACATCTGTTCCTGGCTTCCACGAAGCGGCGGTGGGAGTGAGCGAGCGTACAGCACGATCACATGCGTGGTTGAACCACTCGGGGGATTCGGGTTTGGAAAAGCGAGGAGTAAAAAGTCGCATACCTTGAAAAATAATATCAGTGAAGTTAGAAACGGAAACGGAAACGTCCGAAGTAAAGTAGCAATCATTCCAAGGATAGGAGGCTAGGAAATCGCGAAAACCCTCCCAGTTAGCTGAACCGTAACGCCAAAATGTGTGTCTCGAGGTAGGCGGAAGATCGGGGCGAGTAAAATTGGTAGGACAGGAAATAATACAGTGGTGAGATGAGCCAAGTGGAGGGAGAGCAGAAATGCCTAAGAAGGGAGAAGCAACAGAAGTGAGAATGAGATCAAGGGTATGGACACGATCGCCAGCTCGATCGGGAATACATGTTGGGTCAACAAGTTGGCACAGGTTGTTGA
Organism: Fasciola hepatica; assembly: GCA_948099385.1. Lineage (NCBI taxonomy): Eukaryota > Metazoa > Platyhelminthes > Trematoda > Plagiorchiida > Fasciolidae > Fasciola > Fasciola hepatica. The sequence goes on from CANUEZ040000016.1 coordinate 4,968,443, forward strand.
CCATGGCGAAATATTCGGCTTCGCGCCACGAGCCGAAGTGTCCGATGCGTGAATTAGCCAATCTCGATTGTGAACATTAAAATCTCCTAAGATGGTTATATGGCAGTTGGGATCCGTAACAAACAAGTGCTCAATGTTCGAAGATAAGAAATCACAGATCGATCGGTCGCCACTGTTGGGTGAACGGTAAACAACACAAAAGTAGTGATTAAATGAGGAATTCGGAGTTTCAGCCACATCAACTGAAATTCACGATTGGAAAAGTCAAAATTCCGGATTCTGGATGTGGCGATTGAATGATGGACAGAGGCGCAGACACCAGCTTTGGGTGAAAAAGAATGGAAGGTATAGTTGGGAGACTGGAGGAGGGTGGTGTCTGATGAGGGGGAGATTTGAGTTTCGGTCAAAAATAGGGCAAGAGGAAAGGAAAACTGGGAAAATTGGTGCACAGAATCGATATTACGGTTCATTCCGAGAATTTTAGTGACGGTGATGAGTTCGTGCTTGTGCAGAGCGAACAAAAGAGCGAGCGCGTGTCATTGTGTATTTTCATGATTTGTAGTGTGAAGGAAACCGGCAACCATGGTCCTGAGACTTAAAGTGGTAACCACATAAGGCCCCAATAGACCAGGTGTGGTAGTGAGCCGGGCGACAGCAGAGCCGTCTACCACCTTAAAGATACTAGGGATACTAGTTAGATTCACCGGCCTGTAGCTAGATAAGTGTCGGTCACTCTTTTTGAAAATGGGCGTGATTATGGCTTTGTTCCATGAGCTTGGGAATGTGCCGCAGTACAGACGTTAGAATATGATGAAGCATGCGGGAGCTAGATTATTTGCACATTATTTTAGTATCCTGGGGTGTATGTCGTCCGGGCCCGTTGGGCTATACGGATTGATATGCTTGAGCTGTAGTTCAACGTCTCGGACAGAGAAGTGGATGCTGTCCAGGTTTTGTTCGACAGCTTTTGGAGGAAAAGTATGATAGATTACCGTTGGCGAGTAGTCAAAAATAGAGCGAAAGTGAACCCCAAAGATCTCGATTACTTGCTCTGATTAAGTAGCTGGAGTGCTATCTGGAAGGCGAAGGATTAGCACAGAGGATTTGGTCCTTCGCATGAGGCAAATATGCTTAAAAAGAATGGATTTGTTGGAGTGAGCCCGCGCAAGGAAACCCTTCTGCGCGTGTACACGGATTTCTGACTTGCATTCGTTTCGAATCCGTCTGAATTTGCCTGCACCTGCTGACAGCTGGGTGCACTTCATTATGGAAAACAGGCGTGCACGCTCCTCTTACAGGCGAAGGATAGAACGCAATACAATCCTAGTGTTGTTTCTCACGTCTACCCTCGGCACGAAACGAGGATCTGTGTTGGAAGTGCTCTGTTTAATAAGTTGGTTGGGTGAATTCACGTTGGCATCCCAAAAATGGGTTCTAGTTTGGATGTAGGATATTCCCTAAGCTGTAAGAAGTGGATCTTTTTCAAAAAATCTTACTGTCCTAAGTGACGAACTGCGAGATGACCATTGGGTGACAAATTAAAAGCTGAGGACTTCGAGATCCCTCTTTTATACTGGGCAGGAGTGACAGATTGCGTCCACCTGGTGCGGCTCGTTTGTGATTAAAGATCAAGAAGTGAGACTATTTTCCCGTGGCGAAACCTAGTTGGACTCGAGACGTTAAATCCAGGACGTCTGACAGAGTGTATCTAGCAGCCGGGTATCAAACATCGGGTCTAAGTGATAGGTGAACCAGTCCACTAAGGGAGCGTCGAAGTCCCCATCATCAATAGGTGGATATTCTTTAGCTCCTTTATCTGCTCAATGAGCGCTGCCAACTCTTCGTGTTGGCACTGTGGCGGTCGGTATATTACACCCACCACTAGCGTTTCTTTACTACCCAGCGGCATTTTCCCCCAAAGTTAGTCAATGGGAGAGATCGGCGTTAAAGAGAATGATGAGTGTTGGGGGCAACACTTTGTTTAGGTAGAGTAAAACGCCGCCAGCTCAACCTCGGTCGGAGTCCTTGCGGATCACTGAGTATCCATTAATGTCTATTTCTCCACCTGATATACCGTGGATGAGCCAGGTTTCCATAATACCCATTATGTGGGAGTTCCCGTCTGCCACTTGTTGTCTAAGCTTTAGCATCTTGTTGAAGGCACTCAGGTAGTCGATGGCTAAACATCTTAGAGCCCACTCACGGGAAAATTTAGTAGAGGAAGAAGGGACCGTTGGACAGGAATCTTCTATGATCGTATCAGTGCGTGATATGTCTTGTGTCAGTTCCGGCCCCTGTGACGGCTGCTTTATTGTTTTTCTTGGTTTTTGTCTCTGGGGGACGGGTCATATTCCACACACTCCGAACATGTGCAGAATACTTCTGGAACGTTAGTGGGGCTGCCAGAATGGGCGATAGTGGTGGGGAAAGGATTATGGGGAATCAATGTGGTATCAGATGGTGGGGTGTAGATGGGGTAGTGTCCTAGCAAGCCTACATTGTGCATCTAAAGGTGCAGTCTCAAAGAAGCTTTCTTACATTTCTGAGGGCGAAATGGCTTGCTCTTATCAAGATATACATACTCTTCATGCTCAGCTACTTTAGAGCTGTTGAGAACTACGTGTAGACGGTTGGCAACTCCAGGTGACTTGAAATTACGAAGCATTTGGCTCCTACAAGGACTGACTGTGCGCTTCGCCTTTGCCGTTTGTAGATTAGCCAGGTGAACGTCAGGAAATCCGAAGAACTTTCGGTTCATTTTTATAGCTGAGTTCTCAAGATTTACTTATCGGTCCGAGATTCTGTCTCACGTGGAGATGGCTGTCTTTGTAGATTCTTTTAACTAATTGCCAGTGACTTCTCATATTTACTGATTGCGCGAGGACGCTTCTGATCGGATCTTCGATGTTAAACTCTATCAGGAGGCCCAATGTCCTTTGCTTGGTTTAGCAGAACAGCCAGGAGCTTTTAGCGGGGTTTGGGACCTCGGGGGTACACGGGGCTCTAAGAAGCTAGTTGGCGGTCTCGCTTGGGTTCGAACCATGTGGGGAAGAGCCACAGATTATCATTCGTTTGGCGACAATTGCCTCTGCTGCGGTTTCCTAATCGCATCCAGCACCAGATGGTCTGTGACTCTCGCTGCAGTTCCTCTCGCGGCTACACTAGGCGGCGACCTTACTATCAGGGCTTTGAGATGGGCCCCATCAAATTCTAGCACTGCCATTCTTTCTTGGAGTGGTTCTGAGCAGATTTGGTTCTCACAAGCAACTAGGATGGTGTCTTTTGTGGACTCGACATCTAGTAGTCTCTTCGAATGACGCATAGTATCATCATTTGACTGCGTGGTGAAGTTGGCCAGAACTGGGTCCTGTACACCAGCTTGAATCACTGCGGTTTCACAGCAGGTAGGTGGTTACCTTCCTGCTGGACTCCACAGAGCACTAAATTACATACTTTTACGTAGCTTATGCAGACCCACTCTAAAGTAGGATGCTCTACGTACAGCTTTAGGTCAGCAAGAGCCATTTGCATTTCCGATAGTACTGTAGTGCTACCAATAAAGCACTCGATGACGAAGACTATCAAATTTGTTTATTTGAACAATGACCGTTTTTGGTGGCGCCACTTGCTCCGCCTGTGTACGTCGTCTGCACGCCGTTGCGCTCCTCCAATACACACGTTGTCCCGCTCCAGCGTTTGGAGTTCTGCTTTGCGCGCTGCCGAGTATATTCACTATCGTGTCACATACCGAGGACCACGGGCTATAGACTCTATACGGGAGCAGGTCCTGACTTAACTGACATAAATCCTAAACTGGTGAGCCCGAAAAACAAATTAATTCTCGAAGTACATTCGTAAGTCCCTCAATCACATTTATTCGTTTACATATACACTTTTCCGATATATAAACGGTAAATTCCGGATATCAGTTACCATATCCCTTATATATATTTTCTCATATCCATATTATAAGTGTTTCACTTTTGCTGCACTGACCTCTTTATATCATTTTACATTTGATATACCATTGCAACTATGGCTAGCAACGACCGTAAACCTGACCCGGAACCGTCCGTTTCGACAGTCTCCCTAGCCGTCCCTCAGTTTTTTATTGATGACCCTCAGCTCTGGTTTCATATGTTGGAGGCAGAGTTCGAATCACATGCTAGAACTAGGCATAATACGCCCGTCCAGTAGCCCTTGGGCCTCGCCCCTTCACATGGTTCCTAAACCTAATGGCGATTGGCGCCCCTGCGGTGACTACAGGGCCCTCAACCAGGCTACTGTCCCGGACAGATACCCCATTCCACATATTCAAGATCTTACTTCTACCCTGTCTGGTTGTTCTGTTTTCAGCAGAATCGACCTCGTCAGAGCATACCACCAAATCCCAGTAGCAGAGGCTGACATCCCTAAAACCGCTGTCACAACTCCATTCGGACTATTCGAGTTTTTGCGCATGCCTTTTGGGCTCAGCAATGCAGCCCAAACCTTTCAAAGGTTTATGCATGAGGCAACACGCGGTTTGAAGAATGTCTACGTGTACTTAGACGATATTTTGGTGGCAAGTTCTTCAAAAGAAGAGCATATGACACACCTGCGTGCTCTTTTTGAGCGCCTTAGCCAACACGGTGTAACCATTAACTCTGCTAAGTGCGAATTAGGTAAGACGACCATCACGTTCCTAGGTCACGAAATCTCAGCCTCAGGCATACAGCCCCTGCCTGACAAGGTGGCGGCAATTCGCGACTATCCTGAGCCTCACTCTTACCGACAGTTGCGCCAATTTTCTGGCCTGGTTAACTTTTATCGCCGCTTTATCCCACACTGCGCCGAAATAATGCAGCCTCTAACAGACCTTTTACGTGGAGGTAAGCGGAAATTCATTTTTCCCGACACGGCGCAAGCAGCGTTTACTTTGATCAAGGATGCTATCGCCAACATAGCACTCCTTGCACATCCCGATCCTTCTGCTCCCCTGGCATTAGGAACAGATGCTTCGGACACGGCTGTTGGCGCAGTGTTGCAGCAATTCGTCAACAATTCATGGCAACCAATAGCTTTCTTCTCCAAGAGTCTCCAGCCTGCGGAATCTCGATATAGTACGTTCAGCAGAGAACTTCTGGCAATCTATTTGGGTATCCGACACTTCCGCCACACACTCGAGGGCCAATTGTTCACAGTGTTTACAGATCATAAACCACTAGTGTACGCCCTCCAGTCAGCTTCTGACCGATATTCGCCACGCGAGATTCGCCACTTAGACTATGTTTCGCAGTTTACTACGGACATTCGACACGTCTCTGGGGCACACAATCCCGTGGCAGACGCACTCTCACGCGTCCACAATATCGACTACCCACTACCCATGGGCATAGACCTAGAAGCGATCGCCGCAGCCCAAACGACAGATCCTGAGGTAGAGCAACTCAGACACAACAGCTCCCTGCACCTAGTGACAGTGGCCCTTCCAACTTCGGACGTAACTATCATTTGCGATGTGTCACAAGGTCGACCCCGACCACTGGTTCCTGCCAGTTTTCGCCGACGAGTTTTTACCAGCCTCCACAACTTATCGCACCCTGGGGTAACCGCCTCAGTGAAACTAGTCACCGAGCGATTCGTCTGGCCTTGCGTCAAACGTGACGTACGTCTTTGGGCTCGTGCTTGTCTCCAGTGCCAACGAGTTAAGATACATCGTCACACCAAATCTACTTTAGGCACATTCTGCGAACCGAACGCACGCTTTCATCATGTGCATGTGGATCTCGTGGGGCCACTTCCGCCATCCAATGGCTGCGTCTACATCCTCACTTGCGTAGATCGTTTCACTCGCTGGCCACAGGCCATACCTATTCCTCGCCCAACCTCAGAGGAAGCTGCAAAAGCATTCCTAACCGGTTGGGTGAGTCAGTTCGGTTGCCCTGCTATCGTGACCACTGATCGCGGTTCTCATTTCGACGGCGCCTTCCACGAGCTACTAAACGCATTCGGTTGTCGACACAACAAGACGACAGCCTATCATCCTCAGGCCAATGGCATGGTGGAGCGATTCCATCGCCAGCTGAAAGCTGCCCTTCGTGCTCGTGATAATCCATTATGGAGTGAAGTTTTGCCGATCGTTCTCTTAGGACTGCGTAACACCGTTAAAGCCGATATGGGTGTTACGGCGGCTGAACTGGTTTATGGTTGCACACTACGACTTCCAGGTGAGTTGGTTTCTCCATTACCACCTATGAGTTTTAATTACGGGGATTACGCAAAACGGCTGTCGCACCAAATGCGGGTGATAAAGCCCACCCCACCACGAGAACAAACCCTGAGCAACTACATACCTACCGCTCTAGCTACCACCAGCCATGTTTTTATTCGAGTAGATGCAGTGCGATCACCACTGCAGGCGGCTTACTCTGGCCCGTTCCGCGTCGTCCAGCGAAAGGAAAAGAAATACGTGGTGGACGTCGAGGGCAGGAAGGAGACTATCAGCATAGACCGCCTCAAACCAGCCTTCATCGAGGCAGAACCCACCTCGAACAACCCTCTCAGTGTCCCTACCTGCTCACAACCTTCGGTTAGTCGTCACGAGTCGGCCCCTGTTACTCCCACTAACGACCCCTCGTTACCTGTTGCAACACCAAACTCCACGAAAGACACAGCTGCACCGATCAACAGGAGAAATCGACGCGGCCGCGAGCTGCGACAGCCAACGAGGTTTTCTGAATATGTAACAGTTGTATATATTTAAGTTTACTCTTCATATTCAACTTGTACATAGTCCTATTATACATGAATGCACGACCACGTGGTGATCACGACAAGAGTGGCGGCAGCCTGTATTGCGCCGGTATGTCCCCCTCAGTCGAATATCCGATCGCGCCTCGAGGCGCAGCTTCCTTGTGTTTCTTTCCTTCCAGCTCGTCCCGTCAGACAGAACCAGATGGAATTCCAGGATCTCGCATGGCTCCAACACAAGGCTCACTGGATCGCGACTGGACCCATTTGACGCCGGACGCTGGCTCGCTTACGAAGGCAATGACAACCACAGGGACACGGAACTTTGGGATATGCCGACAACGACAAACCCTACAACACAACCACCACTGCCAGGTCACGAACAGGATCTACCCCGGTCGGAACATTTTGAGGAGGACGCAATTTTGCGATCGACGCACAGCGACCAGTGTGAGTCATGGAGAACGGCTTGTGCTGGCTTCGCTGTTGTGTTTGACCGCGGCGGGAGGCATGGAAAACGTCTCTCGCCACCGAATCCGACGTACCCATCACGGGTCGAAGCCCAACTGCGTCGGCCTTCTAGGGGGAGACCCCTGTAGTGCTACCAATAAAGCACTCGATGACGAAGACTATCAAATTTGTTTATTTGAACAATGACCGTTTTTGGTGGCGCCACTTGCTCCGCCTGTGTACGTCGTCTGCACGCCGTTGCGCTCCTCCAATACACACGTTGTCCCGCTCCAGCGTTTGGAGTTCTGCTTTGCGCGCTGCCGAGTATATTCACTATCGTGTCACATACCGAGGACCACGGGCTATAGACTCTATACGGGAGCAGGTCCTGACTTAACTGACATAAATCCTAAAGTACCACTTGTTGCGGACAATAAAGCGAATCCCCTTACTCACGACCTTGTAGCACCCAGTAATCCCACAAAGGGATACGAGAAGTCCTACTGGATTCTGACTCGTCACTTCTAGATAATGTTTCGGTAGTCAACTGGAGAATTACAACAACATAACTACAAGTTGTAAAATTCCCAGCTGCAATAAACTGGATGATACAAACTTTACAACCCAAAATACAGACAGGGGGAAAGCACAGGAAACGATGCAACTTGAGTACTACATCAGAGTGGGATAAAATCACGGGCCATAAAACTCCAAAAGCAAAAAGCATTCAGAATTTCGAATCTACCGTCGCCGTGTAGCGCACAATAATTGTAAACTGCTTAACTCATTTATTCTCCATATGGACCAGTGCACCGCCCTGCGGTCCAGGTAGATTTGTCGCCATATCGGACTCTCTCGCCACCACGACTATGGCTCAGCGAGCCGCCGTACGTTACGTTGTTCTCACCTCGACCTTGAGGATTCAGTTCAGTTCAGCTCAGTTCAGTTCAGTTCAGTTCAGTTCAGTTCAGTTCAGTTCAGTTTGCACAGGACTTGGTGTGGCTAGAGCCAATCGTGTGTCCAGATAGTTGTGTTGTCGGCGCGTTTCCGTAGCTCCCAACACTGCGTGATTTTCTTTTTCTGAAAGGCAGAAATTTTGTGCAGTATCAGCCCTGGCAGAGTAGGGTGGAAACAATAAGTAAATTGCATCTGACCCTAAAAGCTGCTTAACATAACTCGGGGTATACTGCCACCCAACATAGGTCTACTGCTTTCTTAAAAGCCTTCACTGTTGTGGTATTTATGACCTCTTCCGGGAGCTTATTCCAATAGGGTACCACTCTATTTGAGAAGTACTTCGCCCTAATTTGGAGCCTCGAATGTTTCCTTTGTAATCTAAGGCTATGCCCCCTTGTGCCTCTCTCGGGGATCAGAGAAAAAAGGTCTTCTCGACTTATTCCTGACAGTCCTTTCATTACCTTAAAGGTTTCTATCAAATCCCCGCGAATGCGCCGTCTTTCCATCGAGAATAGGTCTAGGGCACGGAGACGCTCTGTGTAGTTAAACCCCCTTTGCCCAGCCACCATTCTAGTGGCTAGCCCTTGCACTTTCTCCAGACAGTCGATATCTTTTTGGTAGTACGGTGCCCAGGCCTGCACGCAGTACTCCATATGCGGCCTAACTATGGCCTGATATATCGGAACGAATATCTCCGGATCTCTACACGACATAATGGATCTAACTCGAAAGAGTTCTCTCCTGGCCGTATTGGCTGCTGAGGTGCACTGCTTTGACGGCTTAAAGCTGTTGTCCATTATAACGCCCAAGTCTTTGACCTGCGAGACCACTTGCAACGAACCCGCACTATTCTCACTAGCCCCTGTATTTGTAGTCAAGCATTGACACTTGGTGAGGTTTAGTGGAAGGTCCCATTTGCGTGCCCAGTTTTGTACTGCTAACACGTCAAGTTCTATATCTACTCCAGCTATCTTGACGTCATCGGCAAACATAAAGGTGGGGTTTGTAAGCCCACGTGCTAGGTCGTTGATGAAGATGAGGAAGAGCAGAGGGCCGAGCACCGAGCCCTGTGGCACCCCACTTGTTACACCTTCCGGTTTTGAAACATGGCTCCCCACCTTAACACTAAAGGTTCGCCCTGCTAAGAAACTACTTATCCATTGTCTTGCCTTTCCAACAATTCCCATGGACTGCAGTTTGACGTCCAGAAATCTGTGGTTCACGGAATCAAATGCCTTGCTGAAGTCCAAGTAACAGACCGCAATCGATTGCCCTTCGTCCAGACGCTTGGTTACCTCATCGAGGAACAGCAGGAGATTCGTCAGACGGGATCGCCCTGCCACAAACCCATGCTGAGCATTTGATATGAGGTTGTGTTGAACCAAATGCCTAGAGATCTGCTTCCTGACTATTCGCTCCAGGCACTTACACAGTACTGAAGTTAAGCTAACCGGCCGGTAATTTTCCGCCTTTTGCCGGGGCCCGCTCTTGTAAATGCCTACCACTGTTGCTCTCCTCCAGTCTCCCGGCACAATTCCCTCTCTAAGTGACGATTCATACAGCTTCGTCACCGGAGCCTTCAGGACCTCGGCCAGAGGCTGAACGATTGCTGGATGAATCTCGTCTGGACCTGCTGCTTTGTTTCTATTCAAAGTTTGCAACTCCGCGTACACTTCTTCTTCTCCTACAGTAAGTTCGGGTATTGGAGGCCCCTGTGGGCCCTCCATTCTTTCCTCCAAACTATTTTCTGGTCGATATATGCTCTTGAAGAATTCCAAGAGCGTGTCAGCCTTGTCTTCGTCGTTTAGAGCTAGTCGTCCTTGTGCTCCTTCCAAAGTTTCTACGCTCTCTCTCATACGTTTGTGAGATTGCACGTAGGCGTAGAATCGCTTTGGGTTTGTGCGGACCGACGCAGCTAACCGACGCTCGAAAGCATATTTCTCCACTCTTTGGATCTCTTGAGCCCTGTTCCTAGCCATCTTATAGCTATTCCATGCCCCCTGAGTTCTGTACAGCTTGTACGCCGCCCATCGTTGCCTACGAATAACTATGGCCTTGCGGACCTTTGACTTCCACCATGGGGGTAGACTTCTACTGCTTGCCACCATCAGGGGTGCGAACTCATCTGTAAGTTCGAGTAGCCCCATCTTGATGGTCTCCCAACGTTCCTCTACGGAGGCATTTGTGTGTCTCGGTGTCCACTGAATTTCCTCCGCCGCCTTCTTCAGTTCACCTATGTTGATTCTCCCATAGCGCCGACGTAACACGATTTCCTTCGGCGCCTTGCTTAGTCTTAGTGTGACCCTTAGGACTACATGATCACTTTTTCCAAGTGGCTCTTCCCACTTAATTTCCTTAACGTCCTGATGGTGCCGCGTTATGATTAAGTCAAGGAGAGACGGGTGCTGTCCACCTCTGTGTCTAGTGGCCTGTGTCACATGCTGCGTAAGTGCATGTAACTGGACCCACTGCAGAAATTTATCGCCCGTTGATCCCCTTGGTGCGATTCCGCTTTCCCAGTTAATTTCAGGTAGATTGAGATCCCCTAATAAGATGAACTCCTTTGTCTGTGCCAGCACCGCATCCAGCATTTGGAAGAGCTCAACATCTTCCTCATCTGTGGCTAGCGGTGCCCTGTAGATACAGATAATGCATACTGTACGCCCCTCGATCTTAATAAAGCAGGATCTGACCTGTACATTACCGGAGACTAAGTTGAACGGAGCCTCCCATTGGCCTATATCGGTCCGTATTAGAAGTGCCACTCCGCCCCCCTGCCTTCCATCTGTTCTATCCTGTCTGTAGGCAGCGTATCCCTGGAAGCGCATGTCAGTATATGGCTTTATCCAAGTTTCCGTCAACGCAACGACCTCAGACTCTGCGATCCTAGCCGCCAACTCCCCTCTTTTTCCCGGGAGACTGCAGGTGTTGGTGTACCATATTGACGGTTCCCTGGTCCTCGTTACTGACTTCATTGCTAATTCTAGGGCTAGGGTACCCTCGGGCGCAATCTCCGAGGTGATGCCCCGTTTTTTGCCTCTAAAGGTGTCGGCGGTGCAGCATCTTGCATATCGAGTGAGACTCTGAGTGTCGTGGCTTTTTCTTTTCCACCCGTCGCCCCAGTGTCAGGCTCGACATGCCCAAAGGACGTTACCCCCTTTTGAGTCGCCGTACCGATGGGCCGGGATGGTCTTGCGACCACCTTAGCCTAACTGGTTTCCTCGGCTTTTCCCTCTGATACCTTCAACTTCGCTGGGTGCACTAGAGAGGACTTCTTGGGGGTATCCTTTAGAATCGGGCTAGCTGGCTGCACGTTCTCAACACCAACCGGACTAAATGCCCTGTGAGTCCCCTTCTTTTTGGTCTTTCGAACTTTCTGATCTTTGGCTTTTTGTATACCGGAGCCTGAAGCCACCTTTGGTACCTGGATTACTCCTTGGGCCTTAGGTGTTGACTTCCCAAGAGGAGTCATCTCCAGTTTCGCTATATGTAGCTTCGGCCTCTTAAGATCAGGTGTGCCCGTTCTCAGCGAGACTATGGCATTAGCCGGTTTCACAAATGCTGGGCTGTCAGGTGTAACCCTAACCATTCCCTGCGTGTTGCCCTCAACTGCTCCCGCCCTGGACAGCAGCATATCCCTCCAGTAAACACTGTGGAATGCAACTACCAGGGGTCGTGGCGGCGCTGGTTGTGCTCCACGCCATAGTCCTATTCGATGGCACTTGACTATTGGTGTCGTGGGAGGTAGGCCAGCCATCCTAAGAACCTCAGTCACATGCCGGCGGTTTTCCTCCTTCCTGATTCTACCGTCTTTTACAATGTTCTCCCTAAGGTTATGAAGTAGCAGTCTTCTACTTCTGTCTGCCATGACCTCAGTGTCACGCTTCATGCGCTGCACCTCAGCATCTAGGCGTTTGACCTGCTCCTTGAGGGCTTCCACTTCCGTCAGGAGGCTTTTCCCCACGTTGGTGAATCCTGCTACCTTTTTTCCTTCTTTGCCCTTTGGCTTGGGTTGCCTTTTTTATTTTTGTGCTCTGGCACCCGGTTTTCCTTTCCCTCTAGGCTATGGATCGAAACGGCTCTCTCTAGTCTTGGTTCCAGCTCCACGTTCGTGTCCCCTTTCCCTAGTTCGCCTCGAATTATACGCGAGCACTCACTTGCGAACGCGAAGCAATGGGCGCATATCCACTTGAGCGATGGGTACTTGATGTGCAGCTCGAAGTCTTTCTCTTCCAGCTTGGGGCACTTTTGATGAAACCAAATGCAACACTGGTCGCATTGAATTCCCTCATCTTGCACCAGGTCCGTGCATTCCTTGTTCCCACAGCTTACTGCCTGACCAATGGGATCAACCTTTGTCCCATTCATTTCGTCTCGAACACCCGTGGGACAATAACACAACTTTTGAACAGACAAAAACGGTTCAGTTCAGTTCAGTTCAGTTCAGTTGAAGTCTTGAAGTCTTGAAGTACTACACGGGTTCGAGGCTTTGAGCCCAATTGTCCCGGTTCTTTAGGAAATCTTTGATCTTCTGACGGATTCACCGAGCTGAAACGAGAATAAAAAGAAGCGGGGGGGGGGCGGGGGTGGCAGCGAAAACAAGATACGTATAACCTCATTCAGTGTCACACTGTGGACAGTGCCTTAAGCGGAGTGGGGGTGCGACATTCATGAACATATATGCGATAAAAGACAACTATTTTGTTTGTCTTTTTTTGACAAAGGGAATTATTGGGAGAGACCCAGGTAGAGGTCTACCTTTTTCTTGAAGATAGTTTTGTTCTGCGAGAGAACAATATCTTCCGGAAGTGCATTCCACATGGTAATAACCCTATAGCTAAAAACGTTAATCCTTAGTGAAGTGCGTGTCCTCGGTTTGAAAACTTTTCTGCTGTGATCACGGACAGAGGAGGCTGGACAGACGGAGAAGAAGCAATCGCTTTGACCTGTTTCAAAAGGGTGAAACATCAAAAACAGATCACCTCTTACGCGTCTTACGTCAGGGGGATAGAGGTTGAGGAGTGAGAGGCGGACGGGATAAGGTAGATGGGATAGACCACTTACTGCCTTGGTGGAGGCCCGCTGAACCCTTTCTAGGATCTCACAGTCTCGGACAAGACCAGAGTGCACTATCTGACTACCGTACTCCAGCAGGGGTCGGATATAAGTGCCAAAAATTATGGGGAAATCATCCTTAAATATGCGCGGGAAGGACCTTCGAATCATGTTTAGAACTCGAAAGGCAGACTTGCTCGCAAGTTCGTGATGATGAGAGAAGGATAAGTTACAATCTAACCAGAAACCGGGCACCTTGTGTCGGCCAACCCTTGGCAGAGTGGCTGCTCCATTAATGGAAAACGTGTGACCAGTCTCTCTGCCGAAAGACATGCTCACGCATTTGTCGTCATTAACTGGGAGGTTCCAATCCTCGGACCAGCGTTTTGTTTCATCAACTGCAATTTGCAGGTCTTCAACGCTTGAACTCCAGAGGGTTACATCATCTGCGTACATGGCAATGTTCGCAGGAAGGGCTGTCGGTAGATCGTTTATATAGATCAGGAAAGGAAGAGGACCTAAGACCGACCCTTGGGGGACCCCAATTGTTACTGGGGAGGGTTGAGACAAAACATTCCCGACTTTAACCACAAAGGTGCGGTCGGTGAGGAAGCTACGTAGGATGGCCAACATGGAGCCTGTGATCCCGTACGTCTGCAGCTTATAAGGAAGAGGGGCATGGGAGACCTTATCGAAGGCCTTAGCAAAATCGATGAATACAGCGTGTGAGAGCTGGCCATCATCATAGGCTTTCGTTAGACTATCCATGACAGTAAGCATATTGGTGATGCACGACCTGCCAGGAAGAAACCCATGTTGGGACGGGGAGAGGATCTTATTTCTATGAAGATGGGAAAGAATCTCACTCTTAAGAATTCCCTCAAAAATTTTGCTAGGGATGCTAGTGAGGCTTATGGGTCTGTAACTAGAAGCAAGGTGTCTACTACCCTTCTTATAGATGGGTGCGATCACTGCTTTTTTCCAGTTACGGGGGAAAACTCCATCGTCAACGCAGTGCTGAAAAAGCGAGGCATGAGGAGCAGCTAATGTATCCGCGGCTTTCTCGAGAATACGGGGGTGGATTAGGTCAGGACCCATAGAGCAATATTGGTTGAGCCGTCTTAAACCTTGAGCGACTGCACCAATGGGAATAGTCACGCGGTTAAGGGTAGTGGTCAGAGATAACGGGTGCATAGTAGGGTGGGAAGATTTGGGAAAGGAGCAAAAATTGTACGGAAGTAGGAGCTGAATGCCTCAGCTACTTGGCTAGGGGAAGTGATTGGAGATCCGGCACTATCTTTGAGAGCTAATGGCGTCGGAGCTGTGCCCCTTAGACGGCGCATGCACTGAAAGAAAATTGCCTTAATGGTCCGTGCTCGATCAAGTACAGATAGCTGGACTGCATTCTGATAGGACCTAATCTTGTCTTTGCATATGTTCCTTATGATCCTGAAGTCTGTTCAGTTCAGTTCAGTTCAGTTCAGTTCAGTACAGTTCAGTTCAGTTCAGTTCAGTTCAGTTCAGTTCAGTTCAGTTTAGTTCAGTCTGCGCAGGACAGGTAATGGCCACGGCCAATCGAGCTTCCAGAATTCCTTCGATGGTATGCACACCAGTTATGCACCCACCACTGCTGAGTGTATTTCGTCGAATCCCCGCTAAAAATGAGAGGAAAACGTAAAACCTCATTGCACATCAACTGCGAGAGACATTACGCATCCTGAGTGTTCACTGAGACTGTGTGCAATGAGTAGAAAGTCTATTAAAACATACACCAGAAGGACCACAGTCCTACCCGTCATCCATCTAGTTGATATAATCAAGGCTGACTGTAACGAACGAATACTGAAAATCCTTCTAAATGATCAACGTGCTTTGTGAATTTGACTATATTTAACATTATCTTGGAAAGCTCGCTCATACCCCACACATTTTCACGTTTGTTTATCCATGTGAGACATTTGAATTTGGCCTTGAACCGTTTCTGACTGTCGTGCTTGAGCCACGGGGCTTTGGACCTTTGGGTTTTACTGTGAAGTCTATTTGGCCGCATACTTGAGGTTCGTATATATTTGTATCCTTTGTGCATTTCAATTTAGTACCGTAGAAGCTACGAATCAATCTTGTCCAGGTTCCACTTGAGTACTGTTTACGCGCCACCAAACAATAAAATAGCACATTGCATTGTCGCGTCTCCAGATAGTGATCCACGAGGACTTGTGTTTCCCATACAGTCAGACCAAGGTTGATCAAATCACCGAGACGTCCGGCTAGTCGACAAACATCGAGAAATTGAATGAATGTATCACGTAACGCGTGCTCGGCTTTTTCCAAAAGCGCTTCATCCGGGGCGTCCGAATCCCGTAAACATTCGAATTTTTCAGCAGCACGACGAAATCGGATCAGTGATAGGAATGGTGCACCGACTGGACGAAGGTCGTCCGGCGTGACCTGTTTGTTCAGAACCGATTCGGACGGAAGACAAACAAGTTGTGTGTGAGCATTTGAATTGACTGTGGCGGGTGTAAACCGTGAGTAGAGATCTGCCTGTTTGTTCTGTTGTAAATACTTTTTGAGAATATTGAACTGATTGGGGAACAAGGTGACAAGTTGTTCACCATCCCATGGGTTTTGTTGGGTACCAGTCACATAGGCTTTCAGATGAGATGCACGCGCTTCCTTGAAACAGGCCCGATCCAAAAGCCATAGGGTGAACATTGTGGGGAGCATATGGCGAACGGCGGGGAACACTCTTGCGTACAACGACAGCGCACGTCGGCACAGTTGCACAGCAAGCATATTCGAATTGACCGGATTCTCGATATCCGAGACCAATCGACCGGAAGCGGCAGTGGCTGCTGTGGCATCGCATAGAATGAATCCGAGCAGGGCCGCCCGCATTCGACTCCAAGTGGGATCGTGCACATCCAGTTGCCACAGTGCGCACAACGATTGCACTCGTTGGGGCGGATACCGTGGGCTGGTGCGTTTGGAATCAATAAATTCCTGTTCACACAAAATATGTGACAGTCAATATTGTATAAAATGTAAATAAATGTTCTTCTTTAAAGATAATAATAGTTTCACAATGTGCTCGCAGCTAGTATGCCTCACCTGAACTGTTCAAGTGAAATACTGGTGAATTTCTCCTCTTCGCCTATGTGCACGCTAGATAGAAACTGGAACTAAGTACATTTGCAACCTTTCAGAAAAAATGGGTCCAGTTGATTAGTTGTAGGGCATGAAATGCAATAAAGTGCTGAGTAACTCGGAGCGAGGCGATCTGCGAGCTACTTTGTCTTTTGTATGTGGTTTCGAGCTCGAATCATCAACATTTTCCTCGCTGTTTTCTGCTACGAGTGGATTAACTCTCTGATGTCTCGAACACGTTCTTCGTTTTTTCCGTTTCCTGTAATGTAACACAACTGTAGGATCTGTTCAATAGGCAAGGCTCAGTTCGGCGGTGGTGCAGTTCTCTTTTAGCATTCGTGCTACCTTAAAACCCAATACCAGCGCAGTCGTTTTGAGCTCGTTAAGGGATACTGACTTCAGCTCAGCAATTTTTGTTTTGGCAAAGGGTGCTTTGTTTCGCCGCCGGCCATGCAGTTCCACCCAGGTACCGTACACTGTCACTGGGTCGGCAAATTTAAAGCTGCTTTGGGTGACCTGCTGGTGTCCTTTTTTGAGATATTTCAAAAGTTTCCGGGCAACTTCTCCTTTTCTCAATAAGTGACTTGACGGTGGTCTCTCGGGTATAGCAACTTCATGTTGCCCACTGTGAAGTCCCGTCTTTGAATTCGCCATCGAAAGCGCCGACTGATCCTTTCGAGTGGACTTCGCTTTCCTGAGATGGACCGTTGGATTCAATATCGAAAGGCTGATCGTGTTCTACAGAGGCACTTCTCCCAGCAACATTTGAGCAATTTATTGATGCCGATTGTTGAAGTTCGCTCGTCATGGGTCCGAGAAGTGTCCAGCCTAGTATCGTTCGCGTAGCGAATGGTTCTTTTCGATTGCTTATGCTCTGTTCAAGCACCCAGTGAGCCTCTGGTACATTGCATCCAATTAGTATGTCGACGTGGGGGCTAGACACTTCTTCGAACTCTATGTCCCTGAGATGAGACCATCTCTTGGCGATCGATCTAACAGAGTCGACTGGTCTCATTGGCAAGCTGTCTATTGCAAAAGCTTCCGGAATTTCTACGGTCCCTTCATCAGATAAAGACGTTAACTGCAGGGTCAGCCTCTTAGAATTGCTAAAATGACCCCCTGCAATCGTGCTGATAGTGAGCGAGGTAGGCTCGCCTACTAGTTCACAGCTTTCTACAAGCTCGCGAGTAATCAGCGAGGTATCCGACCCCGTGTCCAAAAATGCATTGACCCTCCTCAGTCCTTTAGGTGTCACGATACCGACAGGTACGATGCCTAATCTTGCCGGTTTGAAATCATCATGTCCCGTTGAACAGACAATTTTTGGTTCATCTGGATGAATAGGTCTATTGTTGAGAAGGCCATGCAGTAACGAGTGATGATTACCCAAGCATCCGTCTTGGTTGCATTTCACTCTTAAGCTGCATTCAGAGGCTCGATGAGAGTTGTTCAAACACATAAAGCATGAGCCAATCCTTTTTACTGCGCACCACCGATCGGGTACACTCATCCCATGAAAGGTCGGACAATCTAGTAACCGATGCAGGGAGTTGCATAGCTTGCATTCAGCTGACCTCTCGGGTTCTTGACTTATCATGTGCATGTTAGCCAAAGACTGGGTTTGGTTACAGTCCTTCTCCACAATTTGAGATGTTGGTTCCCTTCGCGCCAGTCTGCAACTTTCGCGTACGATTTGTCCAAATCGACTGTTGGCGATACGGGATTGACGACCTATGAACTCCGTCAAATCGTTGAACGTAGATTCCCGCTCAAGCATATATATTTTTTCAGCTTTCTCTGCCCATCGGCTCTGTAAATCAATAGACAGACATCGGGCAATGCATTCCTGTGTGTGCAATGCATTCAGATCAGACTGGTATCCTAAGTGCTCCAGTGCTATACTGCAATTCTGCGTTTTTATCACCAAACTCGACAGTGATTCAGCATTGCCCTCAGTCCTTTTCGCCTCCAATAAAACACTATCAATTAGGCTTCTAGCCACCTTGAATGGTTGTCCAAACAAATCTTTCAGGATTCTGCGCGCCCTAATGTACCCCATCGGTGGATCAAGCATCGCGCAGCCTTCGATAGCACTTTTGGCTCTCCCACGACAGTAATGTAATAAATACAAAAATCTTTGACCAGGATCTGCAACTTTGCACTCAACAAAATTTTCGAATTGTTTCATGAATATACAGTATTGCTCGGGGTGCCCGTCGAAGTGGGACAGCTCCACTCTCGGCAGGTCAAGAGCCAAAACCTCGGTAGTTTCAGGCTGTCTCAAGGGTTTATATTCGTCGATCACAGTGCCTTTTCAATGTTGACATTGTGAACTACATGGAATCTTTGTTGGCTCTCTGAGACCAGTTCCTTGTGTAAGGGGCTCTGCTTCTTTTCTGGCTAACCGTTGCTCGTTTTCTAATTCTATTACTCTCATTCTATAAGTACTAATATCGTCAAACACATCGCGGTTAGAGATATATGACCTGGCACTGACAGAGCTAGTAAACTTAGCATTATCTAGAGAATCAATAACACCCGAACCATCCCCAGAGACCTGCCGAGTTATTTCCTGTTGTCTCAAAAGGTCCTTGCTTCCTCGTCTGGGCATCTCCAATGGGTTTTCTTGTCCAGGTTTCACTTGAGTACTGTTTACGCGCCACCAAACAATAAAATAGCACATTGCATTGTCGCGTCTCCAGATAGTGATCCACGAGGACTTGTGTTTCCTATACAGTCAGACCAAGGTTGATCAAATCACCGAGACGTCCGGCTAGTCGACAAACATCGAGAAATTGAATGAATGTATCACGTAACGCGTGCTCGGCTTTTTCCAAAAGCGCTTCATCCGGGGCGTCCGAATCCCGTAAACATTCGAATTTTTCAGCAGCACGACGAAATCGGATCAGTGATAGGAATGGTGCACCGACTGGACGAAGGTCGTCCGGCGTGACCTGTTTGTTCAGAACCGATTCGGACGGAAGACAAACAAGTTGTGTGTGAGCATTTGAATTGACTGTGGCGGGTGTAAACCGTGAGTAGAGATCTGCCTGTTTGTTCTGTTGTAAATACTTTTTGAGAATATTGAACTGATTGGGGAACAAGGTGACAAGTTGTTCACCATCCCATGGGTTTTGTTGGGTACCAGTCACATAGGCTTTCAGATGAGATGCACGCGCTTCCTTGAAACAGGCCCGATCCAAAAGCCATAGGGTGAACATTGTGGGGAGCATATGGCGAACGGCGGGGAACACTCTTGCGTACAACGACAGCGCACGTCGGCACAGTTGCACAGCAAGCATATTCGAATTGACCGGATTCTCGATATCCGAGACCAATCGACCGGAAGCGGCAGTGGCTGCTGTGGCATCGCATAGAATGAATCCGAGCAGGGCCGCCCGCATTCGACTCCAAGTGGGATCGTGCACATCCAGTTGCCACAGTGCGCACAACGATTGCACTCGTTGGGGCGGATACCGTGGGCTGGTGCGTTTGGAATCAATAAATTCCTGTTCACACAAAATATGTGACAGTCAATATTGTATAAAATGTAAATAAATGTTCTTCTTTAAAGATAATAATAGTTTCACAATGTGCTCGCAGCTAGTATGCCTCACCTGAACTGTTCAAGTGAAATACTGGTGAATTTCTCCTCTTCGCCTATGTGCACGCTAGATAGAAACTGGAACTAAGTACATTTGCAACCTTTCAGAAAAAATGGGTCCAGTTGATTAGTTGTAGGGCATGAAATGCAATAAAGTGCTGAGTAACTCGGAGCGAGGCGATCTGCGAGCTACTTTGTCTTTTGTATGTGGTTTCGAGCTCGAATCATCAACATTTTCCTCGCTGTTTTCTGCTACGAGTGGATTAACTCTCTGATGTCTCGAACACGTTCTTCGTTTTTTCCGTTTCCTGTAATGTAACACAACTGTAGGATCTGTTCAATAGGCAAGGCTCAGTTCGGCGGTGGTGCAGTTCTCTTTTAGCATTCGTGCTACCTTAAAACCCAATACCAGCGCAGTCGTTTTGAGCTCGTTAAGGGATACTGACTTCAGCTCAGCAATTTTTGTTTTGGCAAAGGGTGCTTTGTTTCGCCGCCGGCCATGCAGTTCCACCCAGGTACCGTACACTGTCACTGGGTCGGCAAATTTAAAGCTGCTTTGGGTGACCTGCTGGTGTCCTTTTTTGAGATATTTCAAAAGTTTCCGGGCAACTTCTCCTTTTCTCAATAAGTGACTTGACGGTGGTCTCTCGGGTATAGCAACTTCATGTTGCCCACTGTGAAGTCCCGTCTTTGAATTCGCCATCGAAAGCGCCGACTGATCCTTTCGAGTGGACTTCGCTTTCCTGAGATGGACCGTTGGATTCAATATCGAAAGGCTGATCGTGTTCTACAGAGGCACTTCTCCCAGCAACATTTGAGCAATTTATTGATGCCGATTGTTGAAGTTCGCTCGTCATGGGTCCGAGAAGTGTCCAGCCTAGTATCGTTCGCGTAGCGAATGGTTCTTTTCGATTGCTTATGCTCTGTTCAAGCACCCAGTGAGCCTCTGGTACATTGCATCCAATTAGTATGTCGACGTGGGGGCTAGACACTTCTTCGAACTCTATGTCCCTGAGATGAGACCATCTCTTGGCGATCGATCTAACAGAGTCGACTGGTCTCATTGGCAAGCTGTCTATTGCAAAAGCTTCCGGAATTTCTACGGTCCCTTCATCAGATAAAGACGTTAACTGCAGGGTCAGCCTCTTAGAATTGCTAAAATGACCCCCTGCAATCGTGCTGATAGTGAGCGAGGTAGGCTCGCCTACTAGTTCACAGCTTTCTACAAGCTCGCGAGTAATCAGCGAGGTATCCGACCCCGTGTCCAAAAATGCATTGACCCTCCTCAGTCCTTTAGGTGTCACGATACCGACAGGTACGATGCCTAATCTTGCCGGTTTGAAATCATCATGTCCCGTTGAACAGACAATTTTTGGTTCATCTGGATGAATAGGTCTATTGTTGAGAAGGCCATGCAGTAACGAGTGATGATTACCCAAGCATCCGTCTTGGTTGCATTTCACTCTTAAGCTGCATTCAGAGGCTCGATGAGAGTTGTTCAAACACATAAAGCATGAGCCAATCCTTTTTACTGCGCACCACCGATCGGGTACACTCATCCCATGAAAGGTCGGACAATCTAGTAACCGATGCAGGGAGTTGCATAGCTTGCATTCAGCTGACCTCTCGGGTTCTTGACTTATCATGTGCATGTTAGCCAAAGACTGGGTTTGGTTACAGTCCTTCTCCACAATTTGAGATGTTGGTTCCCTTCGCGCCAGTCTGCAACTTTCGCGTACGATTTGTCCAAATCGACTGTTGGCGATACGGGATTGACGACCTATGAACTCCGTCAAATCGTTGAACGTAGATTCCCGCTCAAGCATATATATTTTTTCAGCTTTCTCTGCCCATCGGCTCTGTAAATCAATAGACAGACATCGGGCAATGCATTCCTGTGTGTGCAATGCATTCAGATCAGACTGGTATCCTAAGTGCTCCAGTGCTATACTGCAATTCTGCGTTTTTATCACCAAACTCGACAGTGATTCAGCATTGCCCTCAGTCCTTTTCGCCTCCAATAAAACACTATCAATTAGGCTTCTAGCCACCTTGAATGGTTGTCCAAACAAATCTTTCAGGATTCTGCGCGCCCTAATGTACCCCATCGGTGGATCAAGCATCGCGCAGCCTTCGATAGCACTTTTGGCTCTCCCACGACAGTAATGTAATAAATACAAAAATCTTTGACCAGGATCTGCAACTTTGCACTCAACAAAATTTTCGAATTGTTTCATGAATATACAGTATTGCTCGGGGTGCCCGTCGAAGTGGGACAGCTCCACTCTCGGCAGGTCAAGAGCCAAAACCTCGGTAGTTTCAGGCTGTCTCAAGGGTTTATATTCGTCGATCACAGTGCCTTTTCAATGTTGACATTGTGAACTACATGGAATCTTTGTTGGCTCTCTGAGACCAGTTCCTTGTGTAAGGGGCTCTGCTTCTTTTCTGGCTAACCGTTGCTCGTTTTCTAATTCTATTACTCTCATTCTATAAGTACTAATATCGTCAAACACATCGCGGTTAGAGATATATGACCTGGCACTGACAGAGCTAGTAAACTTAGCATTATCTAGAGAATCAATAACACCCGAACCATCCCCAGAGACCTGCCGAGTTATTTCCTGTTGTCTCAAAAGGTCCTTGCTTCCTCGTCTGGGCATCTCCAATGGGTTTTCTTGTCCAGGTTTCACTTGAGTACTGTTTACGCGCCACCAAACAATAAAATAGCACATTGCATTGTCGCGTCTCCAGATAGTGATCCACGAGGACTTGTGTTTCCTATACAGTCAGACCAAGGTTGATCAAATCACCGAGACGTCCGGCTAGTCGACAAACATCGAGAAATTGAATGAATGTATCACGTAACGCGTGCTCGGCTTTTTCCAAAAGCGCTTCATCCGGGGCGTCCGAATCCCGTAAACATTCGAATTTTTCAGCAGCACGACGAAATCGGATCAGTGATAGGAATGGTGCACCGACTGGACGAAGGTCGTCCGGCGTGACCTGTTTGTTCAGAACCGATTCGGACGGAAGACAAACAAGTTGTGTGTGAGCATTTGAATTGACTGTGGCGGGTGTAAACCGTGAGTAGAGATCTGCCTGTTTGTTCTGTTGTAAATACTTTTTGAGAACATTGAACTGATTGGGGAACAAGGTGACAAGTTGTTCACCATCCCATGGGTTTTGTTGGGTACCAGTCACATAGGCTTTCAGATGAGATGCACGCGCTTCCTTGAAACAGGCCCGATCCAAAAGCCATAGGGTGAACATTGTGGGGAGCATATGGCGAACGGCGGGGAACACTCTTGCGTACAACGACAGCGCACGTCGGCACAGTTGCACAGCAAGCATATTCGAATTGACCGGATTCTCGATATCCGAGACCAATCGACCGGAAGCGGCAGTGGCTGCTGTGGCATCGCATAGAATGAATCCGAGCAGGGCCGCCCGCATTCGACTCCAAGTGGGATCGTGCACATCCAGTTGCCACAGTGCGCACAACGATTGCACTCGTTGGGGCGGATACCGTGGGCTGGTGCGTTTGGAATCAATAAATTCCTGTTCACACCAAATACGTAAAGGTTCCGTTTCACCAGAAGGTGAGTTTCGTGTCCAACCCAAACAATTGTGTAACAAGGCCTCGCTTAGAGTTACTCAGCACTTTATTGCATTTCATGCCCTACAACTAATCAACTGGACCCATTTTTTCTGAAAGGTTGCAAATGTACTTAGTTCCAGTTTCTATCTAGCGTGCACATAGGCGAAGAGGAGAAATTCACCAGTATTTCACTTGAACAGTTCAGGTGAGGCATACTAGCTGCGAGCACATTGTGAAACTATTATTATCTTTAAAGAAGAACATTTATTTACATTTTATACAATATTGATTGTCACATATTTTGTGCCCAGGAAAACTTTGAAATACTCTGATAGATGCCAGTATTCGATCAATCTCCGTGTTCATGTGTATTTCGATAATGTCCGCCGTACACTTGTTTTCGAAATTTATTCATAATCAGAAACCGGTTTTCATTTCTTTCGAGAGATTTGGTGCGTTAATTTTATGTATTTCCACTGGTTCGTGACCTGTCAATTTTACGCGATATCTCATTAGGCGTTGCACCTGCGTTCAACTTCTGCGCTCATGCTTGTAAACAAAATTAATCTAACCAGTTGCTGCAATGGGCTACTGCTTGTGATGCTTAGACTTATTTCGTGCGGCGAAACACTTCACTCTGCGAAGCCTTCATCTTCATCGTGCGTCTGACTATATGCGCCGGTCTCCTGATGAATATGTCAATCTCAAGTTGTGCAGCGGGATTTGGAATTGATTCCTTATGGATTGTGCGATGATGACTACGGCAAAAACCTGTTTCACGTTCAGATAACACAGGAAGTTAGTATCCACAGGAACTGACAATAAGTTAAAGGTAGATAGGGTGAGAATCATGACCCCTTCCTGAACCTTAGACAACCATTTTCGCGGAAGGATTTTGGCCGGCGGTGTTACGAACGAATACTGAAAATCCTTCTAAATGATCAACGTGCTTTGTGAATTTGACTATATTTAACATTATCTTGGAAAGCTCGCTCATACCCCACACATTTTCACGTTTGTTTATCCATGTGAGACATTTGAATTTGGCCTTGAACCGTTTCTGACTGTCGTGCTTGAGCCACGGGGCTTTGGACCTTTGGGTTTTACTGTGAAGTCTATTTGGCCGCATACTTGAGGTTCGTATATATTTGTATCCTTTGTGCATTTCAATTTAGTACCGTAGAAGCTACGAATCAATCTTGTTCTGGTTTTGGGATTCGTTTGAATTGGCTACGCGTTGCTCGATTTGCGAGACTTGAATTACACTCACTACGAGGAAATATCTGTTACCATTAGCTGTCTAGGGCAACTATGAAGGATTGGACGGTCTACAGATCTACCATTCCACCAGGCAGACCGTTCCAACTGTTCACAACCCTGTTGCTGAAGAAGTGCAATCTAGCCATCAACCTAGATCGGGCTTTTATCAGCCTCATTTCATGTCCCCTTGCTCTGGAATCTACGGCCACTTGGAATAGACCATCTGATCTAAGGCCAGAAAGCCCTTCATTGCCTTGAACGTTTCTATGGGATCCCCTCGACTTCTCCTTTCCAACGAGAAAAGATTCAGGTCACAGAGTCTCTGCTCGTAAGTCTTACCCCTCTGCCCTTCAACCATTCGCGTGGCGAGAAGTTGGACTTTCTCTGGACAGGCGGCATCCTTTTTGTAGAAGGGTGGCCAGGCTTGAACGTTACCTCCTAAGTGAGGTCATACTATAGCCATGTAAATAGGCACGAATACCTTCGGCCGCCGGGAAGACAAAGCTGATCGCAGTCTAAAGAGCTCCCCACGAGCCTTTTGCGCAGCGGCGTTGCACTGCTCCGACATTTGAAGTCACTGTTCATGATCACCCCAAGGTCTATAACCTTACTGACTGCCTCTATGGCGAACAGCCCTTGATCATGAGCGACAGTTAGGCTCTTTGTTGGCATTGACAACAAATGGCCTTTTTCAGCTTTCAGAAGCAAGTCCTATTAGTATGCTCAGTCCATGACGGCACCTATTTCCCCACCCAAGTCCACCCTACCCCCAGATCCGACAATCTTCATATCATCCGCAAAAATAAAGCTGGGCGATTGAAGAGCGGATGCCAGGTCATTAATAAATAACAAGAATAGGACCGGGCCTAGGACGGATCCCTGAGGTACACCACTGGTGTCGTTCACCAAACAGGAGCACCTGTCCCCCACTTTGACGTAAAACGTCCTGTGAGAGAGGAGGTCCTTCAGCCACCTAAATACTGGCCCACCTATGCCGAACGTCTCTTTCTTGCATAGCAAAAGACGATGAGTAGTGGAGTCGAACGCCTTGCTGAAGCCCAGGTAGCGTGCCACAACTTTCTTACCTTCGTCCAGTCGCCGAGTTACTCCATTTAGAAGCACAGGAGATTGGTCAGACAAGATCTATTTTTCAGGAATCCATGCTGCTCAGGACTTGATATGGAGTGTTCCAGTAAGTGCTGGCAGATGTAGGCACGAATGATCTTCTCAAGGACTTTACGTAGGATGCTAGTTAGGCTTATCGGCCTGTAGTTCTGCACAGCAGACTTAGGCCCACTCTTATGTATTGCCACGACTTGCGCGACTTTCCAATCCTCAGGCAGCTTACCCTGGTCCAACGTGGATCTGTACAGCCTGCATACCGATGGAGCTATGATATCCGCCAACGGCTTGGTGATAGCTGGATCAATGCCATCTGGCCCGCTGAATTGTGTCTATTTAACTCCTGTAGGTGTTACCCCACGCTCTCCTCTGAGAGGCTCAGCTCGTTTAACAGAGGAGAAGGATGCACCAGAGCCAGATCCACTCCTACCCCACTATTCATCCTATGAACACTACCCAAGTATTCCCCCAGGGCGTCTGCTTTGTCCTGATCATCGGTGACAATACCATAGTCTCTAGTGGATAGCGGACCTACGGCATTTCTTGTTGAGCCTCTAGACTGTACATATCTGTAGAATTTCTTCGGCTGTTGTCTTACAGACTTGGCCAATTTTAGCTCAAATTCCCGCTTGGAAGTTCTCAGAAGGCTTACAGTCTCGTTTCTCAGCTTTGTATAGCGGTTCCAGGCTAGCCGACTGCCGGAAGCTTTGTTCTGTTTCCAGCAGTGGTTTCTACGTCTGTTGGCCTTGGTTATTGCAGCCTTTCACCACATGGGTTTGCCCTCCCCACTCCTCCTTTGTAAGGGTGCGAACTCTTCGTGTAGGGCAGTCAGGGATCCCTTTATGGCCTTCCAGCTCTCCTCGACAGTAGCCTCCTCTGTCGTGTCCCAGGTCAGACCCATCGCCCTATTACGAAGCCTATCTATGTCCTTACCACCAAAATGTCTTACCAGCCCTGAGGGTACCTTGGGTTGCCGCATGCATATGACGATCTTGACACACACGTGGTCACTCTTGTCCAGCGGTGCACAATAATGCAGTCCAGACACATCGTTGGGGAAGTTCATTATAGGTAGGTCCAGCAGGGATGGAAAGCATCCAGTCCTATATCTGGTATTTTCCCTAATATGCTGGTGCAATGCATTGGCATGCAGCCATTCTAAGTAGGTTTCTCCTCCGATCCCGGCAAGCAGACCTCAGCCACCTAGTCGACGTGCGGAAGATTGAAGTCACCCACTTTGAGGGTCTTTTGTGCTTCCTTAACTAGTTCAGTCAAAGTCCGCAGTAAGCTAACGTCCTCTTCGTGGTTAGTGCTTGGTGCCCTGTAGACACGGACAACGTTAACCCTTCTGTCTGGAAGCATGATCGTAAGGGCGCATAACTGGGTATTGTGAGTGCACATCTTGGTCTGAGACCCAAGGTGGTTTGTACCTGACCTAACGAGGATGGCTACTCCACTACCAAGACGATCCTGTTCTCGATCCCGCCTATAGACTGCAAAACCTTCACTTGTTAGGCCTGGAACATGGTCTGTAACAGCCGGTCGTGGAAAATCCCCCTTTTTCCGTCGCGATTCAGTGTTTTTTCCCAACATCACTCATTTCCATACACTATTGACTTGTCTTTACGAACTGGTTGTTTTTATGGACCAATTGTTGTTTGTTCGCGCCCAGAGCGCTATTTTGGCACATCCTCGCTCAGGACCTGCGTGACGCACGTGCTGTCTGCTCACACGCTGCCATTCGGTTTCTCGTTGTTGAGTCTTTGTGATCGTATTATTGAGGTTTGTATATTGTTTATGTCATTGTTTATTTTAATAATCTAGTATCGTAGAATTATCACGGATAATCGCCTTCTGATTTCGGGATCCGTTGCGAATTTGGCCACGCATTGCTCAAACGTTCGTAACAATACTCAATAGATCTATTTGGAACGAGGAAAAATCACGCAAAATGCCAAGAAAAGGATCAAAAGCAGTCGAATCCGGACAGGAAGTAATACGGCAAGTCTCTGGGGAGGTTTTGGGTACATATGATTCTTTAGCTAATGCTAGATCGCCTAGTCCTGTCAGTGCTAGCTCATGTGTTATTGAAAGCAATATTGATCGTAAGGATGTCGATTTATATAAGCTGAGAATACTAGAACTAGAGCAACAGTTACTTTCGGCTAGACTACAGGCGCATGAAGCAGAGAAGTGTACACAGAAACAGCGAGAGCATGAGACCAGTGACTTCGACACTTCCGATAGGTTAGAGTGCAATAAGGTAGGGAACCCCACGCCGGTCGCCGAATACAAACCACCATCGATCGATCTGCCTAGAGTGGAGTTAACGGTTTTCGACGGGCGAGCTGAGCAATACTGCAAGTTTGTCAAACAGTTCGAGACGTTCGTTGAAAACAAGGTAACCGACCCTGGGCAAAGGCTTCTTTACCTTACTCACTACTGCCGAGGCCGAGCGCGAGAAGCTATCGACGGGTGCACCATGCTCGATCCAGAACAAGGCTACACAAGGGCAAGAAAGATTCTGAGGGACTTGTTTGGCCAACCGTTCAAAGTAGCCCGTAACCTAATAGAGGGCGTGATGGCAGAGGCAAAGAGAACCAAGGGCGACGTCTACACCATGGCTGACCTGGTGATCAAGATGCAGAACTGCTCAATAGCCCTCGACCATTTAGGTTACAGGGCTGACCTAGACGCCATGCACACTTTGGAAGGCATAGTCCGTCACCTCTCTCCCGAACTACAGGGTCGGTGGGCGGAAGAAGCTGAACGGATGAGCCGAGGCGACAGAGAAGCCAACTTCGAAGACCTGACTGAATACTTAGACAGGCAAACGAAGATAGCTGACAGCAGATTTGGCCGACTCATCCGGGACAGCAACCGAGCAAACAAGCCCGGTACTAGCCAAGCCCAAACCCCTGTACGGGAATATCCAAAGTACCAGCCTTGGACCAACACACACGTCATTTCACGAGATGCTACGGCGAAACCAAATTGCAGATCCTGTGGTACTAGCCATGGCCTACCAGAATGCCCCAAGTTCGGCAACGCCACAATAGACGAACGGTGGGGAATGGCGAGGATGGCAGGAGCATGTTTCATCTGTCTCAACTCCACGCACCGGGCAGTAGCCTGTAGAACAAGGAATCGATGTGGTTACGAGGGCTGCACGGGCAGACACCATCGGCTGCTGCATCAGGCGAGAGTAACCATATCCGAGGCGAGTGCCAAGCCCAGCGTGATTTGTTCAACTTCACAATCTGCCAGTAAACCGGTACGTTTAGGCGTAATGGCCGTGGGAGTAGTGACTCCGACTGGGATAGTCAAGGCGTTGGCTTTCGTTGATAGTGGATCCGACACCACCTTAGTGAAAGAGCGGTTTTCCGACAAAAACACCAACTGGCTAAAGGTGCGACGTCGTTAGCAGTGAGCACGGTGGGCGGAACACAGGTAATGACTGCCGGTAGATTAAGGCTGCAACTCATCTCTCTAGACACTAACGAGGAAATTGAACCAACGGAGGCATTCACGTTAGCGGATCTCCCCATGCGATCACCAAGGTCGGTGAACGCAATCTTGACTCGGTGGCCCCACCTGCAGGATGTAACCGTCGTAGACTGGGAAGATGATGAGGTGGATCTCCTCATCGGATGCGACGTGCCAGAGGCGCATTGGGTGCTTGACCAAAGAGTGGGCGACCGCCAGGCACCTTATGCCGTACGCACGGCTCTGGGATGGATGTTATACGGTCCAGTAGGGGTACGCGGTTCCGTGAATTACTTATCCGCCGAAACGGACCGCATAGAGTATCATCTGCAACGGCTGTATGAAAAGGAGTTTCATGACATTGGAGACGAAAGACCGACGTTGTCTCAAGAGGATCACTTCGCTCTACAAACGGTGCGGCAAGGCTCTGGAGGCCTCAAAAAACAGTTCGAGGTTCCCCTCCCATGGCGCACACCGGTCGACCCGTGGACTGACAACAGAAATTATGTTCTCCAACGATTACTACGACTAAAAGAACGCTTCATTCGAGACCAGAATCTGTGGGAACGATACGCGGATTTGATGAAGCGAAACGAGGCCCTCGGTTACGTTGAAAAGGTGCCTGTTAACACCGACAGCAAAAGGGGTATCTGGTATCTGCCTCACCATCCGGTTATCAACCCCAAGAAACCCAATAAACTGCGGGTGGTTTTCGACTGTGCGGCCAAGTTCCAGGGCAAGTCGTTAAACGATCGCCTACTACAGGGGCCTGATTGGACCACACCACTGATCGATGTTCTGTGCCGTTTCAGAGTGGGTAAAGTGGCTTTGTCTGCTGACATTAGGGAAATGTTCCATCAGGTGAAGATTCCGGTAGGAGAACGAGATGCTTTGCGTTTCCTGTGGTGGGAAGGGGGCGACCGGGACAACGCAGTGGTGAATTATAGGATGACCGTCCACCCCTTCGGAGCCATATCGTCACCATTTTGTGCAAACTACGCCCTCCGAGAATCAGCGAACAAACATGGCGATCTAGTACATCGGACGGTGGTAGAAAGCGTCAGCAGGAACTTCTACGTCGACGACTACCTTGGGTCATTCGATGATGTGGAATCAGCTCTAGAGTAGTTCAGGGGTCTGACGAGATTGCTGGAAGAGGGCGGCTTCCATCTAACTAAATGGATGTCGAACGCTTCAGAAGTGCTGAAGGTCATCCCGTATCACGAAAAGGCCGAAAGGGTAAGAGATTTGGACGGCTCTCCACTTCCTATCGAGCGCACTTTAGGGATACAATGGGACGCGGAAACGGACGATTTTGTTTTCGAACTGAACGTTCCCGAGCTGCCAATAACCCGTCGTGGCATACTATCTGCCGTCTCAGGTTTGTTCGACCCGCTCGGTTTCGTCTCACCGTGGCTGCTACCCGGAAAGATCTTGCTGCAGCGGCTGTGCCGTGAGAAAGTTGATTGGGACCAGGCACTGGACCAAGGGGACCGGCTGGACTGGGAAGAATTTCTGAACACCTTGAAGAAATTAGGGGACATAAGAATCCCACGATGTTTGACCCCTGGCCATACGACACGGACTGGAGAACTACATGCCTTTTCCGATGCATCCGAAGTCGGTTATGGAGCTGTGGTGTACGGACAATGGTGCGCAGGAGATGGACAATATACCACGAGGATCCTGTTTGCCAAAGCCCGCGTTGCTCCACTGAAGTCGGTCTCAATCCCACGCCTTGAACTCAGCGCAGCCGTGTTAGCAGTCAGGGTGGTGCAAGCTGTGAAGAGATGTTTCGATCTCTACATTTGGTCGGTGAGCTTCTGGACGGATTCAACGATAGTACTTTACTACATTAACAACGTACGGAGCCGGTTTAGTACTTTCGTTGCTAACCGGCTCACGATTATCCACGATGAATCAGCCTCGCACCAGTGGAGTCATGTCAGGTCTGGCGATAATCCGGCCGACCTGTGCTCCCGAGGTGCGAACAACTTCAGGCAACTGGACACGTGGACGAGAGGGCCAAACTTCCTGCAATTGCCCAAACAGGACTGGCCCGTGTTCGAATTAAAACCCCCTACGGAATTGGAACTGGAGATCAAAGGCGTAGTGATAGCAACCAACGTCGTCGAAGCGTCGTCCATTCTATCGCGACTGGTCAGGTTTTCTTCCTGGATGAAGACGCTTCGTTCGCTAGTTTGGTTAACCAGGTTCAAGATAAATTTACTAGTCATGAAAGGGCTACGGCCCTCAGGTCGGATACCGGTCGGCCCGATAGGTCCCGATGAGCTACAAGCGGCAGAGTATGATATTTTCAGAATGATACAACGCGAGGCTTTCGCCCAAGAACTCAAGAGGGCGGAAGAAGTGGGGCCGACCAATGAAGACATGCCATCTCCAAGAGGCGAGCTGAAGCGTTTAAACCCCAAACTCATCAACGGACTGCTGCGGGTGGATGGTAGGCTGACCAACGCCCACCTGAACTTCGACACAAAGTATCCTATACTGCTGCCTGCGAGATAACCTGTAGTAGAGCTAATGATTCAACACGTCCACGCCATGGAGGGACATGCCGGGGAAAGTCACGTGACGTGCGTCATCCGAAAGCGTCTTTGGTTGTTGAGAGGACGAGAGACTGTAAAACGCGTAATCCGACGGTGTGTGCAATGCAGGAGACGCAATGCCACAGCAGGCAAACAACTCATGGCCCCACTACCAGAATGCAGGGTGACTACGGGCTGGTGGCCGTTCAGTGACACCGGGTTGGATTATTTCGGGCCCTTGTGGATCAAGTGCGGGAAAAGATTAGAAAAGCGATACGGATGTATCATGACGTGCATGAAATCACGTGCGGTACACCTAGAAGTCGCACATTCGATGACGACCGATTCGTTTCTACGGGCCTTGCAAAGATTTATCAACCGAAGAGGCGTACCGGCCGATATATACTCAGATAATGGATCGAACTTTGTGGGCGCTCAACGGGAATTGCAGCGTTGGCACAAGAACATAAACAGGGACGAACTGCAGAATCGAACCGTGGCCTACGGCATACGATGGCATTTCAACCCCCCACAGGCCAGCCACCGAGGCGGCATATGGGAACGCATGATCCGGTCCGCCGGACGGATATTGCTGTCAATCATGGAGCAGCAGCCGCCCGACGACGAGACGCTGAACACCGTCATGACTGAGGTGGAGCGAATCCTGAACAACCGCCCCCTGGTTCCAGTATTGAACGGCGACCCCACCCACCTGGCGCTCACCCCGAACGACTTATTGACGTTAAGGTCGAACGAGGGTTTCCAAGGGCCGGCAAACCTTCGTGGGAGCTACCTCCACGGGTGGAAGCAAGCGAACTATCTGGCCAAGGTCTTCTGGAGGCGATGGCTACGGGAGTACTTACCGGCTTTGCAGACTCGACAGAAGTGGCTGGCCAAAACAAGACCATTCAAAGTTGGGGACGTGGTTATGATCGCCGACGAACGCGCACATTTCAGCTTTTGGTCTTTGGGAGTAGTTACAGAAACCATCAAAAGCACTGACGGAATGATAAGAACGGTGAAGGTGAAGACAGCTAACGGAGTGCTCATTCGTGACATACGCAGCATTAACCTACTCGAGAGCGAAGACGGAGAGGCTGATAACCCTGAGGCCTAGTAAACCTTCTTCACGCCAGTAATCGAGGTGGATAAAGAAACACCATATATACCACACAATCTCCGTCAAACACGTTAAGGTGCTCGCGGTCCTTTCGTTAACATTACAGAAGGTTCTTTCCGATATGTGGTGATGAGTGCGATTCCCTTATAAATCCCGATACATACACGCATGCACGACGCACTCTACATCCCATAAACCCATCATACATGTGACAGTGTTCTTTGTTTGCCTTTTGTTGACGCTACCGAATGCCCCTTGCATATGTGGAAGTAGCGGAGCTCGGGTCACACATACATGCTACATTTACTCGTTTTCTTGCCACGCGGTCTTTTGTTGACATTGCAGAAAGTCCTCCTTTGATGTGTAGTCATACCTGTGATTTCATTGTAACCCCGGCACACACACACACACGCACACACACACACACACACGCACACACACACACTCAAGCACGTACATCCAGGACCGGACGGCCCCTTACAAGGACAACGTCTATGCGACCATTCACGCCCGCCATCGGTCATTTGGTCTTGTGGAAGATGTAGACTAGCCTCACGTCTATGTATCCAATGGATTAGGTGCGACCAGTAGTAGAACGTTGACGACGAGCATTAGACGCGCGCACTGACAGCAGGGCCTAGGCAGGTAGGAAGAATCAGTACCTTTATACCGAACCTTTGACTTTGCTAAGGATGCAGGAGGATTTTGGTGGGCCGTGTAACAGCCGGTCGTGGAAAATCCCCCTTTAACCCTCGCGATTCAGTGTTTTTTTCCCAACATCACTCATTTCCATACACTATTGACTTGTCTTTACGAACTGGTTGTTTTTATGGACCAATTGTTGTTTGTTCGCGCCCAGAGCGCTATTTTGGCACATCCTCGCTCAGGACCTGCGTGACGCACGTGCTGTCTGCTCACACGCTGCCATTCGGTTTCTCGTTGTTGAGTCTTTGTGATCGTATTATTGAGGTTTGTATATTGTTTATGTCATTGTTTATTTTAATAATCTAGTATCGTAGAATTATCACGGATAATCGCCTTCTGATTTCGGGATCCGTTGCGAATTTGGCCACGCATTGCTCAAACGTTCGTAACATGGTCTTCTTCAGAAAGCCACGTTTCCGTGACGGCAACTATTGACGCTTTCTGCTCGTCAGCGGTTTTGGCGAGTTCCACCCATTTGTTTCTAATACTACACGCGTTAGTATATAGCACCGCCGCGTTTGCTCCGTCTCCTAGGTGTCTGTTGTTATTCACTCCTGTCTGTTTCTAAGGCGCAAAGCCTGAGATGATGGCAAGTTTTTTGCTTGGAATGTCCTCACTGGTGTGAATGAAGCCAGATGACGATCCAGAACTTCCAAAGACTCCCAATCCATCTTTATAGGAGTTACCACAACATCCAGACTGGCAGGGGTCGCACTGTCATCCACCTTCGGACAGTACTGCCAATTTTCGTCTTCCAGCGCGTCTTCAATTTCGACCATTTGCGACCCCGCAAGCGGCTTCTTTACTACTTTCGGGGTCGGGGCCTGAGAGCCGAGTACGACATTCCGCTAAACCTTTTGGTTTCTCACCAGCGCCCTGGCTGGTCGAGCAAGGTTATCCCCGGAGCTAGGCCACCAAGCCTTACTCTATGCTCGTCCGGCACAACTTGGTATCTGCCCTTGTTGGCGTGAGCCACTATTGCTGCCCTCGCCAGCAGTTTATCCCGGGTGGCCTCATCAGCGAACTCCACTAGGATTGGTCTCGCGCGATGTTCGCCGTTGTTCCCCAGTGGTGACTTCCATGTCCCCACTCTGCGCACCTTTCTTGGAGTAGTGGGGTACGGAGCACCTGCGACTCGCAGTATATCGCAGACCCTTTTCCTGTCTATGTCCCTCCTGGCTTTGGATTCCCTTATAAAGGGTTCTTCCTGGTTTAGGATCGGGAGCCTGTGGCTTGAGACCCTGACCATCGACAAGATCTGCCTCTGCAGATCCTCCACCTTTTTTTCAACACCAGAAGGGCAGGATCATCCACCCTAGCTAACCCATCCTTCGCGATATCACAGTCACTCTTCTTTTTGACCTGCCTTGCCCTTCTCGGCTACTGCTCAGTCCAGTGGCCCTCTTCGGTCTGTTTCAACGGAGTTGAGGCAACGACCGCCTGGCATGCTCTCGGAACTGGTCCACTCGCTCTGATGACTGCCCTTTCAGGTGTGGCTACTACT
Source organism: Fasciola hepatica (assembly GCA_948099385.1). Lineage (NCBI taxonomy): Eukaryota > Metazoa > Platyhelminthes > Trematoda > Plagiorchiida > Fasciolidae > Fasciola > Fasciola hepatica. The sequence goes on from CANUEZ040000016.1 coordinate 5,003,729, forward strand.
TCCGCAAACGACTTACTGCAACCTGCTTGCGGTGGTTTAGGGCTTACAACCGAGGTACTACTTGGTGGACGTTGGTCCTGCCCTTGGGCCTGCAGTTTAAAGGCCAGACTGGCCGCCTCCTTGCAGGGGCACAGACCCATTCAGCCGATGGGTTCTGTTTATAAAGGACATACATATCCTTTGAAATTCCTGAACACCTCCGGTGAGACCATCCCTTGCATACCTCGCACACTATACCATTTACCACACGTTTTCCGCACTTCGGTGCGAGACACGGGTCAGAAACGCGTGTCATATCGAAAACCACAAAAAAGGGCGAAAACAACTCGAGCGCTCTTTACCCAAACACAGAAGAAGAACTCGGACACTAGCAGGTAAAGCCCGCTAACACAAAAGAACAAAAAAGACTAAAAGCGAGAAAAGATCGTTTCAAAAAAACACCGAACACTACTCGGCAATACTACAAGGGGAATAAAAATATTCTCCGGAAAAAAGCACCTTAAATACAATTCTGATATTCTCAGTATTGTGAAATAAACTCGGTTAATTCAAAAAATTATTCAAAAACTCAAGTCAGGGAAGTAACAGCCGGTCGTGGAAAATCCCCCTTTAACCCTCGCGATTCAGTGTTTTTTCCCAACATCACTCATTTGCCTACACTATTGACTTGTCTTTACGAACTGGTTGTTTTTATGGACCAATTGTTGTTTGTTCGCGCCCAGAGCGCTACTTTGGCACATCCTTGCTCAGGACCTGCGTGACGCACGTGCTAATTGATCACACGCTGCCATTCGGTTTCTCGTTGTTGAATCCTTATGATAGTATTATTGAGGTTTGTAAATTTTTGATGTCATTGTTCATGTAATAATCTAGTATCGTGGAATATCACGGATAATCGTCTTTTGATTTCGGGATCCGTTGCGAATTTGGCTACGCATAGCTCAAACGTTAGTTACAATACTCAGTAGATCAATTTGGAATGAGGAAAAACACGCGAAATGCCAAGAAAAGGATCAAAAGCAGTCGAATCCGGACAGGAAGTAACACGGCAAGTCACTGGGGAGGTTTTCGGTACATTTGATTCTTTAGTTAATGTTAGGTCGCCTAGTCCTGTCAGTGCTAGTTCATGTGTTAATGAGGGTAATATGGATCGTAAGGATGTCGATTTATATAGGCTGAGAATACCAGACCTAGAACAACAAATGGTATCGGCTAGACTACAGGCACAGGAAGCAGAAAAGAAGTGTACACAGAGAGAGCGAGAGCACGAGACCAGCGGCTTCGACACTTCCGATAGATCAGGGTGCAATAAGACAGGAAACCCCACGCCGGTCGCCGACTACAAACCACCACCGATCGATTTGCCTAAAGTGGAACTAACGGTTTTCGATGGGCGAGCTGAGCAATACTGCAAGTTTGTCAAGCAGTTCGAGACGTTCGTTGAAAATAAGGTAGCCGACTTCGGGCAAAGGCTTCTCAACCTGACTCTCCACTGTTGAGACCGAGCAAGGAAGATTCTAGGGGACTTGTTTGGCCAACCGTTCAAAGTAGCCCGTAACCTAATAGAGGGCTTGATGGCAGAGGCAAAGAGAACCAAGGGCGACGTCTACACCATGGCTGACCTGGTGATCAAGATGCAGAACTGCTCAATAGCCCTCGACCATTTAGGTTACAGGGCTGACCTAGATGCAATTCACAATTTGGAAAACACAGTCCGTCACCTCTCTCCCGAACTACAGGGTCGGTGGGTGGAAGAAGCAGAACGGATAAGCCGAAGCGACAGGGAGGCTAACTTCGAAGACCAGACCGAATACTTGGACAGGCAAACCAAGATAGCTGACAGCAGTTTTGGCCGACTCATCCGGGACAGCAACCGGGCAAACAAGCCCAGTACTAGCCAAGCTCAAGCCCCTTCATGGGAACATCCAAAATACCAACCTTGGACTTATACACATGCCATTTCACGCGATGCTACGGCGCAACCCAATTGCAGATCTTGTGGTGCTAGCCATGGACTACCAGAATGCCCCAAGTTCGGCAATGCCACAATAGACGACCGGTGGGGAATGGCGAGGATTTCAGGAGCGTGTTTTATTTGTCTCAACACCACGCACCGGGCAGCAGCCTGTAGGACTAGGAACCAATGTGGTTACGAGGGCTGCACGGGCAGACACCATCGATTGTTGCACCAGGCGAGAGTAACCTTACCCGAGACGAGTACCGAACCCAGCGTTATTTGTTCAACGTCGCGGTCTGCCAGTAAACCAGTACATTAAGGCGTAGTCGCCGTGGGAGTGGTGATCCCAACAGGAGTGGCTAAAGCGTTGGCCTTTATAGATAGTGGCTCCGATACCACGCTAGTAAGGAAAGAGTTCGCAGCGAGATATGGGAATGGAGGGAATCAATCCTCATTAGCAGCAAGCACAGTGGGTGGCACCGAAGTCATCCAGTCGACAAAACTGCACTTACAGCTTGCTTCCTTGGTCGGCGACGATATAGCAGAAACCCTAGAAGCGTTCACTATAAAGGACCTGCCGATGAGAGCACCTCAATCAGTGCAATCGATCCTGACTCAGTGGCCGCATCTCGACGGGATTACGATCGAGGACTGGCAGAGTAATGAAATTGATCTGCTGATCGGCTGTGATATACCGGAAGCGCATTGGGTCCTGGATCAAAGGATAGGAAGCCGCAAAGCACCCTATGCAGTACGCACCATATTCGGTTGGACTTTATATGGTAGTACAGAAGGCAGATGCGGCAAACAAATCGACTGCATTTCGGTGGAAACGACGAACATCGACCAGGCATTCCAACAATTGTATAACACCAAATTTGCCGACCTGGCCGTGGACAGAGATGCCCCATCACGAGAAGATAGGTTGGCTTTGGAAGTGGTAGCCGAGAACGTCAACTACGCAAAAGGTCGTTTCAAGGTTCCTGTCCCGTTGAGATCCAACATGAAACCCATGCCAAACAGCCGAGAAATGGCTCTGAAAAGATTAGGCTTCCTCAAAACCAGGCTGCTCCGGGAACCACAATCAAAGATAGAATACGCGCGAGCCATGCAACACGACATCGACTTGGGTTACATGGAAAGAGTAGATACAGCGGTTATCAGCGCAAATTTGAGGAGGTACTTACCCCATCACCCGGTCGTAAACCCAAAGAAACCGGGGAAGGTTAGAGTGGTTTTCGACTGTGCCGCGAAATGCCAGGGTGTGTCACTGAGCGACCATATACTACAGGGCCCAGACTGGACAACACCACTAGTGGGGGATTTACGTCGTTTTCGGCTAGGAAAAGTGGCCGTCTCTGCGGACATACGCGAAATATTTCTACAAGTGAAGATGCCCGTTAAAGATAGAGACGCCTTCCGTCTCCTCTGGTGGCCTGTGGACGACACTAATCGCGCACCTGACGAGTACAGGCTGACTGTGCACCCGTTTGGGACGGTTTCATCCCCCTTTTGTGCTAAGTTTGCCCTCCGGGAAACCCTAAAACGTTTCGACGGCACCAGCAGCTTGTTAGAAAGAGCAATGGACCACTTCTACGTGGACGATTTTTTGTGCTTCTCTGACGATCCAAATGCTGCTGTTCTTTATACGACCGAACTGATCGCCACTCTAAATGCCGGAGGATTCAACCTCACTAAATGGACTTCGAACAACCAAGAAGTGCTCAACGTTATACCGAAGTCCGAGAAAATGGAGTATAAGAAAGGGCTTTTGGGATCCTTTTCACAAACGAGCGCATGCTTGGGATTCAGTGGAAACCCAGAGGGGACGAATCCATTTTCACTCGAGACCTACCCAAACGACCCGTCACACGGAGAGGAATCCTATCAGCAGTCTCATGCCTCTATGGCCCCCTAGGTTTTGTTTCGCCATGGTTGTTACCGGGAAAGTGCCTGCTGCAATCGCTGTGCCAAAGAGGGACGGGTTTGGACGAACCTCTCCAGGATGACGACGATAAGCGATGGCGCGACTGGCTGCACAGTCTGGAGCAACTTGGTGAGGTAAAAATACAAGGAGGCTTAATAGGTATCAAGTGCACAAAGGATGTCTAACTCCACCTATTCTCCGATGTATCAGAAATATGCAACGGGATAGTGGATTGCGGCTGCTGGGTTGACGCAAATGGTGGGCGGCACAGCCAGATACTATTCGCAAAGGCGAGAGTGGCTCCTCTGAAAACGGTGTCGATTCCAAGGCTGGAACTGACGGCAGCAGTACTGGCCGTGAAAGCCGCGGGGCTGATTAGGAGATGCTTCGACCGGATAGACTGGGAAACAAACTTTTGGACGGATTCAGCCACGGTACTCATTACATAAACAACACTACCACTCGTCTTAACACTTTCGTGGCCAATAAACTCTCTATAATCCACGAGTCGACTAAAACCGATCAATTGTACCATGTAAAATCCGCCAGTAACCCGGCCGACTTCAGCTTAAGGGGCCTGAAAACACTAGCGAGTTTACGGATGTGGACAATGGGACCGGACTTCCTAACGGCAACTAAAGAGATGTGGCCAACGCTATTAATACCCAGGAATGATGGTGGTGATGTCGAGACTAAAAGACTAATACTGGCTATAAACTTCACGGGAGGCGTAGGCCTGATAGAGAAACTGTGCCAATTCCCCAACTGGGCAAAAATGTTGAGAGCCGCCGTCTGGTGGACACGGTACAAAGCACTCTTACTGATTATGAAAGGAGCAAGACCACAAAACACATTGAACGTGGGGACGATACTACCGGGCAAGCTGAATCAAGCCGAACTCGACGTTCTACACCTGCTGCAACTAGATGCTTTCTCGTTCGAGGCCCGCGAGCTAGCCAGGACCGATGATAACACCAGAGGAAGCAGGCCGCTACACAGTATTATGCGAGCACTAAACCCCATGCGAATCAACGGACTACTGGGGTTGGAGGGCGGCTGACGAATTCGAGCCTAGAGTATGAAACAAAACACCCCATAATAATCCCCGGTGACCACCATATGACGAGATACCTGATAGATCATGTACATCGGGAAGGGGGACACGCAGGCCTGAATCACTTATTGAACAATATATGCCGACGATTTTGGGTGACAAAGGGAGCAGTGACGGCCAAGCGAGTCATAGGCAACTGCATTACTTGTCGTCGCCGGAGAGTGGTAGCAGACCAACAAATGATGGCCCCTCCCAGCCGTAACAGTCCAACCGGGATGGTGCCCGTTCGTGGAAATCGGTGTCGACTGCTTTGGCCCGTTACTCGTACGGCATCAGAGGAGCACCCAAAAGAATTACGGCTGCCTGATAACATGCCTATAATCCAGAGCAGTCCACCTCAAAGTAGTGCATAACATGACAACCGATTCATTCCTAATGCCCTTCAAAGGTTCATCGCGAGGCGGGGCGTCCCCAAGAATATATAATCCGACAATGGTTCGAACTTCGTTGGGGCTCATAAGGAGTTAGATGAACGGTGGAGCCGCTTAGACACCGCCAAGATACGAAACAAGACCGTAGCAAAGGGGATAGAATGGCTCTTCAATCCACCTTATGCCAGTCATCGTGGTGGCGTTTGAGAAAGGCTGATACAATCAACTAGGAAAATACTCACAGTCCTGGCCTCACAAAAAACCCTCAATGACGAGACGCTGACTACTTTACTAACAGAAGTAGAAAGCATATTGAACAACAGACCCCTGGTGCCGATCGTCCCAGACCCGGAAGACGAACCGGAACTCACCCCCAACGACCTACTATTACTCCGGTCACAAGCAGGAGTAACCACACCGAAAACCCTGCGTGGAACGTACGTTGTTGGATGGAAACAAGTGAACCACCTGGCACAGGCTTTCTGGAAACGATGTGCGAGGGAGTACTTACCGGCACTGCAGCTTCGGCAAAGTGGACCTCCAAACAGAGGTCGTTCAGACGTGGCGACGTGGTCGTCCTCGTGGAGAGCCACCTACATAAAGACGATTGGCCGGTTGGAGTGATCAAGGGTTGTCGCACAGAAATCGACGGCCTCGTGTGCACGGTGGTGGTGAAGACGAACAAATGAGACGTATTGCGATATATACGTAAAATATGTCTACTTGAAGGTGACAGCGACACGGGCGAGGCCGGCGCTACCGACCAAGCTATACCCATGTCTGCTGATACCAGATGAAGCTGAATTCATTCATTTATCACTCATGTATTCTCCTATAGGACGCAACCCCCCACACCACCTTTGAAGTATGTTTGTGTTTAATTTCATACAGCATTTACGATGTACTATGGGGATAATTGTCCAAACCTTAGCTCACCACACGACACGACACTGCATGTAGAAGTAACTGGGCTTAGGTCATACACAAATGCCTACATTTTACTCGTTTTTGCCACACAGTCCTTTATTGACATTGCAGAAAGTCCTCCTTTGATGTGTAGTTATACCTGTGATTCCATTGTACACCCCGACAAACACACACACACACACTCACTCAAGCATATACATCCAGGACAGGACGGTCCTTTACAAAAACAGCGTCTATGTGGCCCCCTCACTCCCGCCATCGGTCATTTGGTCCTGTGGAAAATGTAGACTAGCCTCACGTCAATGCAGCCAATGGGTTAGGTGCGACCAGTGGTAGAACGTTGACGACGAGCATTAGACGCGCTCGCTGACAGCAGGGCCTAGGCAGGTAGAAAGAATCAGTACATTTATACCGAATCTTTGACTCTGCTAAGGATGCAGGAGGATTTTGGTGGGCCGTGTAACAGCCGGTCGTGGAAAATCCCCCTTTAACCCTCGCGATTCAGTGTTTTTTCCCAACATTACTCATTTGCCTACACTATTGACTTGTCTTTACGAACTGGTTGTTTTTATGGACCAATTGTTGTTTGTTCGCGCCCAGAGCGCTACTTTGGCACATCCTCGCTCAGGACCTGCGTGACGCGCGTGCTAATTGCTCACACGCTGCCATTCGGTTTCTCGTTGTTGAATCCTTATGATAGTATTACTGAGGTTTGTAAATTTTTGATGTCATTGTTCATGTAATAATCTAGTATCGTGGAATATCGCGGACAATCGTCTTTTGATTTCGGGATCCGTTGCGAATTTGGCTACGCAAAGCTCAAACGTTCTTTATAAGGGACAAGATCACTATGAATTCAAACCGCGTGGCACTCACGAAGCTCAGTTCAGTTCAGTTTGCACGGGACTTGGTGTGGCTAGAGCCAATCGTGTGTCCAGACAGTTGTGCTGTCGGCGCTTTTCCGTAGCTCCCAACACTGCGTGGTTTTTTTTCTGAAAGGCAGAAATTTCGTGCAGTATCAGCCTTGGCAGAGTAAGGTGGAAACAATAAGTGAATTGCGTCTGACCCTAAAAGCTGCTATACATAACCCGGGGTGTACAGCCACCCAACATAGGTCTACTGCCTTCTTAAAAGCCTTCACTGTTGTGGTATTTGTGGCCTCCTCCGGGAGCTTATTCCAATAGGGTACCACTGTATTCGAGAAGTACTTCACTCTAGTTTAGAGATTTAAGCTTCCTTTGTAATCTAAGGCCACGCCCCCTTGTGCCTCTCTCGAGGAAAAGAGAAAAATGTCTTCTCGGCTTAATCTTCACAGTCTTTTCACCACCTTGAAAATTTCCATCACGTCCCCGAGAATGCGCCGTTTTCCATCAAGAACAGGTCTAGTGCACGTAGACGCTCTGTGTAGATAAACCCCTTTGTAAAGTCCAGCCGCCGGAACGTTCGAGCGACGCGTAGTGACCGATTTCGACACAAATCAAAGCAAACTCGATTCCAAATAGCTTCGGTACCATACACAACGATTAAATAATTTTACAATAATCAAACCTCAATAGTGTTCCTTCTGGGCTCTTTCGCTCCAAATTGAACAATAAATCAACAACTGCAGCTGAATTACAGCAAAAGGTTAGATACAGAAGATGAGATTACCGAATACAGTCACAACGAAGTTCAAGCTGAGCGACTCACGCTCGAGGCAATGGTGGGAGTCCGGTTTGTGACAAAGATTTAGAGCAATAAAACAAGCAATCGGAATTCTGGCAAAGATAGTTCACATGAATGGAATATGTCGTTTGTAACGTGGATGCTAATGCATGGAACGGGATATCCTGAATTCCTTTACACCGGCCCTCAAAATCCGACCCGGATTTTTCTTGTGCACCGCTAGGTGTGGTCGGCCTCACGCTTCGGCTCGCCCCACGGTTCCCCAATACCTAAAACTTGTCACAGTCAATAGCAGCTCCAAGTCGGACATGTGGACCAACTCTCGGCAGTCCCTCTTGGTTCGGCAAATCCGAAGACCCGCCTCCCACTTGAGGAGAGTTGGCCTCTGAACTTACACCACCAATGTCCGGTTCACCTTCAATAAGACAAATCTTCCCATGTTACGGGGCACTAATTCTTCTTTAGTTCGCACTGTTGCTGTTCGCACCAAGCCATCTTCCGAAGCTGGGGTGCTTTCGATAACTCCGATCGGCCACCGGTCACGCGGCAAAGCCTCCGAAACTAATAGCACTACATCACCCGATCTAAAGCTGCGTTCTCGAGTAATCCGCTTCTGTCGCTGTTGTATTAGTGAAAGATATTCCCTGATCCATCTCTTCCAAAACACAGAGGTTAGGTAGTTTGCCTGCCTCCACTGACGAACCATTCTATCGCGCAACGAATCCGTCGGAATATCTCGTGGGTTCGCCCTCAGGATAAGTAGGTCATTGTGCGAGAGTACTGGTAGATCACGACAATCCGAGGTTATGGTTACTATCGGTTGTCCGCTTGCTATCCGCCCACTTTCCGTAGGAAATGTCAACAATATTTCGTCAGTCATCGGCTGTTCGTCACGAACCGAAAAAATTACTCCTCTAGCTGAGCGCACCATGACCTCACATATGCCACCGTGGTGACTAGCATGTGGGGGATTGAAGTGTCACTGCACGCCTCGTTGCAATAATCTATCAGCGGTCGTATCACGAGACCAGTTTGCCATTAGGTTCTTCAATTTCCTTCAAGCCCCAACAAAGTTTGTACAATTATCACTAAAAATCTCGGAAGGTGCCCCTCTTCTCGACATGAAACGCAGTTATGTCATAATGAATGAATCCGTGCTTAGAGAATAAGAAACTTCAATGTGTGCCGCACGCATCTGGAGGCGGGGGAAGATGCATCCACATCGTTTCTCCATGCTGCGCCCATGTTTACCTGAAAATGGGACAAAATATTCTATTCCGACGTACTTGAACGGAAACCAACCTTGTCGAACTCTAATGGCTGATAGAGGAGCGATCGCCTGTTTGCCTACGGCTTTCAAATGCTCCCGGCATTTCCGACATCCTCCAAGTACACGCTTGACGGCAGCTCCCCCTGTACAGTCGAAATTTTTGCCAAGTTCTGCGAGTAACTGAGAAAATCCTGCGTGTCCTTCCATAGCTTGATCCCATCGGAATATCGAGTTTGTAATCGGGTGAGTCTTGGGTAGTATCACCGGATGTTTCACACCCTGAAGCTGACTGGAGTAGTCCACTCGTCCTCCAGCACAAACCATTCCATTTAAAAAAATAAGATCTAGTTTCAATAGAGTCCTGTTATCGGAGATTTGTAAGCGCATAGGTTACTACTCCTGGATCGTAACCGTTTTACCCATTCACTGTAGACCTTAACTTGTACAATCAGAATAACACTTTCCTCCGCTTTAGCAATGTCGTGTAACTTCAGCGGCCCAGTTCTCAATCCTAGATCCGTGCGCCCGCCTCTCATGACTGCAACGTACATTTTAAAACGGGTTAATCACGCTAACGACTTCAGCAAGTGAAACCAACTGGAGTACCTAGCTGGAAGTGAGTCCGCCCATGTACCCTGCAACAATGTGAGAACCGTACTCGAAAGCTGCTTCAACTCAACGTTTGGTGGTGCTGCAACAACCATAGGACTGGTCGGTCATGAAGTTTCATCTTTCATTAGGAATTTGGGGCCTTCAAACCAGCGGCTGATATCACTCGGTGATATTGTGCTTCTTGTTGCCAAGTCTGCAGGGTTAGTCTTCGATCTGACATGACGCCACTGCCAGGGCTCCGACCACCGATGGATTTCAGCCAAAAGGTTCGCAACGTACGTACCAAATCTCGTTTTAGTGTTGTTTATATAGTGCAAAATTATAGCGGAGTCCGTACAGTAGTAAGTCTCATCAAACTTGATTCCAGTTTCTTCCATAAGAATCCGAAAGACTCTAACGGCCAGTCTTGCTGCGGCTAACTCCAATCGAGGGATGGTAACGGTCTTCAGAGGAGCTACCCTTGACTTAGAGAACAGTAGGTCACAGTAGGGGGCTATGTCCCTCGAGACCATTCTGGGATACGCTACCACCCCGTAGCAAACTTCAGAAACTTCACAGAATACATGAAGCTGTGAACCGTCTTTCAGCGAGCCACCTCTAATAACAGAACGCTGAACTTTGAATGCACATAGTTGCTCCATACTTCTTAACCACTCATTCCGTCATGGAATGGTTTTTATCCATCTGGATCGTCCCAACCAAGCTTCAAGCGACACAGTGATTGCAATTACACCTTGTCTGGCAGAATGAAAGGTGAAACCAACCCTAGTGGGTCGAACACGGATGATACTATAGACAACAAGCCACGTGTATTGCGAATGAAAACTGAAACGTGTATTCTACTGCGTTCCATTCTAGCCCCAACGTTCTCTCCGACACAGGCGCGCAGTCATCTATTTCCAAGGTGGGATGGGCCAGCTCCGATTTCGGTAAAATGTCCAGCACCTCATTACGATTACACGCCCACTTATGGAGCCGGGATCCGCTTCGTGACAGTAACTCACTCATCTGGATGGTAAAATATTTCGCATTCTCCGGTGTGGGCAAAGAAACAAGACAGTCGTCTACATATAAGTTTTTATACACGGCTCTCAAGGCGTAATCTTCATACTGTCCTCCCTAATCGTCTGCCGTGCTACGTAACGCGAAATTCGCACAAAATGGGGAGGAAGTGGCACCAAATGGGCGGGCATTCATTTGATATTCAACAAGATTACCACCTAGTCGACCATTTTCCCACCAGAGGAACCTCAGTGCTCCTTTGTCTCTCGTCGGCACTCGAACTTGCATGAACATTTCTTGAATATCCGCAGCCAACGCGACAGATTCCTTTCAAAAACGAAGCAATACTCCAACTAAGCTTGCTGTCGTATCCGGTCCCTGTAACAAGTAATCATTCAAGGAGCGTCCCTGGAATGCAGCCGCACAGTCAAACACCACCGTCAACTTGGTAGGCTTCCTAGGGTTTGTAACTGCGTGATGTGGTAAGTACCACTTTGCCTCAAAACCCATTCTTAGCTGTACATCGGACAATAACTGGGCGTGGCCTTTGCGCATATATCCCTCCATTATTGTGGAGTATTTACCGAAGACTTCAGGGTCACTCGCAAACCCCTTCTTCAGGCCGTCCAACCTCTCTTTGGCCACCATATAATTATTCGGAAGTTCCGCCACAGGATTTTTCCATGGAAGTGCAACTTCATAGTGTCCGTTCAACTAGACTACGGCATTAGGAACCATATCAACAGCCTGTTCGTCTTCTAATGAAAGAGAGTTTTTCGATGCACACTCATCGCAGAAATTGGCATTGTATAGTCAATCGATCTGTTCTGCTAAGAGATTGAATTCCCCTTTCAATGTGGTTTACTGTCCTCACAAAGCGTGTTTCCTGGTTTATCGGACCAAGAACAATCCATCCTAAAATCGTCCGCACAGCATAGGGTTGTTTTCTTTTGCCGCATCTTTGCTCTAATGCCTAATGTGCTTCTGGGACGTTGACAGCTATCAGGATTCGCGCTCTCGAATCTTCCAGATTCTGTCTTTGGACGCAATGTAGGTAAGCCAGGATAGAATGTCCGCATCTCTGCAGTACTAGACTGTTTGGCGTGGTAGCCTATCAACACAAAAGGCTCTCTCTAGATTCACGAAATCTGACAATGAGTTCAGTCGTAGCCCCGTTATTCCCGAATTCCAAGTGGTAGTCCCATTTACGGTCGAAATCGACAGTGAGGTTGGGGATGCCTCCAGACCCACCAGCTCCACATTGTCTTTTTGTATTAGAGTCACATCAGATCCGCCGTCCAGCAGAGCGTAGGTCTCCACAGAGCCCCCCGATCCGTCTAATCGCCCTGGTAGCACACCTAAACTGACCCAACATTCTAGCCTAAGAGTAGCCGCACGATTATTGGTCCAATGCCCAGGCCTTTTTGCATTGTCCCTACCCAGCTTATCCAGCTGCAGCCCTCGTGTTGTACCTTGCGTGACTCGATCGGTGCATTGCTTCTGTGCAACATGTAGTAGAGGGTGGTGCAGTTTCGGACAACCTGATGTTGAAAATGGTTTGGAAACAGACCAGTTGCTAGACAGATGTCCACACTTGAGACACAAAAACAAGCCTTGATTTCTTTGATCAATGCCCAACGACCGGGTATATCACGAGACAGGAATCGCTGACATTCTCCAAGTGCGTGTATTCCATTACATACCAAGCGTCTATTAGCTGCGACCAACAAAGAACTACTCCGTTTTGGCGTGAACAGTGTCACTTCGTGGTGCGGTTTCCGTGCATAATTTCTCCATTTGGATGACCGACTACCCCTGAGCCTTGCTATCGGCAGCCAGTTTACCGAACCTACTTCGAACAATCTGTGCCTCACGAAGCACTCACTACTGCAAATCTTGAAACCTGGGTTCATCTCCTCCTCCCAGGAAATCATCAGCAGTCCTAGCCCATGAATCCTGGAGAAGCGTTGGTAGCACTCGAGTAATCCGTTCCATGGTCTGCAGTGAGTTGTGGTTTGAAAATGCAATTCATCTGCGTGACAGCAGCTTTACAGTCGAGCTTTTTCAACGACAACTTGGTCAGGGCGTCTGAATCTTCCGCTAGAGGCTGCAAACCTTGCAGTAAGCCGTCAATCAGTGGACGAGCCACTACATGATCTTGTCCATACAGATCCTTTAATATTTCCCTGACAGTATTGTATGCCAGTGTTAGAGGCAACATAGCACATTCGTCAACCGCGTCTCTTGCAGTGATGCATCGAATAAAGCAAGCGCTGGCCACCGTCTCAAACTTGGCCTTCGACGCAATATTCAAACTGTTTCACAAACCCCCAGTACGTTGACGAGCAGTCCGCAAATTACCCCAGTTCCACCCTGGGTAAACACAAACGATAATCCACTGCAGATTCCGCCACTGGAACCAAGCTTGTTGTTCGTGGTGCATCGTTCTGCATGTGGCGATCAGCTTGGCGGCGAGAAAGATGTCCACTGACCATTATTCCGCCCTTGACATCATATCTGTTGACTGGGTTTTCTTCTTCCTCAACCAGTGCCAAAAGCAGTCTCGCATTTCCGTCTCATTTCTCACCTCGAGCAGCTTACTTTGCTTATCTATCTCTAATTGTTCTGCAACCTGCTTCTTCTTCAAGTCAGCTAACAACAGATCAGCTCTAGCTCTATGGGAAACCGAGCTAACCCTAGAACAATCTGATATACTAGAGCCTGAGGAAGAAACATGACCAACACCTTCGGGAAAAAGGGTTTGGTTCACCTGCAGGGTATTGTCCTTTGATTCAGGAAGGTTTGCCGAAGGGCTGCGTATTTTCGTGTCCCAGAAATTGCCATGGCTATGAAGTGCTGTAGAGTCCAGCCACCGGAACGTTCGAGCGACGCGTAGTGACCGATTTCGACACAAATCAAAGCAAACTCGATTCCAAATAGCTTCGGTACTATACACAACGATTAAATAATTTTACAATAATCAAACCTCAATAGTGTTCCTTCTGGGCTCTTTCGCTCCAAATTGAACAATAAATCAACAACTGCAGCTGAATTACAGCAAAAGGTTAGATACAGAAGATGAGATTACCGAATACAGTCACAACGAAGTTCAAGCTGAGCGACTCACGCTCGAGGCAATGGTGGGAGTCCGGTTTGTGACAAAGATTTAGAGCAATAAAACAAGCAATCGGAATTCTGGCAAAGATAGTTCACATGAATGAAATATGTCGTTTGTAACGTGGATGCTAATCCATGGAACGGGGTTTTTTGAACTCCTTTCACCCCTTACCCATCTTCATTACCGTGCCCAGGACTGCAAGCAGTACTCCACATGCGGCCCAACTATGGCCTGATATATGGGAACATAAATCTATGGCTCCATACACGACATAATGGATCTAACTCGAAAGAGTTCTCTCCTGGCCATATTGGCTGCCGCTGTGCATTGGGTCGACTGCTTAAAGCTGTTGTCCGTTATAACGCCCAAGTCTTTGATCTGCTAGACCATGTACATGTATATATAAATATATACTTATATATATATATACTCATTACTGTCCTATAATTATTAACAAAATCATGGTGAGTAACTCAACGCTCCTCGATATCTCTTAGCTTACAATGCCTCTCTTCCGCACCAGGTCCCACCACTCATACTTCGCTCACCACCTCTGCGATTTCGAACTGGAAAATCCAGTCTGATTCATCGCACTTAGCGTGACTCACTAACTGAACTCAACACCCAGTTATGACGTTACCATTTCTGCTCCCACCCTATCCCCCAGCTAATGTTCTTCTGTAATTTCATGCAGAACTTGGTCTTTACTCCTGCTCAATGACCACTCTAGGCGAAATACTAACTTTCCCATTGAAAGTTCTAGCCACACTTAGGCGTTTCCCCTTTAGTCTCACGTTTCATGGCCTCAATGTGCCTTTGGGATCCGCCGCACCGATGAGCCCGTGCTTAACTTTTGTTCTTCTTTCCGTTAACTGTTGATCCTCGGCTGCTTCACTCTATCTCACTTTCCTTGCCGTAGTCTTTTGCGTCCGATGATCGCACCCGCGTAAACATCTATATATATATATATACCTTGGGTATGCTCCACTCACTTGTCCCCCTTCCTAACTAGATTGTGCCATTTTACTACACACAATTTGCGTATATATAAATAAAACCGTTCCGTCCTTTAGCGATGAGTGCTCGCTCTCACTTAATTCTTGGCTCAGGCTATAACTCAGCCGTCCCATCCGCTTCTTTGTGCCTTTCTCGTACACTGAAGCCTTGCCACACGGATTACCATTCCTTAGTAACTAGGCTTCACTTCTCTACGCACATGCTCATGGTAAGTTAAGACCCCATTCCAACCGGAATCCGTATGCCCCTGCCGAATACCAGCACGTTTGCCCCCACATGAAAAATCCTCATTTTAACACTCAGTTTCCCCCCCCCCCTTTTACTGTTTGCCGTCCTTTACCACAGCTGGTGAACTGACCAGACTGTTATCTTTCTATTTTCTCATTCTCCTTCCAGACCATACCATCTACCATTGTTTTATTCCTGGTTCCCAAACGGACACCCTATCCTCATCCACCTGATATAGCCCCAAACCTCTACTATCACCCAACTACCCTAGAAAGCTACCAGTCTCCGTCTAGGGATCCCTAATAGACCTGTCCACTAGCCAAACGATAACTAACTGTTCGGATAGCAAAATGTTCTTTTTCTTGCTTCCATATAAATGATAATCATAACCCACAGCTGGAACACTCTCCAGACTGCCGCACTCCTGATCTCTTCCAGATTGCATTGGTTACTTGGGTATCCATCGGCCAAATCGACGTTTATTCCGGATTACCGTAAGGACTGGACGATTTGATCAATGGTTTATACCTATACTCTCGCCTGCTGACGTTACATGGGGCACCGTACATGGATTAACAAAACCTCATGAAAGTCTCACCGGATCGCAGAGGTGATTCCTGACAGCAACCATCAACACATCCGCTCAACGTCTATTCCCAAATAATCCAACCCAACAGTTCAATTCTTCCCGCGTTGCAGTACGAAACCATTGGCCGGAACCCAGCCTTCGCAGCTGTCAACTTCGTCAAACCAGCCCTATTTTACCTGCTTCCCACAACATTCTACCTGCAACCAAGGTCTTTACGGAACAGAATACCAGCCATCCGCAGCCAACCATAATTTGATTACCAATTTTCTATCAAATACAAAAAAAAACATTTTACACTCTTCCAACTCCTGCCTAGCCGAACCATTGACGTTTGTCTCCACTAATCCGTTTTATTGACGGCTTTTCTTTTCTTTAATAGTCCGTTATATGTCCATACACCGTTCATGCTCTTCAAAAGTTCACTGAAGTCCCTGCAAATCTTTTCGCCTTCATTTGAATTTCCATATGACACTGTAATCACCTGCACAAAAGGTCCGTTTTATTATCACCTTTGAATCACTTGCCTTTATTTCACATGCTTCCCCCACAATTAGTTACCCAATGCTGGATCAGTGTCCAATATTCCGCTGGTATCTCTGACTGCACTTTGAAAGCCCCACGCTTGCTTTACTTCTAACAATGTTCTTTGGCATCTCTTCCGCCCGGTTACTTGTTAGTGACCGTCCATTTGTCGCTTATATCAGCAATTCCACGACTGTCCAGCTATCCACACCGCCCCCAGCGATTTCGAAACCGATTTGGAATTCCCGCCTCAACCATTACCACTTTTGTTTACTCAAACACTAAATGACTTTACTGGTGTATTTCAGTTGCTGTGATTTATAAATTTAGAATTTGTGAATATCTCACATTGACATGTACTGCTGTATACTCTGATCTTGCCTTGTGCATGTGTATTGACCATGGTCAAGAAATATACTATACTATACTATACTATACGTGCAACGAACCCACCCCATTCTCACTAGCCCTTGTATTTGTGGTCAAACATTGGCACTTGGTGAGTTTTAGTGGAAGGTTCCATTTGCGTGCCCAGTTTCGTACTGCTAACACGTCAAGTTCTATATCTACTCCAGCTATCTTGGTGTCATCGGCAAACATAAAGGTGGGGTTTGTAAGCCCACGTGCTAGGTCAGTGATGAAGATGAGGGGAACAGAGGGCCGGGCACCGAGCCCTGTGGCACCCCACTTGTTACATCTTCCGGTTTTAGGACATGACTCCCCACCTTAACACTAAAAGTTGGCCCTGAAAAAAACTATTCATCCATTGTGTTGCCTTTACAACAGTTCCCATAGACTGCAGTTTGACGTCCAGAAATCTGTGGCTCGCGGAAGCAAACGCCTTGCTGAAGCCCAAGTAGCAGACCACAACCGATTGCCCTTCGTCCAGAGGCCTGGCTACCTCAGTCCAGTTTGTACAGGACCGGAAGTGGCCGAGGCCATCAGAGCACCCAAATTTCTTTCGGCTGTATCCATTTGAGCCAACACCGGTCACAGTGAATTTGTCAAGTCCTCTTTGTCAGCTCAGATTCGTAGGATCCTCCACTACCAAAAAGGAGCATGATAGATGCATTTCACCGATCAGGTGAGAGACAACGGTTGTGTGAAAGTTCTCCAGTAAATAGCAAGCCTCGGCCTGGTCTTCAGGGCACTCGGCCCCCGGTGTTCCCCTTTGGTTCTCAGACTTGTCCTCCGAGAATGTCCCACTTTAACTGTCTGTCCTTTCTTCTTCCAAACATGCCGGCTCTTCGGTCAGCCGATTCTATCGTCCAACTGCGATGCGGCGATGGACGTTGTTCTTCACATTTGCTCCTCAGCGGGCCCTTGGCCATGCTGGTGGTACCAGGTGAACTTAGGAAAACAGACCTCAGACAACCAGTCGAATGAAGGAACTGAGGCTAAGCTGAATTCCTGGCCTATCGAAGAGCATGGTTAACGTTTGTTTGACCAGTTGCAGCTTCAATGGACGGCTGATGGGAAATACCCAAATGCACTACAGGACTTCTAAAATAGGCCCATGTGTCCAGCCAAAGATTGTCATGCAGCACTGGTTGAATCAGGTCTGGATGTACGAAAGCCCTTTGAAGTACAATTGTCTTAATCACGACCTGCTTTGTATGACTGAGAAGAAAGACTCGAAAAGGAAGATTGCTTATGGCCAGAGGAAGACCTGGTACCGGAATTGGATGCCCTTGTGAAGCGGTTGTCATTCCCAAGTAAACCTAAGTACATATACCTATCCATAAACGAGGCGCACCTAAACTCTGAGTTCGCAATTGCATTTTAGCGGTTTTGGCGTCTGTAAAACTGCTACACCCACATAAGCATATCCTTAGCTTATATTCCGAATAAACCTCCCAGAATTTTACAGGATCCGTGGAGTCCCTTTAAGGCTTCCATTTTATGGGGTGGTCTAATCTTCTGCTTTCTCTGACGGTATGTCTGCTCTAGCCGATTCCCGAATATTCTAATGACTATTCTCTGGAAATTCTGAAGATAAGTTCCATCTTTTTTTGTGAACGAAAGATGCCCAGGCCTACGGCGTCGCTCGAGGGTACAGAACTCTTGCCTTCCAGCAGGAAATTGTCCGTGCAGGCCTGAGGAGCTTCTTGCGAGTTCGGTGGGCAGCCAGATGTATCTGTTCTGCTCACATGAAGCCTGATAATGTCACAACATTAAGGTCGTTTATTTGCTCTACCTGGCCAACCGTGAATGGCACATTTGGCCTCGTTACGGTTGAACCCACTGAAGCTCCTTTTGTTAGATGGCTTTTGCCTTCAATAAAACGAATCACCCGTGTTTTCTCGTTTTAACTCCTCAGTAACTAGCCTGCTAGTAACTGGTGCTCTTGAGATCCGAAAACCTTGGAATTGTCTGCTAATATGGGACACGGGAACTTCGGCTCTTCTGCGAGGTCTTTTAAATAGAGGACGCATAGAACTGGTCTCAGAATAGATCCCTTGGGGACACCACTTGTCACACATACTGGCTCAAAACTTGCATCTTATACCCTGAAGTAAAATGGCCTGTTAATCGAGATGCTGGCTATCTAATTATGTAGCTGGCCGCTTATCTCATAGGTCTCGTGTTTATCGGGTCGTAGTCAGTGATTCACTGAGTCGGAGACTGGGTTCCGCATAGCAAACTCCCGCCAGTTTTCCGTTTTCCAGTTGTGTTGCTACTTCGTTCAAGAAAGCGTGGGGGTTTCAGAATCGTGATCTTCCCTTCAAAGGCCCATGCAGTGCTCCACTTAGCAGCGCACACCCTGCAGTATGCTTGCAGACCTATTCTCTTAACAGCTGCTCCGGGCATTTGCGAGGGATAAAAGTGAGGCTTATTGGCCTGCGGTTTAGCTCTTGTGGCCGCGTCTAGCCCGCCTCGGGCGTCTAATTATTGTTACTTTTATTATTATTTTTATTAAAGACAGCCGCCGCTGTCGCTGCCTCCCAGTCGGCTGGCAGTACTCCATGCCCGGCAGCTGCACGAAACGGCCGGCGCACGTTTTCAATCATTTCAATGGCCAGTGGTTTTGCGACCACCGTATGCATGCAACCTGGCCCCATTGACTTGTTTATTTTCAACCCCTCCAGCGTCATTCTAGTCGTCTGTGGCCTCGTATACATTTTTGGCATGTCAGGCGCCCCAATGGGTCTTCTGGTGTTTACCAATGCCCTCCATCTCTCCGATGCATACTTTCGAAGTGTGCACTGAGCGCCTCCACTTTGCTCTGATCTTCGCGGACTTTATTCCCAAAGCTTAATATCAGCTTTCAGGCTCAGTTTCTGGGGTTATCTTTTGGCTGAACATATCTAAAATATCTCCAGTGGCTTTCTACCTGGTTTTGCCGTAGCTGGCTCAAAATTTATCTTGGAGCTTCTTTGTATCTTGGAAGCTGGGTTTCTATTTTCGGTGTATTGTAGCCAAGCCCCTCACTCGCGACGACCTCAAACTTCTGCCAACCTTTAGTCCCTTTTCAAAAGTATTTGCTAACCGCCGCAATCCACCACTCAGACTTGTTCTCGTGCTTGTATCATTGCAGTGGGTAAATTCTTTCTAAAGCGTCAGTAGGTTTTGCCCAATTGTCTGCCACCTTCCTTCAACCGCGGCATTTTCACGGTTTACGCGCCCGTCCAGCTTAGTTGCCTTTGTATTTGATTCTGCAGCATTTAGCTTATGCAAACCTCCTACGTGGTTTCTCTGGGGCTCCCGATTACCTAAAGTAAAGGGTAAAATCGATCAACACCTTATCACATTTGCCCAAATGTGGGTGAATGCTGAGCCCGCCTATGTCCCTTTCATGTTTCGTGACTACTAGGTCTACGGGGGATGAGTGGTTTTCCCTTTCTGCATTTGGTGTTATATCCTATGTGCTGGCGTAAGCTTCACCCGTGAGGCCAATCGATAAATTACTCTTCCACTCTAGTGCGTCTACAGCGCCCTTTGCTCCGTTCCATTCCTGGTAGGTTAAAGTCTCTAAAAATCAGCGTCGCAATTGTTCCTGTCCCTGTTCTGGTGCCTGTGAGAGTTCTGTGTCCCCCTCCTTGTCCGAGTTTTGTTTCCGGTACTCACATGTAATGGCAACTTTATCGTCGGCTTTCTGAAACATGCAGCCCATAGCTGGTTATTATGATAGGAAAGGTGAATCCCGGTTCAGCGCCGCCAAATGCTTTCTAGTGGAAAGTGTTACTCCACATCCAGCCTTACCACCGCATCTGAGTTGTCGATAGACCAATTGATGGTTTTTGACTTCCTGCGGGATATATTGCCTTTCAGACGGCCACTTCTCGAATACTGCAGCCACTTCGGCGCCACAGCTTCCAGCCTCTTCTATAAATTTGGCCCCTTTTTCCTAATGCGACACCCACTGCTGCGTGGCACTACTATGGCCTTTCTGGAAGAAGGGCCCCTGCTCCCCTTCAATTTGTGTTCTGCTTAGGGTGGAGCTCCTGGTTGACTGCGAACGCTTGAAATACAACACATCAGACTTCAAAGCCTCTTCGTGGGTGCGTTGTAAATGTTTCTTTACACACAGCACCTACGTTTACACATAACGCGACTCTATTCACTATAGGACTTGGATTCTTGCATTACACAGCTGCTTGTTACACGAATCTTCCCCGCATATTTGAACCCGGTAGTGTCTGACCTGAAACCACTTGCATGCACTTGTTGCTCTGGACTTTGGATCCCGATTCGAGTCGTTTGGAATTGCATTTGAGGTTTGCCAGTGATGCAAGTTTGTTAATTTTATAATTCGGTACCGCAAAATTTACTAATCAACATTATTCTGCATCCGGGATTCTTCTGATCAAGTTACTCTTTGCTCGACCTACAATTCCTGTGACCAGCAGTGCCCCGGAAATCTTGTACGACCGCTTAACCTCCCAGCTGGACATCTCCGGTGCACCTCTTGGGCTTCACCGTTTCGCTATCTCTCGACTTCTGCTCTGGTCGCCCCACAGAAAGTGACCTAGGACCGCTTTCGTACTGCATTTGACAGCTTTTCCATGCGTCACGTATCTTCGACCACAACCGCAGCCTGGTGGCAAGGTCCTCAGAATAGTAGTCTCTGTAACGACTGGTCGTGGAAAATCCCCCAAAAACCACTGCAGTCCCATGATTTCCTTAACATCACTCACTTGCTTACAAAATTTGCTTGTTTTGTGCACTGTGTGCATTCGCGGACCAACGATTGTTTGTTCGCGTCCAGCGCGCTGCTTCGTCATATTCTTGTTCTGTACCTGCGTTACGCACGTGATTCTCTAGCACGCTGCAATTCAGTCCTCGTTTTTGGGTCCTTGTTATCGCATGATTGAGGTTTGTATCTGTTTAGTGTAATTGTTCATTCTATAATCTAGAATCGTAGAATTTCACGGATAATGGCTTTCTGATTTCGGGATCCGTTGCGAATTTGGCTACGCATTGTTCAAAGGTATCTTACAGCTTCCCAATAACCTTTTCGTTTGCACGTGGACCCTTTTTTTCGCCACCTGTCCGTTCCTATCCTTGTCCTTGAAACTTGGCTCTGTGCAATATCTCCCCATCCTGTGATGAAAGATGTCACCTTGGATGCAGGAGGCGGGTCTCTAAGAAAGGGTTCATAAACACCAACACAATTGGTCTCGCCGGGGGCATTTTCTGCCCTGGCCTCGGTAGCTTCTGCTTTGACTCTGTGGACCATTCTTAGCCTTGCTGGGATTTATTCCAACCTTCTAGAGAATCTCCCAAACCCTTTATTTATCCGACTTCTGCCTCGACGTGGTCTCCCCGATGGTAGGCGACCCATCAATAATAGTGAACTGATTTATTTACCCGAATAAGATAGGGTCCTTTTTTGACTTCTCTTTTTGCAACTCCACAGTGAGGTCCTAATTTTTACCTCGAAGCTTTTCCACAATTCCCCCTTCTTGCCATCCAAGCCATACCCTATCATATTACACTAGCTTTCGTATTGCTGGGGGTTCTTTCACCAATAATTACTCCTTCAATGTTGATTCCTAGGGTCTTACTTCTCTTGGCCTCTCCATCCTAGTTTTGGGGTTGGATCTTCATTATTCTTCCATCTGGTTTGCTGTCCGTTTCAGCGTAAGTGGCTCCACTGCTACGTTTTCAGTTACAGTTTAAAAACTAGCCTGTGGTCGCACTAGATTTTTTGTGTCATTTACTATTTGACTACCAACCCTGGATGGCTAAGCCTGTTCGGCAGCAGGTTTACATAAGTTGCGTGCTCAATCATTCCAGAAAAACTGACGGTGCATTGAGTTTTACACGTTCTGAATACCAGTGAAAAATGCATGCGCTGATTTCCGGAAGAAACTGCAAGCCATTCCCAGTACCACAGGCTTTCCGCCTGATTATGACAGTCACTGACTTGACACACTTAGTGTGGTGGTACTGGAGCTGTATACGGAAACCCAAAATAAACTTGAAAAGCAGACAAAATACTCCATCCGTGTAGAATTTTGGTACCAGCCATTTAGGAGGTTCAAGCCCTTGGTTGACACTGACAAGTTATGAAAAAAACAAACCAGAAGTCAGGCCAAGGTCATCATGAAGCAAACTCAGGTTGTCCGGGTTACTTTAGCTTTTTACCGTTAGGATCAGTGTTTAATTAGTTCTAGTACTCATTGCCATTCCATCTGATTTGTTGATCTGATAGCGACCCTAACCGCGTCACACCAACAAAAAGTCGCCAGTCGCCACCGCGAATTAGTACAGTGGATCATTTTGGAGAATCTTGATCTGCAAAGAACTGAACACATTGTGGAGAGCCCTACCTAGCTACTCCCGTTTAATCCGGTCTTCCCAACTCCGTTAGCTAATCTTTCCCCCGCTATTTTCTGACACCCTGCTGTCGACGTTATTCTGTTCATTCATTCATTATCT
This sequence comes from Fasciola hepatica, assembly GCA_948099385.1. Lineage (NCBI taxonomy): Eukaryota > Metazoa > Platyhelminthes > Trematoda > Plagiorchiida > Fasciolidae > Fasciola > Fasciola hepatica. The sequence continues at coordinate 5,026,933 of CANUEZ040000016.1, forward strand.
CCCAGTTGTCACCTTATTGGCACAACTTTACCCCATGCTAAATTGCTTTTGATTAACCACCAATCACTGACAACTTGGCTATGCGTACCATTCATACAATTCCCTGGAATCACAGTCAGCGCTCACCGTCGCAAGAAATAGCACCTCCAGTCCAAGCCCGAAACTAGTTCGGTGGCCCCCGTAGATTTTCTAAATGCTACCAGAGCAACCACCAAAATGAGTGGAACCGTGAGTAGCTTCTTCACCCGGCTTGAAGTTTTGGATCGAACCACAGGTTATTTGAGTGTATTAGCTGTCCCAATCAACCCTCCTGTACACTGCACTCAGTCAAACTTAATCTTGACCTCGAAGCTGGTGGACACCGTTGCCTCTGGAGTCTTCAAGTGCATTGGAAAAGCTCGCTGTGCGGTAGTATACGAAATTCCAGATGGATCACTTCTCACACACGGTAAGAATTTATTCTTAGGGGCTTGCAGCTTGGATTCTCAACCAGGCTATCGTGTCAGACTTCGCAAAACTTCTCAGCTAAACACGTCCTCTCCTTTTCTAGTTTGATATCGAAGATTTTGCCAAGAAATTATCGGCAGAAGGTCTTTTGTCGTTGCTAATACAGAGCCTAAACTCGCATGGATATCTTCCCGACAAAACTCTGTTAAAAAGAACCCTCCACAAGATCTATGCCAGAAATATACGTTTCGTGTACATTTAACCAGCAATCCCTCCCAAATAATTAATTTACCGAGGGCTGGCCACCCTACTGAGATTGGTTCCGCAGTTTTTTGTCATTAATTGTTAGTATAGATGGTTTTTCAATTTCCACTCCATCTGAGCCTCGCACCGAGCCGCGAAACCCACGGATTACGTTCAACTGAAAGGCTCACGTAGTGTAACACAAGTTTGAGCAATGCGTAGCCGAATTCACAACGGATCCCTAAATCAGAAGACGATTATCCGTGATATTCTACAATACTAGATTAATGAGTGAACAATGACACCGAAAAGATACAAACCTCAGTAATGAGATCAAAAGGACCCAACAAACGAGAAACTGCATTGCGGCGTGCGAGCAAGGAGCACGTGCGTCACGTAGGTCCAGAACAAGGATAAGACAAGGTAGAGCTCTGGGCGCGAACAAACAACAATTGGTCCATAAAAAGAAACGGTTCGTAAAGACACTTCACTGGTGTAAGCAAGTGAGTGATGTTAAGGAAAACAGTGAATCAGGAAGGTTTTAGGGGGATTTTCCACGACTGGTCGTTACACGTAGTACGTCTTCCGATGTCCATACAACTGATAAAAGTCCACTGAATACCGAACTCGTAACAAATCGTCATACCAAAACTCGAATGACGAGGTCCTCTACCTTTCGAACGAATGTCTGGTAAAATTTACATAAAATACACAAAGCATATATTTTGAATAAACGAACGCCGAACCATGCAAGAGCCAGAGGCTCAAATCTTGTCCGGCCAAAAACCACAATGTTTAACATAAATTCAAAATCCATCGGTGGTCGATCAGAACATCAGTTACTCCTTGCAAAACAGCTAGATTTGGTACTATATGTATTTACTCCGGCAGCAGCAGTGAATTTGGCAAGGCCCGTTACCTCTCTTCGGGACCAGGGCCTGGCTTTCCGATCCCATTCGGTCTTTTGCCTCCGAGTAAAGTAAAACACAGCCTCACTTCAGCCAACGAAGAAGGATATCCCTGCCGAGCTATTCAGATTATAAAGCCAGTGCCCCACCAAATGCGGCTTCTCCTGGTTACTTATGGCCCACTCGGGCATACCCACATCCTGCTTCATGAATCCAAATAACCATGAGCTTTCCGACTCAAGGGTACCCCGTCCAAATTTTCCAGTTTTCCGTTTCCTCAGAATGTCCCTCCTTCTCCTATACCTCATCTGCATCCATACCACTCCGTAGCCCTCCAGTTGCCAAGATTTCCCCGAACCTGGCGACTTACTTAAGTTACGGCGCATTGAATTTACTTCACCACCGTCAGAGTGATAGTTTGCAGTAGTACTGTTCAATGCTTGCTCTTTTGTGAGCAAACTTATGTCCGTCCGCTCCTCTGCATTACCTCACCCGGATGCGAACCTCATAACCGAAAATTGTGTTGCTAATCAAACTCCCCTCCCAAGCCTTTCCACACCAGGTTTTGATAAATTCGCTACTGATAAGCTTGGAAGACTTGGTGGCGGATGACTCGCTTATGACCGAAACAGCATTGGAGCACATTTACTTCAGCGTTTTGTCCTTAATAAGTTCCAAGGCTCTGCCTGGCTCCCTGCACCAGAGCTTCAGAGACTGCTGGTCATTGGTTGTGATTACTGTTCTCCGGGTCGTAACACGAATGACATTATAGCAGCCGCCGATGAATTCTGTCGAGCATCTAAAGTCCCACACTTTATTGAGGTCATAACCTTGGACGGTAACCCTACTGGTGTCCTTTGGACGACCATTAGACCCTCTCCGAAATGATGTAACCTTATCTAGTATCAGTGCGGGTGGGTAGATTCAGCACATAGAGTCACTCGCCCGAGGGAACAAAATTCTTGTACCTTTCTTTTCTTCAGGCCTCGCGGATGTAAGGGCAAAGGTTATCAGCTGCTTTCCTGGTTGTGATCGTAAGGTAATAACATGAATTTTCCGCACAACAGCATTACCACTAGAGTGGTCAAAATAGGAAAACTTTCCACCCTCCCCACCGGATTAGCTCACCCAGTATCCTGAGGAATCTGGACTGGAATGACTTCTTCCTACTTGCTTAATTTCAGCCAGACTCGAAAGTGGAGTTATCTAACTTACCTCCCTCTCTGAGTGCCAGTTCATCCGGGACAGTCAAAATCAATGTCAGGAAGACCAGTTGGAAACAAAAGCGCAGAGTAGATTTGATAAGCCTCCACGTGCCCTATCTTCCTCTGCCCCAGCTAGCTATCACTTAAGTTGCCAAGCAAAAATGAGAACAAGCTGAGAAACCAAGAGTTGTACGCTGTCATTCAGCAGGATAAGATAGCCCATCTTCCTGGCCTCATCGTAACTCGAAGCCCAAGCTATAAAACCAAAATACAACATTTTCCGCTATCAGAGAATATTTATATTGATTCGCAGCAATGAATCGCTGAGGTTTTCGGTAGTTTCTCCACTTTTTTCTTCTTAAAGAGACATGGGGATCCGACCCGCCATTTCACCCACTTGACTACCTTTACCCCGTCAACCGTAGTACTTCCAGCCATTGGAGCCAGAAGCTGTTGAATACCACGTAGCCTTTGGTTCGCCGCGGACCCGTTGGTATCCATTCAGCTCCGTTTCATCCTGGCGGCCCGGACATTGTGATGCATTTGCTTACCTTATTTAACCTCACGAAAACACACAGTGTCTTACCGTTCCAGTGGAAAGCATCGGTTATCTTCCCCCGCATAAAGGAGGGCTTTGCATAACTCTACTAACTGCCGTCCCATAAACTACACCTCCGTTATATCCAGGATAATGGGAAGAGTAGCAAAAGATATGATAGTCCATTTCCCCACCACCTGCGGGTTATTTAACAACAGCCAGCATGGCTTCCCAAAATCTAGGCCGTATCTGACCTGCCAACTTGATTTCCCTAATCCAACCACGGAGCCGGCTGACCCTGGCGAGTCACTGATCGTCATCTCCCCTGGCGTGACAAAGTACTTGGTTGTCATCCTATCTTGGTGTGAGATCAAAAGCAATAAAATTGAGGGTCACCCCGCTTCACCCCAGCCAGTCACTGGAGGTGTTGTATAGGGCAGTGTTGGGCCGACCTTTATTTCCATTTAACTTCACTGATTTACTAAGAGTGGTATGCAGTGGCATCACTTTTTATTCCTCCATAATGTTAAAATTATCTATGAATTTGTACCCCAGTCCTTAGTCTATATCCCCAAAAACATTGTTGACGACTTGAATGCTGTTGACGTATTGAGCAATCTTTAGAAAATCAGTTTCTTCGCTGATAACAGCGTTAGTCTTAGGTATGAAATCCAAGTTGCCCCTTGATCCCTCATCTTGAACGAATCGCTCGATCCCAATACTCCCCCGGTAAGTGGCCTGGGCCTTCAGTATTCCCGCACTTTTGCTCTTCAAGAACAGGCCCCCTAAAGATTGGTCAAAACCAAAAGGAAGGTAGCCCTTATCTACAGAACTTCCAAAACGCTCAAAGGCCAGCTTCTGGTACTTGGGTCACAAGTAAGATCAAGGCTCGGGTACTGCTTTCTGTCGTACTCTGACGTGGGCAAATCTGGTAGGCTCGCAGTAGGACGATTTCGGCGCTCCTCCACCGAGCAAATAATCGGCTAGCTGTTCCGTCGATAACAAAGGGAGATGTAAGCCAATAAAACTTGAACCCTTCCGACCACGGCGCATGAAATTCAATCTTTATTTTCTATTCAGCCCCCTGCATACTACGGGGCATACTTCGGACGCACATCTACGTTTTGCCCAAGACACCCTATTCCCTTAGTAACAGAAATCATACCACCAAGGTTCCACACAGCGGGACAAGACTGTCGGCAAGGTTATTCATTCCTATCTATTCCCGAGTATAGAACAGACCGCTGAAGCCATTCCGGCCTGCCAGACTGTGGGCTGATTCAGAATAGTCCTCGCAAAATATCTAGATCTCGCCAAAGTACTGCAACGAACCTATGGATACACTACGCTAGAGGAAGCTCATAAGGCTGCTTAGAAGCTTGGGTGAGGGAAGTGCGACCCGGGTAGAGTCCTTTGCAACGCGGACATCACCCACCCATATGTCCTCTTCATCGTCGGCATATTAGTATCCCACGCAATGATTTACTTCACTGACACTGCCTTTGATATTTTCTCTCTTACTCGTACTCTAACATCTCTCACCTATCTTCTTCACGCTAAATTCCCTTTGACCCTTCCGAAAAGGCCTCATTTCCGGCCTCTTGTTTTGCTCTGGCACTTCAACCCAGAATTGTTTCCAAAGGCCACCATTTATTACATAATCATCTTTATCCTCATTCCTAGTTTCCGCCTTTACTTTCGTATTCTTGTTCTTTCCCAAAAGCCAGCAGCCCTTGTTCTTTCCATAAAGGTTCTAGTGTTTAAATTATCAGACTTTTTCCTTTTACATTTGACCGTTGATACTCAGCCGAGAGCATTTCAGACTGGGTCTCCATTTTTTTTTCAGACACCCACTGAGGAGTGACTTCCCTCAGGTGAATCAAAATGATTTTCGGACGGTACTGACAAAATATCTGACACACACCCCCCAAGGCTAAAAATTCCATATCTACTCTTCATTAAATCGCTGCTCCATCGACCTTGCTCCCGAGGATCCCTTGCAACCTGGCTGCGAGTTCGTGGACTACTCTATCTTTGCAGCTGCATGATCTTGCCAGTATCGCTCGTGCAAATCCCGCCAACTTGTAATGCAGCCAGATCCACCTCCTTGGCGTGCGCACATCGAGCGTGCAGAAAGTCAGCAACGACGTGCCGGCGCAGCCGGGTTGGTGGATCGCGTCCTCCGCGTTGCCAGAATTGATTTTCAGTCCAGATGTCTAGTTCGTAATCAGCCCCCAACCAGCTCCGGTTTTGGGTTAAAGAGCTCCAACCATGTGCTTGTAGTGCTGCAAATAAGCCGCTATCCCCTTAAGTTATCATAGAATTTTCCTTGCGTTAGCTTACTACGTCGCTATCATAACTTACCGCTTTTTACGCGCGGCAAAACTTACTCTCACCGGCGCCTTATTATTGCATACTCAAAAACCCGCCAACATTCCTGGCTCATCTTTCACGGCTCACCCCCCTAAGATTTCATGCCCAACTACTCACCGGCCCCATTCGTAAAATTCACCACTTCTGTAGCTTTCATTGATGTATTCAAAAACTGATAGATTCATCTTTGCCATCTACTTCTGTACCATAGCCCTTAAAGAGTTTATCTCACTACGGAAAGTATTCGTCTTCAGAATATCGCCAAGGTCGATGATTTAGTGGTTTTTTGCCCCCACCATCAGTACTTCTGCTCATCCACATGAAAAGGTGGCCTTGCAATATCCTCATATTTCAAAGCGCCACGTCTTTTCCATATATGCGCACGTTTGAGAGACCTTATACCGCAGAGTTTCTATTTGTCGCCATCACATTTTTCATCGTTCGATAAGAACATCAACAGATATTCTTCTACCTGTCGGCCGTTTTGTAACTCTTTTGCAAACTATGTCTCTATCACTGTCGTAGCCACAAGTCACACAGAGATCTAGCACCCAGTTCCCTGTTTTCACCTTGGAGCGCCACATCTCACTGTTGTGGAAGTAAACAACTTGCTCAGCATTTGCCGGTTTCTGTCCTGCCACCTCTTCCGCCATCACTCCGACAATCTCTCTCCGGGTATGTCGTCCCTTTGAAGCAAGACTGTCTCAGTCGATATCCTGTCACTGAAAGCGGCAACTTTATTCAGTGACTGATTTTGCTTGCTTAACAACCTTAATTACTTTCCTACACATCGTCCGATATTCAATTCCAACCCTTCTCGTACACTGCAAAGCGCCATTGCTTATATACACCTCCACCGGAAAGTTTTTCTCAAGGCGAAAAAATATTCGTCAAACTTTTTTGATTCTCCATTCATGCAGTCCTTCTTTCTTAGGTTACCTCTGTAATTTTATTTCTAACCGGCTCCACCTGGAACCGGCCGGCTGGACCACATGGAGCAGAGTTTAACTTTGTCAGGGTCCACTTTCTCCTACAACTCATCGCGTGCATACACTTGTAAAATCCTCTTGAAACTTGGATTCCGTTTTAAATTTCGCCCTCTGGCCTTAAACGGCAGCAGGAATGGTACTTATCTGAAATAAAATATTATCATGCTAGTAAATGCCAATAAGTGAAAAAACTCACTGCCATCATCGAAATACCGAAGGATGTTGCTTAAGAAATAAGGAGCATCAAGGTCGAATCCGAGCTCAAGAGCACTAGCAAGATCAGATCAGCTGTGATAAGCTTCGCAGGACAGGTAGTAGTGCCAACCATTCAGGCCTCCGTAATTCCTGTGATATTATGCACGCAAGTTATGCCCAAGCCGCTGCGCAGTTTTTCATCGAATGCCAGCCAGAAGTGAGAAGGAAAAGTGCAACTCCATCCCAGATTAACTGCAAACGATCTTATGGACTGTCAACTTTCAATGAAGTATTCTCCAGGAAAAGGAGACGGAAATCTGCCAATGGCCTCAAAAGGACCGTGGTGATGACTTCTCTGGTCTGTTAATAACAATAATGTTATTGGTTTATTTCGGGGAAGACTGAGTCTTGCCAGGTGCATGATCAGCTGTTTACTAGTGATGGAATAAACAGACAAAACCCTCGAAAATAAAGAAATTTACATGACAGAAGTTTGAAAAAACAGGCTTAGAACGAGCAGTAACGTAGGATGAAAGTTTTGCAAATGTATGCACACCAAAGAAAATGCACTGAGTTTAAATGGACCCATGGCCGGATTCAAATGGACGTCCGGTGAGTTTGAAAGTCAAGGTCGGGTGGAGGATCCGGCTGGTCAGTAGAGGGTCATCTGAAAGCTGACTGATATGCATGGGAAAGGCTAGAAATCGGCGTAAGAAACTGTAGTAGCGGGAGCCATGGAGAAAAAGTAAGACTGACAGCAAAGGATTGGGTAGCAAAGAAAAATTGGCACTCCGCAATAGATGGTCGGCAATTAGGGCACAAAAACCATTGCAAAACAGGGAGCGAGCAAAGTAAGACGTAAAGGGTGGACCAGGTAAAAAAAATAGTTCATAGGAATTGGACAAAGTAGAAGTGGGACATAGATGTTCAAGGAATGGATGCATATCATGGCGGTCAGTGGGATGATATCAAGAGAGATGGCCTGTGAGTAACTGCGGGATGCAGAGTGAATGCATATATACATATGTGAACTTATATATATATATATATATATATATATATATATAAAAGAAGCCGGGTCAATGACAATGGAGTCCTAGAAAGAAATTATCAGTTATTAGGAGGGGCAGGTTAGGTTAGGTCGAATGTTTGTAGAGTTAACTTTGGAATATCGTGGTGAATTTTCTTCATGACAGGTGAACCGGGCGGATCAACAGAGAGAGTGGAGAATGCGGGAGCAAAGAAAAGACGACGACTAAGGAGCAGTTCAAAAAAGGGGTAGATGAAGGAAAGTATCGAAGAGAACAAGAATGGATCTAGTAACCTGATTGATGTGGGTGAGACATTTGGTGTCGGTCAAGAATGGGAGAAGGAATAATGAATGGGATTACATCATTCAGCAGGAAGATAGCGATAAAGATGGCGATAAAGATGGCTAAGCAGCGTGGAGTGACTGTGCAGACAAAGTGGGGAAAGGTACCTGGGAAGTGAAACTGTCCGTGGTGTAAGATGCAGCAGTTGTGACGGCAAACAGCGTGGGAGAGAAATGAGCGAAAAGGGCACCACAGGGTAATAGCAGATCAAACGGACTGAAACTGTGAATGAGAACCATGACGAAACAGTGATTTCACATTAGGTGACAAGTGAAAAAGCAGGACGGTCTGAAAGGCATGCATAAAATGCTTGTGGCAAACAATGGACGAAACGGGAGATCGCAGCACGGGCCAAAACGACAGGTGAGACACAACCAGTAGGATCATCTCATTGCAGGTAGAACACGGAAAAGGCAGAAAGAAAAGAAGCACTGGGACAGGTTAACCGGTGGACGAACATAAAGCATAAACAGTGGATGCGCGTCGGAGTCGGGGACATGGAATTTGAGAGTTGCATGCATGCAGACAATTGTGCAAGCGGATGCAACTGGACGATACTAATCGGAGCACTGCCAAGTAGAAGGATCCACAGAGGACTCGCGGAGCCAGGCAAGGAAAATAAAGTGATAGTGACTGGCTAATAAATGTGGCTGTGAGAGATGCAGAGTTTGGGACGGCAGTTCTAATATGAGCATTGGTCATGGGTGCGAGTGGGGCTGGCTTGTATTGGTATTAGGCATAAGAAGGGAGAACGAGGGAAGGTTTGACAGGAAGGTAGGTAGTGAGGCGTAAGAATGCGATCAAAGAGCTTTATAGGCCTGGGGTGACACCAAATGAATGGATACCACAAGCCAGAAACGCCGACATGGGTGAAGAAATAAAATATTGGCGGTCTTCGGCAGAATAACGTGGGTAAGACGATAGTGAAGTGCAATGAGAGGTGACACAGTGATGGTCGATAGGAGCAAAGACAGAATGGGTAGGTGTGCATACCATAGAGGAACGAAAAACCGAATGTGATAAGAGTGATGACAAGAGCGATAGGTGGGCGTACAGTGGCAAACAAGCATGGTTGGAGCATGCCAACTGCAGCTGACAAAATTAGAGTGTGCGATCCGCAACCAGTGTTAGTGGGTGGGATTGGCCGTGCGCTGGGCACTCAACCTAAAAACACTTCGAAGTGAACATAAGAGGTGTGATCCACTAGCGTAATTGCGCTCGCACATCGTTGCAGACGAATAGCACGCCCGATGTGCGCCGGCCAAGGCCGTGGATCTGACTGCGCCCCTCACAGTTGGGGATGGCACTTATGTCCATTGATGGTTATAAATATGGGGCGTAGTCCAACCATAAAAGTATGTGATATAAGTTCGGCGATCGGATGACCAGGTCTTGAGGGGTTCCAGAGGACGGATCCAGCAGTTAATAATCGACCAAACAGCGGCGTTATCCAGGCGCGTATACCAACTTTCAGGGTGAAGTGCACGTAAGGAGAGAACTGAAAAAGAAAAGCAGATAAAAAACAGCAGTCAGGGTGCTCCCCTGCTGCGGATCGATGGTTATGGGGGCATATAAGAACCAGTAAAGGACGAGGCATAAGAGTGACAGAGACTACGGGAGAAGGTGGAAGCAAAGTGGATCAAAATAAGGGCACTTCAATTGGTTTGATTCATTAAGGAAATGGCCATAGCCAGTCTGACGTTGGTAACTCAGTCAGATAGATGAAACTGTCTGTCGTTGATTGTGTCCTTAATTGAAGGAAGCAGGGTCGGCAAAGGAGTTGGTCTTAGAAGTCGAGGCCCCTCTCGTAAGCTATATATTCTTCCATGCTCATAACAGATAACTGGAGTGCACGGGTGATGCTGAGATATGGGATCGGTGCCGACAGAAATTGGGACCTGGTTTGTAAAGCTCGAAGGTTGATAGGCTAGTCGTTCCGGAACTTGGAGTAGACAAGACTGAAAAAACGTAACCGTACGGCCGACTTAGCTATACTAGAAGGGGCAGTAAAAGGCCTGTGCCGAAGTGAGTAAGGGGTTTCACGGAAGAAGCTTACTGGGTTAAAGGAAAAAGACCGGTTATTGAGCAAGTTATACAGGAAGACTGAGTTTGGTCTCAAGCGGCGGAGCCAGAGTGGCTCAATATTCAGATTTTGGCATCGTTCTCTATAGTTCAAAGACGTGGACCAACCGAGTAGTTGTTTGGTGAAAAGCCTTTGTATGCTTTCAATCGCAACTCTGTCGACTTTCGTCATGTTAGAAAACATTATTGGGCAGTATTCAAGCAAAGGCCTGACGTGGGATTTGTAGATGCTGATGATACTGTCCCGGAGACGAAAGGAGCGGAAGGGCAGGGCCACACTTCTTCTAGCCTTGGCCGCTTGGATGGTGGCGTGCTCAGAAAAGTTGAGGGACCAGGAATTGTTTAGGCCCAAATTGCGGATGGTAGGTCGACTGGCTATTGGGGACCCGCAAAGAGCTAGGGATCCAGGGGACAATCGGAACTTGTAGGTTAGGGCCTCGCACTTACCAGTGGAAAAGATCATCCGACCAAATCTCGTTTCCAAAGGTGACTTCGCTCCGCTTACTATTTTCGGCCCTATTGAAGAGCTGAACGGCGTGCAGACCTGTCATTCCACCAGGGAGAATGTTCCAACCAATCAGCACCCCGTAGCTAAGATGTGCGAATTCGTTATCCATCTAGCCCAAAATTCCCTCAGCTTTTTCTCAAATCCCTTTAGTCTTGAATCTTATTCCACTTGATAAAGAGAATCCGGCTTAATACAGGAGAAATATTTCAAAAACTCCAACTTTTTTATCAGATTTCGGAATCTTTCTGAAGGTCATAGTTCAAGGTCACAAAGTCTCCATTCTTGCGTTTTACCTAGTTGCCACTCAAAATTTGCGTAGCAAGAGGCTGAACTTTCTCCAAGCAGGCAGGATCCTTAAGGAAGGGGACGATGAAGCCCACAAGTTACATTCTAACGGAGGTCTAGCCTAGGAAGGACCCTTGTGGCACATCACTTTTAGGGTTCACCAAGCTAGAGCACATGTCAACTACTTTGAAGCGAAGTATCTTGTAGGAGAGGAAGTGAATCCGCCACGTGCTTTGACTCACCAATACCGAAAGATCCCACCGTACTCAGCATGGACAATGATAAACGGAGTCAGACGCCCTGCTGAAGTCAAGAAAACACTTCAGCCTATTTACACTCACCCAGTCGTCGAGTTGCCCCTCCTGCGAAGCACGAGAATAGTCAGGCGAGATCTGTGCTTAGGAATCCGTGATGGATTGTTCCTAGCAGGGAGAGCTCCAGTACATGCTGATGGAGGTGGGTGCAGCTGACGCTAAGAACTTCACGTAGGATATCAGCTAGGCTCTCCAGCATACAGTTACCTACGGCCGACCTAGATCAGCCCTTATGTATTGCCACGTATCTGTCCTTTTTCCGTTCTCGAGGCAGATTATCCCGGTCCGACGTGAACCCGCGCACCTTATATGTAGACGGATGTGTGATATCGCCGGGGACTTGTTGATAGCACGGCGGTTGCCGCTAGGACCATCTGACTTACAAAACTTCATTTCTGTAGATACTTACGCACAATTCCATCTGAAGGGTTTTATTCAATTGAATACGGCGGAGGATGAACCGGCACCCGATTGATTGTAACCTGAAGATCCCATTTGAGTACGTTATCCAAGTGCTCACCCATAGTGCCTGGTTTGCTCTGGTTATCAGTGGCGAAGCCGTGGTCCTCGGTAGAGAATGGGTTTGTCCCGTTCTTTGTTGAGCCTTCTTACTGCAAGTATTTATGAAGTTTCTTCAGCGACCTTTTTACGCAATTGGTCAACTCTACCTGGAACTCTGGCTCACCATCTGGCAAAAGGCCAACCGTCGCACTTCCCAGCTTCGCGAAGCAAGTCCGGGCTAGCTGATTTCCGAAAGCCTCGTAAAAGTTGGCGCTGCTGTTTCTGTTTGATGGTCTTGGCCAATACAGCCTTCCACAGCATTGCTTTTCCTTCCTCAAGCGTTCCTTACAACAATGTGAACTTGTTTTGAAGAGCATTCAGGGATCCATTTATTACATGCCATAATTTCGCAACAATGGCATGGTTACACAGAATGCTTTTTCGGTAACCGTAGTCTTTAGTGCTTCTCTATTTATAAACTAGTGGATTATTCCGAACCAGACTCTTCCCGGTTCCACCGCTAACGGAGTACACTATCTTGTGAGTCATCCCTGATCTTCTCCCGCTCCGTACTCTGCTATGCAGGTTTGCGTAAAAATCTCTATTTATCTTGACCTTGGTTTCCGGAGCACTGGTAAGGCATCATTCGATTCGTGACTGTGGTCATCTATCCCGTCCGTGTGCCATTCTCCTAGTTGGTTCTGCGGGGTGAGTTAGCTAGCCTGACATGACTTCAGCACACAGAAGCAATTATTGAACCTCCGGTGAAATATTCCGCCGCAAAAGTGGACCCTTTCCACCATCCTATTTTTGTTGGTCCACCTACCGACTTCTGGGAGAAATACTTCAGAAGCCCGTAGAACGACTTGAAACGTTTTCAGACTTCATGTCAACCCAAACCCATTGGGTTGCTTTAAATGGATAATTTGCAGTGGACGTCACTATTATGCTCCGAAGATGCAGGAGACTGAAGACAATATGGCTTATCCTCAATACACATGAGGATTCCCGAGTTCCCACCCCCGGAGGCAGAGCTTTGGCCGACTCAGTTGAAAGCGTAATTCCGAATTGCCCGAGTGATCGGTTAATCTACCAGGATTTATTATCCGACGGGGCACTTGCCACCGGCCCTGACCCCAGCTGTCAGGGATATCGCATGCAACCCGCCCAAAGGGAGCCAGTACGATAAATGGCGAGACGCCATACTGGAGAGACTCGTTTTTTCGACAGAAAACCGGCTGGAACAACTGGTATCCGGCATTAGGCTGGGTGATCGTGATGCCCAAACTTCGACCCAACGTCTCCGCTTTAGGCGGGAACAAGTTTTAACCCTCAGAGCAGATTATACAAACAGGCATGCTCTGGGTGCAAGCAGTTCCAAGTAATACCAGGGCCATCTGAGTCGAATTTGAAAATAAGTCAGCTTTAGAAGAATTATCGGAAACCACCTATCGCGTATAGGTACCTGATTTATCCCCTGAGCAGCATTTAGACAAGAATCTTGAAGTAGACCACTTTTCCGCCGAACAGCGTTTATCTAAGCTGGCAGAGTGGCCGTCTTCCCAGGTTAATGCACCAAGTGCTTTGCGACAAGATTCCGTATATCACAGTGAAAAGCTCCAACCGCTGGAGGCAGCTTGGCCCTTGAAAATCCGGCCTCGGCCAGCAGCACGCCTCCCATTAGGCCACCGCTCTGTCCAGTCCTCCTTAGTCCTGTCGCTACTGACAGCTACCAGGAGCTACTGCGCAAAATTCCCGGTCTGCTGCATCTACAGGGTGCCGTCCCGGGCGTCGACCGACATACTACGCCAAAAAGTCAGAGATGGTCTACCGGTTCGTTATTGCTCCATGCGCTTAGAGCCAAAACCGGGTTTCAGCACACCCTGGATCTCGAAGTAACTAGACCACTTCAACCCCACAGCCTTTTCTACTAGATGCTTTGCCTAAAAATGCCATTGACGATTGGCGGCTCTGATCTGAATGACGGGCACTAAACGACAGCATCACACATGGCCATGACCCAAGTACAAATATTCAGAACCTCACAAAATGTTCGGACGGTTGCAAGATTTCCGTCTCAAGGGTTTATTTTGCGCATGCAATCCAATTTCCTGTAAACCTAATAACATCCCAAAGACGGTCACGATCATACTGTTTGGTGTATTCGGGTTTCTCCGAAAACCTTCTGGTCTCATGAGTGAGGTGCAGACATTCCGGCTGTCAATTAGCCCTGTCTGCCTGAGTTTAAAAGGAGACTGACGTCACCTGGGGGATGTTACATCCATAAGTGTGACCAGTGATGACAGAGTTTGGCCCTTAAGGGCAATATTCAAACCTCTTATACGGAATGACGGAGACTCGGATACAAAAACCAAAGTCGTGGTGCGGTAAGACGGGCTGGTAGTTCACGAGAAGCCAAGGCGGTTCGGGCTCAGAAAGGTGATAGCACACTCATGCGGTCAAACAAAAGTCGGTGTGCCAGTACGGGGTTTGATCAAGCAATTGAATTTTACCTGGTCCATTATTGCAGGGAATCCAGGGTATTTATAGTGATGTTGGGCGATTTTACGCATCCAGTCCTTACACTGCTAGTTGGAATCCGTTTGAGATTGGCAGCGTTAAACTTTTGAAATTCGGGCACCGATTATTCCCGTCTATCCACGTTTCACTGACATTCCATGTATCTTCCTGAGCCGGAGCGTGGAATCTTCTTGACGATGCACTAGACATACCATACACAACCACTGGTGAAGACAAAAATTTGTCACCCCAAAGCGATTGGAAACCTTCTTCCCGTCAACCGTTGATAATCCTCACGAAGCGTAAATTGATGTAGAGTCTTGATTGTTTGTGGAAAATGTGCTTCGGTTTTTTTTAGTAGACCGGACATTTTGAACAAAATTAACATCAGGTGTATGTACGTGCGTGAAAGTGAGCGAGCATGTTGAGAAGACAACCCGAAGGTTCGTAATACCTCTCGTCACAATGAAACGTCCCCTGAAACCTCATGAGAGAAATTTAGTATAGCGTAATTTGGCTGTGAAGGAGTTCAGAATATCCCGTTCCATGCATTAGCATCCACGTTACAAACGACATATTTCATTCATGTGAACTATCTTTGCCAGAATTCCGATTGCTTGTTTTATTGCTCTAAATCTTTGTCACAAACCGGACTCCCACCATTGCCTCGAGCGTGAGTCGCTCAGCTTGAACTTCGTTGTGACTGTATTCGGTAATCTCATCTTCTGTATCTAACCTTTTGCTGTAATTCAGCTGCAGTTGTTGATTTATTGTTCAATTTGGAGCGAAAGAGCCCAGAAGGAACACCATTGAGGTTTGATTATTGTAAAATTATTTAATCGTTGTGTATAGTACCGAAGCTATTTGGAATCGAGTTTGCTTTAAATTGTGTCGAAATCGGTCACTACGCGTCGCTCGAGCGTTCCGGCGGCTGGACTTTACGTTGGCACCAAACTTGAAAACCTTTCAACGGGAGCTGGTTAGTTGAAGTGGGCACTTGTCCATGCGTGATTGTGCAAAATGTGCAATTTTTGCTCTACAACAGTGTGCATAGTTTAGGCTGTACGGGCAGTCATAACTTATCGTCGGGTTACGAGCTCCAGGCTCCATGTGGTCCGTCGCCACCCTCAGTCAGGCAAATTTTCTGGTGTCTCGAACACCCTATCCTGCCTAGGTTTTCACCGCCACAAAGTACACAGATCCACCGAAGTCATGGCGACTCTTTCCTGATAATTCTAAATGGTATTTTGTCGTCGCCTGTTTGTTAATGCAGCCAAAGCTTCGTGGTAACTGATAATTTAGGGACACGAGCTGTGTCAAAGACCTCCATTGTGAGTGATTTTTTCACAATCCTCTCCTCTATCTTCGTTGTAGTTTTAATAGTCTACTCATTCAAGAGCTCTGGTCAAGGTCACCCACCATAAGCCCGGAGTTTGGTTTTTTTCAGAACAAGATTGATAGCCTAATTACTTTCAGGTGGTCTACGGGGGGGGGCTGAAACGGCCGTTTGGCCATTTCGAAAGATTGATTTTTACGGCCCATCTGAGATGGATCACCGTTGAGTGGGCTTTGTGTACGTATTTTTCTCTTTGTGCACCGTTTTATTGCTTTGTCACTCTCCGTTCCATCAGTGTTTTCTTTTCGGGGGTCGGCTTTGATCGGACTCGGGATAGGACGAACCTTTTTCGTGTGCGTGTGGAGCGCCAAGGTCGAGAGGTCGCAATGATATTTTTCTTGAATTTGAGGTAATTCGCCTCACCTGAAAGACTTCTCTTTTGTAATCTTCCTTATTCTGGACTGTGGATTTGGCAGGTCTTCCAGCCCCAACCCTCTTCAAAAGGCTTGCACGAGGCTGTGTGTTTTTTCCTGACCCCGTAAATAGATGCACCCTGGTGGTTTTGGCCTTTCGCCACCCTTGTTGGACCCTTGCATTAGTAAATAGTTTGCAGATAGCTCGTATTTATTTTACTGGAAGCCACTAGTGCCAATGACCTATTTTATAATTCTCTCCACTCCATGGGGAAATTTACCCGGTTTCTGGTCACGGAAAGTTTTTTCTATCAGGGCCGTCAGTGTTCCGCCTGCGGAAGACATCAGTCATTCATATGCACTCCCATGATGGCTCGCTCACAAAGGGTTGAAAAGCCAGCACAGCCCCTGATCATTAGTCCTATCCTGAAGATGTAATGTACTGCAGTATTCTCTGATCTGGCCTTGTGCATGTCTTGACCAAGGTCGAGAAATATACAATTATCAGTTATCAATTAACGGACGACTCCAGAAACTCCCCTGTGTTTTTCTGGGAGCTGAAAAAGCTTTATCCGCCTTCTGAACAAGCGTTGTAAAACAAACCTGTCTCGTCAGCCAGATTTTGGGGGAGCCGTCAAAAAAGGCTCAGGTTTTCACCGTGAACCCTGTCTCTGAATGAACCGCTGTGGCCTGAAATCTTTACCAGACAACAGTACCTTTTCTCAACAGACATGAGCCTGGCTACACTAACGAATCCAAGTTGCTCACTACCAGTCCCAGAAAAAAGCCACCGTTCCTCTGTTACTCTAATCACTGGTATCTGCTTCATTAGCCGTTTTCTTTTTACTAGGGTTGTTTATCGGTGATCCTCCTTACCGCGGCTCTTAGGGCTGTCATCAGAAGTCGTTTTCGGATATTGATCAACTAGTGATATTTCATATTATAGCAGTAGACGGCAGTTGAAACCTGCACCTGTAGTCCACCAGTGGTAACATCGGGCCCTTCGCGTCAAAACTCATGAAACAAATATTCAGTCTGCTCCCGCTACTTGTGGCCCAATGATCAAATCTCCCTAAGCTCCCTAGAAGGCCCTGAGTGAGTCAGTTCTTCCTTGTATTTGATTCTTTTTTATTTGAAATCGCGAAATCAGGGGAATATTTATACCTATGTTAAAAATATCGCTTTTCTCGCTAGCCTGAGACTGGCAGAGAAAAAAGCAGGCAGATTTTCAGGTGGCTTTCAGTTCTGATACTTGCCACGCTCGCCGTCTGCTGTTTGAACCTCGTCCACCATGCAATGGCTCTGAACAACTCCGTCCAATAGAAACGGCCCAGTTTATTAGGCAATATGCTGTTGTTCACGGCAATATTGGTCTACTTCACGAGTTTTGCTTCTAACCTCGCATTACTCGTTTCAGATAGCGCATTTGAAGACCACTTTTCTTCGGGTTGACTTTGGAGCCTCTGTCAGTTTAGGCGGTAGTACGTCTTATGAGCGGAAATCATCAGGGTTGCTAGATGGCTGCACACAATTCCAATGACTTGCTCTTGCTGGTTCCTAGTAAAGGTCAAACTATATTCCACGAACGTCTCGAGGGGGTGACCTTATAAGGGGCTTGGCGAAGTACAATGGGGAAATCCTAAAAGATATTGTCCCAGATGATTCCCACAAACCGCTGCTTCAGCAGGTAGGTTACTCCCATGGATGGCACTGATGTTGTCAGTTACATTCTCGAGATAAATACGCCTTTTAGTCAAGTGACTCCTAATTTGGTGAGCAGCATCCTGCTGTTCCTATGTTCACTTGCTCCCATCCGGATGCCTAACGCTGCCACCCCGTAACGGCATTCTGATACACATGAGTGTATGTATAGACCTCTCGCTTGTTTTGTGCTGTTTGAAGGTGAGCGCCGCGGCAACTACATGTTACCTAGTTCCTACGGGGTGATTAGAATTGCTTCCCTGTCTAGTTTATCTTCATGCAGCAGCGAGTGGTGTCAATCGACTTCCTCCCAGCAAAGCTGATACACCAGGAAATTTCCGAAGGGAAATGGAGGAAAAACTAACCCAAAGAGATTGAAAACTAGAAACGGATTACTGAATTCCTATACGCTTAGCTGGGGGATCGAAAGTATTCAGTTTGAAAGCAGATCTATCCGTCCCATTGCTTCAGTGTGTCCTTAGGATGCCTTTCATTGCATATGGTGACCCGCTTACTCCTCAAAATTGTCTTGGCTTTCTCGCTCAACAGAGTGGCTTAAGGAACCACAAAAAAGATTTATATACATTTCAGGAGTGAAATCCACCATTCTAAAGCAGTTCTGTTAGATCCATTGGGTGTTCCTTAGTCATCTTCATGTAATCAAGCGGCCCAAGTTAGTGGTTAACGTAGAAAAAGCAGCTGACACTATCCGCTTTTGCCCGGCCAACTGACACTCTTTACTTGCTTGCAGTTTCCCGTGGAGCTCAGTTTGCACAACATGCTGGCGATGTTGCTACAAAAGGATGAACTCTCACCCAGCTATCTGTCGACGGTTTATCTAGCATGTTCTTGCTCCTCCATATAAAACACAATTCATTTGTCATTCGGCGAGTTCTTCACCCGAAAAAACTTTTCTTTTAAGTCGGTCGACATTGCCACTCTGCTTAACTTGAACCGGCACGAAAACCTCGACCAGCAGTGTCGTCTAGCCTGACTCTTGCGATAAACGGATGTTCACCGACCTACTCTTGAACTTCACTGAGCAATCAAAAGCCACACCAAGATTTGAGGCTTTCTTATGATTAATCAGTGGGTGATGGGGGTGGGTACCATGTCTTCCCTCCACTGTCATTTGTGGCAGTCACCTTTTCCAAATGACCGAGTATTCCATTCCACATCACCAAGTCTGCTTACCGCACCGGATAAGTTCGTTCCAAACGAAACTTTCTTTCAAGACCGGCTACTCGTAGTGAACGTGGCTCCTACTGTCTGAAACGCAGCCGGTCTGCTTACATCACAGAAAAGGCACCACAAACTGATTCCGCAGGCTCCTGGCCCTCTTCCTAGTCAAATCCAGAGCAAGGTGATCTCCTCGAGATGATAAAAGACGATCAACTTTTGGGTCGCAAATTTACTGTTTGTAGAGTCGGTGCGGTTGGCGCTGTCTTGTCCGTTTCCACAGACACAAACCACTGGACCACTTCCCAGTAGCACCATACATTGTCCTCTCTAATGTCTCTGGTGCTGATAAGGACGCTTGGAGTTTGCTGACTCAACGGCTTAGCCTCCGAAGTGCCCTCGGCACACGGCAGTCAATAGGACGCTCTATCTTGTCATCCCCTTATTCCACGATCTTTCGTCTCGCAGACACGACCATCAAGATAAAGTTGTATTTGGCGACCTTGGTGCCTACTCCGGAAGGACACTTAGTGTGAATCCCTCGTGAGTTCAATCCGTTCAGCGAGATGAGTCTCAATCACGATCTACCCTTGGTCATAACCTAAACACCGCCGGGCGTGCTCATCTCTGAAGACGTCGGGCCTTTCTCAAGTTAGTGTTTCTTTGCAAATCACGCCTTCACCAGAGTGAAATCTGACCCACTGTCAACGGGAGCCGAAACTTCCTTCACACAGCTAGGGCTCATCACTCGCACGGTGACCAACCCCCGGACTAAGGGGTTCCTGGGTAAACGGTGATGTTGGACAAATCGAGCCCGGCTTCGGGTTTTAAGCTGGCGAAACTTTCCCCATCTTGAGTGACAATGGGTGTTTCCTTCCTGGGCAACCAGCTCGAAGGTTCTTTGCCCTCACTTGGCGTGCCACTACACTGTGAACACGTTAGAGTGTACGAAACAAGCTTTTGCCCCCTTTGCCATTTCCCAAAGTTCATTTATCGTTGCCCCGAAGATTCCTGGACAGTCTATCAACCAGTGATAAAGTTGCCTGCTTTAAAATTTGGCATATTTTTACCCCTACCACAAAGCGCATGTTTGCCCGTTGAAGTCTGATGTTTACTGTATTCTTGTGCAGGTTTGTGGATTGACTGGCACTCGGCCCGTTCACTCCATAGTTGTCTTGGATGAGTCGACTGAATCTACCCTCGACTGATGTTGCTCGTCTGTCTAAAATTTCGGTCAGTTCCTCGAAAGTGGCTTCACGTGTGATTTGGCCTACTGTTTGCAAGTCCAAGGCCCAAAGTCCATGTATTTCGAACAGGAGAAGGCAAACTATCGCCTACTGGATGGGAGTCAGAACAATGGCCTATATGGTCAAAATCCATTGAACAATTTTCCCCTTTTGCGACGGAGTCGGACATGATGTGGACATCGCCTTTGGTTCCCTTAGCTTCAGATACCTCGGCATCGCTCCAGTTGCGGCAACCTTCAAACATTCGGCCGAACAGGCCCTTCACGTTCCTCCCCTCCAATGCTTAGCCCTGAATTAAGTTGCTCCTGGAACAAACAATAAAATGTTTCCTAGCTCCCCTCAGAAACGGTGGCTCAGGAGAGGCAGCTTTTGCGTCTGATCAAGACTTCAGCTCGAACGGGGTTTTTAAATTCCTTGAAGAACTCGCTGAGTTGCTCCAGGAGTCTATCGGATATGTCCAACTTCACTCTGAGAAGGCCGAAAGATGGTTGCATTGTGACACACCGCATAGCCGTGAGGTGTGTCGTCCTCTCACTAAAAGAATTCGTCCATTATCGACATCATTCTCATTAATTCTTTTGCTCTAGCATCCTCTGCTTAATTCCATCTCCTTATGTTAGTTTGATGCCTTGCGGACATCACCTGCTGAACCGGCATCCATATCTTTAGTGTGAATATATCAATACCCCTGTAATCAGCGATACTCGAGCCATACATGACTTTGCACTGACAGGGCGAGCAGGTTTAATCCCATCCAAAAATCTAACGCACCCAAGCCCTCACCGGTGACTTGCCGCCTCACTTCCTCTCTAGTTTCTCGAGTTTTTCCCCTTCTGGATTTACTGCACTTTCTCTCGTTCTAAACTCACTGGTCTGAGTATAGCAAGACAGGGTTGAGTAATGCATAGACAGCTGTCAATCCCAAATTCAAAACAGGACCAATTTGTTGGTTCTGTCGTACAAGGTCGTGAAACGAACACGTTTACGAACATACGCTAACCTCACTTGTGAGGCCGCAGAGACTCGAAAACGAGGGCCAGAGCCAACATGTGGCCAGCCTGATAAGTGGGTCAAAAAAGACTAAAATTAATGACCCCCAAAAGGGTAATGACGCTCCGCTGAGAACAAAATATGTTGGCCCATCAATAAAGGGGACAAACCAAGGTCGCCTTCTCTTCTTAGCAGTGCCGATGAAGCCAACACATGCGCCGAGCTTTTCATCCCAGTTTTCTATCCATCCACATCTTTCTGCACGGTTGGCTGTGGCGTTTCAGGGTGTCGACATATACTTCCTGTCGTTAACCTCAGCCGGTTTCCCTCCACCCCAGCTTAGTTACAAACCAATCTACATCCTGTTTTGCTGCTCCCTACAGCAAAATTCGCTGGCGAGGTTACGTGGTCGTCCTCATCCAATGGCTCTGCTCTCAGCCACTTTCCGATATCTTATAAGGGTCTTCACCCAAAAGTACAAGGCGTCGCTACCACAAGGCGAGGTTCCTGAGAATCGGAGTAAGACCGCTATTTTAGCACTAAGACAGGAGCCAGACAGAAAGCGGAGGACTGCAGACCGATGAGTTTGACATAAGCGAAGTGTAAGTGCGTGGAAAGCGTAATCAGCAGACAACTGTCCCCGTAGTTGGGTGAAAGTGACTCGGTGGGGTCTGCACAACATGAGCTTGTTAGGAAAGATCGTGCTTGATAGGCCTACCGATGTCCCTAGACAAAACCGCACGAAGCATGGATGAAGGCAATGAGGTGAAGGTTTTTTATCCAGACCCTCGACTCTGGAATTCAGCGGTTACTGGAATTAAAATTTCAGACCTCTTTAATACTTGGAAAGGCAGGGAAAAGAATGTTACACCTTCTAAGGATTCGTAATTTCTGCGTCGAGTTGAGGCCTTCCTTCGAGGTGGGGCAGATTACCAGCAGTAGGCAGCTGTTTTCAAAACTATACCTTTTCTCCTCTTTATCTACATAAATTTTCTCGCAGAAGGACTGAGCGACCCGCTTTTCCTCTTCGCAGATGATCTGAAGAGTGTGGTGACCTGCTTAGTACAGGAGGTAGATGCTGTTCTCGGCGGTGCCCATCGACCTGATTCACCCGCGAATCTCGCTAAATAACAAGCCCAGACTACTAGCGTAGACGAGAGGGACAGCATTCCGTTTCGAAGAGTGTCAGCCGAGAAGGGCCTAGGCCTGATAGTCACACAGAACCTTAAGCCTTCAGGTCAGTGCTAGGAGGCTGTAAATATGTCCGGAGCTGCAGTAACCAATGTGTCTAATACCGTCTCATGCCAAAAACCAGAAATTTCTGTTCAATTTACTAAGGTTTTGATGTCACATCTTTTGTAGTGTTGCGTGAAAGCATGTGTTCCTTATTGTCGTAGGGAAGCAGTGAACTGCAACTAGAATGACGACCAGTCGGGAGGAAAATCTTGCGCCTGACTTCTAGATCTTAATTTCTTCGCCTTCGCACTTCGTAGACCGTCGGTCGACTTGATAGAAGTGTTTGAATTTATATTCGACTTTCACCGTTGGTCTGTCCCCAAGTATACCCGGTTGATGCAAACTTTCACAGACTCATTACGCCTTACGGTCAAAGCGTTCAAACTTCCCGAGTATGATTGTTTCGCATCGGTCACTCCGAAACCGGCTATTTCTGCCGTTTCATATCACTTAAAAGCGCCCTTCTGGCGGTATAAACCAATGCTTTGGAGTTAGTAGTTCGAGCCTTCCCAAGAGAACGAATGGAAGACAACTAAAACCTGTAGCACGCTCCTTCAAAATTCTGCAGTCGGCTGAATCCAGAAAAGACAAATTCGGCAGGGGACTACTTGAAGCTTACCTGGCTACCCGGCACTTCCAAAAAGTGCTGGAAGGCAAACAACTCACCCTCTTCGTGAACACAAGCCAATCGCCTTGGATGAGCAGCTAACTAGATACCGAAGCTCAACCGGAGAATCCCGCCACCTAGATCACACCACTCAGTTTACGGAGGACATACGGAACATCTCAGGTGGACTTGACCCTTTGGCGGGTGCTGTTTCTCACAGTCATCTTCTGTGAGCTGTTTTTTACAGCCTTCAGCATCTCTGTGAATCAAAGCTATTTCTTCCTTGTATCGATCTACCGCTTTTCTTCTGCCATGAAGAAAATAGTGCTCCATGATTTTCCCGGGTAATTCCAAACTATCCAATCTGGCCGCACTTGGCTCTTCCAATCACAGCAGTGCCCCTGCTCTGGCACCCCACTCTTCCGTGCTCTAGTTCCTCTTCTCAGATAATATTTCACGCTCCATCGCATATGTATAGCACATATTTGCCCCGCAACCTTCAGCTCCCTCAGCCATTTCCTTTGCCATTATCCCACCGCACTCATGGTGTGCCTCCTTTCTGAAAACATCTGTGCCTCACGGTCAAGGTATGCTTGACTCTCCAAAAAATTCTTGCCAGGTGTCTCACCTTCCACCGTCTGCATTGCTCGTTTCCTGTTTTGCCCTGGTTTTTGTAAACCGTTACTGACCAATTTTCGCAGTGAAACATTGTTTCATTTCTATCTTATACTTTCTCATGAAGATCACTTTATTCTTCATCGTTTTTTGTTACCACAGCGGTTTCAACCCAATTTTAGTCCCTCTACTGTAAAACTCCTAGGTACCAGCTATCTTCACTTGGATCAGTCAGACTACTCCACTTAAAACTTGCCTTCAGCTTTGTAGAAAATAATTTGAATCCATCTATGGGTCCGTTTAAAACCCTTTCAATAATCTTTGGTGAGCGCCAGTTCATCATATATTTACCCCGTATTTACCTGTCTCAAGTCTGTGTCTCGCCTTCGCCATTCATTTTTCTACATTATCTCTAAATTTTCCTTCAGACTATCATTTGTTAAATTCGGTGGTGTCTTGCATGCTTCGGGCCCCTCCGAGATAAACCATTATTATTATTATTGTTTGATCACACTAACCATGGCACCGGCCTGGCAGCAATTGCCCCGGCATAGGCGCATGACCCAGGTGTCCAGCAACGTTGTCACAGCTGTTCTTGACCTAGTAACAGGCAAACTCAGCCAATCGAAAAGCACAACCCAGTGAGATGTGCTGCAAAGTGCCCCTCGTCCACCGGTACCGTTCACATTCATGAAAAGCGTCTCTAGGACACTGCACGGACTGTCACATCCCGGCATACGGGCACCAGTTAAGCTAGTGACTGAGGGTTTCTCGCGGCCAAAAATAGATAAGGATATAAGTGAATGGGCATCTAGTTTTCTGGAATGTCATCAACCTAGAATACAAAGGTGCACGAAACGTCCTCTCGACACTTAAGCCACTCCAGCAGCACGTCATCCCGCAGGCGTGGATCTAGTAGGTCATCTGCCCTCACCCGGGAGTTAGCTTATTCTTTATTACGTACCAATCGCTTTCCAGGATGGACTAAAGCGACACTTTTAAGCAACTACCTACCCAGAACAACGGCAAGTGTCTTTCCAGAAGGATGGGTGGTTCCTTTTGTATGCCCTGTCATTGTGACAGTGGATCAAGAGACTCACTCCCAACTTTCGTTTGCTGCCATGACAAACGGACTGAAATGCAGACGAGTCAGAGGGCTTGATCGAAAGCTTACTTAGCGGATTCAGGGGCTCACGCAAACCCCAAATCGCCAAAGACCTCCTCTTTACCTATTAGGCCTTTGCAGTTAAAAAGAGGCCCATCTACTTTCAAATGAGTTACTGTTTAGAAGTCAGCTTCGTTTGCCGGAGGAGCTAGTTGACCCGCAACCTTCCCAGCCATTCATTCATTCTGAATATACCTAAAGCCTAACTTGGTATAAGCGCGATCCGTAAGCAGTTTCAAGTGAGACCGGAACACCAGAGCACTTATAAAGCAGCTTCCCAAGAACATGTAGTCCCGCCTAGTGACTATTCACGGCACTCGCTTCAGGCCCCCTTACCAGACCGAATGGAGTTCTAGAACGGATAGAAATATACTACAACGTGGAAATTTGGGGCAGACAAGAAACGGCTGCCATGCTTATACCAAGCAGGCTTTCACGCAATTGAAGGCTGCAACATCCTGGATGATAGAAAACTCCCCATGTATTTCTTACCGGATTTTGGGCTACTCCTTCCTACCTTACTCTTGCCGAGTCTGTTTCGTTGTGGTCTGTCCAAGATCGAAGCAATTACCTCTTTATTTTATGGCCTTGCTTTCAAGGTGAGAACGTTTTGTGTATATTTGGTACGGTAATGAGTCAGACCGACTCAGGGCAATCTGCTTTATTATTGTCCGGTTTCGTTTTTTCTCTCTTGTTGAAGGACCGCAGACTCAGTTCGTTTGAATCGATTCTTGTTTAACACTCTCAAGAAGTTGTTTACTGGACCTGACTAGGAGTTCAGACTTTATTCTTCTGGCTTGGAACGCAGAACAGGTACTTCCAATTTGTTCTTTTTGATCACTTGCTCTTTATGTACCGATTTTTGCCTTAATTTTGGCTACTTTTGGCTAGGCAGCTGCTAAGGTCCACCGTCAAATGCGCAAGTGTTAAACTCTTATTTTTTAACTCACGAATGGTACCGCAGAACTTGGGGAGTGATCTTGTTTTGATTTGGGTTCCGAATTGACCTGGGCCACTCGTTGCTTAGGGGCTTCAAGGAGTTCTCCAGAAAGAGTGAAGTCAAGTATTCAATGGATCGAGCAGCAAATCGTTGAATAGAGCTCGCACTGACCAGGAATTGTATGCTTTTGTCGAGACACTACTTTGACGTGCCAGCTACACGTATTATGAAGACGCAAAGTGACTTGGATGGAGCCGAATATGGGCCAAGGCAGAAGGCTCGGAATACGTGGTGAGTTTCTGGAAGGCTTTTCAGTTCATGGCCTGGCATTGAACGGAAAGTTAGTATTTCGATCATCGGGTTCAACAGCGCCACTAGAGAGGGAGGTTGGAACAAACAACCAAAGAACTGCAGGGAAGGCAAGCGCACCAGCTTTTAGCCATTCGTCAGGAGTTAGAAATAGCAAAGCTGGCAGACAGCCTGGAGGACCATTTACCTGTGTGCTCGTTGGAAGAAGTAAAACGGAAGGAAGGAGTTTGGTAGTATTTTGAAAGCCAGATAGGCTGGACTGTCAAGTTGGCAGAATGTCATAACCCGCCCAAGATGGTCTATTTCGGCGGGAGAAAAGGGTACAAGGCGGAAACAAAGCAAGCTAATCTCATGGTTGCTTCCGGTGCAGATCAAATTAGAGTCCATTTTCCAACTTTTTACGGGCTGTCTTCAATACGCTGAAAATTTATCCAGCTGTTCCATGCCTATGCGGACTCAAAAACCGGGAACGACGGGCAACATCTGGTATATTCACTGCAATGCTGCAAGGGCAATGCTGAGTAATCCAGAGGAGATTGCTTCAAGCTGCCCCTCGATGCAGGATGTTAAAGTGCGAGTGAAGCACTAAAAGACCCTCTAGGGCAGCCGCACGAGGTGTCCCGGGCTCTGCTATATAGGTTGCTGGAACAAAAATCACCGGTCAATTAGACTCCGATTCACTTTCAGCCCTGGCCTTTCGTACGGGGAGATTCAGGATGGCGATGGAGCAGAAGAAATACACGGTGGACCTAAACTCGTTGGCAACGCTCGAGAAAATAGCACTTCTGCCGTATGACTTTCAATGAGATTGGGCTAAGACTGTAGTTAAAATAGCCCAAAGCTGCGTAGAACCCAGGTCCGGGGAACTAAAGAACTTTTGTCATCCAAGGCCAGAAAAAGTTGCAGCTGCCTTGGGCTGTTGGCAGAGCAAAATAAGAGGAGCCCTCGACCTAACCAGACTTCACTTACGAGCATCCGCTATCCTGGACTGAATCGAGATGTTAACCTAGTGAAACGAGGTGACGATAGTCGGAAAAAGCGGTATTGTGTATATGGAAAGACACCACGCAGAGATGCATTGCGGGTTCCTTGAAACGAAGGCAGCGGTGAGATGGGGGAGAGCTCAGAATAATGGTTCTTTCCATTTGCCTCGAAGAAAGTAGTCGAGAAAGTAACTGTAATTTAAAAACCAGGTGAAACAAAAGTTGTTTGGACAGGCGCCATCACTGGTTGCACGTGGTCGCCTCAGATGTCAGACCCCCACAGCCCGAGCCCTGCGAGTGCTTCTGCGAGTCGACTACACCCCAAGATGTGCATGTATCTCCGAGTTCGATTCCAGTTAAATTGAGAGCTGAGTCCAAGTAGTGAATAGGTGTGCTCAACCAGACAGTGAATTCAACACGGGCTTCCTTAGAGCAAAAGTGACACACCGGTTGGGCCCAGAATGGCAGAGTGGCCAGGTGACAACAAAACTTTTGGCGGGACCTCCGTGACTGGCTCAATTAATGACCACTTTCACGTATTTTCGGCGGATTAAAAGAAGCCCATGAGAGTGCAACAAGCCGTAGTAGTCAGAAACTACCTGTGGCCAGGCCGATTAGTGAAAGGTCCCTTGAGATGACACGAATATAAGAGAGCTACCCTTAGAGTACCTTTCGACGTGTGATGCTTCTTTGATAGATGAAATGTAGGCAGCCTGAATGTACGGAGGGCCAAAAAGGCACGCCTCGTCGATGCTCGGCCGTACGTTATTAAGCGGAAACTAAATGAAAGTACGAAAGTCAAGGTCCTCTATTTCATTACTCGTTGATGTTGGCACCGATATTTACGTTGATTTGTCCACGAGTATATAAAAACCCTGACAATATGCCGTTCCTTCTACTGCCAGAGTTTACTGATGAAACTGTCTTTATGTATTACGATATTATAATGGTAATAGTTTACTTCGGAAAACCCAAAGGCAAGCTGCAAAGCAAGATCAAACAGTGTAATTAGAAGTGAAATTCGAATTTCAAGAGATTGTTACAAGAAAGTGCAATCGGTATAGTACGGGAGAAGGCACAGCAGCTACTCTTTACGGTGGAGCCCGGCAAATTTGAACTCAAAGCCTAGTGGCTCGGCCTGTCAGTTCCACTTGGAGCTGGTTGGAAATAGCAGAATCACACGGGGGCAGATTGAAAAAGGATTGGCGGAAATTTTGCTAACTTTGAGGAAAAAGAAGTTTCCAAGGAGGATGTAAACCGGCAACAGCGCTTCACGGTGCTTGAAAAGACTTAGGATTGGTAGTCAAATAATGATAAGAGGTAAAATCGCGGGTAAGAACAAGAAAAATCCGTCGAACTTTGCATTTACAACTTTTAGCGGCAGAACATTGGCTGAGTTAGTTCAATACCCGGCGAAGAATTCATCTTTAGAGAGAGATTGTCGAGGTGGTTGTGAAAGAAGCGGCCGGATGGAAAAGGGGAACCTCTGTGCAGATAGTTCACTTTCGGAAAAGTGGAATATGAGGTACCAACGTGGTAATGGGAACTGGGTGACAAATTAGTGTGATGCGTAGCCACGGCAACTATCGGGTGAAAGGTGTGCTATTTGAGTCATCGCAGTTCCTGAAACTTTTCAGGCTATTTTTCGTAGATGTTACCATTTATTACAAACGAATCGTTGCCATCAGTGGATACTTGATAAAATCGGGAGAGATTTCCTTGAGATTGTTATGGCCGGTGACCCGTCGTACCGATCCTCACAGAGGGAAGCTCACTAACTTTGGTTGGTTCTGTCAGGAGTGGCTACTTCCTAATATTCAACCTTTTTTCAACAGTTACATTTCTCCCAATTCTTACCATCTGATCGGAAACTTTACTTCCTGCTCTTTCGCGATCATAGATTTCGATCCATTCTGAAGATCACTTCAGGAGCAAGCACGGCAATGTGTGACTTTTGAAGTCTTGATTTAACTTTGTTCAGTGTCAAGATGTCCCTCAGTAAATATGTACTTTTCTTTTCTCTGTGGACACGAACGTTAAAAATGAGTTATTCCTGGGTCGACGGTTGTGAAAACCTGTTCTTTTTTTCTCGCGAAGACAATCATCCTGGGTTGGCTCACACTCGTAAAACACACCTCGGGCCGATTTTCGCTCACTGTTTTTAGTCCCTTTTATGCTGGCGCTTGTTCTCCAGCTGGACTTGGGGGCATTCACGCGTGCGATCACGTATTCCATTAGTTTCCTTTGGATCTCCCTATTCCTAAGGATGCGGCAAACTTCGTGGTTTTCCGTCTGTGTTTACCGTGCCTTAGACTTCCACGGTGGTTGGAAGTTGCTTCCCTCAACAAAAAAGAAAGGCGCAAAAGCCTCCAGGGCTGTCATAAGACCCCTACTGATTTGCTTTCACTCATCTTCCACACTGTCACAAGTGATTTTCCACTGACGTTCCACCGCTGTCTCTACTAGCTCCGGCGATTTCAGTCCACGGAGCTTTCGACCGCACCTTTTTGGTGGTACCACCCGAGCTTCTACGACTATGGTGCCTATTATCGAGCGATTGCTTGTTCCTTGTGGTGCTATGATGAACAGTTCACCTGAGTATCATTTGCGATACGCGTTTATTCAGCCAAATGTTACCGAGTTCCAATCAATTTGCAAACATACCCCCTGCCGCTAGTGTTGGATTGGCTCTCATCCTTGTTAGTATTGTAGAAATGCATCTCCAAAAGACCTCCTTGGCGCGCTCTTAAAATTTGATGATGATGATGAGGGTTTGTTTCGGAGACCCAGGAGGCATGTTCGACTGCATGGTCACACGATACGAGTGAATTCATAATAGGGATCCTTGGATAGTCAGCTGGACACGTGTAGTACAAGAGAGTGTGGAGGTTTTATTCTTTGCATGAAGAAGTTCCCAGCGAAAATGAATTTGAATGTTGGGTTGTCGCATCACTCAGCGAAGAGAAAAATCGGCTCAGTGGTCGAAATACGTAATCAAGTGCAGCGGAAACGAAGCCGATGGAAGCCCCAGAATTCGGATATGACCGAGATGAAGTGACAAGAGAGAGTATGATTAAAAAAACTTTTGAAAATAGCACCGATGAAAAATTGAGAAAACTATTGTTGATGGCGGGTACGCATTTGGACCAGTAGATCTATTGGTTCGTGAAGAGGTACAAATGTTATTCCGATGGCGTAGCAAGGTGTTCCCCGGGAGGTGGAACTGCGCAGATGATACAGAAAGTCCGATTCACTACAACTTAGGTAGATAATATCCAGCGGGAGGTTACTGAGGCGGTGCGTGTAGTGAGGTGTGCAGTAGGTGTGCCGTTTTCAGGACTTGGTGGAGTAGATTGATAAGGGTTGACTGCTGAGGTAAACGGAATCTCAGTGAATGGATTGTTGGGGCGAGTTGGAAAAAGTCTTACTAAATCAGTATGGAGAATCAAGGGTGATTGTAATGGATTCGTAATGAAATAACCGAAACCATGTGTCCGCTCACAACTCCTGTTCTGAGCCAAATGATGGGCTTGTAGCGGTTGCCTCTCTGACTCCCGTGCACGTTCAAGGAGCCAACCACTCATTGGATAACTGGACGATTCGTCAACCTGATCCTGGAAACGACAACTGGATGCCCTTTTGGATGGACCTGAAGCGGGATCTTCCGGCTCGCATGCGTATGAGACCCGTGAGCGCTAAAACACAGTTGGACATACGCACATCGGACCTCGAGAGTGCGGGTACCGGTAAACTCATCGGCAATCGTTCGACGTCACCAACAATATAACGGGCAAGCCACGAGGAGTTCCTGGACAACCAATAATTCCGGCCTATCATTACGATTGAAGCCCAACTCCGTCGGACTTCTAGGAGGAGGCCTCTGTAGCGGTTGCCATCTTCATTCGCACCTTTACAACGTTTATTGTTTAACTGAACGCTGGCTGCCAAGCGCGGTCGCCATTTGACCATTGCTCTTGCGCACGCTCTCACGCACGCTTCCAAATACACGCTAACCGCTATCTCTCCAAATCGCCTCATTCTCACGGGTCGTGGAGAATACTGCTTTGGTTAACACATTCGTGCAATGTCGCACATTAGAGTAACGTGCAGGTGGTCCACGCAGCACAAAGGACCGAAGCACGCGTTTACTAAGGAAACTGCGAAGTAAGGTCTAATCAACCTTACAATTGGTGAGCCCGACGTGATCCCCAGGTCACGTGAGTTTCCTTGTTTTCTACTGTTCAAGGTCCCGTCTGCGTACGTTTTTGTGTTTTATTGTTTCCCTATCTGTTGATATTTTTTGGTCGGTTTACCAAATAAGTTGTTTTTGTTCATCCGTATTTTTGGTGTCTAGTTCGTCTTAATTTTTTTCGCGAAGACTATAGTGCCCCATTGGTCGTTCATTTCTTTTCCCGTCTGTATTCTATAAAGTAATCGCTATGTCTGCTGAACGGAAATCCTGCTCAGACCCCACCGTTGGGGCGATCACGCTGCACATACCGGCATTCACGCCTGCTGATCCAGAACTCTGGTTCACGCTGGTCGAGTTGGAATTCATCAACTGCCGTAAAACCGGTGACGCCAGCCGTTTCAGTTGGGTAGCAGGCCGCCTCACGCCGGAGGTCACAATGCAAGTAAGGGACGTAATAATCGCTTCCCGAAGCTATGAGGCTTTAAAGGGGGCCGTCATTGGCCGCACGACCCCAACGCAGGACCAACGTATGCACCAACTTCAAAAGGTTGAGCTTGGAGGTAGGAAGCCCTCCGAACTGCTGAGTGAGATGCAGCGCTTGAGAGGACCGACGATAGGCGAGGACCGGCTCTTAAGGGAGCTTTGGCTGCAGCTTTTGCCGCACAACATCCCAGTTTTACTAAGTGCCACGCGCAAATGCTCGCTGGAGGAAACTGCAGCAACAGCTGATGATATTATGTCACGATACAACCCAGCTGCAGCTGGAGTAACCAGGTCCCCCATCACGACGGTGCCTGCCTTGCCAACATCTAACGAACTCGCGTAAGTTTTTTTTCTAGAATTGACGCGAGCCTGCAGCGCCTAGCAGTTAGAAGTGGGTCACAGGAGCGGCACCGTGCACGCTCACCTAGGCTCCATAGTCCGTCATTGTGACGACGTTTCGGCTCTTCAAAAGAAGGGTATTGTAAATACCACAGTCGCCTTCGTGGGGGAGCCAAACGATGCAAACCAGGGTGTGCGTTTTCCGGTGCTCATCAGGGAAACTAAACCCCCGGCCCGTGATGGCGACCCACGAAGCCAGGTATCAGACCAACAGTCGTCTTTTTAACGTAAGGGACATCATTTCAAACAACCTATTCCTTGTAGATACCGGTGCCGAAGTGAGCGTCCTCCCCCGAGCGAAAGACGACAATAGCACATCGCAGGCCCAAACACCACGCGCTGCCAATGGCACGGCCATCCCAACGTTTGGCCGGCGGTCGCTCACCTTAAACTTAGTTTAAAGCGTAATTTTCATTGGGTATTCATCATCGCCGACGTCCCGTACTCAATTCTAGGCATTGACTTCCTGCAACACTTTGACTTGTTAGTTGATGCACGGCGCCGCAGGGTGGTAGATCGTCGGACCACTCTCGCTGTTGCTGGTCATAATTCGCGAGTGAATCACGTCACGCCCTTTTACGTTCAACCACCGGCACACCAACCTTATGGCGAACTCATCGCCGCCTACCCAGTCATGTTTCGGCCGGCCGGGCCTCCCCAAGCAGTTACCATCAACGTCACTCACCATATCGATACCAGGGGACCCCCAGTGTTCAGTATGCCGCTTCGGTTAGCACCAGACAGGCTTCGTGTTGCACAGGCTGAATTCGAACACATGCTAGAAATGGGTATAATACGCCCTTCTTGTAGCCCTTGGGCTTCACCCCTTCATATGGCCCCTAGGTCTAGTGGCGACTGGCGACCCTGTGTTGATTACAGAGCACTTAACAAAGTCACCGTCCCTGACCGATACCCAATTCCCCATATACAGGATCTTACTTCGTCTTTATCAGGTTGCTCCGTCTTCAGCCGTATTGATTTAGTTCGTGCGCACAACCAGATCCTGGTAGCAGAGGCCGATATCCCTAAAGCTGCCGTCACTACACCTTTCGGGCTGTTCGAGTTTCTGAGAATGCCGCTTGGACTCAGCAATGCAGCCCAGACCTTCTAACTGTTCATGCACGAGGCAACTCGTGGTTTGGAAAATGTCTACGTATACCTGGATGATATTTTGGTGGCTAGTTCTTCAGAGCAAGAGCACGCCGCACACTTACGAGCACTTTTCGAACGCCTTAGCCAGCACGGCGTTACGATCAGTATCGCGAAATGTGAATTAGGCCGGGCTGATACCATCTTCATAGGACATTCTATTTCATCCTCGGGTATCCGCTCTCTGCCAGATAGTTTCCGCTATTCGCGACTACCCTGAACCCCAATCTTTTAGCCAGTTGCATCAGTTTGCCGGCCTGGTGAATTTCTACCTCCGATTCATTCCTCACTGTGCGGAAATGATGCAACCCCCACCGACCTGTTGCGCGGAGGTAAGCGGAAGTTCGTGTTTCCCGACACGGCACAAGCCGCGTTTGCCTTGGTCAAAGATGCTGTCGCCAATACAGCACTCCTTACCCACCACGACCCTTTGGCTCCTATTTCGGTAGTGACGGATGCCTCGGACACAGCGGTTGGAGCAGTATTGCAACAGCTCGTATGCGATTCTTGGCAACCTTTAGCATTCTTCTCCAAGCGCCTACAACCCGCCGAATCTGGCTGCGGCACATTTGGTAGGGAGTTATTAGCCATCTACTTGGGAATCCGTCATTTTCTGCATGCACTCGAAGGCCGTTCGTTTACGGTGTTTACAGAGCACAAGCCTTTGGTTTACGCACTAAAGTCAGCTTCGGATCGATACTCACCACGCGAGATTCGCCACTTAGACTTTGTCTCACAGTTTACTGTGGACATACGACACGTCTCTGGGGTACTTAATCCCGTCGCAGACGCCTGATTACGCGTACATCAACTAAGCCTGTCACCGACGCTTAACATCAACTTGGATGCAATGGCACAGGCCCAAACTATGGACCCTGACATCGAACAACTTCGACAAAACGGTTCTTTGAGCTTAACCACGGAAACCTGTCCCAACTTCCCAGAATACCATCGTGTGCGATGTGTCGCAAGGTTGCCCTAGGCTGGTGGTTCCTGCTGCCCACCGTTATCTCATTTTCCTGACACTCCATAATCTGGCTCACCCGGGTGTGACGGCCTCGGTGAAACTGGTAACTGAGCGTTTTGTTTGGCACAATGTCAAGCGAGGTGTCCGTCAATGGGCTCGTGCTTGTCTGCAGTGTCAACGTGTTAAGACCCACATGCACACCAGGGCGGCGTTAGCCAGGTTCCCAGAACCTGAAACTCGTTTTCATCATGTGCACGTCGACCTCGTAAGACCACTCCCACCTTCGCTTGGGTAAGTTTACATACTCACATGCGTGGATCGTTTTACTCGCTGGCCGCAGGCCATTCCTATCCCTCATCTCACGTCGGAAGAGGCCGCGAAGGCTTTTCTGACCGGCTGGGTTAGTCATTTCGGTTGCCCGGCGATAGTGACCACCGATAGCGGTCCACACATTGACGGCGCTTTCGGCAGCCTACTCGTTACGATCGGTTGCCAACACGTTAAGACAACAGCTTACCACTCTCAGGCCAATGGTATGGTTGAGCGTTTCCACGGGCAATCAAAAGCCACCCTTCGGGCAAACGGTAACCTCCTTTGGAGTGAAACACTACCCTTAGCACTTATAAGCCTGCGTAGAACCGTTAAGGAGGAATTGCACACAACACCGGCCGTGCTAGTACATGGCTGTACACTTCGTCTTCCTGGGGAGTTGGAAGCCCCCCCCCACCAACCGTGACTTTTGACTAAGGTGACCATGGTCAGCGCCTTACGAAGCACATGCGAGTGCTCAAGGCCAGTCCGCCGCGTGAACAACAGTCTGCAAGTTATGTCCCAACTGCGTTAGAAACGGCTACTCACGTATTCCTTCGCGTCGATGGCGTTCGATCGCCACAACAGGCGCCATGCACTGGCCCGTTACGGGTGATAAAAAGTAAGGCAAAAACATTTGCCATAGATATCAGCGGACGACACGACACCGTATCTATCGACCGTCTCAAGCCTGCCGTCATGGAGTGCAAGCCGCTCAGCCAATTTACACCCACTCAAGCCGCTCATTCAGCCGCATCGCGCGGGTTACCACTCGAACCACCCCCAATTTCGCCTAGTGAGGACTCGGCAGCTAGTCCATCAGATTCTCCAACCGTGCCCGCAACGCGAAGTAGCAGTCGCGGTCGCCAACTACGAAATTCCGTCTGTTTCGCCGATTTTGTGAAGATTTTTACAACCGACTGTTAGCAACAAGTTGGTAAGTTCACCATGGATTTACCAACCAACAGGCCCGAGAAATTACAGTCGGTAGTTATGATTTCATTTTCTTCTGGTCTCCTAGCGACTACAATAACACCGAACATCGTTCGTGTCTTGTTATTACGGTCCAAAATCCGTCGGCGCCCTCAGGCGCTATTTTGTTCCAGTTTACCTTGTCCTCTCTCAGACGGATCAACACAGTCACATTGGCCCCATCCGTAGCCTCTCTGACTCCCGTGCACGTTCAAGGAGCCAACCACTCATTGGATAACTGGACGATTCGTCAACCTGATCCTGGAAACGACAACTGGATGCCCTTTTGGATGGACCTGAAGCGGGATCTTCCGGCTCGCATGCGTATGAGACCCGTGAGCGCTAAAACACAGTTGGACATACGCACATCGGACCTCGAGAGTGCGGGTACCGGTAAACTCATCGGCAATCGTTCGACGTCACCAACAATATAACGGGCAAGCCACGAGGAGTTCCTGGACAACCAATAATTCCGGCCTATCATTACGATTGAAGCCCAACTCCGTCGGACTTCTAGGAGGAGGCCTCTGTAGCGGTTGCCATCTTCATTCGCACCTTTACAACGTTTATTGTTTAACTGAACGCTGGCTGCCAAGCGCGGTCGCCATTTGACCGTTTCTCTTGCGCACGCTCTCACGCACGCTTCCAAATACACGCTAACCGCTATCTCTCCAAATCGCCTCATTCTCACGGGTCGTGGAGAATACTGCTTTGGTTAACACATTCGTGCAATGTCGCACATTAGAGTAACGTGCAGGTGGTCCACGCAGCACAAAGGACCGAAGCACGCGTTTACTAAGGAAACTGCGAAGTGAGGTCTAATCAACCTTACAGGCTTGTTCCGCAGTCTCAAGTCAGGGGGTGAATAAGTTAGTAATAATATTCATAATAATAATAACAATAGTGTATTTCGGATGAGCCCGGCACATGCTGCAATGCATGTACAAGTGGTACAACTGATGACAGAATCAGTTTACGGTAGAATAAAACGTGCCCACAGAGGAATATAGGGTAACGCTGAAATAAACTAAAATAATAACAACACCCGACAAATAGAGAGCTCATGGTCTGTTCGGCCGTTTTTGTGTGAGGTCGACCGAAAGTCTGAAGCGAATGCACGAATAGTATAGTGAATAGTTACCACTGATGGAAGTTCAATAGTAGTTAAAAGATATGTTGTTGATCTTTGTAAGAAGAGGAAGTTATCCAGCAGAGTATAGAGAGTTGCCTACAGGCTGCAGAATACGAATGGTATCTGGATAGAAATCTTGTCAGTGTACTAAAGATATGTGTTTGGCGAATTATTCTATCTGTAACAGGTACGTCAAGAGGTGTCAACGTGGAAATATACCAGTCGGCAGAGATGATGGTATGGGGAGTGGCTGGATACTGGAGGAATCATATATATGGCAAACAACTGACGTATCTCGAGGGAGAAGGACAACCAGAGCGGTGGTGGGAGAAAAAGGCCGGAAGGGGACGAGGGAGCGCACAGCAAATAGTTAATTTTACATAGGTTGGGTAAGTAGCGTCAAAGCTGAAATCGAAAATAAACGATATATGGCTACGGCAATTACACACGTGTTTAGATTTGCATAAGAGTTGGTAGAGTGGTTCACAGGTAGATGTACATTATTAGATGAAGGCTGTATAACGTGTGCCTTGCAAAAATGACAGATGAATAAATCCGCATTAAGTATGTCGCTGAAGTTGGCGATGGATCAACGGCTAAATAATAAAATACATCAGCCCATGTGGACAGTGGGGGAACTTGAAAGCTGTATACAGGGTTAGTTTCAGTAACACTACAAACGAATGCCAAATACGGAGGGAGAAGAGATCCGCCAGAATGAGTGTGTAGGGAAGGTGTTAGTATAACAGGTGGATCGTAAGGGTACCATTTAAAAAACCGTTTTGACAGGTGTGACAAAATGTGGTGACGGAGTGGCGAGGATGCATATGAAGAATATCGGAGAGGTTCAGCTTGGAGAAGACATGGTTACCTGCAAGATCAGAGTATCTCAATGGAATAAATCTGTAGAGGCGATCGGATGGACTTATGAAGAGTGCAGGTAACCACTAATCACATCGCTGACCACTGAGGGACTAAAGGGAGATATTCCAAAGCAGGACGTCCTTTGGCTAACGGTGAGGGAATGAACAGTGACGGTAAGTGTGCCAATGATTGAACAGAATTGGCGAGTTCTAACCTGGGGAATGGACATGGTTGCGTGTGGGGCAGAAGAGTAAACAGGCGTGAAACTCAGGAAATGCAGGCAATGAAGTACCTGTCAAGATCGGTGAGTATTTGCATAAACAGCCACTGTGCGCAGAGGACAAGATGGGTGGTAGGTAGAGGTGAAAGCTATTCACTGTTGTGCACATAGATAGTGACAAATTGTACCCGGCATGAAAAGGGTAGGATACAACGCCAATATGAAAGGCATGCTCGAAGGGAAGCTGGTGATGCCTGCAAAGGAATGGAGCGACTATTTGCGGCAGCGGTGCAAGCATAAAAATTGAACCTTTTGTTCCACTAGTGGTGCCAGTATATGGGGATAACCATACGCTGGCCACTCAACCTGCAAACCACTTCTGAAGGAAAGAGGTGCAATTCTACAGTCTAGTTTCGCCCACACATCGTTGCAGACTTCCTGCACGTCCGATGTGCGCCGACCAAAGCGGCGGATCTGAGAGCGTCCGGCACCTTTGGGATAAGAATGGGTTGTATGAAAACAGTGAGATCAAGTAATCCTTGTTCTAGTAGCCAGATTGTGGGAATCCTGGGGAAGGCGGTCGTGTGCTGGAGGAAGATCAAGTCGTGCGTAAATCACAGTTGTTCTATCCAACCAGAGGAGTTCCAGGTTATTCATGGGATGAAACAGAAGATGATCTTCCTCAGAGAGGTAGGTTCCGGGAGCAAAATAGAAAAAGCAGCACTCTGGCAGTTCTACCAACTGTTGGTTAAGGGAGAGATACGGAACAACAAAATCATGCCAGGAAGTCAGCACATACGGAAAGCAACATTGAACGGTACTAACGACAAATTATCGTGAGGCTTAGTGAGAGTTACTAACAAGACTCACGTGTAGTTCGACCACAGGGACTCTGGCGGTTTGTTCACTAGAACAAGGCCTGAAATCTCCCGTGGTAAAATGAGGTATCATCGAGTAAATAGTTGACGCGTGAATGAAGCTAGTGCCCCGTGGACACAATATTATGTGTTGCGACCAGTTGTGTAAAATCCTCCAAAGACACTACAATTTTGTGCTTCCTTCATAGCACTCTATCGTAACCACTATTTGTGTGTTTTTCATGCATTTCATATTTTTGTGAACCAGCTTTGTTTGTTCGAGTCCGAAGCACTGCACTGCCATATCCTGTCTTGGACCTGCTTGAGACCCGTGCTTGTCTCTCGCATTCCTCAACATGGCTCTCGCTTTCTGAGTCCGTGTGACGGCATAACTGATGTACTCATATATTTTTTATGTTGCTGTACATTTACCAACCCAGCGTCGTAGAATTTACGGATCAGTCGCTTTTTGATTCCGAGATTCATTCGAATTTGTCTAGGTATTTCTCAAAAGTTCGTTTCACTTTATATGCTACTGTAGCGGTTGCCATCTTCGTTCATACTTTTACCACGTTTATTGTTTAACTGAACGCTGACTGCCGAGCGCGGTTGCCATTTGACCGTTGCTCTTGCGCTGGGGTCGTGCGGGCAATGACGGCTTCCTTAAAAGCCTCATAGCTTCGGGAAGAGATTATTACGTTCCTTACTTGCATTGTGACCTCCGGCGGGATGCGGCCTGCTACCCACCTGAAACGGCTGGCGTCACTGGTTATACGGCAGTTTTCGAATTCTAACTCAACCAGCGTGAACCAGAGTTCTGGGTCAGCAGGCGTGAATGCCGGTATGTGCAGCGTGATCGCCCCAACGGTGGGGTCTGAGCAGGATTTCCGTTCGGCAGACATAGCGATTACTTTATGGAATACAGACGGGAAAAGAAATCAACGACCAATGGGACACTATAGTCTTCGCGAAAAAAAATCACGACAAATTAGACACAAAATATGTATGGACGAAAAAAAAAATTATTTGGTAAACCAACCAAAAACAATCAAGATAGGGAAACGATAAAACACACAAAAACGTACGCAGACGGGACCTTGAACAGTAGAAAACAAGGAAACTCACGTGACCTGGGGATCACGTCGGGCTCACCAATTGTCAGGTTGATTAGACCTTACTTCGCGGTTTCCTTAGTAAACGCGTGCTTCGGTCCTTTGTGCTGCGTGGATCACCTGCACGTTACTCTAATGTGCGGCACTGCACAAATATGTTAACCAGAACAGTATTCTCCACGACCCGTGAGAATGAGAAGGCGATTGGGAGAGATAGTGGTTAGCGTGTATTTGGGAGCGTGCGTGAGAGCGTGCGCAAGAGCAACGGTCAAATGGCAACCGCGCTTGGCAGTCAGCGTTCAGTTAAACAATAAACGTGGTAAAAGTATGAACGAAGATGGCAACCGCTACACTACCACGTATTTCCTATCAGCAGCGATATACTGATACTAGATAGAGGCTGATAAAAGTGGATCTTACCAAACACGGCAGAAACAGAGAGCGTGGACCGACGAATCAACAGATTAGCCGTGATCAGTGGTTCGTGGTCGTCAGGGGCGCTAAAATTAAGAAGTGGATAAACAGACACAGGGGAAGTGTTGTCGACAACCAAAGAGTAAAGGCTTGACTGCTTACATCTGCTTACTACGATACAGAATGAATCCATGTGCTCCTGAGCATCCATCCGTGTCCGTCTTGGTAGATGGACCCAACATGTCCCCTGCTCTACTAGGGGGAACAACATCTTGGACCTAGTATTCTCCATTGATATTCCTGGTATGACCGCCCAGATTACTGATCACCTCGCGGGTAGTGACCTCGGTATTGTCGGGTGTAAGTTCAACTGCCCCACCTGTTCTCATCCGATGCAATCCTCTCCCTCTGTTCCGACTTCCTACCTTTCCCGTAAATGTCCTCTAGTGTCAATAAAAATGCGTTCCTTCAACTGGGACATATTTTTTCTTTCCTCTGATCCCCTCACTGTTGTGAACTCTCTCTACTCCAGCCTCCTACACTGCTTAAGCAGCGCCAACCCACGTACCGATCCGAGCCCCACGTTCAGCAGCTCAAGCCTGTCACTTTTAGAGCGTAAGTTGGCTAAGCTGCAGCTTACCTTCGCTGGATCACTCGACTTTACGATTCTTCTGCGTGAAAACCAGCTGCAACTGAAGCAGCAACACATGGCCGATTCGCATCTGAGAAAGCAAGAGGCCATCACTCTAGCACACCCAAACAAAAATGGATACCTGCCCAACCTGCTTAGTGTAAGGTCCAATCACTCCAATCATACCTCGCCCAAATTCCTCACCTGTGGATCATCTACCGCCAATACCCCAGCATCTATTTACGAGGCTTTCAATGAGCATTTCTATTCTTCCCTTATAAACCGTCCTGGTATTCCCCCTCCTACAATCCATCCTGCACCTCCGCTTCTCTTTCATCGATTCTCTTCATCCATCTAGAAATTAGGAAATGAGTTTCTTCTAATAAAAATTCCCCGAAACCGGGCCCAGATGACCTCCCACCGGCCCTCCTCCGTTTCGGTGGTCCCGACCCCCCTTTATTGTCACTAAATGTATACACCATCTCCATGCTTCACAATTTCGTCCCATCTCAATAGAAACCCTCTGTTATAATTCCGCCCTTCGAAAAGGGTGCACTACACGACTCAGATAACTATCGGCCCATTAACCACACCCCAGTAGTCAGCAAAATCATGGAGAGAATTATCAAAAGACACATTGTCCAGTACCTCTTATCCAACAACCTGCTGAACCCTGGTCGGCATGTTTCCTTGAATGCCCGTTCCTGCTCTTCCTGCCAGCTTGACTTTCTCAATGTCCTACCGTCCGCTGCAGACGCCGGCAACTCTGTAATCGTCCTGTACCTCGACATGTCTAAGGCTTTTGACCGTGTTCCCCATATGCATCTGTTGGCCAAAATCCGGTTTCTCGGTGTTACTGACCCTCTCCTCTCTTAGCTATCATCTTATCTCTCCCACAGATTACAAGCTGTGCTCGTTGACGGCCACTTATCTTCCGCCAAACCAACTACCAGCGGCATCATCCAAAGCAGTGTCCTAGGCCCATTACTATTCCTTATTTATATCAATGAAATTTTCTCTTCTATTCGACACTGCACTCCTTTCCTCTTTGACGACGATGTAAAAATGATCTATCTATCTAATGATCTATCCGTGACCCTGTGCAACATATCGCGTGACTTACTCGTTCTCCAAGCTTGGTTTGTCTCGTGGTTCATGGAATTATCTGCGGAGAAAAGCTTCCTCCTACCTTACAGCTGCGCTGTAAAACCCGGCCAAATTTGGCTGGACGGCCTACTTATCCCCATACACCCCATGGTTACCGATCTTGGCGTACGCTACTCTTGTTTCTCTAACTTCTCAGAACAGGCATCGTTCCAAATCGCTGAAGCTAAGCAAACCCTAGGCCTGATCAATCGATGTTTCTTAATACCGGCCAGTCGCCTCTCCATGTATCTCTCAAATGTGAGACCGCCCCTAGAATAATGTCTCATTACTTCCGGCCTCTGGCCACGTTCCTCTATTGTATCTCTTGAGAACGTTTAGCGTGCTTTCACCAAGAGGCTGTTGGGCGTATCTATAGCCCTAACATACCTCCAGCGCTGTGAGCTCCTACAGATTGGGCCTCTATGGATTCGTCGCACGAGGCTCAGCCTGGTTTTCCTTTTTAAGCTAATCCATAACCAGGCCTACACCCCTTGTCCTGTCTCATTCGCTGCCCTCAGCTCTTCCTCGTCCGACATCGTGCCTTCTCTTT
Organism: Fasciola hepatica; assembly: GCA_948099385.1. Lineage (NCBI taxonomy): Eukaryota > Metazoa > Platyhelminthes > Trematoda > Plagiorchiida > Fasciolidae > Fasciola > Fasciola hepatica. Next base: position 5,069,532 of record CANUEZ040000016.1, read on the forward strand.
CTCTGTCCCTCCTTCTAATCCCAGTCTGGAGTCCCGACTCTTCCTGTCAGCCTATTTCAAAATCTGGAATTAGCTCCCCCTTAGCTTATGCAGTGCTTCCTCACTGTTCACTTTTAGGCGCACACCTATGTTATACTTAACAGTTCCCATTGCTATATTGCTCAATAATGAGTTCATTTCCACCGACCTTGCCTTTGAAAGAGGCCTCGCACTGTAACTCTGGGCCACGTGCCGATAGGTACACTCCGTGCCTGACACTTCCCCTCTCTTTGATGCCACAAACTAAGACCATTGCCTTCACTGATCCATAACGAACTTACCTCCTGTGTTCATAAGATAACCCTATTGCTCACCTACGTTCATCTGCTATCCACCATTTTTATTTTTCTTCCTTTACTCACGATCAGATGCTCCTCAGCTGGGGCACACCCAGACTGCGCTCCCCTATCCATTTTTCCCTTTCTAGTGATCCCCAATTACGGTCAACCGCTTCGGGCACTGTACTTAACATCTCCCTGCAGGTGCACCTGGATAATATTGCCACACGGTCGTCTGCCACTCGCTGTTTCCGTTGGCTCTCCTGTCCATGGTCTCATGACTTGGCCAATTGGTCCTGGATCACGCACTCCTGTCGCAGTCGTTCTGCCCCCTGTACAGTTATCAACGACCACTGGTGCCAATCTCAACGGTGCGGGGCGCGGTCAGATTCACCGCTATGGCCGGCGCACATCGGGCGTGCAGGCCGTCTGTAACGATGTGCGAGCGCAATTAGACTGGTGGATCACACCTGTTTTCACTTCACGAGGTGTTTTCAGGTTGTGTGTCTAACGCGCGGCCAGTCCCACCCATTAGCACCGGTTGTGGGTCGCGCGCTCCAACTTTTCTCGGACTACAGCATCCAATATTGTCGCTTGAAAATTGCATGCTCCCCATCCTTGTTTCACCAAGTTGCCTTTACCTACAGTTCTTATCATCCGTTGCCACTTTCCATTTTTGTCGCTCTACCACGGTATGCACACCTACCAGTTCTATCCTTCCTCCTATCGCCTCTCTCTACATCACCGTTCATTGCATTTAGTCACTGTCGTCCTACCCACTCTTCTCTGCCGACGCTCGCCATTATCTCTTTTTCCACCTGCCGTCATTGCATGCTTCTATTATATATGCACTTGGTATTGCCCTCTGCTCAGAATGCCCATTGATAGCATTCTTATACCCCACTGCCCGTTGTTTTTGTAAATCCCCCTTATTCTCCCTCCTCATGCCCAATGCCATTAAGCGCCAATCATACCAGCACCCATGACCAATCCGCATATTAGAACTTGCCGCTCCAAACTTCGCTTCTTTTACAGTCGCATTTATTATCTGATCACCACCATATTTTCCTTTCTTGGCTCCGCGATTCCTCTGTGGTCCTTTCCATTAGGTGGAGTCCCGATTAGCGTTCATCTGCCGAATCCACCCGTTCAACTGTCTGCCGCCACACAGCTCTCCAGTTGCATTGCCCCAACCCCGTCGCGCATTCACTTCTTGGGCCTTTTTTCTATTACCGGTTCGCTTAACTTGGGGCTTCCTGCTTCCTTCTTCCCCACCTCCTTCGTGTTTCTTCCGCAGTAAAATGATCTGATTGGTCTTGTTTTACCAGAGTCTCCTTGGTCATTGCTTTCATCCCTTGATCCGTTTATTGTTCGCCACAGGCATTCTTCTGTGTGCCTTTCAGTTTCGTCTGCTTTTCCATGTTCCACTGATATTAAAGACAACGTTACTTCATGATTTTCTTTTACAGTCCCAAATCGTTTGATCTGTCACTACCCGATTCCTCTGGTCCATCACCACATGTCACACCTGCATTGATCAAATAATTAGACCCAATTTTACCCGTTCTCTTTGATCCTACCCTTCATCTTCACTCTTCTATGAACTGCCGCTCCCAGTCGTCATCACTTCTGTGCTTCTCCATTCCTTTTTTCTCTGTCGGGCCGCCGTGTGCACCTGTCACGAAGATAACTCACAGCGATATTTCAAAGTTAATTCTGCAGTCATTTGATCTAACCTTACCTACCCCTCCCCATGACCGATAATTTCTTTCTTTCCTTATATCCATACATATATAATATACACACATATATAAACTTGCGCATATATGTGTATGTGCACGCGCTCTGCATCTTGCAGTTCCCCACCGGCCATTTCTCTTGCTATCATCCCGCCGACCGTCATGATATGCATCCATCAATCCTACATATGTGCCTTACATCCAATCCCTCTAAATTGTTTTCGTCATATTATCAACCCTCTACTTCTTGTATTGCTCGTTCCCCGTTTTACGATGAGTTTTGTGCCTTGTCCGCCGACCATCCACTGCAGAGTACCAGTGCTTCACTGATATCTAGTCCACTGCAGAGAACCTCACTTTTTTCTCCATCGACCCTCGCTACTGCAGTTTCTTATACCGATTTCTAGCCTTTTCCATGTATATCAGTCGGCCTCCAGATGTCTCCACCCGGACCAGTCATACTTCCCACCTGACCTTTACTTTTAAACTCACCGGGAGTCCATTTAAATCCGCCCTTGAGTTCATCTAAGCTGCCTACAATCTCTATGGTGTGCATACACCTATCCTATTTTCATCCCACCTTAGTCCTCGTTCTGAGCCATTTTATCTAATTTTTTCATGCAAATTTCCACATTTTCATGAATTATATCTGTCCATTCCACCACCTGAATCAACAAGATCATGCACATGGCATGCTTCGGGCGTCTCCGAAATAAACCAATATTAATAACTGCCTGCTGGACAAAAGTTGTTAAGTTTCCCATTAGTATCCCAGGCCAAGTTCGTAGGCTCGAGTAATAGATACGTGAAGACCATGCGCTAGGATGAGTTTTGTACAGACAGGTGTTTGTTTATTTCTTTTTTGAGTGATGAAGAGGCTGAGGACCGCCACCCAATCCGACGTGGTCACTTGTTCCAAAAGGGAGAATATTTAATAATAATAAGTAAGAAGGCATCGCGGTCCCAGATACTGGAATCAAGACCATAGAGTCCTTATTTCGTAAAGAATGGTTGGAGGGAGTTTTAGCCTGGAGGGTTGAATTGCAAGGTGCACGTTTTATAATAATGCAAAGGAAAGACAGTTTCATGCGTGGATGGCGTAGCCATAGGGGCTCTAGGTGCAATATTCCGCACCTTTCCACGTAATTTAAGGGCCAGGAATATCATAGTAATTGTTTGGTAAATCTGCGTTGTACATTCTCAATTGCTAACCTATCGGTCGGCCACATGTTATAGAAGACCCCAGTGCAATATTTCAAAAGTGGTCTGACACGAGTTCTGAAAATGCTTAGCTTGATCTCCAGAAGACAGAAGGTTCTAATAATCAGACCGATTAACCATATAGCTTTAGCAATCTGTACAGCCGAGCGCTCGGAGAAAGTAAATGTCCACGAATAGTGCAATCCCAATTCCTTTACTTCCGGACTGTTACGGATGAACTGAGCAATAATTTTGAAAGTTCCTGTGTCAACCCAACACTTACACACAAGGACACAACTTTTGGCGGCGGAGAATTTCACCAACCATTGGTTTTTACATGAGTCTAGCGATATTAAATTGCTCGTTTTTTCAGCATCGGTAGGAGCTAAGGCGCCAGGTTTAAAGGAGTGAGTTGTCTGCAAAGAAGAATGCGATGCTGTGTGTGGTGATAATAAAAATCTCGATAACATGTATAAGGAAAAATAAGGGACTTAGTAAACTACCTTGAATAACTTCACTAGTTACTTGTTGAGGTGATGATGAACTGTCGTCAACGTCTTCGTGATGTTAGATATGACGAAAACCAACTCAGGATCGGATTGAACGGTTCCATGGGTTTTCACCTTAGCCATTATTCTACTGTGCGATTCTAGATCAAAGGCCTTAGTTGGGTCAGGGAGAATAACGAGCACTGATTTACCGCTGTTGGTGGCCGTAGTTATCAAGTTAAGGAAATCGCTCAATCAAGTGACACAAGATATATTTTGAATAAAACCTTGCTGACCAGATTAAGTAGGTTATTGTTAATTAGATGAGGTGTCAGATTATTTTATTCAATCTCTCCATAATTCGGGAAATTATGGAGGTGTGTTTCACTGGTCGATAGTTGGTTAGGCCTTGTCGTGAGCCCTTCTTAGGAATTAGGATAGAATCTGATGTTTTCCGATGGGAGAGGAAGGTGCTATTGCCCATAGATGAATTAAAAACCTTTGAAAACAGGGATCGGATATCAATTCCACCGAAACTGAAAGTAGCTGGTAGTACTGCATCTGGCCCGGGGTGATATGACCGCCTGATTTTAGTAAGCTGCACTGTCAAGTCGGGTGAAATGAAATTGCTGACAACTGTTCTGATGTCAGCGGCTCAATGATGTAGGCAAAAGGAGTCGTCTTTTGTTAGAGACGAAGTGAAATAGGTACTGGATGCCTCGGAGGTCCCTTGGGAGTTCGTTGTATAAGCCTTGTAATATGTGAAAGATGAGATAAGAGAATCACACTGACTGTTTCTCAGTTTCTTCAGCGTGGATGGAGCTTCGGTCTCTTTGGGGTGACTCAGCGCCCCAATTCCTGTTTTATTGAGGGGCATAACAATTAGTTGTATTGAATGAGATAGAAGGTTCATTTGTAAGAACAACGAAAAACCTCCGGACCTAAGGAGTCTGCTCTGTATTATAGAAAAAGTTTTTGTTCGAAAAAAATGTTTGGTTTATCTCGCAGATAGTCCTTGGGTTGGGGTGATTACTTCAAGTCATGCACTTGCAGTCGGGTGAGGCTGATCCACCACAGTATGCAAATTGTCAGATTGGTTACAGGCGTTGTTCTCCCACCTTTGTGGGCATAACTTTTATTAGGCTGTCTGGGATAATCCTTAAAACCACAGCTCTTGGGAGAGTTTTATGGCTTGGAGGAAATCCAATCCAATCTTTCAGACGACCCGGCGATAACAGGTACTTGCGAAAGCGATCTATGAACTGCTCCTTGGCTGGGAGCAAGATGAAACGTCAGCCTCAAGCACAGAACATTTGTAGATTCCAAAATACTGCCTTGAAACTCATCTCCGTGAAGTGAGTTAAGCCGTCTACACTTAAGTACAACCCGATTTCTCAGCCTCATTCCCGACCTGCATAGTACGTCCGGCATAGTTTTCACTAGGATGTCTGAGGAAATCCTGAGAAATAAACCCTCTGGAGGATTTTGCTAACTGATAAAAATTCAGCAACTTTTCCCCTGAACATTATGCTTTGAGGCTATCCGGTGATAGAAAAGATCAGCAAAAGTGACCTCTGAACTGCCTCTCAGGGTAGCAGCAAAACGGAACAAAGGTCTCGGTCAGACAATATTGGTAAAATCCAAGATACCGCGTAGTAAATCGTCTCCGTAACGTACGGTACATGACAGCCCTCCGAGCCGAAGTAAGCACCGACCATTCAGCCTTCTTCTTGACATGCTTGATGCATCCGTAGGCACCCCAAAGACACCATCAGCAAAAACTACTTGCAGTTTTAAGCCGAAAAACTGGTACATATTTAATTCCGCGGATATTGATCTCCTGTGACGCGAATTCTCTCCCAGGCTTACATATATTGGCCCTAATCTGCGCTTACTCCCCTGCTCCCGTATTGCTGTCTTACTCCCGCATATTGTAGCGGTTGCCATCTTCGTTCATACTTTTACCACGTTTATTGTTTAACTGAACGCTGACTGCCAAGCGCGGTGGCCATTTGACCGTTGCTCTTGCGCACGCTCTCACGCACGCTCCCAAATACACGCTAACCACTATCTCTCCCAATCGCCTTCTCGTTCTCACGGGTCGTGGAGAATACTGTTCTGGTTAACATATTTGTGCAGTGCCGCACATTAGAGTAACGTGCAGGTGGTCCACGCAGTACAAAGGACCGAAGCACGCGTTTACTAAGGAAACCGCGAAGTAAGGTCTAATCAACCTTACAATTGGTGAGCCCGACGTGATCCTCAGGTCGCGTGAGTTTCCTTGTTTTCTACTGTTCAAGGTCCCGTCTGCGTACGTTTTTGTGTGTTTTATTGTTTCCCTAACTTGATTTTTTTTTTCTCGGTTGGTTTACCAAATAATTTTTTTTCGTCCAAACATATTTTGTGTGTCTAATTTGTCGTGATTTTTTTTTCGCGAAGACTATAGTGCCCCATTGGTCGTTGATTTCTTTTCCCGTCGGTATTCCATAAAGTAATCGCTATGTCTGCCGAACGAAAGTCCTGCTCAGACCCCACTGTTGGGGCGATCACGCTGCACATACCGGCATTCACACCTGCTGATCCAGAACTCTGGTTCACGCTGGTCGAGTTAGAATTCGAAAACTGCCGTATAACCAGTGACGCCAGCCGTTTCAGGTGGGTAGCAGGCCGCCTCCCGTCAGAAGTCACAATGCAAGTAAGGGACGTAATAATCTCTTCCCGAAGCTATGAGGCTTTAAAGGAGGCTGTCATTGCCCGCACGACCCCAACGCAAGACCAACGTATGCAAAAACTTCAAAACGTTGAGCTTGGAAGTAGGAAGCCCTCCGAACTGCTGCGTGAGATGCAGCGCTTGAGAGGACCGACAATAGGTGAGGACCCGCTCTTGAGGGAACTTTGGCTGCAGCGTTTGCCGCATTACATTCCAGTTTTACTAAGTGCCACACGCAAATGCTCGCTAGAGGAAACTGCAGCGATAGCTGATGACATTATGTCACGATACAACCCCGCTGTAGCTGGAGTAACCAGGCCCGCCGTCGCAACGGTGCCTGCCTTGCCCACATCTAACGATCTCGCGTCAGTTTTGTCTAGAATTGACGCGAGCCTGCAACGCCTAGCAGTTAGAAGTGGGTCACAGGAGCGGCACCGCGCACACTCACCTAGGCTCCATAGTCCGTCATTGCGACGACGTTTCGTCGGTTCTTCAAAAGAAGGATATTGTAAATACCACAGTCGCTTCGGTGAGGGAGCCAAACGATGCGAACGAGGGTGTACGTTTCCCGGTGCTCATCAGGGAAACTAAACCCCCGGCCCGTGGTGGCGACCCACGAAGCCGGGTATCACACCAATAGTCGTCTTTTGAACGTAAGGGACATTATTTCAAATAACCTATTCCTTGTAGATACCGGTGCCGAAGTGAGCGTCCTCCCCCGAGCGAAAGACGACAATAGCACACCGCAGGCCCAAACACTACGCGCTGCCAATGGCACGGCCATCCCAACGTTTGGCCAGCGGTCGCTCACCTTAAACTTGGGTTTAAAGCGTAATTTTCGTTGGGTATTCATCATCGCCGACGTCCCGTACCCAATTCTAGGCATTGACTTCCTGCAGCACTTTGACTTGTTAGTTGATGCACGGCGCCGCAGAGTGGTGGATCGTCAGACCACTTTCGCTGTTGCGGGTCATAATTCGCGAGTGAATCACGTCACGCCCTTTTACGTTCAACCACCGGCACACGAACCTTATAGCGAACTCATCGCCGCCTACCCGGCCATGTTTCGGCAGGCCGGGCCTCTCCCAGCAGTGACGACCAGTGTCACTCACCATATCGATACTAAGGGACCCCCAGTGTTCAGTAGGCCGCGTCGGTTAGCACCAGACAAGCTTCGTGTTGCACAGGCCGAATTCGAACATATGCTAGAACTGGGTATAATACGCCCTTCTAGTAGCCCTTGGGCTTCACCCCTTCATATGGTTCCTAAGGCTAGTGGCGACTGGCGACCTTGTGGTGATTACAGAGCGCTTAACAAAGTCACCGTCCCGGACCGATACCCGATTCCCCATATACAGGATCTTACTTCGTCTTTATCAGGTTGCTCCATCTTCAGCCGTATCGATTTAGTTCGTGCGTACAACCAGCTCCCGGTAGCAGAGGCCGATATCCCTAAAACTGCCGTCACTACACCTTTCGGGCTGTTCGAGTTTCTGCGAATGCCGTTTGGACTCAGCAATGCAGCCCAGACCTTTCAACGGTTCATGCACGAGGCAACCCGTGGTTTGGAAAATGTCCACGTATACCTGGATGATATTTTGGTGGCGAGTTCTTCAGAGCAAGAGCACGCTACGCACTTACGAGCACTTTTCGAACGCCTTAGCCAGCACGGCGTTACGATCAATATCGCGAAATGCGAATTAGGCCGGTCTGATATCACGTTCATAGGACATTCTATTTCATCCTCGGGTATCCGCCCTCTGTCAGATAAAGTTTCCGCTATTCGCGACTACCCTGAACCCCAATCTTTTCGCCAGTTGCGTCAGTTTGCCGGCCTGGTGAATTTCTACCGCCGATTTATTCCTCACTGTGCGGAAATGATGCAACCCCTCACCGACCTGTTGCGCGGAGGTAAGCGGAAGTTCGTGTTTCCCGACACGGCACAGGCCGCATTCGCCTTGGTCAAAGATGCTGTCGCCAACACAGCACTCCTGACACACCCCGACCCTGTGGCTCCTATTTCTGTAGTGACGGATGCCTCGGACACAGCGGTTGGAGCAGTACTGCAACAGTTCGTAGATGACTCTTGGCAACCTTTAGCATTCTTCTCCAAGCGCCTACAACCCGCGGAATCAAGGTACAGCACGTTCGGTAGAGAGTTATTAGCCATCTACTTGGGAATCCGTCATTTTCGACATGCACTCGAAGGCCGTTCGTTCACGGTGTTTACAGACCACAAGCCTTTGGTTTACGCACTGAAGTCAGCTTCGGATCGATACTCACCACGCGAGATTCGCCACTTAGACTTTGTCTCACAGTTTACTGTGGACATACGACACGTCTCTGGGGTACTTAATCCCGTCGCAGACGCCTTATCGCGCGTATATCAACTAAGTCTGTCACAAACGCCTAACATCAATTTGGACGCAATGGCACAGGCTCAAACTAGGGACCCTGACATCGAACGACTTCGGCAAAACGGTTCTTTGAGTTTAACCACAGTGCCTATCCCAGCTGCCCAGAATACCATCGTGTGCGATGTGTCGCAAGGTCGCCCTAGGCCAGTAGTTCCTGCTGCCCACCGTTATCCTACGTTCCTGACACTCCATAATCTGGCTCATCCGGGTGTGACTGCCTCGGTGAAACTGATAACTGAGCGTTTTGTTTGGCACAATGTCAAACGAGATGTCCGTCAATGGGCTCGTGCTTGTCTGCAGTGTCAACGTGTTAAGACCCATAGGCACACTAATGCGGCGTTAGCCAGGTTCCCAGAACCTGAAACACGTTTTCATCATGTGCACGTCGACCTCGTAGGACCACTTTCACCTTCGCTTGGGTACGTTTACATACTCACATGCGTGGATCGTTTTACTCGCTGGCCGCAGGCTATCCCTATCCCTCGTCCCACCTCGGAAGAGGCCGCGAAAGCTTTTCTGACCGGTTGGGTTAGTCATTTCGGTTGCCCGGCAATAGTGACCACCGATCGCGGTCCACACTTTGACGGCGCTTTCGGCAGCCTACTCGCTACGCTCGGTTGCCAACACGTTAAGACGACAGCTTACCACCCTCAGGCCAATGGTATGGTTGAGCGTTTCCACCGGCAATTAAAAGCCGCCCTTCGAGCAAACGGTAACCCACTTTGGAGTGAAACACTACCATTAGCACTCTTAAGCCTGCGTAGTACCGTTAAGGAGGAGTTACACACAACACCGGCCGTACTAGTATATGGCTGTACACTTCGTCTGCCTGGGGAGTTGGTAGCCCCCTCACCAACCGTGACTTTCGACTACGGTGACTATGCTCAGCGCCTTACGCAGCACATGCGAGTGCTCAAGGCCAGTCCGCCGCGTGAACAACAGTCTACAAGTTATGTCCCAACTGCGTTAGGAACCGCTACCCATGTATTCCTTCGCGTCGATGGCGTTCGATCACCACTACAAGCGCCATACACTGGCCCGTTTCGGGTGATAAAACGTAGGGCAAAAACATTTGTCATAGATATCAACGGACGACACGACACCGTATCTATCGATCGTCTCAAACCTGCCGTCATTGAGTGCAAGCCGCTCGGCCAATTTACACCCACTCAAGTCGCTCAGTCACCCGCATCGAGCGAGTTACCACTCGAACCACCCCCAATTACGCCTAGCGAGAACTCGGCAGCTAGTCCATCAGATTCTCCAACCGTACCCGCAACGCGAAGTAGCCGTCGCGGTCGCCAACTACGAAATCCCGTCCGCTTCGCCGATTTCGTGACGATTTTTACAACCGACTGTTAGCAATAAGTTGGGAAGTTCGCCATGGATTTACCAAACAACAGACCCGGGAAATTACAATCGGTAGTTATGATTTCATTTTCTTCTGATCTCCTAGCGACTACAACAACACCGAACATCGTTTGTGTGTTGTTATTACGGTCCAACATCCGTCGGCGCCCTCAGGCGCTATTTTGTTCCAGTTTACCTTGCCCTCTCTCAGACGGATCTAACAAGTCACATTAGCTTCATCCGTAGCCTGGCTGACTCCCGTGCACGTTCAAGGAGCCAACCGCTCACTGGACAACGGGACGATTGGTCAGCCTGGCACTGGAGACGGCAACTGGACGCCTTTTTGGATGGACCTGACGAGGCATTTTCCGGCTTGCATTCGTATGAGACCCGCGGGCGCCAAAACACAGTTGGACCCACGCACATCGGACCTCGAGAGTGCAGGCACCGGTAAACTCATCAGCAGTCGTTCGACGTCAACAACAATATAACGGACAAGCTATGAGGAGTTCCTGGACAACCAATAATTCCGGCTTACCATCACGATCGAAGCCCAACTCCGTCGGACTTCTAGGAGGAGGCCCCTGTAGCGGTTGCCATCTTCGTTCATACTTTTACCACGTTTATTGTTTAACTGAACGCTGACTGCCAAGCGCGGTGGCCATTTGACCGTTGCTCTTGCGCACGCTCTCACGCACGCTCCCAAATACACGCTAACCACTATCTCTCCCAATCGCCTTCTCGTTCTCACGGGTCGTGGAGAATACTGTTCTGGTTAACATATTTGTGCAGTGCCGCACATTAGAGTAACGTGCAGGTGGTCCACGCAGTACAAAGGACCGAAGCACGCGTTTACTAAGGAAACCGCGAAGTAAGGTCTAATCAACCTTACAATATTGCCGCAACTTCTTCCGAATGACCAGCCATATCTTTACCACCATAGGTTTGCCTACACCTCCTAACACCTGACCCAAAATTACTGTCAGCAACCGCCGTCGCAAGACCACTGAACTCCAAACCACGCCGGATAATTGTTTATTTTCCTTGGTGAATACACTTGGAGGTGCCATTAGTCAGACCTTGAAAATAAGCAAAAGTCTAAGTGCTCTTTCCTCTCGAATTGACCTCGATGACCTGATCATCGGTCAACCTATGCCTTTAGCGTTCCAGTTTGGTCCAACCGCACACCATACACCAACCAGCTTACTGCTGGCTGCGGAGTTCGTGGACACACTCTTCTCAGAAATCTTCAGAGGCGTAAAAAGCCAAACAGTGCGATGGCGTTTATCATTCAGGACCAAATGCCTTTTTCAGCAGCTGGAAATATGATCTTAGGTGCTTGCAAACTTGGCTCACGACAGTGCCACTGTGATAGACTCCGCAAAACTTCCCAGCACACCACCTGTCCACTGCTGTTCCAGTCTACAAATGGAGCTGTCGCGATGGTCCTTATTAGCCGGCAATCTTTAGTCGTAGCCAAAAGTAGCTTCAAGTGTGCCAAGATATTTCGTGACAAAACCCCGCTCCAAAGAGAGGTTCACGAGAGCCAAGCTCAAAACAGCAAATTTTGTGTAAACGTGGCCAGCAATCCACCCCAGATCTCTCACATACCAATTATTGGCCGTCATCCGACGGTGGAGTCTATTGAAAATCACAATGCAACTGTAAATTTAGACAGTACGCCGATTTCCTGGCCAGTCAAACCACCTTGCAAACGCCCCTGCTTTCAGAATAGCCCAAACAAGGCCCTAGACTGGAACATGAGCCCCAGCATCCACCAAACTGATAAGGGTTCCTCCGAATCTTCCACCCGCGAGCGCATGTTCCCCACAACTCTAGACGATCCCACTGTTTCCACTAGCTCCACGTCCGATTATTCAACCATACCTACAACTCTGTGCACCATCACCCCGCCTCCGTCCACACCTTGCATCCTGATATCCCCAGCACTCTTGGTGGTGCAACCAAGCCCCAGAACCCATCAACAGCAGTCTCTAATCCTCCGCCGGAATATATCTGGTTATCATCGAGACCACCACAGCGGAATAGCCCACCAGTACGGATTCGCCCTTAGAAATTCACACTTCGTCGCCCAAAGAACAAGGCCTATCAACTCAAGGCACATGCAAACAACAAAGACATGGCACAGTCGAGCGAAATTTTGCCAGTCTCTTGTGTAACTCTGAATCCCACGTTTTGATCTCGGATAAATGCTTTTTCATTTCCGGCTTAATTAAATCCACCCGACCCTCTCCATTCACCTCTCCATCACATTTCTATCCGTCACACCATCTAATATCTACTAAAACCGTTGCCCAACCACTCCCTGAGAATCATCTCCGTGCCTCACTTAACTTGCCACTCCCAAAAGACTCACCCACGTCTTTTAGCACTGTTTCGCTGCCAAATCTTGTTTGCCTTTATCCTGCCGACCCCTTTCGAGAATATTCATTGACCGCTTACTACTCTTCCAACCAGTACCTCTCCATTCTTCCTTTTCTACGCTACCCCCTCCAGGCTTCAAATTATCAAATCCTTAGGACAACTGAGGTCGCTCTCCTTTTCTCGCCGTATTCATCACTAGAACTACCATCTTAATCGTCACTACCAAACCCTTATCATCACTACCACTAACATCGCAGTCAGGACCTGCATGATCTCTTTCAATCATACTCGTACACGCCCGTTCAATACTGAACAAAACTAAAACCATCCGCAACATTGCTCGGACCTCCGACTTTGGTATTATCATCGTAACTGAAACTTGGTTAACGGATTCCGTCCCGTCAGATCAAATCCTTCTAGTTGGCTACTAGATGTTCCGAAAGAACAGGCCTTGTCGTGTGGGAGGTTGTTTTACCTATATCACAAACGTCCTACTGTCCTTTCCCATCTGCCACACAACTTCGGACTCTATTCAGGATTCTCTGTGGTTAACGATTCTCTCACCTAACTCCTACCTTCATGTTGGTTGCATCTACCGGTCACCTGATTCCAACGCTATGGATCTTATCAAGATTATTGGCGCACTCAACTATCTTCCATTGCTGCCCTGTTCTTCTGAACTCGTTGCTGGGGACTTCAGAGTCCCGGGCGTACTTTTTGGAATACGCTATCTGCCCCAAACAACTTACTGGACTTTATATCATGCATCCGCGTACGGCGCTGAATCCTACACATAACTGTCCCAACCAGAGGAAACAACATCCTTGATCTGTTATTCACCGTTGGCTTGTCTAATGTTCCAGCTAGAAAGCTCGACCTCCTCCCAGAACGTGGTCATACAAAAGTGTATTGAATCTTCACAGTTCTTCAAGCTTTTCTTGAGTTCCACCCACCAAATCATCTTTCTTCAACAATCAAGTATGGCATTGCTACCCATCTTCTCGCTTCAAACCTTCCTAGTAATAGGCAGCACGGATTTCTCAAATCGCCATCATGGGCCACATGTCAGTTTCACTTCCTCAACCTAGTCACTAGGGCTGTTGATGACCGGCAGGCTTTGGTCATCTTCTACCTAGGTCTGTCGAAGACTTTTAACCGTGTTCCACACCCCCATCTCATTGCCAAATTGCGTTCATTTGGCATTTCTGGCCCACTAACTTCTCTGATGTGATCTTATCTCACTCAACGTTCTCAAGTGGTTCTCATCTACCGACCTACTTCCAAACCAAAACCTTTTACAAGTGGCGTCATACAGAGCAGTGTACTGTGTTCTCTCGTATTTCTAATGTACATTATTGACACTCTGTATCTAATACACTGAGGCACACCATTCTTATTCGCAGACGGTACAAAATAGCCTACTCTTTCAATTCTAATGGTGATACCTGTACCCTTTGAAACATTTCCGCCGACCGCTCTGCAATTGGCCGCTGGTGTCACTCCTGGATGATGAGCTTTTCCACTGATAAGTGCGAGGTTCTAGCCTACAAATTCTAATTGCCCCCTGGATCCTTAACTCTCGGTGGGTCCGCGTTCTCTTCCTCTCCTTTCGTCTCCGGGACAGTATCATCAGCCCCTCCAAATCACACGTCAGGTCTTTGCTTGAATACTGTCCAATATTGTTTTCTCACATCAAAAAATTCGACAGATTTGTGCTAGAAAGCATACAAAGGCGTTCTATCAAACAACCACTCGGTTGGTCCACGTCTTTAAACTACAGAAAACGGTGCCAACATCTGAATCTTGACCCACTCTGGTTCTTCCAAGCTCCACAAACCAAGTCCCGACTTCTATCGGCATTCATTCCATATCTCAGCATCACCCATGAACTTCAGTTATCCAATGTGTGCATAGCTGAGGATGTAGCATACGAGAAGGGCCTCGACTTCCGAGACCAACTCCTTCGCGGACCCCGCTCCCTCCGACTGAGGACGCAGTAAACAATAGACAGTTTCACCTATCTGATCGAATTCTCGCCGCTTGACTGGCAGTGGCCATTCCCATAATGAGCAGAAGGAATTGAAATGCCATTATTTTCATACACCTTGTTTCTCCTTTCTCCCGTCGTCTCTGTCACCCTTATGCTCCATCTTTTATTGGTTTTTTTATACGCCTGCATTAACCGTTAACCCAGAGCAGGGGTACTATTCCTTCTCATAACCACAGATCTATGAGAATTGGTAGTCCTCTGCGTACTTTCATAATATTCTTACCTGTCTCCTTGCTCCATCACCATTTACCTTTTTAGGTGAACCTGAGCATGCGTCACTCACCATTTTTCTGCATCATCCTTGGGAATATTGTATATTGTGTGTTCTAAGATAATGTCCATCTCAATATTCTTACGTCCGGCTGATTCCTTACTTATGCCCACACTGACTGGAAATCGGATCATACTTACCGTTTGGTCCGATATCAATCTTCCTTACTTAAACGTTCCCCATCATTATTCCCCTGTTTCTATAATGTTCGACTCCCTTGGGAAAAGTGATGAGTTTTCATCTCATTGTGTGATATTGTAAACTCTGACCATGCCCCCATACGTGCCTCCCGACGAAGGTCGAAATATGTACCATTATTATTATTATTATTATTATTATTATTATTATTATTATTAATATTAATATTATTATACCATTATCATTATGGAAAGAAGTTATCCCAGTTCTGGGCGCGAATAAGTGAGGGTAGGTGACTTCAGCTAGCTTGGTGGAACGGTCTTTTTGCGGTTAGTTTGCGAACGGTCCGTGTTGGTGCTGGAAACCCTCTCGTTACCGGTAAGTGGTCATGTCCCATGTGTGTACACGAGATAATTTTACCGTGGAAATAAGGTCAAGAATGTCACTGTCTCTAGTTGGGCACATCACTTGCTGAGTCCATCCTCCTAGACGAAATCCGGTCAAGAAGTGTAGGCGATCATGTGGTGCGGTAAAGTAGCCGGCCACCAGTTTTGGCCCGGGTACGCCAGCAACAACGTTTAACGCAAGTATGATAGGCAAGAAGTCTTTTTGATTAGCATTAAGGTGGCGATGGATGCGACTAATAATAAAATCAGAACATCCCGCAGTGACACTTTGCCAAACTCAATTCGGTGAGTTATCTAGTACGAGGTGCTGATATATTTACGCTCGCAATGTTTTGCCCTACACGTATAAGACAGCTTCACCCTCGCTGGGTTAGCGTGTTTCTCTTAAGAGCTTGGTACTCGATAAAAGCGACATCCTTGTTTGGAGTGTCGTCTGTCAACCAGGTTTCGGTAATTAAAATTAGGTCGTAACCAGACGGTAACAGTAATATGCGCAGCATTCGCATCTTGCTCACTATTGAACATGCATTTAGCATAAACAGAGACAACCGTTTGGTGGAGTCTGGCTTAACTTTAGGATCCTTATATGATTCCCGCATAACTTTCGCTGAGGCGAGATCGGATAGCACAATCAGTGTTCCTTGAGAAGGAGTAGTCGGTAATTTGGATGATGGAATATGACACCACGGAGGGTGAAATAAGCTGAGTAGGCGTATCTGGTGAAGGAGTCATCTTGGTTGCCAGGCTAGGCTGGGTATGGCTAGTACTGTTTGGGGCCGTTAGATTGGAAGGGGATCGGAGGATTGTAAGTCTACTTAGCTCGGAACAACACCGTGAAAGGTCGCCAACGTGAGCCTTTCTACTTGTAGACACTGGCGGCTCGGACAGAAGTTGAGGGGAGAGGCATAAGTAGCTACCAAGTTGGAGTAGATTATGGAACAGTATTCTTTAAGGGGTCTTAAGTGGGCCCATTAGGTATCGAATTTACTTGGAGCAGGCCTATAAGCCTTCTAGCCTTCGCAATTTGAGTGGTAGTGTGTTCTGAGGAAGTATAAGGGGCTTAATACTGCAAACCTAAATCTCGTACTAAGGGGCCGATAGAAACTGGGTGACCGTCAATACCGAACATATCTGGGGGGACATTGCATTTGAAGGTAAGAATATCTCTTTTCTCTGCGGAAAATTTCACTAACGAACTAGTGCACAAATAAATAAGAGCTGTTAGATCTTGTAGTATATCACTGATAACTGAACCAAAACTTTCTGGAACCAAAAGTACACAAGATTTGGAAGTCTTCCGCGAAGAGGTGGAGACTACCATGGCGAACAACGCTAAAACATCATTTATATGTACGAGGAAGTGTAGTGGGCCCAAAAAGCGGCCTTGTATGGCACCACTGGTGATAGGTCTGGGTTCGGAGACAGACCCATTTATCTGAACGAACTGCTGATGGTCAGAGAAATAAGAATCCAACCAACCGGGTAACGGGTCTGTGGTGCCATAAGATTTGGCCTGTGATAGGAGCCGAGTGTGTGAGACTCGGTCGAAAGCCTTCTTCATATCTAGCAGGATAATATTCATGGACTTGCCTTTGTCAGCAGCTTCCGTGACTGGGTTCAAGAAGTTAACTTGACAAGTAGAGCACGAACGGTTCTTCAGGAAACCGTGTTGACCCACAGTGAGCAAGTTATTTGTTAAAAAGTGAGCCATTATCTTATTTTTGATGGGCTTCTCCACGATTCGGGAGGTAACCGGTATATCATTGATAGGACGGTAATTTTCGAGAACATAAACGGAGCCTGTTTTGTGCAAGGGGATAATTGTGGAGGTTTTCCGTTGAGTACGGAATGAGCTAGATTTCACAGATAAGTTGAATAAATTAGATAAAAGGGTAGGGATGTCCTGACCCCCAGAGCAAAAGCAGCCAGTAAAATACCGTCCAGGTCTGGGCGGTAAGATGATTCCAAAGAAACTAGAAGCGGAGAAATATCATCGGGGTGAAATGAAACTGTAGATATAGTCTCACTGGTTAGGCGTGCAGAGTGTACTCCAGAAGTGGATACACTGGCCGTTAGGGCTGAAGTGAAAAACGTGTTGAAAGCTTCAGCTATTCCTTCCGATTTATCCAGATGGAAGTTGTTGTCAGTGCTGAAAGGTATAACCTTGAGAGGTTGGGAGTTTCTCGCTTTCACCAGCTTACTCAGGATTTCTGTCTTCTTGGGGTGGCATAGAGTTTTTGACTTTTGCTGAGTAAGCGTGAGTTCAGCTTGTGATCTGATTGTCATTGACAGTAGGTCCATTTGGATATATGCCGCTAGCTCCCTGGTTTTGAGTGCAAGTCGTCGAAGTTTGGTGAGTTTGCTCTACATCGGCGCAAGTCTGTTTGTTCTAGAGTTTGTCAAGGCTGGCGCAGTTGTGGTGATAGTGTTTAAACACTGATTGAGGATAGAATATAGCTCGTCTGCCACCATTTGGGGACCGGGCGAAAGAAATGATCCGAAGCAGCATACAAAATGCGCTCCCAATTGGAAGCGCGGTGGGCCAAGTTGGGCTAGCGTTGGGTTACCTTTGAGCCAATTTTGGACCAACGTTCGGCGGCGCTACCTGCGCCCAACTGGAAGCGCGTTGGGCTACGCCCAATGTTCGAAAAAGTCGCTGGAAATGGGTACCTCTTCTTTTCTTAATTCATCCTAACTGCCTACTTCTTCGTTTATTCGCCAGTATCTTTCTTTTCGACCAAAACCACCAATTAATCGCTGACTAGAAAAAATGGCACACTGAAAGCTTGTAAAAACTTGCGATTCGAGGACTGCTTTATTCAGAATGTTCGAAAGATGTTCATCATTCTTGTGTTACGTGTTCATGGGATCTGAAATATCATGCACTAAGGTGAGACAGTGGCACTTAAAGGAATGTTTGACAGCAAAACATTTTCGCATGCAGGTTTCAAAAATGGTTTGTTTGACACCTGTTTCCAACAAAACGGCTCACCATCTGATAATTTGTGCATCAAAACAACTATAACCAATGTACTAGGAAAATATCAGATAAACTTTGAACTAAATCTAAGGAACATCTATAGTTGTGATTTCTGATAAACTGTTACTAAGCCTTAGAATGGCTGAAAAGGTGTGCGTTACACCAAATGAATGAAAAAATTTCAACAGAAAAAGTAGCTTCAGATTTCCCTCGAAGAAAAAGATTATTCACGCACTGGCATTCTCATTTTGCATGATTTCCAACGTTGATAAACGAACACTCTGTGTTCTTCAACGACAAATACTGTTTCTTTTGCGAACCTTGGGATAGAACGAACATCGTTCGGAGTTTAGTCAAAGACAAAAAACGTCATTGACCTACCCTTGACGTCAAATATGAGCCTGTTTTGAACGGCATTTCGTGGCGCACTCCCAAACCACCGGCACATACGATTCTTTCAAGCTGTATTTCTGGACCAGTTAAAAAAATAAAATAATGCAAATGTACTAACCTGCAAGGATGATCGACTTCGATGCGCCAGTAGTAAGTAGGCTACTGCTTGCTAGATCCATAGTCCTCAAAGCTGCTGTTGGCTTAACTCTTATGGCTCTACTTCAACGGCATAGACACCAGGAGTAACTGTCTACCGTGAATTAAGATCGAAGAAATACTTGACAACATTCGGCTTTTCTTAGAATACCTGTTGACTGTGATTCAGTCCAGGAAAGTCTGTGCTCTCCTAATGTCACCTCGTCATAGTGAAGCAGCTTGCACCGAGGATCTTCCTGCCCCTCCAAGAACTCTCCCAACTCATCTTTTTATGCATAACAGTGTATTCTGAGTCCCATAATCTGGATATGAATGACCACCGTTACGTAGCAATTAGTACTCAAAACTGAATGAATTCCAAAGAAAACAACACTACAAAACGATTGTTTCAGTGTCCAAGGATATATATGCATATATATATATATATATATATATATATATATATATATATATATATATATATATATATATTATATATATATATATTATATATATATATATCGGCGGAATTATGTATATGGAGGGATAACAATATAACAGAGTTAAACTGTAAAATGCTCTTTTAGTTATATGTATGAGTGGAGAATCACTTTTCTCCACGGGAAAACAGGACAGCACTTCCTAACAGCGAAGAACGAAGAAAACCAGTAAGTCACCGCCTGGCCACAAGAGCATTCAGTAAAACAAAAGGTGTTGTTTTTGTAATGCAGATATACGGTAATAAATACTGTAGTACTCTTGTTATTACATCCCTTATGAAATTTCATGAACTTCCGTATAAGACTTCAAGGCTAACGTCAGCATTCGTGTTAGCCCAACCGCTTTGGGTATTGTGCTGCTTGGGATGAGCCCCAATTTTGAGATCGGACTATGTTCGGAAGGCTGCTCCAGTGAGCTAAGTGATATGGCCTGGCGGACGATTTGGAGGAACTAACGATTTTTGGTACAGAGAACGCGCCCGAGACTGTCTTGTGCTCACATCTGGGAAAGTTATCCCCTACATAGGTAGCTACCTTACTGAGCCCTTGAGAAGACAGATCTAGAGTATTATTTTCTCTAGTAGGTGAATGAACGTGTTGGGTCCAACCACCAAGGTGCGTATGGATAACAAAATCTTGATAACGTCGTAGGCCAGAGTGTGATGGCCAACACACTCCTGGCGCGTTGAAATCACCTGCGATCAACTTGTGATCGATAGCGTAGGCGGAGGCTAAGTTGAAAGCGTCAATAATAGGTACAATATTGTCCCTGGTCGATTAGGGCGATCAATAAATGCATCCAATCAAGAGTTTCTGTGACTGCAACTCAACTGTTACGCGCGTAACACTATTGGAGGGCACACTCCCTCAGCTTCTACGATCGCGCTCGTCGAGGAAGTCAACCAGAAAAGACCGTGGAGTGCCAACCGCGTGTATTCTTACAGGGCCTGAGTACAGAGACCGCACGCTGGCGTGTGACGAGGAAGTGTGTCGGAAGTAGCGCTTGCAGTCGCCGTGTGCGCGAAACGTACAGTTAAACAAGTGATAGACAGGGTGTGATCGGCTGATCACTATGACACTTCACTTATGCACTCTTAGATGCTCCTTATTGTGATAATCATAGGCCTGGGTATTACGAAAATAGTCCCACAAAATTGGTGAAAAATGGTAAGCACTTGCGCTGGACTCAAACTGCAGAGAACGAAGTGGCCCGTCTTTGTCAGAAAAATGGAGACCGTGGCGAAAACTTCACCTTGCTCGAAGTCAGCATCCTTTACATTTGCAGTAAGTCTTAAAAATTTATGTATTTCGCTTTACAGAGGATATACAGGGGGCGAGAAGGTTGAGAGATGGTTCTGCTAATAGGGCTGATGAAAAACAGGATTTCCACGAAGGACATGTGCGCCCGCGGCACTTAATGTTATGAGAACATGTTTTGCTTGGTAAATTTTGCAGTAAACGACCACATCGATTCTTGACAACTGAATCAAGCTCCAATGAATCGGACAACTCACTTGAAATGGAGGACTGCCGAAAACATTGTGAAAAAGAAAACGTTCCTCTAATATTTCAGTCTTATCCGACACCTCCAAACACATTGGAATTAAGGTTTGAGCATATTTTCATGTGCATTATGCTCAGAAAAGAAATTCCATAAGTACCAGTGACTCCATGAAGAGTACCTTTGAGCAGAATATCCAACTCGAAGGACTGCGTTCGTGTGGAACCGACTAGTTCCTACTTTTACAGTCCATCGAGGGCTGCAAATGATGCAACGGATCAAAGGCTTCAGAAGATGCAACCCGACACTGAAAGTATGAAGGATAAGTTTTCAGTCGTTACGTGAATGTTCTCTGTAGATCTTGTTCAAGTACGGGAAATGTGTTGCAAAATTTTGGTCGCAAATCAGCAAAAAAGCCATCCACATTTCGACGGTGGTCACAGCTGGATTTACGGTCAAGGATGACTTTCATCTGCCACTGGAAAGTGTTGATGATCTACTGAAGATGGAGCAGCAGATGACCAACAAACACAGCCAAAAAAGCTTGGTCGGTTAATGTATTTGAATTCATTCATTTCAACAGTTTACACTACTGTCCTCCGTAGGTGGACGAACATTTGGTGTGACCATCCGGGTCCTATTGCTGAAAGTGTTGCATGCCAACCTCGTGAAAGAGTGCAACCGCTCAGGAAAAAACAACAAGATTGCGCTTGATGACAAACTGTTATTTGGAGTGATGCAAGATACTTCCTCCCCATCACCAACGAGTCTGTGATATGCATCACGTTAGCAAACCGTTTCCCCATAAGCTTAGACCTATTTTCACTTTATTTTCCAGATGCTGCTAAATCACTCACTGTTTTCGCGAATCATTTGGATTCACAGTTCCGATATAACGTTCACATGTGGCCGCACAACACGAGGTCTCGGGAATGCATTTGGTCAAACCGGGATTGCCAAGTAAACTTTATAGATTTTCAGGTTGCACCGCACCTGGAATCGGAGTAGCCCGAGAGTGCTGCTTGAGCTTGTAAAAGTCATAATATATCGTTCCAGTTATTATTTGTTTTTTTCATTACGCCACATTGTCGAATCGAGTGGCAAGAAGAAATGTGAGATATTTTCAGGATATTCTCTGTAAGAATTACATTAGGGTCATTTATGTACGTATTATCGGTCCGTCAATGAAATATTGCTAATATGACAGCGCGAGAGCTCCTTTGATCAATGGTTTATGTTTACCACTAATAGAATGAAGGCTTCGCGGAACCCCGGAGCAGAGGTGTCTAAGTAAAAAGGGTCCTGTCGCGTATTTAAGTGGTGTTACTGACACGGTATTTAAGCAATATTATTGCGGCCACTGGGCACCTAAAAAACCGCTTTTTGAAGTGATAAAAACATGTTTTTAACATGTTGGTTGGGTCGAGGTAGGTAAATTGCTGGGATGCAGAGAAGGGCTGCAGTGAGATGAGAGGCGTAGCTGTTTTCGATCGGGGGAGACATTGAGCGAGTAAAACGAACGCTGTACGTGATATACTGGAAACTGAGAATGTTCGAATGGTGGCGCCAGAATAGTAGCGGTAAGCTTATGGGCGAATTTGTGACATAGTGGTACTTCGGTAGTCAGGGTGAAGGTGACATCTGAGTAGTTCGTTGCACCACATTGGGGTTGGCTACATAGGTCTTCAGCTGTTTACTTAGGCTCACGGACGGACTGCTGACGGGGGGAAAGACGAGTTCCGGTGGGTATGCCGGTGATGGAAATGGCGGTCGGGTAAAAAATTGTTTAGCTAGATTTTCGACACAAACCGGGGCGTGGTGATGTCGATGCTAAGATGATCTAGGCCACGGGAAGCAACAGAGATGGAAGAGGAAGTGGTACTCAATGTCGTTAGGGACGATGTTGTTGCTGACTGTTTGGTACGGAGTGGCGAGTTGGAAGCAGTCTTTTATCGGGCTCCCCGAG
This sequence comes from Fasciola hepatica, assembly GCA_948099385.1. Classification (NCBI taxonomy): domain Eukaryota; kingdom Metazoa; phylum Platyhelminthes; class Trematoda; order Plagiorchiida; family Fasciolidae; genus Fasciola; species Fasciola hepatica. The sequence goes on from CANUEZ040000016.1 coordinate 5,092,479, forward strand.
ACAAGGCCGCGAGCGGTTCAAAGATCCTGCTGCTTAGTGTTTGACAGATTTGCCATTACGGAATCTTTCGTGCAACTCAAGCTGAACGGACTGCCGCAAAGCTGAACTACCTCCCACCGTCCAGCGGTCTATCTTCCAGAGCACAGGCAATTCAAGACGCAAGATTCAGTCAAGACTTGTGTCCTGAACCATTTCGCATTGTCCAGTGATCTATCTTTCAGTTCACGGGCAACACCAGATGCAACACATTGTCAAGACTCGTATTTTGAATCCTTTCCCTTTTTTCCCATTGCCCCACTATCCAGTGAACCATCTTCCAGTTCACTGGTGACATTCAGATAACAGGATAATCACAAGATCCGGGAACATTTGGGCTTTAGCTTCGTACCCGTATACCACTTCAAGAAGCCAATACCTGAGCGATAGCTGTTTGCGTTAAACCACGTCGGTTTACACGTGTAACGCATGGGCAGAGACCGCCATTCACTGTCTCTCTGATGTCAATGATGGTACCTGCTTATACACTTACAGGCCTTCGGCTCATCCGGTTTTCATTCTTTCTATGTCTTTGCAGATCATGTACGTGCAACTCCCGCGGAAGAGCTCTCCATTCAGCACATCAGGCGACCCTGCCCGTCTACGCCCTTGTAGAAAAGCTGTTTTTGTCGTTGTCGTCGTCGTTTCCGTTGTGTTGTGGGCGCGTTCGTTACCGTGTTACACGTGCTGGTAACGGTTTAGTTCCTACTCAGCTATCCAGGGTGATAATAAAAGCATATCTCCTAATAGTACCCCTCCAACTCGAAATAATTGGAGGATTTTTTGTGAACAGTAAACTCTGAGGCAACCAGCTGATCTACGAATCGTGGTTAACTAGCTTCCGAACTGCCAGTTTGGGACAGTCGAGTGTTTTCTATTATCAATTCGTCTAATTCTATTCTAATAGAAATTCTTTGCCAAAGCATACCTAAAGTGACTACCGTCCGCCCTCATCACCGAATGACCGACAACCTTCAATCTACGAGCACTAAACGCTCCCGACTCCTCGCAGCCTTGGAGCCTTGCTCAGTACCACTGCGAGTATCTGTAGCGCGTGCACTAAAATGAGAAAAGTACATTATACGTTCACGTTCCAATGATATGAACTCGAAAGGCAAACCTGTTTGACTTCCTCCATTGTCCGATCCAATATCTGAATTCAGGAGAAAAAATGGATGCTCACCAGCGGTACTCAGTCTCGTAGGAGCTGTTAAAAACCAAAAATGGCAAAAATTTTCTTAACCGCTAGATGCTGACGGCTGTTCCGCGCGTTCTCCTAATCTGATGAGAAGTGACGAGGTCTTTTCCTGATTTAATTAATTGCTTACCGTCGTCGCTTGAGTGGGAGACCCAGTGAGATAGTCGCGTCACTGGACGGAAGGCTGCCTTCCTCATAACTCCGCTGAATTTCTCAAGCGTGTTCGAACGTCCCCAAAGTTCAACGCATATAGCTGGTTAGAATAGTCCCAAAAATTGCTAACTTACACCTTTTGGTTATCCAACGGACAGGTCGGTAAAAGGGCAGCTACCGGAACTGAAGCTTCCGACCTTAGCTATCGATGGAAACCGCTTCCAACCAGATTGGGCACATATGCCGACTGTTTATCATCTGACAGCCGCTGGCAGTTGATAATGCACACGCTCTCCGCTTCCACTGTGTGAAGTGACACCAGGGAAAACATCTAACAATTTCTGGGAGCTTCTTGAAAAGTTACTACTAATTGGTAGGTAGATAATATGGAAGACCGTCAGGTATATTTTATTGAATGTAGCAATGGAGCGAAGCATCTCCCGTCAGCTTCTCCCACGGATACGCATTTGCATTTGACTTCGCCTAGCATGCAGATAGGGATATCTGACTGCCGGTTTTTGGTGTGGAAAATAGACAACTGTTCAGAGGGAACGGGAGAAGAAAAGAAATTATCTATGAAACTAAATGTTTTATGAGCTAAAAGAGAAATCGTCATTCCCAGTTTCTTCGATATCACATATGAACGATGGAGTTCCCTAAATGATAGCTGCGTTACCCGCATGATTGTTACTTAAAACGTAGCCTTTCTTTGAAAGCATTTTCTTTATATTCTTAACTTCAAACTGTACAGTCGTAGCTTTGTTATTGTAGTTGGCAGAGAACTGCAGCTCCGAACACCTACGATGAATCTAAGAACTGACTCTGATAGTTCTGCGAATCATTCTTTCAACAGTATACAAATAAGACTCATATGGGAGCACACTAAAGGTATCGAATTTTCCGCGACAACGGACATCGCTTGCAAAGTGTACCAATAAATGCACATTCATTGACATTTCCTTCAATCCAAACAGCAATCGATGTTCACACACAAAAGAAACTAATATCTCCTGGGCTGATTCGACGCTTTCACTGTTATGATAAGTACAGAGCGAATTGGTCGCTATTGATAAACGAAGAAATGCCCATCTTAATTGTATGCTATATAACCCTTCAGTGCAACTATCCGTAAATATGACAACTGGCGATAATCTATGGCTTTCCACGATCGGTACTCCTCCCAGCCCCAGCATTTCCTGCGGAATTCGCAGGGTAGTGAGTGACACAGCTGTAATAGGCGTCCGTTCACCTGATCTATTTGACGTCTTTGCAGACGATTTCCATTGGAAACTGAAGAGTCCGTCCATATTTTGATCAGTCGACGAATTACACCAAGACATGTACAGTGCATATAATCTATAGGGAAATCCTTGGCCACGTCTGTGTTAAGTTTTTCAAACGGTGAGGGTGTCGAATGCAGACTGCGGAAAAGTTGGTCATTTATTGAAGGTGAATCAACTCGTGTCTGAAACATTTACCCTCTTGTGTGCACCTGTCGCAGCTAGAGTAATCAAAATGCGACTTCTTTTTTTGATAAACGAGCAAGTCTGATGGTCGCACACCACCGAAGCGACTACCAGATGAATGTTTCTTCCCTGTACCCCCACGCCATTGTTGCGTAACTGTCGCAGTTCCTCCACAGTATCCTCCATGAAGACATTGACATCACTTGGTTGTTTTGGTCCACTGTAGACCCCGACGATGAATGGAGTTGTTCTGACAGGACGAAGGACCAGGTCAAGAATTGTCCAAACACGAACTTTAGATGATTCAACGGGATGCATGCCATCAACGTGCAACCGAACTGTCAGGCTGGTAGCTTGTGTGTGAATTTCATTTGGTGGTAGCTTTCTAAGTGCAGCTTGGAGGCCAGTATGGCAGTACGTTCCAGGATGTACTGCTTTGATTGTTGCCATGCGGGGTGTTTCCATCAGTGTCCTCGCATTTCCCGGTAGTTGAGGCCAGTATTTTTTCATCCGCATGATAAACAAATCGATGGGAGCCATTGAAGTGTTGCTCTCCAGAAAATGAAACTTCAAGTCGGAACAGATGTCCGAATCGGTGGGGGCATTGTCTACAATTAAGAAAGTGACGGAAACAAATGAATTCTCAGCTTGTGTACGAGATACGGCCGACGGTATCATTTGGTCATCGTGAGCAAAACCTGTCGCACTGGAGTGTGCATTACCGTGATCAGGCCACTGGTGGTGAGGTGTTTCAACCGCTGATAATCGACGCAGTTCACGCTGCTCGAAGCGCTTTACGTGAACGCCGTTCACTGCGACATTGAACTCAGTTATTCATCACTATCAATAAACAGTGGCCAAGGGGATGAGTTGCGCACCATTTTATAAAATTCTGATTGACCAACAGGGTTCTTCTAATAATAGCTAATAGAATTAGAGCCAGTATGAATAACTCCTCACACGTGAGAGGGTATCACTGCCCCTTGTCACGAGTTACGATTCTCGCATGCAAACCATGCAGGCATACGTTTATGGTTCGTACATGAACATGAATGCGTGTTCCCACTACCGATAAGATGTAGCGAGTTCAGTCGCTAATCCTGTGTATTTCACGTGTAATTCTCACCACCGGAATGAACTAGCCGAGGACGGACTACTATGGTAGCCCCTGTAGGGGCTGTGCGGGGACGAAATAGTACCAAGGCGGTGTCACATATCATACACGCCTCACGCCTTACAGTTTCAAACCCAGACCCATGTGATATTGGGCATAGAGTGCCTCCTGTAGGGTAGGCCCCGTGACATATGTGAACGCACGCGTCCCCAAACCTGGATGCGTTTCTGACGTCGTTAGCTATTTACACACACACACACACACACACACAACGGCGATAGCTTCGGCTGTGCGTTGAAATGACAGATGTGCCATAGACATTGTGATCCGAATACATAACAGTCCAATCTCGTTTCATGTCTTGAAAAATTTCACGATCCTCAGCTTTTCCAGGCCTGACAATCGAAGCATAACCCGGTTATGCTGGGGTGGATGCAGTGTCTAGACAAGTCCTGTGACAAAATTCACAGACTAGGAACGACGAGTGCGTGTGTGTGTGCACACCGTTATGTGTTACCATCACGGCATCAGGGGCGTCACGTTACTGCTATTCATCCTCACCCGCACACAGATAACGGAAGCCGGGATATCACAGCGGGTGACTGTTATGGGGTTTGCCATCTACTCTACATTGTCTGTAATTGAACACGGGACCATGGTGTTGAAGTTTAGACGAAAATGTGCACCCGAAGTTATTCCACTCCAGTTCCCACTGACCCACTGGACCACGATTGAAGCACCTACGGGCGAATATTACTGGCCGTTTGACTCACCGAATGATTATATCAAAATGTATACATTCAAATGTGACTGTCATTGTTGGGAACGATTAATCCCTTATCTCATATTTTGGCTAGACTTTCCATAAAACAAAGTATAATTTCTACTAGACACTAAGGCTACAGATAATGAAAATTCTTGGATTTTCCTGAACTGTTATTTCTCTAAAACAAAAATGACAAACTCGGTAATCGTTTTCCATAACGTGGTGTTTATGATACACTATTCCCTAAAAGGTTATAAAGGAATCGTGTTTTTGTCTTCACAAATATTTCGGCGAACAGCTTTATTAGTAGAAACAGTGTTCACTAGAAAGGTGTTCTGATTAAAGAAGCATGACTTGTTATCGCGTTTCGCATGCTACTTAGATTAAATTTGTGTGACAAACAAAAATAAAGCTAATAATAACAAGTGATCGGGATTGGGTAGTTACAAAATGTAATGAGTATGTCGTTGGGTCCTCTAAACGAGAGGCATTCACACCTGACTATATCAGGTAACAACCAAGGTTTATGTTTATTAAGTTATAGTTTCGTGTTTTCGTTATACAAGTCTCGAAACAGTTCGTGCTTTTGGTGCTGTTTAAAATTATTAACTGAGACACCGGTTGTTTTTTAAACTGAGAACCTACACGAGAATTCACATGTTGACGCTCTTAAGGGACTAAACGTGTTAACTTTTTTCATGGACATTCGGCAATAGTTATCGTAATCGTGTCGTTACGAAAAAAGCGGTAACACCGGATAATTGAATAGTTATTAATCATTTTTGCGTTGTACAAAATTCATATTTGAATAACCAAATTAGACAACACGTGTTGTCAATACGTCATTTGGTAGAAGAAACAATCACTTTATGATAGTAGTAAATGCGGCCAGTTCTGTGAACCGATTGCCTCAGTAACCGAACACAAGAAACTAGACACTATGCGATCAAGTGTGACCTTCGTCTGTTCTCGCAACCATAGACTACGGAGTGCTTGTTTCAGGTACTCGATGGCACCACATGACACCGTTGAACGAAAGTCACAACACTATGAGTCGTGCACCATTGATCCGTGTGTAACTGGAAGACAGTTCAGTAACGATGCTCTACAATCTGGTACAGTCAGTTGATGGGTTAGGAGGACGGACGTCACTTTAGTCCCCGGCATTGGATCCGGTTGAACTTCAACAACGCGAGCTGTTGGCAAAACCGTTAGCCATCTCTCGATTACGTTTTCTTATTTGTTTGTGAAACAGTCAGGAGAGAAAAGTGTAATCCGAAATGGAACAAATCAGTTAACTATGATAGTGTTCCGTTTTGAGGTACGTCAATGAAAGAACTAGCTTACGAAGAACTCATTTTCTAAAAACATGTATTTGTCCGGGATTAAAACGAATAACAAATAGTAGACATGGTAAACGGGGGAACAACCGAGACACCTTTATCATGAAGCAACGTGCAGTGGAACCGCAAACCAAACAGATTCACGTCGCAGCTGATGTTCGTCCACGCTCATCAGGTCGAACGTGATTGACGAGCCTTCGCGTTCGCATGCATCATCCAATCATGTGTTTCTATCGCTTCGTACGCCCATCGCCTTGCCTCGTAAAACCGCTGTGCAAAAAAATATCAGTAAACTGTTCTAGTCGAGGGGCTTGTATTCCGTCTGACTGGGTAATCACGCGAGGACTTACCGTTATAACACAGAGTTTAACTAGACACAACGATTGTCAGTTGCAACTTGATAACCAGAGCGTGATGGACATGTGACTTTGTAATTATAAGTAATTAACTTATCATTATTAATATAGCAAATACATTTAAATGCTTTTCGTGAATTAATTTGAAAGTGAAAATAATCCGTCTACCTCATTTTTGAGAGAACGCTCGTCTGTTTAATTAAGTGCCCAAAACGAAACAATCGGAAAGTGTATTGATAGAATTTTATTGCTCAATAACACAGCGTAGTCGAAATCGTTGGTAGGTTGTCGACGTTCCGGTCATCACGGGTTACCTTTTTCAAGAGTGGTTTTACAACCAAATGAAACTGGAATGACAGCTTAGAGCAACTGGGTGTTAGTCACAGTGTGTTCGTGTGTTGGTCTGTGTTTGTGATGTTGCTTTAGTGTAAGGGGTGGGGGTGGGTTGAATCTCCGTCCGTACTGTGTCCGTGTTAGTGGGGTCATTTGAGGTCAACAAGGTGTTATGACCCGTTTTGGTGTGTTATCCATCCGCGTCGTAAGTGCCATCCATATGCTTGAAATCTCTGCCCCATTGTTGCGGTTGAGACACGATTGGTGGGCGTTAATTGCCAGAGCCTCCGCGTAGAGATGTTCGGTGTACGTACGGAACCCACATTGGAGGATCCTGGTGTTTTCGTAGTCGAGGATGTGGTTTTCGGATATGTTGTGAAGTGTGAATGCAGAGTCGCGTTCTAACTTTCTTAAAGCCATTTGGTCCCTCGGTCTGCATTTTTCTTTACTTTTGTGTTCTGCGATTCTGGTTTGGATCTGTCTGCATGTTTGTCCAATGTACTGAGCGGGGCATTTTTTGCAGTTGATCATATAAACACAGTTGTTCTGTTCGTGTATGCGTTGAGAGTTACTGGTTCTTGTGAGATGGCGTCGCAACGTGTTATCTATTCGGAAGAAAACGCGAACACCATAAGCACCAAGTAATTTCCTGATTGCCTCCGATGTGCCCGATCTGTACGGGCTACCAACGGAGGTTAACCAGTCTACGTCCTTCTTGTCGTGTGTTGCTGAATTGTTTCTTAACACATCGGTTACTAGTCCTCGCGGGCAGTTGTTGTTTTGAAGGGCCGTGAGAAAGCGTTGTATTTCCTGTTTTTGAGTGACACCGTCGTTGCACAATTTGTCAACTCTGTTGGTTAGTGACGATACGAGTGCCCGTTTTATGCAATGTGGATGGGCTGAGTTAAAGTTCAGATATCTGTCGGTTTCCTGTGAATGCTCACTGTAAACCTACGGGAGTTGTTTACTTGTGGTCGACAGTCAAGGAAACTGATGACTCTCTCAGTGCTCTCAGTCTCCATTGTGAATTTAATTGAGTTAGACTGACTATTGAAACATTGTAGAAAGTCATGCCTATGTTCTGATTTCTGAATTGCAAACATATCATCTACAAATCTGACATAGATTCGTGATGGATTGTGAAATGTGGCCAATGCTTTAGATTCGATCAAGTGTGGGAACAGATTAGCTACAAAGGGTGATACAGGAGAACCCATGGCTACGCCGTCTGTCTGTCTGTACAATGATTGCTTAAATGTAAATAAGGTGGAAGTGAGGCATAGTTTAGCGCCAACTGACTGACCCTGAAGACGCAGTCAAAAACTTATCAGACAGAATGTTGAACTCTGCGGAACCACAGTTGCTACAGGAATGTCTAAATCGCAATTTACACAAGAAATCTCTAACGCCACAAGAAATAGTCCCTCCACTGGAAGGTGCCCTGGAAAACTACGGCTCGAAAATGCCACACCATCGACTACGAAAACACCAGGATCCTCCAATGTGGGTTCCGTACGTACACCGAACATCTCTACGCGGAGGCTCTGGCAATTAACGCCCACCAATCGTGTCTCAACCGCAACAATGGGGCAGAGATTTCAAGCATATGGATGGCACTTACGACGCGGATGGATAACACACCAAAACGGGTCATAACACCTTGTTGACCTCAAATGACCCCACTAACACGGACACAGTACGGACGGAGATTCAACCCACCCCCACCCCTTACACTAAAGCAACATCACAAACACAGACCAACACACGAACACACTGTGACTAACACCCAGTTGCTCTAAGCTGTCATTCCAGTTTCATTTGGTTGTAAAACCACTCTTGAAAAAGGTAACCCGTGATGACCGGAACGTCGACAACCTACCAACGATTTCGACTACGCTGTGTTATTGAGCAATAAAATTCTACCATAACATTTCACATGGCGCGTCGATTTTTGGATACACTGCGAACCGCTCTCGGTTCTGACACATTGAACATGAAACTGTTGATTATGTTCCTTATGTGCTATTTTAGATCCGTCATCTTTTTACTGACAGTGTATACTGAGGAATTATCGGCAGTAACAGATATAATTCGCTCCTTATTGGTAAAATGTTTCTCTGTATTATCATATTTGCGATCAGGCATCATTCGTCTTAGTGGAAACAGCGTTCATAAAGATCAGATCTCATTCACTCGTTCTGTTTGAAGCCTGCAATTACCAAAGGCAGGGTAATAATGAACTAAGGGGTGTGTAGCGGTTGCCATCTTCGTTCATACTTCTACCACGTTTATTGTTTAACTGAACGCTGACTGCCAAGCGCGGTTGCCATTTGACCGTTGCTCTTGCGCACGCTCTCACGCACGCTCCCAAATACACGCTAACCACTATCTCTCCCAATCGCCTTCTCATTCTCTCGGGTCGTGTAGAATACTGTTCCGGTTAACATATTTGTGCAGTGCCGCACATTAGAGTAACGTGCAGGTGGTCCAAGCAGTACGAAGGACCGAAGCACGCGTTTACTAAAGAAACCGCAAAGTAAGGTCTAATCAACCTTACAATTGGTGAGCCCGACGTGATCCCCAGGTCACGTGAGTTTCCTTGTTTTCTACCGTTCAAGGTCCCGTCTGCGTACGTTTTTGTGTGTTTTATTGTTGATTTTTTTGGCCGGTTTACCAAATAAGTTGTTTTTGTTCATACATATTTTTGGTGTCTAGTTCGTCGTGATTTTTTTCGCGAAGACTATAGTGCCCCATTGGTCGTTCATTTCTTTTCCCGTATGTATTCTATAAAGTAATCGCTATGTCTGCCGAACGGAAACCCTACTCAGAACCCACCTTTGGGGCGAACACCCTGCACATACCGGCATTCACGCCTGCTGATCCAGAACTCTGGTTCACGCTGGTTGAGTTAGAATTCGAAAACTGCCGTATAACCAGTGACGCCAGCCGTTTCAGTTGGGTAGCAGGCCGCCTCCCGCCGGAGGTCACAATGCAAGTAAGGGACGTAATAATCTCTTCCCGAAGCTATGAGGTTTTAAAGGAGGCTGTCATTGCCCGCACGACCCCAACGCAAGACCAACGTATGCAACAACTTCAAAAGGTTGAGCTTGGAGGTAGGAAGCCCTCCGAACTGCTGCGTTAGATGCAGCGCTTGAGAGGACCGACGATAGGCGAGGACCCGCTCTTGAGGGAACTTTGGCTGCAGCGTTTGCCGCATAACATTCCAGTTTTACTAAGTGCCACGCGCAAATGCTCGCTAGAGGTAACTGCAGCGATAGCTGATGACATTATGTCACGATACAACCCCGCTGTAGCTGGAGTAACCAGGCCCGCCGTCGCAACGGTGCCTGCCTTGCCAACATCTAACGAACTCGCGTCAGTTTTGTCTAGAATTGACGCGAGCCTGCAACGCTTAGCAGTTAGAAGTGGGTCACAGGAGCGGCACCGCGCACGCTCACCTAGGCTCCATAGTCCGTCATTGCGACGACGTTTCGTCGGTTCTTCAAAAGAAGGGTATTGTAAATACCACAGTCGCTTCGGTGAGGGAGCCGAACGATGCGAACGAGGGTGTACGTTTCCCGGTGCTCATCACGGAAACTAAACCCCCGGCCCGTGATGGCGACCCACGAAGCCGGGTATCACACCAATAGTCGTCTTTTTAACGTAAGGGACATCATTTCAAATAACCTATTCCTTGTAGATACCGGTGCCGAAGTGAGCGTCCTCCCCCGAGCGAAAGACGACAATAGCACACCGCAGGCCCAAACGCTACGCGCTGCCAATGGCACGGCCATCCCAACGTTTGGCCGGCGGTCGCTCACCTTAAACTTGAGTTTAAAGCGTAATTTTCATTGGGTATTCATCATCGCCGACGTCCCGTACCCAATTCTGGGCATTGACTTCCTGCAGCACTTTGACTTGTTAGTTGATGCACGGCGCCGCAGAGTGGTGGATCGTCAGACCACTCTCGCTGTTGCGGGTCATAATTCGCGAGTGAATCACGTCACGCCCTTTTACGTTCAACCACCGGCACACCAACCTTATGGCGAACTCATCGCCGCCTACCCAGTCATGTTTCGGCAGGCCGGGCCTCTCCCAGCAGTGACCACCAGTGTCACTCACCATATCGATACTAAGGGACCCCCAGTGTTCAGTAGGCCGCGTCGGTTAGCACCAGACAAGCTTCGTGTTGCACAGGCTGAATTCGAACACATGCTAGAACTGGGTATAATACGCCCTTCTAGTAGCCCTTGGGCTTCACCCCTTCACATGGTTCCTAAGTCTAGTGGCGACTGGCGACCCTGTGGTGATTACAGAGCGCTTAACAAAGTCACCGTCCCGGACCGATACCCGATTCCCCATATACAGGATCTTACTTCGTCTTTATCAGGTTGCTCCGTCTTCAGCCGTATCGATTTGGTTCGGGCGTACAACCAGATCCCGGTAGCAGAGGCCGATATACCTAAAACTGCCGTCACTACACCTTTCGGGCTGTTCGAGTTTCTGCGAATGCCGTTTGGACTCAGCAATGCAGCCCAGACCTTTCAACGGTTCATGCACGAGGCAACTCGTGGTTTGGAAAATGTCTACGTATACCTGGATGATATTTTGGTGGCGAGTTCTTCAGAGCAAGAGCACGCTACGCCCTTACGAGCACTTTTCGAACGCCTTAGCCAGCACGGCGTTACGATCAATATCGCGAAATGCAAATTAGGCCGGTCTGATATCACTTTCATAGGACATTCTATTTCATCCTCGGGTATCCGCCCTCTGTCAGATAAAGTTTCCGCTATTCGCGACTACCCTGAACCCCAATCTTTTCGCCAGTTGCGTCAGTTTGCCGGCCTGGTGAATTTCTACCGCCGATTTATTCCTCACTGTGCGGAAATGATGCAACCCCTCACCGACCTGTTGCGCGGAGGTAAGCGGAAGTTCGTGTTTCCCGACACGGCACAAGCCGCATTCGCCTTGGTCAAAGATGCTGTCGCCAATACAGCACTCCTTACCCACCACGACCCTTTGGCTCCTATTTCGGTAGTGACGGATGCCTCGGACACAGCGGTTGGAGCAGTACTGCAACAGTTCGTAGATGACTCTTGGCAACCTTTAGCATTCTTCTCCAAGCGCCTACAACCCGCCGAATCAAGGTACAGCACGTTCGGTAGAGAGTTATTAGCCATCTACCTGGGAATCCGTCATTTTCGACATGCACTCGAAGGCCGTTCGTTCACGGTGTTTACAGACCACAAGCCTTTGGTTTACGCACTGAAGTCAGCTTCCGATCGATACTCACCACGCGAGATTCGCCACTTAGACTTTGTCTCACAGTTTACTGTGGACATACGACACGTCTCTGGGGTACTTAATCCCGTCGCAGACGCCTTATCGCGCGTATATCAACTAAGTCTGTCACAAACGCCTAACATCAATTTGGACGCAATGGCACAGGCTCAAACTATGGACCCTGACATCGAACAACTTCGACAAAACGGTTCTTTGAGTTTAACCACAGTGCCTATCCCAGCTGCCCAGAATACCATCGTGTGCGATGAGTAGCAAGGTTGCCCTAGGCTGGTGGTTCCTGCTGCCCACCGTTATCTCACTTTCCTGACACTCCACAATCTGGCTCATCCGGGTGTGATGGCCTCGGTGAAACTGATAACTGAGCGTTTTGTTTGGCACAATGTCAAACGAGATGTCCGTCAATGGGCTCGTGCTTGTCTGCAGTGTCAACGTGTTAAGACCCATAGGCACACTAATGCGGCGTTAGCCAGGTTCCCAGAACCTGAAACACGTTTTCATCATGTGCACGTCGACCTCGTAGGACCACTCCCACCTTCGCTTGGGTACGTTTACATACTCACATGCGTGGATCGTTTTACTCGCTGGCCGCAGGCCATCCCTATCCCTCGTCCCACCTCGGAAGAGGCCGCGAAAGCTTTTCTGACCGGTTGGGTTAGTCATTTCGGTTGCCCGGCAATAGTGACCACCGATCGCGGCCCACACTTTGACGGCGCTTTCGGCAGCTTACTCGTTACGCTCGGTTGCCAACACGTTGAGACAACAGCTTACCACTCTCAGGCCAATGGTATGGTTGAGCGTTTCCACCGGTAATTAAAAGCCGCCCTTCGAGCAAACGGTAACCCCCTTTGGAGTGAAACACTACCATTAGCACTCTTAAGCCTGCGTAGTACCGTTAAGGAGGAGTTACACACAACACCGGCCGTACTAGTATATGGCTGTACACTTCGTCTGCCTGGGGAGTTGGTAGCCCCCTCACCAACCGTGACTTTCGACTACGGTGACTATGCTCAGCGCCTTACGCAGCACATGCGAGTGCTTAAGGCCAGTCCGCCGCGTGAACAACAGTCTACAAGTTATGTCCCACCGTATCTATCGACCGTCTCAAGCCTGCCGTCATTGAGTGCAAGCCGCTCGGCCAATTTACACCCGCTCAAGTCGCTCAGTCACCTGCATCGAGCGAGTTACTACTCGAACCACCCCCAATTACGCCTAGTGAGGACTCGGCAGCTAGTCCATCAGATTCTCCAACCGTACCCGCAACGTGAAGTAGCCGTCGCGGTCGCCAACTACGAAATCCCGTCCGCTTCGCCGATTTCGTGACGATTTTTACAACCGACTGTTAGCAATAAGTTGGGAAGTTCGCCATGGATTTACCAACCAACAGGCCCGTGAAATTACAATCGGTAGTTATGATTTCATTTTCTTCTGGTCTCCTAGCGACTACAACAACACCGAACATCGTTCGTGTCTTGTTATTACGGTCCAAAATCCGTCGGCGCCCTCAGGCGCTATTTTGTTCCAGTTTATCTTGTCCTGTCTCAGACGGATCTACACAGTCACATTGGCTTCATCCGTAGCCTGGCTGACTCCCGTGCACGTTCAAGGAGCCAACCGCTCACTGGACAACGGGACGATTGGTCAGCCTGGCACTGAATACGGCAACTGGACGCCTTTTTGGATGGACCTGACGAGGCATTTTCCGGCTTACATTCGTATGAGACCCGTGGGCGCCAAAACACAGTTGGACCTACGCACATCGGACCTCGAGAGTGCAGGCACCGGTAAACTCATCAGCAGTCGTTCGACGTCACCAACAATATAACGGACAAGCTATGAGGAGTTCCTGGACAACCAATAATTCCGGCCTACCATCACGATCGAAGCCCAACTCCGTCGGACTTCTAGGAGGAGGCTCCTGTAGCGGTGGCTATCTTCGTTCATACTTCTACCACGTTTATTGTTTAACTGAACGCTGACTGCCAAGCGCGGTTGCCATTTGACCGTTGCTCTCACGCACGCTCCCAAATACACGCTAACCACTATCTCTCCCAATCGCCTTCTCATTCTCACGGGTCGTGGAGAATACTGTTCTGGTTAACATATTTGTGCAGTGCCGCACATTAGAGTAACGTGCAGGTGGTCCACGCAGTACGAAGGACCGAAGCACGCGTTTACTAAAGAAACCGCAAAGTAAGGTCTAATCAACCTTACAGGTGTGTCGGCCAGCCGATAGCTGCCGGCCCGTACACATGAACAGCCACCTGTCAGTGGGCTCACCACCGAACCTTTCGTATGTGAAGAAATGTGAACCTACGACTTGGCTCACGCGAACAAACAGCCGTGCCACGTACACGGTGACCCGATCAAAATTCACGCCCCGTGTGATATCATCATGTTGTGCGCCTGGATCCCGGACTGTCGAGCTCCCGTGTGTCCGTTACACGAGGAAATGCAAGTTCCTTTTCGGTTCATAACTAACGATTAATAAACGGTTAATATGGCACCAATAAGGGTCGATTCAATGAATTAATCTATAATTATTTGGATAACTGTTGAATCTATGGAACAGTTAATTTGTGAGTAACAGATTAGATTTCTGTCACCTGATTAATCATGTAGTGTGAAAACTATGGACTTGACTTGACTTCATCATCGTCACCTGCACAATATTTTTTAGTATGCCAATGCTTTGTCAGTCCATCTATGAATTATCAGATTTGTCCTCTTTTTGATGTCTTTATGGTCCTGAAATTTTTCCTTATTTACTCCAAAGTGAGATGTATACTTTATCTTACAAACAACGATAATTGTTCTAATTAATTCGTAATAGGCTGAATTAAATAGTTTCTAGAAAAGCTACAACCTCATCATGTGAGAGTTGGTGGTGATAAACTCATGGTATTTTTGTGAAATAATGAACCGTCTTATTCGCATATAGAGGAATTGTTATAAGTGGTTCATTTTCAAATAATGACATTGGTATTTATTTATGACAATTTGTGCTACAACACTATTGTTGGTTCACTTGCTCGCGGGTAACAAATGTCCACCGATTATCGTACAACTGAGAGACATGGCCTAACAACTTCCATTGTTTGCCATTATGATGCGTTATTAGGCTGCGGTTTAAAACCGTTGAGGTGGTTAATAATGGTAATCAATAATCTACATTTATTTTATTTTCATCCTGGTGTAGGTATGTAGGCTAATTGACTATGAAATTTCATCAGTCCTACGGTCCCAACGGAATTCGAAGCGACGGATGAAGTGAATCGTTAAGTGTTGAATGATGGCATTATCCCTACAGTTTCTCACTATTGAAACTGAAGCTCATTTTCACTGTAAATTATTTACCATATTCCAGTGGTAATCAGTCATACCTAACTTTTTACCACGTATTTAGCCTTAGTGCATTGAAAGGGTTAGTACACAGTTGTTCTTAAAACTATAACTTAAAATTGAGAACAAATGAAGACTTTAAGGAAATTTCTCCATTTACTCTTGTCGGTTAGTATTATTCAGCTGACACATGTGTCAGCATAGGACACGTAATACTAACTGGCATGACACGAGGCTGTGGTTTTTGCGGACTACATTACGTTGTCATTCATTTATGTATTGCCCTTCTTTCATTATATACAATGACGAATTCTGTTAGTAAAATCCAATGAACAGGCTACCCACAAGGAATGAAACCATGGATTCATTGGGCATCGAATAAATTTGTTCTGTTTATTCGTGTCATGCCATCATATCATTTTCAATTTCACAACTGCGTTACGAAAGCTTTTTGGTGTCATGGATCCTAAGCGGCTCTAAATGGGGTAGACAGTAAGTTGTCAGTTAGCTTCATACCCGCGCAATTTAGTACCGCTGAACGGTGATAATTTTTACTTTACATCATAATCCACAATGTAGCATACATCATTTAGCGGAATTAGTTTGACGTTGGTCACAGAAGGCCAGCTTCATAAGAAGTTATTATTTTAGGAATAATAATTATCACATTGTACAATAAACTGTGACAGCGAATCTTCATCCTCTGTCATCTTGTTTTGGAGCATCTGATAGTTCCTGAAGTACAACAGAAACAATAGAAGTTACCGTGAAAATGAGATTGTTCAAATAATATAAACCATTTCATCAGTTTCAGTTGGACAACAGTTTATTTTATGATATCAGCATATTCATTTGCATAATCATAAATCATTTGCCAGTATTTATCCACTTCAGCTACGGTTAATTTAACCGAACCTTATTTAAAACATTTTTACGTGACACACTTTTTGCGCTAACCGTTGATATAATACTAAGGTAGCATACTGTGAACAGTGTATTAAAAGAATGTTTGAGTTTCATGGGCGTCACATACTAGTTCTTCCCTTCAATCCCATAAAGCTATATCAATTGATACACAAAGGGATTTTGTTTCTCGTCATCAATTTCGTCGAGTATTGCTGTACTACTACAGTAGTGACACCTGCTTACGTGAGACAAAATTCGTCCAGTGACACTGCCTCCTTTGAGTGCGGCGACATTGCTTAACGGAAGCGTATCATCAGTTGGTGATAGGTATCACCAATTTTCTGGTTGATGATTAGCTGAAACATGGCATCATCTAAGTGTACACGTGCTCCCAATGCATTTTGTCACCATTGATAGACGATATAAGAATGGGACATTAGCCCGAGCAATTGCGCAACACAACAACCAATCAGATAGCAGATTAGTCAACTGGGGTAAATAGTGCGTAAATACGCAAGTAGCTCGCGACATTTTACGCCACTTGTGCTAGCAGGCGCTGAATGACCCCCAACAAAACAAGGAAGGGGACAGTCAGCGTCAGCCTGTATTCTGGCTTTTCTTTTACCCTTTAAATCACTCCGCTTTTTACCGCGCTCTTTATTCACAGTTCGAACTCGCCTTATCTAATTTGTCAATAGCCCACAACTGAACACAAGAACGTTCTAAATTATCTAGTACTGAAACACCCCAAACGGCATATATGCATTCCGGGGAAAAGAAATGCAGCCTTCTAATGTGGTTTAGTTGATTCATGTAAACGAATTTCAGCATACATCGTTTAACGGAATCCGTTCCCGGTTGCTCATACAGACCGGACTTTACAAAAAGAGTCTCATATTATGAACAATAAGGTTCAATGGGTACCACGAATTGCAACGATCATTTCTCATCGTTCGGCTTTGTAATGAGGGGCTTCTGGCAATTCCCGGAATACAGCAGAAGCGGCAGAATTACTGTTGAAAGAAGATTGCAAAAATAACTTTACCACTTGCTTCGGTTCGACAACCTTTTATTTTACGGTATCCATATATTAATATGTTGATACTAGCCTATCGATATATTAGTATTAATGAGCAGTGGCAAACGATCATTTGCCGTCGCCCACTCACTTGAGCTCTGATTAACTTGTGGTGACATTCAGACTTGTCTATTTGCATACCATACATCATTATTTATCTGAACTCGCGCCACTAAGCAAAGTGGCCACTTGACCATTGCCCGCGCACACTACACGCACGCTCTTCCAATGTGCACTAACCACTCTCTCCCTACCTGTAGTGTTCTCCTTCTCACGGGTTGTAGGAAACTGCCCTGGTGATCGTGGTGGCGTATTGCAGAGTATCACTTCCTGGTAGTAAAACTGATCCGAAGCCGATCGGTTTTCGGCCCGTTTTCGAGCGGTTTTTGTTATTACGCCGATCGGTTTTCGAGCGGTTTCTGATCAGTTTCCGGACGGTTTCTGAACGATTTCCGAGCGGTTTGTGGCTTTCGTTTGAAATACGTGATATGCTTCGTTAATTTCTGTCACTTTTCCCAAATTACGACTTACGATGCTCATTTCTATCTCCCAATTTATGAGTTTCCCGTTAATTGTTCTTATTTTACCCATTTCGAGGGAATGAAATAGAGCTATCTATACCGAGGTATTTCAAGGGATTTCGATGAATTAAACCGATATATTTAAATGGAACGCCAGCTAAACATTGCGCATTACTCCGGTCGTCGATTTTCTTCGTATCAATTGATTGCTGCTCCGTGTAAAATGGTTGCTAAACAAACCGACAGAAAAGCAACCGAAAACCGATGTTGCGAACGGGCTGGGTGCTACCAGGGCTTTAACGGACACGTGGCCCATGTGCAGTGGGAGGGACTAGCGAACGCGCGTAATAAGGAAACAGCTTGGCGAGGTTTAACCAACCTTACAATTCGCGAGCCTTGTCTGCTACTGCGCTACATCATGACGTGCCGCTCCTCGGGACGCCACTAGGGGTGTTTTTGGACAATAGGGTGAGAAATCCGGATAGGAAAAGGGGAAAAACGAAAGAACTTCAATCACTGAAAAATCCACTCGGGTGGCCCAATAAAATATCAGACCAAGGTCTTTTGTACAGCAGGCCACCAATTATCACACTCAACCATATTGCGCCTGGGTGGACGGAACGTGGAATCGGAACAACCAGACTGGATCTGCTAGGAGTTGTATCAGAAGGAACGCTTGGGGGAGCTGCAATTGACTGCAACGAATATTCAGGTGAGCCTTATTCCGGTGCTCACATCACTGGGGTTTTGATGCGTTACGTGTCTGATCCCATCACACCTTACCGTACACCGTAGTCACTCTATTTTTGCACTGTGCAAGGCTAGGCCTCTGTTTTGGGAACTTTCTTTTCTAGACCGTCTCCACCTTACGTTTGATTACAGTATGCCTAGGCAGCCCAAGTCCCTGCAAAGCCAGACTGCAAAAGACAACATGAGATCACACCCACCGCCAAAGTTCCTCTGCGGTAGAGAGGGCTGTAGTCTTGAAGTTCAGGATGGCATAAGATGTGACGTCTGCAAGCTATGGTTCAATGAAAAGTGCAGCAAACTATCGGGTAGAGGGTTGGATCTGTATGGGAAACACCACGTGTTAAAGTAGGTTTGCTCGGTACGTGTCGGTTACTGCAAGCTAAGACTTTCTAAAGTTACCCTCAAAGAAGTCAGTTGGCCGAATGAACGCTCAGAACGCCGAAACTCATATACAGAACACGACCAGGATGAGGAAGTGGGGATGTTGGATGTGAATAGTCACCGTGAGTGAGGGGATGGTGGACGCGAGACAGATAGGTTCCCAAAAGGCGCGACCAAAGAACAAAGAAACAAAGAGTCTTCTCCTTCGAAGGTATCCCGGAAGAAACCATCTTATAACATTACGACACTTTCCTGTAATGTTTCCCGCCAGCTGGACGAAGTCAAGAAACTCCGGGATGAAGTCCAGACCCTCACCAAAGCGGTATCACGGCTTGCGTCACATGCTGAAATAGCCCTGAGTAGGCAAAGAAACGTGGTGACTAGGGGCATTCACGAGTCGTTCTGTAGGGCATCAAACCAAAGACACCGGGAACTCCGTCAACATTTGGTAGATCTCCTAAGACACGTGGGTATCCCATTGCACACCTTCCTAAAGCGGGTCATGCGGCTGGGAAAGTGAAAGCCTGACGCCCAGGGGAACCAAACCCATGCATGCCCCGTACTAGCAGAATTCAGGGATATCCGCTATAGGGGTCTTTTCTTGGCAGCAGCCGAGAAAATCCACCTAGTCTCCGGTAGGATTATTCGAATTGAGCCGGATAACGTTGCTGAGTGTAAGTACAGCTTCGTAGAGCCGGCACAAAGGACAGGAAGTCCAAGTCGGACAGTCGAAAACGGGTGCTCACCCACGCATCGAAAATCCCCTATAACTCATCTGACAAGGTGTGATCAGAACGTGGGCCCTCAGCAGAGTACTCCATAGAAAACCCTTAAGCCGCGGATTCAAACCAACTGAAGGGTAACACCTGTGGGCTTAGCGCACGAGTGCAAAAGATCTGGTAAGGGAAGCTGCCCGGAAACGCAGAAGAGTCCATCGATACTCAAGTAATGTCTGCAGTGTAGGCAACAAGTGGAAAGGACTTCAAGTAGAGGCCACTGAGGCGGATTGTATTGCGCTCTGCGAAACTTGGTTAGACAATATAGTTGACATAGAGCCACTTTGCCCTGCGGGGTAGTGTAACTATAGGCTAGACTGGAAGGATGGCAGAGTAGGCGGAGGTGTACTACTGCTAGTCGCTCAAAGCCTATAGCAAGTCCAAGGTACCTATTTTGCGACACCCAGCACCCAGGCAGTTTCTGCCACAGTAACTCCTGGGGGTAGGAAAGTGCTCCTTATCTGCGCCTACCGCAGCCCTTCAGTAACCACGGGAGAAAGCACAAGTCACGTGGACTACTTACGGCAAGCCGTTGGGACGAGTAGTCAAGTCCTAATAGTCGGGGACCTAAATGCCCCAGAATTAGACTGGGAAAGTTGATGGTCGCAAGGGTGTCCTTTCGGTCAAGATCTCATTGAGATGGTCCACGAAAAGATCCTCTTTCAGCACGCTGGACGATCGGGCACACCCCTGCCCTACTGGATGCCGCAATAACCAAGTACCCAGTCGATGTGCTTGACCTAAGGATCACTGCACCCCTCGATAAAAGTGGCCATGGTACGTTATAGTTTGTTCACGCTGTGGGTCACGAAAAGCCCCCTGAAAAGTGGAGGAGAAACTTCAGGCAGCTAAATGTCAACAGGCCGAGTCACCAAACTGGAATTGTGTATCCAGAAATGTAGATGGCGTGTGGAGCCATATGAAACGTAACCTAATTCTTTTAGCCGATGAATTAGCCCCACTTAGGAGGGTGCCTCGAAAGGGTCGTCATCCGTGGTGGAACAGTGCAGTGACTAAGGCTCAGCAGAAGAAGCCCCAGGCCTGGAAGGACTTTGAGGAAAAGCAGGACCACGCCAGATACCTACAGTACATAAGGGTACGAAACTCTGCCGTTAAAATACAGAAGGCGTACAAAGTCAGACTCCAGCTAGCCCTCACAAAAAACGCAAAAACGTCGCCTAAGGCATATTTTAACTGTGCACAGTCTAAGGGCACAATGAGGGTGGCCGTTGGAAATGTGCAAACCGTAACGGGGAACCACGCTACCACTCCAGGGCAGAAGGCTGAAGTCATCCTGGAGTACTTCCGATCGGTCTACATCGAAGACCCGGGTAAACAGCCAGAGCACCCCCAGTATCCAGAAGTACCGACTATGTCAGATGTGACGATCACGTCGGGGAAGGTAAAATCAGTGCTCCACAGTCTGAATAAAC
Organism: Fasciola hepatica; assembly: GCA_948099385.1. NCBI lineage: Eukaryota > Metazoa > Platyhelminthes > Trematoda > Plagiorchiida > Fasciolidae > Fasciola > Fasciola hepatica. The sequence continues at coordinate 5,113,732 of CANUEZ040000016.1, forward strand.
ACAAAGCCGCGGGGCCTGGTGGCATTCATTCTGCTATCCTGCAGCCCCTGGCCGAGGTAATTGCGCCTTACCTAGCAGCATTATTCAGCCTTTCCATCGAAGAAAGGAAGATACCAGAGGACCGGAGAGTGGTACAGGTTGTCCCGATTCGCACGGGGGGGGGGGGGGGGGGGACGAAGAGACCTGACCTCAAACTATCGCCCCGTCTACTACCAGTTGTATTAAAGTTCATAGGGCGATGCATTAGGGATGAATTGGCTCGTCATATAGATAACCATGAGTATGGTGGGAACACAGCAATGTTGAGGTTAGGTGTAAGATGTTGGGAACCAGAGGTCAGCCTTTGGATCAAGTAGTGAATCTAAACAGGTTAAGGTGGTTGGGACATGTGTTACGCATGCCCACGGATAGACTTGTTCGACGTACGCCCTTCCCTGAGGCAGGTAGTGATTGGAAGTTAAGCCGAGATCGTCAGTCAATGACATGGCAAAAAGGTATGAAAACCTTGACTAATGAACTTGGTCGAGTAGGACGTGTTAGACTTCCGGGTTGGGGTCCACGTGATCCGTCTACCAAATGGTCGGAGACACTAAGTGACGTGGCTAGGTGTCGCGGTCAGTGGCATAGTTGCATTCGGACTCTTTCCTTGTCCTCTTGATTTCCGCTGGATACTTTAACTTTTTGGATCTTTATCGCTACGTTTCTTTTCTTTTGGTCCTGTACTGGACAATGCTGGAAGGTACCAATCGAAACCAGAGCACAGAAGTGCGAGGTTAATGGTTGAATAAACTGGAAACTGAAATGACTGTTCGGTTTTCCAATAACTTTCTTTGTAACTAACCGTTAGGTAGAATAACGGCTAGTCAATTGATAATAGAATCCTAAAATAACTGCGTTGTCTGTTCGTCAATCGCCATGGGCATTTCCACCTAAAAGGTCTAAACATTCACTAAAAATGATATTCCAATTTCAGTTACACCTTCATCAAACGTGCATGACTCACGCTAATGGGAATATCGTTCCACGGTGCTATGTGGTTTCATTGATTACCTCCAAAAAGGCACATCGTAGACTATGGTTGCGAAAACAGACGAAGGGTGCATGCGTCGTCTTAGTAACTATGGTACTAGAAACGATAGTTTCTTGTGTGATTAAAATAATTTAACTATACACTTTTCGACTGTTTCATTTTGAGCACCTAAGTAAATGGACAAGCATTTTCCTAGAAATGAGGGAGGTTAACCGATTATTTTCAATTGTGAATTAGTTCAGGCGCACTTAAGATCAGTTCTTACCCAAGCAACACAATGCCTAACGCCGTTGGCCGAACGCTAAGCTAAAATGACTCCTCATGTGTGCCTTGAAAGATTGCACAGAAGTTCGTGGTTTTTTACAAGAAATTTAATAATAAAAGTACCACAATATTTATTGAAATATATCTGATTTACAAAAACGGTATATTTTGTTTTATAAGTCTTCAGTACACCATTTTTATGGTAAACTGTTTGATATAAAAAAAAGTTTATTTATCAGTGGTAACTTAGTGGTTTCGATCGAAAGGGTGGGTAATGGACAAACTGACTAGGAAACAGGCAGTTAAGATGGGTCAGGAAAAAAGTATTCATTTTCAGCGGTTTTTTCCAACATTGGGCTAGCCCAACGCGCTCCCAGTGGGGCGTAGGTAGCACTTGCCCAACGTTTCCACTGATGTAGTCCAACGCGCGCCCAGCTCGGAGCGCGTTGGGCGTGCTGCTTGGGCGAAAAGTATTTAAATGTATGGTCCATCAGCCAAGGTTACCACGGAGATCCTCTTTGGATTTCGCCTTGCCAATCACAAAAATGCTGAATAGTACGTCTAATATACGGAATGTATGAGGCTGCTTGTTGCATGATGGACTTTGACAGTACGAGAACAATAACAGCGACGTAATAATGTTTGAATTCATTTAAGGAACCACATGTTTTTCAGTTAGTAACTTGAGGAAGCATCCGAAACGTGAACTGCATAAGACTTGAAAAAGAACAAAAGGAAACTAGATGTTAGTGAACACAATTGGGTTTGTTCATTAGACCAGTCGTTGAAAATTACACCTCGTTTTATTGACCAACATATTAGCTCGTTTTCCATGAGCGGAAATTGCTCAGTAGCTCTATTCCACCCCCACCCCCCTACGGCACGTCCGTGTTTAACTGTTGCAATTTGCCACCTGGTTCCATATCAAATGTCAAGCTCCTAGCCGAATAATTGCAAAACATTTCACTGCTTGCGATGAGAGTGGAATTTCGTCTATGGGTCGCCGATGTTACAGTCTAAATTACAGTAACACACTGTTCACAGTGTCCCCGGCCCTTTTATTGTCACAGTCCGGGAACCAGACGCATGACTTGATAATACCACACAATGCATGAATTGTGATCAAGTCACCATCTGAGCGGCACGGCTGTCTGATCGCGTGAACCAATTCGTAGGTTCACATTTCTTCCCAGGCCCAGAGATAAAGTGAAAGAGGTACTGGAGACGCAAGAAAGTCCCCAGTAAGAAGAAATGTCTCATTTGTGGCGAGATGACATTATGAGAGCACGGGCGTTCGTGGCCTAAATTACAGTCAGTAGGTATGCTAAGGAAAACCGAATGTTGTCAGGTATTCATTTAACCTTAATGCATAACAGATACGGTTATTCCCGGTGTCCATGTTGTTGAAGCAGAGCCACGGGCTAGTGCACTTGTGAATTATTTTAATATTTTCAAGCCAGTCAGGAGATACAGCCTGTAAGAACTGCGTGCCGACATCAAGGTGGATGTCCTTTCACAATCCTTGTCCAATGTTCTACAACCTCCACGCAAACTTTAAGACAACGTCGTGATGTGCTGTGCACCAGGTATTGCCAGATATTCCACCTGACCCAAGGGCAATATCTCATGCACCACGGTTGTGAGATGCAGCTGTCGGTTTCCCTCATAAATGGTATTTCGAAAAACTCAGACCGTTCATCACCTGCAAGACCAGTGGAATAACTATACCGAAGAATCCACGAAGTCAGCAACATGTGTTCCGAGATGAAGGTAATGTTGCTCCGGATGATACAATAATTCTCGTGAGTTCCAAGCGCGTTCATCCTGTGTTCTGCATGCTTTTTACTCCAATATGCAACCAGATAAAAAATTATCATCCTCAACAAACACCTCGCATAAGCTGTAAATTGATCGATAAAGTACTTTTTTAGTGTTACGACGTTTTTGGCAATTTTTTCACACGGTTTGCCATCAAATCGTCTGTCCGTGGATGGCGCACTATTGGACATACTCACTGCACTCATTCGCACAACTACGTGTAGATGTTTATCGCTTTCCAATAACTTCTATGACACCGTTCCAATTTCGCATACGGTCACCTGAACTTGTATTTTGCAACTTAACGTTTTTAGATTACGTATCTATCTTTGAGTGTGACAACAGACGGCGTCCATTGGGCACGGAGTGGCATTAGCCGGCTTCTGCTTTGGAAAGACGCAACGAGAAGCCGTTCAAAAACACAGGTTAATTGTTGCCGTCGAGGGTAAGTCAACGAAATTCACTGCCTTCGACTAAAACCCAGACGCTGTTTGTTTCCTCCTAAGAGTCGCAGGAGAACCGGCGTCTGTCGCTGAAAGGCGTAAAGCGTTCATTTATTAACGCCAGAAATCAGGGTGATACAATAAGAGTACGCGGACACATAAATTATCATTTTCTTCGAAATAGATCCCAAGCTGCTTTTTCTTTCGGAAATGTTCTATTCATCTGGTGCAATCAACACCTTTAAAGGCATTCTGAAGATTAGTAGCAATTTATCATAAATCACAACTCTACATAATCCTCAGATTTGGTCGATAGTTTATTGGGTATTCTACTACTTTACTGATTACAGTTGTTTTGACACTTAAATTGTCCCATATTACTCCGTTTTCTTGAAAACAATTTTCAATCAAACTATCTTTGAAATCGGCAAGCAAACTTCTTTTGTTGTCCAACTTTCCTTAAGTGTGACTATCTCACCTTTCACCATCTTGATATTTCAGATCAGGTAACCACGTAACACAAGAACGATGAATATCTTCCGAAAATTCTGAAGGAAGCAGGCCTCGAAATGCAGATTTGTACAATTTTTCAGTGCGGATTTTTATAAATAAACTATCTGATTTTGACAAACAAAGTTTTTTAATCAGCGGCAAAATAGTGGTTTCGATCGAAAAGATGGATAATGGGAAAACAAACTTAGAAACGAGCAGTTATGACAGATAAGGAAAAGAAGAGGTATCCATTTCCATTCATTTTCTTGTACGTTGGGCGTGCTGCTTGGGCCACACTCCGAGACACGTTTCTTTTTATTGAAGTTTTAAGCATACGAACATGGAAGGGAAGAAAATGTTCTCTTTGTATGTGATTTCTCCGTTCACTAATGTACCGTTGATTGAAACAGTAAACCTCATTTTTTCAATTATTGACGGGGAAACGATTCTCCTAGGAATCCCTACCGCGAAAGAAAAGCAACTTGAGATATCTTCCGAAGTAACTGACGAGGATACCATCTCCATGAGACGAGGTAATGATGCCTCATTGTAAACACAATTATCATGTGACAATTCTGCTCCAGACTGTCTCCCCAAGACAGTCATAAAATAGCAGACTGAGATTCTTGATCCCAAAAGTACTAGCAGAACTCTGAAGACTAAGCTGAAGCAGAAAAAGGCGACAGTGTTTCGCCCTGCCCAGGCCAAGCGGCAGCCCAAAATGCCACCAAGAACTTACAGCGGCGCGTTCTATCCGCGGATGAGAAGCTGCGAGATATAGATATCTGTTTCCAATAGCTCATCAACTGGGATTATTTGGATAAGAAAACTGCCTCTACGGAAAGAGCGAAACACATGCTTGGGGTTTTCTCCCTGCATGGGATTAGAAACACAGCAGAACGCTCCTGGCTCACTTCCAGAGCTAACAGGTAAGTTCTTGAGTTATATGTTAGTTTCAACCCTTCACAGCCATTGTCTGAAGGCTACAGTCAGACTACTACATTAAAGGAAAAAACTGTATCCCAGTGGGATAATAGAAGGAACATATTCCTTCCATTCACATTCACAGAAGTTCAGTTTCTATCTAAATTACATTGATGATCGTCATCTGAACAAGTTTGCCAATATCTCCAAACATCCGTTCCATGCAAAGGAATTTACCATCAAATTTGAAATTCTCGGTTGCGATACAGTAAACCGTTTTAATCTAGTTCACTTTTTTCCGTTTCCCCATGGAGTAGCCATACAGAGCCGAAATGTAACTATTGAGTAAAGTAGCGAACCATGTACACTGCGAAATAAGATCAAAAGACCTGTGCAATCTAGTCTTCAACAAATGGGATTTACCCACTTTAAATGCTCTGACCAGCGGTAAAACACAATTACACAACGCCAAATAAGTAAAACGTAACTACATGCTGCTCGGAAAAGCACCAAAAATACGGAAGGTTTTTACTTACATCATCCCACAGAACAGTAATCTGGACAAACAAACAGTAAGTGTATGTGGTAGACGATAGAGGGGACAAATACAATTTTTGCTACAGATTCAGCACTATGCCACGACTAACCTGGAAGAAGCCCAACAGTCCAGTTTCTCGATAAACAGATCGCACAGCGACAGGGAACCAATTGTATTGCTGTTCACCACCTATGAGGGCAGCCACCTGACGAACCATCACAACTAGAGGAGTGACAAACAAGTGAATGACTGATTAGGCTAGACTTACACACTTCCTACACTACCCGAACAATAACCAGAGTTCACCTAAAATATGCAATCCTACTACATCGTGCAACGAAACGAAACATGTAAGCAGCACAAATCAACCAACGGGACAAGTCACACTATGTATTTTCGTAATCCTAGCCCGCTTCGGCGAGCCATCAAAAATTTCGCCAAACCAAAATGGTCGGCGATATACTTCAGCCCGTAGGCCGGTGTTTGGTGTTGGCAATCTTGAGCTCAGCTAGCTTCATTGCTCAAGTCGCTCCCCTAAACACAAGGTCAACCCGATTGGCAAAGTCAACTGACCCGGGTAGATTTCGTCCGACCTCGACCAATAATCTAATTTGCATCTTACTGCAAATTTGGAAAACCAAAAGACACCCAGTGTCAAGTAACGAAAATGAAATCAGAACAAAAAAACACTCACATCTAACCACTTTACTTGGTGATAGAATCGATTTTAATTCCATTATTACGCAAAAATACTACTCAAATAAGTAGCATCATCGCGATTACAAAACCGCATGGTTTTATTGGTCAAAGCAGGCAAGTCTGTTTATCGTTTTGGCACAAACACAAAGCATCACATACAATGAGAAAAAACACCAAAACACATGATGATGGAGAGGGGAACCTCACATGGAGCATAAAACAATAATATAAAAGTCCGCAGTTTTATAACCCAATGTTCCTCAAACAGATGGAAACAGGCGCTCGAAGTCTTTCCACAGCAGGACAGTAAGAACTAAAAGTTAGTGAGATAGAACACATGAAAAGACAAAACGTTTGACAAGGTGAAGGAGTACGGAATGGAGTTCAAGATGTGGAACAAAGAAAGACAAAACGTTCACTTTTCGCAAAAATGTCTGGACGAAGTTCGGTTGAGCTCGAGTACAACTCAGTACTCGAAGTCGCAATCCCGTATTCCATGATCTCCTTTTCATTACGAATGATGTTGTAAATGACTCCCATTATGTTAACCCCCAAATTGATTGTTCCTCCTGGTTTCAGTAGTCCCAGAATTTCACATTCTTACCTGCATAATGACCACCCAATATACACAATCAAAACATGCTGACTTTCGTCATCGGAACCTTTCCACAATATATTTCCAATTCTCAGTCAGGCTTTGACCATCAGCATCTCATACTCAAATTATCTTTGGCGTAACTAACATTACTGAAATTGACTCTCACTTTCAACCCGTTCTGCCCTCAGTGAACGGATAATTTCCAACACGGTCATGAGAATATCGAAGAGATAGATTGCAAAACATATGGGATCAACAGACTGCCTAACTTGACAAAAATCGAATGTTTTCCCTTTCACCATTTCCTATGCAATCATCACATTTCCGCTCCACCTAACCAATGACAGATTTCATCCACAACGGCGGAGAAATTCTCTGATCCAAACACTGCTTCCATACGTAAATTCCAAGTCTTACCATCAGCAATTAGAACTTATCGAACTGTGACGCAGTGCACCCCACATTTCAGTTTTGGCCGAATGTCACGGCTACACCACAAGTGCTTTGGTTCAGCGTACGAGATTTATATTTGCGAGTATATGATTCACACAGAACGCAACCGTCATTCGTTGAGCAGCTACTCGCATATATGAACTGACCCAACATGGCCAGGTTCTCACTGCTTAGCATTGAACTAAAGCTTGTCGACGTCTAATCTCGAAGTAAAACTTCATAAGTTGAGAATGCGAACTATATGCCAAATGGAGTCACAGGATTTACAAGTCAATCCACAGATCCAAAAACAGAGCCCATATCGGCAACAAGCTTTACATCGTACAATTCATCATTGTTTGTCAATTCGATACCAACGTCTTCGAACCTACGACGGTACTTTTTAATATTTATTCATCGACGAATTAGAATAGCAACGATTAGATATGACACTATTGGAGAACATCACTAGGTTTTAACGCACTAGATAATTTGTCGTCTACCACTATTCGATCGATGATGTGCCAATATAGTGAATTCAGTAAGTTCACGTACTTATGAGGCACAGCCTTTCGAAGTTAGTGGAAAATCCTCCAAACGCTTGAGAAACAGAGCCGTTCTTCTCCAAGGTAACGCTCTTAATCTGTAATTGACCCTCATGCCATCGACCTACTGTACCCCAGCCTGTTTATTTTTTTTTCGTACATGGATAAAACTGCCTCGGTTGCATTCGATCGATCTTCTGAACCGGAAACTGCACCAAAGTGTGCCTCGTTACTTTTGTCAGGAAACATAGTGTTACTGAACTGAAGCCCGTGTGCTTGCAAACTTGTGTAAACTGTCTAATTTAAGAGCTATTCTCGCCGGTGATCATGGTGCTTATTGAATTATCTGATTTCCGATTTCAGTTGATCCAATGGTCAACGTGAGTGCTGCAGTTCAAATTTGTATCTCTCAATGAAACATGAAATTGGAGACGGAAAGGTCGGAAACGTAGAAACAGTAGAGTAAATATTACAAATGATAACATCAAATAGCCGAAGATCGTCAATGTGTGAAGACAAACGCCACTGGTCACGTGCTATCGCCATATAACACGACGTATCTAATCAATGGACAAATGGATCACTTTGATCAAACGTTTGCTCCTACCTTACAAGAAAGCTGACAACTCATCTGCATACTCACTCGAAGACAGTATTCTGTCTGTGTAATCAAGATTTGAGTTTTTCACGGAGAAATGTATGGTACAACTATCTTCACAGGATAGAGTGGTCTCTGGAATTACGTCACTAACGATGTTAAACAGAAAAGAAAAAGTGGTAAAATTGACGAACACAAAATTTTCGTTCTGAACTCGGGTGAAAAACTACCGTGAGACCGAAGTGACTTTCGGCCGTTAGCGTACACAGATCTGCACCGGAGTTTACCTAGGTCCTGGGAAGCCAATTTCACCAATAAGCGAGTGAATAACGCTGCTTCAAAAACACCGATGGTCTTGATCTAGTAGCAAATCACGGTTGGTTTTAATTTCTTCCTACAAGACGCAGAAAAGCTCGCTCACAAACAAAAACCATAGTCAAAGTGGGCAGTCATGGATCGAAATCGCCGATAATCTTGGTTTGATCCACACCGCCGGCAACCGACAGCGAATGAAACCGGGTGGTGGTGAACAGTATCACACTGTCGCCCGGATCTTTACCACACCTGACCTATTGGGACCTTATGTGGTTCTTCGGCACTCCAAATCTCAGGGTCTGGTTGCCGGTTATCCCCAATAGCGCAGTGGGCATTCATGGCTATGGGGTAAAATGCCCCTTCCACAGGACTCATGCGTAAGCTTGTAATAAAAAAAATGAAAAAATAGGAGGACGCCAGGTGGGGTGCTGGTACGGTTTAAGTGAAAAATTCATGTTCCACAGTAAGTCCGTTGTCCGAACGCTGAAGACTGCTGTTTCGATCGATTGCTATGGCAAGTGAGCTTCTCATGTACCTTTTTATCTCGCCCGGACACCGAAAAAGCTAAGGAAAATCGTAAATAGTGCACTTCAAATCAACTGAGATAAATGTCGGCAGGATTCATCTTAAAACTCAGCTGGGTTGCGGTCAGTGGGGAAAAACAGCAATACAACAAACTAGCGCTGATCCTATTGTCTTCTGATGCTCCATTATTCTACTTTTGTCTGTGACAATACCGTAGACAAGCTCTTTTCAAATAAGAATATACATCAACTAGTAAGCACTACCAAATTACTACTTGCTTCGGGTCCCGACAGTCTTTCTGTTGTAACACTAGATAACAACTGTTGGTGAACATTTCAACTAACTAGGAATGAATAAAAACAAATTATACTGACGTCAACACGTCATATACTGAACACAAAACACCTGCATCCTCACTGGACAGCGATCCGCTTGGTCACTGCAGTGACACCACAATAGTACCACTTGGGTCTGACTTCTTAGGCCCATAATTACACAACAAAATGAACTTCGACTGGGTAGCAACTCAAATACATACTAGCCCACGTGCTAGCTAGAGAAATAAGCCGGACACAACACAGGACCGCGCGTTTATTAGTGACGACTATCACAACTAAGTCACCAGCTCTACCGCTTATGTAGTCTGTTCGGACGATCTTGCAGAAACCACAAACTGACCAATCAAAAACGCAAAAATACGACACGGAGAAATAGGAAAACAGGAAACGGCGTGGAAAAAGCAATATATTAGGTAGAAAAGTTGGATTGATCAGTTAGTGAACAGTTTTTTTAGAAAAATAATATCCTAGTTGGAACCCGAGGGTTCAAATGTTAAGGAGAAGTGCCTTCTCCTAAACAGAGGGTTGCCCAGACACTTTCTCTGCACTACTTGAATTAGGAGTTGGTTGTCCATCTGATTCAAAGGTTTTTCCTTTTAGTCATACCATGAGTTAGTTTACTATTCCCGACTCTTGCAGGCCCGCCAACATCAATATCAAAGGCTACGAAATGAAAAACCACCACGAAAAACGCCTTCATTCGAAGTCCGTACCATCTATCGCGATAAAACTGACTGAGGAGAAAATGTGATCAATCGGTTCTAATTACTTGTAAACAAATCCCAAAGTCCCTCTTCAATTCCCCTACACATCAAAAACCTGTACTTTATCAGTAGCTATTTGAACAGGAAAGAAGGGCGAGTCACACTTTCCTCAATTACCCCTCAACCTTCAGTTTGACTCCCCAGTCACATCTAACTTTTAAGTGTATTTTTTGGAAGTACAAAACGTGTACTCGTCTTGCTATCAAACTATTCCACTGAAAGAGTGCAGTGTAACAAGTTAGGAAAAAATTCTTCCAGAACCTTGATAAACAATTCTGGAGTGCTTCAATGTGTTGTTTTTCTCGCACTGATTTTATTTAGTGACCTTCTCGCCACCCATACTGCCCTCCTGTGTATGGTGTTCCTCGAGGCTGGGAACACCGCTGAGACTTCGAATTTCTAGTATTGCTACTGAAAAAAGTAGCAGTAGTCAGATTTTAACTTCGTCTGATTCTTCGCTAGAAAAATTGCGTTGCATTGTCCGCCTCAGAAAACAGTGAACGACTACGGAATTTGTAAATTATATAATTAAAAGTGCTATTTTTAACATTGAGTATCGAGCAGACCGCCAGCAGTATACGAACGAACGTGTATCCGCTCGTTGTGAATAAAGCGGTCATGTTGATCAATTTAGCAATGCCTTAGATGAGGCACTGAGTTGAATAGCAATTTACATAGTAATTTGATCGCTTGCATGTCATCCACCGGTACGGCGTTTATCGATAATCTGTTAATTGGGTAACCTCGTATATTCACTTTGATCTCCTGAATGTTACAGATTTTAATAAATCTAGTTTATTTGAAACAACCATTCACGGCTCACGGATTGCGGCGGTTCTCTGATTGCTACTTCTCAGCAGCAAACTAAATAAGAAATTTACGTTACCATTAGTATGGCTAAGTAGGAAAAGGAGCAAAAACAGTGATAGCAATATGATGACTAGGTTTTGTGAATACCAAAACCTCCCTTGCCATCATATATAATCCTGTTTTCTTCCCGGCTTATGATTACTAGTTACATAGATCACGTGGAAGTTCGACACCAAAAAATACTCAGTGGTCTGGTTCCTAATATACTTCATCCGTCTCTTGGACTGTCCACTTGACGGCGCGTATCCTATCAAGGTTGATGTAGCTTTTGATGAGTGGTAAAGTCGAAATTACCGACCTGATCAAAGGGCTGAACCTGATTATTTTCTTTCGTCCAGTACATGGCATACTGTGATTAAACTAATATTTGCATATTATTAAGGACTATCAGCTTCCTGGCATTAGTTTCACTCAGGCCGTCAAATAAGTACGATAACCCCGATGGATAGTTCCGGAAAAAATGCACTATAAGCACTACTGTCGTTTGCATAGTCATCTGTGCTTATTTCAAACTTGGACATAAGTCGCGTCGTCCGGTGGTTGAGAGAGTCTCCGGTATTTACGGTTGCCTATTAGTTCGAGTAACTTGGGAGAATGTTGGACATGTTGGCAAACTTCACTAAATTGAAATGAATTTCAATGAAACTGTGGTAAAATCACAGTTCATTTGGACCGTGTAGTCGCGGGGATTTACGATTGAAAACATCAATCTGTATTCCATCAATTCTGAACATACTGATAAAGAATTCCCCAGATAGTTTTAACGTCCTGCCGTAGACAAGTTCAGTAGCGGGACATTGGATATCTGCCTTAAATCAAGTCCCGCTACCGAGTACACCTAGCGGTAACGTTTCATGCCAATCGGGGACCTCGTGAGCCGTTTTGAGTTGTCGAAGAAAACGCTTGACTAGACCGTTTGATGCCAGATGTTACACCGTCGTGCAAATGTGATCCGTGACCAGCAAATGAGTTAGTGAGGAGAATAAATCGGACTCAAAGTGATGGTAGAAAGACAACTATACAGAGCTATCCGTCGTTCGACCAGATGTCGAGTCACCGATTTGCCGTGACAACAAACAGACGAGAATAGCTTCGGGCTACATGATGAACTTGTCGATGCACGTCAGTAAAAAGGTATACCCGTATGACAGGGTCAATGGACCCACAGGGTCCACGTAGATAAGATCAAAGCCAGCATAAGACGCAGCAAAAGTACCGATAGGCAAAGTTACGTGCCTCTGCACTTTAAATCGTTGACATTCTAAGCACTACTGGCTCGCATACGAGGATCTTCACTCATGGACGGCCAGAGGCATTGTGCAGCGATTAGTCGGAGACTGACTGCGATGCCTGGATGTGAAATTTCATATGAAGTATCGAACACGAGGAGCAAATAAGACGGTACGACTGGTCGAGATAGGCCACCAGACATGTCGCAGAGTATTGATTGAGACAGGCAATCTAGAATAACACGTGCTTAATCCTCACAAGTTTCATTACTTTCCCGAGTGATCTTGTGGCCGAAAATCACAAGTTCCATTTTTCCAAGTTCACATTTATCAGAATTGACCGCTTTTGCTGTACGGACAAACGCTGAGATAGAAGCACCGAATGTCGAAAATGTTCATCTACGCTAAAGGACGTAGACTTGAACAAGTCCCAAGTCTCGTGTTTCTGTGCGTAGCAGCCTCACATCCGTATCCCAACATTACCCAATATCTTGTTCTGATTTCAAACTGCCAGACCCACCTGGGGTCTTCCAAAACAGGATGACATATAGTGTCAGTGGAAACCAGCACTACTGCCAGTGAAAAGCGGTTGCCCATAAGTGAGGCTTAGGCTTGTAACTTACTTGCATCTCTATTAGTGTGGGCGTTGTTTCTGTTTCTCCAAAGAGTTGACCGAAAACACAACCAGTTTCTGGATGCTAATTAGCATTTCTCAGCAAGATGATTCACAGCTTTCCGGGATGTTTCACTCTGCGCGATTAGGTCAAACTCCCGTCTGTTTATCATCCTTCGAGGATTACTTAAATACAACTTTTCTAACGAACCTAACCCGATAATCGAACATGAACTAAGCTCGTTGTGTCTGCCTGTCTTTCCTGACTGTTTGGGAAGTGTTAAATGCATACAATTCGTGCCCATTACATGGTACGTGTGGATAGTCATATGAAAACGCGTCTTACGAGTATATTCGGATGGGAAACTGTCATCAGCACGAAGTCGTGTTACTTGAAAGACCGAAAAAGAAGAACAATCTGTTTTGCGTCCATTATTTATTACAACTGTATTGAGGTAGAAATCACAATAAATGGATTCATGGACTAGAAGCTCGTAAAACGCACACACAAGTGAAAACACAGAAAGTGACTAGCGGAATTTCTGAATAATGCCTAAGGGGTTCTTTCGCTCATTGGTGCATCTAGTACTCAGCAGTTTATGTCCATTCCGACAATATGCGTCGAACCAGTAACACGGTTAGGCACGAAACCATTACTTCGTCCCAGAGTGCGATTTATCTTTCCCGCGAACCAAATTTCAAAGTCGAACAAAAAAGAAAGGCGAAATGGTCGATCAGAAAAGAGAAAGCTATACAGACGAATCAGATGAGAGTTGTTCTGAACAGAAAAAAACCATAACTGGAACATCACAGTCGTCTACCTTCTAATCAGGCAGGTCTTTGGGTTGTATGTGGCTACGGAGGAACGGGAACCAACCGCGATTCGATTGACCCGAACGAACCAAGAAGCGTTCACAGTCCCGCCATCCGGAAAATGAATTGGCTTCTGCAGCTCCGGCTAGTTTGGACCCACGCACAGTCATAATACAGCCGGCCAACTGGAGGTGAGTAGTTTACAGGAATATGGGGATATATGTCAAAAACGTATACAATCGACTGATAAACACGAACAATCGGCTAAAAAGTACAATCGATGTTTGAGGAATCAGTGATGTTAGTATTTCTTATTCGGCTTGATCCATATGAGTTCTAAAAGATTTCCGTCGAACTGACTAACGTGTTTGACATATTCCACATCGACAAACCATTAGCAGATAGGTCTGTTTTCATCCAAATGCCTTGTCTAAATTGAAAACGTGCGGATCCACCAGACGGGTAAGAAAAGAATAGCTCTAACATGTGAAACACTTGGCCAGCGACCGTCAACAGTTCACCACAACAAGCTAGGGCGACCTAGAGCTAAGGGTTTCAAATCCAGCCACCGTGAATTAACAGTCTTCGACAGGCCACATTTCCGTTTTCGTATGATGAGAAAATAAAGTGAAGAGATTAGCAATATTACTACAATTATGAAATATTGTTTGGCAGATTTGAAAGGCGTCGAAGTAATCCAAATGTTTAAAGTCTATGACCCCGGCGGGATTATAATCCGCGCACGGACGTTGCCCCCACAATTCAGAAATATGCGTGTGCTCTACCGGTGCGCTGAAGAGGTCACACCATAGGGCTTCAGAATTTTCACAAATGGGTCATATTGTTTTCCTGCTCAAATCACATTACCATTTGACGTCCGCCACAATGATCTTAATTGCAATACGACTGCCCACAACAAAATTTTCTGATGAATCAACCAGTATCCATTGATTGATTACACGGGCATCATTGGTCAAGAAAAACGGTTCGGCAGATTGGACAATTTTACATTTATCAAATAAACCATCGTTTTGTGGCACTCGGTATCCCTTTCAGACTGACTTTTAAATAAAATCACTTTATGGTATTGTAAAGCATATGGTGTTCCTGAATTCTCTTCTCCAGTAAAGCAACGGGCAAATCTACGAAGATAATAATGGACAGACTTTTACGCACATGTGTTCGATACTTTCCATTTGACCGATTGGAGATCACCTGTATCTTTTTAATAGGCACACAAATCATGCAACCAGTACATCGATTGGTTTAGCAATGGAAATCCATCACCCGGAAGATAGGTCAGTATTTTCGGTATTCAAGCATGATCGTCGAGGGCGTTGAACGGTCATCTTTGCCGATCAGACTCCTCAATATCCGCCAACTATGGTGAGATCGGATGGCCCTTTGATCGCTCGGTTTAACAAGCAGACTGACCGGCGGAGACCCTACGTGATGTACAACTCCAGGTTTTGGGATCCGCATTGCAGGCTCTCTTTCCAATGATACAATGGATTCTTGTTTTCAAAGGATACAGCCTACCCACCATACTCAAGCTTCAGTAGGGAACAGAAAACCAATAAGAGGATGACGTCAAATCACAGTTTACTTCATGCATCCCAATTACCACCGAAACAGATGCTTCAAGACTGTAACTCAAAGAAAATAAGTAACCGTCAGTTGACCAACTCAGAAGACAACTGAGAATTTTTTATCAAGTTATCAAGATAGAAGCAGAAAAGAATTCACTGTTCAAAACTATAGATGACCATAGGATAAGTAAGTGATAATGGTACTGAAAAAATATTCACGTGTGGTGTATTATCTTTTGAAAACTGTTAACGGGATACACTAACTATGAACCAAAAGGTTTTGTCCAAGGGCACGAACAGAATGGCTTTCCAGACCCACGCAATGAACAGAATCCAGTCAACGACCATTTCCGAAATGCTATCCTTACTGGTGTGCAAGAAAACCCAGCACACGTTAACCGCGTGAACTAAGCAGATCAAGTAGAACATAGTAAATGACACCTTGCTTCTAGTCACTTCCAGACTAAACAAAACTGACCTCCGTTCACGTACGTAACTAGGTGAGCATTCCGTAGCCGCATGTGTGCGGCTTCGTCCATAAGAGTGGGTAAACTGATACCGAAAAGTTTCAGCTCTACTTCTTTGAGGTCCGTTGATTTGAGATCTTCAATTCACCGAAATCGATCACTAACATCGAGTTCAATCGTGAGCAGAAAGAAAAATGAGCCTAGCAGTAGTACAATTTTGAAATCTCTAGGTTCATAAAAGCCCTTCCGGTCACCTTAAGACGAGACGATTTGATACCACGGATGATAATATAACTGGAATTTAGTAGGCTGCTTGAGGGACGATGTTCAAAACGACCGCGGTCATAAATTTCTATCGCCGAGGGCATTCGATACAATGAGTCCTTGAACACAAATCTAGGGTATTCCGTTTCCCAACGTATTTCGGGGAATTTTGCTGCAACTATACAACTGCATGCTATATATATATATATATATATATATATATATATATATATATATATATATATATATATATATATATATATATACTACATCGGCTTGAAATCAAGAATGTTTCCAAGGCAACAACAAATCCACAAAATTAGGAGAGGGGAAGTAGAACACAGTAAAAGACAGTTGGTAGAAGAATGAAATGCTCGGATTTCTTCCTTTTTTCACCATATTCTTTTTGCTTTTTTATCATTTCGTTTGGCGGAGTGACTTATGTGATTACGGAGTGCAAGGATTCGGCAGATAGAGAAGACAGCCGTTGCACCACTGACTTCTATTCTCAGCCATGTCCCTCAACGTCTCTAACGAACGACAATCATCGTTTTTTTGAGCCCTAGTCAGGGAGCTGGGAAGCACTAATCAAAGATACTGGATACTGCAGACAAGTTGATCGGTTTTAGACTCTGAAATAACTTCAAGGTAGCTAACGTGCATCATACGCTTATGTTTTGGATATTACTTTCTTGGCACTAGTGCGATGGATGCCATTCTCCAGTAACCCGAAATACTTGTACAGAAAAAAGCTGTATAAATAAACAAATTAACGGTGAATATGAAATGAGAGCAAATTCAATTAGCAGCTTTAGTGGCAATCCGTCTGGTTCACTGACCTGATAGTACTTAATCTTGATTAGCAACCCCACAAACTTCAATGGAATAAATCACTCATGGGTACGTGTATTTTTGTAGTCTTCGTGTAACGTTAGTACGCATCACAGAACTCCTAATCTCGGTGATATATCGGTTGGGTCCGTGAATCCACCCCACTATCATCAGAATTCCACAGCCACTTTTTCCACTGACTTCATTATTATTTCATGATATTTACGCTACTTCGCCTGTTGACGAGTAGTTTAGGAGCAAGTTACGAATTTCGACTTCCCAGGATGTCTACGGTATTTTTTTACGTGTGAGGTCACAAATCAGCTTCCCAGAGAATAACGTAGTTATTGACGAACACGGGGACTGATCAGTAGGTGGAAAACGAGTCAGTTGGGCAAACTTACCTCAAGGGAATAGACATAATTTCGCAAAGCGAAAAATGTTAACACCTGGATTATGTTGACAGCTCCAGCACGCTTTTTGTTCCTGCCGAAAATCCAACGACGCAGAATTCGACAAATCGAATAGTACACCACAGTTGTGATAACTTCTGATGCCAATCGAGGGACCAAACCCTAAGTGGCGAAAATCAATAAAACATAGGGATGGTCACTTAGTTCGGATACTATACACATACCAATACAGAAAATTCCAAATCGGAGTAATTAGACACGATATCGGTGATCCGTTTCAGAGCTTTCTGTTGACTTCATTAAAACAAAAAAACATGGAAAGAATGTAGGGGTACGTCATGATGGTTGAGTTACTACTGGATGGAAAGTGATGTGGGTATGAAGATGTATCAAGTATGCCGAGGTTCTGGAAAGCCTAAGATACGATATTGTCTACCATCTGCAATGTAAGCCTGGTGCTACTACCAGTATCCAGATAGCGCCTACATAGTACATTAACGCTGTTCGATGAAAAACAGGGCTGTGATTTCGCAACTGTCGTCCACATCGAACCATATGATGTAACCTGTGCATTCCGAATCATTAATTGCAGCAATAAACAAGAGTGTGCCCTCACCATGACTTGTGACAACTTCGAGCAACAGCAGCGGCTTGGTGGATGTGTGCTGCTGTTGATGGTGGCACTGGAATCCCGGACAACAAGATTCAAAATTCACCATGATGACCGTTTGTACTTTGGCTTACAGACTACCACGAAGACTTCCGAAATGGAATTTTCTTTCCTCATGAAAGGTGAACTCGACAGGTCTGGCATGCTTCTGTGTAATATGAATTCACGAACTGGGAAGTTGCTCACACACATTTGTGCACACTGCTGAATAACGAAAAAGTTGTAAGATAATTGAGAAATTACCCACCAAAGCCCTTCTTTGCAACGCAGAACGAACAGAACCAGACGACTGTTTGGATGAATAACACATTGAGCCACGAAGCTCAACAAAATACCAAGAATAAAAATGTAAATCTTACAATACTTTCACATAGAGATTAGAAAACGTATAGAAACGTCGAAAGTTGTACTACTTCCTGTTGATTAGCATTTTCCTCCTGCTTTTAAAAGGTGCATAACTGGCTTTATCTGATTCCGCTCACAGTTACCATATTGTAACAAGGACGACAACACCGGGTAGGATACTTGTATTCTAACAGCCAAACAAGTCAAGTCATGAAACACAATCGTTTATATTGGCTCTTTTCCAGACTGCGCGGCACCAACATTGCTCTTGTGGCTGCTTGAGTGCTCCGGCTGCGTTCTGGCCAGTTGCCCGAGGCCGATAGCTTGCTTCTCCTAGGCGTCATTTCTATCCGGTTGGTTCGATTGTCTCAGTTGACGGCTTGATCGGCAGCCTCTCACCTGGGCTATCTTGCTGGTTGCCGAAGATCCCGCTGCTTCCCCTCTGGTAGTCCGTATGCCTCATTTTGTCTGACTCGGCAAGCCTCCTACATATTCACCGTCTGTTCTTTTGCCTGTGGCCCTCGTTTGGTTCGTCCGTTCGCCATGATCTTCATGCCGTTCCCTTGCCCCAGCATACCCCGTTACAACATGCATGTCATGAACTACGGCATATCTTCGGAAATAGGGAGTATTTTTAAATCTACGGAGAATGGATGAACTCACTAAATTTATCGGTAGAAATAATTTTGCAATCAACCTTTAATTCGATTGGCATTGATTTGGATCTAGGTGAACTATGGACAAAGTAAGAAGCACACAACACAATGCTCACCGGCATCTGTGGCGGAAGAGCATACTGGGCACCCAGGATGTTTGGCCTCATCCAAAACACATGTGAACTGATCAATTAATCATCGGCCCCCAAGTAGATTACGGATCCCACGCTTCGTCTCGCTGCCTTGCAGATTAAGCTTTAGATAACTAAAGGCTCCGGTTGTGGACTCCTAAGAAAACCATCTAATTTGGCACGGATAACCTGGCAGTATTGAGCCCGCAAACAAATCGTGAAATCTGACACCATGTACCCTTGCCTGCCCGGTTGTACCATGTTTCGTTTGGCGCACAGCCTAGAATCAAATGGGTGGATATATATATATATATATATATATATATATATATATATATATATATGTATATATATATATATAGTCCGAGGAACCAAAAAAACACCTTTTTCTCATCCCCAACCATCCATAGTCAGACGTTGTATACGGATCACTAACCATATAAAGCTTCAAACACGCTCGATAGTGCACTAAGATTGTACACAGTCGTATTAGTCAGATAAAGTAGAGCTCTAAAAATGGACGACAATACGGTTTCCATTTTTATTTCTTCATTACGGCCATTTAATGACAAAAAACCGTTACCCGTGCCTCTGTCCTCTATTTTGGTTTTGAGTCCGCATCTTTTATTCTTTGCCGTAAAACCGCGCCTTATCTCTTTTGGAATGGATGAAAGGTCAAACTTTCGTCTTAGATCGATGCACTAAATGAAGGAGACCAGCAAAGCCGATACCGAACAAGTCTTATCTCCTTCAATGTTTTATGATCATCGTATTTGATTTACATCCAGTTGTCCACCTTTACTCCTACGAGACTATCAGCTAGAGAGGATAATTAAGCTTCCTAGAGGCTTCAAATAGCAGTTTCACATGTATATAGTCAGCGTCAGACTAGATTCATATCGCGATGTACATTAACCCTTCATGTTAGCAATTTGCTTGTTCTTTTATTCGGCCGTTCTCCAATTTACGAGCGTGCAAACTTCTTCGAATTCGCCGAATATTACAGTCTGCAGAAAATACTTCTCCAACAATTCCCCGTTATCATATTTTTCACCCGGGGTCGAATTTCACCAAACGACCAGTCAGGTCAAACTTTACGCATATTAAGTCGACCCCAGCTACATTTCAAGCAAGAAGGCACGACACTTAAAGGAAACTGTTGATGAGCACTTTGGTATAGTTCTAGCCAAGAATAGATGAAAATGAAAAATTGCAAAACTCTTATTGAAATCGACCGATGAACCATTTGTTCTCGTAATGCTGAGTTCCGATGTCTCATTACATCGGTTTATTATCGTCTGTTGGAAAAGAACTTTTGTTTCATTCCACAATGTCCCTGAATAATCACTCTAGGGAAAAGCGTACCCCGGTAATTAATCAACATTCATCTGCTGATCTATACAAGCACTACTCAGGCAAATTTAGTGGCGATTAGGTCTGATATGCGAAGTGGGAAACGTGGGCTGATCTGATGCAAAAGGTCCCGGTCACATAAAGCTACAGTACAGTGGGCACATCATGGTGTTACGTTCCCCTTACTAGAATCTGTTTCAAACAGTAATAAGAAACTTGAAATTTGACGCGAGAAAATGTGTATTCCAGTGGAATACTAGAAGGAACATATTCCTTCCATTCACATTCACAGAAGTTCAGTCTCTATCTAAATTACATTGATGATCGTCATCTGAACAAGTTTGCCAATATCTCCAAACATCCGTTCCATGCAAAGGAATTTACCATCAAATTTGAAATTCTCGGTTGCGATACAGTAAACCGTTTTAATCTAGTTCACTTTTTCCGTTTCCCCATGGAGTAGTCATACAGAGCCGAAATGTAACTATTGAGTAAAGTAGCGAACCATGTACACTGCGAAATAAGATCAAAAGACCTGTGCAATCTAGTCTTCAACAAATGGGATTTACCCACTTTAAATGCTCTGACCAGCGGTAAAACACAATTACACAACGCCAAATAAGTAAAACGTAACTACATGCTGCTCGGAAAAGCACCAAAATACGGAAAGTTTTTACTTACATCATTCCACAGAACAGTAATCTGGACAAACAAACAGTAAGTGTATGTGGTAGACGATAGAGGGGACAAATACAATTTTTGCTACAGATTCAGCACCATGCCACGACTAACCTGGAAGAAGCCCAACAGTCCAGTTTCTCGATAAACAGATCGCACAGCGACAGGGAACCAATTGTATTGCTGTTCACCACCTATGAGGGCAGCCACTTGACGAACCATCACAACTAGAGGAGTGACAAACAAGTGAATGACTGATTAGGCTAGACTTACACACTTCATACACTACCCTAACAATAGCCAGAGTTTACCTAAAATATGCAATCCTACTACATCGTGCAACGAAACGAAACATGTAAGCAGCACAAATCAAACTACGTATTTTCGTAATCCTAGCCCGCTTCGGCGAGCCATCAAAAATTTCGCCAAACCAAAATGGTCGGCGATATACTTCAGCCCGTAGGCCGGTGTTTGGTGTTGGCAATCTTGAGCTCAGCTAGCTTCATTGCTCAAGTCGCTCCCCTAAACACAAGGTCAACCCGATTGGCAAAGTCAACTGACCCGGGTAGATTTCGTCCGACCTCGACCAATAATCTAATTTGCATCTTACTGCAAATTTGGAAAACCAAAAGACACCCAGTGTCAAGTAACGAAAATGAAATCAGAACAAAAAAACACTCACATCTAACCACTTTACTTGGTGATAGAATCGATTTTAATTCCATTATTACGCAAAAATACTACTCAAATAAGTAGCATCATCGCGATTACAAAACCGCATGGTTTTATTGGTCAAAGCAGGCAAGTCTGTTTATCGTTTTGGCACAAACACAAAGCATCACATACAATGAGAAAAAAACACCAAAACACATGGAGCATAAAACAATAATACAAAAGTCCGCAGTTTTATAACCCAATGTTCCTCAAACAGATGGAAACAGGCGCTCATTACAATGGCAGGGAAGTGTCGATCAACAGAAAATGTAGTCCTCAGTGAAAAAGACGATTTCTATTTGGAGATTAAAACGTCTCACATAGCCACTACTTATTGGTATATTATTCAAATGCTGGAATTTGACAAAGCAAGTGAAATGCTGTCGAATTATGTCACTACAATATGATAACAGCCTAAACTATTTGGTAATAAGCTTGAAGTCTTTCCACAGCAGGACAGTAAGAACTAAAAGTTAGTGAGATAGAACACATGAAAAGACAAAACGTTTGACAAGGTGAAGGAGTACGGAATGAAGTTCAAGATGTGGAACAAAGAAAGACAAAACGTTCACTTTTCGCAAAAATGTCTGGACGAAGTTTGGTTGCGCTCGAGTACAACTCAGTACTCGAAGTCGCAATCCCGTATTCCATGATCTCCTTTTCATTACGAATGATGTTGTAAATGACTCCCATTATGTTAACCCCCAAATTGATTGTTCCTCCTGGTTTCAGTAGTCCCAGAATCTCACATTCTTACCTGCATAATGACCACCCAATATACACAATCAAAACATGCTGACTTTCGTCATCGGAACCAAATCCGCAATATACTTTCAATTCTCAGTCAGGCTTTGACCATCAGCATCTCATACTCAAATTATCTTTGGCGTAACTAACATTACTGAAATTGACTCTCACTTTCAACCCGTTCTGCCCTCAGTGTAACGGATAATTTCCAACACGGTCATGAGAATATCGAAGAGATAGATTGCAAAGATTGCAAAACATATGGGATCAACAGACTGCCTAACTTGACAAAAATCGAATGTTTTCCCTTTCACCATTTCCTATGCAATCATCACATTTCCGCTCCACCTAACCAATGACAGATTTCATCCACAACGGCGGAGAAATTCTCTGATCCAAACACTGCTTCCATACGTAAATTCCAAGTCTTACCATCGGCAATTAGAACTTATCGAACTGTGACGCAGTGCACCCCACATTTCAGTTTTGGCCGAATGTCACGGCTACACCACAAGTGCTTTGGTTCAGCGTACGAGATTTATATTTGCGAGTATATGATTCACACAGAACGCAACCGTCATTCGTTGAGCAGCTACTCGCATATATGAACTGACCCAACATGGCCAGGTTCTCACTGCTTAGCATTGAACTAAAGCTTGTCGACGTCTAATCTCGAAGTAAAACTTCATAAGTTGAGAATGCGAACTATATGCCAAATGGAGTCACAGGATTTACAAGTCAATCCACAGATCCAAAAACAGAGCCCATATCGGCAACAAGCTTTACATCGTACAATTCATCATTGTTTGTCAATTCGATACCAACGTCTTCGAACCTACGACGGTACTTTTTAATATTTATTCATCGACGAATTAGAATAGCAACGATTAGATATGACACTATTGGAGAACATCACTAGGTTTTAACGCACTAGATAATTTGTCGTCTACCACTATTCGATCGATGATGTGCCAATATAGTGAATTCAGTAAGTTCACGTACTTATGAGGCACAGCCTTTCGAAGTTAGTAGGAATTATAAAAATGATATACTGGTTGGAATCTGCGAGTTCTAATGTAGAAGGGAAGTACCTTCTGAACAGAGGGCAGTTTAAACACTTCTCTGCACCACTTGCTTTAGGAGTTGGTCGTCCATCTGATTTGAGTTAATATATAGTTAGAAAGTCAGAACCGAGATCGGTTCGGAGCGCATCGATAATCGATGTGCGGTGTGAAATGTTATAGCAAAACTTTATTATTCAATAACGCCAGACAACCTACCAACGATCTCGACTACGCTGTTACTGATCAAATATTCCGGAGAGCCTCGAAGTGTCGTTATCCCCATTGATACTGCTTACCGTTTGAGGTATGCAGTCAATGCTATTCTGTACACAATTATGTACATCTATTTTGATTTCATTGCATTCCATGAAAATTTATAAGAGACTGAGGTGATTTCCGCTAAATTTAATCTTACCTCAAAATCCTCATTAACGTTCAAGATGCACACTTACTTTCTCTCTTTCTCTCGCCCTCTCCTCCCTTCCCCCTCTTACTCCTTCTTAATATTCACTTTGCTCGCAGAAAATGTCATCATTATTGACAAGTTTCCTCTCAAGAGAAGGCTATCAATTACTTGGGAATTACTATAAACGCCAACCTGCGTCGCTTTTCACTCATTCACTTTTGCGTTTCAAAACAGCATCGTTTGTCTCGTCATGTGTGTATCCGTAGGCTGCTACAGAACCTAAAACCGACCCTTCTTTACGGATGTCTTGTTACGTTACTGCCACCATCTAACAACCTCAGGTCTTTTGAAACAAGGTTTTAAATTCTACGGGTCGGTCTAATGGTAACTAGTTGTGATTTCTAAATTCCTAGTAAGAAACTGATTATTTAATTTAGCAATGGACACATCGGACCGCCTAGGGTTTGCCCAAACATTTCTGGTGGCTAATATTCACCCACTACATACCGAATTATCTTCCTCTTACCTTCACTAGACAAAGCGTTCTATTTTCTGGCGTATAACCTCTTGTATAAACGTCCATAGGAATTTCCCTGTTCCATACTTGATTCTCATCTTGACCAGTAGAGAACGGTGTGTGATATACGCTCTAAGTTTGGTGCATAAATTTTGATTCTCTGTGTGCAATCAACTTTGTATATCACGCCCACTCTTTTTGATATTTTATTACACACGAAGTGAATTACAGTAAAATGGGTTAACCCCATTGTTCGAAAACATACTGCAAGAGGAGTTCGTGGGGAACATTCACGTCAAAACCAGTTTGTTAAATCTGTTTTTGAAAAGAGAAAGGTTGTGGGTGGGTGGAAAGACAGAGAGTTGTTCCATAACTGAACCGTCCACAGGGAAAAAGAAGGCTGAAAAGTTGAGGTCCGAGATTGAGCGACAGAAACTTGATAAGGGTGGCTAGCTGCCTGTACTCGGGATTGGCGTTGGAAAACAAGGAGAATAGGAACAGCCGAGGCAAGCTCAAAGGAACAAAACCCAAAATAATAGAGGTAGAATAGGGACAATGGAGCAAATGCCCGGCGATGGGCAAGTGACTGCAAATCGGATGCTAAAACTAAGTCATCTACCAGAAGAAGGGCTTATTGAACCCGGTCAAGAACAGACAAAGTAGATGAATTTCCACCCCACACATGACAGCAGTATTCAAGTGTGGGGCCAATTTGAGCTGTGTATAGTAAGAGGAGGTTGATTTGAAGAAATGCCTGGCGCAGAATAGAAAACCAATCTTGCGCATGGCAAGAGAGGCAAGCGAACATACGTATGCAGATCAGAATAGAGAGATGATCGAAAGACCCAGGAAAGGCATCGAGTTGGAGGAACGAGGAGGAACCGAATGAAAATTTGAATGGGGAGAAAAGGAGTAGTGCTTGAAAGGAATTGAGAGGTGTTTTAGAGGCATTGAAGAGAGCACAATTTCGAGAGCCCCAGGAGGAGATCTGCCCAAGGTCCAAATTATGGCTTTTTTCCATGGGGCGGGAAACGTACCAGACTGGAGGGAAGGGCAAAAAAGACGACGTAAATTGGTGTTTACTCTGGGGCATACATTTTCAGGACGATGGGTGGAATACCGCCCGGACCAGGTGGTTTATTTTGATCGATTGTTGTAAGGTGTGGCGGACCTATCTGTTTGTGATGAGGGGAATAAAAGTGCGACTAATAAGGGTAGTTGGAGATGGATGAATAGGAGAGCTGGATAGAGTGGAATTAGATGCAAACCGGGAATCAAAAACCTCGACTTCCTCAAGCAGTTCACAGACTAAAGAGCCAGAGAAGCTAGAGAGGGGAAGAAATCAGGGGGTGGGGGTAAAATAACGGGAAACGGCTTTGGCGAGAACAAAATGATTAGCTTTATGGTGGATGAAACGATTCTTGGCTTTCTGAATGGAAAGCGCGCATTTGTTTCTGACCTGCACGAAGAGACGACGAGATTGAGGGGTAGCGGAGTGACACCACCGTCTGAATGCTAAGTTCTTTAAGCACAGCGTGATTGTAGGCCTGAGTAAACCACTCAGGAGAACGTAGTCTGCCGAGTTTGGAAAAGTATGCAATAAAAAGAAGCATGCCTTAAGAAACAGTCTCGGTAAGAAGTGATACGGGGGAAGAAACATCAGAAGTGAAGCAATAGTCAGGCCAAGGATAGGCTAGAAAATCACGAAAACCATCCTAGTTGGCTGAATCGCAAGGCCGAAAGGTGCGTCTGGAGTTTCACATCGGAACAGGGCGAGAAAATGTGGTGGAGAAGGAGATAAGACATTGCTTCGATGAGGCAAATGGAGGAAAGGAGATAATATCAGAGAATAATGAGGAAAAGGAAGTGAGAGGATCGAAGTATGTGCACGATCGGGAATCCGTGTGGTGAAGTCGACGAGTTGGCTTGGATTGTTGACCAAAGTAAAAGCATCGGTTTCGCGCCCCACAACCTGTGTCAGAAGAGTGTAAAAGCTAGATCTTATTGTGGACATTAAAGTCACCAATAGTAACTTGGCAAGTGAGGTCTGGGACGAACGAGCTCTCAGCACCAGAAAGCAATTAATTAAAAATTGAGAGATCGCTACTGTTGGGAGAGCGATAAACGGTACAGAAGTAAACGGTGAAAGAAGGAAACCGAAGTTTCAGCCACATCAGCTAGAAATCGTGTTTGGCAAAGTCCATGTGCGGGATATATGAGGCAGCAGCTGACTGGCGGATGTAGGCGCAGATGCCAGATTTAGGTGAAAATGACTAATGGAAAGAGTAACTCAGAAACTGGAGATGGGTAGTATCCGACGAGGAAGATTTGCGTCTCAGTCAAGAATAAGACAACGGGACAAGAAGATTGGAGAAAATGATGCGTGGAATCAATACTGTGGATTAAACCACAAATGTTGGTGAGAGCTAGATTTTTTTCCTGTTGCGAATGTTGAGTAAACATGAGTGATGATTTTCTGTGAGTTGTGAATTTCATGAGTTATTTGATGAAACGAGCAATTTAACCCTGGGGCTTGGAGTGGAGAACCGCATAAGGCTCCAACAGGAAAGGGGCTGGTACTATATCCTGGGCGACGGCAGGTGCGTCTACCGCCAACGCATTCTCCACGTGACAGTTTCGGGTAAACACTGACGATAATTTAATCACACACAAAATTACAAAAATCATGCAGAATATACAAAATATTACTGGTAACATGCACAGAACCTATTAAATGCATCGTACAAATAACAAGTTGTTGCTCAAAGCAACATCGAAGCTAACCTAAAGACGAAGAATAAATATGGAACCCTTCAACTTGCGAAGAATGATCCGAGGTATGGTGTTTATGTCTGGGTAGCGAATTGTGATCATTAAAGTAGGGTCTTTTACCCGTATTTTGAAGATACAGTACACTTTTATTTTGAATATCTTATGGTTAAAGCAGCCTGTTACACTGATGGACAAAGTATGAGAAATTTCCCTCTGCACGGGCACATGAATGTATGAACAGATGCATATCCGGGAAAGCAAAAACTCAAGACACTGTCATGAATAACAGGCAACTAAGATCCTGAAACCTGAAGTGGAGAAGTGTGTAAGTTCAAAAATAAGCCGGGCTTGGGAGTCAGTGCGATGACAACGTAACTGTCTACCACTAAAGTTGACCGACTGTGTCGGGATTTCGAACTACCTACCTCAGATTTGATTGCGGTCTCTCGCAGTTGAAGGCAGATTAGTGAGACCAACGATTTGAAGTTGTTCTGACTGGAGACTATACTTTGCCGATTGCAACTACTTGCAATTCCTTGCATCCACTTAGATATAGAAGAATTCGGAACAGATGAAGACGAAAAACGTTCTCCAAATGTGACGTTGTTTTGCAGTGATAAACACGTTATGACTGTATGTGATGCATGGAGGTTTTATTCATGTAGCCTGCATCAACGTCTCTGGTTCAGAAGCCGAAACGGCGACCAGAGGAGGACTACAGTTTATTGATTGTTTGTGAACTTATGCCCAGAGACTTTGACTTGGCAGCCTGACTGAAAAGCACTGGAGCATTAGATCAACGAGAAAACGTGGTCGACATCATCATCATCGCAAAACGTTAAACAGTAGGGCAAGCCCCACTGATCATTGCCTTTCTAACCATCTTGCACGTTGAATTAGAAAGTATGATTATACCAGATGGACAGAGAGTGGACCTACACGGGTGGGAAAAGGAAAGAATGCCCTAGTAGCTAACACATGGAATACACTGTCTAACTGTACAAACGCACACCGATCAATCATTCTGATTTGACAGTGACAACACGATCGCCACTGTTCACTCTTCGCAGCCATATCCTTCAGTGTCTCCAGCCAACTGGTAGACGGATCTTTTGGACCCCAACCACGAAGACGTGAAGCACCTTCTTTTCCTAAGTTTGCTGTACATTTTCTCATTCCTCACTGCCACATCATCTGTTGACTTCCACGTGGTTTCTCCCACTCCTGAGGAGGAACGGAGAATAGGACACGGTACGGTAGACGTGTGTTTGACATCCGTAACACGTGCCCCAACCAACGAAGTCTACTAAGCTGGATACGCTGTGACAGAACGTTCTCTGAATTAGTACCCAATACTCGCTTTCTGACCTCATCATTACCCACTTGGCTATTCCATCCAATCTTAGCAATACTATGCAAACATCGGTGGTCGAAAACCTCAAGACGATGAATATCTTCTGCAAGCAGACCCCAAGTCTCACAACCATACAACAAAACTGAACACACTGCAGCACAGTATACATGACCTTTCAACTTCAGTGAAATATCAGGTCGGCGCCACAAGTGCTCCAGTCCAGCGCACGCCCGTCGATCCTTGGATATCCGTGTACTCACCTCTACCACTGTGCTCCCATCCGTCGTCACGCTGCTACCGAGGTAGGTGAAGTGGTCGACAACTGACACCACCTCCCCATCGAGCATCAACCTCGGAATCGTTGCCGTCCAGTCTTGTAACATCATCTTACACTTTGAAGGTGCAAAACGCATGCCGAATGGAGCTACAGTTCTTTTGAATCTATCAAGTGCACGGTGAGCAAGTTTCATGAATTCGAACAAGCAGACAACGTCGTTCGCGTATTCTAGATCACATAGCTTTTCACTATTTCCTAGTTCGATACCTACATCCTGAAGACTTAGCAACGCACTCTCCGTTATTTCGTCCGTGACGAAATTGAACAGCAATGCAGACATGGGACATCCCTGTCGAACACCGCTAGTCGTTTCGAACCGACCGGGTAGTTCACCGTAAACTCTAACGTGGCCAGAAGTATGAGAATACAATGATCTCAGTAGGTTCACGAACTTCTGAGGCATAATTTTTCGGTGAGAAGTACTGAAAAGCGCTGCTCGATCAACTGAATCGAAGGCGCCTTTCAGGTCTAAGAAAACCATTATTGTTGGTCGACAGTGTGCGTAACGCACCTCCAGTAATTGCCGGAGAGTAAAAATCTGGTCGACGCATCCTCGACATGGAAGGAATCCGGCCTGTTGTTCGCAGGCTTTCCTCTCGCGAGCTGGTGTCAAACGACGCAGAATCGAGGCTATTACCTTGATGACTTTGGGAATTAAGCTAATCCCACGATGACTACTACGGTCATTGTGTATTACTCTCTTGAAGATGGGTATAATCGATGACTTATCCCATGATAGCGGGATACGTTCTTCTTTCCAAACGTCACGGAGCTAGACGGTAAGTGATTTTATCAATGCACCACCACTCATTTTGAAAAGAACTGGCGGGAGTTCGTCAGGACCGACCGCTTTCCCTCGCTTTAGTAATCGAATGCACGACTCTACTTCTACTTCCGATGGGGACTCAAGTGATACTCCCCAAGCAGTAGCAGTTGTTGACACAGAAGTAACTACACTAGCGTGCGGCCAGCCAAACTGCTCCTTGAAGTATTCGACCCAACCGTCAAGCCTTTGTTGTTTGCTATGGATGGGTTCTCCATTTCTATCGCAAATCATTTCACTAAACCGTATTCGCCGTCCACCCCTGACTGCTACCTGAAGCAGCTGCTATTTCCATTTCTTCGGCTACCTTCACCCACCAATTTTCTCGATCATTCTTAAGGCTTTTCGTAACTTGCCTTTGTAGATTTCTCCGCATCTTATTCATCCCCTTACAGTTCGAAAGCTGACGTTTTTGCTCTGTTAGCCTGATCGACTCTTGAGAAATCCAGTTTCTTTGATGGACAACGGATCTAGGACCACAGGCGAAACCTGCTGCCACGTGCATTGCCTGATGGATGTGGGCCCAACGCTCATCCACATTACTGTTTGTCATAGTTCCTAGCTCATGTGCTAACTTCTGTTCATAACGAGTGCTGACTTCTGGATCAGACAAATGTTTCACGGCCAATCGGGTTCGCGGTTTGTGTTGATGATTATGGAGCTGGAGAGATAATCGCATTGAAACTAATGCATGGTCAGACTCTACGCACGTGGACCAGTAAGATCTGCAGTTCTGAATAGAACTGCGCCACCGGTAGCTTACGACGATATGATCAATCTGGCTTAGAGCACCTATAGAGTTAGAGCGCCATGTCGCTGTGCGACGCGAGCTGTGTCGGAAATTCGTACTAGATAGGAATAACCGATTGTCAGCACAAAACTGGAGAAGTCTATCCCCGTTATCTGTGCGCTGTGCAGGTAAGGCACAACAACCACCTAAACAAGCTTCTGATGCACTAAGTTTGCCAACTTGTGCATTAAAGTCACCAGCTAGCACTACAATGTCATAACCTTTGCTCCTACAAACGAGAGTGGTGAGTTCATCATAGAACTAGTCCTTCTGCGCGTCTGAGCTGCAGTCCGTTGGGGCGTACGTAGAGATCACAAACAAATTGCGCTTAACACAACTATCCTTTCGAATGCTAACTGACCCATGGAGTCTCACAGCACATAAAAGACTGTTGACAGGGATCCAGTTTAAAAGGGCAGCCTCAGCCTTGTCATTCAAGGCTAGTCCTACACCACATTGACTCGCAGCTCTAGCTGCTTCGTCTCATGAAGTGCGCAGAAAATACCTCGATGAGATACCAGGAGCAGTTAGTTAAATTACACTGCTCGAATCCTGGATACGCGTTTCACTTAAGCAGCAGACATCAATCTTCAGAGAATCTAATGTGAGGGCTAGGCACGCCTGCTGACCGGCCTGCATGAGTGTACGCACGTTGAAGGAGCCGAGATTCAGATACTGACGAGGCTTGAGGAAATGTGAGTTACCAGATAGAGGATTATTCCCGACACTATTTGGTAACGAACCGTTCCGAATATCGACCGTGTTATCAATGGGAGCATTATGGGTGGATAGATGGGGCAAAGAGGGGTGGTTAGGGACAGAAGACAAAGGTTGAATAAAAGCGAGGGGACTCTGAGCAGTAGCCCACTTATCACTACCCACCCTGCTCGATGCAATGGGCAGCGCGGTCCTGATTACCCTGTGCGACGATAGATGCAGTATGGAATTCTTTCTATTCCTGCATGGGAGATGTTGGACGGGTACTGATAGGGTGTCCAGCTACAAAGCAGGAGAACGATTAGGGTTCTCACCCAAAGCCTTTAGTTCTAACAAGAACCTGTCCGCAAGGCAGCGGGATGGCTTAGTGGAAGCCCATTCGCTTGGATCAATTATTCTTCCACTGATTTTTCCGACTGAGTTGCCAGCTCAAATCAACCCCCAACCTGGAGGACCGGGAGACTGAACTTTGTCTGACCTCTACCCATTGATCTGTCAGGTATGATTGCATCTCCGGCTTAAAGAAGCCATCCTGTATAGCTCTTTGGGTCATAGAGGCGTGCAAGCCATCACACCACGTCAAGGTGCAGTCTCGTCGTGATGGGTGGTCGAGATACTATTGTACGGGTTTATTCTGCTCAGTAAAGCGAGACCCTCATACTTACTCTGTGCTGTATCCTTTGCCGCACTTAGTGTTATTGCGCCCTCTAAATTCGACGAGCGGAATGTCAACTGAGCGGCATATTTTGAACTGGCGGCTGACCAGATTTGGCGAACAAAAGATGATCCCTTAAATGTGAAGACCTTTCTCATCAACAAGAAAAACCTCCAACACACAGATTTTACGCTCATTCAGTGGACTTTTTGTCGGCAAACCGCTTCTCTCCGCATAAATTTCTGAGTATATGATTCAGATTTATGGTACCTGACTATAGAGACTCAGTTTTGTCAAGCAGCCAGACTCGAGACCGGAGTTTGTCTGACCTTTACCCACTGGCCACTCGAACACAGTTGCATCTAAGACATGAGGAAGACATCACGTGTATCTCATGTCATAGAGGCACATGTGCTATCGAACCACTGTAAAATACAGACTGAATTTGAGGGTTCTTAGCTGGTGCTTTTTTGACCATAAATTACCATTGAAAAGCTCTCTCAAGTTCTTCGGTGACTTTTGTAGCGAAAGTTGAAAATTATGGTTTAAACTTTGGTTCTATCAACCTGAAAATAAGTATGTTTAGTTGGATTAGCATGACATAAAGTTTAATAGTAAAAATTGACATTGGGAACAAACTGCTACACTCACCGAAGCTGAGATCTCAAGAGCATATCCCGGTTTATGACTAAGGGCTTTTAATGGATATCATGAATTACTATTCCGATCTACCATGAAGAAAAAGTCGAAAGAACTCCACTTAAAACATCACTAACCGTAAAATGGATGGGTAATCAGGACTTCCCAAGCCCTAATCGATGTGGCCTCGAACAGCATGGTCAAGAATAGGACCGGCTGAGCATCTCCCATTTGTGTTTCCACTTGAAATGGTTCAATGCGTTTATGAGTACGTGTATCAATGGCCAAATCAGTATAGGCTGCTTTCATTCCTTGCGGGTTTTTTAGCCACTGATCCCAAACAATGGAGCGATAACGAGAGACCCGATGAAATATTTGTGAGATAAAATCCATACAAGCACTGGCGAATACACCTGTGGAAATCACTCGCCACAGGCCAAGCTCTCGGATGGTGTAGTATACGTACTGAAACACATTGGGGTAAACTAGAATGGGAGTGTGCCAGCCGAGTAGTGCCAATGGTGAGTAAAATTTAACCGGTACAAATGGCTCGTGGCCCAAACGGATGAGCACCCACGAAAGACGAAACGGATTGGCAATCTGACGAAGCACGTAGACTTCAAAACCGAATGTGGCACTATCTTCAACTCGCGGCAATTCGTCAGAAGCGTCGTCTTCTATATCGTCTAGCATGATGAACTTGTTCTGCAAAAAAAAACTATTAGAGTTCAGTGCACAAGAAATTGGGGGAGTAACACTGGGAAATAACAACGATCATATTACATATGTCTGCATTTTGTAAAAGTAGCTTCACGACTAAGGATGGATCTGGTCTAACGTTCCCTCGCGAAATGATGTTTGAACTGTTAGTGGTACTCTGAGGTGTCCGGCTCACTGATTGAATCTGAATTAAAGGAATATAAAACTGCTTAAAGCCCATTTTGAATTTGTCATTCGAATGATTTTCGACTGTCGCAGAGCTTTTAATATTACGCTTCAGAGTGAACAAATTTAACTCAATAATACTTCTGCTAGAACTGTGCAGCAAGAAACCAGAAAAAATCTGAAGCCAAATTGTGTTTAGTAGTGATATTTCCAGAACAGAACGCAGTTAACAACTTCCAAACTTGTCTTGTCTAATAGCAAGTTACTTGCAACAAGTCAACCACAGATTAGAAAGGAACCTGACTGAAGAGACTGATCTCTTGAAAAATCGCATGAGTGCGACCAAAAAATAGATTCGAAATACTGAAGATGATGTGAGAAACTTAGCGAAAAAATTCGAATCCCTCGATGGCATTGACATTGAAGACCTGATATGACTCAAAAAAACGGCGACGACTGGAGGTGTTCAACCTGGAACTCAAAAAATGGAGCAGCAAATGTAACACCATGGAGCCAAGGTTTTGTTCACTCAGTTTTTGAATTTTTATATGCTTTAAAAGGATCCAACCAGCACAAACCAAGTCAAAACTAAGTTCAGTTCTAGTTAAAATGATCAAAGTTGACCTTGTAAGTGGTTACCGGTTAGCAATTTGTAGATGGGGCAGAAGGAAAAATAGATACTTGCTAGTAAGTGGATTAGCGGTAATTTCCTAACGCACAGTTAACAGCGACCGTGAAGGCTGATGACAACTACTTACACAGCACTATCAAGTAATCCGGGACAAGCGGCGGGTACAAAACGTATGGGATTGTGCTAACCGTATTGACAAAACGCGAGCAGCAGAACACGTCAGTTGTATTGCAATAAGCTTGTATCTCATTTAGAAGGATATGGAATGTAAAAGACATTTTACTAGTTTCCGTTTTCGCAAGCGCCTAGAAAGAAGAGCAAACTGCGAAAATGTTGCATAAGTGCTGTTTTTAGGCTTGTTATTGACCAGACACTCGTGAAATACTCAAATATCAAATGTCTAAAGTTTTTTCGTGAGAAGGATCAACGCGGTTTAATATGACGCTGAAATCTTGCTTTCAAACGGAGCAGAAACAGTATACAAAGCTATCGGTGTTTAATGTACGCCCAACGTTGAACGAACCGCTTCGTATGAAGCACACTTCTGGATTTCAGTGTTATGTAGTGCTATCCCACAAAACCCGGGCATGCAATTAGCTCCACGGTCGGATTTAAGTCGCCGAAAGAAACACCCAGGCTTCTCACTAGATCTGAATACAACGATTACAATTCTGGAGTCCGAATCGTGCAAGCAGCGCAACACACACGCAATGTTGAAATTGCGTTGCCCGGAACAGAAAAACATCCTGACTCCAAGCCCTTCTACGGATTCTTTCCTTATTCCCACGTCGAAAACCACATCTTTATCGTCTATGATTGATCACACTTTTATTACAACTTGCTGAATTTGCCGAGATAGTTTGTTAATAAATAAACATATATGATGCGATCACGGGTACACACTACCAGTTAAGCTGCCCATGTATGTCTACGCTTGTCAGCCGGTGTATGTAAACGCCTACAGTAAGATATCAAACAGTAATTTCATTGCGCTACTGGTTTGTTTTTTGCATTGATATTTCATGAAAAATAATTGTCACCTTGCAGTTTTTACACTTGCTGATGTCCCTGCAAAGTTGTAGGCATCTTGATGTTTTATAATCGAACAAAGTAATCAACGTTCCCATGTTCGTCAATAGATGTACCAGAAATAATTGTTATCATAAATATTAACCCACTTATTGTTTTCCCGATTTTAATTATATGTCCAGTTGATTAGTCGGTTAAGGCCTACAAAACATCATCACCGTTCCTCTGGTGATCGAATGCTGAAATGTGACAATTTATTTGACTAATCCCAATAATGGACAAGTATCTTCGGCTGGAACGATTCGGTGCTGATTCCGACCCGCCGGAGACCACGGAATTCACTGGTATCGAACAACAACATCTCTCTCTCTACCATAGAAACTCCAAATCCTAACAAACTGGATACACTGATTATGTTGCCTCATCCGTTTACAAATCTATAACGGAGTGTTCCTCATTTGTAGAAGCCATTCACACCCTCGAGCGGTGTTATGTCAAACGGAAAACCGCGATCTTCGTCCGACATGTTCTGTCTACAACAGTGCAGCGCGAGGGCCAAAATCTTGATTAGTTCCCGGAACCGCTGACGGATCTCGTTCAAGATTGTGGTTGTAAGCCCGTCTCAACCGAGAAGCATCTCGAAGAGTAAACTTCTGACCTGCTCAGAGTTATTGAATTGGCCAAACAAGTGTATGTTGCGCAGAAATAGGCATTGTCCTATCAAAATACTTTTAAAGACACATCTTCCCCATATCTCCGAAAATTTGAGAAGCCCGTCTCAGCTGTTGGCAGAGCTGTTCGCTATTTCTGTAAATCTGGTTACCACTCTCGACAAAAATGTCCCGCCCGCAGCGGGGTATGCAAAGCTTGTGGGAAAAGCCTGTAGGTGAAGTAGGTAACCTTCATTCGCGTTCGTTGCACGTATACATCCTACAGAACTCCCACCTAATTTCGCTTGCGCAATGCCACGCGGAAAGAGACTAACAGATTTTATGAAGGGCGAAATATCGGCATTCTATCAAATGGGAATCAGATTGCATGAAATCGCCAGGTAATCCGAGATTCCTCATGAAACGTTTCGCTACACACGCTGCTCACGGGCAGGTGCCATGCGGGAAATTCATGAAGCTGGCTGATTCTCTCGCAGGACTTACCATCATAAATAGTAATGTAACACATCGAGAAACGTCGTACGGTAGTATCTGGAATTTAATGAGCAATGAGTGTCTAAAAAGCGAATGTATCGTCCAAGAAACTCTAAGGAAGTCGGACGAACGCAGATTAATCAGTATAACCCCAAATAACACGTTACATATCAACCTTGAAAGATTTTGTCGGATTCAGTGTTTCGAAACGAACGTTACAGAGAACACTCAAAGTTATGTCGTGAACGAAATACATACAAACTAAGAGATATATTCCTCTTACATCACTGCATAGAGAACAGCGCTCATTGTGGGCTGAAGCAAACTTAGCATGAACAAACAAGAGAATGTCTCCTTTGTGACAAAAAATAATTTGGATGAACTGAATGACTGGAATTATTACTAACATGATATCAGAAAGTAGGATATCGTCCAAAGAAAAATCGCAAGCCATCTTAAAAGCATGCCGAAATGAATCGAATTCCTCAAGTAGAATGAGGGTTGCACACGATTTGAAGTAGTAACTATTGAGACCCAGCATAAAACGGTCCCAAAATTGTCGACCCCTTTCTTCGCATTTTCTGAATTACTTAACTCATAAATTATTTCGCCTTAAAATTTATATTCTTCACCGCAATGCGTGTTGTTCGTTCTGATCAGATGATTTCGTTAGATAATGCAGAAGCCGAAATATGCGGAGAAATGAAGGGAGGAGTTTCTTATTCTTTTCGCGCAGTGTACTACCGAAGAGCACTTTCAGAATCACCAGAAAGTCCACCTACCGCAAAACGAAACTACGGTGTCATCCAAGATAACTGCCTCCTACAAGTGAGGTGAATTCGCGTAGTAAAGGCGAATCATTAGTTCATTGGTTGCTAGTTCGCTAAAAGGTGAGAGCACTGAAGTGAACACGCATCACCAACGCCTGTTATCACGATGCATATACAAAAGATGAGTGAAACACTAGCCAGAGCTTTTGTGCAACATAAAAACCAGTCAGAGCGCAGATTGGGTAATTGGGGAAAGTGTAATTAAACAAGTTGCTGGCAACTTTTTACACCACTTGTGCTAACATGATCGGTGTTCACTATGCAACAAATTTTCCGGTTTTCAACTGCAATTCTGCCTGGTGAATTTGCGAACAATATTTTGTTGTCATCCCGAACATGGTGGTAGACAACATTTCACTGTCGTCCGGACAGTTACCACACCTGAACTATTGGGACCTTAAGTGGTTCTCCACTCCAAGTCTCAGGGTCTGGTAGCCGGTTATACCTGACAGCGCAATGGGCTTTCGTGGCTATGGGGTACATACCCCTTCCACTGAACTCATGCGCAAGCATGTAATAAAAAAAGGGGTCAGTAAGGTTGACAGTTTTGCTTCCAGTAGCATCTAGTCATTGCTGCGTCTCTCTGACAGCTTTTTGGTCAGCTAACAGGTGCATTATGGCTCTCTACATCTAATAAAATCAACGGACGATGCATTCCTGATGTTAGAAACAAAAAGCTATTACCACACGTAAACTCAACTTTTATGTATATCTTTCGATGCGCATCAAAGAATTGAGATAATTCTTACTACACTTTGATATCTTCATATGATGTGCTATAAATGCCGACATAAAAACTCAATGTTTGCATGTGATGCCTAAATTATCTATTTAAATAGAATGAGACAATTTATCAATAAATTAACAAATCTAAATGTGGCACACAATTTTGCTGATTAGTGTCTGCAAATACGCCATTTTAATATCATACGCGGGTGCCTACGGTCATTTATGTTGATTGGTAAGATTTATATATTTAGTCGCTGATCCTCCATCAGTTACCCCAAAAATCTGTTAGTTGCTCTAGGCACCAGGCATGTTATTGTTTTGCCAAGTAGCGGTTTCAGTCATATCACAACACTCACAACAGGGATACATATGTGCCATATATTTGCGTTCATAGCCCCTTCTCAAACGTTGCTCACAACCACGGGTAATGACTCAGTTACCAGTAGAATAAACGGTGCTAGGAATGAAACACGACCCCATTCCGTAAAACGTAACTATTCAAAATCAACTTGTTTCACCTAGATCACTTATAGTTCTAGAAGATTTTCTGGATACCTCAAATAAGCAGTATCAAGAAACGAGCCTCACTATGCATAATTGCGGTCGAGGGGTGAACTAACAAAAATGAATATATCGTAAAATGATTTCATAATAATGATAGTAATGTGGATTCAACTTTTGTATTTAAACAGTCGATCACCCGAGCAGAACAAAAGATGATGCCGTTTTGTAGGCTTTAATCAACTGAACTTTGCCTCATAGAGACTTTCTTGTTGTGCTTTCGCGGGCTAAACATGTACAACCCCGCAGTGGAAGGTCACTGGTCCTTGCACGTTACACACTGCTAAATTCAGTAGCTTGACATTTTGTAATACATTTTAAATCCAAAAACTTCACATCTTGATCCATATATATATATATATATATATATATATATATATATATATATATATATATATATATATATATATATATAGCGTCGTATATCCTAGTATTTGTATGGTAATTCATCAAGGCATGTACCTGCATGTAACAATATTCATTTGATGTTGAAAAGCTATCAGCTGCTCCACGTTCATACGTTGCATTGCTATTACAGTAGTCCCCCCGTAGATCTCTCTGCAAGAAACAATTTTGGTGTGTAAGAAAATTGTGTCTATGGAAGGCCACTCGCCATGTAATAAACTCCCAAACACAGGACAAGAAACACTGACATTAGAATTTAGAATACAATATGAAAAACCTCCGGGTAAAGCGTATTTGAGAATTCGTTGGGGAAAAATCGGTTATGCTTCCTTGTTTAGTAAGAATCACTCGACAAATGGGTTTTGTGAGTTTTAATCATGTCGACCGAGCCTTATTTGGGTCATTCAGCAACAGCGATACGGATTTAAGTTGATTAGGGGTGGAAGGATTTTATTCTCATGCAAAGATCTCAATACTGTTCGTCTGTCAAGGTAACCCAGACACCGATTAGGTGAGCAGTAATCACGATACCAGTAAGCCAGCGAACACCAAATTTTGATGAACCTTGAGACCACGCATCGCAACATCACGAGTCGCGCAACATATTTAGTGTCGAAGATGTGGATTTATTGTTTCGAAGCATGCCAAACAGATGCCTGGTGAAAGTGAGTGAACAATTTTCTGTCATGGAAAAAGAAAAAACCGTTGCCAATATTGTTATTCTACCGTTCACCCGATGAAAAATGAAAACCCTCATTCATAGGCAAAAGTTTCAGTGAGAGAATGGGCTGACAGATTTTCGACAAACGACTTGGTTCGTTTAGTAAACAGCACAATGGTTTGGCGAAGAGCCAGCACGTCTTTGCCTGCATTGAATGGAGGACAAGGCTGGAGTGAACGGAGAGGACCGAAGAGCCAATCAGATACCAACTGCCATCTGAACCGAATAAACCAAGTGGGATCATTTCCAGATTAGCCATTCAGAAGAGCTGGTTAACAATAACAGGTGAGCCAATAAGTGCGGGCCGAGATCTGGTTACGGCCACTATTCATCGTAAAAAAGCTGTCGTTTTTGTGCTAGTAGATCGAGATGGTTCGAAGGCAGAAAGGTCTTTTCACTAGAGCTGCCGAGACGGATCAGAACAGTGCTAATTCGAGATGTCTCAAAAATTAACCGTGAATTGGAGTTGAATATGAGTGCAACCGTAGCGCTTGGATTTGGAGAAGCATATTTGAGGGGTGGCGGAGACGCTGGCTTTGTCTCGGGAAAATTTCAATCCCCGTTCGGAACTTAATTTTACTCTTTGTCTTCTGCCCCCAAACATCATTTCGGCTCCTTTAACGTACTCACTCTCATGCAGGCCGGTCAGCAGACGTGCCTAGCCCTCACAATATTCCCTGAGAACGATGTCCGCTGCTTAAGTGAAACGCGTATCCAGGATTCGAGCAGTGTAATTCAACTAACTGCTCCTGGTATCTCATCGAGGTATTTTCTGCGCACTTCATGAGACGAAGCAGCTAGAGCTGCGAGTCAATGTGGTGTAGGACTAGCCTTGAATGACAAGGCTGAGGCTGCCCTTTTAAACTGGATCCCTGTCAACAGTCTTTTATGTGCTGTGAGACTCCATGGGTCAGTTAGCATTCGAAAGGATAGTTGTGTTAAGCGCAATTTGTTTGTGATCTCTACGTACGCCCCAACGGACTGCAGCTCAGACGCGCAGAAGGACTAGTTCTATGATGAACTCACCACTCTCGTTTGTAGGAGCAAAGGTTATGACATTGTAGTGCTAGCTGGTGACTTTAATGCACAAGTTGGCAAACTTAGTGCATCAGAAGCTTGTTTAGGTGGTTGTTGTGCCTTACCTGCACAGCGCACAGATAACGGGGATAGACTTCTCCAGTTTTGTGCTGACAATCGGTTATTCCTATCTAGTACGAATTTCCGACACAGCTCGCGTCGCACAGCGACATGGCGCTCTAACTCTATAGGTACTCTAAGCCAGATTGATCATATCGTCGTAAGCTACCGGTGGCGCAGTTCTATTCAGAACTGCAGATCTTACTGGTCCACGTGCGTAGAGTCTGACCATGCATTAGTTTCAATGCGATTATCTCTCCAGCTCCATAATCATCAACACAAACCGCGAACCCGATTGGCCGTGAAACATTTGTCTGATCCAGAAGTCAGCACTCGTTATGAACAGAAGTTAGCACATGAGCTAGGAACTATGACAAACAGTAATGTGGATGAGCGTTGGGCCCACATCCATCAGGCAATGCACGTGGCAGCAGGTTTCGCCTGTGGTCCTAGATCCGTTGTCCATCAAAGAAACTGGATTTCTCAAGAGTCGATCAGGCTAACAGAGCAAAAACGTCAGCTTTCGAACTGTAAGGGGATGAATAAGATGCGGAGAAATCTACAAAGGCAAGTTACGAAAAGCCTTAAGAATGATCGAGAAAATTGGTGGGTGAAGGTAGCCGAAGAAATGGAAATAGCAGCTGCTTCAGGTAGCAGTCAGGGGTGGACGGCGAATACGGTTTAGTGAAACGATTTGCGATAGAAATGGAGAACCCATCCATAGCAAACAACAAAAGCTTGACGGTTGGGTCGAATACTTCAAGGAGCAGTTTGGCTGGCCGCACGCTAGTGTAGTTACTCCTGTGTCAACAACTGCTACTGCTTGGGGAGTATCACTTGAGTCCCCATCGGAAGTAGAAGTAGAGTCGTGCATTCGATTACTAAAGCGAGGGAAAGCGGTCGGTCCTGACGAACTCCCGCCAGTTCTTTTCAAAATGAGTGGTGGTGCATTGATAAAATCACTTACCGTCTAGCTCCGTGACGTTTGGAAAGAAGAACGTATCCCGCTATCATGGGATAAGTCATCGATTATACCCATCTTCAAGAGAGTAATACACAATGACCGTAGTAGTCATCGTGGGATTAGCTTAATTCCCAAAGTCATCAAGGTAATAGCCTCGATTCTGCGTCGTTTGACACCAGCTCGCGAGAGGAAAGCCCGCGAACAACAGGCCGGATTCCTTCCATGTCGAGGATGCATCGACCAGATTTTTACTCTCCGGCAATTACTGGAGGTGCGTTACGCACACTGTCGACCAACAATAATGGTTTTCTTAGACCTGAAAGGCGCCTTCGATTCAGTTGACGGAACAGCACTATTCAATGCTCTTCACCGAAAAATTATGCCTCAGAAGTTCGCGAATCTACTGACATCATTGTATTCTCATACTTCTGGTCGCGTTGGAGTTTACGATGAACTACCCAATCGGATCGAAACGACCAGCGGTGTTCGACAAGGGTGTCCAATTTCTCCATTCTTGTTTAAATTATTCATGGATGAAGTAATAGAGGATGTTTGGGAGATCTCCAGGATGT
Organism: Fasciola hepatica; assembly: GCA_948099385.1. Classification (NCBI taxonomy): domain Eukaryota; kingdom Metazoa; phylum Platyhelminthes; class Trematoda; order Plagiorchiida; family Fasciolidae; genus Fasciola; species Fasciola hepatica. Next base: position 5,156,121 of record CANUEZ040000016.1, read on the forward strand.
GGGCATCGAACTAGGAAATAGTGAGAAGCTCTGTGACCTAGATTACGCAGACGACGTTGTCTGCTTGTTCGAATCCACGGAACATGCGCAACCTGTACTAGATAGGCTCGCAAGAGCTGTAGCTTCATTTGGCATGTGCTTTGCACCTCCAAAGTGTCAAAGGATGTTGCACGACTGAACTTCAATGATTTCGAGCTTGATGCTCGATGGGGAGGAATTAACAATTGTTGACCGTTTTGGTTACCTCAGCAGCAGCGTGACGACGGATGGGAGCACAGTGGTAGAGGTGAGTACACGGATATCCAAGGATCGACGGGCGTACGCTGGACTGAAGCACTTGTGGCGCTGACCTGATATTTCACTGAAGTTGAAAGGTCATGTATACTGTGCTGCAGTGTGTTCAGTTTTGTTGTATGTTTGTGAGACTTGGGGTCTGCGTGCAGAAGATATTCGTCATATTCAGGTTTTCGACCACCGATGCCCGCATAGTATCGCAAAGATTGGATGGATTGACCGAGTAAGCAATACTGAAGTCAGAAATTGAGTATTGGGTACCACTTTAGGGAGTTGTCTCACACAGCATATCCACCTTAGAAGGCCTCGTTGGTTGGGGCACGTGTTACGTATGATAAACACGTCTACCATACCGTGCCCTATTTTCCGTCCCTCCTAGGGAGTGGAAGAAGCCACGTGGAGGTCAACAGATGATGTGGCAGTGAGGAATGAGAAAATGTACAGCAAACTTAGGAAAAGAAGGTGCTTCACGTCTTCGTGGTTGGGGTCCAAAAGATCCGTCTACCAGTTGGCTGGAGACACTGAAGGATATGGCTGCGAAGAGTGAACAGTGGCGATCGTGTTGTCACTGTCAAATCAGAATGATTGATCGGTGTGCGTTTGTACAGTTAGACAGTGTATTCCATGTGTTAGCTACTAGGGCATTCTTTCCTTTTCCCACCCGTGTAGGTCCACTCTCTGTCCATCTGGTATAATCATACTTTCTAATTCAACGTGCAAGATGGTTAGAAAGGCAATGATCAGTGGGGCTTACCCTTCTGAAAGGTTATATTTTCTTTTGCAAGAAGGAAGAAAACCAACAGGTCCTAGAATGCTATCCAACCCTTGTGCGAATCAGTTACGGCGTACATATTGGTAATTTGATTAAAGGAAACCGTTTCGACAAAAACAGATGAGAACGCCGGGTATTAAATGATTCTTTTGATTAAGTTTACTTTGTAGAATGGTTGGAAGACGGAAAACATGTATTTTCAGCAAATATCACTTTTAAACTGATACTACTTATGACTATTTCCTTCTGATCATCGTCATACCCGAAAGTAATACATCTCAGCAAGATACAATTTGAGCGATCTCGACTAGTGTTTCTTGAAAAGCGGAACTACTGTACTCTGAATTACAGTCTGTTCATTTATTACAGGAGTTCAAGGACCACCCACAAAAAACGATGGTGTATAATAGAATTTCTAACGTTGATTTCACAAACTGACAATACAGTATTTTCCACCGCTAAGTGACGTCGTAGTTTATCTGGCCGTGGAAGACATAGTTGAGAACGAAAGATATGAAGATATTCCATGTTCTTTGGAAAGATTCTCACAGCCTAGTGACAGATGATACAGTGAAAAAGAGAAGCATAAGAAGCAAGCGAGTTTGTCATTTAAAATCTGCTTTTATGAGGCAATCGGCTTTGGAAAAACGCTTGAAATTATTACGGTTTTAGTAATGCGCTCAATTCTGTGCTTCATGGTGAAATGAGACACCATATTAACATTGAGGCGGAACCGGGTTGTGATTTTGAACTGCAACAGTTCCATTTGGCCCAAATACGTTTGCACAGTGGGTGTAAATTCTGCAGAATCTTGAAAATATTAGTCCACTTCACCGAAAACAGTGGGGAACGTGGTTATGGAAAAACGCTCATGAAAACGTTCACAGAATTTTAAAATGACGACATGAAACCACTTCTTTGTAAGCAAAAACCAAGCTTGTTGATCGGTATATTCCGTGAAGAACGCATCTCGCTTTAATGGCATAAGAGCATACATATTAGCATTCCTAGCTATAAAGACCGGTGCTGACGGTGGTCGAGTGGTCTAAAACGTTTGCTTTCCACCTTGAGGGTCAGAGGTTTAAATCCCGCCACCGCCGGTCGCTTAGGTGGTAAGCAGTAATTTACTGTCGTCCGGCTCGTTATTACACCTGAACTATTGGGAATCTACGTGGTTCTTCAGCGCTCCAAGTCACAGGGTATGTTTACTGGTTATCCCTAATAGTGCCATGGGCTTTTGATGCTATGGGTTATACCCTTCACTGCACTCATGCGCAAGCATTTATTAGTAAAAAATCCCAGACTCATTATGTCTAAGACGGATGAGACTAAATTTAACTTTCTCGTATGAACACATTCACCATTGTGCGTTCTCTTCCAGTTTCCTTCATCAATGGATTTTCTTCTCTGAAATATATTCCAGGTTGTAAAACAAACTTCCCAATACCATAGACAAGTGTCTGCTCGTTTTTATTCATGTAGAATATGACGTCAACTAAGAACAAAAGAATCGTATAACAAAAACTAGGAATTAACACAATGCTCATTTATTTTCACCCTCAGTTACACAAAAACTAGTATTAATCACTCGGTGAATTTTAATAAGTCCTTAGTGATAAGTTGGGCAAAACGTTATTTCAATGTCACATCGTTTACGCTTAATCGCGACAATTCAGTTAACTGCGATCAAACCACCACTATTAGTCATGTGAAATACCAAACAATCCTTTTTTCAGATAGTTCAACTATTTTACCCATCAATTACATGCCAATTGTTCCTTCGTAATAAATGTGACACAGGGTCGTATTTCTTAATGTCACCACGGCTATCGTTGCTAGTAAAACTAGTTAATTGAACCATCGATTTGAAATGTTGAGTTATTATTTGCGAATTTTAACAAATCTTAGTAGGCAATGGACGGCACCGTCATTGCAGGTTTTCGCGACAGGTGGTAGTTTTTTTTTAACTCACGGCTATAACAAGTAACCGATTCGAGTTAGTCCACGAACAAATAATGAACTGACTTAGTGTGAACTCGAGCAGAACTAGTGAACGGGTACCTGTGTTTTATAAAACATCGGCTCATTCTGTTGTTTTCTCCGCTTTGTTTTTCTTACTTATAAACGTAAAATCATGGTTATTCACAGTTAGTGGTTATAAAATACATTCCCGTGCCGTTCACATACCCCTCGGATCTTTAACTATCGCGATCAGACCACCAACTTCATTACTTGGTAAAACCATGCATAAATTAAATATCATCTCAGTCCCAATCGGTGAATTTTTACGTGGGCGATCTAACCGCAATACGTTAGCCCAAGGTTGATCTGTAATCTATATAGATGAAGTTCAACAACGAGATATGTGGAAGAACAACCATGCTTCTAGCCTAAATCATGTTCGTCTTGTTTGTTTCGGAATATGCGGGCTCTATTCACGTTAACCTTTTGAGTAAATGAGAACCTGGGACAGCCAAGTTTAGTCCACAATCAGACTAACCAGTAGGTCGTAAGGATGAAAGAGACTCCGCATTCCATTATATTTGCTATACTACTGATCGTAGCCGTTTTTTGCAAAGTGCAAGACGATTACACTAACGATGTAAATGCACCTTCCACATTTATCTGGAACACAGCTGGAAACAAACCCAATACTCCTTCCAGTGTGTATACGTTGCACATTTCATGTTCCATTTCTGGTTATGAATGATCATGTACATGTACATGATCACACGTGTTCCTTAATTTTCACGGTCCGTTCATGCTAAATGAAAGAAGATGAGCGTCCATCAATACGTAATATTTCCCTGCCTTTCTATGACTGGTCGGTCATCGAATCGATTCGTGATCACCATGATACCCAGTGGGGTGGGTGTAAACGTAGAACACACTCAAGTGTGTTTACACAATCAACCAGTCCGTGGGCAATGAGGGGAGTGGTGCATTGAGGTGACGAATGGATTAATTTATTCATTAATAACAAATAGTGATCTTTTACTGTGAACAACTGGCAGAGAAGCCATGCTCAACAAATGGAAGAAAGGAAACTACGTTTTAGACCCCTTGTTGCAAAACCGTTCCGAAACCGATCGGTTTTTGATTGACTTGCGCTATTCAAGTGATCGGTTTTCGGACGGTTTCTGAACACTTTCCGAGCGGTTTAGATCGGTTGTGTGAATGCGTGATATGTTTCATTAATTTCTGTCACTTTCCCAACTGCTCTTCCCCTTACCTCCTTTTATCCTCTAAAAGACCAGAATCTACTAACCACTCTCGTTTCACTTATTTTGAGGTGCATCAAACGGGACTACTTGTAAATTACATTGTTTATAAATACCATCTGATATTAAGAGGCACTCATTAGGAGAAAATACTTATTAGGAAGGCACAGCAGCATGGTCGTCTGTTTCTTTTATATCAATTCGATCGTGACTTGCAGAAGAATGACTAGTAAGCAAACCAACCGGAAATCGATTTCACGAATAGGCTACGCCTTACAAGGAAATTTTAGAGATTTAAGAGATTATTCGTAATTCTTGAGCTCTCAGACTACTTTATGCCCTTCCCTATCACTAACTTTTGTCTGGCTTCTGTAGTCCTTTTTTGTAGTCCATTTCCTTAATTATTTAGTTATGGGATCCAATAAATCGCCCTTAGCGAATCGAACCACAAGAGCGACCGCCCCGGAGCTAGCTACTCTTAGTCACACCCTCACGTCCAGGTCAGTTCAGTTCAGTTCAGTTTAGTTTGCACAGGACAGGTAATGTCCACGGCCAACCGAGCTTCCAGAATTCCTTCGATGGTATGCACACCAGTTATGCGCCCACCACTGCCGAGTGTATTTCGCCGAATCCCCGCTAAAAATGAGACGGAAACGGAAAACTTCATCGCACATCAACTGCGAGAGACATTATGCATCGTGAGTGTTCACTGAGACTGTGTGCAATAGGCGAAAAAGCCTGTTAAAACATACTTCAGAAGGACCACCGTGCTACCCGTCATCCATCTAGTTGATATACTCAAGGCTCACTACGAGGAAATATCTCGTACCATTTGCTATCTAGGGCACCTCTGAAGGATTGGACGGTCTGCAGATCTATCATTCCACCAGGCAGACCGTTCCAACTGTTCACAACCATGTTGCTGAAGGCGTGCTATCTAGCCATCAACCTAGCTCGGGCTTTCGTCAGCCTCTTTCCATGTCCCCTTGTTCTGGAATCTACGGCCACTTGGAATAGACTGTCTGGTCTAAGGCCAGAAAAGCCCATCATAACCTTGAACGTTTCTATGAAATCCCCTCGACTTCTCCTCCTTTCCAACGAGAAAAGATTCAGGTCACAGAGTCTCTGCTCGTAAGTCTTACCCCTCTGCCCTTCAACCATTCGCGTGGCGAGACTTTCGACTTTCTCTAGGCAAGCGGCATCCTTTTTGTAGAAGAGTGACCAAGCCTGCACGCTACCTTCTAAGTGAGGTCATACCATAGCCATGTAAATAGGTACGAATACCTTTGGCCGTTGGAAAGACAAAGCTGATCGTAGTCTAAAGAGCTTCCCACGAGCCTTTTGCGCAGCGGCGTTGTACTGCTTCGACCATTTGAAGTCACTGTTCATCATCACCCGAAGGTCTATAACCTTACTGACTGCCTCTATGGTGAACAGCCCTTGATCATGAGCGACAGTTAGGCTCTTTGTTGACCTTGACAACGAATGGCCTTTTTCAGCTTTCAGAAGCAAGTCCCACTTGTATGCCCAGTCCATGACGGTACCTATTTCCCTGCCCAAGTCCACCCTACCCTTAGATCCAACAATCTTCACATCATCCGTAGAAATAAAGCTGGGCGATTGAAGAATGGATGCTAGGTCATTAATAAATAACAAGAATAGGACCAGGCCTAGGACGGATCCCTGGGGTACACCACTGGTGACGTTCACCAAACAGGAGCACCTGTCCCTCACTTTGACGTAAAACGTCCTGTGGGAGAGGAAGTCCTTCAGCCACCTAAATACTGGCCCACCTATGCCGAACGTCTCTATCCTGCATAGCAAAAGACGATGAGTAGTGGAGTCGAACGCCTTGCTAAAGCCCAGGTAGCGTGCCACAACTTTCTTACCTTCGTCCAGTCGTCGAGTTACTTCATTTAGAAGCACAGGAGATTGGTCAGACAAGATCTATTTTTCAGGAATCCATGCTGCTCAGGACTTAACATGGAGTGTTCCAGTAAGTGCTGGCAGATGTAGGCACGAATGATCTTCTCAAGGACTTTACGTAGGATGCTAGTTAGGCTTATTGGCCTGTAGTTCTGCACAGCAGACTTAGGCCCACTCTTATGTATTGCCACGACTTCCGCGACTTTCCAATCCTCAGGCAGCTTACCCTGGTCCAACGTGGATCTGTGCAGCCTGCATACCGATGGAGCTATGATATCCGCCCACGGCTTAATGATGGCTGGATGAATGCCATCTGGGCCCGCTGACTTGTGGCTATTTAACTCCTGTAGGTGCTAACGCACGCTCTCCTCTTAGAGGTTTAGCTCGTTTAACTGAGGAGAAGGATGCACCAGAGCCAGATCCACTCCTACCCCACTATTCATCCTATGTACACTACCCAAGCATTCTCCCAGGGCGTCTGCTTTGTCCTGATCATCGGTGACAATACCATAGTCTCTAGTGGATAGCGGACCTACGGCATTTCTTGTTGAGCCTCTAGACTGTACATATCTGTAGAATTTCTTCGGCTGTTGTCTTACAGACTTGGCCAATTTGAGCTCAAATTCCCGCTTGGAAGTTCTCGGAAGGCTTACAGTCTCGTTTCCCAGCTTTGTATAGCGGTTCCAGGCTAGCCAACTGCCGGAAGCTTTGTACTGTTTCCAGCAGTGGTTTTTACGTCTGTTGGCCTTGGTTATTGCAGCCTTTCACCACATGGGTTTGCCCTCCCCACTCCTCCTTTGTAAGGGTGCGAACTCTTCCTGTAGGGCAGTCAGGGATCCCTTTATGGCCTTCCAGCTCTCCTCGACAGTAGCCTCCTCTGTCGTGTCCCAGGTCAGACCCATCGCCCCATTACGAAGCCTATCCATGTCCTTACCACCAAAATGTCTTACCAGCCCTGAGGGTACCTTGGGTTGCCGCATGCATATGACGATCTTGACACACACGTGGTCACCCTTGTCCAGCGTTGCACAATAATGCGGTCCAGACACATCGTTGGGGAAGTTCATTATAGGTAGGTCCAGCAGGGATGGAAAGCTTCCGGTCCTATATCTGGTATTTTCCCTAATATGCTGGTGCAATGCATTGGCATGCAGCCATTCTAAGTAGGTTTCTCCTCCGATCCCGGCAAGCAGACCTCAGCCACCTAGTCGATGTGCGGAAGATTGAAGTCACCCACTTTGAGGGTCTTTTGTACTTCTTTAACTAGTTCAGTCAAAGTCCGCAGTAAGCTAACGTCCTCTTCGTGGTTAGTGCTTGGTGCCCTGTAGACACAGACAGCGTTAACCCTTCTGTCTGGAAGCATGATCGTAAGAGCGCATAACTGGGTATTGTGAGTGCACATCTTGGTCTGAGACCCAAGGTGGTTTGTACCTGACCTAACGAGGATGGCTACTCCACTACCAAGGCGATCCTGTTCTCGATCCCACCTATAGACTGCAAAACCTTCACTTGTTAGGCCTGGAACATGGTCTTCTTCAGAAAGCCACGTTTCCGTGACGGCAACTATTGACGCTTTCTGCTCGTCAGCGGTTTTAACGAGCTCCGCCCATTTGTTTCTAATGCTGCACGCGTTAGCGAATAAAACCACCGCGCTTGCTTCGTCTCCTAGGTGTATCTTGTTATTCACTCCCGTCCGTTTCTCAGGCGCAGAGCCTGGGACACGTTTTTTGCTTCGAATGTCCCCACTGGTGTGCATAACCTCGGCTGACGATCCAGAACTTCCGACTACTCCCAATCCATCTCTATAGGAGTTACCACAACATCCAGACTAGCAGGGGTCGCACTGTCATCCATCTTCGGACAGTACTGCCAATTTTCGTCTTCCAGCGCGTCTTCAATTACGACCATTTGCGACCCCGCAAGCGGCTTCTTTACTACTTTCGGGGTCGATGCCTGAGAGCCGAGTACGGCATTCCGCTAAACTTTTTGGTTTCTCACCAGCGCCCTGGCTGGTCGAGCAAGGTTATCCCCGGAGCTAGATCACCAAGCCTTACTCTACGCTCGCCTGGCACAATCTGGTATCTACCCTTGGTAATGCGAGCCACCATTGCTGCCCTCTCCAGCAGTTTATCTCGGGTGGCCTCATCAGCGAACTCCACTAGGATTAGTCTCGCACGATGTTCGCCTTTTTTCCCCAGTGGTGACTTCCATGCCCCCACTCTGTGCACCCTTCTTAGAGTAGTAGGGCACGGAACACCTGCGACTCGCAGTATATCGCAGAACCTCCTCCTATCTACGTCTCTCCTGGCTTTGGATTCCCTTATAAAGGGTTCTTCCTGGTTTAGGATCAGAAGCCTGTGGCTTGAGACCCTGCCCATCGACAAGATCTGCCTCTGCAGATCCTCCACCTTGATTTCCAACACCAGAAGAGCAGGGTCATTAACCCGTGGCTAACCCATCCTTCGCGATATTACAGTCACTCTTCTTTTTGACCTGGCTTGCCCTTCTCAGCTTCTGCTCAGTCCACTGGCCCTCTTCGGTCTGTTTCAACGGAGTTGAGGCAACGACCGCCTGGCAAGCCCTTGGAACTGGTCCACCCGCTCTGATGACTGTCCTTTCAGGTGTGGCTACTACTTCCGCAAACGACTTACCGCAACCAGTGTCCGGTGGTTTGGGGCTTATGACTGAGGTACTACTTAATGAGCTTTGGTCCTGCCCTCGGGCCTGCAGTTTAAAGGCCAGACTGACCGCCCCTTGAAAGAAGCACAGACCCATTCAGCCGATGGGTTCTGATTATAAAGGAAAAAGATGTCCTTTGCTATTCCAGAACACCCTGGGTGAGCCCATCTCTTGCATGCCTCGCACCCTATACCATTTACCACACGTTTTCCGCACTCAGGTGCGAGACACGAGTCAGAAATCCGTGTCATATCGAAAACCCCAAAAAAGAGGGCGAAACCAACTCAAGTGCTCTTTACCCGAACACAAAATGAACACTATGACACTAGCAGGTAAAGCCCGCTAACACAAAAGAACAAAAAAGGACTAAAAGCGAGGAAAGGTCGCTTCAAAAAACACCGAACACTACTCAGCAATAATACAAGGAGAATAAAAATATTCTCCGGATAAAAAAGCGCCTTAAATGCAATTCTGATGCGCTCAGTATTGTTAATTAAACCAGGTTAATTCACGGAACCATTCAAAAGCTCAATTTAAAGACGAGAGCACTATGAATTCAAAACGCTCGGCACTCACTCGAGGGACAGTTCAGTTCATTTCAGTTTACACAGGACGAAAGCGGCCGAGCCCAATCGAGCTTCCAGATCGCTGCCTTGTCGGCTAGTTTCCTTGGCTCCCAAAGCTGCGCGTTGAATGTTTTGTCTGAAAGGCGGAACTTGCGTGGCAGTATCACCTTCACAGACGAGTTCAATGCGAAAAATACACGGGGCTTATTACCTCACCCCTCGTTCTCACAGGTGGCTCCGGGAACGCTGCCTTCCAGCTTGAATCAAGGGCCTTCTTAAAAGTTGGTACATTACTGCCTCCAACAGCATCCTCCGACAGTCTAGTCTACGTAGGTACAACCCTATTTGTAAAAAAGGTAGCCCGTATGTCCAGCTCTGAGTATGCCCTCCTTAGCTTAACGCTGTGTCCCTTGGTGTCGCACTCAGGGGCAGAAACGAACAAACTAACCTCGTCTATACTCGACAGACCTTATACGATCTTGAACGTTTCTACTAGGTCACCTAGCCCTCTACGTCGCTCTAGAGAGAAGACATTAGGACCATCTAGACTCTGGGCGTGGGGTTTCCTCCTGTTATCGGTGATCATTCTAGTTGCAAGTCGCTGAACTCTTTCCGAGCACTCCCTATCCTTGCGATAATAGAGATCCCATGCCAGCACACAATACTCCAGAAAAGGTAGCACCAAAATCTTGTAAAACGGGGTGAACACTTCTGGTTTTTGCGTGCCATAGTGCCGCATACCCTTATTAACACCCCTCTGGCCATATTGGTAGCCCTCTGGCACTGTCTTGAGAGCCTGAAGTCCTTTGTGACTGTCACACCTAGGTCTTTTGCCCCCAACGCTCTTTTAAACTAACTAGACTGATAGTGGCTGGGGCCAATCACTAGCCTGGAATTCTTCCAGGGATGTGCCCGGAGGTCGACAAGCACTACGGTGACCCTTTTGATCCTTCCAGCTTTGTTATAGAAAGTGGTTCCTCCCTCCAATTTAGCCAAAAGTTAGTGGAGTGGAAAAACTCTTCTCATCGTCTAGGCGAGACACAACAATAACGTCAGATGGTAGGCACGGAAGCAAAAAAACTAAAAAGCCTTGAGTGAATTATAATTTCTTCATAGTCCTCAGCTTTCTGCGTCTGTGAACAACTCGTCCCACGACGCATCCAACATCCATTTAAAAAGCCTTACACCTTGATTTCAGGATTTCATGCCAGATAGCCGAAAGGCTCAGTTTCTTGCAAAAGTGCCCTTCATGGGCCTGAAGTGATACTCGTGTGGCAGACAATCCACACATTGGCAAATATTGCTTCTGAGAGATCACAGCTTTGGAAGGCGTGACGGCTTCGCTGACGTCAAACTCACTAAAATGCAGTTGCGAGCTTAGAGCTTAGGGCCGCCTCGTCTGTGAATAAGCATCTGTACTTGGGTTTACCTGGAAATGATAGCCACTTCTCGGGGGCATTCATTTGCGGCAACAGCTCTTCCGCTAGCTAGAGACGATCTTCCTTTTCAAATATTCCTTCTCAGTCACAGAAAGTGGCTTATAGTTGGAACGATTGTACTTCAAGGTACTTTCATACATCCAGACCCGACTTAATCATTACGGCATGATAATCTTCTTCGGTCGGGCAAACGGGCCCACATTAGAAGTCCCGTGGCGACCTGGAGATGACTGAGTTTGAATGTGTAAACTCATGACCAAAGAACACTCTAGACAGACATAAACAAATAGCTTTTAGCTTTAATCAGTTTGTATGTTGTTCGATGCCACAGGACCGTGAGTTGCCTGTCTGCTTGCTGTAAGGACAATTGGCCTCCGCCAACTGGAAATCACATTTCTGACTGCTCCGCTTGAGAACGGATGGAAGTTTAGCTCACCTAGCTGGTATGGCGTCCGGTGTCGCTCCCAATCATCAACGTGAAAGATATCGTTTCAAAACAAAAGCCATTCACCTATTCCACCGGATTTTACCGTCTTTTGGCACGTGCCGGAACATTTGGCTTGTTGCCCGTTCAATAAGCCATTCTCGGGATCCAGTTAGTACCTGGTATCTGGAGTATCAAATGGGTGAGCTCTTCGTCTTTACTAATTTTTTGTAGATCCTCGAGTAGCAGTGTACCATATCCTGGGCTTTAGTCGATGACAGCTGTATATTTTCAACCGGTTTATTTTGCATTTTCTTCACTGCGGCGCTTTCCTCACTTTTTGAATAATTTTAATCCAGTATACATTTTGCAATATGAGCGGCCGTAGGTTTTTGAAGCTGAGGAAAAAGCACAGGCCGTTCCTTTCGCGCCGCTCAGGGAAAGTAACCCTAGGGGTTGGTTCGCACAGTTAGAATGAACGTTCGCTCTGCTCCGTACGACCACTGAAGGCAGTAGGTTTTACTGCGTGGTTGCTGATCTTCCTCCACACATAGTCGAAGATGTGCAAGTTGCGTTGGAATCAGAAGACCCGAACCCCTACGGGAGCATCAAAGCAGCGGTCATCGGCCGGATTGGTATGTTTGACAAACAGCGAATTGTCCGTTTGTTTGCGGAAACCGAGCTCAGAGATCGCAGACTTTCACCTCTGCTCCGGTAAGTGCGGACTCTTTTAGGAGCTACTAAGATCGATAATTATCTTTTGAGAGAGATTTGGCCCCTACGTCTTCCCAGTGACAGGCAGAGGGCTCTTTGTGTGTCCACAGGGGAACTTCTCGAAAAGCTTGCCGGGACGGCCAACAGAATTAGAAAAACCTACGGGCCAAAAGTTAGTCAAAAGATGTTTTCACAAACTGAGTTTTTCATTGCCTCTTTGAAGGCCACAGTGCATGATCTTGCCGAAAAGGTTGGGGCACTCAGTGTGCCGCCGGTTGGACGTCCAACCCAGGCACCACCCAACAGGGAGAGTCGCCCACATAGATCTCCCAGTAGAAACCGTATAAGAATACCGGTTCGACCAACAACTACTGATGCACTTTGTTGGTATCATCAGCGGTATGGTTCAGAGGCGAGTTATTGCACCCCACCCCGTGCCATGGCCCCAGCCAGTTAAGGCAACGAGGGCCCAAGTGCTTAGCTGCAAAGGAAGCTTGTGGCCAGAGCAGTCGCCTATTCTACATAATCGATCATAATTCAGCGAAACGCTACTCGGTAATCACAGGTGCTGACGTTGGTGTGCTCTCACCATAAGGTCAAATTTTGGATTGGGACCTCCTCCTCAACTTACGTGCCGCTAATGGTACTTCCATACAAGATTGCGAACAAATTTCGAAACCATTAGATTTCGGTCTTTGTCGCACTTTCCGTTGGGTTTTCTTCATTGTAGACGTTCAAAACGCCATTCATGGTATTGATTCCCTACATTACTTTGAACTCTTGGTTGATTCTCGCCTCAAATGTCTTGTGGACCGTGTCACTAGTTTATTTGTGAGTGGGATTTCGGTTGATTCTAGCCCGATCAGTCCTTTTCTACTTCAAACGACCAGTTTCAAATTGTTCGGTGACGTATCAGTTGCATACCCAAAAGTGTTGCACCAACCATCCGTACTACCTGCAGCAACCATCTCGGTAGGTCATCACATTGGCAAACCAGGCCCTCCATTTTTGCAGGGGCGCTTCGGCTTGCATTCGACAAGCTAAAAATCGCGCAAGCTGAGTTGCAGTACATGTTGGAATAATAATAATAGTAATAATGGTATATTTCTTGATCGTGTTCAAGACACATGCTCGAGGTGTAACGACCAGTCGTGGAAAATCCCCCTTTAACCCTCGCGATTCAGCGCTTTTCTTAACATCACTCACTTGCTTACACTATTGACGGGTCTTCACGAACTGTTTGTTTTTATGGACCAATTGTTGTTTGTTCGCGCCCAGAGCGCTACTTTGTCATATCCCTATTCTGGACCTGCGTGACACACGTGCTCCTTGCTCGCACGCCGCAATTCGGGTTCTCGTTTGTTGAGTCCTTGTGATTTCACTATTGAGGTTTGTATCCTTTTGGTGTCATTGTTCATTCACCAATCTAGTATCGTAGAATATCACGGATAATCGCCTTTTGATTTCGAGGTTTCCTTGCGAATTCGTCTACGCACTGCTCAAACGTATGTTACAATACTCAATAGATCAATTTGGAACGAGCAACAACACGCAAAATGCCAAGAAATGGATCGAAAACATTGGAATCTAGACAGGAAGTAATACGGCAAGTCACTGGGGAGGTTTTGGGTACATTTGATTCCTTAGTTAACACTAGATCGCCTATTCCTGTCAGTGCTAGTTCATGTGTTACTGAGAACAATATTGATCGTAAGGATGTCGATTTATATAAGCTGAGAATACTAGAACTAGAGCAACAGTTACTATCGGCTAGACTACAGGCGCAGGAAGCAGAGAAGTGTACACAGAAACAGCGAGAGCATGAGACCAGTGACTTCGACACTTTCGATAGGTTAGGGTGCAATAAGGTAGGGAACCCCAAGCCGGTCGCCGACCACAAGCTACCAGCGATCGATCTGCCTAGAGTGGAACTAACGGTTTTCGACGGGTGATCTGAGCAATACTGCAAGTCTGTCAAGCAGTTCGAGAAGTTCGTTGAAAATAAGGTAACCGACCCTGAGCAAAGGCTTCTCTACCTGACTCACTACTGCCAAGGCCGAGCGCGAGAAGCTATCGACGCCTGTACCATGCTCGACCCGGAACAAGGCTACACAAGAGCAAGGATTACTCTAAGGGACTTGTTTGGCCAACCGTTCAAAGTAGCCCGTAACCTAATAGATAGTAGAGGCAAAGAGAACCAAGGGCCATGTCTACCCAATATCCGACCTGGTGATCAAGATGCAAAGCTGATCAATAGCCCTCGACCATTTAGGTTACAGGGCTGACCTAGATGCCATGCACACTTTGGAAAACATAGTCCGTTACCTTTCTCCCGAACTACATGGTCGGTGGGCGAAAGAAGCAGAACGGATAAGCCAAGGCGACAGGGGGGCTAACTTAGAAGGCCTGACCGAATACTTGGACAGGAAAACCAAAATAGCCGACATTAGATTTGGCCGACTTATCCTGGACAGCAACCAGGCAAACAAGCTCAGTATTAGTCAGGCTCAATTCCCTGCACGGTAACATCCGAAATACCAACGTTGGACCAATGCGCACGCCATTTTACGCGATGCCACAGCGCAACCAAGTTGCAGATTCTATGATGCTAGCTATGGCCTACCAGAATGTCCCAAGATCGGCAACGCCACAATAGACGAACGGTGGGGAGTGGCGAGGATTGCAGGAGCATGTTTTATCTGTCTCAACATCAAACACTGGGCAGCAGCCTGTAGGACAAGGAACCGATGTGGTTACGAGGGCTGCACGGGCAGACACCATCGGCTGCTGCATCAGGCGAGAGCAACCTTAACCGAGGCGAGTACCAAACCCAGTGTTATTTGTTCAACGTCACGATCTGCCAGTAAACCGGTACTTTTAGGCGTAGTGGCTGTGGGAGTAGTGACCCCAACGGGGGTGGTCAAAGCGTTGGCTTTCGTCGATAGTGGATCCGACACTACTCTAGTAAAAGAGCTGTTTGCCGACAAACACCAACTAGCTAATGGTGCGGCG
This sequence comes from Fasciola hepatica, assembly GCA_948099385.1. Classification (NCBI taxonomy): domain Eukaryota; kingdom Metazoa; phylum Platyhelminthes; class Trematoda; order Plagiorchiida; family Fasciolidae; genus Fasciola; species Fasciola hepatica. The sequence continues at coordinate 5,171,168 of CANUEZ040000016.1, forward strand.
TCGTTGGCAGTGAGCACGGTGGGCAGAACACAGGTAATGACTGCCAGTAGATTGAGGCTGCAACTCATCTCTCTAGACTCTAACGAGGAAATTGAACCAACGGAGGCATTCACGTTAGCTGATCTCCCCATGCGAGCACCAGGGTCGGTGAACGCAATCTTGACTCGGTGGCCCCACCTGCAGGATGTAACCGTTGTAGACTGGGAAGATGCTGAAGCGGATCTCCTCATCGGCTGCGACGTGCCAGAGGCGCACTGGGTACTTGACCGTGCCGTACGCACGGCTCTGTGATGGATGTTATACGGTCCAGTAGGGGGACGTGGTTCCGTGAATTACTTATTCGCCGAAACGGACCGCACAGAGTATCATCTGCAGCGGCTGTATGGAAAGGAGTTTCATGACATCGGAGTCGAAAGACCGTCGCCGTCTCAAGAGGATCACATCTATACAAACGGTGCGGCAAGGCTCTAGGGGCCTTAAGAGCAGCTCGAGGTTCCCCTCCCATAGCGCACAACAGCTGACCTTTGGGTTGCTAACAAGAACTATGCGCTGCAAAGACCACTACGACTAAAAGAACGCTTCGTTCAAGACCAGGATCTGTGGGAAGGATATGCAGAAGTAATGAGGCGAAACAAAGCTCTCGGTTACGTTGAAAAGGTGCCTGCCAACACCGACGGTAAAAGGGGTATCTGGTATCTGCCTCACCACCCGGTCATCAACCCCAAGAAACCCAAAGATATATGCGGGTGGTTTTCGATTGTGCGGCCAAGTTTCAGGACAAGTTGTTAAACGATCGCCTACTACAAGGGCCTGACTGGACCACACCACTGATCGACGTTTTTGTGCCGTTTCAGAGTGGGCAAAGTGGCCTTGTCTACCGACATTAGTGAAATGTTTCATCATGTGGGAAAAAAACGACAGGGATAATGTAGTGGTGAATTATAGGATGACCGCCCACCCCTTCGGAGCCATATCGTCACCGTTTTGTGCGAACTACGCCCTCCGAGAATCAGCGAACAAACATGGCGATCCAGTACATCGGACGGTAGTAGATAGCGTCAGCCGGAACTTCTACGTCGACGACTACCTTGGGTCATTCGATGATGTGGCATCAGCTCTAGAGCAGTTCAGGGGTCTGGCGAGATTGCTGGAAGAGGGCGGCTTCCATCTAACTAAATGGATGTCGAACGCTTCAGAAGTGCTGAAGGTCATCCCGTATCACGAGAAGGCCGAAAGGGTACGAGATTTGGACAGCTCTCCACCTCCTATCGAGCGCACTTTAGGAATACAATGGGACGCGGAAACGGACGACTTTGTTTTCGAGCTAAACTTTCTCGAATTGTCTGTAATCCGTCGTGGCATACTATCTGCTGTCTCATGTTTCGTCTCATCATGGCAGCTACCCGGAAAGATCTTGCTGCAGCGGCTGTGCCGTATGAAAGTTGATTGGGACCAGTCACTGAACCGAGGGGACCGGTTGGACTGGGAAGAATTTTTGAACACCTTGAAGAAATTAGGGGACATAAGAATACCACGATGTTTGACCCCTGGCCATACGATACGGACTGGAGAACTACATGCCTTTTCCGATGCATCCGAAGTCGGTTATGGAGCTGGGGTGTACGGAAGATGGTGCACAGGAGATGGACAATATACTAGGAGGATCCCGTTCGCCAAAGACCGCGTTGCTCCACTGAAGTCGGTCTCGATCCCCCGCCTTGAACTCAGCGCATCCGTGTTGGCAGTCAGGGTGGTGCAAGCTGTGAAGAGATGTTTCGATCTCTACATTTGGTCGGTTAGCTTCTGGACGGATTCAACGATAGTACTTTACTACATTAACAACGTACGGAGCCGGTTTAGTACTTTCGTTGCTAACCGGCTCACGATTATCCACGATGAATCAGCCACGCACCAGTGGAATCATGTCAGGTCTGGCGATAATCCGGCCGATCTGTGCTCCCGAGGTGCGAACAACTTCAGGCAACTAGACACGTGGACGAGAGGGCCAAATTTCCTGCACTTGCCCAAACAGGACTGGCCACTGTTCAAATTAAAACCCTCTACGGAAGTAGAACTGGAAATCAAGGTGTAGTGATAGCGGCCAACTTCGTCGAAGCGACGTCCATTCTATCGCGACTGGTCAGGTTTTCTTCCTGGATAAAGACACTCCGTTCGCTAGTTTGGTTAACCAGGTTCAAGAGGAATTTACTAGTCATGAAAGGGCTACGGCCCTCAGGCCGGATACGGGTCGGCCCGATAAGTCCCGATGAGCCATAAGCGGCAGAATACGATGTTTTCCGAATGATACAAAACGAGGCTTTCGCCCGAGAGCTCGAGAGGGCGGAAGAAGTGAGACCGACCAATAAAGACATACCATCTCCAAGAGGCGAACTGAAGTGTTTAAACCCCAAACTCATCGACGGACTCCTGCGGGTGGACGGTAGGCTGACCAACGCCCACCCGAGCTTCGACACAAAGCATCCTATACTGCTGCCTGCGAGACAACATGTAGTAGAGCTAATAATTTAACACGTCCACGCCGTGGAGGGACATGCCGGGGAAAGTCACGTGACGAGAGTCATCCGAAAGCGCCTTTGGTTGTTGAGAGGACGAGAGACTGTAAAACGCGTAATCCGACGGTGTGTGCAATGTAGGAGACGCAATGCCACGGCGGGCAAACAACACATGGCCTCACTTCCAGAATGCAGGGTGACTACGGGCTGGTGGCCGTCCAGTGATACCGGGTTGGACTACTTCGGGCCCTTGTGGATCAAGTGCGGGAAAAGATTAGAAAAGCGATATGGATGTATCTTGACGTGCATGAAGTCACGCGCGGTACACCTAAAAGTCGCACATCCGATGACAGCCGATTCGTTTCTACGGGCCTTGCAGAGATTTATTAACCAAAGAGGCGTACCGGCCGATATATACTCAGATAATGGATCGAACTTTGTGGGCGCTCACCGGGAATTGCAGCGTTGGCACAAGAACATAAACAGGGACGAACTGCAGGATCGAATCGTGGCCTACGGCATACGATGGCATTTCAACCACCCACAGGCCAGCCACCGAGGCGGCGTATGGGAACGCATGATCCGGTCCGCCAGACGGATATTGCTGTCAATCATGGAGCAACAGCCGCCCGACGACGAGACGCTGAACACCGTCATGACTGAGGTGGAGAGAATCCTGAACAGCCGCCCCCTCGTTCCAGTAATGAACGGCGACCCCACCCACCTGGCGCTCACCCCAAACGACTTATTGACGCTAAGGTCGAACGAGGGTTTTCAAGGGCCGGTAAACCTTCGTGGGAGCTACCTCCACGGATGGAAGCAAGCGAACTATCTGGCCAAGGTCTTCTGCAGGCGATGGCTGCTGGAGTACCTACCGGCTCTGCAGACTCGACAGAAGTGGCTGGTGAAAACAAGACCGTTCAAGGTTGGGGATGTGGTGATGATCGCCGACGAACGCGCACATCTCAGCACCTGGTCATTGGGAGTAGTTATAGAAACCATCAAAAGCACCGACGAAATGATAAGAACGGTGAAGGTGAAGACAGCTAACGGAGTGCTCATTCGTGACATACGCAGTATTAACCTACTCGAGAGCGAAGACGGAGGAGCTGAAAACGCTGAGGCCAAGTAGACTACTTCGCACTGGTTTTCGAGGCGGGTAAAAAAACCCATATATGGAAGCAATCATGGCACACTGACGTATCGAACCATCATACACCCCGACGCACACTCACCCACATTGTACTCGTTATACCACATGGTCTCCGTCAAACACGTTTCAGTGCTCACAGTCTTTCGTTGTCATTACAGAAGGTTTTTTTCGATATGTGGTGATAAATGCGATTCCATTATACATCCAGACACATACAAACATACCCTTTGCACGATATGTCCCGCACCCCTTATCAAACATGCGACGGTGTTCGCAATTTGTTTTGTTGGCGTTACTGAAATGCTTTTTGCATATGTGGAAGTAGCTGCGATTACATCATACACACACACACACTCATGCAAGCACATACAGCCAGGGCGGGACGGCCCTTCCAAGGACAGCATCTGTTTCCTCTTCACGCCAGCCATCTGTCAGTTGTTCTCGTGGAAGATGTAGAATAGCCTCGCGTCTATGTGGCCAACGGATTAGGTGCGACCATGAGTAGAAAGCTGACAACAAGCATTAGGCGCGCTCACTGACAGCAGGGCCTAGGTAGGTAGGAAGAATCAATACCTTTATACCAAACCTATGACACAGCTAAGGATTCGGGAGGATTTTGGTGGGCGGTGTAACGACCGGTCGTGGAAAATCCCCCTTTAACCCTCGCGATTCAGCGCTTTTCTTAACATCACTCACTTGCTTACACCATTGACGGGTCTTCACGAACTGTTTGTTTTTATGGACCAATTGTTGTTTGTTCGCGCCCAGAGCGCTACTTTGTCATATCCCTATTCTGGACCTGCGTGACACACGTGCTCCTTGCTCGCACGCCGCAATTCGGGTTCTCGTTTGTTGAGTCCTTGTGATTTCACTATTGAGGTTTGTATCCTTTTGGTGTCATTGTTCATTCACCAATCTAGTATCGTAGAATATCACGGATAATCGCCTTTTGATTTCGAGGTTTCCTTGCGAATTCGTCTACGCACTGCTCAAAAGTTTGTTACACAAGGCATGATCAGAGAATACAGCAATTCACAGCAATGTGGGGCAACCACAATTTTGAAATTTAAGGTTCATACAACTAAAGTAATAGGACACTAATTCTGGACGGCGTTTAAGTGAAATAAAGCAGAGAGGGTTGGCGCGGCTACTGTGAATCGGTTCCGAATTCGGGACGGGGCGATATGGCTAGCCGGATAAACGTAGGAATGCAAATGAAAGCGATACTGAGGAAGGGTAAAAGTGCGGTGTTTGAAAGAACCAATAGAGCAATTGGTATCGGACATCACAACATGAACAGGGAGTTGATGCACGAATAATACACAACTTGCCTTATTGGTGCCGATAACTTTCCACGACGGATCCGGTAGTCCAGAATGGATCACGGCGATCTACGGAATTTTGTGTGCAGCCTATGAAGATAGAGAGAGAGCGGTGTGGCAAAAGAGATTCAAAGAAGAGTCGGGAAGTGTAGAAGGAGACGCAGTGTGACACCAACTGGATACTTTAGGAATCAATATCGAGAAACTGGTTGAGTGTGCTATCAAAAGAAAATTAAAAATAGAGTTAACATGGTGTTATCAAAAGGTGGTCTGAGATGTCTGCAGGATATGAAGAAGATCGATCCTCCAATGGATAAATCATTGTGGAGGGAGCCTGTGATACAAATGCAAGCGAGTCAAATGGGATATTCATGTTAGCTTTTCTGTATAGGTAATTCCAATACCATATGGGAAGTCACATTGAGGCAGAAACCTTCACCAGGATTGCAGTGTGCTTTTAAGGAACGTGAATGATGGATGGGCATGGAACGGGGAATTTCAACGAGAGGCCGTTGAGGAAACTCTCTGCTGGAGACCAAGGCTTCCGACGCAACCAAGCAAATACGCACAGGTGGTGAAGAGGAAGGAAGACAGCGGTGAACGGGAGAGGCCAGACCCCAGGGAAGAGAGGAAGTTGAAAGAGTGTAAAAGCGAGATTTTCTGCATACGTCATAGAAGAATGAATAACCAAGTGGTTTGTATTTTGTTTCATAAAAACTTTGGTTGCTGTTGATGGCAGGCAGTGCGTGATGAGAGTAGCAGTCAAAAAGGGCTAGAGTGAAGACATAGTGAGAGTGGGTACGGAATGCAAGGGCGAGGGCCAGATTCCGGTCATTACTTTCGGTACCACAACTCAGAATGAATTGGATTGTTGTGTGGAACACGGGAAATGGAGGCTGATGGGGTGTGGGGCGATGGGTGATGTCAGGAATCCGTCCGGCAGTCCGGTGAGACTAGCATGATTGATTGTAACCCTGGTTATGGGATTGTGATCACTGGTCAGCCATGTAAGATGCTCCATATAAAGCGTCATCGAGTGTGAGTATAGGTTTAACCATGGTCAATCCGATCGATCAGACCGTTTAGTCCTTTGGGTATCCAGGGCTAACATCGATTTGGTTGATGGGCTACTCAGGTAACCAGTGTGTTCTGAAAGAGAGGAGAAATGCGGCATTCTGAAGAATGTTCCAGCCGGGGGTTATGATTATCGGCTTGCTGAAAATTAGAGTGATAATGCTATTTGACGGCCAGTGGGCCGATCTATGAGGGATTAACGGAAGCAGACTGGTAGTTTTGTAGGGCAGTTGGTTGATGATGGAGATAGTGAGCGCATGTATAGCCAGAGTGCAAAATGGCTAGGCTGATAGGTGTAAGAAGAGAAATGGGGCCCACTTGAGGAGCAAAAATAGAACAGTAGAAAGGGATGGGGTCAGAAATAAGCACGGGAAAAGAGGAAGACTGCAGTCAGCTTGTTGGCCCGGCTGTAGGTGAAGGCTGCAGAAAGCAAGAAAAGAAAAGGAAATGCTCAGAGCTGAGGTGAGGTCTTTTCATGTAGAAGCAAACCAGCCGGCTTTTCATGGGGTCATGAGTAATCAGAAGCATACTCTTGCTGGGTGGAATGGGGTCAGAACACACTATGCGCAAGTAAGCTGATCGGTGGGTACTGGTTATTATAGGATGGTAATCTGTGTGGTAAGACTCGGGTTAACAAAGGAGTGCAAAAAAGTACGACAAGACCACCGAGTTATGGTCTGGGACAAGAGAACTAAGTGAAGTCGAGCACCTATTGTTACGAACGTTTGAGCAATGCGTAGCCAAATTCGCAACGGATCCCGAAATCAGAAGGCGATTATCCGTGATAATTCTACGATACTAGATTATTAAAATAAACAATGACATAAACAATATACAAACCTCAATAATACGATCACAAAGACTCAACAACGAGAAACCGAATAGCAGCGTGTGAGCAGACAGCACGTGCGTCACGCAGGTCCTGAGCAAGGATGTGCCAAAATAGCGCTCTGGGCGCGAACAAACAACAATTGGTCCAGAAAAACAACCAGTTCGTAAAGACAAGTCAATAGTGTATGGAAATGAGTGATGTTGGGAAAAACACTGAATCGCGAGGGAAAAAGGGGGATTTTCCACGACCGGCTGTTACACCTATTATTAAAGGAATAACAGTTCTTTAAGGGAATTAGTGTCAGTAAGCACTTTGGTTTTGTAACTGAGTCAACATGGTAGCAGACAAGTCGTCGCTGACTTTGAACAACATTATTAGTGCTTGGGCTCGGGGGGGGATAGAAAAAGTAAACTTGTGGATAATAAATTATAAATGTGCAATGATTACTTTCCTCGCTCCAACAACCAATACGGGCGAGGCTTTGCCCGTAGCTGTTAACCTTAGGCGTATCAAAGCCGGGGTGTCGCCGGAGCAGAGGCCGCATGATGTAACTATCAGGCCGTGTATCGACTACTGCATTAAACCTCAGCAAGCCGGTCAGGGATTTCGCAGAGAACCCAAAGGGCCTGAAGCTGAGTAAGGCGTGGTCGGCAAGCATATGTGGAGAGATCCGACGGCATGCTCTCACCCCACAATGGTCTAGAAAAAAGTAACTGCAGGTTAAATCCAGAGCATGGGGTTTCCCATACACAGGGTCGGGTCTAGGCTGTTATTAGAAATCCATCTGTAATGAAGAGGGCAGAAAGCATTAGCCCAGGACCTTCCCAGCCAGAAGTGTATTGTTTCTTCTTTTTTATAGAGGGGAGAGCGAATTTACGCCGTAGGATAAACTGCCCAATTTCCTTGGAACCGCCTTTCTTTACACGTGGCCCATTGAGCCCTAGACTGATAGGGATGGCTGTTTCCCCTTGTTGAGATCGCCACAAACCAGATGCCATAACCTCGAGGGTGTTGCTGCCACAAGCAGTGAAATAAAAAGACAGAGGATGGAATAATCACTCAGATTGTGACAGCATTCGTGGGGCTATCATTTAACAGCTCGCTGTTGTCGATAACAGCCGGACGGGTTCCAGTATATATGCGAGCCATCCGGTGAAAGCACCGCCGATTTTGATATTCAGGGTTACTTCATGGTCACGATGAAGTTGCTGGAAAGGTATAGCCACTGGCTTCGCAGAGGCTGACTGCCAGCTAGTGCTGTGGTAACGGGTGATTTGGGCAGATAAGTCAATGATTTTCGGCCGAAGGTCGCAAGCTGAAGGTGAGAACTGATGAACTGCAGAGATCATAGGATTCAGTATACCGAAAACAGATAAATAATGGAGAGGATGGTTTCGGTAGAAATTTGGTTGCAGGTCTGGATGGAACAATTTGATCAGTCGCGGATGAGTGTTGCGTACAATAATAAGGCTTTGTGTGGGAAGCAGATTGATGGTGGAGAACTATCTCCATTTTTTGCTGGGACGCTTTGGCTTCTATCCGACAAGCTAAAAATCTCTCGTGCTGATTTCGAATACATGCTGGAATTAGGTGTTATGCATGCATCAAATAGTCCCTGGTCTTCACCACTTCATATGTTTCCTAGGAAAGTCAGGCGATTGGCTACCATGTGGACACTATAGAGCCCCCAATAATGCCACTGTTCCAGATAGGTATCCCACCCCACACATTCAGGAAATCACGGCCAACCTCAACGGTGCTCGTGTGTTCCCCAAAATAGATCTGGTGCTTGCCTGTCACCAGAATCCAATCACAGATGAGGCTATACCTAAGAAGACGGTAACAACACCCTTTGATCCCTTCAATTTCCTACGAATGCCATTTGGCTTGCTCAAGTCTGCACAAACATTTCAGCGTTTTACTGAAGAGGTTGTCAGGGACTTAGATTTTGTTTTCGCTTACATAGACGATCTTATAGTAGTAAGTGAATCTGAAGATGCACATAGGCATCACCTACATCTGCTGTTCTAGCTTTTGGCCGCACATGGTATAACAGTCAATGAGGACAAAAGTATCGTTGGCCAAAAATCAGTCAAGCTTTTAGGCCACATGGTTGATGAACGTAGTATTCGGCCCTCGGAAGAAAAGGTAAAAGCCGTTCGTGACTTTCCGCTACCTACTTAACTGGCCACTGTTCGTCGTTTCAACGGGATGGTAAGCTAATATTGAATGTTTCATCCCAAACTGTGCTCACTTGATGCGGCCATTGACAAATTTATTCCGAGGCGCTAAAGATGGTCCCATATAATTGTCCGAGGGTTCTAAAATGGCCTTAGATGCAGTTAAGGACGCTTAAGCTTCAGCTACTTTGTTCATCCACTTGGACTCCGAAGCTCGATTGAGCATAGCCACCGGTGCCTCTGAAAAAACTGTAGGCGGCGTGCTAAGGCAGTGCTCCACATCACAATCGAAACCAGTAGCCTTTTTCTCTCGTCGTCTCCTAACAGCCAAAACTAAGTATTCGGCGTTTAGTTGGGGAACTACTTGCAGTAAACAACAGTGTTAGACATTTCCGACATGTTCTCGAAGGCAGAAAGTTCGTCATCTCAACCGATCACAAGCCATCGATGGATGCTTATCACAGCCGGACCTATAAACACTCGCCAAGTGAATTGCGTGGTTTAGACCTCATGGAGCAGTTTTCCAGTGATTTTCATCACGTTCCTGTCGCCGAAAAAGTTGTGGCTGATTTTTTTTCTCTAGTAGACACTATTTATATTCGTCCACGGGCCATAGACCTTAGAACCTTGGCTGCAGCCCAAAGTTCGGAATTGGATTTCACAGATCCAAACCAGGTCTCATCCCTCAAACCCTCGGAGTTTCCTCTAGCCACTTCCTCGGGCTCGATAATGTGTGGCACAACTTTTCCACGCCCAAGCCCCATCGTACCCATGCCCTGTGGCCGCACAGTTTTCGACCTTTTATATAATTTAGCCCATCCTGACTTCCGAGCCGCCACCAAGCTACTTGCAGATAGGTACTCCGGGTACTGCATGCAAAGGGATATTCGTAATTGGCCTCGTTCTGCGTTCAGTGCCAGCGACTAAAGGTAAGTAGACTTACAATGGCTCCGATAGGCCACTTCCTCGTTGTATTCTCACGGTTTTCACATGTCCACACGGATATCGTTTGTCCCTTCAGCCCCTGTAAGGGCTTCCGTTAACTTCCCACTGTGGTCAACCGTTTCACCCGTTGGCCAGAGGATGTTTCCACCGCCAGAGTAGAGACAGAAACCGTATTGGCTGCTTTTATGGAACTTTGGGCTTCATTATACGGTTGCCCTACAACGGCAACCACCGATGGCGGCGCACTGTTTGAGTCACATATGTTTGGAGAAACATTGCATATGTTAGACTGCCATCGTTCTCGTACGGCAGCACAACACCCAGCAGCTAACTGTATGGTTGAGCGCTTTCTCCGACAGATCAGAGCATCGCTCGTCACTGCTGACAGCTCTAATTGGGTGCAGGCCCTTCCAATCATTCTCCCAAACTTGCTTTCCACTTACAGACCTGATATTACTGCGTCAGCTGCGGATTGAGCTTTTGGCCAAACTCTTCGGTTACCCTGGGATTACTTTACCATGGGTCTCGTGAACGACGACGGTTGTGCTTCAAACGCTCAAAAGCTAGTTGCGCCGATTTGCCGTTTGTAAACGCACTCTCCGCGACCGCAGTCTCGATCGGCCTACAATCCACCTGAACTGCCCACATGCGCCTACATCCTCATACATGTGGATGGCGTTAGAATATATCTACAGGGGCCTTGTTAAGGTCCATATAAAGTGCTTGAGCGACGCGATCGAGCAGACATAATTGACCGAGACAGCAAACATGAAACCATATCGGTTGACCGTCTTAAGGTAGCACACCTTGACGGTAGTTTAGAAAATGAAACACAGCTCAGGGACAGTCTGCCAATAGTTCCTTCATCCATCACAGAGGCCGCCTCCGAGCTTCGACCAGCCCAGCCCGAAACCATGGAGCCGCAACAAACGACGCGATCTGGCCGTCATGTACAATGACCAAAGCGTCTCGCGGATAGCATCCATTTTTTCGATCCCACAACGTTGTTTTTACTGTTTGACGATTTATAAGATCGTTTTGAAAACCAGAAAAACATACCAAACACTTAAATCCGCGTATTGTACCGACAGACCGGGTTGAGTTACTTCCGCCTCGTTTCACTCATTGCCATTTGCTCACCTGTTTAATTTTCCTCTTCCATTGCATGCACGGGCAAGGTTAATGGAGGAACCCCCAGAAAGTAGTGTTGGATTATTTTGCACAGCATACGTACACATAGTTTTTTATGCGATTACTAGGTGAGGGCTTCGTAGATGACCGCTGAGCTCGTGCGCAATTTAATAATTCTCCACCGGCGGCACTAGCGGATTGTGGCGTTGCAACGTGGTCACCTAGACGACCGATGTCACATGAGACCTGTGATGCTAATGGAGACCTGCGCTTGGTACTCCCCCAATTAGATCGGAGGGTCGCTTCGGCAGTTGCTTTCTACGGGGGGGGGGAGTTGTTGTAGTGAACTGGAGATGACCGAGTTTGAATGTGTAAACTCATGACCAAAGAACACTCTAGACAGACATAAACAAATAGCTTTTAGCTTTAATCAGTTTGTATGTTGTTCGATGTCACAGGACCGTGAGTTGCCTGTCTGCTTGCTGTAAGGACAATTGGCTTCCGCCAACTGGAAATCACATTTCTGACTGCTCTGCTTGAGAACGGATGAAAGTTTAGCTCACCTAGCTGGTATGGCGTCCGGTGTCGCTCCCAATCATCAACGTGAAAGATATCGTTTCAAAACAAAAGCCATTCACCTATTCCACCGGATTTTACCGTCTTTTGGCACGTGCCGGAACATTTGGCTTGTTGCCCGTTCAATAAGCCATTCTCGGGATCCAGTTAGTACCTGGCATCTGGAGTGCTAGTGTCCTGTAGGACATTTAGGTGATTCTCATCCTTCACTCGTTCAGGAGCGCGACTGGCCAAGCAAACGCTGACCAGGCTCTTCGATCTGTCGGGAATTCTGGTTGGCCCCAGGTCCTCCAATGGACTAGTTTTAATTCCGTTTGTTTAGGTTCACCTGGCACCGGTGGACACGACTGAATCGTCAACTTACACCACGCCACTCTAGCGGCTAGGAACACTCCAGCTTGTCGGCTCCGGCCGTTAGCTCGTTTGGTTTTCCGTCTCGAGTTGGTTATTCAGGATAACTAATGTAATTACCAAAACCCATCAAACGCCACCGTTCAGCGCGTTCCACTCGTTGGATAGGGCTCGAGTAAGCATGATTTCTAAGCTTCTAAAACGGCTCAACTTGCTCCGCCTTTGTAAAGTGCTTGCACGCTCTCACGCTCTTTTGCTATAGAACTTCCGGTTCTTTCACCTTGCAATTCGTCGTGCTGCCGTTGCTGCTGTCGCGTTACGAACCGAGTGACAAGTGCTACGGACTCTGTACAGAAGCAGCTTCTGAATTAGCTCTGGAGAATCCCAAACTGGAGTGCTTGAACAACGAAATTCATTCCACGAGGGACCCCTGGAAGCCCCTGAATCACATTCATTCCTTATGTATGGTAGGGCAATCACTCGATGACACCTCATCTCTCAATATTTTGAGTGTTTGATTTGCGCACGCCATGACAGACAGCTCCACTTACGTCACATTCTCTCGACACAAGCCAGCGGGCGGTCTCTGTACTTGGGCCCAGTGAGAATACACGTAGTCGGTGCCCCACAGTCTTCTTCCGCTGACCTCCTCGACGAAAGCAATTCTAGAGGTCGAGGGAGAGTCCCCTCCCAAAAGTAGTGAGCCCGCCCTGTTCATCATTTTTAACTAATTTTACCTAAGGGAGCGAGTCGGGTCACTCTGAGGTGTTTTATTTCTCCCGTCGTGTATCCTGTCTAAAGTTAGTTTTCTCTATCGAGCATATATATATATATTTATATACATATATCCCGAGTGGAACCCTTAAAATGCCCACACATCTTGCTTCCAAGATGCAGTTGTTTTCTCTGGACCATCATTTTTCGGCTGTAATTTTCGTTCAAGTTTTTTTCAAAAAAATTCATATTAGGAGTTGACGACAGCCTTTCATAACCCCAACTGGTTTAACCCCGCGGTGCGCCGTTTTCACAATGAGCAAAGAGCCTAACCCCAATATGAACCGCGTTGCCATGCAGCGCACAAGAAAGCACCCCATTTCAAACTGGAAGATGCGGAAGTTTTATTGTTATTCTTGAGTCGTCCAGGAGGCTCGCATATCCGACTAACAATATAAAAGTGATACAGCCCTCTCAGAAATCCTAGCCAGTCCGATCCGATAAACCAGGGATAACAATATGAACCCTCTGGATAACAGGCCGTACGACTTACCCTGTTAAACCCCCATGTTTGTTGCATAGCAGGGTCGGAAATGTAAGGTGTCAGAAGCTTTCTCCCTGAAATCCATCAGGGAGATATGACGCTATCATCGTTGCCGCGTAAAATGCACTCACCAGTTCGCTCTACATTCATGGAAAACGCAGTCGTGCTTCAACTGTGAACATGGATTCTCCCGCCAAGTGTAAGGCTACCGGTTGTAGAAAAACCCCCAAGAAACACTGCCAATTCATGTTTTCTTGACGTTACTGGCTCAAACACACTATTGGCATGTTTTTATGCACTGTATTTTTTCATGAACCAAAGGTTGTTTTTCGTGTTCAACGCGCTACTCCATCATATCCTATTTTGGGCCCGCTTGACGCACGTGCTCCCTTCGTGCAAGCCGCAATTTGGTCCCCGTTTTCTGAGTCAATGTGGTAGCATAAATGAGGTTTGTATCTGTTTTATGTCGCCGTTCATTTCATAGTCTGGTGTCGCAGAATTTCACTGATAATGGCATTCTGATTTCGGGATCTGTTTTAAATTTGGCTACGTATTGCTCATAGTGCCTTGCGACGTGCTCAGAGCATGATTACCATTCTAGCGCAGGGCCAAACTCTGAATGAATACGCCGAGGAAGTGGACCCCTTCCTCGAGCTGGGGCGTGCTTTTGCTCCACAGTCCCGCGGGTTCACCAGCGCTATCGTTACCCCGTCTGATTCTCTTGATATCCCTGCGCCAACAGCCACCAAATTAATGAACCCGGTGGCAACTCCGACACTCAGACTTTGTGCTGGAGGTTCGCCGTTCCGTGCTGGTGGTCGAGCAGCTGGAGACTATCATCAGTGCACTACCACCGATCCCCTTGATGCTTGCTCCCGAGTAGCTTACCCCCGGTATTCTATCGTCTCAGCAAAGCGGCCGCAGGCTAAAGCTGTCACCAGCCGCCAAAGGCATCATTCTACTCCCTGCTCACCTCGATACGTCACGGCCTCGAGTTTGTGCGTGCCCCTCCGCCACGGTTAAGAAATATGCCATCACCTCCTTTGTCAGTAGTCCGCGCCCGAGAGACCAAAGCCGCTGCCCTTTTGCATCGAAAGTCCCAAGAGCAAATCCTTCATCCGGAAAGTGTTTTTCACTGCTCCTTCCGCTTCTTTATTGGGTAAACGAAAAGAGCCCAGTAGTTGCTGCACCCACCAGGGAAACTGCTAGGCCTAGAGATAAAGGCGGCGACCTCCTTGGGCACCCTGCTTCCTAGCCGCCCCACTTGCTGGGGTGCAGGTCTGTATAATATCAGTTTCAGAGCGGCCCATCTAGTCTTCTCCAGCTTTGACACTGCTAGCGGCCAAAGGCGCTTCGGTAACAGCGAAGACTTAGTCGGACAAGTGGTAGATGGGGGAGGGATCGGCCGGTAGCTATAATATAAAATTTTCGCCATAAGGATGTTAAATCGTCAGTGCCTTTACGGTACTTTCGCTTTATTATTTCGACTTTTCACTACCAAAAGTGTCGTTCCATAGTTACCCGAATCATCGTTGTATATCCTTTTACCTTAGACTTGCTAGTGTACTTACGGCTATCAACGACCGTAAGCCCGACGGAGACCGTCTGCTATGACAGCCCCACTAGCCATCTCTAAACTTTTGTCGATTGTCCTTAGCTCCGGTTTCGTGTACTAGAAGCGCGGTTTGGAAAGCAGGATAACAAGAGAGCCTAATCGTTACTTTGGACTACAAGTTGTCTTCCCCGTGAAGTTTCTGCCCAGATAAGAGGTGTCGTTTTCAATGACCGCTCCTACACAGCCGTGGAAGAGGCAGTATGCTCTGGCCTTGTGCCGTCTGAGCTGTCAAGATTTAGGAAGTATAGAATCCCGTGCTTCACGGAGGGGAAAGTAACCGCATGCGAGGTTACCTTTCGACGATAAAGCCCAAAAGGAGTTATGGGTACGGTGATTACCAGTCAGCAACCAGGCAATGCCCGAGGTTTCTAGTACCTATATCATGCGGAATCGGCAAAACTAGCGAACGATATTATAAAACGACATCATCCAGAAATTTTACCTAACCTAATCCAAGTAGTCCCCAGGTTACAGATTTTAAGGTAGCAGCACACTCCGAGGAACCTCTGACACCTGTACTTTGGCAGACTTTCAGAAGTTTTCCACTCCTGGCCGTTCTCACCTTAGGGACCAGAAACCTTGTCACCCCTCTGACCTATGTGAACGCCTCAGAATCACTTCCCCTGATGGCCCACCTAGTCCATCTTGACCAGGGTACTGTCGAGTTCACAAGCGGTTCGAGCAAAAGGCCAGACTTTGTCAAGCTGGTTGCGCCTTCCCAGGTGCCGGACAGGGAAACTACTTTTCCAAAGCTTACCGGCTGTTAAAGCGGTCATCAGCCACGACAGCAGTTGTCTGTTGTATGTGCGCGGTTTAGTTTCCGATAGCCTGTTTCTAAAAGACACCGTCGAGGCAGTCAATGTCATTCCAGAAGAAGTAGGTGATGCAACCATTCCATCGATCCAACAGCTTCTTGCTGTCCATGGCACTCCTATTTCTACTTACGGCCGCAAATCCTCACACCCAACTTAGGCCTAAGTTGCGCCTCCCGACGGATGTTTATATTAGATGTCCCCATCTAACACTAGGCATCGACTTCCCCGGCCAATTGGACTTTCCGGTTGAAGCAGGCTGCTAAAGAGTTGTCGATTGACAAGCTTTTCTTTCCACGACCGACTCACTGACTCCGCGGATCACACCAAGTCCTTAAAACAACAAAAGTGGCTTTCGTCATATAATCCCGAAGCTTTCTGCAACGTATGATCAAACACAGCAGGTGAAAACGGAGTCCAAAGTTCGAGGTGATACGAATATGTGCACGCGAGGAAGAGAAGCATAAATTTTCTTATTCTAACTTTACGGTAGCGCCTGGAAACTTTAACTCGGGGCCAGGTAACCGAGCCGGCCGGGCCCGGATGGAACTGGCGGAAAGTAGTTAAAATATACATGTCTCACAAAACGAAGGTTGTGCGACCAGAGAATCAAACAGGATTGACAAATATTTCACCTATTTCGGAAAAAGGCATTTTTAAGGGAGACGTGAACAAGTGATGACAATTTGCAGTGTACTACAGAGGTTTGAATTGAAAACCTGACGATAAAAAGGAATGTAATGACGGATATGGAACAGAAAAATTCGGCCGACGATAAAAATAGTAACTTTCAGTGAACGGACACCGGCTGGGTTAGTCTTATACCGGATGAACAACACATCTGGAGAGAGGTTTCCCGAATGGCAGTGAAGGCAGTGGCCAGATAGAATCGGGTAAACTTTGAGCGAGTTGTTTACTTTCAAAGAGGTTGGATATGATGCTTTTCAATTCAATTTCCGTTCAATCAAATTGCAATCCACTTCCAGGACTTGACTGCGGGATGCCTGAACGTCCAGATCCTTGAACTGGCTGGCCCCTTGGACCCCTCGGTGCTTCGACAACTGGAAAAGGCGAATCTTCTTCGACAATTGACTAAAATCGGGGAATGTTACGGTTGGACTCTCAGTTTCCCCTCTCCCTCTTTAGCAGCTTTTCAGATCACAACCACCCATCACAAACATCATGGCATATCTCTTCGGTAATGAGGATAATATAGTAAGGGTTAGTTGGTATTAAATAGGGGTTCCATGAGGACTGGATTGGAAGGAGCTGGTCAGTTGTCTAACAGAAAACGATGGTATGGGCTTCTGGTCGTACCTCTCCGAATACCGTCGTCCATACCTTATCCAATCCTTTTTGAACTCATTAACTGTTCTCGCGCTCACCACATCCCTCCGGCCGCTTATTCCAGCTTTCAGCAGCCTTAATCGCAGAAGATTGGCTTCCGTTTCCAGTCACGGTTCTCTCTTTCTCGGTTGTCATCGCGTGCCCTCTTAGGCTACCTCTCCCTCTCGGCTCGAATAAGGCCGCTCTGTGACCTCGTGCTTTCGTGAACCCTTTTGCTATTTTGAAAGCCGCCAGAAGGTCACCTCTCCTTCCCCTCCTTAGGTAAAATAACCATAGTTGCTCTATTCTGTGTTCGTAGCACAGATGGGTGTTTTCTACGAACCATCGTGTGAATCACCGTGATAGCTGCTCGAGAGCTTTGATGTCCCTCACCAGATACAGCCTCCACTTTTGGACATAGTTTTCCGAATGAGGTATCACAAAAGCCTTATACAATGGCAACAAAGCCACCTGTTTCTTAGAGCCGAAAGACCTCCTTAGCTGGTGCGGGGCTCTACTTGCTTCTGCATTACTTTCTGGCGCCGGCGACTCGGCTCAAGGTCGGCGCTTACCATCACCCCCGGTCCCCTGGTTTCTATTGTCTCGACCAGTGCCTCCCGATTTTCTGATGGACCCATGTATCAGGCGGGCCGTGGTCCCTCCTCTTTTGTGGGACTTCACCGTTTGCTTTGATTGGAGGGAAGATCCCAGCCCACCGACCACCTTGTCTAGGTCACGCTGATTAGCCACGTCATCTGACGCTCATACCAACCTGAAGTCACTCGAGAACAAGGGGCAAGGGTCTTCTAACCCGTCCGCGAGGCTATAGTAGCACGTCAGGAACAACAGTGGTCTCGGGAACGACCCTCGCGGAAATCGACTATGCGTTCTCCCATTGTTCGACAAAAAGCCTTTTTCTCTCTCCAGGAACTCACTCTGCTTTACGCCTTGTACAGCCCACTTTCGTATTTTCACCGTAAACAGGAACCATTCAACCCTTGCTTCGAGCGGTCCGTGGTTAACCAAACAGTAGGCCCTTTGGAAATCCAGATACAATGCTTCCACCTATTTTCGGCGACTCACTCGGCTGGGCACCTTATCCAAGAAAATTATGGGGTTGGGGAGACAAGTGCGCATGTGCCAGCGCTTTTGGTGGTTGGTAGTTACCAACTTGTTTCTCTCTAAATGACTCACTTTTCTATCTAGTAGTACTATCTCGAGAATTTTTACCATCACCGATATCAGCTTAATCAGCATACAATTAGTAAATGTCCCGGTCTCCACCCTTATAAACGGGTGTGACGATCGGTACAAGCCGGTCGCCCTTGTCTAGTGACGCGTTGAACAGCTTGGCTAGCGGTCCAGCCAAGACGGACGCCAGTGGCTTCAATACCGCCTCGAATACGTCTGGTTTTTTCAGGCTATCCAATACATTTCTTGCCTGGGCTTCTCCGTCCTGCATTTCCAAGACTTCTCGGCCCCCGGGCCGTAGGCAGCACATCAGCACCCCGGCCCTCTCTATGTATCTGCTGAAAGAATTCCAACTTGTTCTGTTCTCTTTTCGCTAGCTTGCTGCATGCACTCTCTGAGTCCCCGACCCCGCCTACAACCTTCCTCAGTGCTGCTTGGAATGAGCGTAGTTGCAGTACTGCTTGCTATTACTCTTGATGCTCTGCGCGATAAGTTCTCTGTGGTTGTTCTTGCACTGGTTCTGTATCATAGATGGCCAACTTCTTGCTGTCTTGAACTGTGGGAGGCTCGGTAGCCGCTGATGCTCCTGCAATTCTTGAATGCTCTTTTCTCCTGCTTAAGGGCCCTGCCTAATCAGCTTGTCCACCAAAGCAGTAATCCGTTTTGTCTGACTCCTCTCAGTGGTTCAGTGACCCCTGTTATCTCTTACAGTTTGCACCTGACCCAACTATATTGGTGCTGTGCTTCAAGATTATCGTTCTCCATCTCCGGACATATCCGAGGGCCCAGTTCCACCAGGCAGACGTTTTCCCTCATTGCATACTGTCTCAGTGAACGCTCACGATGCATAATGTCTCTCGCAGTTGATGTGCGATGAGGTTTCCCGTTTCCCTCTCGTTTTTAGCAAGGATTCGACGAAATACACTCGGCAGTGGTGGGTGCATGACTGGTGTGCATACCATCGAAGGAATTCTGGACGCTCGATTGGCCGTGGCCATTACCTGTCCTGTGCAGACTGAACTGAACTGAACTGAACAGGCCATTCTCGTCCATCTTTGACAGGTTCCTTCTTAACTTATCAGATGTGCTTATTTCCCGGTGTTTGGCCTAAACTGGGGTATGCCTTGATCGCTATTACCTACGGGTCCCTCAACTTCTAGGCGTTTTGTTTTCAGGGACATCTGTCATCACCGGATCAAGGGTCGACGGTGGCTGATAGAATACTTATCTTGTCACCTGATTTACGTGTTGATCATGAGCCGTTTTTAAGGTTGATTGTACCAACTCTCCCCCCGGGGTAAATTCTGGGGTGGTTTCCGAGTTGTACCCCATTTCGGGCGCTTTGAAATTACCCATAAAAAGTAACTACCGCCTCGCTTTGGCACCTTCAAAGATTAACGCAGGCAGACCTCTCTTTTCAAAGACTTACTGTTCTGGGCTAGTGTAAGTGCAAGCTACTGACGCATTCGGTTCATTCGTAGGTACGTCGACCCCCGCAGCATGTATTTAAGGCGTAATGAGTCGACTGCTCTCAAGCTCGTCATACCTTCCCGCTAGGAGAACCACTAGACCACTTCCGATTCTGCAGTCCAGCTTCCACTTCTCAAAGACAGTAGAAGTTTGGGATCAGTCCACTGCCGCTTTTGCCGGGTCTCGGCTGCTTTTCAGCTACTGCTACCACATCCAGTGCCTCGGCCTTGGGCCCCGACCACTTGTTACTCATGCTTGCAGCATTGGCGTGAGCCACTAGCATCACTACCACTCTTCTATCTTCCTGCTTTTTAAGAGTGGGGCGGCAGGCTTTCGGGTCCTGAACCCGAGCACCCTAACCGTTCTTCCGTGTTACGGTTGGACTCCTGGCTCTATTGTCGACTAATATCCTTTCTTCCTCGTGAGTTCTTTTGCCCATCAACACCCTTGAATACTCGGTGAGCGCCAGATCCCTCAGTTCTCCTCTGCGGGAGTTGCTACAGTCCAGTCCTTTAGTCTTGGAGTTGGGCAACACTTCTTTTACCCTGACCATGGGCTCGGTGGTGTTTAGCCCTTTTACTCTGCTAGCTTTCACTCTTGAAGACTTTAGGAAGGCCGTATTAAAGCCCGGAGTTCCGGTTTTTCTCCCTTCTGTGACTGACTGCATCTGCTTTATCGTTAGGCTCCGCCCATACTTCTCCCTCCGAGATGTGCCTAATATGCCCGGCGGCAGCTTAGAAGGCGTCCCCGTGATGAGGGTTGGCGAACTCGACCAGCGTATTTCTTGGTTCGCACCCTCCAGAGTCAGTCTCCGCGTTCTACAGCCCCAATCTTATAACTATTTACAAGACTACGAGACCAATGATATGCTTGACACGGAGCAAGTTAACCAGGTAGTATCCCATTGTCCTGACCCTCTGCTTGCCAATCTTCTTGAACGGTTTCAGAATTTCCTAAACCACAGCTTTTCAAATCAACATGGAAATTGGGAACTGGATGACAGTTCAGTGTGGGATGCATATCCACGATAACTGCAAGGACAAGTAGCTTTCAAAAGAGATGATAAAATAAACAACACTTAAAAAGCATTTGCTGATATTCCTCCGCTAATGTCTGTACTTGATAACAAGACAGTTCAAAGGCTGCGGATAGGAAGTATGTGGGGCGATTAGTTAGAGTGGAACATCGGATATGGAATAATCAAATTAGCCGACTAATGGAGTTTTTGAAGTTCGGCTGCCGTATATGGGCAGAATCAGCGATAAACAAAATTACTCACACATCTGGAGAGAAATTTTCAGAGTGACGGGAAGGAAGTGGCCGGATAGGATCAGGTGAACTATGAGCAAATATCTTACTTTCAGAGCGGTGAAATATGACGGATCGGCGTGAAAATGGGAACTGGCTGGTAGACCAGCGTGGGATGCGTATCTTTGGCCAAGGTAGGGGCAAAAAGCTTCCAAGGACGAGAAAGTTCATGACAGCCAAGTGGCTAATAATAATAATAGTGGAACATTTCTCGACTGTGGTCGAGAAGCATGAGCAGATGCATGACCATAGTCTGCAACATTACTCAGTGCAAAGAAATTCGAGGTCGAAACTTTTAGATACGGAGCAACAAGGCTAGCACAAATTTGGGTGACTCGAAACGGCAATGATATGCTTTGCAAACACGAGGCAGTTTCGAGTTCGTGCTGGGCAGTGGCAAACCGCGGAACTTTTGAAAAGAGCCTTATTGCAAAACGCTAATGACGAGTTATACAGAAAGCTAGTGCGAGCTTCCGGTGGAGCGTGCTTACTGGAGTCCAATGAACAAAGTAAAGAAACAGGTAGAAAGGAAGAAATAGTATAAAAGTAACTCAGAGGACAGGGGTGAATGCGAGAAGGAATAGTAACACCTAAAGTGGCTTTAATCCTAGGGTCAATAACCCGGGTCAAGCAGAAGCAGAAAAAGCGCAACCTGTGGAACCCGGATCGGTGAAGAAATGACTTCAAGCAGGTTACAGTTTCAAGGAAAACAATCTTGCAATAGGGACAAGCATGAAAAATCTCCGTATAGGATCGTGCCCCATTACACCTTTGGGCCGGCATGTATTTTGTCCCATTGAGTCTCACTATTTTTTGGGGCCAGCTTTGGTAATTACAGATGAGGAAGATAGGTTACCTCGCGTTCCGAAGGCATATCCGAATTTTATCCATATCAAAAATTTCTGTTTCACTTTCTAGATGAGGAGTCAGGTTGTTCCAAGTAGGACCCAGGGATAACCTGGAAGAGACTGTCATTGGTAGTGTGCATCATCCTATGAGTACGGGTCATCTGGCTAGGTGAAGGTTATGTGCTTTTAAACCAGAGGGCTTCAACTGGGTGTAACGGACAAATTTGATGATTGCCGGCGGTTGGTGCCCTACTAGGTTGCGCGTGAGAAAACCTTCGCGAAGACGTCAATCGTTGTATGGATAGGGAAGGTGCAGCTTCAGGAGACGGAAATCGGTCTACTGCCAAACCGTTGAGAGTATTTTGTGTCGGACGACCTGATTGCATCCAAAGGTGCTACGAGTAGTTCCAGTCTAGCCTTAATCGGCACGGGCTAAAATTAGCCCTTGGTCATCCAGCATGGAAAGCGAAGCGATCCGATCAATCAGTTCATGGAACCTATGGCTAAGCCAAGAAGCATAGTCAGGGGCTGTAAAGAACACTCCGGTTTCCGCGGGGTTGCAAGAGGTACAGTCAGCCTACTTCCGCTATAGATGGTTTCAAAGGGTGGGATCCGGCACCGTAGAAAGGATCCAAGAATCAGCTTGAAGTAGGCCGACCTGAAGTTCTGATAATAGAACTCGGCCAAGCTGTCCAGCTGGTGACGGCCAGGTGCTAGGGAACAGGAATAAATGGGTTTTGCAGTCTTCGGGTGGTTCCAATAGTGGGTTATGATAGAAAATGTCGATGATGTACAGTAGACCGATTGACTTCACATTAATGCGGCGGGGGTAAAGTTTCATTTAGAAGGATAGTGGCACATCTTTTGCAAACTAATCAGGATTTTGATTTACAGGTTTGAATAGAAAGGCCTGGAGGAGGAAATGGCGGCGGGAATTGGGCTATGCCGCTGCAAGCTGGCAAAGTCGCGGACACCTGGAAGGCCTTGTGTGTGCAATCAGAGGGATTGATGGTTTGTATTGGGGGGAGAGGAGGTGTGCGCTGGATTGGGTGTGCTCGTTTACCAAAAACTCAAAGCGTTGCGCTAATGAAAATGAGAAATGGCCACTCCCAATGCCGCTTACTTACCTAGAGTAGAGGCCAGCCCTGAAATGGTAAGATGGGCCAGAAGGAGTGGTTTGCGCGTCAATGATGCTCTTGGCATGGCGACATAACATATTTATTACTTCCTCTTCTGGTACTGGTGATTTTTGAATGCTGGGCAAAGTCTACGGCGTATTCGGGTAAAACGTTAGAAGAAACTGTTAACGGTATCGGAGATTAGGCGCTGGCAAGACTGGTCTCACGCAGAAAAACGTAGACGTGGGATCGACTGTGCTCCGACTCGATGCTGAGAATAAACTTAAACATGAGTGGGGAACTATCGTGGTTTGTTGGCTGCATGGTTGGTATGGTATTTTTATCGTCTCTAGCATACTACAAAAGAAGAACAACACCATTGCGAGAGCAGGTTCATCGGCAGTGAGGAGTGGAAACGCGATGGGGCCAAGTTTTCGTCAGAAAAATTAACTAACGGAGTGCATTTAGTGCTCAGGTTAGGTGGCACCTAAACCCACTTTAGATAGGTTCAGGTCCTCGGGAGACATCACCTAGTGCAAGTGTGACGCACTACATGCAGCTTGCTGACAACATGAGCGAAAGACCGGCTGTACGCGGTGGGATTGACAAGAATCATCTAGTTAATTTGGACCGGACACCGAGATGCTTGGCTTTTGGTTACTGTGGACCTAGGCCTTAAAATGAGATGAGCCGCCAGGTTGGAATGTACGAAGAAGAATACTCAATGGCTGAGAACTTATACTCCACCTCCGACCTGGGCGGTAGGAATGAAAACACAGAGTCCTTGTGTCACACTCCGCTGATGTTCCTTTCATAAGGTGAATCACTTTAGGGCTACGAATCAAAACTTTGCAGGTACCGCCAAGGTTTGCGTACATTACGCTTTGCAGGGTGAGGTTACTGTAATGCATCAGCTTTGTATAGGCAAACAGCAAAACTGATACGGCGGACAAACAGTCGCCTAGTCGATGACTGTTGGAACGCGCTGGGGCTACGTAGTTCACAGTTATACTGTTTGAAGGTTCTGCTAGAGAAGTGAATGACAACAATAAAAGTGTCAGTGTTTAGATATATAGATAAAGATGATAAAAGTGGCGAGCTCCACCTTGAGGAGTGGTTATGTCTACGGGTGAGACTGGTGAGTAGTGTAGGGTTTGACCTCGGGGAGGTGGACCATTACCGACCAGCCAACCGGTAATGGGCTTTCGAATGTGCGACCATTAGGCATTGGGGCAAATCAGTTTGGCCTTGTGTAGAAAGCCATAAGTTTTGACGGAGATTTTGAAGTGAAAACGATTGAAAATCGATGATGATCTGAGGAGAAAGCGGCTTATTAACAGCATTACTAGCATATACATGGGGTTTTCAAACCGGCAACTGGCGCTAGTGGGTGGATCTTATCACGAGTTGATCACCTAACCTGGAAACCGTTTCTCGCATGGACAGCGGCAGCCTACCAACCTAGCTGCACCTGTTTATCCTCGCAGACTTCCTGCACTCCTGATATTCACCAGCCAGAGCGGTTGATCTGATCAAATCTCGCCTCGGTGAGATTTGCACGCGTGATGTTGGCAAGAACACGGAGCCATAGAGACAGAATAGTCCAAGAGCTTGTCACTGAATTGCGAGGGATCCTGGCAGGTGAGGCCAATGCAGAAGCTACGGAATGACGGAGAGACTTTGAGTCGTCAGCCGGAGGTACGGGCCAGATATTTCGCCCATGGTGCCTCTTGGGCATTGCAATTCATCAAGAAGAAAGTACTTTTCAGTGGGTATGTCGAGAAATAAAAATGAAGAAACGAAGTCTTGTGACAAAATCAGAGAAATCTGGCAATAATCGTGATGAGAAGCAGTTCAGGGTGCGACCTAATTAAACATTCTGACGGAGCCTCCCAAGTGCCAATGACGACAGCCTATCATTTTCATTGTGGCTGTCAGTGTACTTAGTTTCAGATTCTTGTGCACAGCTTCGTGATCACTATCTCAAAGTGACAGTCTTGGGGGTCCCACGGGTATTTTCCACAACAAGTTCCAGGTTAAAGTGAATGCGCTCTTGCCTCCACCGGTCTTCTCAATGAGAGGTTAGATGATAAGATATGGGTTCACTTTGGAGAAGCCCAAAGCATGCTTCAGTGCATAATAATGTGTACAATTGGAGTAACGTCAGATTGCTTTGGGAAACTTTTTAGGTATATGCGGCAAAAAGGCGTGAAATTTCTATTGCGCTTATAATGATCGGCCGGTAAAATTGTTTTTCTGGGACAGATAATCATACTGTCCAAAAGCAGTGAAAATGGCTGGGCTTTCGTTATACATAAACTAAAAGGACATGCACGAAGCAAGTGATTGGGATCTTGGACATTCCCTAATTAAGTTTTCAAATGGAAGCATATAGGCTGGCAAACACTGAAAACTAGCACGGGCGAACGATCAGCAAAAGCTATGGTTAAGAGTGGAATGCATTTGAGCCAAAGCGCTAATACCTCGGAAAATGAGGGAATGGTCGTTGGAGGGAAATAAAAGGTGCGCTGCTAGAAAAAGAAAGTGGGCAAACCATGCAGAAAAGCCAACAGGCCAGAGTATGGATACTAAATTCCTAATGAAGTATTGGGGGAAAATCACCAGCAATGAGATTTTGCTTGGGTGCCCATTCATGGAAAGTTTGTAAATCCGGCCGACAGAAGTTGGCGGGTGAGTGTGTGTTGTGTTCGCGATTGCTGAAGAACACAGTGTACAATAAATACGTTCGTTACTGTAACGGTAAACCGGCATGCCACAAAACAAAGAAGCCCCGCACCAGTGCAAAAATGCGAACAAGCAACCGGCACGGCCGAGCAAGACCGCACCATGCTTTAAGGAACATGATAGATTGAATGGTTCAGTCACGTAGTGTGCTTGCATGCGAGTAGTCATGGTAGCTGATTGGTGCGGATCAATAGGCGACCAGTAAGTTAGCCCGAATTCGTTTGGCTTACAATCCGAATGCCATAGACCCCACAAAATATAGGGGCAAATCTAGCTGGTGTATTCGTTTGGGTTATTTGAAGACTGGAATGAGAGGAACGTGGGTCGACATCAACGTGGACGTGAGAAGTAAAAATAACGTGGCATGACAGAACGGTACGAAAGAGGTACATCAGTGAAACTGCCAAGAAGTGCCAGTGTTCGAGTGGCCGGATATGCTAGGGGAAGTCTGACCTCAGACTACCGGGGACAACCGGGAGATCAACAACCTCAGATATAAATGATTGGTTTCCGGTGAGAATTTCAGGAAATGCAAAGGATCGAATATCTAGATATGCTGGAGAGGAATTGCCGTGATGTAGACGACCGTTTAGCAAATGACTCACATACTGACCGACTTGATCGACAAGTGAGTGAAGTGAGACTCAAACGATGTTTCTGTTTAGTAAGGTGAAGTGGTTTAACACAGACGACCAGTAAATGAAGGCTCTCAGCAAGGCTTGAAAATAGTGCTTTATGTTTTGAATAAAGATATCTAAACAAAGGAACCTTTGTACGCTGCAGAGTACCAAAAACAGGAAGGGGATGGGGCAGAATAAAGTAATCAGTGGGACCTCATCCAGCAGGTCATAAGGGGGTCAGGGTCAATAAATATTGAGAACTGAGCCAGCAGTGTTTTTCGGAGCCCAGTAGAAAAATGTGTGTATATCTGTTAGAAAGAGGACCGGATGTTTGATGACCACTGAAAATATAGAAGAAATTGGGATTCTTTATATGGGTCCGACCGTGCGATGAAAAACCGATGATAGTTGAACGAGACAACGATAAGCAGCAGTATATGGTGCGGGAGAGCGCTTTTCAATCTTACTCCGGAATACTTTTTTGGAGTATTTTAGCAGCTAATATCCTCATTGAGTAATATGCGCACTCCCCATCAGCTTAACTGTTCACCTTCTTGCACTTCGGCATCCTGATCGTGCAAGGCGCCGTTCTTTCCATCGTTTCACTTGCAAGATGCGATTAGTCAGGCAAATTTTTGCTATGTATTGGTCACATGATCCATCCTAAGAGATAAACGTCAACCGATGTACAAGTGCCTGGTCTTTTGCTTAATCTCTGTTGCAACCTAGCCACCTGAGTTGTTGCCACAACTGCCCATCCCACATCGGGCCGTCATTCCGCTCCCATTTTCATGCTGGTGCGCCGTGATCCACCCATGGTAAAATGAGCAGTTTGCTCAAAGTTTATCTGTCTTTCTCCGACGATCACGTCCATTATCACTGTGAAAACCTCTCTGAAAGTGTCGTTCACTTAGTGCACAATTGATTTCATCAAAATTCGCCCACCGAATTTTACCGTACCTTTACTTGAGAGCTTTGTTTTATTCCATCATTGATGTTCCATTCCTGGTAAGCATTCAGGTTTCGGTCAAAGTACTTCTATAAATTGTGACTCACCATCGATACTTCACTTCTTTTGGGGGGAGCACTCATTCTCACAAAGATGAACAAAACCTCCGTCAAGCCTGTTTGGTTTTCCGGATGTTGCTGCCATTCTTCGAATGATTCGCATGTGCGTCCCCCAAGCTGGGCCAACTCCACCTTCCTTCAGCCGGCTTCACCAAGTGACCCTGAGTTTGAACTTGCTGGGCGCTCCCTTAATTGTCTGTTTCAAAATTCCTTCTACATCACCACGTGTATGTATTTCTCCAACTTTCCCGTGAAATTCCGTTTTCACTATCACTTGTACCGTTGAATGTGTATTGCTGCATGCCTCAAGCCTCCCAGAAACAAACTGTCAATATAATATCAGATCGTCAGTCGAACCAGTGGGCCAGGTTAGTAACCAGCAAAATCTTCGGGGCAAGTAAACTCATCGAAGGTAAGATAGGCGTAAGTGGAGGCGCCAAAATGAACATGTGGGGAAAGGCAGTTTGCGGTGTTCCTAACTGATGATCGGCAGTATTCGGTACGTAAAGGCTTCCAGTCGCTGGATCACTGGGACTGATAATAGAGAGGTAGGAGGTAAATATAGGCTACTTGTGGTGGATCATTGGTGCTTGAGCAGTCTGAAAGTCCCGGACCATTCATAGCCACGGTCACCGGGTGTTTGTGCTGAGCAACTGATCCAGTAAATTTCTGAATCGATGGTTTAGTGGATGGCTGCGTAAAACTAACGATGGCGTATTCCATGGCCACAACCTAAAATAAAGTACATTGCGGTAAATAAGCGAGAAAGCAGACTAGTTTTGTTAAAAACGATAATGATAATGATAAAGGTGACGGTTATAATAATAGTTTATTTCGGAGAACCGCAAAAAATCCAGATGCGTGATTGAACTTTCACAAAATTCGTGGAGATTGAGGAATGTACGTGCCAACTTTGGGGCAGGTAGACTTGGAAGGGAGATGACGGGGAGTTAAATGTATGCACGCCAGGGAATAATGGAGGGGGCTTAAGTGAACCCAAGGGCAAATTCAAACAAATGCCCTTTGAAGCATGCAAGGATTACTATCTTCAGTGGGTGTTTCACTAGTTCAGTAAGCACAGTACCAAAAAGTGGGAATCCCCACTGGCACAAAAGCTCAACTAGTACCTCAACGGGATCCTACACTTGCTATATACGAACATCAGTTTGGTTGCTCGCAGATTGCACACTACACAGGTGAATTTGAGAGTGACGGTCACATGGAAGAACTCAGTGGACTAGTAACAGATGACTGGAAGCTGACTCTTGTATGTAAAAAAAGACTAAAAATCCATTGAGAGACTGTGGTAATTAAAGACGATCGAGAAAATAGATGGGGCGCAAGGCAAGGTATTCGATACCTATCAAGTATGCTACAATAAAATAAATGGACGGTGTCAGGGTAAAAATCTCACTATGAAAACAGGAAGCGAACATTGCAAGAAGTGAGAAGTGGGTCGGATGGCAACAATGGTTTAGAAGGATCGAGAAACGGCAGGTGCGAGACACAGATATAGACAAAACGGACTCACCTTGCGAGGGGCAGCGGAATGATGCCAAGGGAATTGGCCGGCGAGGAACTGGAGGATGCGGAGGAGATTATGTATATGTACGTATACAAATATATATATATAAACGTACATATAAGAGGAGCGGTGGCAAAGAGCAGTGACGTGGTAGGACACGGAAGTAGACGTTCCCGGAGGAGACGGATAGGGCTGGATGAAATCGTACGGAACTAATTTATGAAGACCATTATAAAATGGTTTATGACAAGTGAATATGGAAGATTAGCAGAGAGAAAGAAACGGCTTTGGAATCACGGTGGCGATGACGGCTGTGAACAAATGCTAACAAACGAGGTGGTATGTAGGAAAATGTAGGGGAAAAAGGGTAAGACAGAATTTATTAATCTGACTATTGCGGGCGTGACACTTGGCTACCGTCGGAAATGAGTGGAACGCTAATAAATGGAGGCATACTACGCAGCAAGAAGATAGTGTGCTTGAAGGTGGCTAGAAAATGCAGAGCTGGCGAATATACGGAGCAGTTGGCGTGGTGTGGGATATCAGTGGAGAAAGATAATTTGGGGGTGAGAGGAAATTTGGAGCAAAAAGCCAGCAGTAGTAAAAGCGAATAACGTGAGAGAAATAAGTAACTGGAGGATCGGATAGAACAGGTACTGGCAGAAGTTATGGTTTGAAATTGCACACGAAAATAATGACGAAACAATGCTATACATTGGGTGGAAAGTGGAAAAGCAGAGCGGCCTGACAAGCACATTGAATGTGCCTGCGGTGGGCAATATAAAACAGGAGATGAGCTCAAGAACCGAAAGGAAACCGGTAAGCAACGAACAATCGGATCGCTTGAGTACGGATGAAATATGCAGAGAACTGAGCAAAAGAGAAAAACTGAAGATTCATCCAGACATCCAAGACTACGATGGAACAAAAGGCGCGGAAAATATGAGCGCATCGGAGGTGGGGAGTGGAACCGGACAGCTGAGTACCTGCGGGCATCTGCACAGGTGGATGGACCTGGAGGATGCTAATCCATGCACTGCCAGATGGGAAGACCCACAGAGGAACCGCGGAGTCAAGCGAGGACACTTTGTTGGTGATGGTTAGGTAATGAATGTAGCTTCGGAAGATGCACAGATTACGGCGGCGAGTTCTAATGTGGGGACTGGTCATGGGTGCGTGTTGGACTGGTGCGTAATGGCACTGGAATGAGAAGAGGGGACACGGAAGAATTTGACAGAACGGTAGGCAGCGAGGTATAAGAATACGATCGATGAGCTTCGTGGGCATAGGATGGTACCAAGTGGATAGAGAGTAGGAGCCGACAATGACAACATGGGTGGAAAAAGAAATATTGCGGGCTTGGAATGAGTAAAATGGATAGGACGATAGTGATATTATGCAGTGAGAGATGGCGTGATGAGAGGAAATAGGCGCAAGGACAGAATGGGTAGGCTACATACCGTGGAAGAACAATGAAAATGGGAAGTGACAACAGTGATGACAGAAGTGATAGGTAGGCGTACCGTGGCGGAACGATGGTAGTAGGAGCATGCGATCTGTAGCCGACAAAATTGGATCCTGTAGGGCAAGGAGAGTCAGAGTTTGCGATCCGCGACCAGTGTTTGTGAATGGGACCGACCGTGCACTGGACAACCAACCTGAAAAACACTGTGAATTGAACATAGCAGGTGCGATCCACCAGCCTAATTGCGATCACACATCGTTGCAGACGGCCTGAACGCCCGATGTGCGCCGGCCAAAGCGGTGGATCTGACCGCGCACTGCACTGTTGGGAGTGAAACGGGCGACCACTGATGATTGTAAGGCGGCAGAGTAACCACGATAGGGGCGTGTAATTCAGGGCCAGTTAGCCATTGGACCCCGGACAACAGAGCCAACGGGAACAGCGGGCAGTAGGCAGCCATATAGCAATATCATCCAGGAGCACCTGTCAATGAGGCAATCAGTGAGTTGCCCGAAGTGGTTGTCCTTCACTAAGGATCACTGGAAGGGGAAAGGAGATAAGGAACCGCATCCGGGCATGCCCCAGGTGGGGGTCAGCGGGCAATGAGAAGGGGACCATAAACAAAGCAGTGGCTCATAGGCTCGCTGGATCCCTAAAATACATTGAGTCCATGGGATGTTAAACTAAAAAGGGAAACGGTGAACTTTAAATAAGTAGGAGGTAGAATATTCAGTAGTGATGTTAATATAAGACCTACAGTAATCAACCTGCAGAATAGAAGAGGAAATTTCGCAATAATTGTGTGAGACATGAAGCTGTGGTTTAGGGTGAGATCAGAACAGGCGACGTCATAAGTGGATTTCGAGTTCAGTCAATGAGTCAAGTCAGGTGAGAGAAATGAGACTGAAATTTTCAGTCCGCAATGGCTGAGAGATTGATGGAAGTCTAGTTGCTGGGCCTAATGTGGAGAAGAGGCAAGGTAAGTGAATGTTACTAGGAGCTTTGGGTTGCTCATCACTCTTTTGCTGTTATTTAGTTTACAGTAATATATACATGTACCTATATACATATAGAGGACCGAGGTTGAGTGACTGATGCAGTTCCCATAGCTTCTTTGACGTTGGTTTTAGGACCCCAGACGCGATGTAACAAAACAACGGTAATAAATTGTGTACCAGATGAGGCACATTGACTGTGTGTGAGAAGCATTACGGTGGCATCCCTAAAAGCGTGAACGCATCTGGTAGGACTTATCTGAAAGTGAAGTCGGCAGGAATCGTTTAGTGGGTAGGTAAAAAAAATTAGTGGACGCAGTCATGTTTCAAGTATGTCAGTTGCGAATTCTAGGAGAAAAGAGTCAAACAGACCATCCTTATTCAAAACATGCCAGCAATGAGACGGAAAACTCAAACGTTCTTGGAGGGCAAGGAGGTTTGAGGAGGCAGAGTACCTGCTTGAAAGTCGGGGCCTTTTTCGTAAGCCCCCCCATTTAGGTTAAAAGAACATTCAATGAGTGCGAAATAGTTGGGATAGGAAGGGGTTTGTCTGCAGCATGCAGGAATGGAAATTTTGACCAAGAAGATCTAAGGTGCAAAGGGAGTTTACTTCAGATCCTGGAGTGCGTGAAGTGAAAGAAGTTAGAGCGTAGAACAGTCCTCGTGGAGGGTGTGGTCAAAATATACTGTCTGCCATGGAGTAAATATGCAGTACCGGAGAAAAACGTAACTAGTTTCGGGAATAAGACTGCCTGATCAATAGTTTACCCAGGAAAATCAGGTTGAGCTTGATGCATAGAAACCATAATGGTACGACCTCGAGAGATAAACACCGTTCCTCACAGTTAGAGTTTGACGACCATCCACTAAGCTGCTCTGTAATTCTCCTCTGGATACGTTCAAGAATAATCCTGTCGGATTTGTGCTTACTGGAAAAGGTTCAGGGACAATATTTGGGAAGAAGACTTGCAAGTATTTTGCACGTGGAAAGAATGCCATCTTCAAGTTGAAAGGATCTGCAAATAAGACCGAGACAATTATTAGCCTTCGCTTTTTGGAGGATGAAATTTTCGGAGAAGTTGAGAAAGCAAGAATAAATGAAGCCAACATCTCTTACTAAGGACTGGCCGTCGATGGGTAAATTGCAGATGCATGAGGAATCTGGAGGAACCAGACATTAGTGATCAGGAGAAACGAACTTATCGGCCGAGAATTTTATCCCCCAAAAGAACACAATTCATCGAGAATGGCTAAGTCACGGGAGATTTTAGGGATGTTAGCACCGAGGCTGCCAGGCTAAGAAGTATAAACCATCTAAATTACTGGTTTAACTATGCAGTGAGTGGGTAGTAACGGGCATAAGGCTTAATGGATTGGAAGTATATGATCGTTTGTGGACCTTGCCATACAGAAAATTGTGGTCCAGTTTCATTTGATGAGGACAAATGTGGCTCGGGTTAAAAACAGGCACCGATTATTGAAGTTTAAAGGTGAGCTCACACCAACGCAACGGCTCGGCAAGTCTTTGTTGAACAGATTCGACACCAGTTCTATCTGATTTGCGCTTACCGGGAAATATTAACGGGCAGTATTATGGAAGGGGGTCTGGCACGAGGTTCACTTGGAAAAGAATGCAATCTCTAATTTGAAAAAAGTGAAATATTTGGGCTTAGCGTTTTTCAGTCCTTGCAATTCGGAGGGCTATATGTACGGGAAGACTAAACGTGCAAGATTGGTTCAAGCCGAGATCCCAAAATATTTGTCTGCTGACAATCGATGAACCGCAAATGGCTACAGACTCTGGGGATAGGCTGCAGTAATACGTTAGTGTCTCTCAATTTACGGCCTAGAAATTCATCTGTCAAGTTGGACGTCAGTAATCAAGTGCAGATTTGTTTTCAGAAACGGTGAAAATGGTGGAGGAGACAGTCAGGCTCGGAGGGTTAGACGATCTTGGTGTCATCAAGGAAATAAATAGATCTTCATGGACCGCTGAGCTAGATGGGGGGTTCAAAACAAAAGGGCAAGGACATCACCCTGTAAAACACCACCTGTTCCGTGGTCTCGGCTTAGAACAGTCTCGACTTATGGAAGCAATCTGAAGAAGATTAAACATGTAGGGAACGAGCCAAGATTATATCTGGCAAGCAATACCGACGGAGCATTTTAGTCAAAATATTGGGGTGTGACGCGCGGCCAAGTGCCTTTGACATGTAGTAGTAGCGTAGGATCTATGCCATTGCCTTCCATCTCAATGATGGGTTCAAGAATCAAGTTGGAATGTTATCCAGGGTCATGGACGAAGGAAGGGGTGTTGTCGGGTACCGTTAAGACCACATTTAAAAACGTACCTTAAAGCATGTCAGTACGCTAAACTTCCCCACTGGCCCAGAGGGCATAGGAGTACGATCGACGAACACTAGCTTGCTAGAATATGCAGTGTGGCTTTCTTTTGACGTGGGATCATAAATGAGCATCTCCAACCAGTTGGCAATAGACCAAAGTTTACTGATATGATAGAAAATTTGAGTGTTGATAGTGGAAAATCAGATTCGGATTTAGCTATTGCAGCGGGCAACAAACCATCTGATCCAAGGCAAACAGTGACTTGGTAGAGGTCAACGTTTGGATGTTTGAAAAGTCACGTCGCACAATGGACAGGATTGATACCGTAAAAAGAGGAAGACGTGTTGGGGTTATGATAATAATAAGGGACAACAATTAAAGCAGAGAATGATTCAAAGGACTTATCAGTGAACAGTGTTGTGGAGACGGATATACTGTCCGACAAAACTGTCGAAGATCTCACTGCAAGTATCACAGGTTTGACTCCACTGCAATACTGACAACCGAGGTGATCCATTCCGGTGTCACAGTGGCTTGAGCTTTCAGTTACCCAGTTTATTTTCTTCGAACCTCTAAACGGTAGAAAAGACTCAAATGAGTATAATGAGAAGTGCGAAGTTGTGTGTAATTTGATGATTTTGTGAAGTTTAGCGTAGTCGCTTTGCGGAGGAAGGATACTGCTTTTCCTATTATCCTGCTGCTTGAGAGACAGGCATGCCGTACCTACCCTTCTGTTTTATTACTCGCGACAAATGGTAAGGGGTTGGCAGGCGCAGGTAATTGTGGTCGATATATATAGGGTGTTCGACCAGATATTCTGTGGCTGCGTTATACCCCAAAAAGTGCGCGGGTTCTATCAATGATAAATCCCCCAGATTGGCGCGAGCTTTTTCTGAGTTTGCTTGCGAAGGAAAAGGTGGTTGTTAACCTTTCCACGGCTATTTTTCATCGTAAGACCGTACCTCTTGATAAGCTGTTCAATAGTTTATCAGTTGAAAGCTCACTCCTGATAACTTATCTTTTTGTTACTCTTACAAAAGTTTGCCGGCTTATTCTCGTAGAAGCCTGCTTGAATTCTGGGCGACCAAAATCTCTTCTAAGGTGAGTTTCCGGTACAACTGCAAATCATCTCAAGACCGCGACCTCCCTCGGCACTGCAAGCTTCAAACAGTTGTTTGTAGCCGTACAAATCCCAATGCCTTGCCTATGATAAAATAGCCGGTATTCAAACTCGTTTATTGCTCTGTTACAACGGCTGATGTACTCAACGAAACTCTATTTAAGACTCGCAGTATGGAACAAATAATGCCGAGTCTGGCCAGTCAGGTATGATAATAATAATAATAAATTCTTCAACCGTGGTTGAGGGGCATGCATAAACGCATGATCAAGGTGCACAAAACCAATCGGTAGCACAAAATATTCACAACTGTTAGAACGGGGAGGGACAAGCCACAAAAAAAGGGGTAAATAAATCTGAGTGGCTTTTGAATGAAGTAAATAGACATCGAGTTGCGCGATAGGTGCGATTCGGTTTCTGAATCGGCGACGGAAAAGTGATAAAATAGTGGAACGTAGAACTGGTGAAAGGCCTGGAGGAATATAGTGCGGAATGTGCATATATACGAGGATGATGCGGACCATGGCCGACGGATGCTTACTCGAGTGCACTAGGCGGGCAAGCTGAGATGGTGCAGACAGACATTGTGTGCAATTCCCCAAGAGAGGGAGGATTACCATCTGGCTAGGATGTTGGACAAAAGTGAAATATCAGGGAAGTAGCCTATTGGTGACACCGGTGGAGGGATTTTGGAAAATTGATCATCAAGTGGTTTATGTTATTGTGGAGTGTGTTCGCCATTCCAGGTATTCCGAGTTAGAGCAGGTGAAAGTTCCGGTCAGTCCAGCGGGATCCATGCAACCGCGTGAATCATTCACCTTCTGTTGGACTGCTTTTATCCAAACTCTATTCACTGACTCACACTTGCAATCCACCCTGACATGCCGCTGATGAACACTTAATAATAAAAATAAAAATAATAATAATAATAATAATAATAATAATAATGGATTATTTCGGGGACACCCGAAGCATGCCAAGTGCACGATCATTTTACGTGCTGCTTCGTCTATTGGATTTCATCTGAAATCTTTAGGCAAATCCATATCGCGCGCGCTGCTGCATTTTTCAACGCTTCCGACCGCATCCAGTTGAATTCTGATAGGAAACATTGCCTCGTTCCTGAAAATTGGCACAATGCCCATGTCATCGCACCAGACCCCGGAAGCAAATCCAGCGGAACCTCTGTCTTTACTGTTTTAGTTACCAAAAGACATTACTTCCAGTAAATTCATCAAAAAACGGTATCTTATCGCTTTCGCCACCCTGTTCAAGCCTAATGAAATCACTTATGACAAAGCTCCCCTCCAAACGGAAGTTCTTCGAACGGTTGCAGGCGCTAAATCAGAGGAGGGCCCGTCAAGTTTAAAGTCACCCCCTTATCCATTAGACTTAGGACCCTGACCCTAAGCAGCAAATTGCCCAAAGCCTTTGGGCAAATGCTAGGCCGAGGCCGAAATAAAAGGACTCGTGGCATGTGCCTCAAAACGTTGCAGATTTTCGTGGATTTTGAAAACGGGTAATGATTTGCGCATCTGAATGTTTAATAATATATTCTCGTGTTACAGAAACAGCTCACGCGGTTTCACCGGATGATTTCGTGATCGGGCTGCACCATGTTGCTTTGCTTTATTATTTATTCGCGACAACACCACTTAGTTCCCATCAACAGCTCTCCGAAGTAAGCCAGGTGAAGAGGATTTTCATACCGTACGGTTAGTAGGCAGCACTGTCCGGTTTCTTCCGTGGTGGCGAATGGTTTGTGACTTCCAGTGCTAGCTGGTGTGCATTTTACGGGTTTACTTTGGCCGATATATTGTCAGCCATCTCCCTATGCATACTTTTGTGTGTACGTACCTGTATACATATATATGTATATACCCATGAATATAAAGGTAGTCGCCTTGTGGTGTTGAGTTCTAAAACGTTCACACGACAGTGAGTATTTTGATCATCTATCTCCAGATTGTGTAACTATGCCTTGAAGGACAAGACGGAAGAGAACACATGATGCAACAGGGCGCTCAGTGCAAACAAATGCGCTTTTCGTGGTGAGACTACATTGCTGGATAATACTGCTATATGGCTGCCTACTGCCCGCTGTTCCCGTTGGCTCTGTTGTCCGGGGTCCAATGGCTAACTGGCCCTGAATTACACGCCCCTATCGTGGTTGCTCTGCCGCCTTACAATCATCAGTGGTCGCCCGTTTCACTCCCAACAGTGCAGTGCGCGGTCAGATCCACCGCTTCGGCCGGCGCACATCGGGCGTTCAGGCCGTCTGCAACGATGTGTGATCGCAATTAGGCTGGTGGATCGCACCTGCTATGTTCAATTCACAGTGTTTTTCAGGTTGGTTGTCCAGTGCACGGTCGGTCCCATTCACAAACACTGGTCGCGGATCGCAAACTCTGACTCTCCTTGCCCTACAGGATCCAATTTTGTCGGCTACAGATCGCATGCTCCTACTACCATCGTTCCGCCACGGTACGCCTACCTATCACTTCTGTCATCACTGTTGTCACTTCCCATTTTCATTGTTCTTCCACGGTATGTAGCCTACCCATTCTGTCCTTGCGCCTATTTCCTCTCATCACGCCATCTCTCACTGCATAATATCACTATCGTCCTATCCATTTTACTCATTCCAAGCCCGCAATATTTCTTTTTCCACCCATGTTGTCATTGTCGGCTCCTACTCTCTATCCACTTGGTACCATCCTATGCCCACGAAGCTCATCGATCGTATTCTTATACCTCGCTGCCTACCGTTCTGTCAAATTCTTCCGTGTCCCCTCTTCTCATTCCAGTGCCGTTACGCACCAGTCCAACACGCACCCATGACCAGTCCCCACATTAGAACTCGCCGCCGTAATCTGTGCATCTTCCGAAGCTACATTCATTACCTAACCATCACCAACAAAGTGTCCTCGCTTGACTCCGCGGTTCCTCTGTGGGTCTTCCCATCTGGCAGCGCATGGATTAGCATCCTCCAGGTCCATCCACCTGTGCAGATGCCCGCAGGTACTCAGCTGTCCGGTTCCATCCCCCAATTCCGACATGCATTCATTTCTCATGCTTTGTTTCTTCTCAGCCATCTCCGTGTATCACCTGAAACAAAACCATCTCACTGGTTATATCTCACCTGCCCCTTCAAACTGTGCTTTCATTTCCTATTTTTTATATAGCTCGCCGCAGGCACATTCAATGTGCTAGTCAGGCCGCTCTGCTCCCCCACTTTCCACTTAGTGTAAAATCATCTTTAAGTAATGATCTTCGCCTGTGGTTTCGAACCGTTTGATCTGCCATAATCAAATACCATTGCCCGATTCCTCTTGTCCCCCTTTACTTATTTCTCTCCCAAGCTGTTCAGAGTCACCGTTCCCGCATTTCTGAACCATAGTCAGTCTATTTTCCCAGACATCCCTCTCCTTTGATATCCTACACGGCTCCGACCACTTTGTATCTATACTCGCTCTGCGCTCCCCAGCCATTTTCAATCGCCATCATCCTCCCACCGAATAACTCAAGTCCACTTAATAAAGCTTCTTCCATCCCGGACCGCCACCGCAAGCTACACCTGCATTATTCAGATAATTGGATTCATTCCTACTTGTTTTCTCTGATTCTTTTCTTCATTTTCTCCCTCTTATGAACCGCTCTCCATAGCCACCACCACTTCTGCGCTTCTAAAATCATTTCTCTCTTTGTTGATCCGCCGTATTTACTCATCATGAAAAAGTCATTAGGATATTGCTAAGGTAATTTTATACCGTTCAATTAAGCCCTACCTGGCTCCTCCAATGCCTGATGGTTTTATCTAACGCTCCACTGCTCCTTGCTCCTGCTACCCTTATATATGTATATATATGGAAATAAACACTCGCTCTGCACCCTGCCGTTCCTCGCCGGCCATCTTTCGTGCCATCATTCCGCTGACCTCCATGATATGCATCCATTCTTTCTACATCTGTGCCCTACACACACGGTATCCAGTCCTTCCAAATCACTTTTTTCGTCTGGCCCGCCCTTTACGTCTTTCATCCCTAGCTCCCTTTTTCCACAGTGAGTTTTGCGCCCTGTCCACCGACCACTCACTGCATTGTAGCAGTGCTTCATTGTCATCTAACCCATAGCAGTGCATCTCACTTTTTCCTCCATCGTCTCCAGCTACCACAGTTTTATTTACCAGGTATACCTGTCAGCCTTCAGATGTATCCCATCGGACAAGCCAGATTGTTCACTTGATCTTGACTCTCGAACTCACCGGGCGTCCGTTTTAATTCGCCTCCGGGTTCATTTAAAGCCCCTCCATTATTCTTTGGTGTGCACACATCCATCATACATTTATCTCCTTTTGATCTCTCTTCTGAGGCTAACTATCTTACCTTTGTCGTGCACATTCCTGCATTTTTCCGGATTTTACCTATCCGCTTTTATCGCTTTTAAAACTTGATCACGCATATGGCATGCGTCGAGTGTCTGCATAATTATTATTACTATTATCACTAATAATGTTTGACTTCGCCAGGACCTCTCAGGAGGTTCCGAAGAACGATTTCAATTTATCATGAATTGCAACCTGTTTCATAGTTTTGTTCATAGTTTATTCCTGGTAGTACATTTTGGTTTTATTTTCCAAGAAATAGACATCCACAATGTCTAACGTAATGTTTCCTAATTTTTGGCGCTTTTCTATATCACTGGTTGTATTTGTATTCATACATCGATCATCGGATATTTTTCCCATTTTGCTGAAAACAGATTTCAATCAAGCTATCCCCGAAACCTGCAGTAAAAAACGTTTTGTTGCCCAACGGTTCCGTAGCGCGACTTTATACTCTTCAGATGCGTCCATACTTTGAAGGCGGTGGCCACACAACACAATAGCGACGAATAAGACAGTTTTTGAACTGCTAGTTTGTGCAACTTCCAAAGTACGCCATTTTAGTGATGAACTTTTTGATGTTTAATTGCTTTTGAAAGGTAAACTAATTATTTTGATCGAAGGAATGGATAATGGGAAAAAGGAGAGAGAAACAGACAGTGACGATGAACTAGGGAAAGAGGCACAAATTTCCGGCGACATTTTCACACCTAGAGCGCGTTTCAATGCGCTCCCAACCGGGCACAGGTAGCGTGTGTTTTGAATGGACAGGTATCAGGTGCGGTTCTGAGCTATATAAGGGGGCCGTTGAACAAACATGAGGAAGTGGAGGCGTTTTCCATGGCCCGAAGGCCTGTTGTTGTGGCATTCAGTGAGAAGTGGCTGCATGGCTAGGTTCTGGACATTGAGGTTGCTCTGCCGGGGTACAGCGTGTTTTGTTCTGACCGGACTCCGTTAGGAGGCTGTGGCTGTGCATTAGTTTACGTTAGAGAAGGCATATCTGCTCATCAGATTGATCGTTATTCTGATCCCCGAGGGCTTGACGAGTCACTATGGTGAAAGGTGAAGTTGGTTAGTGGTGGATCGGTGGTTTCAGGATTTTTCAACAGGACACCTGCAATTGAGCCACCGGACATCCTGGGGTCCTTGGGGCGCCGGGGATCCGGAGGTCACCGTCTCGTCCCAGGTGGCTTCAATCTTCCCCCCACTAACCGGGAGGCATCCTGCTTCACTACAGCAGCTGGTACGTTTTCCCAAGGTCTGCCTACCACGATATATAATCAGGCGCTGCAACAACGCGTATCTCAGCCAGCTCGCTTCCAAGGTAAGCAACTGTCCATTCTGGACCTTTTTCCCATTGCACGGATGTCAGACGTTTCCGAAATTGATATTCCACCTCGGTTAGGTTCAAGCTGCCATGCTGTTCCGTGCATACTCTGGAGATGTAGCTTCCAACTGTCGCCCGGTCCACACTGCAGACCAGACGCTTGATGTAGAAATTTGGAAGACGGGAGAAGCGGCACGGACTATGGAATGGGAGCACGGCGGTCCTGGCAATGTGAATACGGCCTGAGGTCGTATCTGCTGCGGGAATCTTCAGCTGGTTGATGGTCCTGCTCCACTTCGCCTTCAGCTCTCTCATGTGCATGGTCCTCAACGGTTCGATAGAGAACTTCGATGCCTGCTTCGGGAAAGAAACCTTGCATGACTAAGGCATCGAGTGATTGGAGAAGGCTCCCTGTCTTCCGAGAGTTAAGGAGTCATTGTTTGTCCGTGAAGACAATAGAGAGTAGAAGGTCTGCGGAAGCTCTAGCCGTTGAAAATGTCAAGGCACCCAAAAGGCTGCTCGCGTATTTCAAAAGTAGTACGAGAGCACCGCCCGGATTACCAACCTTGCTTCTGGCTGAGACTATCAGTGACTGAGACGAGACTAACGCCGATGTCCTGGCAAGGAGATATGCGTTGGCTTGTATGACGGGTCCCACCACAACCCTTCCGCCAGGTTGGCCAGGTTTGCTAGTTTCGGAACCCGTCAACTTGTTTCGTTATTTTCTTATGGAAGAAGTCATCGCAAAACTGCGATCTCTCGAGTCCAACCTTTCAGCGGGCGGTGATGAAATTCACTGTCTGGTGTTAAGTGAGCTCGTCGACATTGTTGCATCATCAATCAGCAGATTGTTTAGTACCTCGCTGTCAGCGGGGCAACCAACGGATGACTGGAGAGCCGCTGTTATTACTTTGCTGTTCAAAGGTGGTGACAAAACTGCGGCTTTTAGTTACAGTCCTGTGAGTCTAATTTGTATCCTCTGCACGGCAATGGAAAGTCTGGTAGCCAAGCAGGTGCAGGAGCACATGGAAAGCTACCGCCGGCTCAGGCCCTAACAACGTGGTTTTCGCAAAGCAAGTTCCTGCTTGTCGAAGGTCCTGCTCGCTCGTGAGCCCTGGGCTGAAGCGAAGGCCGAGGGATATCCCGCCGATGTCGTCTCCTTGGATTTCAGCAAATCTTTTGACAATGCTGCACATGGCCACTCTTTTGCAAGTTCGGGCTACTGGGAGTAGCTGTTCCCTTCCTGAGATGGACTGAGGACTTCCTAAGAGGACGGCGATTTGCTATCAGAGTCTCAGCAACCATCTTCAGGTGGCACTCAAAGTCCAGTAGTTCTCCTCAAGGGCCTCTTCTTCTACCGTTATTGTTTCTCAACATCGTAAAAGACCTACCCTCAGTTTGTCCATCCTCCAGCCTCTTGTATGCAGATGACCTGAAACTACGGCGCGCACTTAGTTCGCAAGCAGAGAGCCAAACTCTACAGAAAGATCTAAATGGGCCTTTGAGCTGGTCCCTTGAGTGGGTGCTGCCACTTAGTCTGTCGAAGTGTGTTCATGTGCTTGTGGGTCGCTCTCAACTGTCAGTGAGTTCACTCCCTTCTGGGAGCTGTTCCGGACAGCGACCCCGGAGCTTCGATGCCTTCCCCGGTGTATGTGCTTCGGCTTGGACTGTCCTCGGCCCGATTCGTCGATTGTTCGTGAACCTCGCGATGCTTTACGCATGCTGTATACTTTCCGTGCAAGTCCTAGACTCGAATGTAGTGGAGCCGCTGCCTATCTATGTAGAGCTGCGCAGTCAACCAAGTTGGAGTTCAGTGGTCTGCTACCCGTCTCGTCTCTGACTATGTAGTGTCAGCTACAACAGACCCCTTGAAACAACTGGCCCGTTTCCTGTGGCCTATTGGCGGATTCGTGGTGATATCGTCTGTTTCCCTCATATCATTCGGGGTGACCTGGGACCGGTCCAGTCGGCCCAGTGGTCCCAAAAAGTCACAAATGATCCTCAAGTCGATCCATTTTCAGCCCCATAATGACCACAAAATAACTCTACTGGAACAAATAAGGTCGGTTTGGGGGATTTTTCCACCGACCACACAACAACCCTTTCTTTATTTGGCAAACTAGTCTGACATTATAAACTCCGTTCCAAACGAACATTTATACCACTCAGCACCCAAAACTGCATAAAAGACCCCGTAAACGAACGTTACTGGTCCGCTGCTTTGAATAACTACACGTAAAACTCCGATTTCTCCACTTTCATTTAATACTTCCCACCCTACCTCTAGCATTTTTGGACTCGCCTCTTTACCAGTAGCTGCGGATTTGGTTCCCATTGCTCACTTCGGAAGAGAAAGGAAAATACTTTTGAGGGAGGAGGAAACATGCGCTGATGGTAAAAATATTCAGTGGAAGAAGGGATTTACAATATACATGGAGTTTCTTCGCCCGTACTTGTTAGTCGCATGAAAACTGTTCACTTGAATCACTGTTTTCCAGTGCCTGAAATAGAAAGCGAAACGTTAACACGTTAATAAACTAGGGGTCGAAATACTTGCTTTTTGATCCGATAGTACACTTAGTCCAAAGTAGGAAAAAGGTTACCGTGAACATGAGGATTCTCTGTGGCTATCTATTCACGCCTCCGGCCAGAACCTCTTCCTTGGCTGCGTCTACGTCCCCCCGGGTCTGGAGCCTGCAAAACTTGATTCTGCCGTGAATTTCTTTATTGCTGCGCTTGACTATCCTGCCAGTGCAAAAATTATTGCGGGTGAATTTAACCTTCCGTCGATTTGCTGGTCCTCTTATACTAGCCCCTCCGCCCTCTCCACCTTCCTTTCCTGTGTCCGTCTTGGTGGATGGACCCAACTTGTCTCCTGCCCTACTAGGGGGAACAACATCTTGGACCTAGTGTTCTTCATTGATATTCATGATATGACCGCCCAGGTTACTGATCACTTCGCGGGTAGTGACCACCGCATTGTCAGGTGCAAGTTCAGCTGCTCCAGCCGTTCCCATCCGATGCAATCTTCTCCCCATGTTCGGATCTCCTACTGTTCCTGTAACTGGCCCCTAGTGCCAATAATAATCCGTTCCCTTAATTGGGACACATTCTTTCTTTCCTATGATCCTCTCACTGTTGTGAATTCTACTCTAACCTCTTACACTGCTTGA
Source organism: Fasciola hepatica (assembly GCA_948099385.1). Taxonomy (NCBI): domain Eukaryota; kingdom Metazoa; phylum Platyhelminthes; class Trematoda; order Plagiorchiida; family Fasciolidae; genus Fasciola; species Fasciola hepatica. Next base: position 5,214,959 of record CANUEZ040000016.1, read on the forward strand.
GTACCGCCAACCCATATGCCAATCCATGCCCCAAGTCCAGCAGCTCAAGCCTGTCACTTTTAGAGCGTAAGTTGGCTAAGCTGCAGCTTACCTTTGCTAGATCACGCGACTTTACAATTCTTCTGCGCGCAAACCAGCTACAATTGAAGCTGCGTTGCATGGCCGATTATCATCTGAGAAGGCAAGAGGTCATCGCCCTAGCACACCCCAACAAAACTGGATGCCTGTCCAACCTGCCTGGTAAAAGGTCCAATCACTCCAATCATACCTCGCCCAAACTCCTCACCTGTGGATCATCTACCGCTAACACCATAGCATCTATTTCTGAGGCCTTCAGTGAGCATTTATTTTCCTCCCCTATAAACTGTCCTGGTATTCCTCTTCCTACAATCCATCCCTGCACCACTACCTCTCTCTCATCGACTCTCTTCACCCATCTAGGAATTAGGAAGTGAGTTTCTTCTAATGAACCTTCCCCGAAACCGGGCCCAGATGACCTCCCACCGGCCCTCCTCCGTTTCGGTGGTCCTGACCTCCCTTTATTGTCACCTAATGTATACGCCATCTCCATGCTTCACAGTTTCGTCCCACCTCAATGGAAACCCTGTGTTATAATTTCGCGCTTCGACAAGGGTGCACTACACGACCCAGATAGCTGTCGGCCCATTATCCACACCCCAGTAGTCTGCAAAATCATGGAAAGAACTATCAAAAAACGCATTGTTTGGTACCTCCCGTCCAACAACCTGCTGGACCCTGGTCAGCATGGTTTCTTGAACTCCCGCTCCAGCTCTTCTTGTCAGCTTGACTTTCTCAATGTCCCATCGTCTGCTGCAGACGCCGGCAACTCTGTAATCGTCCTGTACCTCGACATGTCTAAGGCTTTTGACCGTGTTCCCCATATGCACCTGTTGGCCAAAATCTGGTCTCTTGGTATTACTGACCATCTCCACTTCTGGATATCATCTTATCTCTGTTGCAGATCATAAGCTGTGTTCGTTGATGGCCACTTATCTTCCGCCAAACCAACTACCAGCGGCACCATCCAAAGCAGTGTCCGAGGCCCATTACTATTCCTTATTTATATCAATGACATTTTCTCTTCTATTCGACACTGCACTCCCTTCCTCTTTGACGACGATATAAAAATAGTGTACTCCTTCCTCCCCAATGACCTATCCATGAACCCATGCAACATACCGCGTGACTTACTCGTTCTCCAAACTTGGTTTGTCTCGTGGTTCATGAAATTATCTGCGGAGAAAAGCTTCCTCCTACCTTGCAATTGCGCTGTGCCACCCAGCCAAATTTGGCTGGACGGCCTACCCATCCCCATACACCCCATGGTTACCGATCTTGGCGTACTATACTCTCGTTTCTCTAACTTCTCAGAACAGGCGTCGTTCCAAATAGCTGAAGCTAAGCGAACGCTAGGCCTGACCAATCGGTGTTTCTTAATACCGGCCAGTTGCCTCTCCATGTATCTCTCACATGTGAGACCTCTCCTAGGATAAAGTCCTATTACCTCCAGCCTCTATCCACGTTCCTCTATTGTATCTCTTGAGAACGTTCAGCGTACTTTCACCAAAAGGCTGTTGGGCGTATATATAGTCCTAACATACCGCCAGAGCTGTGAGCACCTACACATTGAGCCCCTATGGATTCATCGCATGAGGCTCAACCTGGTTTCTCTCTTTAAGCTAATCCATAACCAGGCCTACACCTCTCATCCTACCTCATTCGCTGTCCCCTGCTCCTACCCCGTCCGGCATCGTGACTTCTCTCTCCCTGTCCCTCATTCTAATCTCAATCTGCAGTCCCAAATATTTCAGCCAGCCCATTCCAAAATCTGGAATAAGCTCCCCTTGGCTAATGCAGTGCCTCCATACAGTTCACTTTTAGGCTCGCAATCGTGTTATAATTAACAGTTCCTAAGGCTATATTGCTCACTAATGAGCTCGTCTCCACCGACTTGGCCTTTGAACGAGGCCTCACACCGTAACCCTACTACCTGTGCGTCACAGGCCACTAGGTACACCCCATGCCCGACACTTCTCCTCTCTTTAGTGCCACAAACTAAGGCCGTTGCCTTCACTGATCCATAGCGAACTTAACTCCTACCTTCATAAGATAATCCTATTGCTCACACAAGTTAATCTGTTATCCATCATCATTTTTCTCTCCTCAGTATCCATTGCTCCTCAGCTGGGGCACACCCAGACTGCGCTTCTCTATCCCTTTTCCCTTTCCAGCGATCCTCAGTGACGGCCAACCACTTCGGGCACTGTACTTAACACCTCCCTGGCAGGTGCACCTGGATAATATTTCTACACGGTCGTCTACCACTCGCTGTTTCCGTTGGCTCTCCTGTCCATGGTCCCACGCCTTGGCCAATTGATCCTGGATCACGCACCCCTGTCGTGGTCGTTTTGTCCCCTGTACAGTTATCAACGACCACTGGTGCCACTCTCAACGGTGCGGGGCGCGGTCAGATCCACCGCTATGGCCGGTGAACATCGGGCGTGCAGGCCGTCTGCAACGATGTGCGAGGGCAATTAGACTGGTGGATCACACTTCCTGTGTTCACTTCACGAAGTGTTTTTCAGATTGGGTGCCCAGCTCACGGCTAGTCCCACTCACTAGCACCAGTTGTGGGTGGCACTCTCTAACTTTTCTCGGACTACCGAATCCAATGCTGTCGGTTGAAAATTTCATGCTCCTCATCAATTTTCCTCCACAGTTTGTTCACCTATAGCTCTTATCATCTGTTACCACTTCTCATTTTTGTCGCCCTACCACGGTATGCACACCTACCCGTTCTATCCTTCCTCCTATCGCCTCTCTCTACATCAACTTTCATTGCACTGAGTCACTGCCGTCCTACCCAGTCTTCTCTGCCGACGCTCGCCAATATCTCTTTTTCCACCTGCCGTCATTGCCGGCTTCTATTCTATATGCACTTGGTATTACCCTCTACTCAGAATGCCCATTGATAGCATTTTTATACCCCACTGCCTGTTGTTTTTGTAAATCCCTCCTTGTTCTCCCTCCTCATGCCCAATGCCATTAAGCGCCAATCATACCAGCACCCATGACCAATCCGCATATTAGAACTTGCCGCTCCAAACGTTGCTTCTTTTACAGTCGTATTTATTGTCTGATCACCACCATATTTTCCTTTCTTGGCTCCGCGATTCCTCTGTGGTTCTTTCTTTTAGGCGGTGTCCCGATTGGCATCCACCTGCTTTATCGACCTGTTCATTTGTCTGCCACCACACAGCTCTCCAGGTGCATTGCCCCAACTCTGTTGCGCATTCATTTTTTTGCCTTTTCGTTCTGTTGCTGATTCATTTATCTCGGGGCGTCCTGCTTCCTTCTTCCCCACCTCCTTCGTGTTTCATCTGCAGTAACATGATCTGATTGGTCATGCCTCACCTGTCTCTCCTCCGTCATTGCTTTCATCCCTTGATCCTTTTATTGCTCACTACAGGCATTTTTCTGTGCCTTCCAGTGTGGTCCGCTTTTCCATGTCCCACCGATTGTAAAGACAACATTAGCTCATGATGTTCTTTTACAGCTCCAAACCGTTTGACCATCACTACCCTATCCCTCTGGTCCGTCACCACATGTCGCACCTGCATTGATCAAATAATTAGACCCATTCTTACCTGATCTCTTCGATCCTATCCTTCATCTTCCCTGGTTTATTATCTGCTCTTCACCGCCGGTATCACTTTTGTGCTTCTTCAGTCTTCTCTATCTGTTGATTCACTATGTTATCCCGTCATGAAAAACTTTGTCTGAATTCTCTCAAGTCAGCCCTACACACTTTGACTCCACCCTATCTCCCTCTTTTAATCACTGATACGTTTTCTCCCAGTACTTTATTGCTCTTTGCTCCTGCTCCTCGCATATCTATTTATGTACTTATATATATGTATATATGCATACATATACCTATGTATATATACGTTTGCACTGCATCCTGCACTTTTTGACGGCTATTTCTCATGCTGCCATCCCGCCGACCCTCATGATATGCGTCCACTCTTTCACATCTACACCTCATATTTACCATATCAAAACCTTGCAGACCATTCTTGCCATCCGTACCACCCTTTACTCATTCCAATTTTCGCTACTTGTTCTACGATGTGTTTTGTGCCCTGTCCGCTGACCATCTGCCGCGGTGTAGCATAGCCCAATTACTATATAGTCCGTAGCAAAGAATCCCTCTATTTTCTCCACTGTCTCCGACTACCCCCATTTCCCGTATCAATTTCTAACCCCTTTCACGCATGCCGGGCAGTTTTCAGATACCCCGAATTGAGCCACGGGCGTTTCCTGGATGCCTTCAGTTTCGTCTGCTCTCCGCCTTGCGGCATCCATCGCTGTCGGTTGCGGATGGCATGCTCCTTCCATTCTTCTTCCGACACGATTCGCTCATCTATCGTTCTTGTCAGCACCCTCATCACTTCTCTTTCGTGTTGTCCCACCTCCGTATGTAAACCTACCCATTCTCCTTTTGTTCCTATCCTTTTTCATCGTGCCAGCCCTCGGTGCACGATGTCGCACTCGCCGAATCCATTTTATTTAGCCCAAGCCCGAAATATTTCCTTTTTCACCCGTTTAACATTTGTCGGCTCATAGTCTCTATTCACTTGGTACCTTCGTATACCTATGAAGCTCACTGATCACACACCTCACCAGTAGTAACGACAGGTTGTGAAAAATCCCCCCAGAAATCACCACAATTTCATGTTTCCTTAATATCACTTGCTCATATACACTATTTGCGCGTTTTTATGCACTGCATGCTTTCATGAACCAACGTTTGTTTGTTCGCTTCCAACGCGCTACTCTGTCATATCCTATCTTGGACCTGCGTGACGCACGTGCTTGTCTCTCACATGCCGCAATTTGGTTCCCGTTTTATGAGTCCGTGTGGTCGCATAATTGAGGTTCGCATATGTTTTGTGTCATTTGATGTTCGTTTGGTAATCTAGAATCGTAAAATTTCACGGATGATCGCGTTCTAATTTTGGGACCAGTTTCAATTTCGGCTACGTATTGCTCAAAGGCTTCTTGTAATACTTAATCGATCAACTTGGAACGACAAAATACGCAACATGCCGAGAAAAAAATCGAAGCAGTTAGAATCTGAACAGGAAGTACTATGGCAAGTCACTGGGGACGTTTTAGGTACCTTTGATTCCTTATTTGATGTTAGGTCACCTGGTCTTGTCAGTGCTAACTCATGTAATACTGAGGGTAATGCGGATTGCAAGAATGTCTATCTATTAAGCCAAGGACATTAGACCTAGAACAACAGCTGTTATCGGCTAAGCAGCGGGCCCAGGAATCAGAAGAGAAGTGTAGACAGAAAGATCGTGAGCAGAGGACCAACGACTAGGGCCTATGTGACATATAGGGACAAATTAAAATGGGAAACTCCGCGCTGGTCGTCGAATATAAAACCTCAAAGCTACCAGTGATCGATCTGCCAAGAGTATAACAGACAGCTTTCGATGGACGATCTGAATATTACTGCAAGCTCATCGGGCAGTTCGAAACTTTCGTCGAAAGTAAGATAACCAACCCCGGGCAAAGGCTCCTCTACCTGACTCGTTACAGTCGAGGCCGAGCAAGGAAAGCTATCGATGGGTGCACCATGCTCGACCCGGATCAAGGCTACATACGGGCAAGGAAGATTTTGAGGGGCCTGTCAGGACAACCATTCAAGGTAGCCCGTAATCTAATAGGGGGGTGATGTTAGGGGCAAAGGAACCAAGGGCGACGTCTATGCAATGGCCGACCTAAGGACCAAAATGCGGAACCGTTCAGTAGCCCTCAACCATTTGGGTAACAGAGCTGACCTCGATGCAATGCCCACTCTGGAGGGCATAGCCCGTCACATCTCTCCCGAACTACGGGGTCGGTGGGCGGAAGAGGGGGAGCATGCATACCGCGGCTACCGTGAGCCTAACTTCGAAGAGTCGACCGAACACTTGGACAGGCAAACCAAGATAGCCGACAGCAGATTTGGCAGACTTATCCGGGACAGCAATCGAGCAAACGAGTCTAGTACTAGCCAGGTTTAAACCACAGCTCGGTAACAGCCGAAATATCAGCCTTGGGCCAGTGCACAAGTTATTTTACGCCAGGCCATAGCGCAGCCAAGTTGCAGGTCCTGTGATGCTAGCCATGGGCCACCGGAATGCCCCAAGTGAGGCAACTCCACAATAGGCGAACCTTGGGGAATGGCAAGGACGACAGGAGCGTGTCTCATATGCCTCAACACCACACACCGGGCGGCAGCCTGTCGAAAAAGGATCAGATGTGGTCACGAGAGTTGTGCTTGCAGACACCAGCGACTGGTACACCAGGCGAGAGAAAGTACACCAGAGACGAACACCAAGCCCAGTATGATTTTTTCAACATCGTGGTCTGCCAGTAAACCGGTACGTTCGGGAGTAGTTGCCGTGGGGGTGGTGACCCCAGCTAGGATGGTCAAAACGCTGGCTTTCGTCGACAGTGGGTCGGACACTACCCTAGTGAGGGAGATGTTTGCCGAAAAACACCGGCTCGTTAAAAGCACGACGTCGTTAGCGGTGAGTACGGTGGGCGGAACACAAGTGATGGCTGCCGGCCGGTTAAGGTTACAGTTCATCTCCCTAGAAACCAAGGAGCAAATCGAATCAACGGAAGCACTTTCATTTGCTGATCCCTCATGAGAGAACCAAGGTTGGTGGATGCAATTTTGATTAGGTGGCCCCACCCGCGGGATGTAACCGTTATAGACTGGGAAGACGAAGAAGTGGATCTCCTCATCGGCTGAGACGTGCCAGAGGCACTATGGGCACTTGACCAGGGATTGGGAGACCGCCAGTCACCTTAGGCCGTACCCACAGTTCTGAGATGGATGTTATGTGGTCCAGTAGGGGAACTTAGTTCCGTGAATTACATATCAGCCGAAACGGACCGCACGGAGTTCATCTGCAAAGGCCGTATTGAAAGGAATCTCACGATATCGGAGACGAAAAACTATCATTGTCTCAAGAGGACACTTCGCTTTCTAGGCAGTGCGGCAAGAAACTAGAGGCCTTAAAAAATAGTCCGAGGTTCCCCTCCCATGGCGCACACCAGCTGAACCTTAGGTTGATGATAGAAACTACGCTCTGCAAAGACTACTGCGACTAAAGGGAAGCTTCTTTCGAGACCAGGACATGTGGGAACGATACGCAGAAGTACTGAAGCGAAAGGAAGCCATCAGCTACTGTGAAAAATTGCGGGAAGCTACCGACGGCCGGGCCGAGATATAGTATTAACCTCACCACTCAGTCCCCCACATTAAGAAAACTGAAAAACTGCAGGTGGTTTTCGACTGTGCAGCGAAGTTTCAGAGCAAGTCTTTAAGCGACCGTCTGCCGCAGGGGCATGACTGGGCCGTGCCATCTATTGAAGTTTTGTGCCTTTTCAAAGTGGGTAGACTGGCCTTGTCCGCCGATATCACGGAAACGTTTCACCAGGGGAACATACCGGCGGAAGAACGAGGTAAATTACCTTTCGCGTGGTGGGAAGAGAACAACCGGAACAAAGCAGTGATAAATTATAAGATGATCGCCCACCCCTTCGGAAAAATATCATCACCGTTTCGTGCGAACCACGCCCTTCGAGAAACTGCGAACAAACATGGGGACTTGGTCTGCCTGCCGGTTATAGATAGCATCAGCAGAAATTCCCACGTCGACGACTATCTTAGGTCGTTCAATGACGTAGACTCGACCTCAGCATAGTTCAGAAGCCCAACAAGATTGCTAGAAGAGGGTGGTTTCCGTCTCACAAAATAGGTGTTGAACGCTTCAGAGGAGCTTGAAGTCATTGCGTACCATGAGAAGGCCGGGAGGGTTAAAGATTTGGACGGCTCGCCACTCCCTACCAAAGGCGCCCTAGGAACACAATGGAATACGGAAACGGACGACTTAGTTTTCGAGCTAAACTTTCCCAAGCAACCAGTAACCCGTCGTGGCATACTATCTTCCGTCTCTAGTTTGTTCAGTCCGCTCGGTTTCGTCTGTCTCTGGCTGTTACACGGAAAGATACAACTGCAGCGGCTGTAGTAAGAAATTCGATGGGAATCAGCTGTCTTACCAAGAAGACTGGCTGGACTGGGAAGAATTACCGATCACTTCAAAGAAACTAGGAGAAATACGGATTCCACGATGCTTGCCACCCGGTCATACAACACAGACGGGAGAACTACGTGCGTTTCATGACGCATCCGGAGCCGGTTACGGAACCATGGTGTATGGACGATGGTGCACTGGAGATAGACAATGTGCTGCAAGAAGCGCTTTCATCAAAGCCCGCGTTGCCCCACTGCTCCTCAAGCTCAGCGCAGCCGTGTTAGCAGTCTGGGCGGTACAAGCGGTAAAGAGTTGTTTCGAATACTACATTTGGTCGGCCAGTTTTTGGACGGACTCGATGATAGTACAGTACTACATTGACAACGTCGGCGGCCGTTTTAGTACTTTTGTTGCTAACCAGCTCACGATCATCCCCCCCCCAAAAAAAATGACCATGAAACAGTGGAAGGATGTCAAGTCTGGCGATGACTTAGCCGATCTGTGCTCCCGAGGTGCGACCAACTCCCGGCAGTTCGACACGCGGAAGGGGGGCCGAAATTCTTGCAATTGCTTACACAAAACTGGCCCGTGTACGAACTAAAAACCCCTCCAGAATTGGAACTGGTGGTCAAAGGCATAGTGGTGATAGCGACAGTCGTCGAAACGACATTCATTTTGTCACGATTTGTCAGATTTTCCTTCTGGATGACGACACTTCGTGCGTTAGTTTGGTTGACCAGGTTCAAGAGACATTTGCTAGCCCTGAAAGTGGTCCGCCCACCTAGCCGCGTACGAGTGGGTCCGATAAACCCCGAGGAATTACGAGCGGCAGAACACGATATATTCAAGATGATATAACGGGAGGCTTTCGCACAAGAACTAGAGAGAGCGGAAGAGGTGGGACCAATCGACAAAAGAATGTCATCTCCGAAAGGCAACTTGGAGTATTTAAACCCCAAACTCAATAATGGATTACTACGGGTAAACGGCAGACCGACCGACTCCCACCTGAGCTTTGACATGAAATATTCCATGCTGATACTGGCTCTACATCCTGTGATAGAGCTAATGATCCAACAAGTCTACCCCTTGGAAGGGCAAGCCTAGAAAAGTCACGTAACGAGAGTCGTCCGAAAGCGCCTTTGGTTGTTGAGAGGACGAGAGACTGTAAAACGCGTAATCCGACGGTGTGTGCAATGTAGGAGACGCAATGCCACGGCGGGCAAACAACACATGGCCCCACTACCAGAATGCAGGGTGACTGCGGGCTGGTGACCATTCAGCGACACCGGGTTGGACTACTTCGGGCCCTTGTGGATTGAGTGCTCGAGGAGATAGGACAAACGATATGGGTGTATCATGACGTGCATGAAGTCACGCGCTGCGCACCTAGGAGTTACGCGTTCGATGACGAACGACTCCTTCCTCCGAGCCCTGCAAACGCTTTGCCAACCAAAGAACCATACCAGCTAACACTTACTCCGACAATGGGCCGAACTTCGTGGGCTCTCCTCCAGAACTGCAGCGTTGGCGCCAAAACCTGAGCAGAGACGAGCTGCAGAATCGAACCGTGGCCCAAGGCACACCACGGCAGTTCAATCCACGGCAGTCCAAAAATCGCGGTGGCGTATGGGAAAGCCTGGTCAGGTCAACCATGCGAGTATTGCTGTCGATCACTGAGCAACAGCCGCCCAAAGACAAAACGTTCGGGACCGTCATACCCGAGACCAAGAGAGTTCTGAACAACCGCCCCCTAGTTCCAGAGGGTGCCGGCGACCCTGCCAATCTGGCGCTCACCCTGAACGACCTATTGACTTCAGAGTCAAACGTGGGGTTCCGGTGGCCAAAATTCCTTAGTGGTAGATACTCTCGTATATGGAAGCAGGCAAGCCTTATTGCAGAGGTTTTTGCAGGCAACGGCTGCGAAGATACCTACCGGCTCTGCAAGGTCAACAGAATTGGCCAACCAAAGCAAGACTATTCAAGGTTGAGGACGTAGCTATGATCGCCGACGAAAGAGCTCATTTCAGAACCTGGCCTTTGGGCCTTGTCATGAAAATTATCAGAAATTCTGACGAACTGCAATGAACTGCCAAGGTTAGGACCACCAACGGAATGTTGGCACATGACGTGCGCAGTGTCAGCCTCTGTAACGACCGCTGGCGGAAAATCCCCCCAGAAATCACCACAATTTCATGTTTCCTTAATATCACTTGCTCATATACACTATTTGCGCGTTTTTATGCACTGCATGCTTTCATGAACCAACGTTTGTTTGTTCGCTTCCAACGCGCTACTCTGTCATATCCTATCTTGGACCTGCGTGACGCACGTGCTTGTCTCTCACATGCCGCAATTTGGTTCCCGTTTTATGAGTCCGTGTGGTCGCATAATTGAGGTTCGCATATGTTTTGTGTCATTTGATGTTCGTTTGGTAATCTAGAATCGTAAAATTTCACGGATGATCGCGTTCTAATTTTGGGACCAGTTTCAATTTTGGCTGCGTATTGTGCCGAGGCGTCTTACACTAGCTGCAGTTTTGCCATATCGTTTTCATCCTTCCACCTTATACCTCCCACTATCAGGCACCAGACATCCGTAACCATGATCAATCACCCGCCGTTCCAACCTCTGCAACTTTTACTGCCAAATTTATTATCTTTTTACCTCCACCATATTTTCCATTTTTTAATCCGCGATTCTTCCGTGGATCTTCCTCTTAGACAGTTCCTCGATTAACAACTTCATGCACAGTCCATTTGGGTAATCGCCCGCAAGCACGCTGCTCTCCATTTCCATTCTCTCAACTCCGAAGCACACATATTGCTCATGCCTCTCTTTCCATCACAGGCTTTCCCGTCCGGGTAATTTTCTTTCTTTTGCTCTTCTCGGTCTTCATTCTGTGTCATCTACAGTAGAACGATCTGGTTGTTCATGTCTCACCTGGTTTTCTTCTGTCAGCACTCTTATCTTCTTCTTACGTTGCTCACCACAGGCAATTTCAGTGTGCCTTTCAGGCCGCGCTGCTTTTCCGCGTTCCACCCAATGTGGATTCATCGTTAAGCCACTATTTTTAAGTTCAGTTTCAAACCATGTGACCTGCTAATGCCTGATCTTCCTGATCCTCCTCCTCCCTATTTGTCTTCTGTTATTCGCTGTCACTACGGCCGAATCTTTGCACTACAGTCCCCCTGACCTCCAGGTCACTGTGCTCCGCTAATCGTTTACACTACTCTAACCACCCCCTACTTACATTCGCTACGCTTTCTTCAGCCATTTTCATGGCCATCTTCTTGCTGCATAATGTACGTCCATTTATTAACGCTTAACCCATTTTCGGCCGTCACCACATGTCACACTAGCACTAATCAGATCGTTAGATTCACTCTTACCTGTTTTCGTCGAGCCTCTCCTTCGTATCCCCTCGTTTAGCAGTTTTTGATCATAGCCATCACTTTTGTGCTTCCATAGTCATCACTTTTTCTCTGCTGACCCCCATGTTCAGCCGTCGCTGGCAAATTCATCGGGACTTATCCAAGTTAATTCTGTACCATTTAAGCTGGCCCTGCCTCTCTTTCAGGCACTGCTACTTCCGTGTTCCATCCCTTCACAGCTATTTGCTCCGGCTCTTATACATATGTGAAATGTATATACATATACACATATATATCCACACATTTTCTCTGCCTCCTTCAGTTCTTTAACCGCCAGTTCTCCGGCCACCATGCTGCCGCCCCCATGATATGCGTCCCTTTTTTCTATATCTGTGCCTCACACTTACGACATCTCGGTCCTTCCGCACCATTTTCGCCATCTCGCCCACTTTTTACTTTTTGCATTGGTCGCTCTTTGTTTTCAAAGTGACGCCGTCCATTTATTGCAATGAGGCACACTTCATAGCTACTCAATCCCTAGTCATACAACTCAATTTTCCCCCTTCCTTTCTTCCCCTCCTTTTTCTTTTTTTCGTCGTCGCTCCTCGTTATCATAATTTCTCATGCCGATTTTCAGTCCTCATGTAAGACTCTTGGGTCCCTATCTCTTCAGCTTGGCTCAGCCGGCTCCTCCTTTGGACCATGACTTTCAAATTCTCCGGACACATATTTGAATCCATCCCTGAGTTCATTCGAAAGCTTTCCATTATTCCTCGATGTGCATACATTTATCTCCCTCTCATCGCCCCTCTAGTACTACCCGCCCTTCGTTTGTCTAGCATATTTCTAAATTTTTAACGATTATTTCTGTCCACTTTGTCCCTAGTAAAAAATTTGATCATGCGCAAGGCACGCTTCGGGTGCGTCTGAAATAAAGTATTATTATTATTATTGAGAACACAGCAATGGCACTTACGTAGCGGTGGCTGACACATTTGCCTTTGTGCCCAGCGACTTAAAATGAGTACTCAGGAGGCAAATCTATTGGTCTTGTAAGCAAGGTAGCTCGAGGGATCATAGGCTCTATCCAGTCTGTGTAGGAGGCTCCAGATCGTCACTTTCTCCCTCCAAAAAGGCTACAGGTTCACTACGGTTTCATTCCCACTAGCGATTGAACACGGACCGCGGTCGTTTTCTATCACGTTTCATGCGCAGCATAGCATCCGTCGATGGTACATTGAACATTCTCCAGTTACCGCTGCAACTTTATAGCCTGCTGGCAGTCATGTATAAAGGAAAACTGCCCGGGTTGAGTGGAGGAAGACTTCGTCAATTGGGAAAAACGCAAGGTACAAACCTGGACAGCAGCCTTTGCTTCTTGTCCTAGTGATCACAGGGGGTGAAAATGGCATAGACGGGTTAGATTCCCCACCACCTCTAGGAAAAAGTGCTCAAGTCGCCATCACATTTTCCATTTGTCTCAGGCATGCGAAGGCCGCAGGAAAAATATGGAGAAATTTCTGGAGGGTAAACATACGGGAGCTCAAAATAAGGGCCGCAGAACTAGACTAGAGGATAGGGGGTGGGAAGCTGGAGTAGGGGAACCGGGGTTGAAGATCAAGGAAAACCTTCTGGGGCTGCAGGACAACTTGGCCCCACTCCAGAGGTGCAAACATAATGGCAAGCCAGCTTGGTGGACCCGGCCGTCTGACGGGCAGGCGAAGAGGGGGACAAAATGTGGCAGAAGTCCGAGGCCACTGGCAGCGAAGGAGCCTATTTGAGGTACAAAGAGGATAGAAAATTAGCCGTAAAAAACAATGGGGAGGGGCAAATAGGACAGTTGAACTGCCACTGGCCGGAAAAGTTAAATAAAACCTAAAGATTTACCATAGATGTGTTCAGTCAAAGGCTACGCTTAGGAAAGGAGTGGGACCCCCGGTCTTGAGGGATGGGGCAGAAATGCGTAATGATGATCAGAGCAAAGCAGGTGCCTTGGGCCTATACTTCGAGGCTGCAAATGAACTTGGGGCGGGAAAACAAACATCGACCGAAAAGCAAGTGGTGGCTCCTATCCATCATCGCCTATAGATAAGGGGACGGAAGACGGAGAAACTATTGGAAGGATTTAACATGCACTAGCCGGTGGGGCCTGATAGTATACAGCCGGCCACCATACCGCCATTGTCTGCCGAGACCAGTGGACGGGTCCGCCATCTGTAGTATACCACACTTAGCCAAGAGATATCCTCGCTAGACTGGGAGTCACCTACATTTGTGGCTATCCACAAGGAAAAATTGCGGTCGGATAAAATAATTACCGTCCTGTAAGCCTCACATGCTTTCTTTGCAAGTGTTTAGAACGAGTGGTAAAGGAACGTATATGTAAGCCCCTACCGCACCACAAGTTGCTCTATCAGGCAAAGAAGTCTTGAAGTCTTGAAGTACTACACAGGTTCGAGGCTTTGAGCCCAATTGTCCCGGTTCTTGAGGAAATCTTTGATCTTCTGTCGGATTCACCGAGCTGAAACGAGAGTAAAAAGAAGTGGGGGAGGGGCGGGGGTGGCAGCGAAAACAAGATACACAACCTCATGCAGTGTCACACTGTGGACAGTGCCTTAAGCTGAGTGGGGGTGCGACATTCATGAACATATATGCGATAAAAGACATGTATTTTGTTAGTTTTTTTTGACAAAGGGAACTATTGGGAGAGACCCAGGTAGAGGTCTAGCTTTTTCTTGAAGATAGTTTTGTTCTGCGAGAGAACAATATCTTCTGGAAGTGCATTCACAGCTGTGTAACGACCGGTAGTGGAAAATCCAAAAAAACACAGCGGTTCCATTTTCCCATAGCATCAATCACTTATTCACAATATTGACTTGTTTTGTGCACCATATGTTCCTACGAACCGACTTTTGTTTGTTCGCGTCCAGCAAGCTGCCCTGTCATACCCTTGTTCTGGACCTGCCCGAAGCACGTGCTCCTTTCTAGCACGCCGCAATTCGGCTCTCGTTTGTTGAGTCACTGTGACCGCATAATTAAAGTTTGTACCTGTTTCGTGCCACTGTTAAGTTGATAATATAGTATCGTAGAATTTCACGGATGATCGCGCTCTGATTTCAGCATCCGTTGTGAATTTGACTACGCATTGCTCAAAGGTGTCTTACGCCAGTAACAACTGGGGTCCCACAAGGGTCGCTCTTCGGTCCTTTTCTTTTCTTGGCCTACATAAATGATATCCGACAGCCGTTCCTGCTAACAGTGCCACATATGCAGACGACGTAACCCTCTGGAGATCAAGAGTTGAGAAGCCGCAAATCGAGGTTGATGAAACCAAAAGCTGGTCAGCGGATTTGAACCCCCCGGTTTTAGTGACAAATGCTTGAGCACGTCTTTCGGAACAGTAACCGGTCACGCGTTCTCCAGTAAAGGAAAAACCACACCGCCTAGGGTTGACCTTCACGAGCTGCTGGGTTTCTGGTTAGAATGTCAGTTGTCCTTCTCTTATCACCAACTTTCGAGTAAGTCCGCCCTTCGAGTCCTAAATATGATTTGAATGTTCCTCCCGTGCATCTCTAGGGATGATTTCCCCATAATTTCCGGCACGTATATCTGTCCTCCGCTGGAGTTTGGTAGTCACATGGTAAGCCCTGAACTTGGCCGAGATCGTGAGACCCTAGCAAGGGTTCAGAGGGCTTCCGCCAAAGTAGTAAGGGGTATGACCCACCCAACTTACCCCGTCCGCCTCTCGCTTCTTGATCTCTATCCCATCGACTCAGGACTCCTTAGAAGCGAGCTACTTTTGATGTTTCACCTTTGTGAATCAGGTCAAAGCGATTGTGCTCTTCCGTCTGTCCAGCCTCTTCAATCCGTGGTCACAGGAGAACGGGTTTAAAACCGAAACCAAGCACTTCTGTAAAAATTAACTTTTTAGCTAACGAGTTATTACTTTGTGAAAAGCTCTTTCGGAAGATATTGTTCTCTCCTGGAACAAAACTATCTTCGAGAAAAAGTTAGACCCCCACCTGCGTCTCTCCCAGTAACTCCTTTTCCAAAAAATGGAATAGGTGTCTTTTATTGCATTCCCATTCCGCTGTATGTTCATGAATGTCACAACCCCTTTCCGCTTAAGGCATTGTCTGTAGTGATACATTGCATGACGGTTTGTATATCTTGTTTTTGTTGCAGCCCCCACCTTGCCCTCGCACCCCTCCACTCTCTTTTCAGCTAAGCATATGCGACGGACTATCAAAGACGTCCTCGGGAACCGGGGCAACTGGGCTTAAGTCCTCGAACACGCGTAGTACTTTAGCGAGGATTCGACGAAGTACACTTGCCAGTGACGGATGCGTAACTGGTGTGCATACCATCGAGGGAATTCCGGACAGTTGATTGGCCGTGGCCATTGCCCGCCGGTAACGATGAATGGAACTAACGTAATGGGGTTTGAACAGGCGCCAGTGAGCAAGGTCACCAAACACCACCCCGCTAAGTTTGAGTGAGAGAATGGCCGAATTATTCTGCCACTGCTCCCGTCCACACCTGCTAAAATGTTGAGTTTCGTTACTAAATTTAGACCCCGGTGTAACTGGGAAAATAACAATATAAGGTAAATGCCGCAAAGCCTAATACGTCCGAAAAAAGTTGAAACTGGTCTACCAACATTTTCTTATGTATCTGCTAGGATGTCCATTTTTATCGCAAAATGGATACCTTTTCGGAACTACATAAATAGCGAAATAGGAAAATATTTAACACAATCTTTCGTAGAGGTGGTTTGCCTTGAACAATACAGGGAAAGCTGCAGAAATTCCTCCCCCTCATCCCGTACAACTAGTACGCTGGAAGGGCCACTGTGCCATTGCCTACACCATAACCTCCCTCAGACTTAAGCGAGTCTTCGCTGAGAGGAATAGATCAAGCTTTCTCAGTGTAATAATTACTGGCCAACCTTTACGTTTCTAGACGAAAGTCTGTAGTTATAACGGCAGACATACAAGTCTGCTACCCTAACGATAACCACTGGTCATGAAGTTAATCGGTTCGGGCCTCAGGTCTAGAATAATCAGGAATTAGTCTGCACTACGACTTGAGTTACTAGACTGCATCGTCAGGAAATGCTTGCTCGTTTACCGAAATCCCTCGGGAGGATTTACTCACGTCTCCGGTCATTAGCTCGTCTCGTCCTGTCATTCTCACTCGGCTGCATATATATATATATATATATATATGAATCTAGTCTACCATCCAGTATTCACTAGCACGAAAGAAGACTCACGAAGTGAACACCTGCCATAACGACCTAGTTGTGCTGGCTCAAGTAAAAATCAATAAGGAAGACAACAATGTCAATATGGCAGGAATCATAATGCGGCAGCCCTGAATAGGGCTGTTGTCCATCTCTTGGGCCCATTTTCACCTCGGTAGGTAATGCACACAACTGTAGTCCTCTTCGTTGGTGAATCCTGTTCACTGATAAAGTGCCCATCGGTAGCACGTTTGGCAATGAACCCACTGAACGTCCTTGTCCAGGTCGACCGTTGCATCCTCTCGTCGGAAAACTCTGCAAAAGTCCCTGTTGATTGGAGACGGCCGCGTGTCCAGTTTTCGTTTCTTGTTAGTTATTCGAAATTGGTTGACCGTGGTTGTCCGATGTTAGAGGAAATGGATACGCTGCAAAAGGTTTTCCATAACCTGTAAATCGCCCCTGTCAGCAAACCGAACCTCGATTAATAGTTTTCTGCTAGACGTTGTTTCCTGTTTCATGGTTAAATCTCTTTTTGGTGGTTCCGACCGTAGTACATACCCGTCAACTGTACTAGAAGTTGTGGGACATTCTAGTATTTTTCGGGTCTTTTTCTCTCGGCCGAACATAGTGACCATATCCGACGGGTGTGTTATCCGTTCTACGCCTTCTTTGTCGGGATGCTCCCAGAACAGTCTAACTTTTGGCCATAAGCCAATAACGTCTGGTAACAACCTTAGTTGGGCTTTAGCCGTTTTGTAGTTATCCCTCGCAAGACTAGCCAATGCGGCGGAAATACCCCTACCGGTACCCTGTCTCTCCCGAAGCTTCTGCACATTGATGGTGATTGTGGACGTCGATGTTTGTGAGATGATGGTGTCTCCACCGGATAGGGTTGTCACCTCCTGACAACCTACTGACCAGCGATTACCAGCTAGTGTAGAAAGGTCTACGTCAGTGGCGCGAGAGAAGTGCAACACGTGAACGCAAGGCAACAACCACTGGTGACCGAGCGAACAGTAGCAGTGTGGCACGCTGCCGCCGGTAACCCTAAAGGAGGAACCTCCATTGTTTGTTACTAGCCACCTACTTTTTGCATAAGAGATACCAGTGATCGTCACGGTTTCCAGATGGCGAAGGAGAACGCCACGGGCAAACCCGGTTAGCTTGGCAAACAAGGGGTTTCAGCCACACCACGGAACTTTCGTAGGGACATTTGGTCCTTACCAGGTCTACTCTGAACAACTTCTCCCAAAGATGCCGCCGGCCTCAAAATTCTTTCACAAACCTGGAATAAGGTTGACATAGGTGTAGGTCCTGTCTTAAGATGCCTATTTTCGGTTTCAACCCTATAAATTGTTAGTTACCTAAAGTCAAAACTTGCCTTACTCTGTGACCCTCTCAGAAATCCTTAAACGGCATCTACGTCGGTATTAAGTAACCCATTAGCTCTGAGCTGCCGGCCTGAATGGCATCAAGAAGCCGTTCGAAAGCAGACCCGCCGTTTGCGAACACCATGTTCCCCATCCACTGGAAAAACCGTCCTCTTCCAGAACTGTCGCTCCAACTAGTTGGTTGCTCCGTTTTCGCATGTCTTGCAACACATGAAATTGGCAGAACACTACCTGGGCTTCAGGATAGTGATTCTTGAACCAGTTTAACTGAGCCAGACTACGATCTACCGCTATCGTTTTGCATTCCCTAGTTGCGGGCAAGTATCCATGCAGGAAACCTACAGCTTGTCTGTGGCTTGCACTGCTTTCATTGGGCAGCAACGCGTACAGGATTCTACGACCTAAGCCTGTTTCATCCGCTATAACAGCGTGCCACAATACATAGCCCCCGCAGTTCATTTGGTGGATAGCGTCAGCTAGAACCACCTGGCTGCATCTGCAATCAACCGGAATCATCTCGCCGGGTATGAAGAAAAGGAATCTAACTATATTCTTCTCGTATATTACCTGGCTAATTCCTTTACCATCCAGTAATTCTTTTACCCTTATTTCGTTACCAAGTACATCATAACTGTGGCGAACACGTATAGACCGAAAGTCCACGCTGTTCGGAAGCCTTTTGAACATCCGACTATTATATTCCCTTAAGTCAACTTTGTTGTGGATTGTATAGAAGATGTTCGAGAGAGGCTGGTGAAAGTGTCTCCTATTGGGTCTAGCAGCGAAATACCAAAGATATCCCCTCTATCGGACGAATAGAGAAGAAGCGAGTCGGTTTACAGATGCGAGGTGTACTCTATATATCGTGGGACTGAAACAGTACCAATACGAGAGATACACCGAACGGAAAAACGGAACGAAAAGCAACGGCCGTGCAGAAAGCGAACCGCGAGCGCGTACAATCGGCGAACGACCGAAAGCAAAAGTGATTCAAAACGAGGTCGACGGAAACCTCGGAAAAGTCAGTCCAGTAAAAAGTACGCAACCGGAGAACACTATGAGGTCGATGTCAAACGTCAGAAAAGATCGTAGAGAAAATAGATCCAAAATGGTGTCCAGAAAACAATCATTTTCTCAAAACGATCTAGGTCACTACAAATGTATCCATCAAGTCATACACCATAGATTCTTGAAAAGCTGTCAGCTTCGGTTGGCCGCATATAAACCAGGATTGCCTATTTGGAACCTATGACTATGGACCATACACCACTTAACAAAACGATATCCAGTTCCTTTGGCGGCCAAGGTGAAGAAAGCTCCGCGCTCCAGGTTTTTGTATGTTCAATGAAGTCAAACATCAGCATACAATTATTCTAACCTTGATCCACCCCCACCTTTTCGGTGCCGATGGACACAACAGTATTTCATGAAATAATATTCCATTCCGTCGCTGAATGTTAGCCGACGCTTTTTGGCCTGTTTCCGTGTACGGGTATTGTAACTGTAAAACGCGGTACTTGAGCAACGCTGGAATTCTCGAAAATCGGACGTGAATTCATCGAGATTTTCGTAGAAGTCTTTTATCACTCTCGAAGACTTATCAGAACTGTCAACCGTCATGTTCATTTACGGGGCTAGCGAGTGAGATGGGTGTCGACATTTTGTTGCTCTAGGCCTTATATACCAGTGTAAATTTGATGATATAAACAATATCTTGTAAAAATCTTAGCTTTCGGTTACACCCAACCGATTTTTTCATCTTCTTTTAAATGTAACTTATTTCATCACAAAATGTCTATTTCAGCTGATATTACTGTTTCATTTGTGGTAGTTTGATCCTTGACTTTCTTACCTGTCCTGTGCAAACTGAACTGAAGACCACTGAACATAGGGACGACTAGCTCTAAATGACGAAGACAAGGCTGACATGCTCTTGGAATTCTTCAAGAGCATATATCGACCAGAAAATAGTTTGGAGGAAAGAATGGAGGGCCCACAGGCGCCTCCAATACCCGAACTTACTGTAGGAGAAGAAGAAGTGTACGCGGAGTTGCAAACGTTGAATAGAAATAAAGCAGCAGGTCCAGACGGGATTCATCCAGCAATCGTTCAGCCTCTGGCCGAGGTCTTGTAGGCTCCGGTGACGAAGCTGTATGAAACGTCACTTAGAGAGGGAATTGTGCCGGCCTGTTAGCTTGACTTCCGTACTGTGTAAGTGCCTGGAGCGAATAGTCAGGAAACAGATCTTTAGGCATTTGGTTCAACACAACCTCATATCAAATGCTCAGCATGGGTTTGTGGCAGGGCGATCCTGTCTGACGAATCTCCCGCTGTTCCTCGATGAGGTAACCAAGCGTCTGGACTAAGGGCAATCGATTGCGGTCTGTTACTTGGACTTCAGCAAGGCGTTTGATTCCGTGAACCATAGATTTCTGGACGTCAAACTGCATTCCATGGGAATTGTTGGAAAGACAAGACAATGGATAAGTAGTTTCTTAGCGAGGCGAACCTTTAGTGTTAAGGTGGGGAGTCATGTTTCAAGACCAGGAGATGTAACAAGTGGGGTGCCACGGGGCTCGGTGCTCGGCCCTCTGCTTTTGCTCATCTTCATCAACGACCTAGCACGTGGGCTTACAAACCCCACCTTTATGTTTGCCGATGACGTCAAGATAGCCTGAGTAGATATGAAACTTGACGTGTTAGCAGTACAAAACTGGGCACGCAAATGGGACCTTCCACTAAACCTCACCAAGTGTCAATGCTTGACCACAAATACAGGGGCTAGTGAGAATGGTGTGGGTTCGTTGCAAGTGGTCTCGCAGGTCAAAGACTTGGGCGTTATAATGGACAACAGCTTTAAGCAGCCAAAGCAGTGCACCTCAGCAGCCAATACGGCCAGGAGAGAACTCTTTCGAGTTAGATCCATTATGTCGTGTAGAGATCCGGAGATTTTCGTTCCGATATATCAGGCCATAGTTAGGCCGCATATGGAGTACTGCGTGCAGGCCTGGGCACCGTACTACCAGAAAGATATCGACTGTCTGGAGAAAGTGCAAGGGCTAGCCACTAGAATGGTGGCTGGGCAAAGGGGGTTTAACTACACAGAGCGTCTCAGTGCCCTAGACCTATTCTCGATGGAAAGACGGCGCATTTGCGGGGATTTGATAGAAACCTTCAAGGTAATAAAAGGACTGTCAGGAATAAGACGAGAGGACCTTTTCTCTCTGATCCCCGAGAGAGGTACAAGGGGGCATAGCCTTAGATTACAAAGGAAGCGTTCGAGGCTCAAAATTAGGGCGGAGTATTTCTCAAATAGAGTGGTACCCTACTGGAATAAGCTCCCGGAAGAGGTCATAAATACCACAACCGTGAAGGCTTTTAAGAAAGCTGTAGACCTATGTTGGGTGGCAGTATACCCCGAGTTATGTTAAGCAGCTTTTCGGGTCAGATGCAATTTACCTATTGTTTCCACCTTACTCTGCCAGGGCTGATACTGCACAAAATTTCTGCCTTTCAGAAAAAGAAAACCACGCAGCGTTGGGAGCTACGGAAAAGCGCCGACAGCACAACTGTCTGGACACACGATTGGCTGTAGCCACACCAAGTCATGTGCAAACTGAACTGAACTGAACTGAACTGAACTGAACTGAACTGAACTGAACTAAACTGAACCTGGCCACGCTACGGACAGTACCCTCGAGAAGTGCAGGCGGGGCAGTTTTGGTCGTGTGTATGTTGTTTTCTCGCCTTCCAATCCCGACGCATATGTATCGAAATTGGAAGGCGAGAAAACGACACCCAGTTAGTGTTTCGTTCGCTTTTTTACGGAAAAGGAACTTTTTTGGGAGACCGAGGTAGAGGTCTACTTTAAGGTAGAACAATTTTTCTTGATGAGTATTTTGTTCTTCTGAGAATGCGTTCGGTTCATCTGACTAACCTGGAATCAACAAAAGTGATGCTCATAGCTAACGGCTGTAAGATTCTCGCTGTTTGCAATTCGGAAAGGTCTACAGTTACCGACTGCCCAAAAGTAGTTCAAAAATCTGGTTGCGTGATGTTCGACAGGTTTTCCAAGACGAAATCCTCTTCGCTATGCAAGCTTAAAGGAATGCCACGAAGCAACTCTCTCCCAATGGCTGGTGATCTGTCCTCTAGCTGACCGGCAATACAAGACGCAGTATGCAGTCAGAACTGCTATCCTGAGCTCTCTCCCGTTGTCTATCTTCCACCGAGTACGGACCTCCTCCACAAGAGGTGGCATAGACTCACATGGCGTCCTCCTCCGTCTTCACGACGCTGGGCTCAGTTTGAACTTGTTGCCATTGGTAACCGCTGGCGTGGACCAATTGAAGTCTTGAAGTAGTACTCGGGTACGAGGCTAAAGCCCAAATATTCTCAAATCTTGTCATTATCTTGTTATTTGAATGTCACTAGTGAGCTGGAAGATAGTTCACTTGATAATGGGGCAGTGGGAAAAGGGGAAAGGGTTCTAAATACAAGTCTTGATAGTGTCTTGCGTCTGACATTGTCGGTGAACTGGAAGATAGACCAACGGACAATGCGAAAGGGTTCAGGACACTAGTATTGACTGCATATTGCGTCTTGAATTGCCGGTGATCTGGAAGATAGACCGCTGGAAAGTGTGAGAAAGTTCATCTTTGTGGCAGTCTGTTCAGCTTGAGTGGCACGAAAGATTCCGTAATGGGAAATCCGTCAAACATCATACAGCGAGATTTTTGAGCCGCACTCCGCGCGCGACCTTGCTAAGGCTCGCCAGTTCAAACATTGCCGTTCTTGTTGGTTTACTCCCGTGTACTCAGATCACGCCTCAGTACGTGCTCGCTTCTGTTTGCGTCTCGTCCGTGGGCGCTCCAACGTAACAGCCACCCGTCCCGCTCAATTTCTTCTAGACGATAACCGAAAGTCTGCTTTTCACACAGAGCTCTCTACACGGTTTTCGATGAAGCTGGGTGTGCGTGACCCAGATGAACGCTGGCAACAGATCAAGGAAGCCTTGTGTGCCGCGTCTGATGCCATACAGGACTCTGGTTCAAGTAGACCTCGCGAACGATGGATATCTTCGACAACAGCTGCTCCGTTGGATGATCGCAAATCCGTCCTTTTGGATACTACATGCGATAAAGTGCGTGAATCCCTGAGTCGCCAAGTGGCTAGGAGCCTTCGGAATGACCGTGAGCAGTGGTGGGTTGCGAAATGTAGAAAAATGGAAAAGACTATGCCCATTGACAATGCTCGCAACCCTTTTCCGTTTGACTAGAGGTACCGGTCCACGGAAGCCCGGTGTAAGTGATCATCATCATCATCGTACAGCGTTAAACAGCAAGGCAAGCCCCACTGGTCACAGCCTTTCTCACCATGTTGCACGTTGAGTTAGAAAGTATGAATATACAAGATGGACAGGGAGTGGGCCTACACGGGAGGGAAAAGGAAAGAGTGCCCTAATAGCCAACACACGGAATACACAGTCTAACTCTACAAACGCACATTGATCAATTATTGTGAATCTACAGAAAATGACAACACGATCGCTACTGTTCACGGTTCGCAGCCATATCCTTCTGTGTCTCCAGTCAACTGGTTGACGAATCTTTTGGACCCCAACCACGAGGACGTGAAGCACCTACTTTTCCTAATTTTGCTGTACATTTTCTCATTCCTCTTTGCCACGTCATCTGTTGACCTCCATGTGGTCTCTTCCACTCCCTAGGAGGAACTGAGAATAGGACGCGATATGATAGACGTGTTTGCCATAAGTAACACATGCCTCAACCAACGAAGCCTACTAAACTGAATACGCTGTGATAGAAAACTCCCTGGACTGATACCCAATACTCGATTGCTTACTCGGCTATTCGACCCCATTATTAGCGATACTACGCAAACATCAATAGTCGAAAATCTCAAGACGACGAGTGTCTTCCGCACGCAGACTCCAAGTCTCGCAACCATACAACAAAACTGAACGCACCGCGGCACAGTATACACGACCTTTCAACTTCAGTGAAATATCAGGTCGGGGCCACAAGTGCTTTAGTCCAGCATACGCCCCTCGAGTCTTCAATATGCGTGTGTTCATTTCTACTTCCATGCTCCCATCCGTCGTCGTGCTGCTGCCGAGGTAGGTGAAGTGGTCGGTAATTGCCACCACCCCGGCCTCCCCATCGAGCATCAAGCTCGAAATCGTTGACGTCCAGTCTCGTAACACAAATTTACACTTTGGAGGTGCAAAGCGCATACCGAATAGAGCTACAGCTCTCCCAAGTCTACCTAGTGCACGTTGAGCGTGTCTTATGGATTCGAACAAGCGGACAATGTCGTCCGCGTAATCTAGATCACATAGCTTTTCACTATTTCCTAGTTCGACGCCTACATCCTGAGGATTTTGCAACGCACTCTGTGCTATTTCGTCCATGACGAAGTTGAACAGGAATGGAGAAATTGGACATCCTTGTCGAACACCACTGGTCGTTTCGTACCGACTGTGTAGGTCAACATAAACCCTAACGCGGCCAGAAGTATGAGAATACGATGATCTCAGTAGGTTCACGAACTTCTAGGGCATACCTTTCCGACGGAAAGCACTGAAAAGCGCTGTTTGATCAACTGAATAGAAGGCACCTTTCAAGTCCAAGAAAACCATTACTGTTGATCGACGGTGCGCGTGATGCGTTTCAACTAGTCGGCGAAGGGTAAAAATCTGGTCGATGCGTCCTCGACCTGGGCGGAATCCAGCCTGCTGTTCGCGGGTGTTCCTATCGCGAGCCGGTGTAAGACGGTGCAGCAAAACCGAAGCTAATATTTTAGCAACTATGGAAATTAAACTTATCTCACGATGATTATTACAGTCATTGAGTATTCCCTTCTTGAAGATGGGTACAATCGACGATAATGAAATACACTCCGTCCCAGATACCACGGAGCAAGGTCATAAGTGATATAATCAAGGCATCACCACCCACTATGAAAAGAACTGGAGGAAGTTCGTCGGGACCGGCCGCTTTCACTCGTTTTAGTAATTGAATGCGTGACTCCACTTTCACTTCCGATGGGGGCTCAAGTGATACTCCCCAAGGAATCGCAGTTGTTGACACAGGAGTAACTACACTAGCGCGCATCCGGCTAAAACTGCTTCTTGAAGTATTCGGCTCAACGGTTGAGCCTTGGCTTTTTGCCATGGATAGGTTCTCCATTTCTATCACATATTGTTTCACTGACCGGTAATCGCCGTCCATCGATGTCACGAGTAAGTTTGAACAGTCTTTGGCTGTTACCTAAAGCAGCTGCTATTTCCACTTCTTCGGCTACCTTCACCCACCAATTTCGCGATCCTTCTTAAGACTTTTTTGATCTGCCCTTGTATATTTCTTCCTATCTTATTCATCTCCTTACAGTTCGAGAGCTGACGCTTTTGTTCCATTATACTCAACGACTCTTGCGAAATCCAGTGTCTTAGATGGAAAACGGATCTAGGACCATAGGCGGAACCTGCTGCCACATGCATCGCCTGTTTGATGTGGGCCCAATGCTTATCTACATTACTGTTTGCCATGACGACGAGACTGCACCTTGACGTGGTGTGATGGCTTGCGCGCCTCTATGACCCAAAGAGCTATACAGAATGGCTTCTTTAAGCCGGAGATGCAATCATGCCTGACAGGTCAATGGGTAGAGGTCAGGCAAAGTCCAGTCTCCTGGTCCTCCAGGTTGGGGGTTGATTTGAGCTGGAAACTCAATCGGAAAAATCAGTGGAAGAATAATTGATCCAAGCAAATGGGCTTCCACTATGCCATCCCGCTGCCTTGCGGATAGGTTCTTGTTAGAACTAAAGGCTTTGGACGAGGACCCTAATCGTTCTCCTGCTTTGTGGCTGGACACCCTATCAGTACAAGTCCAACATCTCCCATGAACTGCACGACTACAAAGAATTCCATACTGCATCGGTCGTCGCGCAGGATAATCAGGACCGCGTTGCCCATTGCACCGAGCGGGGTGGGTGGTGATAAGTGCGCTACTGCTCAGAGTTCCCTCTCTTTTATTCAACCTTTGTCTTCTGTCCTCAACCACCTCTCTTTGCCCCATCTATCCACCCATAATGCTCCCACGGATAACACGGTCGATACTTGCAACGATTCACTGTCAAATAGTGTCGGGAATAATCCTCTATCTGGTAACTCACATTTCATCAAGCCTCATCAGCCTCTAAATCTCGGCTCCTTCAACGTGCGTTCACTCATGCAGGCCGGTCAGCAGGCGTGCCTAGCCCTCACATTAGATTCTCTGAAGATTGATGTCTGCTGCTTAAGTGAAACGCGTATCCAGGATTCGAGCAGTGTAATTTAACTGCTCCTGGTATTTCATCGAGGTATTTCCTGCACACCTCAGGAGACGAAGCAGCTAGAGCTGTGGGTCAACGTGGTGCAGGAATAGTCTTGACTGACAAGGCTGAGGCTGCCCTTTCAGACTGGATCCCTGTTAACAGTCGTTTATGTGCTGTGAGACTCCAAGGGTCAGTTGGCGTTCGAAAGGATAGTTGTGTTAAACGCAATTTGTTTGTGATCTCGGCGTACGCCCCAACAGACTGAAGCTCAGACGCACAGAAAGATGAGTCCTACGATGAACTCGGCACTCTCGTTCGCAGCAGTAAAGGTTATGACATTGTAGTGCTAGCTGGTGACTTCAATGCACAAGCTGGCAAACTCAGTGCATCAGAAGCCTGTTTAGGTGGGCGTTGTGCTTTACCCGCTGAGCGTACAAATAACGGGGATAGACTTCTCCAGTTTTCTGCAGACAATCGATTGTTCTTGTCTAGCACAAATTTTCGACACAGCTCGCGTCGCACAGCGACATGGCGCTCTAACTCTACAGGTACTTTGAGTCAAATTGATCATATCGCCGTAAGCTACCGGTGCCGCATTTCTGTTCAGAACTGTAGATCTTACTGGTCCACGTACGTGGAGTCTGACCATGCATTAGTTTTAATGCGATTATCTCTCCAGCTCCATGGTTATCGTCGCAAACCGCAAACCGGATTAGCCGTGCAACGTTTGTGTGATCCAGACGTTTGCACCCGTTATGAGCAGAAGTTAGCACATGAGCTAGGATCTACGACGAACAGTACTGTAGATGGGCATTGGGCTCATATCAAACAGGCGATACACGTTGCAACAGGTTTTGTCTTTGGTTCTAGATCCGGTATCCATCAAAGACACTGGATCTCGCAAGAGTCGCTGAGTATAATGGAGCAAAAACGTCAGCTTTCGAACTGTAAGGTGATAAATAAGATGCGGAGAAAGCTGTAAAGACGAGTTACGAAAAGCCTTAAGAAGGATCGCGAAAATTGGTGGGTCAAGGTAGCCGAATAAATGGAAATAGCGGATGCTTCAGG